>JAZHEH010000304.1:0-1280751 GCA_036589455.1 Ateles fusciceps | reverse complement strand
CCTCTGCTAGAACTGGGATAGGACCCCCACCATAACATCCTTTTACACACATAAGTAAAAGAGAGATCATGACAATAGGACCTACATCCTAGGGTCATAGAGGATCAAATGAAATAACTCAAATAAAGCCTCTAGCTATTTACTTATCTTTTTATGATTATTAGATATTTGGCCAGTGACTTGGTAAATAGATCAAGAGGTTATAGCATAATGGTTAAAAGTGTGGGTTCCCAACCCAACCCAAATGTCCATCAATGATATGCTGGATAAAGAAAATGTGGCACATATACACCATGGAATACTGTGCAGCCATAAAAAAGGATGAGTTCATGTCCTTTGCAAGGACATAGATGAAGCTGGAAACCATCATTCTCAGCAAACTAACACAGGAACCAAAAACCAAACACCACATGTTCTCACTCATAGGTGGGAGCTGAACAATGAGAACACATGGACACAGGGAGGGGAACATCACACACCGGGGCCTATTGAGGGTGGGGGACCGAGGGAGGGATAGTATTAGGAGAAATACCCAATGCAGATGATGCGTTGATGGGTGCAGCAAACCACCGTGGCACATGTATACCCGTGTAACAAACCTGCACGTTCTGCACATGTACCCCAGAACTTAAAGTATAATTTTAAAAAATATGCGGGTTCCAGACAAACGGCAGGAGTTGAATCCCAACTATGCCACTTAGTATTCATGGGACCTTGAACAACTGACCTCCCTGTAAGATGCGGATGGTAGTAGATGTTGTCTCACAGGGTTGTTGTAAGATTTACAGGCATTGCTACTTGTACACCTCCTGAAGTGTGCCAGTTAGGTAGTAGGCACTTATATTTGCCAGGGTTCTCCAGAGAAACAAGATCAATAGTATGTGTGTGTATATATATGTGTGTGTGTGTGTGTGTGTGTGTGTGTGTGTGTGTGTGTGTGTGTGATTATGTGATTATGGACGCTGAGGAGTTCCACACATGCCATCTCTGAGCTGGAGAACGAGAGGAGCTGGTAGTGTGGCTCAGTCCAAGTCTGCAGGCCTGAGAAGCAGGGGAGCCGATGGTGTCACTCTCAGTCTGAGGCCAGAGACTGGGAACCTGGGGACTGCAGGGGCAAGTCTTGGGGTCCAGTTGTAATGTAGGTTCTACTGTCATTATCTCTCTTTTACTTATGTGTGTAAAAGGATGTTATGGTGGGGGTTCTTCTCTCCTAGTTCTAGCAGAGGGCTGGAGAAGCTGGAGTTCTGGAGAACAGGACAAGCAGGTGCGCCAGCTTCAGGAGAAACAGAGAATTCACCTTCCCTCTGCCGTTCTGTTCCGTCTGAGCCCTCGGCCGATTGGGTGGTGCCCGTCCCCCCTGGTGAGGACAGATTTTCTTTATTCACTTCACTAACCCAAATGCCAGTCTCCTCCTGGAAACACCCTCACAGACACACCCAGAAATCATGCTTTACAAGTTATCTGGGCCTCCCTTAATCGAGTCAAGTTGACACCTAAAATCAACCATCATCACATCACTCGATAAGCCTTGGATATTGTAGTTTTCTTCATCATTTATATCTGTGACTTCCCTTATTGAGATTCCTATAAGACAAGTGAACGATTGTAGGTCTTTTCATGCTCTTTCCCCATTGAAATTATTATTTGTCTAATATGAGCTTGATAAAAGAGGTTTATTGAGAAATGAACATTAAAAGGAAGACAAACATTATTTTTTAAGGGGTGCCAAGGTGGAAGAAATAGACTGGAGGGGATGGGGAAAGAAACTCACCAAAAAGGAGACACTGGTCATAAGTGTTGAAGGCTAGGTAGGACTTCACAAACCCAAGAAGAGGTGAGTGGGTATTCCAAGCAGCAGGTGTAGCACAGGGAACAGACATGACAGCACGTGGAGAGGGGGAGACTGGAGTGGCTGCACCACAGGGTGTTATAAGTAGGACAGTAAGAGTCTGGGAAGGGCAAGTATGGCACTGAAATCAATTGTGTAATGTTCCCAGTAGAGAAGAGACACGATAAGACTTTGCTTTTCCCAAATATTATTGCAGCAGCAGAGAAAGGAGAAGAAGAGGAGGGAGACAAAGTGACAGATGGGCCATTGACTACTTAGCTGGGGTGAGCTGATGAGGGCAGGCACCAAGGTAGCAGGGAGAAAGAGGAGATGCTGGGGCTGAGAGATGTTTCTGAGGGAGGATCTGCGGGGCTTAGTGATGGACTGAAAAGGACAGGAACACATCAGTGATCATCCTACAGTGTCCAGTTTGGGAGGCTGGGAAAATGGTGAAATCATTGAACTGGGAAATGTATATAAAGAAGGAGTTTGGGGGAGGTACATAGGGAGGTCAATTTTAAACATATTTGAAGGACCTATAGGACATCCAAGTGAAGATACCCAGAATGACAGCATTCTATATCCCAGAGAAGCAGGACCTAGCATTGTGAAGATACACAGATTCACAAGTTACCCAGGCTGGTGGATACCGCTAGACATCTTCAGCATGGATGGAAGAGTGGAAAGCATATCTTTTTTAGGAAGGCAGGGGTTGGGCACAGAGAAAGGAGCCTATGAAGAAGATGGAAAAATAAAAACATTAAGAGATAAAAAATGCACCAAGAGAGAACTGGCTTTCAAGAAGCAAGTTTTCAATGATCTCATATGCTACAGGAAGGTCAAATAGAACAAGGACTCAAAAGAGGCCATTGGATCTGGCAGCTGAGATGGGACCCATGACTAAAAAGCATTTTCAATGAAGCGGTATGGATAGAAGAAGAACCAAGGCATTTGTTCATTCATTTATTCAAGAAATATTCATCAAGCACCTATTATATGTCAGGCCATGTTCTAGGCCTTGAGGATATGGTAGTAAACAAAACCAAGACCTCCATTCTTATTAAGTCTACACTCCAGCATTTTTTATAGAATATTCTTTAAAGAACTTAATAAAGAGAGGAGAAACTAGACAGTATTTTGAGGGAAAAGATGAAGTCAAGAAAAGTATTTCTCTTATAGCCTGGTAATGTTTGAATTTGTGGCTGAATAATTAAGCTACAGGCAGAGAGGAGAGGGTGGAGGAGGAGATCAAGAGAAAGAGAGAGAATAAATAACATAAAATCTCCCAAGGCTATGGAATGGGCGTCTAACCTTGGGGAGGGAGAAGGGCCATCTGCTCCTCTAAGACAGGAAGTAAGTTGACACTTCACTTCTGAGGCCCTCATTTTCTTTATAAATTAAGAGGCAAGCTGGGGACAGATTGAATGAGATAACACTTTGGAAGAGCTGAAGCAGGAAGCAGGAAAAGAAGCCAAGTGGCACAGAGTCAATATTCAAGTGGAGTTGTGCCCAGTGAAGCAATAAACTTATGTGGCAAGGAGTCCTCTTACCTCACCACCTACACATTCAGCCTAACTAGAGCCTGTATACAGTGTTTCAAGGCAGTAGACGTGTCTTCTCCTCTGGCTTTTGTGACTATAGCAGATATCTATGTGGAAATCAACTTAGAGGACAACAATTTTTTTTTTTTTTTTTTTTTTTGAGACAGACTCTTGCTCTGTACCCAGGTTGGAATGGAGTGTTACAATCTCAGCTCACTGCAGCCTCCACCTCCACCTAGTGGTCACAGGTGATCCTCCCACCTCAGCCTCCCAGGTAGCTGGGACTACAGACATGTGCCACTATGCCTCTGCTAATTTTTTTTTTTTTTTCTGTAGAGGAGGGGTTTTGCCATGTTGCTCATGGTGGTCTCAAACTCCCAGGCTCAAGTGATCCACCACCCTCAGTATCCCAAAGTGCTGGGATCATAAGTGTGAGAAACTGTGCCTGGCCTTTTTTTATTTCTCAGAGAAAAGCAATAGTTGTGTCTATCTTAGTGTGTTTGCATTGTTATAAAGGAATACCTGAGGCTGGGTGACTTATAAAGAAGAGAGGTTTATTTGGCTCAGGGTTCTACATGAAGCATGACATCAGCATCTGCTGCTGGTGAGGGCTTCCAGCTGCTTCCACTTCGGATGGAAGGTGAGAGGGAGCCGTGTGCAGAGATCACATGCCAAGAGTGAAAGCAAGAGAGAGGGGGGAAGGTGCCAGCCTCTTTTCAACAACCAGTTGTGACAGGAACTAAGAGTGAGAACTCACTCCTGGAAGAATGGCACCAAGCCAAGCCCATGATCCAAACACCTCCCACTATGCTCCACCTCCAACACAGATGACATTTCAGCATGAAATTTAGAGCCAAACAAACCATATCTCAACCATAGCAACTTGTTAGGAGAGTTTATTGGCCAGTTACTCCATTTTATTTACTTGGACATTGCTAGTCACAGTGGAAAGTGGTGGCCTACCTGCTTTTCCTCCCCAGTCTCATCCTCACCTTGCCCCATTTTATGACTCACAAGTACCAATATCTTCCTCACTGCCTTCTATAAATGCTCAGTGACTTTTTATCATGGGTGTTGCCAAACCAATCTATCTTTGCATCCAGCATTCAAAAAGCACAGAGAACGATGGTCAGATGGTCAAAGGCCTGCCATGCCTTTGGTGTCGTCACCTCTCTGACCTTGTCAGAAAATGTCACTTTACCTTCATCCTGAAGACATCCTGCGTTCTCGACAACACTGTGCTTCATGCAGCAATCCTCAGCTCCCGACTTGCCTGACAGCGTCCTCTGTCCATAAATACATGTACTTCTGAAAAGAAAGATCCATAGGTAGGACACAACTGTCTTAGCCCTCGGTTTGTACTGACGCAGATTTCCTGGCTATTTATTTAGACAGCCCTCCTCAAGCGCTTTGCTGGGCTTTCTATTATTCATATTGATGGTATATAAAAAGAAATCAGTGTGTGGCATCACTTTCTATCTTTTTGCTTCAGTCTGTGCCCTTGTATCTAGTTGTGCCTGTAAATATCACATAGTTGGATTTCTCAGAAATCCAATCTGCCTTTCAGCTACCTAGTTTTTTGCTATTTATCGTGCTTGCTGATGTATTTGAGTTTATTTCTACTCTGTTATTTGGGTCCTTCTCTTTACTCTGTTTCTTCTGCTTCTTCTCCCCCAGTATCTCCTTCCTTACTTTTGGAAGGAACTTTCTAGCTTCTTGTTTTCTTTTTACTGATCTGAAAGTGACTTTGTCTTTCCATTAGTTTTAACATCCACATTTAACATGATTGAAAATGCATCAATATATCCACCCACCTCCAAGAAACTGAAATATTTTAACCTGGGTCAGATCTTTTCATCTTATATGTACTACTGGCCAGCATTTTCTATTTTTGTTTTATTTTGCTTTTTAGCAACCCCTACCCTAAATTTAGCCATTAATATCATTAACATACAGCCAATGTTTGTTTGGAAATGCACACTTAGTTACATGTTTATCTTTTGGCCATTTTTCTCGGAGTGGGGGTTAGACTTCCTTCTCCCTGAAATACATCATTCAGTGAAAGTGTGTTAGTAGTGAATTAAGTTTTCATTTGTCTCAAAATATGAAGCTATTTTCTCTCAGTACTTTTTTATTTTTATTTTGAAACTGAGTCTGGCTGTATCACCCAGGCTGAAGGGCAGTGGCGTGATGTCAGCTCACTGCAACCTCTACCTCCCGAGTTCAAGCGATTCTCTTTCCTCAGCCTCCCCAGTAGCTGGGATTGCAGGTGCACGCCACCATACTGAAACTAGAGGCTTCCTCAGTAAATCCCTTTTTTCCTGCTCTTTTAGTAGAGATGGGGTTTTACCATGTTGGCCAGGCTGATCTCAAACTCCTGACCTCAAGTGATCCACCCGCCTTGGCCTCCCAAAGTGTTAAGATTAGAGGTGTGAGCCACCGCTCCGGCTTCTCTCAGCACTTTAAACAAATTATCATTGATTGGCTTCTGATTGTACTGCTGAGAGGTCTGCTGCAAATCTATTTGGCTTCCCTCCCATCCCAGCCCCGTAGGTAATCTGTCCTTGCTTTTAGAATTGTCTTTATCTGCAGTTTCAGCTCCCTCTTTGGAGACTGTAGGGAGTTCCCTAATTTTCTTATGATAACCAAAGCATTACAATAAGTATGTGTTTATTTTATCACGTATTTCTAGGTGCGTTGTTGAGGGAGGTTCTCTCTCTCTGTGTGTGTGTGTGTCTGTGTGTGTATAAATATTTCAGTTCTCTCTTGTGAGCTCGGCTGGGTTAACTCTGCGGTATGAGACATTCTGTGCCATTTCCCAGAGCTTTATGCAGGACGGGGCTTCAGTCAATCCCTGTGGAGCTGGTTTAGGAACATACCCTGTTGGCCACCTTCTCTTTCCTGCAGTACTTCCTCACCCCACTACTGGCTCCCAGTGCCCCTCAAGGACCTCAGGGCTCATGTCTTTACTTGAGGTCTGTATACTTGTAGAGGAAGCCTCTAAAATATTGTCAGTGCCTATCCAGGGAACTCCACCTTTCCCTAAACAATACTACCCGGTGGGGGGGTTGGGGGGAGTGCAGGGAATGCATATAATCAAATATTAACAATGAAAAAGTCGGTATGTAAAGTTGCAGTATGTACAACGTGTAACAATGTCTCAAAGAAATTATCTCAAAGTTTTAATCGCTCCCTATAAGGTGGAATGCTGGCTAATTTTCCCCAACTTCTTTTATACCTGCCAAAGTTTCTGTGTTAAACACGTATCACTTTGATAAACAGGGAGAAAAATTCCAGAATAAACCAACAACAACATAGTAATATTTAATTAAATTCAAGGAGAGAAATGGCAATGAACTAGAGGCTTCCTCAGTAAATCCCTTTTTCCTGCTCTTTGTGGTTTCGCCCCGATGTGTCTTAGATTCAAACTAGCCCAGATAGACTCAGCTGATCAGGTTTTAACATGTGACTATGCTTGCTTTTCTATGTTGAAACACTAATAATTGCCCAGGAATTTTTTTTTAACTTTAGAAACTTCAATTGAGTCAACTCTGCTAGGAAGCCCTTCTGTGTGGTAAGGGTACACCATCTGACATGCTCTTTCTTACCTGCTGTGACCTTCAACAACTTACCTGAACAACCGAGTCTTGGCTTCTCCTCATTCGCTTGCATTCTGAATTAGAGACGATAGAAGCCCAGCTGAAATTGATTTTATGCAAAAGTTGTAGCCTCTTGGAAGTACTCGTGGAAGATTTACCTACCCGGGCTTCAGAAATACGGGCTTCCTTTCCTACTGGACCCAGGAATGCAAACATCAGGGTTTTGTTCGCTGGCTCTTGTCCCTTTGTCTTTCTGTAGGCCAGTTTATCCCTAGGTCTTTTCCAGGTTTTATGTCTTCAGTCACCAGGAAAAGAATTAAAATCCCAAGGAAGAGACTTGTAAGTCAATTGTGAGGAAGGTGAAGCTCCCGAACGGATGAGCCATAGCCAGGTGGCCAGCGCTATGTAAGGGTCACAAACCCTTGTGGTATATGAGGTAGGTGTAGCTCCTACTCCTTAGGAGTATGTGGTATGAGGTGGACAGTCCCTTGGTGTCCAGTACAAATCTCTTCCTTACAGGGTTACGTAAGTTTCTGAGCTAATGTAAGTAAAGTTTCATTCACCTCTTCAGTAGACACTACTGCACTGTTCTAGGCACTGGAGTCAGCAAAGAACAAAACAGACCAGCAGCCTTGTTCTAATGGAGCACACAATTGAGATGTAACACTGGACCCCAGTAGCTGCTCAGTATTATTACACATTTCCAGTTGCTCCGGCAAGTTTAAGATGGAAAGCGTCTGTGAAGAGCTGGAGTTCTGTAATACGCAGAGAGACGACTAAGACTTTGGGATTCGGCACAATTGCAGCACCTCACAAGAAAACACCATGGGCTGTGCATAGAGTGACTTCGCTCAGTAAATGAGGATCTTAAATGCAAAGGCCCTCACACTGCTTCCTGCAGCCCTGCTCGGGCTAGCGGTATTAGGTCTGCGCGTATTTTATGTGGGGTGGGGTGAGAAGGTGGAAATGATCTGTTACTATTTTCACGTGAGTTTCTCAAAGCAGCTGTTCTCTACCAAAGGGAGGCTAGCCATCTGGGAAAAACAAGACTGGCCCAGATCTAGTGGTTTCATTCTCTGGGTGTCAGATATCACAGTTGAGGAGGTAGGCCCAGATCCTGTGGTTTTCACAATGTGGGCCATGGAAGCTTAAGTGTTCTCAAAGATGCCCAAAAAACAGATCAGGGTTCTGAATCCATGCCTCCCCCTGAACCCCAAACCCATCATAGCAAATTTGCTCTTTCTGTTATGTTATGCTTTTAGTTTGGGAGAAAAATAAGAGTATCCTGATGGGTGTGTATCAACAGATAAACGGATAGTCATTCTTCTGATAGCTATATGTGAATATACAGTCATGCATCACGTAACAGCATTTCAGTCAATGATGAACTAAATATACTACAGTGGTCTCCTAAGATTATATACTGTATTTTTACTGTACCTTTTCTATGCTTAACTATGTTTAGATACACAAATACTTACCATTGTGTTACAACAGCCTACATTATTCAGTACAGTATCGTGCTGTGCAGGTTTGTATCCTGGGAGCAATAGGTCACATAGCCTAGGTGTGCAGTAGGCTATACTACTAAGTGTATAAGTACACTCTATGATGTTTGCACAATGATGAAATCACCTAATGACACATTTCTCAGATATATCCCTGTTGTTATGTGATGTATTACTATTCTTTCTCCAAATTTATACACACACATACATACATATAATATACACATATTGTGTGCACATATACATATATACACATTACATGGTTGCTACAATCTGTTTCAGCAATGACACCCTATGATGTGTGTGTGACTGTGTGTATGTGTGTGTGTGTGTGTGTGTGTGTGTGTGTGTGTATGAGACCAGAGTCAACCTTTTTGATGGGTAAGTCAATCACAAGGTGGTTTGTACATCCAAAGTTTTAATGGCTGTAAAATAATAAAAGGAAGTATATTTGCACTATATACATTCTGTCCACTTATGGTACTGTCAGCTGGCCATGCATTTTATTGCACATATAAACAGTGTACAAGGATCTTGAAGACGTCTTAGCCATACAAGGACTGCATTTAAAAGGAAAAAAAAAAAGCAATTTTACAAAAGACTGAAGCAATTTACATTACACAGCCAACTTCAAGAAAATAATAAAAATTAATATCAAAAGAAATACTTTAATTTTGAAAAGATCCTCAACAATGATTACAGAGCTTCATGCTTCCATATATACATGTAAAAAAATATTTCAGGACCCCGCATTCTGAATGCCTGTGAAGGCGCAGCAGGCTAAATTCCTACTTATATAGTCAACCTTTTAATGTTGCTTACATTGTATACACTCTTTGTCCAAAATGTCTTTCTTCTTTACATCATTACGCTATTTGACAAAACAGGTATTTGTGCAGTACAGAAAAATATTAAAATATATTTTA
Organism: Ateles fusciceps; assembly: GCA_036589455.1. Taxonomy (NCBI): domain Eukaryota; kingdom Metazoa; phylum Chordata; class Mammalia; order Primates; family Atelidae; genus Ateles; species Ateles fusciceps. Next base: position 1,271,349 of record JAZHEH010000304.1, on the reverse strand, counting down.
AGTTAGATTAAAGTGCACAGTACATCTGATAGGAAATAACTGCTAGCTGCCAATCCAAATCTCCATTTTCAGATCCCCCGTCTTCCCAAGAGCGGAGGGCAGACGTTGCCTTGGTCGATGTTGGTCTGTGCTGAATGCACGCTCAATCCTCCTCCTGGTGTCTTTTCTTTTGCATCCCCCCTCTACATTTGTTTCACAAACTGTGGCTGCTGCTGCTACTCTAAAAACTTTCTAATGGCTTTTAAAGGAGGTAAAAGTGCAGTCAGCATTCACAAGACTTAGAAAGGTTAATTACTGGGACATCTGTGATTGCAGCACGGGTGCACATGCATGGAAGTGCCTGCAGAAGGCTGCCGTGCTCCGTGAAGCCCTCTGTGGATCTCTGACTCCAGCCTGGTTCCGTTCCTTGGCTGGTTCTCCTCTAGCCCCATCTTTTTGCACTTGCTCCCCTCGTCGGCCGCTCAGCCTCACAAACTCCACTTACTGCACCCTCCCCTTAGCCTGCCTGGATGGTGCATGTAGCTGCCCACAGGCTCACAATGACTCACTTCTGAGGTTTCACACCAGAGACCGTGAATCCTGCAGGATTTTACGGACTACTTGGAAAACCACCAACTAAATTAAAATAAAATGAGCACATCTCAGAATCATTTCCTCTTTTAAAACTGGCAGTTGTAAGAAGTGCTGGTTTCCTGATTCAGGTCCTATGTGGCTTACATCATTTCTGATACTCAGTCGAAGCTTCCCCTTCAAACCCTTTTTGGTTCAACAATCCACTTTTTATCATCTCCACTTTCCTATACCACTTCCTCATTATCTACCTTTGGTGCTAGGCTCTCTTTAATGTAACCCCAGTTACAGTGCAAAAGTATACTTCAAGACACATGATGCTAACACTTATTATTTCTTTGTGTTAAAATGTGAATGTTTTGTGCATAGCAAAAGAAGTATGAATCCAAAAAATAATTGTTCACATTTTATCTTCAAGTTTAATATGTCTTTTTTTTTTTCCATCACAGCTATTTACAAAGAACTTTGGGGTGCTCTCTTGATTTTAATCAGTTCATTATATTGGGGGGACAGAAGGGCTGCTGGAATGTAGGAAACTGGATGGAATGCAGAAATATAAATAAGACCAACGTTCCACAAACCAAAGTGTCAATAATGCCTCCCCAGAAAAGTTGTATCCCAAAAGCACCTGTGTTTTGCTTTTTTCTTTTTTGGAATCATATACACCAGAAACTTGATGACTGAGACCTAACCTACCGCACACCAAAGAGGATAGAAAATAACTCAATATTTATAATATTAAAATAAAGTGTTTAACCACAAAAAAGCAGTAATAAAATAGTTTCCTAATTTACAATTTGCATCCAAAGGATGAATAACAACTCACTAATAAATAATATTTATATAAATATTTTGTATGTTGAAAATAGTTTTTTTAAAAGGCAATGGTCTCAAGAAACTTCTTGAAAAATTTGGTGGTGAAAAACCTGGTTGTGACCCCCTCCCCGCCCACTGAAATGAGTTTGGTTTTAATCCAATGAACGTGTCTTGCTACGAAACGGTTGTGCTTGGCGTTTTGGTAATGGCAGTCGGTGAGTGTGGAAAGGATGAAGGAGGGTGGAAAAGGCATTGATGTGCTGCTCAGTTTTTTTCTCCAGCTCCCTCTCTGGTTTCAAGATAAATACCTGTCATGTCTTAATGTCGGAGGTCGGCTCTGAAAGGTAGAAAATCCTCCCTTAGACTGAAAATCGTTTCAAGGTAACTGGAGTCACTGAAGTGACAGGCAGTGGGTTGGAGAGAGGGTTGAACAGGTGCCTGGAGCAGAGTTCAAGATCCTGGATGAGAGCAGAGTCTGAGCCCCCAATGGAGAAGGGGTAGTTTCATGTGAATACAGCCTTTGTAACGGTGATGTCTAGTAATGCTTGAATGGTAATGCCCACTTTGACCAGGCCTTTCTCTTCAAGGATGTGGTGGGGTAGACACAGCTTTTCCTAAAAGGAAAAAGAATAAAACATCAATTTTTAGATGATCGTACTCTCACGTAAAATCCTGCTACATCACTGATGAAAATTAAGTTGAACACGCTATAGTATGCCTGTTTGATCACCTCAGCCTGGCTCCTTCCTTTGCTTTCAACCCACTGCAAAGACCTTTTCTGTGTTTGCAGAGAAAATACTGATTTTTCATACATGCAGATTGTTTCAAAAAGGCTCCTCATCACTATGAAGTCTGCAGATCTAAATATTTAAGAAAGTATTAAATAACTGTGCTACAGAGAATCAGAGAGCACACACCAAGAATATAATAGCTTCTATTCTTATAAAGCAAAATTGCAAATAGCCCCTCACAAATTTAAAGGCACTCAGATATTCGTTTGTACTGACCAAACATTGTCATACTGATCATAGACCTTCATTTAGTTCATTTTACTTCCTGTCATCTCTGGAACGTAGGCAAGTTGGTAGACTGGCAGCCTTTCTTCATGGTTTATGAACAGTCTTTATCAATGGGTAATTATACTTATGGCCCTCAATAGCCTCTCTTTTAAGACTCTTTCATAAAACTGTCAAAGATACAAATGTCCTGCTACTCTCTCATGTTGCATTTTTGCTCTTGGGAAATGTCCAGGACATACTATTTAAGAAAACAATAACGGTGAGTCACTTCTTGTGTGTAGAACCTTTCATGGTCCACAAACCAGTTTACAGAATAACACAATGAAATAATTTTCCACCTTTGTTATTTCACCCTGGTCTGATATCATTCAAGGGAATCAATCTTCTTCCAGGGTGTGTCTCCTTGGCTGGGAAAAGACTCCACAGCAAATATTCTCTTATCTACTTGATGACAGTGTGTTTTCCACAGCCCAGTGTTCACTTTCTCTTTTCTTCAATTGACAGGTAAAAAAAATATATATATATTTATTTATGGTGTCCAACATGATATTTTGATAAAAGTAAACATTGTGGAATGGCTCAGTCAAGCTAATTATCGTATCTATTACCTCAGATACTATTTTTTGGTGGTAAGAACACTTAAAATCTAGTCTTTTATCAATTTTCAAGTATAAAATACATTATGATTAACTACTGTCACCACTTTGTATCCTTTGGCCAATATCTTCCTATTCCCCCACCTCCCCACCCAACCCCTGGTCTCCACCATTCTATTCTCTGCTTTTGTGAATTCAACTTTTTTAGATTCCACATATGAGTGAGGTCAGGCAGTATTTGTCCTTCAGTGTCTGGCTTATTTTACTTAGTATAATATCCTCTAGGTTCACCATGTTGCAAATGACAGGATTTCCTTCTTTTTAAGGTTGATAGCGTTTTCAAGGAGAATTTAAGCGGGATCTGCATCCAGCCCTAGGTGATGGAGTGAGTCACTGTTCAGCAGGAAGCTATTTGGTATTCCCTGCACAGAAGGGCTTCCTTCCATGTGACCCTTGTTTGAGGAACTAGATCTTCTTGCTGCCTCAATGCAGAACTCTCCAAAAATTACCAGAGACACAGGCGCTCTTATCTTAAAAGACTTTCAAAGGATATGCCATGACATCTCCAATAACTTGCTCCACTGTCTCAAATGTCAGTGGCTCTTACTCTCTCACCATCTTACTTTATCTACTTTTTACCCTTTCCTACCTTGTGGCAAATTCAGAAAACCTCAGACTTTGATGTAGGCCTTAGGAGATGGCCCCATGTCAACAGAAGACAGCTGATTATGTAAAGAACAATTTTAATCATGACTTCATTAAACTAGGATTATCTTATCTGTGTCGTATCAGGTGAGCACGCAAGTTTATGCTGCCTGCCAATTTATTAGCCAAGTGTCAACCTGAGAAAGGATGGGGAAGTTCTGTCTGAGTTGTGAACAGTGAGCCAGGCTGTTCATGATGGTGCCTCCTTCTGTGGCATGGTGAGGGATATCTGTGGCCAGATGACAGTGTCTAGCCTTCCCTGGCACCATCTGCCACGGGCTTGTGAAATTACGTGAATCTGGCATTTCATTGTTAAGGCAGGTTCCACAAGGGCAAAGACTTGTGTCTTCCTCATTCTATTGGCTCTGATAGCACCCAATTCGACATCTGGCTTTGCCGGAAACTGTAAATGGCTGCTAAGTGCAGTTAAGTTCCTGGTGCCAGGTATTACTTGGGGAAAATAAGTCTTCACTTCATACCATATGTTAAAATCAATTTGAAATGAAGAGTTGGATGTTTAAAAAAAAATCGAATACTCCCTCCCAATAACATAAAGGTGAATATTTAATACTTTTTTCTGATAAATGGATGGGGAAGGATTTTCTAAACTAAAAAAGGATTATTAAAAAGTCACAAAGGAAAAGAGCAAAACAATTGATTACCTCAATATTTAAAGTTTCCATATGTTAAAAAAAAAACAAACCTGATTAATGATAAGATAAATAACACTAAACAAAAAAACGCATTTGCATCAAATTACAAAGGGGACAATGTGTGTGGCCTGGTCAACATAGTGAGATCCCCATTTCTCCAAAAAAAAAAAAAGAAAGAAAATTAGCTGGACATGGTGGTGTGCACCTGTAGTCCCAGCTACTTGAGAGGCTGAAGTGGGAGGATCACTTCAGCCCAGGAATTTGAGTCTGTAGTGAGCTACGATTGTGCCACTGCACTCCAGCCTGTACAACAGAGCGATACCCCATCTCAAAAAAAAAAAAAAAAATTACAAAGGGTTTTATATGATACATAAGCTCAACAATTCAGTAGGAGAAACACTAAGAAATCAATAGAACACTGAGCAAGGAATGTGAATAGAAATTTTTAAATGAGGGATTCGCCCAAGGCAGTGCAGCAAGACATTTTGCTTTTCAACTACAGTGTTTAGTTATGTGTAGTCTAGGATGTGCCTGAATTCTAGCACTGGTATTTCTATAGAGCCTAATCTCTGTGAACAATGCAGCTTATATGGAGCAAAGTGTCCTATCCCATGTCCTGAAGGGAGAGTGGCATGTGTCCTCCAATGAGGGACTGACCCCAGTGCCTGATGAGCAGTGGCTCCAGTGGCCTGCAGGGTTCTAAGCTGAAGGGCATGCGAGGGAAAGGCTGGGGCTCCAGAGAAATAGGGATAGGAAGGTATTGAGGCCTTAGCCTCCTGCCAACAGGATATTTGGACACTTCACAGACTGTGTTAGGTGAAGGGCACCCTCTTTCCCAGGCCTGTGTTTTTTTCAAGTAGCATTTCTTGCCTTCCTGGTCTCCACACTCCAAGCCAGGTACAGAGTCTGAGATCCTCCCTCCTGCTTGTATGGCTAGTGATGAGGAGTAAACAGAAGACATAAAAAGGTATGCCTTGAATTCTTCCTGCCTCTTTTCAGACCCCCTGAGGAAGCCCAGAGGTGCCCTCGGATTACTTTGCTGAGGTCGGAGGGATGTAAGAAGACTTGCACAGGAAAACAGAAGCCTTATACAAGCGTAGGCGTTTGGCTATTTTATCACAGGACCGGAATGAAGATTCCGGTAGGAATTACACCTTGAGGTGCAGGTTGGAAGGATGGCCAAGGGGGAGGCCTCTAAAGAGGAGGCGTCCCAAGAAAGGGGTCTGGGCCATTTGCCATCACACCAGTCAGGACACTGCGTCTCCCACAGAGCGGGGGATCCTTGAAGTGTGCATAGAAGCTGGAATTAGGAAGGAATCGTGGTAGATTTACAGCCGGATGAGGAATGATCCAGAAGAGAAGGGCCCCCTAAGGATCAGGCAGATAAAGTGGCCCTTCCAGCAGGCCCCTTGTTCATCATGGACTTACAGCAGAGACAGCTGTACCTTTACATGGACTTGAAATGATTTTAAGTTGCACTGTTGTAGGATCCCAGAGATTTTTTTTGAGAAGGTGACAGCAGACTCTTAGTTTGCCTATGGGCTTTTTCTATTGTTTCTTTTTAAAGTACCAGTGGAGTCATGAAGTAGTCTTCTGCATAAAAACAATGCTTCTGACCCGCTTTGAAGAACTCATGCTTCAAGTTACTTCTCCAATGGTAGAATCTGTTAGCTTCACCCACATCCCCTCATCCATCCTTCTGAGCCACAGCAAAGGAGGTTGGAAAAGACGGCAAGCCATAAAGACTACATGCTAACTTTGACAAACTTCTGGGCTACCTCCTACATGCCTGGCACCAACACTACAGCTTGGCATTGGTGATTCCTTTATGATAATCCTGCAAGACAGACATTAATATCTCCATTTCACAGATGAGAAAACTGAGACAGAGAGAGAGTTCAAGTAACTTTGTACATTAAACAGCTGGTAAGTCCCGGAACGGGGCTTTGAACCACAAGTGTCTTAGAGCCAGGGCTCTTTCCACAACACTATGCCTCTCCCCCATAAATCCCTTACTTAATGGGTGAATATGTTAGGCCTGTGGTCATGATATAGGAAGAAGTCCCTTGGCGCCTGGAGTTTTTTGATGGCAAGTCTCATCAATTTCAATGTCAGGTGGGACCAGCGAAACCTCAACTCAGTGTCTGCTCATCTTGTCCTGGCAGAAAACAGCTGGTGGGAACAGGATGAGCTGGCACTGCCTGGCTCTCCCTTCTATAGTTTCTCATGCTCCCAAAGAGACACACACTTACTTCCAAGCCATCCACTAGCCTAAAATGGCATCATCCACACCAGCATATTTCATTTTGTTCAGGCTGCTGCTTATATGTAAAGTCCTGGCACCACATTGTTTGAGCCTTAAAACTATCTGCGCATTATTTTAATGTATGAGAGCTTTAAGTTCCTGCGTCAATTTCTTCAGTGTGAAATGGAGACCATTCAACATTTTACAGAGATTTCTTGTCGCTCCTCCCTGGATTATTTACTTTGCAACCATGCCACCTTCTAGTCCTTACTCTGCCCAGAACATTTCATTCTCTACACACACATATGCCTCGACCCTATTCCCTCTCTCCTCCCCCACTTCACCTGGCGATTCCTGCACATTTACTGTCTCAGTGGAAACACCACCATGCCAGGGTGTGTTCGTGGTCACCTATTCCCCATCAGGGTCAGGTCTCTTTTCCAGAACCCTGTACCCGTTCTACCACAGGTACTTATCACTTGAATTCTTCTGTACTTGTCTAAGGACCCATTAGATCAAGAGTTGGCAAGTATGGCCTGCAGGCTAACCCAGCCCGCAGCTGGTTTTGGTAAATAAAGTTTTCCTGGCACACAGCCACACCCATTGTTTATGTATCATCTGCGGCTGCATTTATGCTACACAAGCAGAATTGGGTAGTTCTAACAGAATCTGCATAGCCCAAGCCTAAAATGTTTACTCTGAGGTCCTTTACGAAAAACGCTTGCCGACTCCTGGTATAGACGGTAAGCTTTTTGAGGACCAGGCCATGTGTCGCGGTGACTTTCTTATCCCCAGGGTCTTGCAGAGATTGCTCATTCAGTATTTATGGAATGAACGAATGAACACAAAAATGAACAAAGTTGCAGTGAAAAGCCAGGAAACTAGACTCTGACCATTTTAAAGAAGAAAGAAAAGGGCACATTCTATATACTAAATTGTTTATTGAAAACTAATTTTGAAATCTGAAGCCTAATTTTTAAAAATCAAGTCTCCTGAAATAAAATCATATTAAAGTATTTTTCACCTAATCCAAAACAACTTTCAGTTTCCTAAAACTGTAAAATGTCATCCCTACTCTTTCCCCCAAAGGTAAAGGCAACACATCCTTTGTCCTTATGACTCAATCAGGGATCTACATGAATTTTCGAGAGATAACCTAACCCACCACACATTAGTTTTAATTTCTTACAAACAAATAGCAGCAGGATATCAAGTGTCTTTATTTATCTACTCTCATTGATGAAATTTATACTCAATTGTCATACATTTTAGTTCTGCGGGGTCCTTTCCCCACCAGCCCCATTTCATAAGTGTCTCTCCCTAAAAATTACAAACCAGAAAACCATAAATAGAAAAAACATTTAGAAATTAGGTATTGCAAATTTTGGAAATCCTGACACTGAGTGGAGAGTTGCCCCCAGTTGGAGAAACCGGAGAAAGAGAATACAAATGGTTATTTCTAAAGGAAAATGTAAATAGACATGTGGCTCCTTTGTCTGACATTGGAAGGGAGTACTGAAAAAATGGTCTTTCTTGTGAGAAAGAGGAGATTTAGTAAGCACAATAAACCACTCAGTTACATCCCTGACTACTTCTCAGACTACTGCTAAGGAGGTCAGCCAGGTAACCCCAGTCAAGTTGCAAGCGCAGGCATCAGCAGGCATCCAGTTAGCATATGGGCTAGTACACGGGTACCTTGGAGAAAAACCACAGAGAAGCTTAATATTCTGATTAGAAATTAATGGCTTCGCAATGGGCAGAACAGTTCATTCAAACTTTTGCCTACAGGGCTAAATTAATTGTGTTCTGCTAGTTACACCAAACTACTAATGAAAAAATATCATCCAATAAATCTCAAGAAGTGCAGTGAATTAGAGTACAGATAAATTAATGACACAAAAACATCAAAGTGCGTCCAAAGAATACTTTGGATGCCAGAATTAAAATACAAATGTCTTTTACTTTGTCTTTAACATGTTTTAATTGAGCTATGTCAACACTGAAAATTAAATCTATTCTTACATGAGGGTCCTACTCAGTTTTTATTGATATTATTTTCTTTAAGGTAGCAACCCAGTACATTTTCTCTTTTTTCCATTTTCTCCCCCAGAAAGAAGGGAAAAACCACCAGAGTGGTGACCTCTACGCAGTGCTCTCAATGCACTGCAGAGCTGGATGGGAATGCTGAGAGCTCATGAATACATGTATCAATGGGCAGATAAAAACTTGGAATAATCACCCAAAATGTGTTTATTAAGCAATTTATGGCTCAGCGTGCTCATCAGACATTGTACAAAGGGATTTTATTGTGTTACAGACTGAAGAGTACAAGATAGCACCAAAAGTAATTCAGTACATCTGTGGGTTATTCATACACAACTGAGGTTAATTAGGTAACTTCCACATACCCTGTATTTCACCAGTCAACACAAAGTCAGGAGGAAAAAGCTCACATAACTCAAGATATTATCATGTAAAGAATGTTTCCCATTAGCAAATCTGATCTGACTTAGCAGCAAGGAATCTTTATAAATATATTCTTCTAACTATGTGGGTCTTCCATATTTTCAAGTCCCCTGGATTCATGAAAATGTTCAGAAAAATAAGATTTTTTTCTTAGTAGCCATCTATGGGGGCTGTTTGCATCTTAATAAACTAGAAATTTATCTTGAAGAAGCTAGCTCCATTATCTCCCCCAAGCTAAGAAACAGGATTTGGCAAACAGCATGTAAAATAAGGAGGCTGCCTTGACTTTGGAACAAGGCCCTCTCATATTATACAAAGACACCCCTGAATCCAGGGGATGTTTTGGCTAAGATAAAATTCTTTTTTTTCCTTTTAAATGCAAACTGATCACACTGCTCCAAATGCAGATATAGTTACTATATAATCCTTTGAGCTGACTTAAAAATAAAGCAGTTTGCTAGATAATGTCACTGAAAATCAAAGGCTAAATGAACATTTCAAATAATTAGAGAAACTACATTCTTCTAAAATGAGAGTAATCTTCTTATTGATTCCTGCCATTATAACCCAAGTCCCAGGACCAAGAATGTTCCATGACATGGCTCTATTTGAAAATGAATATAGTCAAATCCATCACATTCTGGACCTGCAGTTATTAGGTGATATGGCAAAAAGCAACGATCTGTTCCATTGTACAAAAATAGAAATCCTTCTGGAAAATGCTTTTCTAAGAGCCTCAAGAGTAGACCTAACAAGGAGTTAAGCAGAAAAAAATTGGTGCTTAAGTGACTCCTCCATGTGAGGCTCTAATAGCAATGATACTTCCTTCCCTGGAGCGCCCTTCTGCATAAGGCAGAGAGGTCTGCCGGGGTGGAAGTGGGCAGAAACATTGCCCAGTGTCCTTCGCGGCTCCCTTTTCAGGAAACCGGGAGGAATCCAATTGAATGGCCATCAAGGCAGTACAAGTATGTGTACACCTCCAGATAGTATATTCAACTTGGTCAATAGTGGTATTATTAAGGCTCTCTATAGATTAAATTGGGCCAAAATGTTGGTTTTCTGTCCCCCTGCAAGGTGGCCCCTATACAGCTCAATTGCCCAGTCCAGAATTAGAATTCTAGTTCAACACTGACCCATACGAAAGACGTCCATATGCTAAATCCCTGTGCTGGACACTCCTGTCCTGGAATCCTCCTCCCCCTCTGCCCAGGGCAGCAGCTCACCGGGAGGGAGAGGAGGACCTGCGTGGCACTGCTGCTGGCACTATGTGGATGAGGAAGCATGCGGTGCGCATACACTTTGCAGTTGTTGTTTTTCAGTGAGAGAAATGATACGAAACTGTATCTACAAAGTTTGTGCTTCTAGAAAATCTGATTTGGTAACGTTCAGCTTCAAAACTCGAGAGATTACTGAAGATGTGACAGGGATGGGAGTTTGCAAGGCAAAGGCTTAAAGGGAGGAAGGACCCTGCAAAGGTTGGGGGGTGACAGAGAACAGCGTTTGGATGCACGTGCAGACATTAGGCGGACAGAGCGTTCCAGTGGTAAGTGATATAGACCAGCACTATAAAGAGAATATGGACAAGACAGAAGCCTATAAGGTCCCTGGAGCGAAGGGGCAGAAGTTGGTGGTGGGGCTTTCTCCCCCGAGTGCCAGCAGAGTGTCAACAGTCTTTCGAATGTGACGAAATCCAACTGCAGGATGTCATACGGAGAGCAGAGGTCAGCCTATTCCGAGGGCAGCCATTAGAACAGAAAGAGACAGTGCATACAATTAAAAATACACGGAGGAACAGCTAGAAAGAAGCACACATTTTTGGTTACTAGCAATGGCAGGAGTAACCCCTTATCTCAAGCAGTTAAGACCCTTTCACCATCAAAGAGTTTTTTAATCCATCATAACAGTAGAATAGTGGAATGCCTATTTTGTGCCAATGGGTCAAAGAAATCCTTCCCCCACAGTCTCACCATGGAGGAACGGCACGGTCTGCAATTTATACATCATTCTGCCATTCACACAGCTCTAATACTCAAGGCATCATGTGCTCACCATGGCATAAAAATAAGAGATTTTCACTTGGGACATTTAGAACTTAACCTTACTAAAGGAAAAGCTATAAAGTTTAAAATTTAATCCCCACTCCTCCTCTTCATTCTCTTCATGAATCTTTTACCCTGGTCTCGTAGACTTGGATATAAAGTAGTTCTCTCTGAAAGTTAACACGCACATCTAATTTTTTTTCATTTTAGGCTTGTGGATGAACTCTGGGGAATGCTAGTTCTAAGTATGTACCTACATGTGTCAAAGTACATTACATTTCATATTTTTGCAACATTAACCAAAAGTCTGGAGGAGGCTTCTGGGATGTGTGATGAGAGTAGAGAGTAAAGCACACCCCCACAGGGAGTTATTATGTAAATTCCTTCACTACCAAACAGGTATATTGGGGCAGGGGGAGAAGACGTCTGTGTTTTATCTACTCAATAGTTACCATGTAAGGAAGCAGAACACCTGGTTTTCAGCTAAATGCAAACTAAGAGGTTCAGTTTTCTGAGTTGACTTCCAGCAGCCTATTGTTGTCAGAAAGCAAACGATTGTCTCCTACGCTGAATTTCTTAACTGGAAATGGCCACAGTTTAAAATTAACACAGTTTAAAATTATAATTGATATGTTAGCAAGCAAGAAAAGCTGTAGTTTTGTTTCCGAATTAAAGATTGAAAATATTTGTGATCTATTTCATAAATGCAGTTTTATTTCCAAACTAGGTGAGGCATTCAAGATATATGTTATATATATTTCACATACTTTGCCACAATTTTGTCCTTTATTTTAGTCTCATTGTTAAGCAGATACAAATCATGGAGCTACTGGAAGATAATTCTGTGAGAAGTCTGCCTCACTTGTGTCCTCTGAAGTTAGCATGATACCCTCGATTAAGTAGGAATACTACAAAATTAGGTTGGTTGAATAAGATTAAAAACATTCTAATTTTATTAATGAAGTTACAGATACTCTTAAAAAATATTTTTAAGATTAATAAATCATGTTGTATGTATTCAGATGTTGCATCTTTTCCCAGTGGATCTGGAGAAATCAAGCTACCGCTGTTAAGAGTTCTCCCAAGAATTAAAACAGCTACATATAAACTGGATTTCACTAGAAGACAGATGCTGCTCATGGATTCATAGATAAGGAAACATCTAAGAAAAGTTTTCCATTGCAATAAAAATTTTCTATTGCAATGTTGTGCTTGACCAGTGAAATCTGAGCAAAGTAGTGGTAAGACAGAAGACTGATATGCAAACTGAAATGTGATTTTCACAAAACTGCGTTTTCATGTTAAAAGCAGATGATTCTATCTTCGGCAAGTATTTCAATACATTTCCCAGAGCCCTAAGGAACATGTCTGGTCTGCTGTCCGGCAGCACCATCACAGAACTAGAGTCAGGTCAACTTTGCAGTTTTCAGTAGTTCACTCCTCATGGGGCAGCCAACTCAGACCATTCTTCTCATCCAGGAAACAATTTCATGATGCCACAGGCTCTGGGCTTAATTAAAGTGGGTGAGACCTAGAGCCACAGCCTATAGTGGTTAATTTAAATTAAATCATTATCTCTAAAGAAAAGAAATGGATCTAAGACTGTCTGGTAGCAAAAATCTGAACCACCGTGATGAATGTGTGGAGTGCAAGCTGCTGTGGCCATCCCAGAACTGCTCTCTGACTCAACCCTATGTCACACAGCCAGCGGTCACGTTCGGCCCTTCAAATGGGGCCATGAAGCAAAATGAGGGCTAGCTCCTAATTTCTGACCTGGGATATTCTGCCCTTTGCGGTTTCCAAGATTTAGACTTACTGAGAGGCACATAAAAATTATACTTTATTTCTTTATGAAAATTAAAATTGGAAAATGCTAAAACGGAAGGAAATTTAAAGAGGCAAAATTTCACCGTGTATTTACAGAGCATTTGTAATCACTGCAAGGCGTCTGTAAACACAGTTAATTTGAGTCCCCCAGAGGCAAGTGCAGATGCCGATTCTCATTATAGTGAACACAAATCACAATCACCAGAAGTTAAGAGATTCACTTAGGTTGCGCAAGACCAGGGTGTGTGACAGAGATTACTACTGGATCAGGTTCCCCAAATACTATGGACACAGAGAAATGCAGACAGATCCGGCAGTTCAGGGTGTACTACAGTCTAAATTCTAAGAGCTAAACATACCTAGGAAGAAGTTTTATTTAAAACTTTGGCATATATTTACTTTATTTAAATATATAATTTCAATGTAAAAAGTCCATATGCTTACAAAGTATTTTGTAATCTAAAATATCATAACACAAGAATGTTCATGGTCATTCTGCAAAATTTAAAGCCATAATTCAGCGATGAGATATGATTTGGCAGGGAGAGGAGAGAGGCGGGAAGTATGTCCAGTCTTCTCCAAATATATGACAACTAATTGCCAATTTTGTGGACTTAGACAAAGCTAGAAATAGCTTGGAAATTAGTTGTAACTTTTATAGCTAGAAAAGAGTTAGATTGGCTCTTTTTAATAAATTATGAATTTAAAAATTGATGTTAAAAAAGCAATAAACCTGTCTTTATTCACCCTTAGAATTAACCAATATACATGAAAAATTAAAATAAATCTTGTAATAAGAATCTTATCCTTCCAAAAAGTATTAGTCATGATTTAAATTAACACTAACGTCACTGACTTGGGGAAGAAAGAGAGGAACAAGGCTCAGAGAAGATAAGAAACTTATTTCTCCTAGTCTCAAGATTAAAACAAAAAAATGTAGCTTCAATTTGTAGATTGTCTTTCAAAAAATAAAAACTTCAATCAGTTACATACATGTAATTTCCTAAACCCTCACAACAGGTGTAAAGTGAAAAACACTATTATGACTTTCATACATACCACCCTTAACACAAAAAAGGCAAATATGAAATTTACTAAAGATAAGGAAAACTCAGCCATAATTCCACTTACATTAACACAATTATCATTAACATCTGGATGTACTTTAGGGTTTTATTTGTAACTCCCTTTGGCTGACGCAGAGCTCAAGGATGCCAAGTGACCTGCCCTTGCACATGTGGAATGAAAACTTTCTGCCCCCTCCAGCACTCTGAGCTGCCCAGATAGGCAGGAAGGAGCCCTCAGCTGTCAAGGAGTCTACCACTGTCAACTGAGTTGCTGCCTTGAATCTTCTCCTCTGTCTTTTCTCTGGAAACAGTAAGGAAGATGAAGGACTGAACATTTAGACAACAGAGTACATTTCTATTCTAACTTCCGTCATCTAAAGAGTGCAAGTCTGTTAAACTAAGGACCTCACGCCTTACAGAAGTTTGAGATCAAAGTTACCTATTTAAAATTCAGTAGAAAAATTTCCCTGGTGAACCAAATGTCTATTTTCTAATATTTTTGATGCTTTATAAATTAGATTTCTCTCAACCTGAGAGAATGCTAAGAAGAGCCCTAAATTAGCCCTAAAATTGGATCCATTTGAAAACCCCCAATAGTCAACCATGAACTGTACCAACTGTGAACATGTAGCCAATCTGCTATGTAGACGTTAGAGGTCAGGAATCTCCAAGAGCACTCAGAAAAAGTCAAAGGAAGCACCAATGTATCCATTAAAAGTCTCATAGGGTCAAGGCCTAATTGGAGTCAGACTCTCAGGTGATGGTAAAAATATATCCCAAAGAATTTGGAAGCCCGCCAAGGCCTGTCTTCAAGACCAAGTGGATGCTTGCACTAGACGTTGAAGACAGCTGCAGAGTCTGACCACTGAGCATCAACACCACAAAGCAATGTGGGATGGTACCTCATGCTGCTTATAATTCTGAATGTAGCCAATATGCATTTATGAATAAGCCACACCAGAACTGCTGTCTTTCTGCCCTATTGTAAAAAGTGGGCTTAAAATACCACCAAGGGCTGGGCACAGTGGCTCATGTCCATAATCCCAACACTTTGGAGGCTAAGGCAGGAGGGTGTCTTGAGCCTAGGAGTTCAAGACCAGCTTGAGTAAGATAGTGAGACCTTCATCTTAAAATATCATAATAAATTAAATTTTTTAAATGTCATGGAGGGATATTCTTACCCACTAACCTTTAGTATTTATTCAGCCGATTTAGGTAGTATACTGCCACCACCTGCAAAGTCACATTGCCTGGATATTAGAGAAACCACAGAGTGGTTCCCCCTGCTGAAGCACACAGAAGTGTGTCATGAACCTTGACCAACCCTGGAGCAAATAGCTGGGACTGCGTTTATGGGGACTTCTAAAGAAAATAATTTATTATTATTATTTCCATCCCATTTTATTACTTTACATGTAATAATTTAACTAAATCTGCTCAGCTACTGTATTCCATCTATATGAATGTGAAAACATTATACAAACTGCTGACTCTGACTTTGGTTTGTAGTTTCAAACTGTGTTTCTATTACAAGGGACAATGCATCTTAGGCTTAAGAACACAGCTGTGACTTTTCAGTATCTACAGGATGATTTCTCATTGTTCATTAGATATTTAGCTTATAAAATGCAGAACTCAAGATCTCTGTGGCTTGTGTATGTGTGTAGATAAGTTATAGATGAAGAAGTAGAAACAGCCTGCAAATTAGGGGGAAGTTACTATGCTGACTACTAGGAAATCGATGACTATTTTGTTACTCAAATATTAAACTTGGTGCAGTAAGAAAAGGTAATGATATAGGTTCTCTCCTATTTTACGTCTTTAAAAATGTCTTTAAAAATATCCTGCAAGTGGTCTTGTGATATAATTATCTTTTTAGTGTAAATCATCAATTTTACTGTGTCACATATACACTCAGACATCAACCCTCCTAGGTAGTGAAGAAGCATAAATATCTAAGGGGGTGTGAGGAAGTCATCTGGTCCCTCAACTTAAGTGTCATATCCCAGATAAAAACATTTCCTCATGTACTCTGTGAGATGAAAACATGTGCTTTTGAGTATACAGGAAGATGCCAATTGCCTTCCAATAGGAATTTCTGATTTGTCACTAAATATCCTTTACTTACTTTAACATTCTCATTAAAGAAGTTCAACTGTTAATATACGTTTTTTTCTAGCAGCAGTGAATTTAACTCTAGTCACCAGTAAAACACTATTGGATTATCCATCAGGATAGATACATATGTATATACACACACAAACACACACACATACACACATAAAGGCAAACTTGAAAATCACCTCAGCCAGGCGGGGTGGCTCACGCCTGTAATCCTAGCCCTTTGAGAGGCTGAGGCGGACAGATCACCTGAGGTCAGGAGTTCAAGACCAGCCTGGCCAACATGGTGAAACCCGGTCTCTACTAAAAATACAAAAATTAGCTGGGAGTGGTAGCACACGCCTGGTAATCCCAGCCATTCGGGAGGCTGAGGCAGGAGAATTGCTTGAACCTGAGAGGCAGAAAGTTGCAGTGAGCCAAGATTGTGTCATTGCACTCCAGCCTGGCCAGGTAACAGAGCCAGACTCTGCCTCAAAAAAAAAAAAAAAAAAAAAAAAAAAAAAAAAAATCACCTCAAACCTTTAAAATAATTCCAAAAATATACTAAGTGATACTAAACATAGTTAAATGGGACATGGGCAGAAAAAGATCATTCACTGCCTATATTTTAACCTCCTTGGGAATTATAAATTGTACATTAGTGCCAGGGGCATCTTCAGAAATTATGACAAATTTTGCTCTGCATTTTTATGGTAATTTGATTTCCTTTTCTTCACTTTAAAAGGAGATCTTAATTACCAATCTTTACTCACAATGATTGGTTAAGGGCATTTCCATTTTATTTTGTATCACTGTACGCCAAAAAGCACTGATGAGTTTCAAACATACCCTAATGACCTGAAGTACTGATCAAGTGCTTTCTAGCACAGACATGAATAATTTATCATCTGAAGCTTAGCATGAGAGTTCTGATTCACACATGGGAAATCTTAGTAGCCCATGACAGAATCAAATCATTAGAAAAGGTATGTAAAGTGCATTCACATATATATTCAAAGCCAAGAAATGTATATGCAATATTAAAATTTACACACACAATAGACACGCAGGTTATAACATTGCTGAAGCAGAATAGATCACAAAGACAATCCATTATACACAATTTACACTCTTTAAAAAATAAATTTGTAAGCATCCTTGTATTGCTACAGCTCTGACTTAAAGATGTTTTAAATAATGCTCTCCTTTTCCTCAAATAAGATTAGAAGACTACCACTCTCCCCAGCCCCTGAATCCTACCAAGCTGAATAAGGAGGGGGAAGAAGTAGAGAAAGAAAAAAAAAGGGAATTATGGAGAGAGAAAAGGAAAGGGGAAAAAGCCTTTGTCAATCTCAGTTAACTAATTGCTATCACTGAGTAGAATTATATTGAAATATAATTCTTTCATATACTCAAAAACAGTATCTCAGGTATTTTTAAAATTATTTTATCCCTGGGGCATTAAGAAAGATAGAGGAAATCATAAGAAATATAACTTCTGTCAATTTCTGTTATCACAATGATGATAAACTTCTCAACTTACACAGCTACTCCATATTCTGAGTGGATTGCCTTATGTCTGCCTAAGAAATCAGTTTATGTTACTGAAAGCTTTGGGCTCAAAGCAAACTAAAGGAGAAAATGAAATGCAAATAGTTAACAAACTAAAGCAACACACAAACACTGCTGTTATTAATGATAATCATTAGTGATAATAATAACAATGTAATATTTCCAATGTTGATTATTTTTATCCACATATGGAAAATACAACTACAGAGAATGATAATCAATCAGTAGGTCTTTGCTTAAGAGCCTGGGATAAGAAAACCATCAGCTCCAAGATTCTACTCTATGAAACCTGAGAGAAGGCTCACTTGCGGCCTCAGCAATTTCTGCTCTTAGAGTAGAGAATCAAGTGGATTAATTTTTTTTCAAGTGTGAAACTTCACACTTACTTCAAAATCTTAAATTATTTCCCTTTTTCCTCAGAAATGAACATACTGCATACAGTCATTTTAATTTCACTGCAATAGAGCAATTTAGATTAAAAGTTCGTTTATTTATATAATTTATTCAATATTATTCCTCAATAAAGGCCGAGACGAAAAAGCATGTACAAAGCTTTCCATTGATTCAGTGGTTCAAATTCATATAGTAAATAACATTTTTACTAAAACACAGTTATATGAAGTAAGTTTAACGTTACCTCTGGCACTCCTAATTTTCGGCATGCTTCCAGAAAGTTTTCCACATTTCTTCTGCATTTGGCCATGCTGAGTTTGGGCTATAAATGCAAATATACAGAAATCGTGTATTATTAAAAGAGAAACCATTTTAATAACAGGTTAAATTTTAAACTTTCTAAATGGCACAAGCAATACGTGTTTATTGGAGGAAAAGAAAATAACACATAAGCAAATAGAAGAAAACAAAATATCACCCAGAAACATCCATCTTAGATAAAAACTGTTAATATTTTGGATTTCATTCTTCCAGATATTGTGTTTGTGTATGCATACATAGATATACATATGTCTATGTATGTATATAGATGTATGTATACGATATATATACACTGATGTATATGTTGCAAAATTTTCTGCATACATATGTATATATGTGTATGTTTATATATAGGCACACACACATACATATACATATAGTTTTTATGGGATCATACTGTTGTGTAATCTGTTTCAGTTCGCCTAAAGTACACCATAAACATCACCTTCCCCATCAACAAATATATTTCTATATGAAGGATTTAAATTCACCAGGCCAATTAATCTGCTTCCCACCAAAGCCATAGGTATAGAGGCAATATCATGATAAACAGCACTGAAAATGGTGGATGTTCAGGACTTAACCAAAAGCTTCTCACAACTGAATTAACCTTGGTTGTACATGGCCTCTGAGGTGTGGGATGGGTAACAGGCACATTTCACATATACACTATACTTTTTTACATGGTACGTTTTGAGCACTTTGCTGCTAAATTGTAATATTCCTCCGCTATTTTCCTTAGGAAAGAAAGCAAAGAGACATGACTGATTCCAACCGTGTAGGTGGAGGAGCCACTGTGGCAAAGACTGGCCTTATCCTGCTAATAGTGACAATGATGTGATTCCATCTTATAGGGGCACAAAGTAATGATCATCAAAATCTAATCTGTACAGCATTTATTAAATACAAAAGAAAAACCCTGCCCAAAACAGAAAGAAGCCTGTTGCCCTGTGAAACAATTCAGGTTGAAGGCTAAACAAATATTCTCTATCTTGATTAGGGAGGAAGTCACACCCCTCACACAGGGCCTACAAAAATGTCGCCAGCAGCCACTTGGGTGGTTCTGCCCACCCCCTGGCATGTCTTAGGGCAAGACCACTGCATTCATCCTTGTGCAAATAGAAGGAGCAGACCTGAGGAACACGACATGAAGATAACAGAAGAATAGGTCACGGACCTGGCAGGCTCATATATGAAGGCGCCAAGAGGCATTTCATCACGCTGAGACCTTAGCGTTTGTCTCTGATCCTTTGGGCCCATCATCTCCCTTCATTTACTTATGACTCAGGTGAGTCTTTTCTGAAACTCCAAAGATACCCAACATCATTCCAAATACGTAGGTCAGCCCCAGGAAGTTAATGGAGAGTGTGTTTCAAGCTACAGAAAGATAATTCTCCCTTTTTGGGAGTGAGGGAGGGCATCCTCTAAGATTGTTACTTAGCTTCAGGTAGAAAAGTACTTGTGACAAACGCAATGGTTAAAGCTTCAACCTCACCACTGGTCCAATAATTAAAACCTACACCAATTATACCCATTGGGATGCCAATATTTTGCTTATCAAATTGTCAGAGACTGAAGAAATTCATTTTTCTAAGGAACAGTCTCTAAGCATATTGACAATGATAGTGATTTTGTCACTACTATATTCCCCTCAGTTTGGCATAAAAAGATAGACAATATTAGTTTCATGAATGAAGAATTAGAATTTTTTTGCTGGTGATAATACTGGTAGAAAGATGCCCTCATCCTTTGCTGCTGGCAGATACGATTGCATTTATTGCTTTACTACAGGTCAGATACTAAACTTGGTGCTAAAGATACATCTGTGGAGTCAACGACAAAATCCCCAGGCTCACTTAGCTCTACTGGAGCTGGAAATATTAGTAAGCTAAAGGAAAGCACAGTAGAACACAGGACAGTTCTTAGTTGTGATGGGGTTGGTGTGAGGGAAAATGAACAAAGGAAGAAACCCAGTCCTAAGAGGCTGAGATGGTTTGCCTTCTGAATGCTGACACAGAGAAGGAAAGGGAGCCAGTGATGCCGAAGGGTCAACGAGATTTGGGGGGGTAGGTGGGGCACAGCTTTCTAGGCAAGGGGAGATGCCTGTGCTGAGCCTGGGGGAAGAGAGCAACGGGACAGAAGAGAGAAGGAAAGTAGGTTCTACAGCCACAGCGTGGCTGGGCCTGGCCATGAAGGGCTGCAAGATGCTTGCTGAAGAATTTTTGATAATTGGACGTTTAGATAGAAGTGGACATTTAGAAACAAATTGCATTTCTAAAAAGGAAAACTGCAATATAATAAACAGGCTAAAATATGTTATAGTTAATCAAATAGGTATTTATGAAGAGTTTTAGGCGGGGCGTGGTGGCTCCCACCTGTAATCCTAGCACTCTGGGAGGCCAAGGTGGGCAGATCACTTGAGGTCAGGAGTTTGAGACCAGCCTGGCCAACATGGTGAAATCCCATCTCTACTAAAAATACAAAAATTAGCTGTGCATGGTGGCGGGCACCTGTAATTCCAGCTACTCGGGAGGTTGAGGCACGCTTGAACCCTGGAGGCAGAGGTTGCAGCGAGCCAAGATCGTGCCACTGCACTCCAGCCTGGGTGACAGAGGAGATCCTGTCTCCAAAAAACCAAACAAACAAAAAAATAAGAGAGAATTTTAATGACATGGGGAAATATTTAGGTTTCAATAATACATTAAAAATCACTAGTCTATATGAGAAGCTCACAATTAAAAGACAACTTAATTTTACAAAAAATGATTATAGTAAAGAAGACATAATGGTAACAGTGACAGTGACTGTTTTGGGGTAGGAGAATAAAGAATGATTTCTTTTGCTTTCCTTTATTTTCTCTTTTTTTACCAGTCACTCATTGTTTCCTATTATTTATTTTTTAAATTTTTATTTAAAAAAAGAAAAAAAGGTGAAAACCAAAAGATTTCTAAAACAATGTAGCATTTTTCCTGGAGCTAAAGATAAATGGGCACACAACTCAAAATGTCCTCTTACATCTTGTAAAATGATCATTGTATATGGAAATTGAGGGCTGAGGCATCTGTGGTGTCTCTTTCATAATTTGGGAAAAATTATTAAATGAGAATGTGGTACAAGGCTCAGATGACTTTATGGCAGTTTGGACCTCATTCGTAAAAGCTACTGGAGAGTTTCATATTGGATTATGGAACAGAATTTACTGTCCTACATTAAGGCTGCTAGAGGTAGATTCGAAAAAGAAGACAAATTGGTCTTTTTGTCCCCCACTATGTTTCTGAGGCTAAAAAAGTGGTTGAATCTTTGAAAGAAAAAAATATGTTCAATATGACAGATAGGAAACTAAGATGAAACAAGGTCATCAGCTAATTTTTCCTGCTGCCAAGAGAAAAGAAAGTAGGACAAATAACGCCACTGTGAGGCATTCCTGGGCAGGGGAGAGGACAGAGGAGCCTCACATGAGCTTCAGCCCAACACACCGACTCTCTGACATTTTATGAACATTGCATGTTTATGGGGCTCCAAATTTCGAAAACTTGCCGTATTAACACTAATGATAATAATGGCTTCAATATATGTGCATATTACATGGAGTATCTTATTTTATACTCACAAGAACATTTCCATTATAGAGAAGAGCAAATCAAGTTAAAGAGAGGATGAATCTCTTGCCCAACGTTGTACAGCTTTTAGAAGGATCTGGAATTTTAATCTAAACCTTACATTCTTAACCCCTAAATTCTTCTGCCTTTCCTAACAAGCAGCAAAAGGGTGAGCAGAGATTCTTTCCTCTCTGTTTTTTGTTTTGTTTTGTTTTTGAGATGGAGTCTCACTCTGTCGCCCAGGCTGCAGTACTGTGGTGCAATCT
Organism: Ateles fusciceps; assembly: GCA_036589455.1. Classification (NCBI taxonomy): domain Eukaryota; kingdom Metazoa; phylum Chordata; class Mammalia; order Primates; family Atelidae; genus Ateles; species Ateles fusciceps. The sequence continues at coordinate 1,249,095 of JAZHEH010000304.1, read as the reverse complement.
CGGCTCACTGCAACCTCTGACGCCCAGGTTCAAGATTCTCCTGTCTCAGCCTCCCGAGTAGCTGGGATTACAGGCACCTGCTATCGCATCCACCTAATTTTTGTAGTTTTAGTAGAGATGGGGTTTCACTAACTTGGCCAGGCTGGTCTTGAGCTCCTGAACTCGTGATCCGCCCACCTCAGCCTCCCAAAGTACTGGATTACAGGCATGAGCCACCTCACTCGGCCTTTTCTTCTCTATTTGTATAAATCCTGTGTAGGCTTCAAGGACAAGTTTATCCGTGATTCCTCCACTTTCATCTGAACAACCATAAAACTGACTCTATGGCTGTCTTCTAGTTCACAACATGCTGTAATATCTAGGAAGAGAACCCTGAGTGCAGGCTTTATCTCCTCTATAGCAGAGATGAGGATCTGGGGACATTAAGGAGTCTCATTCATGTCCCCCTCCCCCAGTATTTCCCCCAGCATCACCAATGAGTCCTTGAGTGCAGGGACTGATCAAGAAATTGTTAAAGTCACGACTGCTAACCAACTCCTTGACAGGTTATTTATAATGTTTTTCATAGAACTCACACATTTTCAGGGCTATCCTAAAATCCTCCATATGAATAGAAGAAAAAGATTCTATTTAGAAGGGAAGTTACCAACCAAAAGAAGCTTTCTGAAAGACTTCTCACTGTTTCAGTAACCCCTTGGAAAAGAGAAATTTTTATGTTCCTATAGTCTTAAAAGTTAGCAGTCAATCAGTAATTTCTTTTCTTTTCTTTTTCTTTTTCTTTTTTTTTTTTTTTTTGAGACAGGGTCTCAGTCTATCGCCAGGCTGGAGTGCAGTGGCACAATCATGGCTTACTGCAACTTCGAACTCCTAGGCTCAAGCAATCCTCCCACCTCAGCCTTCTGAGTTGCTGGGACCACAGGTGTGTGCCATCATGCCCAGCTGATTTTTGTATTTTTCTATTTTTGCCAGAGGGAGAACCCATCTCTACAAAAAATACACTCCTGAGTGCAAGTGATCCACCCACCTTGGCCTCCCAAAGTGCTGTGATTACAGGTGTGAGCCACCGTGCCTGGCCAGTAAGTTCTTTCAAGTTATTTGCTTGATATTGAAATAAAATCATGTTTCTGTCATTTATATATTTATTTTAAAATAGTCTCTCATTTTACAGTGAAAATGTTGCTTTCATTTCTTTTCTGTCTTATAATGGTTTGGGGCCCAATGGAAAAGATTTGAGCAGGGTCCTACGGACACCACTGACATCCTAAATCAACAGCACCGCCCCCTATAAGTCTGTTTATGTCAGTTACTTTCCCTTTGGTGTTACTTACAACCGCTGGTGATGGGACATGGATGCTCGCCACCGACCGTGGGCGGATGTGGTTGACCAGATGGCAGAGGACGACACCATCCATGAGTGCTGCCCCCAGGTCTTCGTGTAGACTGACCTTCAATCTCATCTCAATGCTCTGTTAGAGAAATCAGAAGGAATCCAGTTGCTATTAACACTGAGATAACTGTGGGTAAAATAAAACTATGGGTATTTATGAACTGAGGCACTAATTTCATTATGTGGGATAAGGATAACAATGCCTAGAAAACACTCACATTATTTACGTCTTTTCAAACTGTATCAAAATCCCTCTTTATAAAAACAAATTAAGGTTGAGTGAAAAACTTTTAATTAGTAGAATGAATGGAATAATGGAATCACTTTTTGAGTGTGATAAATAAAAACTAAATTTGACTGGTTCAGGCAGTCTGCATGGGGCAGAGAGAGATTAAGAAATGCTTTACTCTGGACGGGCACAGTGGTTCAGGCCTGGAATCCCAGCATTTTACGAGGCCGCGGTGGGCAGATCACCTGAGGTTAGGAGTTTAAGACCAGTCTGGCCAAGATGGTGAAACCCCGTCTCTAATAAAAATACAAAAATTAGCCAGGCGTAGTAGCATGCACCTGTAATCCCAGCTGTTTGGGAGGCTGTCAGGAGAATCACTTGAACCTGACAGGCGGAGGTTGAAGTGAGACCAGATTGCACCACTCAACTCCAATCTGGGCGACAGAAAAAAAACCAACCAACCAAGCAAACAAACAAAAGAAATGCTTTTCTCTTAGGCCAGGCATGGTGGCTCACACCTGTAACCCCAACATTTTGAAAGGCGGAGGTGGGCAGATGCCTGAGTTCAGGGATTTGAGAACAGCATGGGAAACATGGCAAAATCCTGAATACAAAATACAAAATACCAAAAATACAAAAAATTAGCTAGGTGTGGTGACATGCACCTGTGGTCCCAGCTACTTGGGAGACTGAGGTGGGAGGATTCTTAAGTCCAGGAGGTGGAGGTTGCAGTGAGCCGAGATCATGCCACTGTACCCAAACTAGTTGAGAGAGTGAGACCCTGTCTCAAAAAAAAAAAAAAATTGCTTTTCTCTTAAACTACTTTTCATTGAGAAATCAGTTTTTGTCCTTCTTTTAAAAAATTAAACTTTTGATTTTTGAGATAATTCTAGATTAATATGCAATTGTAAGAGCTAATACAGAGAGATTCCACGTACGCTTAGCCCAAATTCCTTCAATGGTAACAACTTGCAAAACAACCAGGATATTGACATTGACAAAGTCAAGATGCACAACATTCCCACCAGCACAAGGATCCCTTTTATAGACACACCCCTCCCAGCTACTCAGGAGGCTGAGCCAGAGAATCGCTTGAACCCAGGAGGCAGAGGATGCAGTGAGCTGAGGTTGTGCCACTGCACTCCAGCCTGGATGATAAAGCCAGACTCTGTCTCAAAATAAGAAAAAAGATTATAGACACATCCCCTTCCTTTCACACCCCCAAGTTCCTCTTCTGTCTTGCTCCTATTCTCCTTTCTTTCTGGGCCTTCCATGACACGAATGTTGGATCATTTGTTACACTCCCACAGGTCCCCCAAGGCTCTCCATCCACTGATTTTTCAGTCTGTTTTCTATTGTTCAGATTAGATGATTTCTATTGTTCTCTCCTCTAGTTTCATTCCAGTTCTTTCCTTTATAATCTCCGTTCTGCTGTGGAGTCCATCTACTGGGCTTTTTATTTTGAATAATGTATTTTTCAGCTCTCGATTTCCTTTTTTTTTTTTCTTGAGACAGAGTCTCACTCTGTCACCCAGGCTGGAGTGCAATGGTGCAGTCTCGGCTCACTGCCAACTCTACCTCCCGGGTTCAAGCGATTCTCCTGCTTCAGCTTCCCGAGTAGCTGGGACTACAGGCGCGCACCACCATGCCTGGCTAGTTTTTTGTATTTTTAGTAGAGATGGGGTTTCGCCATGTTGGCCAGGCTGGTCTCGAACTGCTGACCTCGTGATCCGCCTGCCTCCGCCTCTCAAAGTGCTGGGATTACAGGTGTAAGCCACTACGCCCAGCCTGGTTTTTCTTTATGTCTTCTTTTTCTTTGTTGAGAGTCTCTAGTTCTCTGCTGGGGTATTCTCTTCCTTTCCTTTGACCTGTGCATCATTGCTCATTGAAGCATTTTCATCATGGCTGGTTTAAAATATCTGTCAAATAATTCTAACATCTCTGCTATATCAATGTTGTCATCTGTAGATTGTCTTTTTTTCCCTTCAGTTTGAGATCTTCCTCCTCCTTGGAATCATGAGGGATTTTCAGTGGAAACCTGGACATTTTTGTATTATGTTATGAGACTCTGGATCCTATTTAAATATCTGTTTTGGTTGGCTTTTTTGTTTGTTTGCTTGACACTGCTTCAGCAGGGGAAGGTGGCCACCATCTTGTTACTGCCAGGTGAATGTAGGCATCTGAGTTTCCTATTGGGTCTCAGTTGGCCAAGGAGTCGGGGGGCAGGGGTAAGTGCCTCCTTACTGCTGGGTGGGGGTGGGAATCCAGGATTCCCACGTGGTCTCCACTGAAACTCTGGGAGCAGATGAGGTTCCCTACTGACCAGTGGGGGATGGCATTTCTGGCTCCTGGCTTGGTCTTCTCTGACAGCATCCCAACAAGGGTGGAGAATTCACCTGACTCAGCCTTTGCTGGTGTCGCTGAGGCAGGGACCACAGTATTTCCTGTGGTGTTCAGCTGCAGTAGAGCATTTATGGTCTAAAACTTTTGTGTCTTGCTAGGCTGTCCCTTTCCTGGTTATCCGGTTAGAGAAAGTAGGCTTTTGTTGTTGTTTTTCTAAAGTGTGCCCATGACTGTTTCTGGGTTCCCAGCGACTTTAGCTCCAACTCTGGATACATGAGGCAAAAAGGAAGTCCCCCTGGAGCTCACTGCTATGGCATCCCTCAAATCTCAAGGACCTTAATTAGTCTGTCTTCTCTTTACCTTCCAGAATGTTCTTGTTTGTTTTATGTATGTCTAGGGGTTTTACGTGTACTTAGTGGGAGGAATGGGGAAAAGTATGCCTACTCCATCCTCTTGGAAGTAGAAGTAGAGAAATCAGTTTTCAAACCTTAACTCGATAATAGCCTATGAAAGGATGACTTAATTTGGTGATTTTAATAAATGAAAACTTGAAAAACAGTGCATCTCATAGTGTTATATAAATTTCTTTCAGAACGGTCGTGTGTGTGGACAATTTTTTAGGCCCTCTTTGAGGCTCTAATTTTATATTACTAAATTAAGACATAAATGATCAATATGACCCATGTTTAAGATGAAATTGTAAGATATCACTCCTTGAGGGCCATATCTCAGCTTCTGATCTCATTTGCGTAGATTTCATAAAGTTCACCTTTCCAGTTTACGTCACATTCAGACAGTCTGGGCAAATGACAGAGGTCTAACTTTCCCTTCGTGTTTGCCTGAACCACCATAGTGGCTTAAAGTGGTGGTAAGAGTTTTTTTGTTTTCTCTTTAAAATTATTTCCTTCTGAGTTTTTGCTAAGCCATATAAAAAGTATCATCTGCTATAACAAAGATGCTGACTTATCCTGATTTAATTTAATCTACATTTTGTTTATAGGCCTCACTGCTCATCTGCAGAACTCACTGCTCTCTGAAACTGTATATTTATTTGTTTCTGTCTTATTTCTTCCCAGTGGACTCTAAGCTTCAGAACAGCAGGGACCTTTTTGTTCTCTCCCACATCCATCACCTAGAATACAGCCTGGTAGAGAGTAACAGTCACTTCACATTTGCTGGTGAAAGAAGATTTCACATCAAATCTATCTCTCCAAGAACCTTTCTTTGTTTTTTTGAAAAAATTTATTTTAGATTTGGAGGGTACATGTGCAGGTTTGTTACATGGGCATATTGTGTGATACTGAGGTTTGGGCTTTTAACGATCCTATCTCCTAAGCAGTGAAAAAGTCCCCAACAGGCAGTTTTTCAACCCTCGCCCCCTCTCTCTCTCCCCCTGTTGGAATTCCCAGTGTTTATTGTTTCCATCTTTGTGTCACATATACTCAGTGTTTTGCTCCCGCTCGGCCTTATAAGTGAGAATGTGGTATTTGGTTTTCTGTTTCTGTAATAATTTGCTTAGGATAATGACCTCCAGCTGCATCCATGTTGCTGCAAAGGATATGATTTTGTTGTTTTTTATGGCTGTGTAGTATTCCATGGTGTATATGTACCACATTTTCTTTATCCTATCCACTGTTGATGGGAGCCTGGGTTGATAACATGTCTTTGCTTGTGTGAATAGTGCTGTGACAGACATATGAGTACAGGTATCTTTTTGGTAGAACAATGTATTTCCTGTGGATATATACCCAGTAATGGGATTGCAGGGTCAAATGGTTGTTCCATTATTAGTCAAGAAGCTTTCTTAGACTCTTCTAGTTCATAGTTATGATACTTCTTTTTTGAACATAAAAACTCATCCAGCAATTCATAATGTGCTGCCTTTAATAGCTAATACTAATGTTTACCAATGCTTTCTTCTTTTTTGACTGACTCAATAACTGTACTGTTATTTAACCTTCAGTATATTTATCTATGATCTTCCTAACCAGACAAAAAGACCATGCAGGTAGACAAATACCTACAGAGTGCCCACTGGGAACTAAGAAATATGACAAGGACTAAGACAGCCATGGTCCCTGCCATATCCAAACTTAAAAGCTTCAATGACACCCAGCATAAGACTTCCTCTTTGGTAGAAACTCAAATGGTTTGCCTATTAGATAATTGATTTAAAATCTCTGGTCAGTTTAGGGGTACAAATTGAGGATAACTATAAACATTTTAAAATTAATGTAATATTGCCAGGCAGAGTGGCATGTACCTATAATTTATGCTGAGCTATTTGGGGGCTGAGGCCAGAGGATCACTTCAGTCCAAAAGTTCAAGGCTACAGTGAGCTATGATCACACCACTGTACTCTAGTCTAGGCAACAGAAGAAACTCTGTCTCTTAAAAAATAAAAATTGGGCTGGGCATCGTGGCTCATGCCTGTAATCCCAACACTTTGGGAGGCCAAGGTGGGCAGATCACTTGAGGCCAGGAGTTTGAGACCAGCCGGACCAACGTGGGGAAGCTACAAAAAATACCAAAAATTAATGGGGTATGGTGGAGCACACCTATATTCTCAATTACTCAGGAGGCTGAGTTGGGAGGATCACTTGAGCCCAGAAGGCAGAGGTTGCAGTGAGCCGAGATCATGCCACTGCACTCCAGCCTGTGTGACAGAGCAAGACTCTGTCTCAAAAAAATACATAAATAAATAAAAACAAAAATTAAAATTAATATTATGAAGTAAATAATAACAGGGCATTAAAGTATACCTGAATTGTAATAGTGCCAGCATTGACACATATGTATTCTTTTTATTTACTACTATTTCATATATTCCTCACAAAACCCTACTAAGGTCAATTGGAACCTTTTTTTTTTCTTTTTTTAAGAGACAAGGTCTCACTTTTGTCACCCAGGCTGAAGTGAAGCAGTGCAATCATAACTCACTGTGGCCTCACATTCCTGGGCTCAACTGATCCTCCCACCCCAGCCTCCCAGCCTCCCAAGTAGCTAGGATTACACGCAGATACTACCACGCCCAGCTAATTTTTGTATTCTTAGTAGAGACGGGGTTCACCATGTTGCTCATGTTGGTCTTGAACTCCTGGACTGAAGTGATCAGCCCACCTACACCTCCCAAAATGCTGGCATTAGGTGTGAACCACTGTGCCTGGTCATATCATTTTTTTAGTACATAAAGAAACAGACTCAGCATTGTTAAGTGGCTTGCCCAATATCCAGCAGTCAGTAAGTGATCTGGCTAGATTTGAAATTAGGGTTGCTTGCAATGTTTTAAAGTCTATTTTTCAAAAATATTGAATGTTTCTTAAATTCTGAAATTTCTTCTTTAGTTACATAATGTTTCTTGGGTACCTCACGAAGTTGTTCCACCAGCTCTTTCTCTTCTCTCATCTGCTCCATTTTCCTCCGGATTGTAAACTGTGGGTCTATAGATTCCAAATTTCTCTGAGGTCTTAGAAACACTATAATAGAAAGGGAAAAAATGCCTTTATGCAGTGCCTTGTCCAAGTTGCCACATAGGGCTATTCATGTTCAAATCAAACAGCATGTTAATTTATCCAAAATAATTCATTTACCACTCAAAGAGACAAATTCAAAATCCACAAGAAAAGCCTGGCTCAAATATTTTAAAAGAGATTATATTTTAAATTATACTAGGTTGTATTCTTCGGTGATAATAAACTGAACCCAGGACAAGGTTTGGGTCACTGGGGATCCTTCCAAGCCCCCGTCTGACAGGTCCTACTTCACTCATCTTCCCACTGTTTCCATTTTAAGTTTTAATTTACACTCAATCCTTCCATTAAATTCAGATAATTTATTTCAAATAAGGCTCTAGAGTTGTATGTATTAAAACTAAGCACAAATTAATGTTTTTGTTGGCGTAAAGTTTTTCATAAGCCTGAGTTAAGAACTAAGTGATCATTACATATTTGAGGGTGCAAAGGAAAAATTTGCCTTCTAGATTGTCACTGACAGACTATCTAAAAAGTCAGCTCTTTGGAGATGAGCAAGGACTCCTTTTAGGAAGGCTGGCGAGATTAGAAGTCGCTGAAGAGCTCATGGTTGGCTTCAGGTTCTTGAAGTCACGACCTCCAAGAATAGTAACTAACAGCGGCGCTCCCTCTGAAATGAGTTGAGAAAACACATGCCCTTACCTCTAAAAGGAAAACAACTTTTAGAGACCAATCAAGAATGTAAATAAAGTTCTATGTATTGAAGAATGACTACAGCAAGAGTTTTAAATAATTTTTTAATGATACAAAGCCCAGGGCAGATTTAAACTTGAGGTTTTTTTTTTTCCTAGAGATTTTTATCCTAGTCTGTCACCTCTCCTTGCACATACGATGGATTGAAGAGCTGTTCAGAGCCTTGGTTCCTCCGTCCCATAGACTTTCAGATTGAGGTGGGGGAGGGAAAGTCCTTCAGAACATTTTGGGCAGAGAACTCCGATGTTAGAAATCCATACCACATAGAAAGCTGCATGGCGTACTGTGATTGCAGAAGTTTCAATCATAATAATGTAAACAATGCTGAATAAGAAAGAATGTGCAATTTTTATTCTACCCCTGACATACATTTCCTATGGACCACTTTAGAAATGATTTCAATATTTCAGATTTCTAGAAATTAAATATGATTTACAAATAGAATACTTTGGATGCAAAGACCTGAGTCCACTCAGTGTAATCAAAATTCCTGTGCTCGCCTAACTACCATATTTTAATCTCAATTTGTACCTTTCAACATGCACTCTCCTTCTCACATCTCAGTATTTTCTTTCTAAACTAGTTCTAAGATATTAGACTTAGCATTCTGATGCTCTAAGAGGATGAGGAAGTTGACATATGTTAAACTGTTAACTTAGAGTTAATGGAGAAAGAGGATGATTTACGATACACGAGGCCTGTCGCCTTGCAGAATCTCAGAGAGGAGTCAGCTTGTGGCCTGGGGCCTCTGCTGGAAGCCACTGAGGGAAGCCAAAGGCAGTCACAGGAGGGCTGTCACCAAGTCCCACAAAACCCAAACCTCACAGGACGTAGAACCAATTATTTAAAAAGTAAAGCCAAGGTCAGTAAAAGAAGGACACAGTGAACAGGCAGGGAGACATGAAAAGTTCACAGAGAAAAGGGAATGGGACAAATCTGACAGACTAGGATGCACGGAAGAAATTGGAGAATGCATCAAACTTGATGCAATTTCAAGCAAAACCAAAAAAGAGAAATAGATAAAAATATAAAATCTAGAACTAATTTGCACCACCAAATTTACCAAAAAAAAAGGCCAAGGAATGTACATAGAGTTGGATAATACACACACAGGCCAGCAAGGGGCGCCTCAACGCCACTGAAACAAATTGAATGTTTTCTTTGGAGCTGTTATTTTCCTTTGCCTTTTTTCTGGGGGTAATCTTATCTAATAATATTTTCAATATGTTTTTACTGGCAGATTTTAATCTGAATATGAAACTATCAGGAAGTTAAATGAACCATGAGCTTTTCTGTTCAATGCCACATTGCCCTAATAGAGCCCTGTGTGAGGTATCAGGATAATGAAATGGTTGTCTGGGTTTTACTTTCCTGGGATCATTTTTAATTTTGCATTCCTTTGTATCTTAAAAATACAATATGCATGCCTGGGCATCTGCTCTATGAATGTTAAGCAAACAAAAAGTGTTTTAAAAAACCACTTGAACTGTAGTTTTTAAAATGAACACTTCAAATATACATAAAATTATCACAAATCGTGACTATATCCCTATGTTAGTTTTCTAACTGTATTTGTTACTACGACATATAAGAGAACTTAAGGCGATCTCTTTAGGCTCCTAATAAATCTACCAAGTACAAAAGTGTTTGCTTATGTTGCTGGGTTTGTTAGGACAGAATAACTTTACTGGGACCATTAAAGTACCTCTGATTAAATCACCTGCAGTTTTATCTTTTCTTTCAAGTCCTATTTAAATAATAAATCCTGTGACCAGTCTGGGTCCAGGCTTCAGGAAATTGATCTACAAAAGAATTATTCTGGTTTTCCTTAATTTTCATATCACTAAATTTCAAGAGCTCCCTTACTTAATCCAGAGGAATAAAAGTTTAACTTGAGGCCAGGAGACAATATTAAGAAGTAGCGTCCACTGTGAGCATGTATTTTTCAAATCAAATGCTCCTGTGACTGTTGAAGTGCAAATAAGAAAAAAGAAGGGTGAGAGAGCAGAGTGAGTGTGTATTATGAGTGTGTTGAAAGAGATGAAGAGGTAGGTGATTGTTTTTTGGGCAAGGGAGTGGGGGGGGCACAGTCTCACTCAGCTGCCCAGGCTGGAGTGCAGTGGTGCGATCTCGGCTAACTACAACCTTAAGCACCTGGGCTCACGCGATTCTCTCATCTCAGCCTCCCGAGTAGCTGGGCCACAGACCTATGCCACCATGCCTGGCTAATTTTTGTATTTTCAGTAGAGGCAGGTTGTCACCATGTTGCCCAGGCTGGTCTCGAACTCTTGGACTCAAGTGATCTTCCTGCCTCGGTCTCCCAAAGTGCTGAGATTACAGGTGTGAGCCACTGCGCCTGGCTGAGGTAGGCAATTTAAGATGAAAGAAAAAAATAAGTTCTGCTTAAACTAAGCCTATACTTACTGTATGTTATATAAATAGTATTTGTATTTTAATTTTTTTTGATACGGTGTCTCGCTCTGTCACCCAGGCTGGAGTGCAGTGGCACAATCTTGGCTCACTGCAACCTCTGCCTCCCAGGTTCAGGCGATTCTCCTGCCTCAGCCTCCCAACTAGCTGGGATTACAGGCAGCTGCCACCTCGCCTGGCTAATTTTTGTATTTTTAGTAGAGACGGGGTTTACCATGTTGACCTGGCTGGTCTTGACCTCCTGACCTCAAGTGATCCACCTGCCTCAGCCTCCCAAAGTGCTGGGATTATACATGTGAGCCACTGTGCCTAGCATAAATAACAGTTAAAGAACGGAAAAGATTTACACATATATGTAATTTATTTAGCAAAAGAGGTAAGCATGGACCCTGCAGGGGATAATGAAATGCTTATGCAAAATATCGAATTCATCCTTGCAGACAGATATAGGTCAAATTCCACTGATCTTTCCATTACCTTCTGCCCTTTCCTCCACTCTTTTCCCCATTCTCATCTCTGAGCTGGGAGTAATCTCTGTCTTCTGTGAGCATACAAATTTTTTTAATCTGTGTCTGTCCCATGGCACTCACCCCTTTGTCTTACAGTAGAGTGATATTTCACTCCATTATGGATCTGTAAACGTTTATGTCTGTTTCCAACTTGTACCCTCTACTCCTGTCCACAAAGCAGTGAGCTGGGCAGAATGAGTCTGTTGAATGAGTAAACAAGTGTTTCAAACACTCCCTCATTTAAAGCTCTGTCTATTTGGAGAGGATCCTTGCAAAGATTATTCTATTCTGATAATCAGTCACCTGAGATTTTCCTCTTATGAATAATCTCCTAAATTTAGTTTCCAGGTCTGAATGCATTAGACTCTGAAATGAAAGCAGAGAGATTCTGGCTGTCTCTTTCAGAGCTGCCTCCATAGTAACGAGCATCACGCGTAGCACATAACAGGCACTCAACAGATATTTAAGGATGTGTACAAGAAACCATTTATGTACTTGTTGTGAGAGCATCTTTGGGTTAAGCAAACAAAGTCTTTTGCTCTAAAAATTGCTCAAATGCACTTTTTCATTTAATTATTGCATGAAATGCACTCTTCATATAAAAAATACTTATACCTAAATTGAACTCAGTGAAAGGAGATTTCTTCTCTGTGGAAACATGAAGTTTTAAAATTTAGCTCTCGACTTCCCTTTGGAAGTTAAGAACCTGAACGGGACATGATGTTTAAGATATACAAAGTCAAAGACAGTAATATCTTGGCTTTGAAAAAATATCATGAGCTTTAGATCCAGGCTACTGTGAATCAGAATTCTCACTAGCCGATTCATTCATTAACTTCTGGCTCCTAAAATTGAATTAGACACATTCTCTGTCCTCAAAATGCTCACATTTCTTCTCTATGGTCTTGGACAATTTACTTAACCCAGTGACTTTCAACCTTACTTGAACATCACATAACATCACATAAAAAAAGTGAAACAAATGATCAGGACTTAGACTCAATGCTACACCAAAGAAATGAGCATTTCTGACTATGAGCCCTAAGTGACTACAGTTTTACAGAATGCCCAGGTGATTCTAATATAGAATCAGAGTTGAGAACCACTAAAAAGCCTCTTATATCCTCAGTTTCTTCATTTTTGTAATGGGAAAAATAACATCTATAGTGCAAGATTATTGTAAAAATGTAAGGAAAATATCTGTAAATTGGCACAAGATGGATGGTTATTTCAGAGACTAATGTAAACTGGTCCATTCATCCATTCTCTGGTGATAACTTAAAGATTAATTTTCAATAAGTATAAATTAGCATCTACCAATTCACTGCAAATGAAAGAGAAAAAATGACCCCAAAGAAGATGGAAATGGTTCTTAATGTCAAAGTGAAGTCAAGAGGAAAGATTCAGTAAGAGGACACAAGAACGGGGGAAGAGCAGAAGTTAAGCTATCAGGTTAAAAATAGAGGTTAAAGCTGTCCCATCCATCTCCAGGGGTGGGTCCAGATAAATCCACAGACAAACTTCCACAACCTCCTTCATCCACCTTATGGGGCAGAACTTTAGGGACTTTGAGAACTCAAATACCCAAGGACTTTCTACCCAGTTTGCCATTTTTAAAAAAACATCTGTTTGAAGAATAAGTTTTAGAGAAAGTGGGGGAATTTAAAATGAGGCAGAATAAATATTTGAAAGAATTTAAATAAAAGGATAATTTTACATAAAGCAAGACATGACAAGCACAACTTTACCAAAAATAGTAACTAAAAAGGATAAATAAAAGTCAGGTTTCATTATGTTAAGCTGAGCTGGTAATAAGATGATGTTTATTTATAAAGGTTATTTACAAAGATAACTGCCAATATTGAATAATGGAGAAAATACGAGGAAACAAAACTGATGTAATCAGCTTTGAAATGCCAAGAGAAGCCCCTGAATAGGATCTTCTGCTTAAAAGGAACCAGTAAGAACAACATAAAAAGTAGTCTGTGTTCCTTTCCCAGCATTAGCTCACAGACCTGTGAACATACAGTGCCGTTTCTTTAGTTTAAAAAAAAAAAAAAGCATTAGAAAATGTATTCCAATCACATTTCAAAGTTTAGGCCAAAGAAAATGAAGAGAAACATAAAAGTCAGATCTGGGAACCTAAACAAATATTTGTAAAGACTAATTCTGCACAGAAGATTTTCCGGGCCCAGGGCATAGTAGAGACGAATTGCAAATAGGGAAAAATGTCAGTATCTGACATGATGGACTGAACCATAGTATTGAAAACAATGGCTTTGTTATTATTGTGGTACAGCATAATAGCTGTGTGTGAATCCCTGGAATTTTTACTCATAGAAAAAATAATAACTATTGCAAGGTTATTTTATTTTTAGAACGATTTCCATGATAATTATTTTCTACGGAAATTTCAGGATTTTTATTAAAATGAAGGCAGCCTGAACGTAGATATGGCAGAGATGATTCCAGAGTTAGGAACCCTGGTGTGGCTTCACCTCCACCTCCACACCATAGTGTGACCCAGGCAGCTCACCTCACATTTCTGGTTTTAGGCTGTTCATGTATAAAGATAGAAATTTTACTGCTACATAAGAAGTCTAATTCTTTCCCAACTTAAAAAAAAAAAAAAAACTTCGTTGGTTTCAGATATCATTCCTAAGGAAATACCAAACTACACATAAATCTTTCATTCTGGGCTTTATTTCCTTTAAACAACATTAGGTCCATAAATAGCTATGCTTTCTGAAAAACAAAAATGCCTCCCTTCTCCATTGGAAAAAAAAAATTTAAGTAAAAAAGAAGTTTACCAAGAAAGTTTCCATTTAACCCTCTTCAACTTCCAAAATTGAAAACTGGATGGTATAAGGAGGGACTTTTGTTTTATAACTGTTGCTTTTTAATCCTATTTATTTTCAGTTTAAAAATTTAGAAATCTATGAAATATTAAAATTCCTCGTATAACTACTCTGCCAAAGTATACATTGTCCTTCTCCATAAGGAAATTGTAAAAGCATTTTTGGTTGAATTTTAACCAGAAATCACAGCAAGTGTCTTAAATATATATTTTCCAGGTATTACATATAACATACTTAGATGAAAAGATAAATATTATCAGAAAATGTATCTTCCCGTTGTGTTTGCGTTGGGGCTGTACCCTGTACCTCACTACTCTTCCCTGTAAATCACATTCTCTGTTTCACTTAACTCGACTGCAATGACTTTGTATTCTGAAGTAAAATGTTTAAGATTTCAAAGACTAGAATGAAATTTGACTAGAGTGGAGATTAAGATATAGCTGGTATGTAGATCTAAATAATTATATTTTATTGTAATCTCTTAGGCTACATAAGATTTGAAATTAAAAGATATTCACATAAATACTAGCTGAGTATCCTCGATTTTTTATTTACACATTCGATTCTCAGGCCAAGTTACTATTATTGAAAGTCAAAAAGATGAACTTATACTCAAGAAGGTATCAAAAGTCAAAACATGCCAATAATTTGGAAAAAAAGAAGGCAAATCATTTCTCTTCATTTTTAGAGATTTCTCAACATTAACATTATTTTCAATGCAATACTCTAGGATCAGCCACGGTACATTGTAATTACCTTAGAAATCTCACATGGTAAGCATAAATAATACAATATCAAACTCTTGAACCATTTAGTTTAGATGCAGGAACAAGCAGACATAATCCAAATGTGCAAACCCCAAATATTTGTAAACAAGCAAACAAACCAAAAAACCCAAGCAGAAAAGGGTAGAAAAGAAAGTATTATAACACCTTCCCCAAATCCAGAATGGTCGAGTTAATTAAACTGGAGATTGACAAACTGCCAGAGAACAATCCACATGCACTTTTCTGGACTTCACTTTCCAGGCTTATACATTAGTTCTTGTACCAAGCATGCAGGTGAATATGCTCTATCTTTAGCTTCACAGAGATGAATATTCAATATACGCATTGGCTGATTAATGAGAACATTGGAGAAGAGGTACAAAGCCACCTACCATTGTCACTGTCTCCTTCAGATGGAACACTGTAGCTAGAGCTGTCCCATGTCTGTGCCTGTGTAAGTGTGTTGAAGGAGATAGGAGGAAGAATGAGGGCTGGGTCTGCAGGGGAGCCAGAGAGCCAGTCCGCGTACAGTTGCACAAGGACCAGGAAAAACCAAAGGGGCAGCAGCATTTCACAAATGGCATAGGGTTTGCATGGAAATGAAGAGTGGATTTCATTTATATGGGGTTTAATTTCAAATGCACAATATAGGAGAAGAATGAAAGATGGTGCATGGAATAAAAAGAATGATAAAAACTGAGTGTTAGTACCCATTAATCATACACTTTGCATGCAGTTCATATTGTTAATCTTAACAGTTCTGCAAGCCCACAGACTTAGAGTACTAACGAATCAGGTCAGCAGAAAGAAAGAGTACCCATAGGTTAGGCAGACAAAAAGCAAAAGACCTGCCAGATACCTTTCTCAAAGACTTTCTAAAACACTAACGATCTTAGCAAATACGATTTCCCCCAAAAATTGGTCAAATAGGACAAAGCTTAATGTGTAAATACATCTATTATTTAGAAATAAAACTATTATAAAATCATTGTTTACCATTAGTGATTTTTTTCTCCAAAGCAATGTAAAATGTCTTTTTAAAGACATCTGTAGGTCTATCGGCATGCTTTATTGATAGCTGAATTTAGCTAATTCTTTTCTTGATCCTGGACATACCTCTCAATACTCTTTTCAATACTGCTCAGTTAAAAAACAAAAAAACAAAAAATGTTGGACACTTGTACAGTCTATTTAACAACAAATCCAATTAACCAACGGAGATCAATCAATTTCAAGAACTTCTGAGTTGGAATTATGAAATAACAACTCTTATTTTTGCACTAAATATCCATATGGCAATTTCATATTTAGGAAAATCTATATAATTTTTAATTCAAATATAAGGCAAGGGCCAGTAGAATAAGTAGATATAGTTCTAGGCATAAATATCTGGGTGTGTGCAGTTGTCTTTGGGAGGAAAACACAGAAAGAAATGTTTGTTTTGAAGAAAACTGTCAGCCTACTTTAAGAATCTAAGTTCTTATTTCAACTTGCTAATTTGAGCAGTCTGTTTTTATTTATAACACAGAAATCACATAAATCCACATACTTTCAAAATAAAAATTAATTGGCTTTAAGCATTCTAAAGCTACTTGATCAAAAATGGTTTCTATCTTTTAAAACTACATGCTTTCCAGTTAAAATTATTGTCTACTTTCCAGAAAATGTGAAAAACACATTTAAGCGTATATGCTATAATATTTTAAAATTATTAAATAAAATGAAAAAAAAAATCCCCATACATAATGCAAGTTTTGTAAAGTTCCAACATGTCATTTGATGTTCCTGAAGATAAATAGCATTATTTACAGCAACTGAACTCCAGAGAGCTTTCAACAAGAACAATTTCCGCATTGGTTAGTCAGCATTATAGAAAGACTGGAAGCTTGGAGAGAAAATTAACTTTGTTTTCTGCTGTTCAAAATAAAAGCTCCATTTATTTTTCACCGCTACAAAGAATGTGAAATGGTTCAACAGCACCAGTACAATGTAAACCCTAACTGTAATAAGTTGAGTTTGGACTCCATAAAAGGAATAAAAAAGTCACCAAAATAATTCTACAACTAAATTGCAAGTTGTACATTCAAAAGAATATTATTCTTTGAAGATCCATTCAACTTTTGATTTGCTCAATCACACCATGTTTTTAAATTGTGTAAAACGGACTGTGAGGATTAAGAGACCATCTGCAGCTCAATATGAGGTCCTCAGAGTGTAGAGTAAGTCTCCTGGCGGGTCGTCACTGAAGGCACAGATGAGGTGTGCCTGAACTCACCTCCATTCCTCCCAGGACACACCCGAGACCGTGGAAATGAAAACCCAGTCAAGGGCCTCATCCCAGAACTGATCACATTTGCTTAGTTCCAAACACGAGAAGGCCAGCCATTTGAGTTTTATTTCATGTACAGTTTGGCTCTCCATAAAACACTCACTAACTCTTGTCACACTCAAGCACTTTCTCAAATGGCTTTTTTCCTATAACCCATTCAGACTGCCAGGAAACCATTACACCTGGCCACTTGTTACCCATCAATCAACCTGCCCCAAGAATGAAAAACATTTCCTTTAGTAAAGAATCATCTTTGTTTTTCCTGTGGGTGCCTTTTTGCAAAATATACACATGAATAACCTCTACTGTTGTTCAAAATGCTTTACTGGAGAACTCAAGAAGGTCTGACTTCCTTACTAGCTTTTACGTAAAAGTGTCTGAGTTCTTTATTAGCACTTGCTTAAAAGCATGAGTAGTAAGTGTAGACTAAATACCAAAGAGTTAAAAATATTAAAACAAAGAAAGACATAAAAGAAGGAGATTAGCACCAGAACTTCAAATAAATGGAGAAATCAGAAGGATCAAATTTTTCTACACAGAGTCCTTCTTTTGAAAAGCAACCATTATTGTGTACAACACTATAATTTACTTTTGGAAATAAACTAATAACAAATTAAAATAAAATAGGTAATACAAGCAGAATGATTTCTCAAAAGACTTTTTTAAAAAATACTCCTGACCACTCATGCAAGCCTTGAAATGACCACCCTGTTATGTGAGTAAACACACAGAACCTACCAGGCTCAGAAAGCAAATGAGGATGTCTCAGAAAGGAGTCACTTTTCCAGAGGCAGGTTACCCTTTAACTCAGCCGAGCACCAGGAACCACTGGGGCCAAAGGGCAGCTATTTTATCTTCCTTAGGTAAAAAAAAATCAATAGAGTATTTCTTTCCCATTACATGCTCCCACCACCTTTTTTTCTTTGCTCTGATTCAAACGAAGACAGGATATCTACTACTGATAACATGGACTTAGCTGATTCACTGAAAACAAAGCTACAAACTCTGGCCTCCCCTAGCTGCAGATGCCAGGATTTCAGCTCAGCAGAACTGACAGTGATGTGCACATTGACAATACATACACTTAAAAGGCTCTAGAGAAAGCTATGAGTTATTTAGTGTAAGAATGGACTGAGGTTTTCATTTACCTGATCGAGGCTTCAGGCCAAATGGAGCTGTGCTGTTTGTGGTAGGAGAGACTGCAGGAGAGTTCTCTCTAATCTGTGGTGTTGTAAAGAAGAAAATTAGAAAAAAAAAGGGGGGGTGGAAACAGAAGAACTATGTACATGGTTTTTCTATGTTCAAGCATTGTAACAAAACAACTCCCTTTTTGCATTCGCTGCTGTGTGATGAAGTCCTGGCTAAAAAAATCACTTTGTAAAGATGTTAAATGGCATAACCAACAGAATGTTGTTGTTTTAGAGTGACCCACTCGATTTTTCTGTCCATTTTAAGAACACTTTATAATTATGACACTGGCGATCTTCTTGCACAGTTGTGTGCATGGGTGCCTGCAGACACACATCTATCCACTTACATCCAAAAGAGGGCACATCTCATGAGGACAGATAATACTGAACTCAGTGATACTGAACCACGCAGAATCATTTATGGAGAACAAGACTTTCTAAATGTTGCCTATTTAAGTGATCTTCATTCTATTTTCCTGTAAAGATGTTCCCATATTCGGTTTTTAAAAATATATCTCATAAAAATTAATCTTTAATTATGAATAGGACCACATAAAGCTATGATAGCTAATGAGAGTTACATGGATTCCCCCAAAGACTCTTCAATTAATTAATTAATCACAACAATCTTAGATTATATATTTCTGTAAAAGATATTATAATCCTGCCTTCAAGAAATACCTCACCTTCCAGTAATCTTCAAGAAACTTACCTCATTTGGAGAATACTGGCTCCCATTACTATGTGTTGTTAGATCACTTTGCACCTTAAAGAAGAAGGAAAAAGCATGGTATATTCCATTAGACTGTGAAACTGTTGAGGCAAGAATTGCATCTTTCTTACTGCCATCATGTCCCTGGTCCATAGGTACACAATGAATATCTGTTGAATTAGTTAGTGTGTTCAGTAGCTAAGTAGACCATACTCATATGTTCTGAAAACATGCAGCTGTATTCATAGAAAAATACATCTAAAGTGTTACACAAACCAAGATAAAGAATTTCTCAGAGCAAAGAATTCACTCCAAAATATCTGTGGATGCCAGCTTACTTTGCTAGGTTATAAGGTTCCCTGCCGGTTCCCAGTCTCATTTTAATTATGGTTTTTAGAAATGGTTTAAGGTAGTACTTCCTAAATATGCAGAATCACATTGGGAGCTTTCAATGAATAACATCTGGACCCCAAATTAACTGAGCAAATCTGTTGTCAGTTCAACATCAGATTCCTTAACTACTGGTGAATTCTTTAACTACTGGTTAATTCCTTAACTACTGGTTAAGTGAAAAAATTATGAATTTTTTCTGTCATAAATATGCAGGATTTATAACTGGTCATGGAGAAAAGTCAAGATGACATCATGATTTCCAGCAGGAATGACTGGGTAGGTGATAACATCACTGAATACTACGGGGGAATACAGGAGCAGTTCAAGAAGTTGACAGTATCAGTTTAGCTATATAGAGAATGAGAAACTTATGGGACAGGGAGGATAAAATCTGAATACTGGGGTACAAGGGAGAACTTAGGGCATGAACTACAGGTTTCAGTCATTATTATTTACGGGCTGCCTGAGTCCGCGAGGGTGGCCAGATGGTCCAGAGAGACAGTGAAAAAGTTGAAGAACAGTGGCTGAGAGCAAAATCCTGTAAAACCAGCATGAAAGAGACACACAGAAACAAGGGGCCCACAAGGGACACACTCTAGTTTCTTACCCCAGACCTGCCTTCTTTATAAGGTAGTCAAGAACCCCCTGATCCTCCCTAATAAAAACTTGGGCATTAGCTCATATAAACACCTTCATACTGCCACCAAATTATTATACATTTAAGATGCCTGTTCCTATTCATTGTTGAGGAGTGCTATTTAAAAATCTTCCCGCCTTTGACACAAATCCAAAGGAAAACCATATTTTTAGACTAAAATGTCACTAATGTCCTCATTCAAGTAAATGGCTTTGCTAGAACTGCTAACAAGTAACTTCAGGTTTGATTCATTCTATAAGCAATTCTTTCCTCTAGTTTGTCCTATCATCTCCAAGACCCTTCCCCCATTCAATATCATTTATGTAAGAGCTATGCAATTTGCAGATTCTCCACCCACACTTGATATGGGCAGTCATCTAAAGTATGTTTAAAGTTAGATCACGTGATGTGCCACCAATGACAAACCGCTTCATAATCCTGGCCTCCCCTTCCCACGTGACTCCCACACTGAGCTCATTCCCCCACAGCCACGCTGTCTTGCCTAACACAGCCTCCTGCCACAGGGCCAAACCTCAAAATGCCCAAAGTCTCAGTTTACTTTCCTCTCCTTAAACTCTACTCCTTTCCCAGTGTCCCTGAGCACCTAAAACAAACTCAGGACTGCAGACCACCTTACATTCTTCTCTAAATTTTTCAACATCTAAATCTTCTTTACCCCACAATAAAAAAAAAAAATCTTTAAAGTGAGGGCAACTTCATAGCCTTCATCTTCCAGTCCTCTACACAAAAACAAGGTGGAATCTAGCACAGGCACTCAACAAATACTAGCTAAATAAATTAATACAGGACTACACTGAAAGGTATTACTTTCTGCTTGAATGAGACAGAAGAAAGAATATAAAAATAGGTAAATCATAAGTAAGCATCATATTTTAGCTCTGCATAACCCTTATCATTGGCCCTATGAATTCCTTACTTTCTTTTCTTTTCCTGTGACTTCCTTTTTATATCAGCTTTTTAAAATCATAGAGATGTGTCTGCCAACGACAGAGAATTGCTCTAGAGAAGCAAGATAAGGAATGAGAATTCTTTATACCAAATACTCCTCTTTCAACCAAAAACAGAAAGAAAAAACCCTTATGTTAAAATAGAACAAAACGCTGTAAGTTGGAGACAGAATAAAAGTATCTTTTTTTTTCTTGAGGTTTTCTGTCTTCTAGGGACTCCCAAAATTACGGACACAGGTATATATACCTTTTTAAAACTCTATGACAGTGAAAGTTCAAAGACATTTTAAGTAGCATGCTAAAATAAAGGTGCTAAGGAAGGTTGGACCTGGTATATTCTGTGAGTACAGAGGAGTAATACAATCTGCCCAATTAGAGCAGAAAATTCATTCTGGAGGCAAGTGTGCAGTAGCTGGCTAGGAGGCCTCACAGCACTGAGCACACGGCCTGTGCACAGCTGCAGCTCAACAGCTACCAGCTTAATGGCCTTGGCTGATGGAAAAAACAGACTCATCATTAGAGGGGAAGCTGGGCTGGCCCAACTTACCGAATGATTGATATATGACTTGGAAGTCAAGTTTCCTACTTTAGGAGGATACAGTCTTTTCCACATAATATAATGGTAGCAAGCATGGTTAAACTTCAGGAAGAACCCATGAAGCTTTATGAGCATGTGGAAAAGTATTAGATGGTTTTCAAGTTAGACAAGCACAAGTAAATGAATTTAGAGGAACATCATATACACTTTACCTAAACGATGGAGTGTTTGCAGCTATCAGTTAAGACCCAGAGGTCTGTACATCAAATAAGCAGTACAATGAAATTTTGCTTACCAAACCCTAACCCTTATCATCTGATTTCCTATCTCTTTCCCTTTCTTCTTCCCGCCCTTCCAGGAATCCTCACTAACTACTCACCATGTGCCAGGTACTGAGTCAGGTCCCACTTCGAGTGAGAATCCTAAGTGTATTTAGTATATACCCATTCCTTGTTCCTTCCATCCTCATTCACATTACTAGAAGCATTGCTCATGGACACAGAAGTATCACGGCTTCTCTTCTTCTGCCAAGATCTGCTCTGAAGAAAAGGTTTGATGCAATAAGGCACCACTAAGGCTTGTAAGCACGACAGGACTTGGCGTAGCCGCTGGTCTACAACACGAAGAGGCAGGATGCTGCAGGGGGCAAGCAGGGTCTCGCCTTTCACATGCAAGTGACCTAGCCAGTCACTTGACCTTGAGCTTTAAGTCCTGCATCATCACTCAGGCATGGTAACTCCTACTTCTCACTTATACCTTATCTAGAATGTAAACTCCTAAGCGTAGGACCTCTGTGTCTTTAATGCTACCTTCTCAGTGTCCAGAGTGGTGTTTAACACATGGGAGGCAATCAAATATTTGTTGAAGAAATGAAATAACAGTAACTTACGTAAAATACAAAGCACATGTATTTCACATACATAAAGTACATGATTTTTAAAAAATCAGGAATATGTACATTTTAGTAGAAAACAAAATGACTGGAATGACCATCTAATGTTATGTTAAAAATGGAGGGGATATATTTTTTTCCAGAAGAAGTTTTGTGTCTTTCTTGTGCTCCTGAAATCACACACACAGGTGGCCAGCTATTTTTACCAGAGTCAAAAGTGGGTCTGCAGCTGGATGCTGAGACGGTCTTGGACCATCTCGTCACAGACTGCTTGTTAGTTGCAACCAAAAAAGAAAACAGTCATTACACAGTGCAGAAATGGGGTTACACCTTGATTGGGTGATCAAATTAACATCACCAAAGAGGAACAGATGGACATGGTGTGGCCCCAAATGTGACATCCTGAGATGGTGACAACATCGCCCGTGCAGTATTCTAAATCAGAATGCAGAGGCTCAACCTGATCATGAGGAAACATCAGACAGACACAAAATGAGGAACATTATATTAAAAAGGTGGAGGTTTGTGTTCTTCAAAATTTCAAGGTTATAAAAATCACCGAAAGGTCATGAAAATGTTCTGGATAAAAGAAGGCCGTAGATACCTGACACTAAAATGCAGTATCTGCAACTAGACTGAATCTTACACTGAAAGAAAACCAATGCTCTGAAGAGCGTCATTAGATCAACTGACAAATCTGAAGCATGGATGATCGATTAGATGCAAATATGTTATCCATATGAATTTATGAAGATGATAACTGAAATTGATTGTGTAAGATAAAAATCCATATTCTTAGAAAATACACACCAAAATGTTTGTGAAACTTACTTCAGAAAAAGAACTGTGTGTATGGAGAGACAGAGAAAGAGAAAGAGAACAAATACACACTAAATGATTAGGGGTAAAGGACTTTGATGTGTGAAACTTACTTTCAGAAAATACACAAATATACACACTAATATACAAATATTTGTATACAAATACACACTAAAATCTTTAGGGATAAAGGACGATGATGTGTGAAACTTACTTTCAGAAAAAGAACTGTGTGTATGGAAAGAGAGAGAGAAAGAGAACAAATAATATAATAAATGTGATAAAATGTTAATAATTAGTAAATCTAATTTTATAAGATTATCATTTTTGCAAGGTTTTGTAGAACACAGCAAATTTTTTACAACCTTTTATAAGTTTAAAATTATTTGCACTTTGATTATAGGTGGCTCACACCTGTAATACCAGCACTTGGAGAGGCTGAAGAGGGAGGATCGCTTGAAGCCAGCAGTTCAAGACTAACCTGGGCAACAAAGCAAGACCTCATCTCTACAAAAAAATAAAATTTAATTAAAAAAATTATTTCCAAATAAGAAGCTAAAAAAGAGGTTAAGTCTGCACAGAACCAAAATTAATTTCAAACAAAGAGCTTGATGAAAAGGTCCAGGGGGAGACCGTACATAAAAGACTTCCAATGTTCCGCTACTGGGTAATTCAATGATACCTCCACCCAAGGAAGAGGTGGTACAGTAATTCTGTTTAAAGGGCACACCAATAACAATCATAGACAAGTAAGCTAATAGCTAACATTTGGGTACCCTATATTATGTGACATTTTCTGAATCAAAATTCCTAATTGATCTTTACAGTAGGTATTATGATCCTAATTACAGTAATGAATCTTTGCAGAGGTTAATTAAGCTGCCCACAGTTAGCCAGTCCTTGAGACGGGATTGATGCCTAATATAATTCCAAGTCACTGCGCTTAACAATGAAACCACACTCTCTAGCAACATGGCTTTTCCTTTATATTAATACTTTCTTTTTCCTTATTTCTTTAACATAGAGATTAAGTTCAGAGTGTGAAACCGCTTTACTATAGTACATGTGCAAACACCTCGAGGCGGAGCATAAACTGTACACAATCCTGGTACCTAAATTAGCCTCCTAAATCCATTCATGAAATGGGTTGTAACTTATGTTTCACTCCCAAATCACCACCTCAGACTTATCTCTCTATGACTGGGGTAACTTAAGTCTTGCTTTGAGGCATTCTAAGCTCATCTCTAGTTTTATGTCAAAACTGCTTTCTTTACAGCCACCCATGAGTTGCACTCACTCCATGTAACTCTACCGAACTTTTTCTTACCCTGTCCTCAAATATCCCCACCTGTTTATCTTCATGACATTCTTTTAATCCTCCTTGACATTCCCAAATCATTTGCTCTTGTCTTTCAGGTCTTTTCTAGTTAATTTCCATCTGGCTAATTCCCAGACTTCTTGGCTCTAAAATCTACATTGAATGGTCCTCCTCCAGGTTCTGACATGCAGGCAGGTTCCCTATGTATCTTAGTTACCACCGCTTAACTCAGCAAGATGATCTGAGGTAAAAAATCTACAGAATCGAATAGAAATAGCCAACTCGAATCTTTCATGGAGGGTGAGCTATAACAGAAAAGCAGAACTAAAGAGGTAAATGCATAAACAAGTTAAAAAATGTGTCCTGAACAATTCAGAATATTGGCCTCATTAATATAGATGTTTCACTCCCTGACAAATTTTTACAGAATGTGGTGGCCAGTATTCCATGACGAAACACCGCACAGAGTTCTGGTGAATCCAACAGCAGCCTTACCTCACACATTGGAGATGTCCCCAGCTGCATTTGACCACTGTGAGAACAAGGAAAGAAAAAAAAAGATATAAAGTAGAATTTAAAGCATACAAATTTCAATGTATTATAAAAAGAGAAAACATAATTTGTTATAAAAGGTAAGCATACTTCAGTGCAGAATCTTGTAATTCTAAGGCTTCTGCTGATCCCATAGGATACAGGTTTAAAACACTTCTCTCTGTAATATCTGTGCTTAATCTAAAGAGTAGGAAAGAGATATTAGTAACTTTATTAAACTTTTATTGTTAATAAATTCTGTTGGTCCTATTTAGCTTAAATTTTTAAGGTGACTAAAAAGTTATTTTTATCTTTAGGATTCAGTGAGGAAAAGTTTATGACAGACATTTCAAGTTGCACAGTATTTCCCCACCATGTGCCAAAATATAATATTCCACCTGCTATTGGTAATACAATCCAACTTGTTTTTAACATAATGGTAATTTCTTTATATATATATATATATATATATATATATATATATATATATATATATTTTTTTTGAGACGGAGTCTCACCATGTTGGTCAGGCTGGTCTTGAACTCCCGATCTCAGGTGATCTGTCCGCCTTGGCCTCCAAAGTGCTTGGATTACAGGCGTGAGCCACCACGCCTGGCCATAATGGTAGTTTCTAATGAAATCAAAATTTTCATAGGTAGTATAGCATAAACTAAATTTAATTTTAGAACTTTATTAATTTATAGAAGCAAGTCAAGTTGCTAAGAGTATTACATTATACTATATGTACCAATATGGCTTTTGGTTTTAATAGGAAGATACATACTATATCTCTCACTAAAAAAATCATAAGCAATTTGATGTGCATTCTTCTGAAATAGTCTCACACAGTTTCTAAATTTCTGCAATTTTAAGAGGTGAGGATTTTTTCTTAAAGATCTATAAAGCCAGGAATTTCTGTAAGCTATATAAAAGTTACAAAGTCATCTTAAATAGGGATGAGTTTATATTATAGATGCCTACAAAAATGCTGTCTAACAAACAATCAGAAGGCCTTGAGAGAATAAGCCAGGATAAAGACAGGACAGCAATAGCCAATTACATTTTCTGATGCACAAAAGGTAAACTTTTAAAATTTAATCCTAAAATCAACGGCTTAACTAAAAAAGAAAAAATTCCTGGATCTATGAAATACGAGATAAAAGGAAAAACACAATGTGCATGTAAACTTTTTTTAATTACTAATGTTCAGTCCCAAAGCAGTTAGAAATAAATGACATCTTGAAGTGTCCTCTCTGTATCAGAAGCAAAACCAGGGCTCTTTATCACTATTACACTGGCTCACAGAAATAGTATAAAATTAGATGTCATATTATAATAATTATTTCAGGATAAAAATGATCTAAAGCAGCCAAAGTAGTGGGTTATTTTAGAAAGGAAATAAAATCCATATAAAATTTTACAACATAATATATTTTAAAATAGTACTCCATAAAGATGCAAAGCGAGTATCACTTGGAAGGTGAGTTGGGAATGTTTTCTTCCACCATGTGAGACACACCCCACCCACCATCCTTGTTCAACATCCTTAGCGATTCATTGCCTCAGACACTTCAGGGCTGAAGAAGCGTCTAGAGATCCTCAGTCCAACCCACTTCCCAATAGAGGATGAAGAACCTGGGACCCAGAACCTGGAGCCATTTCCTCTAGATCACTTGTGTCTCACTCCTGGGTTCCAGCCCCAGATACCCAGGCCACTGCTATTTGGTCTCCTTTATTAATCAATCTAGGCTTTGTAAGAAGTGTTTGTTGGGAAAGTGATGCAAAATTTAAAAGACAGAGTATTAAAACAATATAAAGTTTGGGTCCAGCTGGGGCCCTGTCCCATCACATCAGGTCTTTAAGGCTCTCTCCCGGACTCACATTCCCTTCCCATCAACACACTTGCCCTTGAGCATCTTATCCTCTACACAGCTTCTATTACTGTGGCACCTTATGCAAATGACTTTCTTTCCTTTTTTTTTCCTTTTTTCTTTTTTTTTTTTTTGAGATGGAGTCTCGCTCTGTTACACAGGCTGGAGTGCAGTGGCACGATCTCGGCTCACTGCAACCTCTGCCTCCCAGTTTCAAATGATTCTCCTGCCTCAACCTCCCAAGTGGCTTGAACTACAGGTACCCGCCACCATACCCTGCTAATATTTTGTATTTTTAGTAGAGACGGCATTTCACCATGTTAGCCAGGATGGTCTCAATCTCCTGACCTCGTGATCCGCCCGCCTCAGCCTCCCAAAGTGCTGGGATTACAGGTGTGAGTCGCTGCGCCCGGTCACAAATGACTTTCAAATCCAAGTCTCTAAGCACTAGAACTAAATATCTAGCAGCTCAATAGGCATTGCTACACTGGCACCTCAAATTCTATTCAGCACGTCCTAAGCTGAACCCAACATCTTCCTTTTGTAACTGGCTATCCCTCTAGGTTCCCCCATCTCAGATAATGAGATGCCAGAGCTCAGGCCTAAAACACCTTCAGCTGTTCCCTCCCATCCTCTCACCACCCATTTTCAAATGATCACAAAAGAACAACAGCACCTACCACTGAGTATCTACAACACAATAATTAAGAAATAGCCACCAAAAAAATCCATCTTAACACATTTCCTCTCAGTTTTTTTAAATTTCCTGCACAACTGGTACCTAATTCTAGCTATATAATTGGGATCGAACATTGTGCACTTTTACATACTTTAAAAAAGTTATATACTAAGCATTCTATGATATCACTAGAAAATTTACAAAACATTTTATTGGCCACATCAAATTCCATCTTATCAATGACCATAATATACTAAAAGTATCCCCAAATTGTTAATTTCTCTTTTTTCCAAGTATTTGCTATTAAAAATATCTATCCCTCCTTCTCTACCCCAAATTGTTCATGTCTTTTTGTCTCTTAGGATAAGTTCTTAGAATTCATTTCAAAGTTTTATATATATGTTTTTAGACTTGGTAACATACTAAGATACTTCTGGAATGGTTTTGCCAATTTACCTCTCCACCAGCAGTTTATATATTATTTCAAATCCTTATAACCCTACAAGGTAGGTACTTGTAACCCCATCTTATACATGAGGAAAAGGGATGCAGAGAAGTCATGTAACTTACCCAAGTTAACTGATGCTGCAGCTGGGTTTCAAAAGTTTCTAGCTAATTCAAAGTCTGTTCTTTCCATGAGCCACGCTACTTCCTGATTCATTATAATGAATACACGCACACATGTGCACATGCCCACAGGCACTAACATACACATATGAACAACTATACATATGCTTGTAAACACACGTACAGGCTCTCCTGTCCTGTTTTCTGCCCTCTCACTAACTGCCCTGGCTCAGGATTCAGCTTTTTTTTTTTTTTTCTGCCATCTTGGCTCACTGCCAACTCCGCCTCCTGGGTTCAAGCAATTCTCCTGCTTCAGCCTCCCAAGTAGTTGGGACTACAGGTGCACGCCACCATGCAAGGCAAATTTTTGTAATTTTAGTAGAGATGGGGTTTCATCATATTGGTCAGGCTGGTCTGATCCTCAGGAGATCCACTCACATTGGCCTCCCAAAGTGCTGGGATTACAGGCGTGAGCCACCGTGCCTGGCCAAATTCAGTTCTTTTAGCATACCTTGATTAGGTGCCTATGCCATGAGCCAAACATAAGGGATAATTAACAATATGAATAATCATGTTTAAACATCATCATTGCCTCTCTGTAAATATAAAATAAAGTCTCAGTTCCTTAACAGCATCCAAAGACATCGCCTATATCATTCTATACTGTCTGTGATGATTCTCAGTCCTGGCTGCATATCAGAAGCACTGGCTGACTCCAGTCCCCAAATGAAGTATCCGATGTCTGTTCTGAAAAAGTTCCATAAGTGATACTGAAGCACACTAGGATGGAGAGCCTCTGTTCTGCCTGAGATTTTCCCAACCTGGCTCCATTCATTCTGACCTTCATGCCTTTACCTAAGCTTTTCATTCAATCTAGAATCTCTCTTTTCTTGAAATTGGCAGTTATTAAAGGCCCAGGTCATTATCCTATCCTTAGGAAGGCCAGTCCACCCATCTCACCTTTTCCTAGGTCTGGGCACTTGCTCAGGTCTATCATTTTTACCTTCACTTCAAGCACTTGAATCAACTACAGTTATTTATTTATTTATTTTTTTATTATTGTTTTTGATGCACCGTTTCACTTTGTTGTCTAGGCTGGAGTGCAGTGGCACGATCTTAGCTCACTGCAACCCCCACCTCCTGGGCTCAAGCTATTCTGCCTCAGCCTCCTAAGTGGCTGAGATTACAGGCACTCGTCACCATGGCCAGCTCATTTTTGTATTATTAGTGGAGACAGGGTTTCACCATGTTGGCCAGGCTGGTCTAGAACTCCTGGCCTCAAGTGATCTGCCTGCCTTGGCCTTCCAAAGTGCTGGGATCACAGGCGCGAGCCACTGTGCCTGCCCAATTATACTTATAAGTAACTGCTCAAGGCAATCTCTATCTATTCTAGTTTAAATTCTCAGAAGGCAAGAGCTGTATCTTGTCCATCTTTACATCCCCCAAGGTGCACACTGCACATCTTCCCATATTCCAAGCACTTAGTTAATGTCAGCAGAATTGAAACACTTTTCAAATCAATTGCAAAAGATTTCCAGCTGTACCAAACTGATCCACCACTATTCTTCCAGGGTCAGACAACATTGGTGGTGTATTCTCGTTGGCATTCTCGGATACACTAACTACCCTTTTCATACATTTGCACAACCCAGCTAGGATTGCTGCCGTGTGATCCCCGTGCTCATCATATTATAAGACCAAATCAGTTTACCAAGCCCTCTAGTTCTCTAGAGATTG
This sequence comes from Ateles fusciceps, assembly GCA_036589455.1. Taxonomy (NCBI): domain Eukaryota; kingdom Metazoa; phylum Chordata; class Mammalia; order Primates; family Atelidae; genus Ateles; species Ateles fusciceps. The sequence continues at coordinate 1,219,168 of JAZHEH010000304.1, read as the reverse complement.
TGTAGTTATTACCTCATACGTGATACCTACTATTGTTTAGCTGAAAATATTTTGTCCATGGAATTCCATTACCATTAGTTAAGAAATCAAAAAACATTATCCACATATCCACTGCATGTAGTGCCTATTATTAATCAAAGTAAAATCATATTTAAAAATTATCCTGTATCCCAAATCTTTAGAAATATATTCTTTAGTTAATATATATTTGGCACAACCCCAGATAAATATAGTACTATTTGATATACCAATTCTTTCCTTTTTGGAAAAAAATTTCTTTTTTTTTTTTAATAAATCAGGGATTTATACTTTAAGCAATATATAACATGTACTTTTACTGTATTTTTGTTTTCTAAGACTTACGCCAAAAATTCCCATATGAATTTCATGACAGGTGAATGAACTCAATAAACGGTGGAAAAAGGGGAAGTTGATCTCAGTCCCTCCAGAAATTTGACTCTTTTACTTTTGCATCTTGGGAAAACAGGCAATGAACATGACTTTTCTTTGTTAGTAGCTGGACTGAGCCAAAATTGTTTGTGTAGGTATTTTAGGAATTTAGACAACGTACTCAATACATTAGTACGTATCACTGACACATACGACTTGGACCAAGGACACACACATACCCGTTGGGATCTTGCAGCAAATCTACTGCTTCTCTCAGCTGCTCGATCATTGCTATATCCATGTCCTGATCTTTGGATGAACTTACTCTGTAACATGAAACCAAGCATAAGAATGAAAATCATCAATACAACATGAGTATCATCAAATTTCTTAAAAGCAAACTTACAAAAATCCATCCAACATATAGAAGTGATTTTGACAAATCCAGTGTTATGGTGAAAATATGATTGTACCTTGTGGGGTGGGACGCCAGAGTGTGGTGGGAAGGGTCCCTGAGTAGGGGAAGTCCAGCTCTGCTGTAAAGCATCTCCCATAAGATTGTCATGCCTGTGCACCCCTAACTGCTCCTGTGCACAATCAGGCAATGGAATAGATGAGAGGCTCTCACAGGTGTGCTTTACTGAGATCTACAGGGGTTCGTGGGGGGGGATCAGCTGGGCGGGTATGTACTATTTCTGGGCCTTCCAACTCCAGTTCAACCAGTTTTATTACTTTCATGCATACAGGGTTTCATCGTGGGGCAGTTGTTCTCAGTCCAAACTCTAGATGCAGGAAAATCATCTGTGGAGCTTAAAAATCATGCCAGGCCCTATACTTCCAAATGGGTCTGACTAGGGGTTCGGCATTTTATGAAGTTCTACAGCTAATCCTGGTTTACAGCCAGGATTGAAAACACTAGATATAAGATTGAGAATGGAGTTTTCAAAACCTTATATAGTTTAAAAACAACTATCTCTTTCCCTCTGATTCTGATTGTATAATCGAGCTAAGCCTCTTTGGCTCTTAGCAGCATATCCAGTGAGTCGCTGCTAATACAGACAGTGACTGGAGAGGAACTTTACAATGTTTTTAAAGGACAAGAGAGATTTGATCACGGCAAGCCCTTCCCACTATAGAACATAAGCCAATGACTTTCTGTAAGGAGAAAAGTTTTAACAATGGGATAAATCCTCACTAAGAAGAAAAAGCCTGCAAGGTATGATGGAGAGTCCACATCCGCCTCCCAGATCATAGTAATAAAAATTGTGGGAACAGATACTATACTCTATTCCACATGGTCCAAACTCAATTCCCCTGGACATGGTTCACTGTCTGATGGGATCACTCACCCCCATCCCCTGTAAATCTTGCTAAATAAATACTTGTAGACAGTAAAGTAGAAGGATTATCTGTCTATACAAGAGTTCTTGGGTTCAAATGCCAGCCCTCTGTGACCTTGCGGCAAGATAATCAATCTCTCTGTGCCTCAGTTGTGTCATCTGTGAAATGGGGGGACAAGAACAGAACTTATCTGTTAGGACTGTTGTAAAGATGAAATGAGTTATGGCCTGTGAAGTATTTAGGACAATGCCTGGCACATGGTATTTAATAAATGGTAGCTCTGGTAGTTAGAAGTCTTGGGACCAGAAGTTGATGGTGTTCTCAGATCTTGAAGGAGACGACTTGGGGTAGAGAAGGAGATGAGCACTACAGATCACTTCAGGTCCAGCTATTGGCTCCTTCAGGCAATTGTAAGGAAGGTGGAACCTCCAGTCTAGAAATTCTAGCTAATTCTCTGAATCACATTACTACCCACAGCCTCAAAGCAGATAAGACTCAAGGCCAACGAAGAGGTTTGTACTGCCCAGTACCATGACAAAAAGCATCAGACAGAGAAAAACTGGCGACTTCTCATCAACATTGTCTGTAAGAATATCAGCTTGCCCACAGAAAAGCAGACCAAAATTCTCTCACAACAGAGCTGCCCATCTGCTTGCAAAGCAGACTTGAGAGCGATGATGGCTCGTAACCAAGCCCTCGGCACTCACATGCCCTCAGTTTGCCAGTGTGCATCCTCTTCTATCCGTAACAGCTCCTCACAGTCTTCTGCCCTTGCCTGTGGACAAAACACATGGGGTTCCTGAAAACCACTGGCTGCTCAGTAGTTGGGGAGCCCAAACCTGCCCAGCCCAGGTTTATAACGGTGTTATTCACAACAGCTGAAAGCTGGAAACAAGCGAAACAGCCATCTACAGAGGGATGGATAAATGAAATCTGGTATGTACATGCACTGGAATATTACTCAGCCTTAAAAAGGGGGGAATTTTCATGCATGTCATATATATTGATAAACCTGGAGGACATTATGCTACGTGCAATAAGCCAGTCACAGAAAGACAAATACTGTACTGATTACACTTATATGAGGTGTCTACAGTAATCAAATTCATCCAGACACAAAGTTAGAATGCTTGCTGCCAGGGGCAGCTGAGAGGGAAATAGGAGTTGTTATTTCAAGGGTACACAGGGTCAGTTTTGCAAGATGAAAAGACTTCTGGAGATAGTCCGCACAACGTGAATGTAGTTAAAACACTCTGAACTACATGTACATTTAAAAAATGGCTAAGGTGGTATATTTTGTAAGTATTTTACCATAATTATTATTTTTTTTGAGATGAACTCTCACTCTGTTGCCCAGGCTGGAGTGCAGTGGTGCGATCTCGGCTCACTGCAACTTCTGCCTCCCAAGTAGCTGGAACTACAGGCCTGCACCACCACTCTCGGCTAATTTTTTTGTACTTTTAGTACAGAGACAGGGTTTCACCATGTTGGCCAGGCTGATCTTGAACTCCTGACCTGAGGTGATCCACCCACCTCAGCCTCCCAAAGTGCTGGGATTACAGGCGTGAGCCACCGTGCCCAGAAAAATTTTTAAATTTAAAAAAAAAATGTGGCCCAGGACCACAGCATCTGTTAACTTATCATCAGAAATTTAAAGCCTCACTGGATTCTCTATTTCCCTTTTAGCACATCCTCGTATTAAGAGATCCCTCTCCTGGGCTTGTGGGTCACCTGTGAAGATGCATTCTAGTGTTTGTGAGAGCAGGGATATGTGTGTAAGTAGGAGTGTGCACGCATATGTGTGCAGTGGGGAAAGGAGACATGTATAAAATATTTAACAACGGAAAAGTGCTTCTGAGTGCATCTAATAGTTTTCATGTGTACAACATCCGGAACTCACTCAAACGTTCTCCCTGTACCTCCACCCCACTGTTTTCCAAAGCGACACTGTCGTGGCAGTGACTGTTTAGAAAGGCATGTCTCACCACAGGCCTTCCATGGTCTCCTTGCATGTTCATCTCTGACACAGAGAAAGGCTGCTTTAACCCAGCTGATGGCTAGAACAAAAGCCAACCTGAATAGGGCTACGTTTCCCTGGCAAGGAGGGGACAGCAGCCAAAAGGACCATTTCTGGTGTCAAGATTCCAGCATATCAGTAACTTAACGCGGGACCAGCCAGTCCTCCAGATGTGTTGTTAGGACAACGACTTTTTCCTGAGGACATGGTTAGCTGCCCAATGCTGGAACTCTGGCTGGGAAAACACTTGGACTTTTTCTATAGTGATTATACTTTTCTTGTACAATACAGTCAACGTATAAATGACTGTGCCACTCTCCACACTCCAAATGATAGAAAAATTCATGGCTAAAAATATACTACCAGCAATGATCAAGACGTGTTCTTATTTCTTTTTGTTGGGTTTCAATCATAGGAGCAACAGGTATTTCTTTGTAATTTTTTTGTTTCAAAACTGAAAGTAGCCAATAGTATAAAATGTCTCATTTTTTCATTAGGCAAAACAGGCTCACTGGGTTGCTTTTGTGAAGTTAAATGGTTATACAGTTGATCCTCCTTATCTGTGGATTCTGCATTTGTGAGTTTGCCTACTCACTAACATGTATTTTTAGTCCCCAAATCAGTACTCCCGGTGCTCTGGAGGTCATCTGCAGACATCTGATCCCAGACTCAAGATCCCAGGACGTGCATGTTCCTAGATCAGGTGGAACAAGGTGACACTTTGCCTTCTTCTTTCAGCTCTTACTGTAAATAAGTGGCCTTTTCCACAGTCTAGTTAGTGTCATGTTTTCACACCGTTGTGTTTTTTCTTGGTGATTTCACTTTAAAATGGTTCCGAACATAGTGCTGACGTGCTGCCTCATGCTCTGAAGCCCAACAAAGCTGTGACATGCCTTACAGAGAACAACACGTGTGTTACACAGGCTTCCTTCAGGCATGAGTTACAGTGCTGTTGGTTATATATTAAATAAGGTATCTTTAAACAGAAATACACACAAACTAAGGTTATGTGTTGACTGGTTGACAAAAATATTGTGACCAGAGGCTTGCAGGAACCCAGCCCTCTATTTCCCCAATGAGTAATGGCTCAGTATTGGATAATTCAATATGCACAGTGATGTCCCACAATATAACTGCTGTGAATAATGAAAATTGACTGTGGTTACAGAGGTCCAAGATGCTTATTCAGTAAAGAAAACAGGATTATATAAAGCACAGAACTCTGTTTTTTTGAGAAAAGTTCTCGCTCTTCCACCCAGGCTGGAGTGCAGTGATGTAACCACGGTTCACTGAAGATCCAACCTCCCAGGCTCAAGTGATCCTCCCTCCTCAGCATGCTGAGCAGCTGAGACTCGAGAAGTACACCATCACACCCAGCTAACTTTTGGCTTTTTGTAGAGATGGAGTCTTAGTATGTTGCCTAGGCTGGTCTTGAACTCATGGGCTCAAGTGATCCTCCTGCCTCAGCCTCCCAAAGTGGGGGATTATAGGTGTGAGTCACTGTGCCAGGTCAAGCACAGGTTCAAAGACTTAAAGTTGATGGATATCAAGCCTAATATCGGCCTGATTTTCAGTACATAATTTTTCCTTAACTTGTTATAGATGTTTATTTTATCATTAGTATTTTTCTTTTGATTTTTCAAGAGAAGTATCTTCCAGAAAGCATTTGCCAAGTTGATTTCCACACCTCCATCTGCTCCTCTAGTTTCCATCCACAGGACCCATTCAGCAGAGCAGCCGTTTCAACAAAGTCCTTGAAATCTCTGAATCCAGGGAAATCGGCTTTTCTGAAATAACATGCTTTATTTTTACTAACTGCTTTGTTTCCTCTGGAACTTAAATATGGGCATCTTCTTAACACATTCTTCAAGGTTTCCATCTTTACCTTAGATTCTTAACTTAAGATGAATGCTTGATAAACTCCAATTTTCACATTTTCATAGCAGAATCATCCCACAGAGCTGAGAGAGGGGGTCTAATCGGGGGAAGCCTTGTAGAACCAGTGGCCTGAGAGGAATGTAATTAGATTTGTACTTTAGAAAAATGTTTGGTGGCAGACTATATCGTGTGTGTGTGTGTGTGTGTGTGTGTGTGTGTGTGTGTGTGTGTACATGCACAGGGGTGTATGCAGCACTGGGTTAGAACTGGATTGGGGTAGGTGGTGCCTGAAGTAATCAAAGTGAGAAACGATGAGGCTCAAGTGAAGCAATGTCAATGGAGATGGGACAGAAACAAGGCAATGGGTGTGACCTGTTTTAAAACAAGAATGTATGGATTAACAACATTAAATATAGAGAATAAAGAGTTAAGGCTTTCTGTGTTTTATCCTTCTATACAACTTTTGTAATCTGTAAACATATGTCAGGTTCATTATTTTGATCTTGAGTCCATAAACACATCCTGAGCACACTAAGGTCTCTTACAGTGTAACATTCAGCTGTTTTCCTCTCTATTTCCTTGAAGGTGATGCCCAGAGATGTGAACTGAGGCTAGGTCCAGCCATCAGGACACAATGCTCAGAAAATAAGGATGAGAACTTAGGGATCCCTTTCTTGGCTTCAACATAGTACCTCAGAAGTTACCTCACAAGCCACAGTGAATCTGAATTTTACGAAACAATCATCTTTATGATTCTTGGGTGCCACAATCTGAACCAAAAGGGCTGGTGGAAATATATCAAGCACCTAATCATGCTGTGAAGTGGAGCCTTCACTACCTGCTTCAGTAAGGGGCTAGTTTTTCTCTCCACCCTTCGTTGCTACTAAGATGAAGGTTTTCCTGACAACTCGGCAACTTCACCTACCCTTTCAATGCCTCGGGGCACCTACAAAAGTTCAGAAACAAGTGTCCTGAGAGTGATCTTTCCAAAAAGGAAAGACATCATCTCTCAATTTTAAAAGTCTCTACTTTTCTCTTTACACTATAAATATACTCCCAAGAAAAGGCTTTACCTAGAATATGTTGAAAAGAATGTGAAACTATTTCAGCTTTTACCGCATGAAAATGATCACACTAATGAGTTTGCTAATTTGTATGATGTACTGAGTAGCGAGAAAAAAAATCGGATCCATAAGCAGACAAATGGGGAGGCGCACATGGCAGGGATCAGCTCCTCAAGTCAGCAAATAGACACGCTGGGCACTGAGGTGTTCAGGAGGCTTCAGGGAGGGCGCAGCAAGCTGGACACTGGAGGGGAGGGACTGGCAACCTTGAACGTAAATTGCAAGGTGCCAAACAGAAGGAAGTGAGTAAAACACTTAGTTGATCCTGAAAATCTTACCTTAAAGTTCAGAAATTCCGGATGGAGACCATCTGCTCTATCAGTAAACTGGTCTCTTTCTTCTCCTGAGTTGGTGCTGTCACCCAAAAGGGAGGGCTTCGGTTGAAATTCCTGATGAAATTCCCCTATTAGGAAAATAGAGAGAGAGAGAGGTAGAAAGCGTGACTTCATGAACAGAAGAGCAAAGCACACCTGATCCTCAAACGTTATCTAATCACTTCAAGTCTTCTCTGTTCCCCTATTGAGAAGGTATATGAAACACCCAAGTTTTCTCTTCCCTGCAGGGAGGAAAAGACAGAAATAAAAAATAAAATAAAATAACCCCAGAAAACCCCAAACTGAACTTAAAAAGTCAAGGCCTCTCTGTGGCTTAGTTCCCTATGAGGGAAATGAGATTTTCTCTTACTTTTTTAGGGAATGGAGAAAAGAAAGTATAAAAGAGGGCTTTTTTTTGCCCTCAGTAATATATGAAGATGTATTCCGTATTTAAAATTCAACAAATCCTGAGCGGCGACTAAGTTGCAGGTATTATGTTAAACATTTTAGGGATTAAACAATCAGCCAAGTCTGAGTCCTGTCCTTAAGCAGCAAATCATGTCAAGGAAGAGTGTGGGAGGGGACTAGGCAAGAGCCCCTGATCATAGCAGGAAAAGAAGTGTCTACGAGAAGGGCCACATAGAGTGACAGCATGCCCAGGTGGGGCAGGTCCACCTAGAAGGTGTTCCAGGGGAGGCGGAGAGCAAAAGGAGCACCCTGTGGAACTCTTCCAACTGTTCTGAAGACTAGAAAGAGCCACGCTGGGCCACCCTTTAAACACTCTGAGCCACGCAATTCCCACATCTAGACTAGAGGGGGGAAGACCCACTGGTAACAAATTCTGTAATTCTTTCATTTGAAAAATCTGCCTAAAATACGACCTCCTACGGTGCATAATATTACTACATTTATGTGAATTAATAAAGTGGCAATTATATTTGTATGTAAAGCATACAGCTATGTTTTTGGACAACATATGGTTCCCATGATAATCTCAGGTAAACAGAAATGCTAAACTTAAAAATCTAAGTGTAAAAAGTGAAAGCAAACACTAAGATTTGAGTGAACTTAAATAGCTCTCCTGTCTCTAGTAAGAACATATTCCAACTATTTACGAGAAGATCTGTCTATTAATCTAGTTCTACACTATTCATACATTGTGAAATAGTATCTGCCAGAAATCAGTAACACTAAATGTCTGTATTTTCCTTAAAAGTCATTGGGAAACAGGGATGGTAAAAAAATTGCCATAAAGTTACCCAATGAGGGCTTTTAACCAAGATATGAAATATATTACAAGGATCTCGAAGGCACACAAGATAGAGTGTTTAGTGGTCATTTGATGATTATGAAAGAGCCACTGATTTTAGAACCACATAGGACCTTTGAGATCACCTAATCATCTCATTTACAGGTGAAGGAATCAAGGTCACCTGACTGGGCCAAAGTCAAGCAGCTTCTTGAACACACACCTCACCTACATTTCCCACCCTCATGTGCAGTGAGATGTGTCCATAGGAGGAAGTCTAGCTTATCAGTGATGGGCACTCCTTCCAGGCCCAGTCCATAAAAACCTCCCATGAGCAAACCTCCATATTCTTCTTTTTCTGGCTTAAAACAGATGGGCATGGAAGTTTGGGAAGCCCTGTGTTAAAGATGATGGAGTCATGGTACGAAGAGCTTGGGTTCTTAAATTAACACTCGGAGGGGAGTTGTCTGCCAATCACCAACTCCATCTGAACTTCATTTGGATTGTGCTGAGCCACTGAGATTTAGGAATCTTCCACGTTAAAGCAGCTAGAGTTTTCCTAATAATATATCTACCATATCAACATTTTCTTTCCAATAATGGATTTAAAGAATTAGCCAGGTGTGGTGGCAGGAGCCTGTAATCTCAGCTACTCGGGAGCCTAAGGCAGGAGAATCCCTTGAACCCAGGAGGCGGAGGTTGCAGTGACCTGAGATCATGCCACTGCACTGCAGCCTGGGCAACAGAGGGAGACTCCGTCTCAAAAAAAAAGGAAAAAAAGAATTTTATCTAAGTCTTCAGAATGAGACTAGTCTACTATGTACTGTAGTAAGTAGTACTACACACACCAGCTGTGTGACCAACGGCAAGTTACTTAAACTCTCTGAGCCTTGGTTTTCTCACCTATAAAATGGAGATGATTAGAGTATCCATCTCAGACTTTTAAATTTTAAATGAGATCAACTTCCCAGATGGAACACAGTGCCCGGTACACAGTAAATACTCTATAAAGATTATCACTGCCATATCTGTGCACAGCTCATTTTAAACATAACATTTGAAACTGAAAAACAAGCACTTTCTCCACAGTTTCATTCTCAGACCTTTAACGGGGCTAAGGCGGTGGCACGGGTCCTCCTTGATGATCTGCTCTTCTTTCGTGATATTTGACATTGGCACATTGAGGCTAACAGTGTCTTCATCGGAAGGCTGAAAAGATACAGGGCACTGTTTAAGTCAAGAGAAGTGCTATCAATGTAGATACAGAGAATGCTATGTAATAAAACAACATCCTGTTTTTCTCACCAACATCGTATTGAATATAAGTTGCCAGATACAAACGTCAATCCCACTTATGTAAGTTCATAGAAAGTAAAACTGATACATGGCATTGAAATCAGGATTTGAGGGTGTTCTTGGGGTCGGGGTGGGGCTTTCTGGGGTGCTGGTAAAGTTCTGTTTCTTAAACTGGTAGCTGGTTATACGAGTGTGTTCACATTGTGAAAATTCATGGAGCTAACACGGCTTCTCTGTGTTTCATTCTCTCCGTTTTAGGCCGAAATCTTGTCAGGTACTGATAAACAATTTGGATGTGTCCCCCCCTCCAAATCTCATGTTGAAATGTAATCCCCAGTGTTGGAGGTGGGGCCTGGTGGGAGGTGTTTGGGTCACCGGGTGGGTCTCTCAAGAAGGGCTTGCGCTGTTTTTGCTATGTATTCATGTGAGATCTGGTTGTTTAAAAGTGTACAGCACCTCCCCCATTGCTCAACCTCATCCCGTTGCTCCCTTGCTCCTGCTGTCACCGTGTGACATGAAGCTCTCCCTTCACCTTCAACCCTGACTTCTGAGGCCCTTGCCAGAAGCAGTTGCTGGTCACATGCTCTGTGTACAGCCTGCAGAACTGTGAGCCAACTAAACCTCTTTTCTTTGTAAATTACCCAGCCTCAGGTATTTCTTTACAGCAACACAAGAAGGAACTAACACAGGTGCCTGTCTTATTTCTCTATTTTAGGTTGAGGAAGCTGCATTACATATACAAAAGTGCTAAACAACTGTAGTAGTTAAAAGGAACTGCTCTGTGTGATGTTTGGAATAAAGGTTTGGCTTAATATTGGAGTTAGTTCTCTCTGAGGGTTTCCTTTCCCACAGTAGCTGATGAGGTATATTCAGAAAACTATATTCTGAAATATGGAGGCTGGTTTATTTTCCTATGTCTCCATTTTACTGTTGCTATTTAGAGAATAGCTTTCCAAATCTCAAAAATCAGGAACCTCCACAAAACACACTCCAGGAGATTGTGGCTTGCTCCTAAATTCTTGAGGCATGGCTTTCAGAGTCTGTTCTTGTTTACTTTTGGACATATACACACATTGTTTAGAAACTGGCAGAAATCAGGCATGCATTTCATTCATTCAACAATTATTCATAGAGCCCCACACTTTCTTTCCTGTTTATCTTGATAAAAAGATGTTTTTAAGTTCTCATTGACAAATGCTAAATCAATCAATGGCAGCAGCCAAAGAAAAGAACGAGGTAGGACCCCTGAACCCCACAATGTGATCTAAATGGGAAGATCACCTGACCATAGATGGAAAAACCTTTGCCAAACCAAGTGAAAATAGGAAGCTACGTAAGATAATTCCGAACACTTATCATTCTAAAAAATAAGTTTCTTGGAGCTGTTCTTAGGAAATGAGGCTTCGATGTGAGACAAGGAAAGGCCAATGGGAAGATGTGAGCATTTTATTCTGTTGAACGGAATCTTCTCTGTATTACCTTCTCTTTCTACCCACCTCTCATCTTAAAAAATTAGCAAAATTCCAAAGATATGCATCTAGTTAAAAGGCACAGAATACATCCTTGGGCTTCTTCTAGAATGATATTAGCAGCCTACTTATGCTTAAGTGAGAAAAGGATAATGAAGTTCTTTATGTAATGTTTTATTAAGAAGCTTAATTAGCCTTAGAAGAGAGATAAAGCAGAGTCTGTTTAATTTAACAGAAAATATGCTTAGGGTGAGTAACGTCTGAAACAATGGTCCATTTGCAAGGACTTAGGAGTTGAAGAGCATGAATTAAAATGCAACTTCTAAAGCAATGTGTTTAGGATCCCCCTCTCTCCCACCAACCACAGTAAACTATTGATCTGGCTTCCTGTGGGTTATTTTCTTTTATTGACACCGGCCTTCTCTGCCTACTAACTCTTCTTTCTTTCAAAATGTTCTATATTAGAAGGATTTTTGAAGATGAAAATGCTCTAATCTACCTTAGCTACCTATTAAAACTCAAAGACCTGAGGAGAATCATTCCTGGAATCATATATAGAAAAAAATGTGAATTTCTTAGATGGAGTAATTGGTCCATCAACTACAATTTCGAAGAGTATCGTAATGTCTCAAAAGTTAGTAACTACAGAAAGTCAGTAATTTCCCTCAAAAAAAGAACACCTGATACTTTTCCTACCATTTCTTTCTAGATCCCTGAGGCCAAGAAGCTCCATTTAATGATACATTAGTGTTAGAGTTGGGGGAATCTAATAGACTACATGTGAGATAATCAATCAGTTATCAAAGCATTGTTTATAACCACTATAGGAAGCTCTACTGTGTGAGGCCTGCTACCTTACAAGTAAACCAAATTTTATTCAATGATCTGAACAGAACACAATCTAAGAGTTCCAGGAAAACATTGTTATAAAACCTATAGCTACTAATAAATAGATTTCCTGTGGGTAAACTACTAAAATAAAATGTACACTTGGTTCCTGAACATTCATGCATATGTATAACAATGTTTTTCTAAATTACTCATTACTGAAAAATAAGTATATTTATAAAAGTGCTTCAGGGGCACTTGCATACTACTTAGCCACTTTGTAATATTTATTAAGCATTCAACAATATGTTAGATAATGTGTGGAAGAGGAAGCAGATACAGACTCTACTCTTGAGGCATTTACAAAATATTAAAGATGCAGAATAAGCTAACAACAGCTAAAATTTATATAACACTTAGAGGATTTCAAATTGTTTTTACGAATATCATATACTCTCATACAAATGAATCAATGCCTTTAGCGGAAAGGAGTTCAATGAACACTGGTAGATATGTCTAGAAGCACAGAAGGAAAAGAATCTGATCGCTAACTTTACCTCGGTGGCAGATAATCGCTTATCTCCATTATCACTTCCAACTCCCCGAATCAGAATCCTTCTTGCTGAGATAGATGCCATCAATATTGAATTCATTTTAAAAAGATTAAAATCACAAAGATCACACCAGGAAACATCAATTTATATTCTAATAATAATTTTGCTATGCAAATTTTTATTATTACCGTAAGAGAACAAATCAGTCTAGCATTAAAGAACATTAAGACATGGACCTAATGAAAATCAGACAGTAGCACAGTCTAAACACAGTACAAGATAAAATTCTTTGTGTTCAGGGTTTCATGGATTTATGTTCTAACCAAGTCGCTTGCTCTTAGATATCAACGTGTTTCTTAAAAATAGTTACCAATGTTTTTATTGTATTGAATCTAGCACATAAAAAAGTAATAAACCACATAACTGCTTTTTTTTTTACCCCTTATGTTATGAAATGTGGTTACTTTCAATAATTCTATAAACTTTTATCCAGGGATTAAATACATTTGATAGGATCCTTACAAAGATAAAACAGTAGATATGTATTTTAAGCATTATATAAAAGTAACATTAGGATAGTCCGAAATTTTAAATTTACTTATTTAGCAAAAAGTGAAGGAAAAGATTTCTGCAGTGAAGAAGAACCTGCATTTCTACAACTATGTTCAGTGTGGGAATTTTATTTTTTGGAAGCTCAAGGCTTGATATATGCCACAAGAAGCCCTCGCAAGTATGAAAGGATTCTAACACTTCCATTTGAAACAGGAAGTGGCAAAAAAAACTACACATACTTCATTTTTAAAAGACCAAAAATAAAGCCTTCATTGTTTTCTTAACATCTTTCTGGAGGCATATTCAACATTAATAATTGCTAAAAAAGACATGTCTGGGCTCAATATAGTTATTCTGATAAGTAAAAAATATCCACATTTGTATTCTAGATGTTATTTGTAAGTATATGCACATTTACTCAGGAAGAACTGATTATTGACTAGGAGACAGTAGATGATATTTGAGATATACCAAAATATTCTCAATAGCATCAGTTTTTTATTTCATATTCCAATAGTTTTTCAACTTCTAGTTATAAATATGAATTAGGTGAGTAAAGCAACTTGTTTTGTTTTGTGTTCTGCAGATACCATGGTGACTTAAAACAAACAGATTTTTGAAGTCAGCTACCTGGAAGGCCTTGGCCTAGGCAAATTTTAAACTGGGGCTTTGAGTGACAGCATGACTCACCTGTCTTCCACGTGCTGGTGTAAATGTGGCCTCTCCATGGTGTGGAGATAAAGGGAGTCAGCTGTCTTAATCTGGCATGCTTGTATGCTCAGATATTTAAATATGTGAACTTTGCCCTTTGTGCAAATCTATAAAGAAATTAATAATCATATTCATTTTTCAACGACAAAACAAAATGTAAGTATCAAATCCTTACTCTATATATTTCAATTTTCCCAATTTCATTTAATTTACGCTAAATCTCTCCTTTCTAAAACATGTAAGAATTTTGGGAATCATTTCCTCCAAGTTCTACTTTGAATAGAAAACCATGCTTAAGCAATTTCCAATGTTCTCTTGCATTAAAGTATAAAACTCTAACATAAATGTATTCAAGTATAAACAGTATACAAAGTATAAAGTCAGATGACTGGCCTGGTGAAATTCCAATTACAAAAGATGAAAAAAGCACAATTATTTTCACGCCCATAGAAAGCAATTCAGAGCCTAAAAATAACTGTAGATTTAAGAAGCTGTTATTTAAACAGAAAATAAACTTCAAAATATTTACACGGTTAAGCATCTAAAAGAACAGTACTTCATTTTTCTCTCATGCAGTTTAATATTTGAGCTTGAGACCTATCTCTAAATAATCAATAACCGTATTTTAAGGTGTTTAAATTCCATTTTCCAGCTAACATTCAAATAAGAAATAATATGGAGGGCATAGTGGCTCATATCCGTAATCCCAGCACTTTGGGAGGCCAAGGCAGACGGATCACTTGAGGTCAGGAGTTCGAGACCAGCCTGGCCAACATGCTGAAACATTGTCTCTACTAAAAATACAAAAATAGCCAGGCATGGTGGCATGCACCTGTAGTCTCAGCTGCTCAGGAGGCTGAGGCAGGAGAATCATTTGAACTTGGGAGGCAGAGGTTACAGTGAGTCAAGATCATAACACTGCACTCCAGCCTGAGCGACAGAGCGAGACTCCGTCTAAAAAAGAAAATCAATCAATCACTATCACTATACTCCATGAAAAAGTTTCAAATAAAATGATAAATAATGAGGCATTTAATTCTGGAGTTGGAGTGATTAGCATAGTGAGCCACGGGCTGGTGAACAGATTTGATGCAGCGGAAGACAATTTATTGCAGTCAGATTCACTCAAGGGTTCACTGTGATTGTTTATAATCAAGTTTTACATAGCATTATTATTTTCAGCAGAGAGTCAGAAAACTGGCCTTTGGAGAGTTGCTTAAGCACAATTGATAGCCTTGGGAATCAGAAAACGATACCCCAAAATGAAGGCCTTGGAAGCACAAGATTTTCTCTGACCTCTCCTGCCCTCCTGTCTCTCGGTCCCATTCTCCCCAGGGGGGAGCCTTAGAAACTTGAATCCCTCTTCCCAAAGCTGGTCCTAGAAACCAGAACCCCTTTTCACCAAAGCCAGTCATAAAACTTCAAAATATTACTTGAACTTTCCCTCTGCCTTTCTGTGTAAAAACTGGCCATAAAGAAATTATCTGATCTCTCTTGTTTGACAGTAGGTCATAAGAACCCCCATTCCAAAGAGGGTCCTGCCCCACACCCCAGAAAGAAGAAATGATCCTCAGAGAGGCCAAGAAGAATCCAGATAGATAGGCCCTGCTGGGTTTGGTCCGATCATATTTCTACATGGCTGTCCATACTTTGTAAGCATACAAATGGACAATTTCCCCTGTATCTTAGGGTCTCCACTCTGGAGGCTTCCATGCACATGTTAATAAATTTTGCATGCCTTTTCTCTGATTAATCTGAGAATGATTAGTGATTTTCAGCAAACTTTCAGAGGGTAAAGGAGAAATTTCCCTTGGCCCCTAGAACACACAGCACATCCCATGGGGCAACGGCTTTGCTGCAAGGCCCCTCACCTGTGCTGGAGGAGACTGCAGAGGGTTGTTCTCAAGCAGTAACACTTGCAGCTGCTTCATCTCTCTAAAACAAATTGGAATCACCAGCACTTTGTTGCAGGAAAAGTCAAACTTTACCAAGGGAAGATCTACCAGTTCTAAAATAATGGAAAAAGAAAAAAACCTTAGAAAGCAGTAGGATTAAACGGCTAATCATTCAAAAGTTAATGTTCGGCATCTCAGGAAAAATACAACTGAACATAATCGAAGGCAAGTTGTACATTAGGAAGACATGGTATGTGTATACAACATTTTACCAAAGAGGGAAAATCTTTCATTGCATGCCCTAAAAGTTTTAAACTGTTGTTAGTTCTGATAAAAACTGGAAACACTTGACATTTACAATATCTATTGTTTAAAAAAATACTTTTTTTTCAGCAAAAGAATCACGCAAGCCACATCACACAGGACATGTTTACGTTTTAACTTTAAACTGTTTCCCAGTAGCACCGGCTAGCCCATGAGTAATATGTTAATTACAGAATATTCTTATCTAATCAATGTATCTGGGCTGGCATTTTCCCAGAACTAGCTACACTAAATATATTCATGAGTTTTTCAACTGCATTTCAAAAAACAAACGTTATCCAATTCAAAATTTTCTGATGACGGGCCCTGTAATTCTGGTATGATGAGACTTTATTCCACAGCTTTTAAAAAGTCTTCTGTAGCTCCACTCACAAGAAGGAACATTACATTTAGCTTAAAGTCCCCACCCAGTGGCACAGTAAACACTCAGTAATTTTAGGCATTCAAACTGACATGGGCAGCTGCTAGGAATAAAGTCAAATATATTCCACAGGGCAAAGAGGCTGAGCCACGCCAGACATCTAGGGTGATGCAGGCAAGCCACTGAGATCTCTCTGTGTGGGGCTAGGAAGGGTCCACTCCAGCATGAGGCCCGACAACTTTTGTGATGGGATCTATTAAGGAATGGAATATTGTGCTTTCAAACACTCAAGGAGTTCTAAAGTGGAAGGCGGGCAAGAACAGAGTGCATTAGTCCAATCATATTTCTACATGGCTGTCCAGATTTTGTAAGCATACAAATGGACAATTTCCCCAGTATCTTTGGCACTGCCCTGGAGTAAACTTTCACACTGTTTCTCCTCTACCCCTATACTGCTCTTCGATTTTCACTTGACTCAGCTACGTTGGTTACTTCAATTTCCACAAGGAAAAGATTCTAGTAACCAGTACCTCTGTCAGAATTCAAGGCACTCTGGGAATGTAAGGGACTTCCCTTCGTTCATACCTTAGTGAATTACTTTGTCTTAAAGGAGGAATAGGACTGGAATTTAGAGAGGAGGCAGAAGAGCATCTAGGGCCATGAGTTCCAAACTCAGGTCCATGACAGGTGGGCTGTGCAGGAGAAACTCAGGAAGCGTATTTTTAAAAGAATACAGACCCCTGGGCCTAAAGTCAAGGAATCTGTAATTTATAAATTGCCCTGAGTAGTTAGTCCTCACATCCAGCTTGCCTCCCCCTCTGGCAGGATGAGGGGCTGACCTCAGGCCACACTGGTCCTGGAGAGCACTGGAATCGTGAAAGGATAGGAAAAGCAAGATCCTCTTTCACGTCACAGCTTGTGTGTAAGATGGCTAAGAATTGTGGAGATTCTATGATAAGAGGGATACCTCCTAGCCGTTACCCCTAGCAATGTCAACCTGTCTCTGAGACAGTTAACTAAAGTTAGGTTGGCAAATCACTGGAAAAATTTAACTGGACTCTGGATCTTCAGCAGTGATTTGCCACTTAACATGAAGACTTCAGAGCAAGACTAGAGGGCTAAGTACATGGAAGACACAGCAGGAGAAAACTTACAGGTAAGTAAAATAAGTAATGGTTTTATAACGACCATTTCCTTTCTAGTTCCACTTTGGAACACAATTGCCACCATAGTTTAAGAAAGCAAGAACCAGACAGTTTCACAACAATAAAACGAAGGAGAAAATGATAATCTTGCAACGGCAGCCCAGGAAAGGTCAAAAGAAGCGTAGTAGGAAAAGGTAGTAAGAAAAAAAGCAGCAGAAGAACAAACCCCACTCTCTCTCCCCACTGCTAAGAGAGGCAATGAATGGCTATTTTAACCCTCTGTTCATTCTAGTCCTAGAAAGAATAAAACATGGTCTTCTTATTGCAGTTGTTGTAGTAAAACACCACAAAAGTGATATGAGTAATTAGGCCACAGTTTTGTTTTTTTTTCATCTTCAGATTGAAAGCATACGAGGAGGGGAATCCAAAGAGGAAAAACATACAAGTAAATAGGGAAAGTCTTCACAGTCACTGCCTGAAAGTCTTTTCAATGGTCTTTTGTCAACAGAGTTCTCCAGAGTGAAGCGAAAAAAAACCTGATATTCAGGAAATTATTTTTTTAAAAAATTTCCAGTAAACTGAAGTTTTAGCTTTGAGTATATTTTTAAAATATCAAAACTGAGAAAACATGGAATAAGATCTTTTTAAGGGAAAGGAATACTTTTAAGATAAGAGAATAAGGAGCAGTGAAAGACGAAAATCTAGATTTTGTGAGTATACTTTCTTTCCACGTTTTTAAACTATAACAGGCAATTGCAAAACGATCAAATTAATTTTTCCTTTTGAAAATGAGAGTTCAATTATTTGTGACGTTTTCACAATGATTAACATGACAGCTTAAGTTTAAATGAAAGTTTTCTTTAACTCACAAAAGGCTGTATGCATATAAATTTGCTGTTAATAAGCTTTCCTTTTGTACTCACTTAATCCAAGCACAAGTTTCATACATTCAAAAAATGAGATTGTACAAAGACAAACTGAAAAATCAATCAATATTTTTAAACCAAGTCATCTCAAGTACTGAAGTAAAAAATGCTGAGTTTCTAATTCTGCTTCTCTAAAGTCCTAGTTAGATGAGAAAGGCGAAAGATGGCAAGCAGACTTGAACCTCCCATCTGTAGAGCACATCACGTTTTGCAAAGCTCTTTCCCTTTCATGAGCTCCATTTTCTTGCCTTATTATGAAGCATTTCAAGCCAAATATCAAGATGCAGAGACAGGATAATTAAAATCAGGTATCCATAAACTGCTCCATCAAGGTCAGATTAATCAAATGCTGACTGTTTCCAAATACTACAGGGTTTCAATTTGAGTAATATTTTTTTATATATATATTTTATAACAGAGTACATATATGTTTGAAATTGGCTATGTCTAGAGACCTTAAACAAAAACAATGGAAATCAATGTGATCTCTGAAAACCAGAGTACGCTTTGGAAAAGGCATTCAGAGTTCCAGGACTCATCTGTTCACTCCTGATCTAGGTCCATATCCAAACATGAAATTCAGATCCACTCCCCCCTTACGAGGCTGGTTTCATGGCCTAAATGGTCCACAATTTCTGAATAAATATGTATATCTTCCCTGAACCCAAGAACAGACATACTATGGAAGCCCATGGCTGCAGAGCAGGGATGTCTGAGGTCTCGGCATTCATGGTGGGTGGCTGGGAGCCACGTCTCAATGCTGAGGCTCTGCAGCCACCATCGGTGAAACTTACCAAGACCACCAGTGAGACATTAGTCCAAGTATCACTCCAGCAGAGGCAGCACCCTTACCTCAGAACAGATTCTAGACACTGGGGGTTCCCAACCAGAGTTCCCAGATCCCCAAGGCTAGAAATCCTGACAGCCAGGATCTGTAGAACAAAGCATGTTCCCGAAATGTCATGTTCCAGAATGTCACATACCCATACCCAAAACAATTCACGTCACCCCTGCGATGGCCTGAGTCCTTCCAAAATCCATATGTTGCAGTCCTAATCTCTGTTACCTCCGAATGTGACTGTATTTGCAGACAGGGTCTTTAAAAGTGCGATTAAGTTAAAATGAGGTCATGAGGGTAGTTCTAATCCACCGGTGTCCTTGTAAGAAGAGGAGATTAGGACACAGACATGCACAGAAGGGAAACAACGTGGAGACACAGGGAGGAGAAGATGCCACCTACAAGCCAAGCTGAGAGGCCCCAGGGGGAAGCAACCCGGCTGGCACCTTGATCCCAGGCATCCAGCCTCCAAAATTCTGAGAAGATGAGGTTCTGTTATCAAAGCCACCCCTCTGTGGTTCTTTGCTATAGTAGCCCCAGCAAACGAATACACCCAAGCCCACCCACCTGCCCCACAGCATCACCAGGGGAATGATTTTGTTGCTGTAGCCCTCGACTAAAATCACAGGCTGAACATCACTTTTTTGTTATCTGAATGTGAAATTCACATCCTGATTATTAGTAGTAGGCGCGTGGACACACACGCGCGCGTGCGCACACACACACACACATACACACGAAAAGATCCACCCTGTTCACAAAAGTAAACCAAAAAATAAAATAAAATAATGAAAGTCTCCCATTTTCTTCATTTCCCTTCTTTCTTTTTTACCTTGTGGTAGAACTTTCAGGTAATTTCTTCTGACATTCAGTTCTCGTAGAGCTTTCAACTGACCTATCTGCTGGGGCAATGCTGTGATCTCGTTGCAGCTGACATCCTGTATCAAAAGCAGAGAGAGAAAGCATAAACATCTTTTTCCAGGAAATCAAGCAAATCATGTGAAATCTCCTGAAGGAATTTAAGTATCTGGACAACCACACAGGTACATTTTCATATTCATCTCCAGGTCCCTAGCATGAAGGCTCAGCACAGAGAAGAAAAAGAAAGTTGAACATTTTAAACTCCCTCAGGAGGAGAGAAAAACGGAGAAAGGATAGACATCAGTAGCATTCGGCTGCCGCTTCACCAGCCTCTGGCTTGCCACTTTGACATGCTTCGATTTTACTGAATTCTCACAACAAACCCATGAGGCAATATTACTAGCCTAATATTTACAAATCAGAAGAATGAGGCTTGGAAAAGTTTAGCCAGATGCCCAAAGCATGCAAGTGCCAGAGTTAACACTAGAAATGAATGATCAGCTGCCTGCTGGGCCACTATCCCACCATGCCTCTAAATAGAAGATTACAGTGCATCTTATTTTACCAAACTCTCAAATTTTGCGGTGAAAAACTAGAATATTAATGAACTGTTTGGATGCACTATTTATTTAAAATGGAGTTCTTCACCATAGGCTAGAAACCTGATAGCTGACCACCTTGCCATACATCTCACAAGCAATTCTTGTCTTCTTTGCTTTGGGAAGCAAATAGTCAGTTCAGCCTTGACTGGAACCCCTTCTTGACACATGCCAAATGGAGACCTTGACATTTATAATTTTCTGTATTCTTAGGATCTCCCCCAAATCCCAGTAAGGCCAGTGTCTATGATGAGGTCCATCCATTTCTCCAGCACTGTTTCTCTGAATGTCACTCCTCACAACCTACACTCCAGCCATGTTACTGCTGCTGCTGGCAGTTTTCAGTATTTCATCGTTCCCAAACTTGTTCATGCTCCTGCCTGATACGCCAGTCCCCAATATTGTCCTGTTGTCCCACTGACTCATTTTTAAAGACCTAAGTCAAGCCTCAACTTCTTTTGTGAAATCTTTCATGAGGTTTCCCCCACCTCTCCCACTCAGATCTAACGTCCAGGGAGACTGACCGCTTCTTTCTTTGTGGTCCTTTGGATAGTGTGTTACTGTAAGCCTAAGAGCTCCTGGGTGGGAGGGACCATGTCTTATTCATTCCATCCTGCTGGTGCCAAGCAAAGTACGAAGTATAAAGTAAGGGATCAATAAATGTTGGATCAAACTTCTAAAATCCACTTATGGTAACACTGCAAATACTGTGGCTCCTTTCTGTCTCCAGGACCCTAGGACCAAGGGTGCTCCCACATACACACTAAATCGCATGCAGGTCCCACCTGGCATCACAGAACAAAAGATATAAATGATTTCAGTGAGATCAGGGCCTTAAATATCCCGCTTTACTTTTGAACCTGCAAAAACTCTCCCCTTTCACCACAGAAGGCAGCAAAGCCTTGTTTCAGAAATCTGTTTCACTTTCATGCAAATAAGATGAACTCATCATCGACCAATCCAGTGAAAACCCCCAGGCTCCATATTTAGACCAGGCTGCACACAACACAGTTGATCCCTCCCTTCTAACCTGGTCTCATCTAAAAGGCTGCAGGTGACCTATCAACCTGTCCTCATCATGATGGGATCCCACCCAATGAAGAGGAACAGTATCACTCCTACTAAAAAGGAGGGAGGCTGTACTCTATAAAGGCTCAGTGTGCACAGTGCAGACACCTCCCCAAACTTTTCTGTACAGCACTCTAATGGGGGAGGTCGGGTGACACGGGGTGAGAACACTGGGTGTTCAGTGGCGTCACCCACAACTGCTGTTGCTGTGTCCCTCCTGGCCCAGAAAAATCACACACAAGTTTGAGAAAAACACCTCTAGTGTTTAAAACAAAAACAGAAACAAACTCCACAAGCACATCTGCAGAGACAAAAACGTCAAAGGAAGTAAATACAGAATTAGGAGGTCCAGAGATCGTGTTCACTCTCAGCCCCTCGCTGAATTGCCCTGTCTTTCTGAATGTATTTCTACCGGGGGAGAAGAGTGAAATGCCATCTTTTCCCCAATTACTGGGGCATTTGCTCAGTCACAGAAGCCAGCAATCAAATCTTCTCCATGAAAGCTTTCTTTGCCTTAACTAAGTTACAAATAAGCAAAAGGTGCCATTCCATCCTGTTGTAAAAGAGTCCTCACGCAAATGGCACACAGGAAATCAAATCATTCTGTGGAACTCGTGACCAGACACAGTCACTTTGTTGATGTTGGTAGGAGAAGTGGGTGTGCTTATGGGGAAGAATCAGAGGGAATTATTTTCCATCTCTAGAGAAAATGGATGTTATTGGCAACTAAAACAAGTTTTGTTTTGTTTTTTAAGTCTTGTGAGTGATAGCACAAGAATGACCCTTACATAAATTATGGAAATCACAAATTTTCAATATGAAACTGACAATTTCCAGAAGCTTCAAAAACATAAGGCTTTTTTTTTTTTTTAATCTTTCTCTAAAAAATAAGGAGGGATGAGAGGGAAGCAAAAACACAACTGATATATTTAAGTAGCATGTTATTCACAGCATGACAAGAAACTAAGCCGTATTCCATTTTTCAGTGTGAACTATACTCACCTTGTTCTTTGCTGGTCATGCTTGAGTTAGCCAGGAAATCAAAATATGCTGTTTCTCTAAACGTAAGGCGATTTTTTTTCATTGTATGTTTCTAACATAATAGCTTTATTAAAAAAAAAAATCAACTCCCCCTAGTGATATTTGAAAACTTATTTAGCGTAGGAAAAATGGTCACTCAATTTACTTTAGAAAACTTCATGTAATGATAAATACAAGTTTTTTTTCCCTTCTGACTTACAGAACAGGACATCTGCAGACAATTTGAAACACAAAGTCCAATTGACCATTCACATTTTGGAGGGTATATGGTGAAGGTCAAATTATTTTAGTAGTACTCTGCACTGTTGTCAGTTACTTCCCGTCCTGACAAAATAATGGAGGGAAAATGCCCAAGCAGATTTAGCACATAAGTAAGATAACATTTCACGATTGTGTAATCAGCATTGTAGAAAATAGTGCAAAACTCTATTCCCACAAGTCACTGAATCTTGCCACGTTTTAAAGAGGTTATAAATTCATCACGAAAATAAAACCCCATGGGTCACTGTCTTAATTAGCTGGGGGCTGAGGAGGAAGAAACAGGAGATAATAGTCTAGGTGTCTGGGGATAAAATATTTCTGTTTTGAAAATGTAAAAGCAATATTCCTAGAATGGTCCTGTTCTCTAGAATGCTTTTGTTCAAATTCAGCCTAAGTTATGAATTTTTTAGACTGATTTAAAGAAGATATGATTTACGAAAATGAATGTAAATAAAAACAACACTAATGCCTCATACTTCCGCAATTTGTAAAAATTTATCAGGTTATAAATTCCAGATTCAGTTACTTATTAAAATAGTTAAATGAATCCCTTCTGAATTTTCTATTACCTCTATGCTATGTCTTAGAGAATAAAGATTCCAAACTTCAGTGAAATCATAGCACCCTATAGTTAGTGTTACAATACTACAAATACACAGGCAGATCAAAAAGAATTATCATGAGCATGTCATAAATATTTACTGAATTTATTCTTTTTGATACAGAAATGAATCTAATTACAGTAATATAAACACTCAAGCTTTTTATAGACCAGCCAGTCGTCATTTGGATACAAAACAAAACAGAGAATTTGAACTGTGACTTAACACTTATTTTCCACTGGTCATCATGTTTAGGGCCCCAAAAGAAAAACTTTAGAAATAAGATTCTCTCCTCAACACAATAAAAAGAGTCTCTAGAAGTGTTAAAACCATGTTGGAGATTAATATATTTTTGTTACTAAGTGCTCGTTGCTAACTGACCTTTAGAATGCAAACATAACAAGGATTTAAATTAGCAGAATACATTCATGAATTATTAAACTAAGTTATGCTCACTTTCAGAAAGTAATATTGTAAAAAATACTAAAGGTATTTATTTATTTATTTATTGAGACAGAGTCTTGCTCTGTTGTCCAGGCTGAAGTGCTATCACGCAATCTTGGCTCACTGCAAACCTCCATTTCCCAGGTTCAAGAGATTCTCCTGCCTCAGCCTCCCAAGTAGCTGAGATTACAGGTGTGCGCCACCATACCCAGCTAAATTTTTTTTTGTATTTTTAGTAGAGACAGAGTTTCACCATGTTGGCCAGGCTGCTCTCGAACTCCTGACCTCAGGTGATCCACCCACCTTGGCCTCCCAAAGTGCTGGGATTACAAGCATGAGCCACTGCGCCCAACCAGTCAGAAGTATTTTTTTAAGGAATGATGTCTAATGAAAACCAACATAGGCCAGGTATGATGGTTCATGCCTGTAATCCCAGCACTTTGGAAGGCTGAGGTCAGCAGATCGCTTGAGCGCTAGAGTTTAGACCAGCCTAGAGAACATAAGAAAACCCTGACCCTACCAAAAAAAAAATGTTAAAAAATTAGTTGGGCATGGCGGCATGCACCTGTGGTCCCAGCTACTTGGGAGGCTAAGGTGGGAAGACTGCTTGAGCCCGAGAGGTCAAGGCTGCAGTGAACTGTGACCATGGCACTGCATTCCAGCCTGGTGACAGTAAGACCCTGTCTCAGAAAAAAAAAAAAAGAAAGAAAAGAAAACCAATGTAAATACTGTGTACTGTATCAAGATGATCTAGGTTTGAGAAGATGATCTATGTCAGAAAAGACAATCTTGGTTAGAGAAGACGATCTTGGTTAGAGAAGACGATCTTGGTTAGAGAAGACGATCTTGGTCAGAGAAGACGATCTACGTTAGAGAAGACGATCTAGGTTAGAGAAGACGATCTTGGTTAGAGAAGACGATCTTGGTCAGAGAAGACGATCTTGGTTAGAGAAGACGATCTAGGTTAGAGAAGACGATCTAGGTTAGAGAAGACGATCTTGGTCAGAGAAGACGATCTAGGTTAGAGAAGACGATCTAGGTTAGAGAAGGTGATCTTGGTTAGAGAAGGTGATCTTGGTTAGAGAAGACGATCTTGGTTAGAGAAGGTGATCTTGGTTAGAGAAGACGATCTAGGTTAGAGAAGACGATCTAGGTCAGAGAAGACGATCTAGGTCAGAGAAGACGATCTTGGTCAGAGAAGACGATCTAGGTTAGAGAAGACGATCTTGGTCAGAGAAGACGATCTAGGTTAGAGAAGACGATCTAGGTTAGAGAAGGTGATCTTGGTTAGAGAAGGTGATCTTGGTTAGAGAAGACGATCTTGGTTAGAGAAGATGATCTTGGTTAGAGAAGACGATCTTGCTTAGAGAAGGTGATCTTGGTTAGAGAAGACGATATTGGTTAGAGAAGACGATCTTGGTTAGAGAAGACGATCTAGGTTGGAGAAGATGATCTTCGTTAGAGAAAATGATTTAGGTTAGAGATGATGATCTTGGTTAGAGAAAATGATTTAGGTTAGAGAAGATGATCTAGGTCAGAGAAGAGTTCCAGTAAGACCAGGCCACACAGTGGAACTGCAGGTAGTATTCATACAAGTGACCTTACCGTGATACTTAGGTTTTCAAAAACTTAGTGTGGTAATACAGCTTGAGCTGTATTTTTGTAAGAATCTAGCTCTTTATTTAATTAAATAAAACGCAAACATTATGACAGAAACTGCAAGCTACTAATACCAGCCTCCTATCATGCAGTCATCCCCTTTTGTGGAAATGCATTATGTATGACTCACTGAGTAAGTTTAGGTAAATGTCTTACCCTCTCTGTGTCTCTATCAAAAGAAGAGGTAAGGATTAAATAATTCTAATTATCCTCCAACATCAGGAAAGTCCATTTACTAATCAGAGATAATGAAATTATTTTGGTTGAAACACAGATACATAATTAACTGGGAAATATCAATTTTAATTTCTTAATGGTAAAAAACCCTCAATGCCTGTGGTCAGAACTCGCTGTCTTAAAAAGAAAATGCGTTCATTTAAACTTGAAACTTTCTCAAGAAAGCTCTGGGATGACAAATTATCACCTTTCAACACCAGTGTCTTTTTCCAGAGCAAAACTCTGTTGTACAGTTCTCCTAGATTTCCAAACACATGGCCTACCCCACTGCTCTTCAGAGGAAAGGCAGAAATGGAAGCACAGAGGGCCTTGAGCAAGCCCTGGTTTCCAATCGTGCCACAGAAACCAGAGGTTAGCAGGCGTCTCCAGAGACCACGAATGGACAAACAGCAAAGTGAATACGTGAACTTATGCCTCCGCCATATCTCCCTCAGAGACTGGAGCACTGCCGGTGCAAACAATGAAGAAGGGATTTTCCTCAGCAGCTGCTCGATACTTTGCGTGTCTTTATCAATCCTTGAATCCAGACTCTCCACACAACCAAACATTTCATGAAAAAAGAATAAAAAATAGCGTATCCAATCAAGGCCAGGAAATGCACCTTCCAACTAGTCATTACTTGAGCCAGGCCTTGTGAGCGTTTTGATTATAAAAGCAGGTTTTAAATCAGTGATACTGTGTTCTCTGATGTGAAGGTAAGAGGTAGAAGACACGATTTTCAGACACTGCATGACTTCAGAGAGAGGACTGAATTGATAAAAAAAAAAAACACATGACAGACAGACCATCTCTGGGTCACAGCATGTCACCATGTACAGGGAACCAGTGAGAAAACGCGCAGATCTTTGGCGAATGCCCCATAAAAGGCTCTCAATTTTACTGTGTTCTAACAGTGTGTTTATTTTTGCAGCTGCCTGTTAATTATAACACATGGCATTTATACAGCATCTCTTAACAAATGTACCTCATCTATCAGGCATGATTTAGCAGTAAAAGAACCATGTTTTCAATATGCAACAAGGTTTTAATGAGTAAAATGAGATTTAGCCAACACAAGTCTACAGACCCCTTCTGACTTTTGGTTCCACAGTAACAAAACATTAGTGAGACATTGACCATTTGTACCAAACCTTTTTTTTTTTTTTTTGGTAACATTTTCCTCCCACAACTTTAATGGAAAAACCACTAGGAGTTAAACCAGGGAACTCCAAAGAAAAAAATCACCATCCCACTCTATGAGGGGCTTACAGTTTAGGTGAGGAGACAATGGTGTATTGTGGTCTGGACGCCGATTAAAAAACCTGATTTTGGCCACGCACAGTGGCTCACGCCTATAATCCCAGCGCTTTGGGAGGCCAATGTGAGTGAATCACAAGGTCAAGAGATCAAGACCCTCCTGGCCAACACAGTGAAACCCCATCTCTACTAAAAATACAAAAATTTGCCAGGCATGGTGGTTGGCACCTGTAGTCCCAGCTACTCATGAGGCTGAAGCAGGAGAATCACTTGAACCCGGGAGGCAGAGGTTGCAGTGAGCTGAGACCAAACCACTGCACTCCGGCCTGGCAACAGAGCAAGATTCTGTCCCACAAAAAAAAAAAAAAAATATATATATATATATATATATATAGTATAGATAGATAGATAAAATCTGGTTTGGACTCCAGCTCTACCTCTTCATAGCCTTGTGGCTTTGGGTAAGTAACTCTAAAACTGAAACTTACTTGTAAAACATAAAAATGATACCTACCCTTGCTGAGTTATTTCAAGTCTATATGAAATAATACATGTCACATACCTAACAGAGTGTCTGGTGTATAGCAGGTGCTCAGTAAATGTGAATGCTTTATCTCTTCCCCTTATAGAAAGCACAGGCAGAGAGATGTAAAATGCCACCTATCCATACAGCTACAGCAGTGAAGCAACAGAGCGTATAAAAGTCATTCAGAGCAGCCAAGGAGGTCAGAAAGTTCCAGACCATTCCCATCTGAAATGACTGTGGAGGGACCAGCTCCATGGAGCGAAGATTCCGTAAGTTTTCCTGCACCTGAAACAATGTGGATGGAAATACAACCTGGCCGCTCTTGTTGAGTCAAGGAAAGGATATCTCAGTGTCTCTCTGTGGCTTCTTCATGGGAGGGGGGAATAACTGCTTTTTGGTATTCCCTCCACAATCTCAAGTGGCAAGACAAGGCAATGACTGAATGAGAATGCTTTAAAAAATCGTATATAATTCTAATATATTTAAAAAGATAAGACATCGTTTTCCAACTCCAATTTCTTTCACAAATGAGAAAGAACAACTGCTTTCTTATAGATGGCTAAAGTTTTTTGTTTTTGTTTTTGTTTTTTTTTAAGTGACTGCTGACTCTGGAATGTTCATTCACACTTAGAAGAAAAGAGAGTTCATAATTCTGGCCGAGTATGGTGGCTCACACCTGTAATCCCAACACTTTGGGAGGCCAAGGTAGGTGGATCGCTTGAGGTCAGGATTTCAAGAGCAGCTTAGCCAACATAGTGAAACCCCATCTCTACTAAAAATACAAAACGTTAGCTGGGCACAGTGGTATGTGCTGGTTGTCCCAGCTACTTGGGAGGCTGAGGCAGGAGAATTGCTTGAACCCAGGAGGCGGAGGCTGCAGTGAGCCGAGATTGCACCACTGTACTCCAGCCTGGGCGACAGAGTGAGACTCCATCTCAAAAAAAAAAAAAAAAAAAAAAGATACATTTGGAATACTGTGTTAGTTTGATGTGAAAATTTTTTAAATATTTCTTCTAAAATAGTTAACAAACAACACTTAGAGCCTAATAAGCTGAGACACTGTCTCAGCACTGGAAGCTTTAGATGGCTTCAAGTATTCTGAATGCCGGAGTGCTCCCGAATCATGTAACAAGTTGGTTACTTTGTGACTGCAAAACAGAAGCCTCCAACAGCAATTTTAAAATCACTTCTGGCCCTCCAGGGAATTTTTTTTTTTCCAATTGATAGCTAAAAATAATCTGATACGGTTACCTATAGCAATACTACTATTCTAAGCAAAAAGATATGAAAGATAAGTGAGAATGGATGGAAAATTATCTTTTTTTTAGACTGCGACCTTAAGCAAAGCCAGTCCCTCTTTTGGTTAAATAATGACCACTTAATAAATTTTTACCAACTTCATAAGTAAATGCTTTTTTCCAAACATCATGCTTGCTCATACATGGGCAGAAGAGCGGAAAGAGCACAGGCAATAGAGCTGCCATATCCAGGAGGGTGGCCACTGAACACCAGACATTTGGCCAGTCCAGTCCTCAGTACGCTTTCAGAGTTACGTACACACTGGATTTCAAAGAGTTAGCATTAAAAAAAGCATCTAAAATATCTCATTAATATTTTTTACATTATATATGTCGAAGTAATAATACTTTAGCTATTTTAGGTTAAGTAAATATTATTACAATTAATTTCACTTGCTTCTTTTTTGTAAATGTGTCTACCAGCACTTTTTTTTTAATACTTTAAGTTCTGGGGTACATGTGCAGATCGTGCAGGTTTGTTACATAGGTATACATGTGCCATGGTGGTTTTCTGCAACCGTTCCCCTGTCATGTACATTAGGTATTTCTCCTAATGCTATCCCTCCCCAATCCCCCCCACTCCCTGCTATTCCTCCCCTAGCCCCCCCCACTCCCCAGGCCCCGGCGTGTGATGTTCCCCTCCCCTGTGTCCGTGTGTTCTCATTGTCCAACACCCACTTATTCTACCACTATTTTCTAAATCACATCTACTGCTTACATTATATTTCCACAGGACTGTGCTGGGTGAGGGTGTTTCAGCTTATGTTACAATTTAACTGCAGCAAGGTGACCTTCCATAGGTCATACGCTGTCTTTCTGCCCTGGGTTTCTTCATTCATGTTTGGACTAAATGCCTTTTACAATCCCCTATGGCTCTAACATCCTGGAACTTGTGGGTTCAACAGCTATTGCTGGTGGAGAAAAGACACAAGAACCAGGTGAAGACAGTGCTGTCACTAGGATGCAGGGCAGCCCTAGTTAGAGCTGGGCCCAGGACAGGGTGCCCAAGAAAAGAACAGGGTGTCCCTTATAGTCACCCAACAGCCAGTGTGTCCTGACACCGGAGACAACGCTGTTCACACATGTCAGCCCTGCAGCTGACAAAGGATATTTGAGGAAAGCCCTGCTCTGGAATGGGGCTGACTCTCAGGCTCAGCACATGTGCCACGTGCTAACAGATGGGCTGGTCCACAGAGCTCTAGAGCACAGCTGATGGATGGCATGCGGTGTCTCTTACCGCCTAAGGTTCATGAGACAGAAGCACCTATCAGCGCTACAAAGTTCCAGAAGACTGATCTCACCCATGTGCCACCCATCTGCACAGGAACCCAAATAATGAAAAAAGAAATCTACTTGTCAGTTTTATTCATAATTGGCAAAACTTGCAAGCCACCAAGATGTCCCTCAGGAGGTGCGCAGATAAACTGTGCAGACAGTGGAATATTGTTCAGCACTAAAAAAATAAAATGAGCCATCAAGCCATGAAAAAACATGGAGGAAACTTACATGCATATTACCAAGTGAAAGAAGCCAATCTGAAAAGGCTACATACTATATGATTACAACTATCTGACATTCTGGAAAAGGGAAAACTATGGAGACAGTAAAGATCAGTGGTTGCTTGGGTTAAGGAAGAGGGAGGGATGACATAGAAGATTTGTAGGGTAGTGAAATAGACATGTCATTATACATTTACCCAAACCCGTAAAATGTACAACACCAAGAGTGAACATTAATGTAAACTATGCACTTTGGGCGACACTGATGCATTGGAATAGGTTCACAGATTGTAACAAATGTACCACTCTGGTGGAGAATGCTGATGACAGGGGCGACCGCATGTGTGGAGGGTATGTGGGATATCTTTGTACCTTCCTCTCAATTTTGCTGTGAACCTAAAACTGCTCTTAAAAAAAAAAAGTCAGGGCTGGGCACGGTGGCTCATGCCTGTAATCCCAGCACTTTGGGAGGCCGAGGCGGGCAGATCATGCAGTCAGGAGCTCGAGACCAGCCTGGCCAACATGGCAAAAGCCCATCTCTACTAAAAATAAAAAAATTAGCTGGATGGCACGTGCCTGTAATCCCAGCTACTGGGGAGGCTGAGGCAGGAGAATCGCTTGAACCTAGGAGGCAGAGTTTGCAATGAGCCGAGATCGTGCCACTGCACTCCAGCCTAGATAATAGAGCCAGACTCCGTCTCAAAAAAAAAAAGTCTGTTTTATTTTTAAAAAATTGTTATTCATATTGTATTTGCAAATCCTAACCCAAATTTTAGCAACCATGGATTCTTGGCTATCAGATACCTAAATGAAGTTACTAAAAGAAAAAGAAGCAGCATATGATCGTCACTTTCATCCAAAGCTTTCATATAGGAAATTTTTTGTTTCCTAGAACCAGTTAAAATGGCACCTTCTGAGTTATGTGGACAGCAAGATTGAGTCTTCCCACCCCCCAACCCCATTCAGGCACAGCACCTGAGGGTCTTCACAATCTGCCCCAGCCATCTTTCCAGGTTCACCTTCCACCATTCAACAGTAATATTCAGCAAGCATCTGCTGAGTACCTATTAGGTGCCAGGCACGTGGGATGCAACAGCAAGTAATTAGCTTTCAGGGTGTGGGGGGGAGCTGGCACAGAGAAAGCCTAGTAAGAAAACCGTGATGCTATGAAAATTCAGTAATAAATATAGAGTGCTTGCCTTAGGAGCACCTAACTCAGGCTTGGAGGATCTGGGAAGGCTTTTTGGATGAAGTGAGATCTAACTTGGCTAAGAACTAACCAAGAAGGAGGGGGGAGGAAAAACAGCCCACGATGAAAGAGTGATAGGTGCACAAGTCTAGAAGTGAAAATGAACAAGGTGCATTCCCAGAGGGCAGGAACTCAGAGAGTGAAGGGGCCGGTGGCACGAGATGAACCCGAAGAGGCGAGCAGGGGCCTGACCACAGAGGGCGTTGAATGTTCTCTGAAAGAGTTGCCTGTGGCCCAAATCTAAGGCAGTGGGTATGAGATGGCAAGCCCAGTACCATTCTATCTACCTAGACTCCAGCAGGATTAAACGGCTTCCCACTCCCAAGCACAAGATGGACTTCTAGGATGTATTGCCTGCGCACAAGCTGTCCCTTCTCCTTGAATGCTTTCCTTGTCCCTGTCCCTGACTTCTTTTTCCTCCTAGGAAATCCCACAGGGGCTTATTTAAGGGACCTCTCAAAGGTCTCTTCTCTTCCAAACCTTTCACAACCCCAAGACTGAATTAATTAATCATTCCCTGCCTCATGCACATGCTCCTTGTAATAGAAACTTTAGGGGACGGAGCAGTGAGGAAGTGGGCGGTATCTGCTAAAATTAATATCTGTCTTCTTTCAGAATTACCCCCTTTGGCAGCAACCTAACCGCCACATCCGAGCAGTGAGACCATGTGCCTTGGGCACAGCAGATTCAGTCAGGGGAGGGCATCAGACCAGATCTTGCCTCTCACTTAAAACCCAGGGATGAGAGATGCTAGTAGGTCTCTTGTTAGGTGCTTTACCTGGGAGAACACTGAAACCTGGGCAACCCCTGCCATTGTATGAAAGAGAAAAAGCTGAGCAGAAAAATGAACCACTGCCACACTCCTTTGCACCATTCCAGTGTCTTGTCCCAGTCACTCATGATCTTTGACCAATGTCTTTATAGTAAGTGATCTGATGGACCCCTGCATGTGAGCTAGATGGAATGAGTTTTGGACAATGCTGTCAAATCATCCATGAAAAAGACACTTTCTATAGCTCTAATGCCTTTCCATAGCAATTATTCATTTTTACATTAAAGTCAAAGTTGATACTTATGTGACATGGGCATCATCACTCTCCCAGCCCAATCCCACTGCAGACATGACTAAGCAATCGCAGCATTCTCTATCTGGGCCTCTCAGGCCAGCACCGTGGTGCCCCCAGGTAGCCCCAGAGGAGCTGGCACAAAAAACGAAACTTATCGACCATCAACGTTCTAGACTGGAATCTACCGGAAGACAGGTACTGTGCCCTTTAATCACATCAAGCCCTGTGCCTGACACAAGGTCGGGATGGAATAAATCCACACTTGGAGGATAAATGAACACTATTACTTTCCAGCCTGACTGCTAACTCCTGCCTCTTCCTTCACCTATGTTAGCTCAATGGAGGTTTAGAAAGGATTCATTCTTTCCCAACTTAGAAAAAAGGTAAATTTAAATTAGTATTGAAACAGCTGAAATGGAACAGTGCTTCTCAGCTTCACACCCATTTATAATCCATCTCTGCTCACCTACAGCTTGTTCTTCTTTCTATCCCTGGGGGACATGGTCACATTTTAAAGTTATATTGATTTGGAACAATGATTTCTAAAATCTCAACAGAATCAGAGCACCCTGTTCTATCTTCTGACTTAATTATATCTTCATGAAGTGTGACCTACTAACTTCTTTGTAGATTATTTTGCCAGTTTATCCATAATTTTTCATAAATTTAAATGCAATCTGAAAAAAAATATCTAACTATAACATGAAAGCCCATAAACTTCAGAAACTGCAAATCCTGCAAACTTCAGGAGCTGTAAATTACAGGAAGCCTTTAAATTCCAGGGACTGTCTGTCACAGCAAAGTTTCAAAGCTGTTCCTCTCCCCCACTTAATGTCTTTATCATATACCTGCCCTCAAACAACAGAGGGTCCACCTTGTCCAACTGCAGCAAAAAGTTTTTCTGAATACCTTGATAGGCTATGATCAGTTAACCAACAAAAAGAGCATCTTAAAAATCAATAACATACCAACTCCATTAACTGTTTGAGCTGACCTATCTCTTCTGGTAATGATCCAAGTCTGTTGTTACTTGCGATCAAGACTTTGAGAGGCAGACCACACAGGCAGGCAGGCAGGGCGGACAGCTGATTTCGACTGCAAAGACAATACAACAAGAACACACGTAAACAGAAAGGCCACTTCATACTGTCTGCGAACCTGTTTTTAACAAGAAAGGAAAAAGGAGTGATCTGAGAAGACATTTTTTACAAATACACAAAGTCCAATACATTTTCCATATGTGTGATAACTCAAATGACAAGTATGTAAGAAAACAAAAAATTTTTTTTAAAAACTGGTCATTAGAGAAATGCAAATCAAAACCACATTGAGATACCATCTCACGCCAGTTAGAACGGCGATTATTAAAACAATCAGGAGACAACAGATGCTGGAAAAGAGGTGGAGAAATAGTAACGCTTTTACACTGTTGGTGGGAGTGTAAGTTAATTCAACCACGGTGGAAGACAGTGTGGCAATTCCTCAAGGATCTAGAACTAGAAACACCATTTGACCTAGCAATCCCATTATTGGGTATACACTCAAAGGATTATAAATCGCTCTACTATAAAGACACATGTGCACGTATGTTTATTGCGGCACTGTTTACAATAGCAAAGACTTGGAACCAACTCAAACGCCCATCAATGATAGACTGGATAAAGAAAATGTGGCACTATACACCATGGAATACTATGCAGCCATAAAAAGGGATGAGTTCATGTCCTTTGCAGGGACATGGATGAAGCTGGAAACCATCATTCTCAGCAAACGGACACAAGAACAGAAAACCAAACACTGCATGTTCTCACTCATAAGTGGGAGCTGAACAATGAGAACACATGGACACAGGGAGGGGAACATCACAAGGGCCTGTCAGGGGTTGGGGGGACAGGGGAGGGACAGCAGGGATAGGGGGGATTGGAGAGGGATAACATTAGGAGAAATACCTCAGGTAGATGATGGGGGGGATGGATGCAGCAAACCACCGTGGCACGTGTACACCTATGTAACAAACCTGCACATTCTGCACATGTACCCCAGAGCTTAAAGTATAATAGAAAGAAAGAAAGAAAAAAAGAAAGAAAGGAAGGAAGAAAGGGAGAGAGGGAGGGAGGGAAGGAAGGAAGAAAGGAAGTGGCAGTTCTGAAAGAGACAGCTTTATTCAACACAAGGAATGCCATCAAAGTCTCCCCTGCTCCCCCAACGCTGCTTGGAAGCTGAGCCCTCTGCCAGCCAGGAGGCAGATGGAGAACACATCCTGCACAACCAATAGCAACGGGAAGCTGGTGCCAACTGTTCTCTCCTGACAATGTGTGCAGGAAACTCAGCTGGACCGAAGCAACCAGCACCACGCAGGCCTCATTTCATCCATTTCAGTGGTGATGGGGAAGATCATTTTGCTGCAACTCACAAAACCACCGGGCTCATTTCCAACGTTTTGACTCAGCTTCCTTTTGTTAAAACAAGAGTTGCTACAGTTAGTCTGTTTTGGTATCTCCAAGAGAGCTAATTAAAAGAAAAAGAAAGGAAAGTTGGTCTTGGGGCAAAGTGGAACTGTAGCCCAGAGGGGTTCAGCTCCATGGAGTAGCCAAAAAAGTCTACGTTGATGTCTCACCTCTGCTCTACAAGAAGAGTTTCTCTCCCCCAGAAGTTTCTGAACTTTCTATCATCAGTGCTTAGTTTTCATGGAGATGGAAAATATTGGATAAATAAAATCTATGAATCATCCTTTTTATATGTCAGCCATTTATTTCAACCTCCTCCCCCACAAAAAGCCCCTTTTTCCTGTTACCAAATGAAAAGACAGATGGTTTTCAGTTTCCCTTTCTTTCTCTGCCCTTCTGGTGCTGAAGCCAACGACTACAGCATGAAACATCTAAAAATCTGTATGTCATTTAGTGCAACTATTTAATAAAACTGCTGTGTGTGCACACATGCATAAAGTTTCAGAGGCTGTGTTCCTGCGTGAGTGTATTTATAGACACGCGTGTATCTGTGTATGTGAGACGGAGAGACAGAGAGAATGGAAACAGACCGAAACACTATCAGTACTCATTTTGGGGTACAGGTATTATATTACTTTGCTGCATTTTCCAAACTTTTTACAAGGGCTTTTATCATCAGGAAAGAAACGTCATTATAAAATGATAAATGTGACCTGGATGTGTGTTACATGAGTGCTCCTATTTGTGAAAATTCCTTGAGATGTATACTTACAATCTGTGCACTTTTCTGAATGTATGTCATTCTTTAAGGAGAAGTTTCACTCTCCCCCATATGAGGGGGCAGGAATCTGGCTAACTGAAGGGCATCTCTACCTGATGGGGTCAAAAAAAGCAGATGCTGTACTATTGAAAGAAACTTTCTAATCTGGGCACCACCCTGTCAACACCCTGATATCTCTCCTGCTCTAGGCACTCAATTACGAATATAACTACGTTTTAGCAAGAAAAGATACAGTCATATCTTCTCTCCACTGCCCAGATCCATGAAAAAAGCTATTTCCAGAAAAAAGCAGAAGATTTTTCTCTAAGAGGGTCCAGCAGAAGGAGGGAGGGAGGAAACTGAGAGCCCTCCTGGTAGGTTCCTGGCATGCAGAGGACCAGCCAGCTCTTCACTTTCCCTGGTTAGCAGGACTGGACCAAGAGAATAAGGGCAATGGGCCTGCACTGGCACTCTCTGCTAGTCTCTGGGGAGGAGGTGGGGGGTGGAAGGGGAGAAGCTACAGCCAGCAGCCAGTCTTTCTGCCTCTCCACATCTCTTCCGACACCCTCTCTCACCAGCAGGGGCTCAGTGGGACTCTTTTGGCTGGAGGAGGGGGTCTTCCTCTTACCCTGCTGAGAGGGCCTTTTTCAAGCTCTAAAGAGGCTCCTCCGGAAAAGAGTACTCAATTTATTAAAAGGTGGCAAGCAAATAATTTGAAATGTAATTTGTGGTTATAAAATATTTGTTAATATGCAATTTTATTAAGTTGAGGATTGGCAAATCAAAATGTAAATAAGGCAAGTCTATTAATTTGGAGCCATACGTAAACCTCCTTTTGAAGAGGGGTAATGAGAACGAAGATTAGTATTTTCAAGAAATTTCTATATTCCTATTTTTGGCAGAGTTAACAATTACAGGTTCAGATCTTTGCTTGAAAACCCATAGTTATACTCTGAGTTATCTGTCTCACTAGTTGGTGCAGGCATCTAACCAGATTAGCAGATATGGAATTGGGAGAGTCATGTATCATACTACTTTAAGAAACACAAAGAAGGCCGGGCACAGTGGCTCACGCCTGTAATTCCAGCACTTTGGGAGGCCGAGGTGGGTGGATCACTTGAAGTCAGGAGTTCGAGACCAGCCTGGCCAATACGGTGAAACCCCGTTTCTACTAAAAAATACAAAACTTAGCCGGGCGTGGTGGCACATGCCTATAATATCAGCTACTTGGGAGGCTGAGGTGGAGAATCACTTGAACCCAAGAGGCAGAGGTTGCAGTGAGTGGAGATCACGTCACTGCACTCCAGTCTGGGCAACAGAGGGAGACTCGGTCTCAAAAAAAAAAAAAAGAAAGAAAAGAAAAAGAAACACAAAGAAAGTTCTGCTCATTTAGATGCATGAGTATTTGAGATTACATGGGTTTATTCTCACTGGAAATCTTCCAGGGTGGGTATTTACTTAAAATAAAACAAAATATAAGCTTGTGAAAATATTCCTGGTCTCTTTGATGGGAATGGATGCTTTTTACACTAAAAGCTGCTGATGGAATGGCCTGCCTCATATTTATGTTTCATACATTTCTTGTTTACACTCTAGTTAATCATCTGTAGACTTACCAATTCACCATGCCAAGAATTTAGTCATCGTACAGCATGCCACAGACCTGGGGCACAGTTCTACTTCATCCATGTGCTTCCTCAGCCTCTACTTCATATATTTTATCACAGGATGTTCCTGTATTACTTGTAATTTCCCCAATAGAAAAGGAAATACACATGCACACAAAAACCCATTTGCTCTCCAGCAAATATTTAGACAGGAGAGGAAAAACTGCATTCCCTTTAATCCTCTACCCACCAGCGACCGCAGCAGCAGCCTCAGCTTTCTGAAACCACTCATCTGGCAGCAATTTTTCTCAAGCATATAAGTACCTCAGGCCACAATCCACTATCCTACGCCCCTGGTCTTCTGCAGCCTTGGTGCTATAAACAGGCCCTATGCTGAAAGAACGTTTGAAAACGAAGCCCATATTGTATCCGACAAGCTATATCACCAGAGCCAAGTCTACCCCCTACCCCCACCCCAAGCCCGTCGCTGGTCACTGTCCCTGCCCACTCTGGGGTGAGGATCAGGGGTGGGGGAGGAAAGAGAAAGAGAGAGAAGGTCATGGGCTTTTACCGGATCCATGTTACTGTGAATGCTTCATCTTCCATCTTTTTCAGCTGAATGACTTCCTGCTAGATTCATTTGTCTATTTCATCATTTCAAGATGAAATAAGGCAGCTCAACATAATCTAAACATTTTTGGCAGCCTAAATTTGCAGCATACATTTATCTTGGCTTGAAGTACCATTACCCGTCACTTAATTCCTAAATTAAGGAATTTAAAAACCAAATCACTTTTTTTGGTTTTACTTTTGGAGTATGATTTTAATGTATTTTGACAATGGCACCTATTCATGTCCATACTAGATATTTAGTATCTGTCATTATTTGATATTGGTTTATCAAAAGGTTATTCTCCTTAAGCTATGTGATTATAAAGGCATACTATATTCTTACTGGTGATTTTATTAACAGAGCATAACACCTATATTTTTAAATTCTAGTGGAATATACCTCTGTATTTTCAGTGAATAGGTTCACTTAACAGAATATAAAAAATTATTTTCACTTAGAAAATAATTTATAGAAAAATTTATATAACAAATTTGCTCACGCAATTGGCTGCTTGGTGTGGCAGAAAAGTCACCAATTGTAAAAACCTTTCAGACTGTCAAGAGATTGCCCCTCCCAGACTAAGCCAATTTTTAAGTAAGAAATAAATAAAGAAACAAAGGCCACCAGTTGTGAAGTTATAAGACCTGGGTTCAAATACCATAGAGATGATTTGCCACAAATCCGGTAAATCATTTAATCTCTCTTGTTTTTTCAGCTATAAAACAGGGACAGTAAGACTCACCTAACACGACATTATAGATGCGGAAGTGCTTAGCCCAACACTACATCCATATATGAAGATTAAACCTCACCCAGTCACCAATGTGAAAAAGCAGCAAGGAGGTGACAAGAAAGAGCATCAGTGTGCTTGGCTCAATTTTACAGCCATGTGTTGCTTAATGACAACGATACTTTCTTAAATATGCTTCATTATAACATTCTGCTGTTGCGTGAACATCACAGAGAGTACTTACACCAACCTGGGTGTCATAGCCCACTCCATACCTAGGCTATATGGTATGGCCCATTGTTCCTGGGCTATAAACCTGTACAACACATTACAGTATTCAATACTGTAGGCAACTTTAACACAATGGTAAGTATTTTTGTACCTAAACATAGGAAGGGTAATGTGTTATGCTCAGATGTTAAGATGTGGCTACGACGCCTATGTCGGTAGGCCATAGGAATTTTTCAACTCCAGTATTATCTTATACCACTGTCATATACGTGGTCCACTGTTGACCAAAATGTCATTATGTGGTCCATGACTCTATGTACAATTTTACTTATTGTATATGCTAATTGCTAAAATTTCAGCCACTTTAAAAATACTGTTTAATGTTTCCCTCATTGAAAACATATATCAATTAAAAATAAAGATGATTGCTCAGACATGCGGAGGTGAACCAGGCTGGGCTGTAAAATTTCAGGCCCAAACAAACTATCTAATTTCAATCTGGATAATCAAGCCTACAACATATAATCCTATAAATGACATTTCCTCTTATCCTTCCTAATTCCAGGATCTTGCCATTTCCCTGGAAAAGCATGAATACCCAGGGGGTCACAATCTCTGTTTACTACTTGGTTTTCAAATAGTAATGGAAATAAGGATGTAAAGTCATTAACCATCACAAAACTATTAAGGAAATGCCACAGGCCTGAATCTAAAGAGGCACAGAGAAAGAAAGCTGGGCAGCTTTCACAGCGTGGATGCTCTGGGCTTACCCAACACTGAGTCTCAGCAAGGGCAGGGGAGCTAGCAAGGATCCAGTAGTTGCTGGTTTGAATATTATTGCTTGTATCTGGCACTTGACCTACAGTAAAGAGCAATTATTTTACTTTAGCCTAGTAAGTTTCCTTTTCACAGGATACCTCGCCTAAGTTTGCTTTTATGACTACCCTGTTTGCTTCTCATTAAAGGCAGAGTAACTTTCTGCTGTTTTGCATATGACACCTGACTGTTGTCTTTACATGCACACAGCAGTGAACAATATCTATAGAGAACCATTTCCTTTTCCTGCTTCTTCCATTCTGAAAAATCCACCATGGCAAAATGTCTCCCCCTTGTTTCCCCTAATGACTGAGTGCTTCCCCTTCATCGCCTGCCCTCCCCCTGCATTCCAGCATCATTAATTACAGGTCTGAGACAATGAGCAACAACAAAAATAACAACAAAAGCTTTGCTTTGAGTTGCCTGGTGACAGTCTGGTCAGCTTTAATTTTACGTTATAAAGCTAAAATCAAACAGAGGCTATCTTTACCCTTAAATGTAAAACTAAAAAATATTTGACAATAATTTTTAGGACACATTTATTATTTATTATCTTATGTATATATATATATATATATATATTATATAGACTCTTAATTAAATAATATGTATTAAATCTGGGATCCTAGGTTTAAATCTAACTTCGAAAGCAATTATGCTAACTACAACCTGACCGTGGCAATCATGTAAAGATTTAACATGTTTTCAGACTAGAAAAACAGAATCATCATTTGAATTGAATCTTGAAGAAGTCTTGAAAGCTTTACCACTTAATTTCACACTCCACACACAGAAAAGCCATGTTTTGAGAAGGTAAAGGATTAACTTTAGAAAAGAGGACTGCAAGAGAAGCAAGAAAACAAAAACGAAGTGTCTAAAGCAAGTCTGAATTCAGGCAAATGTCTGCAACACTCATTTATTTCACTGTGCATTTCCCTGTGCATACCTGCACCATATTTGGCCGAGTGCAACTGAGCTGGTTTCCCACAGTAACAGCCTATCTGCTCGTGAGTATAAATAAACCACTGCTTAAAATATTCCTTTTTTTTTTTTTTTGGATACTCTCAATGGTCAGTAACCAATGTAGGCTACCAATGTCAACAGTTAGATTTCAAAGGCCAGTGATTGATAACCAGCTCTATCTTAATTATTTTCTCTCCTTTCTTCTAAGAGTTTTTCAATTCCAAAAGATCAAAGCCTATTTTATGCTCTAAAAACTATTGCTTTAAATTTCCTTTATTTTAAAATGGGATTGAATGCTCAAAATATTTGAGCTTTAAAAAAAAAGTGAGCTTTGGATGTTCAAAGAAAACTCACTATCTAATACCAGCAAAAATATTAATTTTTCAAACACTTTCGAGAGCAACAATGTAGACGTGGTATTTTAAATATTAAGATTTGTAGCAGCCTAAGCTCTGGGTCTTGAAAAATACCATTGTGGACTGAGCGTTGTGGCTCATGCCTGTAATCCCAACACTTTGGGAGGCTGAGGCGGGTGGATCACAAGGTCAGGAGTTCGAGACTATCCTGGCCAACAAGGTGAAACCCCCCCTTTACTAAAAATACAAAAATTAGCCAGGCATGGTGGCACACACCTGTAGTCCCAGCTACTTGATGGCCTGAGGCAGGAGAATCGCTTGAACCTGGGAGGGGGAGGTTGCAGTGAGCCAAGATTGCCCCACTGCACTCCAGCCTGGGCGACAGAGCAAGGCTCGGTCTCAAAAAAAAAAAAAAAAAGAAAAAGAAAAAGAAAAATACCAGATCATTGTGCAGATCATTGCTCCTGACACACAGGAAATTACCACTAAATGACTAGGAAAGATGTATGGACAGTGGAGATAATTCTCCCACTTTTTGGAGGTATGTTCCAGGTGGGATCAACGCTAGTTTCCTGTTATCAGAAAGGTATTCCTACTTTGCTTCCCTTCCATATTACCTACCAAAGCCTAGAAAATATATATTTTTTACTTTAACATCTTTCCCCCATAAAAAAGGGAAGGAAAGATACTGCTACTGACTTAGGTGAGCATAGTCTACTGAGATCCATTTTTACCCAGAAACACCGAGGTAATAAAAACATTCATAACAAAAATTAAGATACCTGAATCGTGCCATTTACCGTTTGCAGATGTGTTCCTCTCCATTTGTTTCTAGTGATTTTTGGATGTGTAACACAGATTAACATGCATGGATATTAGTCTATGTACATCTTTTTTCCTACTCATCCCCTCCAAGGAAATGAATCTTCAGAAAGCTTCTATTGTATAACTTGACAACTACTAAAAACTAGATTCTTCTTTACTGTTCTAACTTTTTACACACCAATAGCATAACCTCTTTACCAACAATACTAAAAAATCCACTTATTTTATTCAAATACTAGATCTTTTGCCATTATGTTTCTTAATCCATATTGCAGTTTGCATGAGGACACAGCATGCCACAAAACTTAATTCAACAAGTCAACAAATATTTCTTGGCTATTATGTATAAGGCACTGTGTTGACACTAAGACAATTATTTTACTTATATTCACAACAATCTTGTAACATAAGTACTAATACCCCCCCACTTTTCAGACACAAAAACTGGCATTCGGAGAATTTAAATAACTCATTCTAAGCTGCCTGGCTAGTGAGTGGCTTTGTGCTCAGGTTTGAAACCCGGTGGGTCAGGATTTAGATCAAAGTCTGTGGTCTGCCCTCTACACAGCACAGCCTTTTCTCATTTCCTCTGGAATAAAAAGTATAGGTAAGCCGGGAAAACACTGGGAGGAGAGCACAGAATTCCAGGCAGGAGGCAATAAGATACTGCACTAGGAGTTAATGATCAATTTATGTAAAAACGAATGGAGGAAAGGGGTCAAAGATAATTTCTGAGATTCTGACCTGGGGTGCTGGAGAAAAACAGCAAGAGCATGAACAGAAACAAGGATTGCCAATTTGGAAAAGAAGAAAATGGGCTTAGTCTCGCACATGCTAGAATTTGAGGAGTTACTAGGACATGTAAGAGGAATTGAATGTCAGGCAAGCAGGGAAATGAGGGCTAGTGTTCAACTGAGTCAAACGGATAAAGAATATATTTGAGGGTCAGGAGTGGTGGATCACGCCTGTAGTTCCAGCACTTTGGGAGGCCAAGGCGGGCAGATCAAAAGGTGAGGAGTTTGAGACCAGCCTGGCCAATATGGTGAAACCCTATCTCTAATAAAAATACAAAAATTAGCTGGATGTGGTAGTGGGTGGCTGTATTCCCAGCTATTTGGGAAGCTGAGGCAGAATCCCTTGAACCTGGGAGGCAGAGTTTGCAGTAAGCCAAGATTGTGCCACTGTACTCCAGCCTGGGCAACGGAGTGAGACTTCGTCTCCAAAAAAAAG
The DNA here is from genome assembly GCA_036589455.1 of Ateles fusciceps. Lineage (NCBI taxonomy): Eukaryota > Metazoa > Chordata > Mammalia > Primates > Atelidae > Ateles > Ateles fusciceps. The sequence goes on along the minus strand of JAZHEH010000304.1, from coordinate 1,175,731 downwards.
AACATATTTGAGACACAAGAGGCATGAGGTCTTGGAGAAAAGATTTAAGACCACCAAAGTTTTGGGGAATTCTAGCACCAAGCTGCAGGAAGAGAAAGAATATCCAGATATGGTAAGAGAGAAGAAACAAGAAGAAGTAGAAAAATGACCAGAAAAGCACGTGACCAAAGCCAATTAAGGAAGGTGCTATTGTGTCAGATACTGAAAAGAAGTCAACTATTTTCTACACCTGCTGCGTTCCTGCTCTGTCCAAGAACCTACTATAAGCTCTGAGAAAATACGAAATGTGTGTGAATCCTAAGACTTTATGTCTAACGAGACTAGCCAACTTCTCTCTAAGCTGATACCACCTACATCCTACGTGAACATTGATCATGTATTTTAAAAGTGCGGTGGCAGCAGATATTTCCTTCTGGGACTCTAAAGCTCTGAGTTAAAAAACTTAGTGATTCCTCAGGAATAAAGAAAGTGATGTTTCCTTTACAGATCCTATCATGCAAGGTGGAATGAAAGGTCTCCAGTCTGGTCCTAAGAATTCTGTAAACAACTGCTTTTTGGCACTGTGATCAAATGTTCAAATGTTTGCCTCTGCTGAAAATCCCAGGCTGTTCTCCCCTCCTGGTACTGAGGTCACAAGGGTCTGGTTCTGGAACTGATTTACTTGAGAGGCCACCACTTATAACAGTTTACTTAAATTCCCTGAAAATCACCCCTTCAAATTACTGATTGAACAAAAGTAAATGAACTGCCCTCAAAGAACACTAGCTACTGCTTCAGTCCCATCCCCGACAGCCACCCACACACAAGCAAGCTTCCCCAGTCCTTAGGACATACTGTCTGAAAGGAAACATTTCACCATCCTCACTGAATATCACTGCTGAGTTTGTTTTTCATTCTTTTTGCTTTTTTGCCACCTATAGACCTGTTCAAATAGTGCACGAAGGTACACAATTCCGGTATGTGGTGATACAGATCTGAAGTATTTGGGCCGGCTGCAATGGCTCACGCCTGTAATCCCAGCACTCTGGGAGGCTGAGGTGGGCAGATCACTTGGGGTCAGGACTGGTCGAGACCAGCCTGGACAACATGGTGAAATCCTGTCTCTACTAAAAAAACACAAAAATTAGCCAAGCGTGGTAGTGTACACCTGTAATCCCAGTTACTGGGGAGGTTGAGGCAGGAGAATCGCTTGAACCTGGGAGGCAGAGGCTGCAGTGAGCCAAGATTGCGCCACTGTACTCCAGACTGGACGACAGAGCAAGACTCGGTCTCAAAAATAAATAAATAAATAAATCTGAAGTATTAGGAATATCAGAAAAAAAAATTGTGAACAATTTTGCAACAGGAACAAAGAGCACCAGGTACCTTGTCTCAACGTACCTTTCCAGGTTCTCTCTGCCTGCAGATCTGCAGATGCAAAATGTGTTACAATGGAGGAAATGTGAAGCCCCAAATTACAAAGTTAAATTTGCTATACTTACTACAACCCTGCATACCACACTTAGAAAACATATATTGTTTTCAAGAATATGTAGAATATTTACAAAATTAACTACGCATAGCAAACCAATCTAATGAATCTATTTCAAACAGAAAATATTCTCTGATGTAATATGATTAAATTAAAAGTAAACTTTAAAAGATAACTTTAAAAACTCTTCTATAAATATTTAGGCCAGGTATGGTGGCACACGCCTGTAATCCAAACACTTTGGGAGTCTGAGGTGGGTGGATGACTCGTGTCCAGGAGTTTGAGACCAGCCTAGGCCACAGGATGAGACTCCATCTCTATAAAAAATTTAAAAATTAGCTCGGCATGGTGGTTCATGCCTGTAGTCCAGCTACCGGTGAGGCTAAGGTGGTAGGGTCGCTTAAGCCTTGAAGTTAAGGCTGTGGTGAGCTGTGACGTGCCACTGCACTCCAGCCTGGGTGACAGAGCAAGACCCTGTGCCCCACCAAAAATGAAAATAAAAAATTCAATACTCACAAGCCACAGAAGTAATACTGGAAACTAGAAGACTGGGAGTGATTAAAAAACACTGCATATCAAAACTTTTAGAAATCAGCTAAAGTACTATGCACAGGGGAAATTGTGACCATAAATTCTCCTGTAAGAAAAGAAAAATTGCTAGAAACCAATGAGCAAAATATCCAAAATCAAAAGCTAAGATTAAAAAAAGTAATTAAAACACACCATCTTCCATAAAAGCGGATAAAGAAAAAAAAAAGAATGCACAATTTTACAGTATTAGAATTAAAACGGGAACCAATTATAGCTGCAGTAGAAATTTTAAAAATACAAAGGCTTTCCTTGTTTAAATACTTACATTGTTCCCTCGGAAAATCCCTAACAACTATTTTCACAATTGTGAAACTGTCCTCAGGGGCATGGAATGCAATAGAGATTATGTTCCACAAGATAACAAAGGTGAAAATGCTTAGTGAACCATCAAATGTCAGACAAATATATCCCCGCTCATTTCTTTTTTTCTTTGTTTTTTGTTTTTTTCTGTTTATTTTTGTTTTTCTGATTCTAAAGTATATATTAAACTTTTTTTATTATACTTTAAATTCTGGGGTACATGTGCAGAATGTGCAGGTTTGTTACACAGGTATACACGTGCCATGGTGGTTTTCTGCATCCATCAACCTGTCATCTCCATTAGGTATTTCTCCTAATGCTATCCCTCCGCTCGCTCCCGCCCTCCTTCCCCCAACAGGCCCCGTGTATGATGTTCCCCTTCCTTTGTCCATGTGTTCTCATTGTTCAACTCCCACTTATGAGTGAGAACATGCGGTGTTTGGCTTTCTGTTCTTGTGTCAGTTTGCTCAGAATGATGGTTTCCAGTCTCATTCATGTCCAGGCAAAGGACATGAACTCATCCTTTATGGCCGCATAGTATTCCATGGTGTATATGTGCCACATTTTCTTTATCCAGTCTATCATTGATGGGCATTTGGGTTGGTTCCAAGTCTTTGCTATTGTGAACAGTGTCGCAATAAACATATGTGTGCATGTGTCTTTGTAACAGAGTGATTTATAATCCTTTGGGTATATACCCAATAATGGGATTGCTGGGTCAAATGGTATTTCTAATTCTAGATCCTGGAGGAATCGTCACACTGTCTTTCACAGTGGTGGACCTGATTTACACTCCCACCAACAGTGTAAGTGTTCCTATTTCTCCACATCCTCTCCAGCATCTGTTTTTCCTTTTTTAATGATCGCCATTCTAACTGTGTGAGATGGTATCTCATTGTGGTTTTGATTTGCATTTCTCTAATGACTAGTGATGATGAGCATTTTTTCATATGTCTGTTGGATGCAAAAAATCTTCTTTTGAGAAGTTTCTATTGATATCCTTTGCCTACTTTGTGATGGTATTGTTTTTTTCTTGTAAATTTGTTTAAGTTCCTTGTAGATTCTGGATATTAGCACTTTGTCAGATGAATAGACTGCAAAAATTTTCTCTCATTCTGTAGGTTGCCTGTCCACTCTGATGATAGTTTCTTTTGCTGAGCAGAAGGTCTTTAGTTTAATTAGATTCCATTTCTATTAATTACGAAATAGTGTAGCCTAGGGATAAATCACTTTCCTATTTCCTATCTAAAGTTAAGAGTTGTTGAAGGGCTCAGATCTGATGATGTGACGGTTAAATCCTAAATCCTATTTAGCTCTTAAGAAGTAGTGGTGGCTGGGCGGGGTGGCTTACATCTGTAATCCTAACACTTTGGGAGGCCAAGGTGGGCAGATCACTTGAGCCTAGGAGTTCGAAACCAGCCTGAGCAACATGGCAAAACTCCATCTCTAAACACACACACACCACACACACACACACACACACACACACATACACAACTTTGCTGGGCATAATGGTGCACATCTATAGTCCCAGTTACTAGTGAGGCTGACATGGAGGGGTCACCTGAGCCCAGGGGAGGTCGAGGCCGCAGTAAGCTGTGATCACACCACTACACTCCAGCCTGAGCGACAGAGCAAGACCCTGTCTCAAGAAAAAAGAAGAAAAAGAAAAACTGGTGGTGGTGACGATCCCCAAAATCCATACCTTTCATATATGTATGTTCTTTTTTAAAAAAAGTTTCTCTCTTCTCTACAGCACTTGTTATAGGACTTGGCAAAATGCAGTGTTCTTAGATATATAATAAGTTGATTATTGATGAAATGGCAACATTTCACAGTGCTTTTATCTGTCTCATTAGAAAAAATAAATGCAATTTGGAACTTGTTCATTTGGGGCTTGCAGAATAAAGTTTGACAATACTATAAACAAAAAGCTAGACAATTGAATTAGGAGTGGGTATTTACTTCAGGTCCAGAGCACTAACCTGCAGCACAAAGATATTAACAACTCTGTCAATAAAGATCAGAAGCAGAACTGAAAACAGAACCAACACATTCTGACAGTACCCTAGCTACCAAAGTCATAATATCCCTTTTGCGTCTCTCTGTTCTTTTTTTCAGTATACACACTGATCTGAAACAACAGCTATGATCAGGTGATATGTAATAATGGAAAAATCCTCCTCGGAAGTTATGCCAAGTATGGACTATCCTAAAAGGAATGGAATCTGATAAGAAATAGCCAATCATTAACTCGTTCACACTTAACAAAGTCTGTTGGCTACTGATGCCAATGGACATAGTTTTACAGGCATGATAATTTATACACACATGAATAATTTTAGGAACCACTAGCTACAGGTTCCGCCTTGTAAACAGATGCCCAGTGAGCACTAGGAAAGGCAAAGCTTAAACTCTGAAGGGCTTTGAAGGGCTTGTGCACTGGATGACTCCAGTGGCCTCTTTCAACTCTGCTATCCTGTGAAAAATACTTTCAAATTTCAAATCAGTTCACATTCAAATTCCAGTTCAGTTTACTGTGTTTTTGGTGTCTTTCTGCTGATCTGTCATTTCCCAAAACCAAACCTAGCTACCAAAGACCAGCTAGAAAATATAAATATTAATATATACGCTAAAGTATTCTCATTTTCCCTTTGCATGAGGTAAGATCTTCATGAAAGAATGTGGGATACACATTTGTATTGAATTGAACAAAACTCCTCCTCCTTTCCAGCTTAAGAAGCCACCATCAAGTTTTTCATTCTTTAGAGAGAAGAAACACTATCCTGCACCTTTCTTTAGAACTGTCAGTGCAAGGAGAGAAGATATTTCTTCTACAAGTAAGAAGAAATGTAGTTAAGTTTAATTTTTAGTTCATAACAAAAAAAATATAAAGCCTGTGCTTTCTAAGGTAACCCCAGCATGCAAGATGCTTGTCCCAATCCAAGATGACTTCTCAGAGCGACTCCCAAAGGAATGTGGGGGATACGGGTTATAGCACCATCAGGAAGCTGGCTCTTTCTGCACGTTGTTCAGCAGCCAAAAAGAATGCCAGGCTGCAGAGAATGGTGCCAAAACAGATTCCTTTTATGGCGTGATAACATTTTGTTCAAGAGACTGCCCTGTTCTTTACAGGCAATGCCTCAGAACCCACTCCTAGCAGATTGGGAGAGGTTGGGGCTTCTAATGAATAAACCAGGCCTGGCTGGGTGTATTTCACCCCAGAAAAGTAAAAAGCACTCACCAAGAGTTCTGGAAGCGATATGATCAAATACTATACAGAACTTTCATTTCTTGGCAGCTGCTACCCCTGAGATGAGGCTTTTAACCAACGTCCCTATTCTTAGATTCACAACACTCCTACTATTGCCAAAAGTTTTGCTAGTCTGGGTTATTTTATTTTCCTGAGGTACATTTTCTTCATGAGGCTCATCAACAACAACCTCTCCAGCATCTTAAAATAGATTTTAAACTTTGTGAGGCTTTCCTGTGTAACTCAGGTTCAAAGTGTTGGTTCCTCTATAGGAACAAGTCTTGCTTAATCCCTTTTATTGCTCTTGGCCTCATTTCTTGAATTAAGACACTTTATAACAGGAAAAGACACAGTGGCATATATTCTAAACTAACATAACCTTTTGTTGTGAACACCAAGAGGCAAAGATTAAAAGTCTAGATTCTTCAAACACAGGCTACACAAACAGCAATAAATTAATACTTTCCACAAATATAACATTTCTATCATGTGAGAAAATGTGAAAAATATGAAGTGTTTTTAACTGTACTTCACAGTGAGGATTTTTTTTCATGTGCTGATTAAATTTAACTTTAATTTAGGACTAGAGGTCATTGGTACCACACAGCCTTTTGACATTTAAAGACAACATACCAGCCAGGAAGCTGGTTAGGCAGTGACATATCACCACCACCGCCATCATCATCGTCACCATCATTATCCTCACCATCACCCTCAAATACTTAAGGCTGTTTACTCAGCTGAAATAAACAATATACTCCAAAGGGTGTCATCAATTTTGAATGCTTCCCATGGATTCAAAGTAGCTTCACATGGCATCTCTCCTATTTTGGAATACATGAAATTAGTAATTTCTACATGCAATTTATTGGGAGTAGAAAAAATCTAAATACAGTGAGATCATGTTGATTTTAAGTACAGAAAAACAAAATCTGTGAAAATTTGAAAAGCAGCTTCTTTCACTATTTTATCTAACAAGTCTTTCTTTTCAGTTAATAGAAATAAGAGTTGGGAGGCCGAGGCGGGTGGATCATGAGGTCAGGAGTTCAAGACCAGCCTGGCCAACATGGTGAAACCCCGTCTTTACTAAAAATACAAAAGTTAGCTGGGTGTGGTGGAGAGCGCCTGTAATCCTAGTTTCTTGGGAGGCTGAGGCAGGGAATTGCTTGAACCCAGGAGGTGGAGGCTGCAGTGAGCCAAGACTGCACACCAGCCTGGGGGATAGAAAGAGTCAAGAAAGGAAAGAAAGGAAGGAAAGGAAAGGAAAGGAAGGAAGGAAGGAAAGGAAGGGAGGGAGGGAGGGAGAGAGGGAGGGAGGGAGGGAAGGAGGGAGGGAAAGAAAGGGAAAAAGGAAAGAAAGAAGAAAAGAAAAGAAGGAAGAAGGAAAGGAGGGAGAGAGGGGAGGGAAAGAAGGAAGGGAAAGAAGGAAAGAAAAAGGAAGGAAGAAAAGAAAGAAGGAAGGAAGAGAAAGAGAGAAAGAAAGAAAAAGAAAGAGAGAGAGAAAGAGAGACATAAAGAGAGAAAGAAAGAGGAGGAAAATTTCTAAGTGCTACATAAAATAATGCATTTTAGGGTACTTATTTATAAAATCAGGTGAACTTGCCTATGTTAAAGCTCTTTCAGGTCATACTATATTTGATATAGTCTACCCTAAGTGTGGGCTCAAAAGTAACTTACAGTTTATTTTCATTTTATTTTACTTTAACACATTTTTATTATGAAAACTTTCAGACATACACAAAAGTAATATGACTATAATAATAACAGCAGTAATAATAATTACAGTATAATAATAGTAGAGTGTTGTATAATAATGTATTGAACTCCATATACCCAAAACATACATTGGAACTTTGTCTCCCTTGCTTCACCAATCCCTCAACCCCCAGTTCTGCCCAATTAGTCACCTTTTCAAATCCCAGATCTCATGTCCTTTCATCACACCTAGTCCAGGATATATCACTTAGGAATGTGGACATTGACTTAGCTAACCATAGGATTACAATCACATCGAAAGAAATTCACTATAATGCCTTGGTGCAATATTCAAATGCCTCCAATTATCTCAAGAATGTGATGTTACTGTTGACTTATTCAAATCAGGACCGAAACAAGAACCACACATATTGCATTTAGTTGTGTTTCTTAATTCTCTTGGAATTTAAAACAGCCTGTCCTCTTTGACCTCCTTCCCTGACCCCTCCCTTTTTAAAAAAGTTTATTTATTATACTTTAAGTTCTGGGGTACATGTACAGATAGTGTAGGTTTGCTACATAGGTCATGCCATGGTGATGGTGTGCTGCATCCATCGCCCTGTCGTCTACATTAGTTAATTCTCCTAACGCTATCCCTCCCCAATCCCTCCACACCCTCCTATTCCTCCCCAGCCTCCTAACCCCCAGGACCCAGTGTATGATATTCCCCTCCCTGTGTCTGTGTGCTCTCATTGTTCAACACCCACTTATGAGTGAGAACGTGCGGTGTTTGGTTTTCTGCTCTTGTATCAGTTTGCTGAGAATGATGGCTTCCAGCTTCATCCACGTCCCTGCAAAGAACATGAACTCATCCTTTTTTATGGCTACATAGTATTCCATGGTGCATATGTGCCACATTTTCATTATCCAGTCTATCATTGATGGGCATTTAGGTTGGTTCCAAGTCTTTGCTATTGTAAACAGTGCTGCAATAAACATACGTGTGCATGTGTCTTTATAATAAAATGATTTATAATCCTCTGGGTAAATACCCACTAATGGGATTGCTGGGTCAAATGGTATTTCTAGTTCTAGATCCTTGAGGAATCATCACACTGTCTTCCACAATGGTTGAACTTATTTACACTCCCACCAACAGTGTAAAAGCATTCCTATTTCTCCACGTCCTCTCCAGTATCTGTTGTCTCCTGATTTTTTAAGATCGCCATTCTAACTGGTGTGAGGTGGTATCTCAATGCGGCTTTGATTTGCATTTCTCTAATGACCAGTGATGATGAGCTTTTTGTCATACGTTTGTTGGGTGCATAAATGTCTTCTTTTGAAAAGTGTCTGTTCATATCCTTCACCTACTTTTTGATGAGATTGTTTGTTTTCTTTCTGGTAAACTTGTTTAAGTTCTCTGTAGATTCTGGATATTAGCCCTTTATCAGATGAGTAGATTGCAAAAATTTTTCCCATTTTGCTGGTTGCCAGTTCACTCTGATGATAGTTTCTTTTGCTGTGTAGAAGCTCTTAAATTTAATTAGATCCCATTTGTCTAGTTTGGCTTTTGTTGCCATTGCTTTTGGTGTTTTAGTCATGAAGTCCTTGCCCATGCCTATGTCCTCAATGGTATTGCCTAGGTTTTCTTCTAGAGTTTTTATGGTGTTAGTCCTCATGTTAAATCTTTAATCCATCTAGAGTTAATTTTTGTACAAGGTGTAAGAAAGGGATCCAGTTTCAGCTTTCTGCACATGGCTAGCCAGTTTTCCCAACACTATTTATTAAATAGGGAATCCTTTCCCCCATTGCTTGTTTTCATCAAGTTTGTCAAAGATCAGATGGTTGTAGTGTGTGGCGTTCTTTCTGAGGCCTCTGTTCTGTTCCATTGGTCTATATCTCTGTTTTGGTACCAGTACCATGCTGTTTTGAGTACAGTAGCCTTGTAATATAGTTTGAAGGAAATTCACACTGACTTCCCCATACACCAAAATTAATGATAATGTCCTGCATTGATTATATATGCCTATCTTAGATATAACAGTTTTTTCTTTGGCATACTATCCCATTTATAACTATTGCAGAAAAAATACTGGATTAGTCCTTCTCCAAAGCAGTGTGTTTGCAGCATCCTCAGTCTCTGTGTCCTTTTCAAGTGAGGGGACTGGCAGTCTCTCCCCCAAAGGCCGAAAGTCAATGAAGTCCCCTACATCCCTTCACCATATCCAACAAAATATATATTTTATTTTGTTAATAATATCCAGGAGGAAAAGAAAAGATGTGAAAAGGTCACAGTGGCTAACTCTTGTTGTTGTGGAGCAGACATAGTGTCATGATCACACACAGGCACGATATTCTGAGTTCCTCCTGATTACGAGGCTTGGGGATGGCTAGGAGTGGGGTGGTAGTTTGTGGACAGGAAGAACTCACACAGGCAACACTATCATGTGAATGATACTACTCAACATCTTAGAAGACTTCAAAACAATTTCATTAGATGGAACTGATGTTTTCTAGATACAATTACATATTTGGAAGTAAACAAATGTGACAGTCACTGTTTCACAGACACTAATAAATCTTTTAGGCAAAAGCTATATTGCATTCTACATCGAATCACTCCCAAACTGATAAATATCTCAATTCCAAGTGTCTAATTCCTAGAAGACATGTTTCAACTATACCCAGTGATCAAATAGGAATTAAAGGCCTTGTAATTGAATAATACAAGAGGACCAGCTTCCTGATTAAAGATTACTCTCATTACTATTCTTATTTATTTATTTAGAGACACGGTCTCATTCTTTTTCCCAGGCTGGAATGGAGTAGCACAATCACGGCTCACTGCAGCTTCAATCTATCAGAGCCTCCCACCTCAGCCTCCCGAGTAGCTGGGACTACAGGCACACACCACCACGCCTGACTAATTTTTGTATTTTTTTTTTTTAGTAGAGACAGGGTTTCAACATGTTGCCCAGGCTGGTATCAAACTCCTGGGCTCATGAGATCTGCCTGCCTTGGCCTCCCAAAGTGCTGGAACTACAGACATGAGCCACCACGCCTGACCTACTATTTTATGTTATACATTTATACCCATGTAGTAAATTATATAGGAGGTTTTGAAAATAATTATATATGTATGTACAGGATCTGGCTTTCAAAAAGTTTAGAGGATAGCCACGCATTTTTCTTTTATCTTTGTACAATACTTCTGAGAGGCAAGCTTTTTCTCAAATTATCTCTCTCTATTTGTCAAATTCCTTCAAAGGGCATATGATTCAATATAGGAGAATAGGTCTCAAACATGACAATATCAAAAGTTGGAGAAGTGAGCAAAGAAAAACAGAACAAAAATAGAATGACCCACGTAAATGGGTAAAACAGATACAACATGCCTGGAAACTCATTCTTGACTGCAAGGAAAACAAGAGAAAATCAGTAATTTTCAGTATCCAACTAAATCAAAACTAAAAAACCACTGACATTATACCTGGTTCATTGAACTTTTTGAACTTTGACGCTGGGTATATCTGTTACTTCACACAAGCCTTGCTACCCTTTACACACCAACAAGATGCAACTGACGTGAGTAAAGGCTACATTCAGGCTTGCAATTGGGGGATCTTGTTTTCCTGTTAAAGGCAGATTTGATAAAATAGCTTGCCTCTCTCCCTAATATCCCAGATGTGGGGAAAGGATTTAGAATTTGACCAGAGCACCCAGCTGCAAAGTCTAAAACCAAGGCCTTAAAATAACTGACTTTCTTAATTTCAGAGCCACTCAGGAGCATGACTACATTATACCATGTTATGCATAATCAATCAAAGCACATTACTAAACCATGCTCTGCGAACACTGACCTAAGTTGTGGGATGGGAAGACAGACAGAAAACTTTGTATCTGGCTAGAGTTGTTCAGTGCTCCTCCTTAACTTTCTTAAGAAGGCTGAAAGTGAATGGGCTTAGTTAGTACTAGCTAGCAAAACCCAATGCTACCAATAATTGCCAAGATCACCCAAGCTTTGTCTTCTTTTTTTTTTTTTTGCTCCCAGTTTGTCCTGACAACCAAACCCATTTTCACTTCCTTAATACTTCCTCCTCCAAAATCTGCATGAATACTTGAAGACAACGTAACTACAACCTTACTTACAAATACCAATTAGACAAAGAGAATAAATGATTTAAACATTTTTTTAAAAAACCTTTGTCATATTGACATTCAGGGAAGTCTAGCACCAAGAACAATATTAACAACATTACAAATTTATTAGAAAAGTCATTTCGTAAAAGATCTTTGTGTGATCTACATCAAAGAAAAATCAAGGATTGCAGAGAGGGAAAAACCTGATAGAAATGAAAACATAATAATTTTTTATTTCTTTCACTGAATTTGATTACAACTTTTATGTTTAACCTACCTCAAGTTCAGGTAAGTCAGCATCTGCAGGTTAACGATGGCCTCGGGAATGACTCTGATACAATTGTGGTACAGATTAAGAATTTCCAGTGATACAAAATGGCACAGTTCCATCGGCACTTCCACCAGTCTGTTTTAGATAAATCTGTGAGAAAGGAGAGAATATTTTCTCAATAAAATTTGAACAAAATCAATACACTTTTATTAACCATGAACGCTGTTTTTCTTAACATTACACATTTTGACCAACATTATCATTTTTTTGCACCTTTTTACTACAGCATTGCGATTTCTATTTCTTTGCCACATGCTGGTATATGTGGGATTTGGAAAAGCAAAAATACTGCCAAAACCGTTTAGCTCTCTAAAGAATTTTCAGTGTACCTAAAAATTATTTCCAACTCATTCACCAGACAAGTATGTAAAATGCTATCCTCGAACATATCTGAATACAAATATTTACCAAAATTATTAATTCAATTTTGCTTCTGTTTTTTTGAGACAGGATCTCACTCTGTTGCCTGTGCCAATCTGCAGTGGCATGACTTCAGCTCACTGCAATCTTAACCTCCCGGGCTCAGGTGATCCTCCCACCTCAGCCTCCCGAGTAGCTGGGACTAGCACTACCATGCCTGGCTAATTTTTGTAGGAACGTGTCTTTTACATCCTTTATAAATGAACACATAACAGACAATAACCAAGTATTTTATTCACTAGAATTACTGAGAGCCTATAATATATAAGACTGAGATAAATTGTGTCTCTTAAGAACCGATGCTATGAAGCACAGTCAGCAGTAAAACTCGACACCACTGGCCAAATGCATCAAAGACAGCAATCAGTCCACAGAGCAGTGTAACCATACAGTATGATCTACAGTATTACCACCCCAATGATAAAATTATGCAATAGTCCTTAATACTGTCATGTCCCAATAGTCTGTAATATCTTAATATCTAAATGAATGGGAGACATGACTGTCAAATTCCATAAAACATAAAATATAAGGAAAGAACCACCACTCTTGAAAACAACTCAACAATAACAGATAACCTCACCCTGTAGCAGGAGGGACTCAAACAGTAACTGAAGATTTTCAGTAAATAATACGTAACATTTATTTAAGGAACCACACCTTAGCCAAGGAAGGAGAACACAGAAAATATAAATACGTCAATATCACAGATGAAATAGACATTAAAGAGCCACCTTCCCTCCAATAAATAAATACACAAACAAGCAAAACCAGCACTAGATGGCTTCAGAGGCAGAATTCTAACAAACTTTTAAGGAATAATTCTGATTATATTTAAACTACTCCAATCCATATAAAACAAAGGGAGGTTTTCCAATTCTTATTTTAAAAGTAAGATATAATATTGATACTATATTGTATATTTAACAAAGAAGGTGCACAATATTTAGAAGGTGGGGAGATTCATATCCCCACCTTCTAAATATTGATGTAAATCCTCAGTTTAAAAAACAGCAAACAGAACCAGGCACAGTGGCTCACGCCTGGGATCCCTGCACTTTGGAAGGCCAATGTGGGTGGATCACCTGAGGTCAGGACTTTGAGACCAGCCTGACCAACATGGTGAAACCCCCTACTCCCATCTCTATTAAAACTCAAAAAAATTAGCAGGGTGTGGTGGCCTGTGCCTGTAGTCCCAGCTATTTGGGAGGCTAAGGCATGAGAATCACTTGAACCTGGGAGGCGGAGGTTGCAGTGAGCTGAGATCGTGCCATTGCACTCAAGCCTAGGTGACAAGAGTAAGACTCTGTCTCAAAATAAAAAATAAAAAGATAAAGAACAGCAAACAGGAATGTGTAGCATATAAAAAGATTAACATACCCTGAAGGAGTAGAGTTGATTCTAGGAACACAAAGATATATATACTTTAAGTTCTGGGATTCATATGCAGAATGTGCAGATTTCTTACATAGGTATACATGTGCTATGGTGGTTTGCTGCACCCATCAACCCATCATCTACATTAGGTATCTCTCCTAATGCTATCCTTCCCCTTGCCCCCCATCCCCCGACAGGCCCTGGTGTGTGATATTCCCCTCCCTTTGTCCACATGTTCTCATTGTTCAGCTCCCACTTATGAGTGAGAACACGCAGTGTTTGGTTTTCTGTTCCTGTGTTAGTTTGCTGCCAGTGATGGTTTCCAGCTTCATCCATGTCCCTGCAAAGGACATGAACTCATCCTTTTTTATGACCGCACAGAAGATCTTACACTATCAAAACAATTCACCTTATAAATAGACCAAAGTGAAATGGTGTATGATTATCTCCAAGGATATGTAAAAGGCATTTGGTAGAACACAATATTCATTTTTAAACAGACTTATTAAGGGATATTTTATATATTTTACACACACCAGCAAAATGGCACAAAAGAAGAGATATAATTTATGATCAAAGCAAAAGGGCAAAATCCCCAGCAAATCTTAAGGAATCTGCAAAAATTATATGAAGAAAACTTTAAAATCCTACTAATACAAAAAAAAAAATTTAACAAATTGAAAAAGATATTCCATCCTGTTAAAGAAGGCAAAATTTTAAAAGGTGACAATTAATTATATAATTTAATACAATTAAAACAAATTTATAAATATAGTTCTAGAATTTAAAAAAATTTGTTGGCATTATTACACAAGTTGATTCTAAAGATCACGTGGTAAAATAATGTGAAAACAGTAAAGTATTTCTCAACAAAAAAGAGCCCAGAGGGGATGAGCCCTCCTAGATATTAAAAAAAACATCATAGAGCGGTATGGTGGATAGATGGGAAGATCAAAGGCATGAATTCCCAAGATGGGAAATGGGTCAAGATACATTCATATGGAAATCAGGCCACAGACCAGACTGGTATAGATCTTCACAGCAGGAGGTGAGCATCAGGCCAGCAAGTGAAACTTCATCTGTATTTACAGGCACGCCCCACTGCTGACATTACCACCTGAGCTCCGCCTCCTGTCAAATCAGCTGGGGCATTAGATTCTCATAGGAGCACGAACCCTACTGTGAACTGTGTATGCAAGAGACCTAGGTTGCCTGCTCCTTATAAGAATCTAACGTCTGATGATCTGTCACTGTCTCCCATTCCCCTCAGATGGGACCGTCCAGTGCAGGAAAACAAGCTCAAGGCTCCCACTGATTCTGTATTCTGCTGAGTTATATAATTATTTCATGATATATTACAATGTAATAATAATAGAAATAAAGTGCACAATAAAGTAATATGCTTGAATCATCCCAAAACCATCCCTCACCCGGGTCTGGGGTAAAACTGTCTTCCACAAAACCAGTCCCTGGTGCCAAAAAGGTTGGGGACCACTGAAGTATGCAATAAAGGTGGCATTTCAAATCAAAAGGGAAAGAACACAAGCCAGTAGTTTGAGAAAACTGGATAGCCATCTAAAACGAAAGACAACAACAAAATGATGACTACCTATCTCACGCCTTTTATCTCAATAAATCTTAGATGAATGAAAGGACCAACTGTGAAAAGTGAAGCCCTAATGGCACCAGAACAACACATGGCTGTGTTTAGATCTCAAAATGGGGAAGGCTTTGCATGAATAGTATAAAGCAAGAGTGCCAAACTCAACACACATACAAAGTATGGCATTTTAAAACAAAAACCTCACCATAAACGTGTATGACAAGGAATAGGGGGAGAATGGAAAGCTCTGTGATTCACAAACCCAACAGGCAAATTTTTTATACACAGAAAGAGCTTCTACAGTTGACAGCAATAAGACAAATTGTAAACAAGAAAAGAAAAATGGATATGAACAGATGGCTCACAGAAAATGATATACAAATGGCTCTTAAGCATAAGAAAAAGGATCAACCACACTCAAATTAGAGTGATACGAATTACAACTACATGGGATAGTATTTTTCACCTACTAGAATGGTGAATATAAAAAATCTGATAAACACATTGTAACCCTGAGGACATGGTGATGTGAATGAAAGACATTTTGGTAATATCTATAAATGTTACAGATGCACATATGCTTTAACCTAGCAATCTTTTTCATCTACAGATATTCTTTTTTTTTTTTTTTTTGAGACGGAGTCTTGCTATGTTGCCAGACTGGAGCACAGTGGCGCAGTCTCGGCTCACTGCAATCTCCACCTTCTGAATTCAAGCGATTCTCCTGCCTCAGCCTCCTGAGTAGCTGGAATTACAGGCATGCACCACCACGCCCTGCTAATTTTTGTATTTTTAGTAGAGACGGGGTTTCCCCATGTTAGCCAGCCTGGTCTTGAACCCCTCAGGTGATCTGCCCACCTCAGCCTCCCAAAGTGCTGGGATTACAGGCGTGAGCCACCAGCCTGGCCGGTATGGTGTCAAATAGCAAAAGATGGAAAGCAAATAAAATAGAGGACTGGTTAAGTATTAATATACTATTAACAAACATCATAAATATGCTAAAATTAAATCAATCGATATTAATATAATACGAATTCTATTTTGTGTGATGGAATGTAATATTAAATATTATATTCCATAATGGAATACCAATACTATGCAGTCATAAAAATGAATGAAGCCGCTCTATATGTGCTGATACAAAACAAACTTCAAAATATATTCTAAATGTTTTTAAAAAATCAGTTGCAAGACAGTACGTACAGTATTTGTGGTTTTTGATATTTCCATAATTAACATAAGTAGATTATCTCTGGAAGGCTACACAAGAAACTGTTTAAAGTGGTTGTTTCTGGAGAAAGGATCTCTGGCTAGGCAGGCAGGAGTGAACGGGGGAAAGACTTCTCACTGCAGATACTTTTGTGCCTCTTGAAATATCAATGTGTTGCTTATTTGATTATGATATGTAATATATACATATTATGACATATGTAATTGTATGTATGCATGAATACACATCTCCATCTCATTCTCTCATTGGCATTCTTATTCTTTCTCTACAAAAAGAAATCTGTTTCACTTAAAAAGAATGAAGAGGCCAAAGCAAACTGTGAAGTTCCTCATACTAAATTAAGAAAAATATTGAAGCAAGCTTCCTTTCATGAATGTTTAGAATCTAAATAGAAAAGAATTCCAGAAGTCTCTTGTGTTCTTTCTTCCTGAAACTCTTTACTAGATGCAGCGATCTTAACGTGCTACAGTGCTGGAAATTTGCCCAGGAAACTCACATGTGTCGTCTCCTTCAGGTTCAACTCAAAGAAAGTTCCACTGAGGGTCCGGTTTATATTCCAAACTTTACCTTTCCTGAGAATTGCTAGAACTATACTATCTACTTGAGTGAAAAAGATACAGAATATATATGCATAAAATATTTCAGTAACTATTTTAGGTAATGATAGTGTTTTTGTGATTTCAGTGTCACTAATGTTTCTTAAGCAAGAAGAAAGTAGTAGTTTTTTAGTAATACTGTTACACAGCTACAAACCTTTTTTTTTTTTTTTTTTTTTTTTTTTGAGACACAGTTTCACTCTTGTTGCTCGGGCTAGGGTGCAATACCATGATTTCAGTTCACTGCAACCTCTGCCTCCTGGGTTCAAGCGATTCTCCTGCCTCAGCCTCCAGAGTAGCTGGTATTACACACCCGGTTAATATTTTGTATTTTTAGTAGAGACAGGGTTTCATCATGTTAGTCAGGCTGATCTCAAACTCCTGACTTCAGGTGATCCACCCCCCCTGGGCCTTCCAAAGTGCTGGGATTACAGGCATGAGCCACCATGCCTGGCCAGCTACGAACCTTTTAAAGGGCAATGGGACATCAAATTAATAAGAAAAACCACTCTAACCTAAGAGCAGAAGACCAGTTTTAAATCTACGACCACCTGAGATGTTTGAGAAAGTTACTCAATTTTCTAACCCTCTGTTTCTGAATAGGTAATATTAAAGTATATAAAACCAGATGAGTTCTAACATTCTTTTCAAAGTTAAGATTCATGTGAATAAGTCAAATGTTTTCTGAATTCAATTTTAAGTCAAAAATATTCCAAACCCAAAAAATTTTCTTTCATCATCATAATTAATAGCAGCAGTTAAATATCATACAAAGTTATAAAATATAAACCCACAAATACTGTAATTAAATATTGGCATATTATTTTAATGAATTTGACATCTCACTGCAGAATATATATTCCATCATATAATCTGAATTTTAAAAGTGTCCTGTTTTCAAACTTGGGAAAAATGTAATGGTAAGAAGAATAAATTACAAAATGACTTACAAATTCAGCTAATATTCAATTCTGAGCTAAACTTACTAATGACATCATTAATAACAATTTGCTAAAAACATACTAGAATAATGCTTTAATTAGTGTATCAATCAGTCTGCTATTTTCATTGTTATTTACAATACAGATTACATTTGCTTTCCCCCCTTCTTTTCCTCCACAATCTCCAGATGTGAGGGGGAAACTCTGGTGTTTTTCCTTCCAAGTAATTTCTTTCCTGGCTGTCTGACTGCATCCCAGAAGCAGCTGTGCTAAGGGCTGGTCAGAGCTTCTCAAAAAATGAGATTTGTCACCTGCGTCTTTGAGAACCCACCATGGGGAACACACCTAGAAGGGAAGGGGAAGTGAGTCTGGATCAAGATGTTTTGACTCTGATAATCCAGAATAGATAATCCCTTTACACACAGTGGGAGCAAAAGATACATGTTCAAAATTTTTTCTGTCCTGATAACCAAGAAATAAAACAGCGTCTGGTCCCTCTTTAAAAGAGAGAAAATGAGATAGATAAATGAATCTAGAACTTAGTTGAATTAAAGACATGAGAGGGCAGTCAGTTCATGGTTAACCGAGAGATATGAGCATTCCTAACTCTGCCTTTGAAAGGGCAGAGCCATGCCAGAAGGCACCACTAACAATGGCAGACACATCCAGGTGTGAGTAATGAAGGTTCTCCCACTCAGGTAAGACAGAAAGAATAAGAGCTCAAAGATAACAGGAAAGTGTTAAAAAGGCAATTCGTATCTTTATCTTGAATGACCAAATAAGAGGGGGGCAAATGGGCCAAGGGCTGTGAAAAGACACAGTATGGTCTGAGTGACAGAAAGATAAGTAAGCTTTGAAAAGTTACAGATACATGCAGATCAGGAATCTGTTTGTCTTTGTTACGTATTGCTCTAATTCTAGTATAAGTATGCTTGTATTGAGGTGTTAGTGATTAGGCTTATGAGCTATTTCCCTAAATACAACATTTGTGTACTATTTCTCAATCTTGTTAGCACACTGGAATCACTTGGAGAGTTTTTTTGTTTTTTTTTTTTACATCCTAATGCCTGGAGTTCATAGCCAGAAACTTTAGAGTGTGACTTGGACATCAGGATCCTTGAGATGTCCAGTTGATTCCCACTGTGCTTTGTATGGGAAACCCAGATGAGCAGATGACACAACCTATTTCAGCTTTCTCTACCTAAACCAAGCCTCCACAGATGCGGCTCTCC
This sequence comes from Ateles fusciceps, assembly GCA_036589455.1. Lineage (NCBI taxonomy): Eukaryota > Metazoa > Chordata > Mammalia > Primates > Atelidae > Ateles > Ateles fusciceps. The sequence continues at coordinate 1,156,550 of JAZHEH010000304.1, read as the reverse complement.
TAAGGACAGAGGTAGTTCCCAGAAGGGGTCTGGTTTGAATACCACGCTGGTACCTGAGAAATAACCTAATTTGGGAAAGAAAATCTTACCCAATCCAGAATTAAGCATTACTAGGTTAGATTCTTACTCTGAACTCCTCAGCTAGTTTCTGATACAATCAGAGCAACAAGAATCTGACCTGGAATGGAGTTTTGCATATTTTGAGTTGTCCATGATCACAGAAAATTTGCGGGTTTTTTTTTCCCCCTCACGTAATCCTCATCACAACCTAGTGAGGCAGGTCCTGCTATAATTCCCAATCACATGCAGGCAGTAACGACCAGAGAGGTTGGGTAACTTCCCCAACAACATGGAGTTCATCAGTGGCAGAGCCAAGAACTAAAGCAGGTTTCTATGACACCAAAGTCCTGTCTTAAATCTATTGATTCTGCCTCCTAGGACTGAACACGGGCAAGATCAGTTGTTCATGTGGGTATAGCTTGTTAAAAAAAAAAAATGACCCATTTCGGGTATCTGATCACCAGGCATTAAAAAGATTCTATAGCTCTGTACTAAAAGTAAATGACCTCTGGCCAGGTCCCTAATATTTTCTCCAGAAATAAGAGCCCATATCTTTAGTGCCATGTATCCTCCACCCAGCCCACAGTGGGCACTATCCTTTCCTGCTGGAATCCCAGTCTGGGTCTATGCCTGCAGCCAGCACGGAACTGGGTCGCCACAGCTCAGTCTGTGCAAACACACCTAGGCAGCAAACCGGAACCCCAGAACCACGTCCTCCCCCACGTCCGCCTCTTAATTGAAGCATTCACATGAAAGTCGTGCGGCCAGAAATAAAACAATAAGAGTCACCACTGCCAAGACAAGCTTTGCAAATCCCTAAAATAAAGTAGCCAGATGAATAAAAATAAGCAGGGTAGGGTAGAAAAACAGTCAATGGAATCTGGTGTGCAGTCAGCACGATTGGAAGCACCGCGTTGTTTTTGTATGAAAAGGAAAGTGGTGTCTCAGGAGGATCTGGACGAGTTCCCTACTCTCCAGCAACAACATCCTGAGTTATCAGCCACCAGAGCCACTGAGCAGCCGTGCTGACAGACCAGGACAGCTGGGAACCTCGTTTGCAACACCTTGTTTTATGGTCAGAAGAGAAGATCTCATCGTGAAAGACAAAATCATTACCAGTCCTACAGAGCAAGACCAAATGACACCATAAACATGTTGTCATGGAAAATTGATTTTACAATCTGCCGCTCATCATGATGGCTCAGTATCTGGGTAAAAGATGAATCTGTCACTTATTAACCTAAAGCCCTGGCCCACCACAAAGTGCATGGAACCCGCTGTTTCCCCAGTACTGACGGGGCTGCTTGTTATCTCCACCCTCTTGCTGCTCTTCCTGGGACCACTGCCTTGGTGGAGACAGTCCTTGGGTAGAGGTAAGGTATATGGTCACCTGCCCTCTTTGGACAATCCAACCCCATCTTCACCTAGGCAGGCAAGGGTCTCTCTAGAAGAATCTCAGCTACATCTTTCTATCCATCTTGAACTTCCTCTCTCAGCTCCGCAATGTCCTTGGTGTCTGACCCTCATTTCCCACTCCTCTAGACACTCCACCCAGCCCCATGACTCAGCACCCACAGGGCACACATTCAGAACTGCCCTGCAATAAGGGAGTGCTACCCAGCCAATAAAGCAGAACCCATGGGCTGACTCACCCCGACTCTGCAGACAAAACCACCCGACGCTTCCAGGGTTAAATGGGCAGAAATACTAAGCAGTACCCTACAAGTTTTGAGTGAGGCAAGATCTCAGCCTGCCTCTCTTAACAGATCAACAAAGAAGTCAGGTCAAACAGCAGAGATGTGATAATCATCCAGTATGAGCCATAAGGTGTTCCCTGATCACCTACTTAAAACTTCTTTCATAACCATCTTAACCTTCTTCCTTTGTTCTATATTTTCTTTTTATCTTAGTGCATAACCTTCTAACATAGCAATGTTACTAAATTACTATATGTAATTTAGTCATGTAGATAGACGTGAATTTTCTCTCTTCCCCTCCTAGAATGTAAGCTCCATGAAGATTAGGATTGTTGTACAGTAAGAGCTTAATAAAAATTCATTGAATTGAGTATTTATTACTAAAAGTAAGTGACCTCTGACCAGGTCCCCAATATTTTCTCCAGAAAGAAGAGCCCATGTCTTCAGTGCCATGTCCCCACTCAGCCCAAGATGGGCACCGTCTTTCCTGCTGGAAAGCCAGCCTGGTTCCAGGTCCTCAGATCAGACAGCTTGAGTTCAAATTCTGGTCCCACCACTTAGCTGCATGAACTTGGAAGCAATTATTTAGTTTCTCCACACCTCAATTTCTGCATCTGTAACATGAGGATATCACTAGTACTGGCTCCACTGAATTAGTGAAAGCATTGAATGGGATGATACACATAAAGCCCTCAGAACAGTGCCAGCCACAGAGTGAAGCACTCTAAGAATAATCTCTATCAATACTATGTTAGCTATTACTGGGTTCCATGAGACACAAATACATAAATAATAGTTCCGTATAATAAGTGAAAAATCTATAAGTTAGTTTGAAGGTTTCTCTTTCCACTAAATTAGTACTCAACTTACCTAACAGTTTTCTCTAGCTCCATTCAAAGATCAGTGTACCTATTCCCTCACTCATCATAGTGTCAACTATATATGCTTGGTTCATTTGCACCTTATCGATATTGGGAAGAAGAAGTGAGATTTTGCATGCAAAGCAGTTAGCAGTGTCTGGAGTTTAACATATGACAGATAAAAAAATGAAATATAATGAGGACACCAGGCCTCCTCTGATAATCTCCCAGTGCAGAGAGGGAGACACACAGCTCATGACTTAAATTCTAGAGAGAAATGTGGGAAATAGACATGAGTACAGATAACTGCAGGGATATGGGTCCCCAAGGGTGCAGAAGAGCCCAAAGGGCTTCCTGGCAGTACAACACTGCTTGGGACTCTGCTGGGGACAGGGGTCCTGAGACCCTGAGCAGAGAACAGGGGGTGTGTGTCGGACCATCTTCCTGGCAGAGCAGGCTAACAGCACTCATGCAGATAGCATGAGAGGAGGGCAGGAGACTTGGGATTCTCGGGGGTGTGACAGGGAGGGCAGAGGTCTCAGAAACTTTCCATTGTGAGGCTTTAGAGCTCAAATAGTCCTTCACTCAATTACATGATTAAGTATTTGAAGTGTAACCAAAACCCTGTTGCCTGACTAAAGCTGAGCAGCTGGTAACAGTCTTTTACCAGTCAGTGATACCATAATTCAAAGAAGACTAGTTACTAGTTAAGGGATCTGACGATTGCTGCAAGGTGAGTAATTTGGGAAATGCATAGAAAATGAATCCCAAGGATGCTAAGGAACACTGACCTTCTGCATGCCCAAATTTACATTACTACGCTGGGATCAGAGAAGAGAGTGGGCACAGGGAGACAGAAAGAACGCAGAGGAGCAGGCTGTGTGGACTCTTCGGCTGCTGATTTGCTGGTGTTTTATCATCATTCCAGGATTATAATCAAGAATGAAACAAGGCACTGCTGTTGAGTTGCTAATTCCATAAATATTGAATCTCTCAACCATAAAAGAAATGTTATTTGCAGGAAAAAAGAAAGGCTTTCATAATAAACACGACCAAACCGGAAAGTTTTTTTTCCAGGATTTTTATCTTCGCTGGAAGCTTTTGAAGTATAACACTGTAAAACAGCCTATTACACTTCAGTTAACCATAATCCTCAATTACTTAGATTTTCTTTTATTATATCCTTCACAAATAACAAATAAAAACATAAGGAAAACCAAAACTACCCACCCCCGTGCAAAGGTCAAGAGGGTCTAGAGGTTTTGTAGCAGATGCAACAGGTTCACATACGTGATTGATTTGATCACTCCTATTTAAAAAAGCCTTTTAGTGGCATATCACACTTTTTAAAAATTTTAATGCAATGTGTCGTAAATAATCTTGGCCATGACGCCATGTAAGATATTCAGTTAGCAAAGATAAAATTGTTGTCCTTTTTTTTTTCTTTCAAACGAATTGGTTTAATTTCAGGTGATACAAAGTTTAGGGTAGAACAAGGACCAAAGAGCAGACTCTGGCAAGATTCTCAGCTGGTTTTACTTTAAATTCACACTTACGGTAGGAATGACTTGGTGAAAACAACTAAAGAATTGATGAGCTACTATAAGATTTTTTTTTTTTTTACAAAAGTTTATTCTTACATGTACAACAGCTCTAAGACAACACTTAATTCCAGCTGTGGGTGGCAAAAGTGCTATGGCAGGGAATACAGATGTTTAAATACAGATGAAATAAAGGGTCACCATCTCCTCAGGGACAAGGAACAGCTTACTTTTCGCCAGATTTCTTAATTCCACCTGTGGCCAGGGGCCCCTTCCCCGTGGCCTTCACTTTTAGCTCCTCGAGTTTCTTCTGCTCTTCTTTTTGTTTCTGCTTGAAGCCTGATCTTCCTCGTCCATCTCCTTGGCCTGCTTCTTGGGCTGTTTCAGGGGCTTCTTCTTGCCACCTCCCGCAGTCAGGCATGGCGCCTGCCACCCCTTCCCCAGACCCTGCCACCAGCAAAATATCTTCTTAAGAGACTTGCTAAGTTGGGACGGAAATGTATCAGTATGTATTTTAGAGACTTCCAAGATAAAGAAATGAATCCTCCCTTTACCTAGAGTAAATGATAGTTCTACCAGCCAGAATACCCACTACTCCGGTTTTCCAATACTTGTGTTAAACGCAAAGTAGAACGAAGGCAACAGCCATCATTCTGAAGTAGAAGTCATGCAGAATTCAAAATTTATACCATATGGTATTGATTACATCAGTAATTGTTAAATTTCAAATGAGGCAAAAATTCAAAAGTGATTCAACATTTCCATGCCAGTTTTAACATATTGCTGAAGAAGTCAAAGGAGGAATCATTGTCACAAATTTTATCCAAAAAAATAGTAACCCTCAAAGATATTGCCAGTGATATTTTTAAGTAAATATAATTCAGAAAATTTAAAATTACTTATATTTAACGTCCCATAAGAAAATGAATTTTATATGAATTGATTTGCAAATCCATAGTAATTTTCTTATATATAATACAAATACCCTATTTGTCATAAATATTTTATATGTATAAGCATGTCCAGAGCAACCTAAATTATAATTTCACCTATATGTCCTTGGAAACCAGATATCATTTGGGGCAGTGTTTAATTCAGCTTTGTTCTCTTTTGGATAAAGTAAGAACTTGAAATTTTAAATGAAGCCTAGAGTTTAGGAGGCTGAAATGGGCAATTAATTACACTTTTCTGTTTTTGTAAAAGCTTCTTCTCTATGGCCACTCAAGGAATACTTGTTTTGTACCAACTATGCACCAGAAATAGTTCTAAGCAGTGGGCAAACCCAGCAGATGCTGGCAAAGAACTCACCCTCCAGTGGGGTGACGCAAACACAAATGACAAGTAAAATGCATGCCATGTTACAGCTTGGTAAGTTCTAGAAAGAAAAAGAACTAGGAAGTGCGGGAGAGGCATGGCAATTTTAAACAGGGTGACCAGGGAAGAATCTACAACCAAGGTGACATCTGAGTGCAGAGCTGATGGAAGGAAGAAAAGAAGGCATGGAATTCTGGAGGGCTGAGCCTTTCCCCAGAGTGACAGCAAGCAGAAAAGCCCTCAGGTAGCAGCAGGGCAGCATACCGCAGGGACACCAGGGAAGGCTGTGTGACCCCAGTGAGGGAACAAGGGTGAGAAAATCAGAAAGAGAAACCAGTGAGGTCATGGAGTAAGCAATCACAGAGGGCTTTCGGCTGCTGTAAAACTCTGCCATTTCCTGGCCATTGGAGGGCTTGGAGCCGAGAGTGGCTCACATTTTCATAGGCTCTTCTCGCTAGATTTGTGTTTGGAATCTAGGGCCGGCAGGGAGGCCAGGGAGGAGGTGACAACCCAGGCAAGATAAGATGGCGGTTAGACCTGAGTGGCAGGGTGGAAGTGACAAGAAGTGGTCACATTCAGGTTGTATCTTGTGAAAGTAAAGCCAACCGAATGTGCTGAATAGATTGGGGTTTGAGAGGGGAAAAAAAGTAGTCAATTATGACTCCCAGTGTTGGCCTCAGAGATTGGAAGAATAAGAAGGGAGTTGCCATCCTCAGATGTGGAAGCCTAAGGCAGATATTGTGGGGCAGGTCAAGAGTCATTCTGGAGATGCAAATGTTTAGACACCAGTCAGACAGGCAGGTAAGGAAGTGTTCACAGCTGGAGCTTGGGGACAGCACGAGTATAAATGGCATGGAAAGACATAAACTACAACGATCACCAAGGGGGTGAGTGAAGGTTAGAGACGAGGGCCATGCACTGAGCCCTGGGATATTCCAACCTATAGAGGCAACAAGAGGAAGAAGACTAAGAGGGAGTGGTCTGTGAGGAAGGAGGAAAACACAGGCAAGCCAGGTCCCTGGACACCAGGTGAAGAAAGCATTTCAAGGAGGAGCGAGTGCCCCACTGTGCCTATGGCTGCTGCCGGGTCAAATCAGCCAAAGACAGAAATGACCATCAGATCCAGCAAGTGGAGGCCACAGGTGACCCTGAGAAAAGCAGTGGAGGGTGAATGAATGTAGGAGCAAAAGGCTGATGAAGGTGGGTTCAGGAGAGAATGGAAGATTATCCAGAATACTCAAATTCAGAGGTAGAAGGTAGAAGGGTGGTTGCCAGGGGCTTGGAGGAGGGAAAATGGGGTGTTCATGTTTAATGGGTACAGAGTTTCAGTTTTGCAAGATGAAAACATTCTGCAGATTGGTGGCATAACAATGTGAATGTACTTGACATTACCTAATTGCACACTTAAAAATGGCTGAGATGGTAAGTTGGATGTTGTATCTATTTTACCAAAATTAAAGCTTTAAAAACTTTGCAAAGAGAGAGATTGAAAGGAGAGGAATAAGTTATAACGAGTATAGGCAAGTCAAGGTAAAAGAGAGCAGAGAAATGGAATGGAAGCTGGAGAGGAGCATGGTACCAGGGGAAGAAATCCGCATGTTTGTATGCTGATGGGAATAGCTTGGTGGACAGGGGGAAACTGACGATTCAGAAAAGAAAGGAAACAAATGAGGGAGTGATTTCCTTAAAAAGGTGGGAGGGGACTGGATCTTTCAAGTGGAGGTGTGGCCTTCCCAGGCACTTCAACAATTCTTCTGCAACAAGGGAGACTAGCCAGCAAATGCAGACAACTGAGAAGATATGGTGGCAGGTACACAGGGGACGCTCCTTCTGATTGCCTGCAAGCCCAGTTAGCTGAGAGGCAGGGATGGAGAAATGTTAAAGGTTTAAATGCAGGAGAAAGTGTGAAGTAGTGAACGGACTGTGGGAAATTCCCTGCAGAAGAGAAAGGCAGCGTGCGTGCTGGGTGGCAGTAAAGGCCCACCTGAGCTAGTGGTTATGAATTGAAAGTAAGGCCTCTGGGATGGCCACAGTGCATACTGACACCTCACTGAAATGCATGTAATTCACTGGGTTCACTTGGTTGTGTTTAACCTCATTACCTTTGCTCATAAAAAACCCAATCTTGGGCCGGGCACAGTGGCTTAGCCCTGTAATCCCAGCACTTTGGGAGGCCAAGGAGAGCGGATCACAAGGTCAGGAGTTCAAGACTAGCATGGCTAACATGGTAAAACACCGTCTCTACTACAAATACAAAAAAAAAAAAATTAGCTGGGGATGGTGGTGCAAGCCTGTAATTCCAGCAACTCGGGAGGCTCAGGCAGGAGAATTGCTTGAACCTGGACCTGGGAGGTGGAAATTGCAGTGAGCCAAGATTGTGCCACTGCATTCCCCTAGTCTGGGCTACAGAGCGAGACTCCATCTCAAACAAACAAACAAACAAAAACACCCATCTTTATAGAGATAAGTACAACTTTTAAAAACCACTAGTTTATATTCTACAGCGCTAGTCCCAGAGCATGTATCTAACTGGAAAGAGTCAAGAGAAGGCATTCCCTGTAAGCCTGGTCATCAGAAAGTCATAGAGGCTGAAGGGAGGCTCACACTGGCTCCATCCTACCTTCCCATCCCTTCCCCACCCCAGAAAAAAACCACCCACACGTTCGGTCACTCACTCAGTCATTGATGGATGTCTGCTACACATGAGACATACCATGCTAGGTATTATAGACAGACATGAATAAGACTCAATTCACAACTTCAAGTAACTCAGACTCTGACAGGAGGGGGAGACAAGTAAACAAGAGAAAATGTATGAAGAGTTAGATCCACATTTAGCAGCATAGTTAGATCTCAACTCTGCAAAGATTGAGAAAGGCTTCAAAGAGGCATTGACCTGTAAGCTGAGTCTCTGCATAAGTATTTGGAAGTTTGTCAGGATATAGAGTGGAAAATTCACTCCAGATTACCAGGCACAGCCTGGGTGAAGAAGGGAGGAAGGGAAGAGCTCGTTAAGAACTGTCACTGGCATTACGGCTGGGGACGTGGAATTATGGCCAGTAGGGATTCACGGAGCCAGCCGCTAGAGGCTGTCATTAAAAAGATCCAGGTGAGAAATGAGAAGGGCCTGAAATAAGGTGAAGACAGGGGGGCACAGAAAGGAGGAACGGCCAGGGAAGACATCCGGGAGGCAGAATTGGCAGACCTTAGTGTTCCATTCAACACAGAAAGTGAGAAGAAAGGAAGAGCTCGCAGCATCTAGGGGTTTCTGATGTGAATGAATGACTGGAAATATGCTAGTTGATCAAAAGAAGTGCAGGAAGAGAAACCGATTTGGAGGTGATGGTGGGAGAGGAGAGTCACGATCGAGTTTAGATTTTCACGCCTTGACTTAGGGTATCCATGGAGCAACCAAGTAGAGAGTATGCTGACCACTAGAGTGTGGGTCTGGAGCCCATGAGAAATGCCTTGGCTAAAATGCAGGCTTGGAAGATGCATATAAATGAGGAGTGACCACGTGTGATGTCATCCTTGAAAAATGTGAAAAATGAGGAGAGAAAATGAACTACGAAAGAATCTTCCAGCAGCTGCAACCATGAGGCCAATGCCTGTCTCTTTCCCATCACAACTTCTTGAAATGTGACGGCTTAGCTCCATGGGTCATGGGCTAGGGTAGGAATTCCCAAACCAACATGTAGTTTTATTTCCACTATAACACTCTGCCCAAAGTGTTTATTACACAATTCAATAATGACGATGGTATTCTGCTGCTACCCTGACCAACTGTGTTGGTCATTATCACTCACTTTTTAGGAACCAACATGATCCATGCTTTAGAAATCAGTATTCCTTTGTTATATTTAGGGTCACTATCGGTTCCCAAAACAACAAAAATATTGTAGGCCAAACTACTATGTTGATTGAGAAGTTACACTCCTTCCAGAAATACTTCCTTGGGCAATGTTTTTTCCTTAGCCCAAAAATATGAAACAAAGAGTGAACTGTCTACAAAGTGCCTGATTTTCCAATTTTTAAAGTTCACATTTAGCTAGAGCAGCACTGATAAGAAAGACATTTTTGTGATGGTGGCTGAATATAGTATATTCCATTGTGGAAACATGAATTTTAAGGCTAGAAATAGTTATTCATTTCAGAGGATTTCTGCAGTCTTTTTTACAGATCTATTTGGAAGCTTTTTGCTGAATTAAAAAGTAATGAAATCGTTGACAATAAAATAGAAACCATTTCCTATTACTTACTATTTACTAGAAGCTACAATAGAAACAGTTTATCTAAATAATTTAAGGAAATACATTTAACGGGTATATTATTTTCAAATATATCATTTCCAAAAGATTTAAATGTAGACAAAATGCTTATTCTCTTGAGACTTCTCTTTTTCCTCTCATTTTGATCACACAATTTACACATCTAGAATTCATGAATAAATAATTGTTGCTCACATTTTTTTAAAACAAGAGTTTTCTCAAAAGCTCTGAAAAGGGGTACTGTTTATGGAATATATTCAGAAGTCTGCCCTCTTCAAGCCTCTTGCATAATGCTTTAAACTTGAAGAGTAAGTAGGTTTTATCTTTTCATTAGCAATTGCCTTGCAAACAATTTGAAATCTAAATCTGTTAGAAAATCTTCTTTCTCCCCTAACGTTCACACTGTATATTAATCTCATGCTAAAGTAGACACAAAAATGATGAAAAATTATCCAGTGTTATTCTCGAGGTCTCCACTATGATTCAGTGGGCAATAACTGTGACCACACAGGCATATGTATGGGGCAGATATATGGCACCAGGCTCAAAAATGCTTCTTTACTAGCAAATGGGGGTCTGCCAGTACATAAGTCTTCATGGCCACCAACTATTACTGAGCACTTATTTTGTCCTATACCTAGCCTGGAGTGCAGTGGCTCAATCTTGGCTCACTGCAACCTCTAGCTCTCAGGTTGAAACAATTCTCTTGCCTCAGCCGCCTGAGTAGCTGGGACTTCAGGCATGCACCACCTCACCCAACTAATTTGTTGTGTTCTTAGTAGAGATGGGGTTTCACCATGTTGACCAGGCTGGTCTCAAACTCCTGACCTCAAGTGATCCACCTACCTTGGCCTCCCAAAGTGCTGGGATTACAAGCGTGAACCATGGAGTCCGGCCTGAATTTGTCTTAATCTCATAACAACGTAATGGGAGTATTATTCCCACTTACAGAAGAGGAAAGGGAGACACACAAAGGTAAAATAATTTGACCTCTAACGCACAGCTAAAATGTGGAAAAGTTGTGAATGTATTTAGTGCCACTGAACTGTACATCTAAATTAAAACGGTAAAAATGATAAATCTTAGGTATATTTTATCACAATAAAAAAATCACTAGAAATTATATTTAAAGAGAATCAACAGCTAGATCCAAACATGACTCCCTATACCAAACTAAATTCCAGGTAGGTTAAGAATTTAACAGTAAAAAAAAAATAAAATAAAATTACTAGAAAAAAAAGTAGAAAACCTGAGATTCAAATACTACTCTAGCTTCAGAGTCCATGCTACATACTAATGGTCTTCCACAAATTGCTATTTTATGGGTAAAAACTACCCAAAGAGCTATTTTATAGCCCTGTCTCATTATCATCAAATTAAGTTTCATAACAACTCAATAGTGCTTCATGGCTTGCTGAGAAATACGGAATGCACTGAGCATGTCTGGCTGCGGACTATGTGAGGAACAAATCCCAAGACCAGCCTGGAAGCCACCTAAAAAGCCTCAATGTTGCAACCAGCTGATGCGCTGTAAAGAGACAGTCACTCTCAGTAAGCGCTCCAAACAACACGGCATGGCAAGTGCACCGAGAACCTACTTTTGGAGCCTGTAGTTTGAGGGAAATCTTTGCTACGGAAAAGAATGCAGAAAATAATCACACTTGTGTTTTAAGAAACCACACGCATACAGCAGAGAACAAACAAAATTACAGTTTTCCAAAATACCTCAGAGTTGAAAGCTTGCAAAAAGCCTCAAATCTTTACTGCAGATCTAAAATAGAGTTCAGACAGGAAGGGGTGGGGAGGGGGGCAGATCCCAATCTTGAGGTCTCCAGACAAAAAGATTCCCAGATCTAGGGAGCACAGAGCGCCCTGAAGGCAGAACCAGAAGCAAGCTGGTGTGGGGCGGCAAAAAAAAATCAAAGTGAAAACCAGATCTTTCCCAAAGCCAGCACTGACACAGCAAAGAATCTAAAAATGCCTCACACACAAGACCGCCCACCTTGTTTATTTTACTGTCTTTCATACATTAAGTTAATTGGTGTTTTCTCACCATTGTTCTGGATATCAGTTTAACTGCATTTTACAAAGGAAGGAAAGCCAAAATGTACCTCTCCCCCATGCATTCAAATCCTCAGTGCTGCGTATAATTTCCATTTAACAAACACCGCAGTCCTTTCCCAGTCCCAGTGTCTTAAGGCACACAAAAGCTTGGCAGGGAACTGAAGAGAAACAGAACCGACTGGTAGAGCACTTATCAAATTGAGGGACTTCAAAGAAAAAGTAAAGGTACCTTGCATTCTTAAATAACTGCTCAGGCTCGAATAAGAAAGACATGTATCTTTAGATTCAGATGATCCTGATTTGTAAGAGCTTACGTCCACCATTACTAAATCTAAACAATCAGTATCACTCTTTGATTCTTTGAGTTTGCTGAGGAACTAGTAATAATACAGAATGATAACCTTCCATAATTTTGGAAGCTAAGACCACAGAAAGAATGCCCATTTTTATAACTTATAATCAACCGTCACAGGAAGGAAGAGAACAATATCCTGCCCCATCCATCTGCTGTCCACCCACTGATTATGCCTCAGGGACCCAAATCCTAGATAAGCTCTGAGACTTTCCATATGGCCATTATCATCAATTTTCAATGAGCATTCATTGAGTGAGTCGCAAGAATATAGCAAAAAAGAAAACTAAAGTCAGTTGCCCTGTGGTTCCAAGAATGAGGTCCATGGACGTAACTGTTAGACTCACAAGCCCTAAGGAATAACTCTGTAACTTTCCCTGCCCAGAATTCTCCCTGAGCCTCACTTTCCTTCCATGCCTTCAGCTTTCCATCTTCACTACTTTAATCCTATTCATTCTTTAAAGACCTGTTGGATTACACCCCTGGGGGGAAACTCCTGCTCCATCCAGCTACAAGGGATGTCTACCTTTTCTAACTCTGACTGGAGGGTGAACCTGGTTTGGGCTCTTACTCATCTAGCCCTGATACTGTGGTTCATGTACATTCGAGGTTATGGGCATGAAGGAAGCTCATCTATCAAGTTACTCGTAGGAAGTGACATGGGACATAATACCAATCTGCATTGCTGGCTCCTCATTTGTGTTCCTGCTCCTATTCGCTCCCATTTCCCAGTCTTTCTGACCCCCATAGACTCAGAAACACACAGTTTCTCCAGCAGCAGGACCACAGAGCCCTCTACGAAGTCTGGAGTTCCACTGAGCACCCATCACATGGGCCCTGAGGATGCTGGGGCTTGGTGAAGACAGAATCAAAGGCTGAGTTACAAGGGGCTCCAGCCAATGGCTCATTGACAATGTCAGCCAGCTGCTCTGCGTCATTTTCAAGCTATCCATGAATTATGCAATTAGAGGTATTCATTGTGCTTATTTTATTTTTGATTGGCACACAAGAGGACATAAGATATATTTCCATTAGACTACTACAAAAAAGCTAAAAATAAAAATAACAGGTGAGATTTAAAAATAAAGAACAGAAATGGACTATGAACCCTGAGAAGACAATCAGTGTTCTTTGGTACTGTTTATTAACTATGGAAAGGTGTCTTTTTCCCCCATGGAGGACTCTATGCTAGTTTTATCAGTTTACTACTCTGCTCACTGATTTTGCCCTGAGGAAGCTCTGCAACTTTGCCCTTGGGGTTTTCAAATGTTTTCTATAGCTTGCTAGGAACATGGCATTAAAGTTCTTGGGAAAGGCCCTCTGAGATACCTTTATTTCATTTGTGTAGTTCAGGGAGATATGGCAGGCCACTGTCAAATTCAGAATGAACAGTATATCAAAAATAATGTTAAAACTTACTATATGGATAAACCAATGGAACATCCATGATGTTCAGCAGCAGTAGTAGGGCTGGATGCTTTTTGTCCAGCTACAAGACATGTTTCTATACTGTGAATTTGACTGGTCACAGGGGAGTGATGGTGTCATTAACTCAGGAGGCATTCTGGTTCATCCGCGATTTGTCCCACACATTACTATTTTGTATTTCCAAGTAAAAGAAGCTGGAGGCAAAATTCATAGTGAAGCTGAACAGAGCACCCTACACCACACCAGAGTCCACTCTAACTGTTCCTGTCATGGTCTGAGCCTCCTGGGCCTTGTGTCTTTTTTTTTTTTTTGAGACAGAGTCTCTCTCTGTCACCAGGCTGGAGTGCAGTGGTGCCATTTTGGCTCACTGCAACCTCTACCTCCCAGGTTCATGCAATTCTCCTGCCTCAGCCTCCTGAGTAGCTGGGATTACAGGTGTCCACCATCACGCCTGACTAATTTTTGTATTTTTAGTAGAGATAGGGTTTCACAATATTGGCCAGGCTGGGTCTTGAACTCATGACCTTGTGATCTGCCCGCCTGGGCCTCCCAAAATGCTAGGACTACAGGCATAAGCCACCTCACACCTCACCCGGCCCTTTTTTCTTTTTCTTTTTTTTTTTTGAGATAGAGTCTCACTCTGTCGCCCAGGCTGGAGTACAGTGACGTGATCTCGGCTCACTGCAACCACCACCTCCCAGGTTCAAGAGATTCTCCTGCCTCAGCCTCCTGAGTAGCTGGGACTACAGGTGTGCACTACCACGCCCCACTATTTTTTTGTATTTTTAGTAGAGACAGGGTTTCACCACATTGGCCAGGCTGGTCTCGAACTACTGACCTTGTGATCCCCCAGCCTCGGCCTCCCAAAGTGCTGGGATCACAGGCATGAGTCACTGCACCCAGCCAGCCTTGGGTCTTACATGTGCCTTCTGCACGATTCTCTTTTGCAAAGCAGCCTGAACCCAGCATTCTTTGCACGATCTCATGCAAAGGTCTTGGTGTATTTCGTTCTTATTTCCCAGTACTCACCAGCCTCATATCCTTCCTTACATCCCTTTCCATCAAGTAGCCCCATGTATTTTCATGCGTTAAAGTCAAATTTACTAAAGTGTATCTGTATATAGTAGGAATGTAGTATGCCTTATGAACCGTGCTCCGGTTTTATGACGGTTTTCATTGTTTTTGTTAGTGCTGTGCATGCAAAGTAGCATAGATTTAGAGTGGTTGGTCCTAATCTGATATTTCCCATTAGCTAGGTTGCCCCAAACCAGTATTTCCCATTAGCCAGATTATTCTGAATGTATGATTTCATAGAACATGAGGTTTTCAGGAATATGTATATTGAATTATAGCAGAGACACCTGTAATGGTAATATAGGTCATGAAAACTGAGAAAAAGGAGAAAATAATGTGGATGACTAAGAGAAATTACATGGATCCAAAAAGTATAAATAAAAAGAAAAGCTTAAAAAGAAGGAAGTCTATTCAGCCCCTCAAAATATGCCATTGTTTTAAGTGACCAACAACCAAGACCCATATCTAGGCAGGAACAGTGTTGCTAGACTCCAGTGGGAAAAGGAGCCTGCACCCCATCCTTGTTGACCTTTGCCATATGTGTGTGTGCACACCCGCACTAAGGTAGGTGGACCAGGGCTGAGAGGCAGGAAGAAGAGGAGGGAAAGAGCAGGAAAACAGCAGGGCAGGCAGTAACATAATGATAAAACGGAGCACTGGACAAAGTCCCTAACTCTGCCTCTAGTGAGTCTGCATAATTCATTTAACTTCTCTGTGCCTCACTTTTTTATCTGTCAAATTAAAAATTGGCCATATCTTCTAACACTCTATGATACTCTTAAGCCAAAGGGTTAGAAACAGAACCATTCCTTTGTCCTTAGTTCCCAGGAAGACGGGTGATTTAGCTTGTATCACTGTTATATTTACAAATACCAGCATTCATAGAATCACACAGATAGCTTAAGCCCCAAATGTTATTTACCAAAGCGTGGGCTTAGTAACATTTGGGGCTTAAGCATTGTGTGATTACATGTCTCTCGAATTTTGTGGATATACATACGCTCTTAAACCCTGGTCAGTTGAGTTGGGCTGAATCTTCCAATTGGTCTACAAAATCAGTATGATTATTCCAAGCAGTACATCCACGAGTAAATGACAGAAACAAAATGCCAACTTAAGTCTAGCAGATTTCAAATCTCTTTCCATTTCACTATGCTGTCTAAATAAAAGATGTAGGAGGCATTTGAAAACACCCAACCGTTCCTCAAACATTGAGAACTACTCATAAAGAAATTAAAGGAAAACACTCCCCAGTGTTCATCTCATTTATAATAAAACAGGAAGTCAGGATATTGTGAACTTTTTTGTTTCACCTTTGTTTTTTAAAAAATCTTGCATAAACCACTGATGAGGATGGTTAGTAAAAGAAAATATCAATGGCTATGTAAAAAAACAGGCTATATTACCATGTCCTGTTTCCTGTCTGGTTTTTAATTTAAAAGTAGAAGGGCAACAAAACCTCAGCAAAAATTTTATTATGCTATCCATAGTCATTAATAGTGTAATATAACCACGGGACTGTGCTTTGGAAAAACCCATTACCACCCACCTTTGCACATGAAAAGTGCTAAAACTGAGCTGATGAAAATCGAGTCTAATATTACATATTTCGCACATAATATGTCATTACCAAGATTCCCAGGCTTAAAATTTAATTAAAAAGAAACATGAAAACTTAAAGGAAGTGGTTTCATGCCACAACTCCTTATATAACAGAGAATACTGCTGAATATAAGACCCATGCATTAAGTACAATGGAAGATGTAAAAATACCATAGTCTAAGTGGCTTAAACAACAAACATCTGGCCTGGCGAGGTGGCTGATGCCTGTAATCCCCGCACTTTGGGAGGGTGAGGTGGGCGGATCACTTGATTCCAGGAGTTTGAGACCAGCCTGGGCAACATGGGGAGACCCTGTATCTACAAAAAAAAATGCAGAAATGAGGTGGGCGTGGTGGCACAAGCCTGTGGTGGTGCAGGCCTGTGGTCCCAGCTACTTGGGAGGCTGAGGTGGGGGGAATCACCTGAGCCCAGGAAGTGGAGGTTGCAGTTACCTGAGATCACACGACAGTGCTCCAGCCTGGGCAACAGAGAGAAACCCTGTCTTCAAACAAACAAACAAAAAACCCACACATGTATTTCTCATAGTTCTGGAGGCCGAGGAGTCCAGGCTCAAGGAGCAAGCAGCTTCTGTGTCTGGTGAGGACCCCACTTTTTGCTTCACAGATGTTTTCTCACTGTGTCCTCATATGGTAGAAGGTGAAAGGAGCTCTCTGGGGTCTCTTTTATGAAGACATCCCATTCACGTGGGCTCCACCCTCACGACCTAATCACCTCCCAAAGGCCCCATCTCCTAAAACCATCACCCTGGGGGCCAGGATTTCAACATATGAATTGGGGTCGGGGGGACACAAACACGGTCTATAGTATTATTCTAAGCCATTGTTTTGGGGTGACCTGTTCCACGGCAGCAGATAGGTGGAACAGAGAGGTACGTGGAAGATATCAGAAGAGTCTGGAAGAGGGTACTGTTAACCGGGACTGAGGGAGTCGGGAAAGAAGTAAACACTTAAGCTACCCCCTCAAAGTGCCAGCAGGGCGCCACTAGGCACTTGGGCAAGAGAGGGTTAAGAATCCAAACACATAAAATGGCACAGCTGCAAATGTGGATAGGTCGGTATGGTTAACACTCAGCCTAGAGCAGGATAATGGCGGAAGTAAGGCTGAGTAGACTCTTCAGGGTCTCTGAACAGAACCCAGAGGCTGTGGGCTACTGAAGGTTTTTAAATAAGAAAGTAACAAAAAGAATCTCAATGGAAGGAAGATTACTGATTACAATGAATCTGCCTAATATAAAATTTCACTTCACAAGTAAATGTGATGGTAACAAGGGCTAAAATGTATCTTGAAAAAGTAGCTAACATATTTGGACTTGTTGGATTAAGCTCACAATATAGAGATTTTCTCAAGGTGTTAATAGTGTTTTTCTTTTTTCTTCATCATTATTAAAGCAGATTGTGTTACCAGTATAAACAGCTGAATTCTAACTTTGCAAGGGGTCTCCCGACCCCACCTGCCCCATCTCCCCCCCCATCTCAGGACCCATGCTTCACTGATATCCTGCAAGACTTTTCAGTTCTGGGATCCCCTAAAATTCTCAGCAAGCTCAAACCACCATTTTAAGAGGCATTCATGTTCTCTCACCAAGGAAAAATGAAAGAACATTCTCTGAAAATGGAGATTGATCAGCTGCAATAGCCCCGTCTTAATGAGTAGGGATGGGTTAGGAAATAAGAGAGGTGGAGGAATGCCAAAGCACTGGCATTCTGAAACTAAGTTAAGGGGGCCCTGGCCGATTCTCAAAGTGCTTTCCTTAATAAGGCATGGAACACTTCCATTCTTGAGTCCACATCAATCAAATCAAACACCAGAGAACAAAACAAATGAAGGAGGCTTTTATAATGGAGTGTTCTAGTTTGTCTGCAAACTTTATAATCTAACATAAATTCAGTCTTGCAGAAAATGTATTGCAAGTTAAAAACGGAGCCTGGGTGTGGTGGCTCACGCCTATAATCCCAGCACTTTGGGAGGCTGAGGCAGGAGGATCACTTAAGGCCAGGAGTTCAAGACCAGCCTAGCCCTAGGCGACAGACCTCGTCTCTACAAAAAAATAGAAAAACTGGCTGTGTGTGGTGGCATGTGCCTACAGGTTTAGCTGCTCAGGAGGCTGAGGCGGGAGGACCCACTGAGCTCAGGAGTTTTGAGGGTGCAGTGAGCTATGACTGCAGCACTCTACTCCCGCCTGGGTGACAGAGTGAGACTCCGTCTCTAACAATAAATAAATAAATAATAAAAAGCAGAGCCAGGATACATAAATTATTTCAGTCAAGAAAAGGGGGCAGGGCAAGCAGGGGTAGTAAGAATGATCAGATTGGCACAATTCCTAAGGGAAGGTGACAGACTTTAAACATATCCCCAGAGGAAGAGGTTGACTCTGAACAAATGAAGAAAGCACCAAAAAGCGACCCTCCAAGGACGAGCAGACTTTACAAAGGAAGCTAGAGGTTGGCCACTTCTCCTTATTGATACTAAAAATCTAATATTTTATAGACATTTTATTTAAGACTTTTAAATTAATCGTATGTGTGGCTTTCCTTATCCTGCAAAATATTTGCTTTCTCCCCATTACAATCCCTTTATTAAATATTTGCCTTTCCCCACCATTACCATCTCTATGCCAAAGCCCCTACTCAGTCTACACATTCTAATAACCACAAGCATTATCTTTCACCAAGATTGTGCATTATTATCATTAAATAAAATATTGCTCCCAAGATGAGGCAGTATTGCACTAAACACACCAGATGATAGGTCCCCAGCTCATATGGAAGCTACAGCCCACCACCAGCTGCTCTCAGTGGAACGATAATGTAAAGCTCAGCCTGAAACCACTTGCCCAATTACAGTGCATGCAAATGACAGACTGGCATATTTTAACTACACTAAAAGCTTCCAGCCCAGCTTACTCTGGGACCGTGCCAGTGGGATGAGCTATTACACCACGGGTCTCTCCCCAAATGCTATTTTCCCAAAAGGCTTCAGCTCCCTAAGCTCTGAGCAGTACGACACAACCGCAGATCTGCTCTACTGTAATCAAAGTCTTTAAAGAACCTGAAGCGAAAAGGTAAAATGTTCTCAACGGAAAAGCCAACTTTATCATAGTGCTCCTAACCACTGCTGGAAAATTCTGAAGGCTGTTAGGTTGTTTAAATTGCCAAGTAATTTTCTTAGCTTAATTTTTAGCAAAGGAATTCTTTTCAATACATAAACCAGTGCAAATCATTAGAATTTCTTTTTTCCTGTGACCGTACAGGTGCCCAGTTCCTTAGCAGTTCCCCTTGAATTCGTTTAAAAAGCAGCATTATCTGAGTGATACTAGTTGTACTAAAACAGCAGCACTAGTTTAGGACTAAACTTTCAGGGAAGCAGGAAAAGAGTGAGGAAGCTTTACAGACCCTGGAAATACAAACCACTTGCAAGGGTTCTGCAAGTTAATGCCTGCTTCTAGAGACAATGTCAGGATTTGCACTGATTTTTAATGAGCTTCTACAGCGATACGCTTGCAGATGCTTGCCTGTCGGGAAGGATGCAAATCACACCCACCCAAGGTGAAGTGAATTAAAATCTATTTAATAGTGCAGACTGAACAACGATAGATTGTGTCTTATTTCCTTTGCAGGGTTTCGGTGTCACTAAGTTAATGGTACAGTCTATTAGCCAGGCAGGTGGTTGGCCAACTGGAATTCAATCAACATAGAATATAAAGGATACCTTGCCTCCGGGGGGGGAAAAAAAAAAACCACCATAGAAATTAGTGGGCTTATTTGGATAAGTGCTTTATTATACAAATATTTTATCACAGGGCTTCTTTAAATAGCAACTCTTATTGGCACATTCCATTTAATTCAGTCTACTCAGGACTGATTTACACAAACCTTACATAAACATTTCTATTACATAAGGAAGAATAATGTAATGTTTGTTTTATGTTTGGAGTCCAGTGTCTGGAACACAGACATAATAAGCCTGAATCTTAACCATCTTTTAAACTCCTAGCATCTAAGAGTACAGATAAATGTCTGCAGGATTAAGAGATGAAAGCAAACGTCTCAAAACAACACCTCCTCCCACTTGATGACTATTCTTTTTTCTTATCACAATACAGTGTATAAAAAGTACCAAATGTCTTAAAAAATTATTTTTACTGATTACAATGAAGCTACTAACTTTCTTTATTCCCTTATTACACTGTGCTTTATATAATTGTA
Organism: Ateles fusciceps; assembly: GCA_036589455.1. Lineage (NCBI taxonomy): Eukaryota > Metazoa > Chordata > Mammalia > Primates > Atelidae > Ateles > Ateles fusciceps. The sequence continues at coordinate 1,136,064 of JAZHEH010000304.1, read as the reverse complement.
TAATATCCAGGGTATTACAAAGTGAAATTTGCTCAGTTGCAAACACTGTAAAAGTCTGCTGTACGATTTGCTATTTTTCTAAGAAATCTAGTTAGAGCAATGGGAAACAAGCAATGCAAAATCCCTTCCTGATTTACCTAGACTTTATCAAAGCTTTCCAACTAATGCATTACCCCAATCTCTCCCCTTTCTAATGCCACTAGAATTAACTCAGTAGGATACAAATGGAAGTCTGTCACTCTCCTTCTCAATGACCTTTTATTGTTTCCTGCTGCCCCAGACTGAAATCTCAACTTGATTACATAGCATTCAAACACCCTGCACTCAGAACTCAGCTCTAGCAAGTCAGCTGCATTTCCATTCATTTGACAAATGTGCATGGCATTTCCTACCAGACTCTCGGGTTAAGGCAGTGTTCCTGCCCTCAGGCCTCAGAGCTAAGTGGGAAAGATGGATGTATGAACACACGCAGAAAATACACTGTGGTACCTGAAACACACCTCCCCACGTGCTGCAAAAGTCATTTTGCAGGCAGAGAAATATCTAATTCATGATACTGGCAGAACCCATGTTAGAGGGTAAGAGAAGGATGAAAGTATCAAAAAACACGCTCTTACACATCCCTGCTTCGGGATCCCAGATGTCTTGGTTCCGAGGCACAAAACATGAAAAGCAGAGTCTTCTGGGAGGAGGTCAGGTGTGAGCAAGGAAAGGGACTAAGGCCCAGTCCCTGTTCTAAGAGCCAATGATGACACCCAAAACAATAGTTTAAACACAGTCAGACTCAAATGACTTAGATTACATCTCTTACATAAGCCAAGGAAGGTAATAATATGTCCCCCATAACATCTCAACATGTGATATAAAGGAGTTAATTATCTTTAGTCAATGATTTACTCAATGTCTCTGTAAAATGGGAAAAGATATAAACATTAACTCAGTACAGTCACACCAAAATTCAAATTAAATGTGAAGCATGAGAATGTCCTACTCCAAAAGCAAAATTTTCCACATATAGTTAGGCCAAAAGCAAGTCCCCATGAACTTCAGTTACAGAATTCAACATTGCTTCAGAAAAATGTGGCAGATCATAGCCAGGGCCCTTCACCACTGCATGGCTCCTGTTCTGATTAATGACCTAACCAAGGTTTTTGCAATGATTAAAACACACTCTCCCTTGAACCCTACACATGTTTCTAGTGGAGAATACTACAGAGTTCCATTTTACTCTATACTTTTCTTCTTTTTTTTAGTAAATAACCGAAGATAAATGCACATACCATAGAACAGTGGACATAGCATGTCCTCATTAGCGTAAAAACAAGAACAAAATATATGCTTTTTTTTGAGGCAGGGTCTCCCTGTCACTTAGGCTGGAGTCCAGTGGTACAATATCAGCTCACTGCTACCTCCAGCTCCTGGGCTGAAGTGATCCTGCCACCTCAGCCTCCCGAGTAGCTGGCGCTGCAGAATAACATGCTTTTGTATTTGTAGTATGCAGAAGGAGACGCCAGAAACTGGTAACGCTGGTCCCTGGGGGAGAAGTGAACTGGGTAGCTGGGGGATAGGCCTGGGAAGGAGTTTGGACTCTACACCTTTTCATACTTCTCATATTTGGAAACATGTAAATGTATTACTGAGTCCAAATATTTTAACAATCAAATACAGATACCAGAATTACATTATCTCTATTCATAATTTAAATTAGTACTGAACCAAAAGGAAATTAAATGTACCCTTTCTGCTGAACATGTATTTGATCCAAATATTGAAAGAAATAAAATGTAAAATGCAATTCTGCATTTTGGAAAATGAGTTACTGGTAGTAACACAAGGACTGAGAATGTGGGTGTAGAATTGAGGAACGCTTCAACATAAGGAACTATTTTAGCTAAAATTCTAAACACATGAAATCTACCAGGCTTGCAATTCACTCCATCTTCTAAACAACAACAACAACAATATCAAAACAGTAGTAAAGTAATGCAAGTCCAACAGCCCCTTCCTCCAAATATTCACCTTCCCTTCTGGTTTCAAACACAGAGCTTCCTATGTGATTTCTTTCTAAGGATAAGATTACCCCGACAATGATTTCTGTAATGAAGTATCTTCTCTTTATAAATTCCTACCATCTCTCTTTGCCTCTGTCCTGTACTCTGGCCCTCACTTTGAGACTATTTTGTTGAATAATTCTTTCCATAATGGATTTCCTGAAAATTCTTGGTCACTACTTCAAACCTACCTTCTTAAACTAACAGAAATCAGAAGAAAATTTTTAAATAAGAACTTTAGGCCGGGCGTGATAGCTTATGCCTGTAGTCCCAGCACTTTGGGAGGCCAAGGTGGGCAGATCGCTTGAGGCCAAGAGTTCGAGAAATAATTCTGGTCAACACAATGAAACCCCGTCTCTACTAAAAATACAAAAATTAGCCAGGCATAGTGGCCAGTGCCTGCAGTCCCAGCTACCTGGGGAGGCTGAGGCAGGAGATTCGCTTGATCCCAGGAGGCAGAGGTCGCAGTGAACTGAGATCATGCCACTGCACTCCAGCCTCAATGACAGAGCAAGACTCTTGTCTCAAAAAAAAAAAAAAAAAAAGAGAAAAAGAACTTTAGATATGAAGTTAATCCGAAGTTCCCAAGAATCTGACAGGATTTTTCTAAAAATATTTGAAACTGTGGCACCATCACTCTAAAAGTTATTTCAGCCTAAGAGGAATTCCCCTCCTCTTCTTTCCCAAAACAAACCCACGTGGAGAAAATACAACTGAGGAAAGACAGAGCAGTAGCAAGGTTCTAAATGACGGCTAACAGAATTCAACTGAGTCTCCAGGGACAAAACTCAAAAAGAAAACCTGACTGGTGAGAAAAAGAGCTACAATTAAAAAAAAAAAAAAAACCATCTCTACAGGTTCCTCTGAGTGTACTAAGTTCTGTAGTGATGGAAGTTGTTCTGTTTTATCTTAAACTTAGGCCTTAAAGAAATGCCCATTGAGGGCCTTCATTGGAGGACTACACATCAGTATAACGTCCAACTCTCAACATCATCTCCCAGGTCAATGCAGAAGAACTCTATAAATAAAGAAGATTTTGTATTTATAAGTTTTTCAGCCACTATTGAGGGAAAAATACCAATGCAAAATTCAGTGCAAGACAGCACAGAAGAAATATTTTCCTACACACCAGGGTTAACTTAAAATTAAAGTAGCTATACTTTTTTGTGTGTGTGTGATGGAGTTTCGCTCTTTTTGACCAGGCTGGAGTGCAATGGCGTGATCTCGACTCATCACAACCTCCACCTCCCGGATTCAAGCGATTCTTCTGTCTCAGCCTCCCGAGTGACTGGGATTACAAGCATGTGCCTCCAAGCCCAGCTAATTTTGTATTTTTAGTAGAGATGGGGTTTCTCCATGTTTCTCAGGCTGGTCTTGAACTCGTAGCCTTAGGTGATCCACCCACCTCAGCCTCCCAGAGTGCTGGGATTACAGGTAATGCACCCGGCTCTAAAGTAGCCATACTTTTATATATAGTTAATGCCCGGCACAACGAAGTTTCCATTAACGATGGACCACGTATGTAACAGTGGTCCCGTAAATGGAGCTGCCCTATACAGGTGTTCCATTTTTACTTTGTATGGCTTAGTTTTACTGTACCTTTTCTATGTCTAGATATACTTAGATATACAGATACCATTTGTCAGGTAATGAGTACTGTCGGGTTAGGGGGAGAGGAAAACTGCCGACAGCGTGCAGGATGGTAACATGCTGTGCACGTCTGCCGACTAGGAGCAACAGGCTACACCATATACCCTAGGTGTGTAGCAGGCCACGTCATCTAGGTTTAAGTCGCTCGACGATGTTCACACTACAATGCAATGGCCTAAGGACGCGTTTCTCAGAATGTGCCCCTGTTGCCAAGTGACGCATGACTGGATAGCTTGTGGAACATGCTAAGGGTATCATTACCGGGTTATACAGCTTATTGAAGATAGGGGCTGTATCTTACTTCTCTCACTGTCCTAGTATCTAGTAATACCTCGTGCTCAGCAAATTCTCAAAAATATTTGTTGAATGAATGAACAAATGAACAAAAGCAAAATGAGGAAATGGCACCCTATGATGAGAAAAAAAATGTTCTGGGGCCTATCCTGAATGAGCGCTTTTACTGTCCTTCAGGAACATTCTTAGAAATTCTGAGAAGAGTTTTCTCATTCTCTAAGAGTAAATATGTCTGAGTCAGATCACTTAACTGCTACACAGAGATCGGATCTGTATCTTTTAAAGAGAAGGGTTAGGCAAGGACCAACGACATCCAAATTCCCTCTAGCAAAGAAAATGATGATACCTTCAGGGGACCTGCAGTTGACATGAGCCCCTGCGAGAACCCTGTTCATGGTTACAAGGCAGGGGCCCAGTGTCTCAGCCTCCCTGGGGAGAAAATAGGAATGTGCAGCTCACATGACCCTTGATAATCTCCTGCTTCAGATATTCAGGCACCCATTTAAAACACATTGTTGGAAGGGACCACGCAGATTAGCCAATATCCATATTTTATAAAAGGAAAAAGAGAGACCTAAACAGATGAAGTGACTTGGCCACACAGCGAGTCAGTAACTGGTTCCAGGATGAAAACCAAGTTTTCCTGGCCCCTGATCCAAAGTTGTGTCTAACTCACACTCCCCTGCTCCTCTGCCTGAAATGAAGGGCTGACTGCAGGGCTATTCCCATCCAAACCATCCAAGTATAAACAACCAAAATCACATCGTCAGACCTGACACAGGCTGTCTGACAGTTCTGAACGCTGTGTTATGCCATCTCTAAAAGGCACATAGAAAAAAAATGTTTCAGACCAATTGCCTTCATGCAGAAATAATTGATTTATTCTGGAGTGTGTTTTACCAATGATTGTTTGCTCCTGTTTTTTAAGACAATACTATTTCAAGTTCTGTGGGAAGTATGTGACTCAAGGCATTACATTTTCCTTTTCAGAAACTCTCTAAATAATAAACATCAGCCTCCACTCCCACTAGGAACCTGTATCTCACCGTGCCGTGAGGCTCACAACCAAGGACTGGGTTGGGGGTGCTGTCAGGTTAGGGGGAGAGGAAAAGTCATCTGTCAGACAAAGGTTCTGTTTAAGCTTATTTTGATAGCAAATAAATTATTTTTATGGTGCTGTAGCATAAAAGTCTAGTTTACAGGGCTCTGTTTCTGGTTTTTGCCATTTACTTTCAAGTTTTATTTTAGAAGTTGGTCTTGTGCCCGGGGAAACTCATCTGGGAAGAGAAAGTTCTGACTTCAGGGCACAGGTCTGGTATTGTTCCAATTCACTAAATAAAGCCATTTTTCTTATCTGTGAAACTTAAACCCACTCCAGGATATTTTTCTTTTCCCAGTACACAGTTCAGCTGCCAAATGCATTACTGCATCATAATTCTAAGTCCCGTGTTTACATTTCTAAGAAACAATGTTTAATTACTCTAGAAGCAAAATAGAAGGGAGCTACTCAAATTGTTAACAAATCATAACCACAAGAGCTGCCCTGTACAAGGTACAAACAGAGAGCAAAGGCAGTAAAGGGACAAGGGCCTATACTACATCTGGTGGCTTCTCTTCCCCAGCACTCAAAGCATACTGCTTCCTGGGAAATCTTTCCATCAAACTATTCATAATGACTCATATTTAAGACCATCCACACAGAATATGACAGTTGAGCATGTCTGTACATCTCAGAAATATGGGGAGAAAATACAGCTCAAAAATATCCAATCTTGGGGACCAAAACATTATGAAAATACTTGTGCTGAAAGCCCTTTTTAGTCTTGGGAAACAGTAAGACAAAAGCAGGTCCCGATGCAGATCCATAATGAATGTCTTGATGAGGAAATAGAAGGGGTCTCAAAGCTGGGTTTTAAAAAAGCAAAAATTGCTACAGTTGCATCTTATGCCACTTAACGATGTGACAGGGTTTGGAGGTTTTCTTCCCCTCCAAATCTGATGTTGAAATGTGACCTCCAATGTTGGAGGTGGGCCTAGTGGGAAGCGTGTGGGGGCGTGTGGGTCACGGGGACAGATCCCTCATGAATGGCTTGGTGCTGTCCTTGCCATAGCGAGTGAGTTCCTACTCTATGAGTTCGCACAAGGGCTGGGTGGTTAAAAGAGCCTGGCCCCTCATCCCTTGCTCTCTCTTGCTCCCTCTTTTGCCTTGTGTCTTGCCTGCTCCCCCTTAGCCTTCTGCCTTGATTACAAGCTTCCTGAGGCCTCACAAGTAGCGGAGCAGATGCTGGTGCCATGCTTGTACAGCCTGCAGAACCATGAGCCAATAAAACCTCTTTTCTTTATAAATTACCCAGTCTCGGGTATTCCTTTTATTGCAACACAGAACAGACTAACACACCATGAAATAAACGTTTTTAAGAATAAGACTGAATTGTCAGCAGTAATAACTCAGATTCATTGTTATCCAATTAATTCATCAGTGAGAACAGGAAACCGGTGATAGCCCTACAAAAGAACAGCATCTTCCTAATAAAATGTATAAGGCGGGGGTGGCCGTGGAATGAGCCCAAGGTCCCAGCTGCCCAAATGTCAGACAGTAATTCTGAAATGGTTTCCTACATTATAATACAATTCCAACAGGATTTTCTGAGTCATTCCCTCTCCTCAAGGGACAGAATGTTTTGATACTGCACCGTGATGTACAATAGAGTAAGTTATTCTTACGTCATTATTCATCTGGAGTGTCATAATACCTCTGATCTGAGTCTGGCACTCCCCGGCAGAGGGAGTTAATACAAAAATACATAAGGCAGTTGAAAGAAGGAGAATACACAGCATTCATTTTCAAATGAAAAACAAAAATACCAACACAGAAAACCTGATCCATGATAAAACTCTAGGCGTAATTGGGAAATAGTATTTACTAGTAGAGATCAAATTTTATTAAAACTTTTAAAAAATGTTTCCTTAATTGTGCATACTTTTCCCTCTAAGAACAGTTTGAGTTTTTGAATCTTTTATAAATCTGACAATTCTTTATTTTCTCCTTATGTGGATTTGTTTGGCAGGTATTTTGACTTTATGATCTGTTTCATGTATTACCTGTAAGTCCTTTTCATATTATTTCTTCTAGTGTTTCTCTAACAATATCATCTCCCTGGAATAGAGAAAAGCCCCCCCAGAATTCAGTGATGGCTAACTATTGCACCACACTGCCTCAAAAGACATAACTGGGAGGAGTGGGAAAGATGGGGAGACACAGATCCGTACAAAGATGCAGTTATCCTGCATGGAAAAATCTAGAGTGCCACACAAGTATTATAGTTAATAATATCGCATTACATACTACAAACTTGCTATGAAAGTAGATTTTAGGTACTCTCACCACAAAAAAAGAAAGGTAACTATATGAAATGATAGGTGTGTTAATTTAATTGTAGTAATTACTTCACTAGGTATACGTACATCAAGATATCATGTTGTATACTTTCAATACATACAACTTTTTTTAAAAGGGGGGAAAAAACCCAAAAGGTATAATTAATGAAGGCAACTCCAAGAGATTAAAAACAACCTGGCTCACCTAAGGAAGTGCAGGAAGTGCTGATGAAGCAAAATAACCTGCTAATGTTTTCAATGCTGGAAAGAAGGTGTTTGGACCAGGCCACCTCAAAAGCACAAGAGCGGCAGATAAGAATTTAGAGGACATTTAAGAACATACCAGACTTAGAGAATAACTTCTGTGTTCACCCTACTTATGTTGTACATATTTGGATGGTTACAGCTACAAGCTATCAACAACGTATTTCAAAATGGCTCAAGTCAGGTTCTGCAACAGACCAATTAAATCAGAATCTCTGTGAGTAGAGCCCAGGCATCTGGGTTTTAAAGCTCCCAGGGTGATTCTAATGCACAACCAGGCTGAGAAGCCACAGCTCTGGCCAATCATGCTTTGGGCCTCAGGTCTTAGACCACTTACCAAAAGCACATGGGAGGCTGAGTCCTAAGAAAAGCTGAGGGTTTATTATTAAGGAAGGGAGAGGGAGGGACAGAGGTGTTGATGGCTGATGGGGAAGGAGCAGAGAGTATAAATCCAATTTTAGAAATTCATGTTTTATTAAAGAAAATTTAAAACCTGGTAATATTTGTTATGGTGATCTAAAATCATAATGTACTAATTACAGGTTTCTGCAGTTTCTCATTTGCTTACAACAAATCACATTATTGACTAATGCATGTATATATGTATATGCTAAACTGGGAACACTTACGATTACTTCCTCATTTCATTCTGTGACTCAAATAGGTTAAAATGACTGTCTTTCTTAAATTTCAGTTCCTAACTGGCCAATATATAAACAATAAAATATGCAGCCTTAAAGCTGAGCAAGGAGATACCTTTATAACCTTCAAAGTGATATTGTAATCTGTTTTTTAGAGGTCATCTGCTTAGTAAGCAAGACATGCATAAGGAGATGGAAATTTCCTTTTCATAGTTTTGTTCTGGAAACACATAAACAAACTCATTCGAAACAAACAGTCCCAGCATGCTAGCTATACATTTTCCCCAGAAAATACAAAGGAGAAAACAGAGTGGTCCTTGAAGTGGCCAAACTGGCCTTATGGCAAGAGGGGTGCTTCAAAATTGAGACATATGAGCCCCAAATAGGCAGGAGATTCAACAAAGCTGTGAGCTCTTCCTGTGAATTTACATTTGGAGCCTATAACATAATAGGCAAGGTAGCACAGCATTATGTCATGTCAAGTTACTTCTTGCTTATACATATTTAAAACTACAAAAGAGAAACAACTATTCATACTTATTCTGCTCATTAATATGTTCATACCTTCATAAGCATATATACAAAATATATACATTTTTATTGAAGGTATTAACTTTAAAATTCAGTGAACCTAAAGGTATTGCTTGCTCTGTTTTATTTCATTGCATAACTAATAAAGTTTCTTTTTCTTTCTTTTTTTTTTTTTTTTGACAGAGTCTCACTCTGTCGCCCAGGCTGGAGTGCAGTGGTGTGATCTCGGCTTACTGCAACCTCTGCTTCCCTGGTTCAAGTGATTCTCCTGCCTCAGCCTTCTGAGTAGCTAGGACTACAGGCACCCACCACCATGCCCGGCTAATTTTTTATATTTATAGTAGAGACGGGATTTCACTGTGTTAGCCAGGATGGTCTCCATCTCCTGACCTCATGTTTCACCCACCTTGCAAAGTGCTGGTGTTACAGGCATGAGCCACCACGCCCGGCGTTTCTTTTGTATGTATATTTAATTTTATTTAATTTTAAGTTCTCCGGATTCACGTGCAGGACGTGCAGGTTTGTTACCTAGATACATGTGTGCCATGGTGGCTTGTTGCACCTAACAACCAATAAAGTTTCAGTTGTGTCTTTTCAGTATTTTCATCTACTGTTTAGATATATAACAGGCTGTCAGTTTTGTTTTGCTGGGGAAAAAATGAGGACCCCTTAGGGCAAGATTTGCCATAGATTTTTAAGATTTATTAAATTTAATTAATTAATTTATTTTTATTTTACTTTAAGTTCTGGGGTACATGTGCAGATCTTGCAGGATTGTTACATAGGTACACACATGCCATGGTGGCTTGCTGCCTCCACCCCCCCGTCACCTACATTAGGTATTTCTCCTAATGCTATCCCTCTCCAATCTCCCTATCCCCTGCTATCCCTCCCCTAACCCCCCATCCCCCCAACAGACCCCAGCGTGTGATGTTCTCCTCCCTGTGTCCACGTGTTCTCATTGTTCAACACCCACTTATGAGTGAGAACATGTGGTGTTTGGTTTTCTGTTCTTGTGTCAGATTAGAGAATGATGGTTTCCAGACTCATCCATGTCCCTGCAAAGGATATGAACTCATTCTTTTTTATGGTTGTATAGTATTCCATGGTGTATATGTGCCTCATTTTCTTTATTCAGTCTATCCTTAATGGGCATTTGGGTTGGTTCCAAGTCTTTGCTATTGTAAACACTGCTACAATAAACATACATGTACTTGTGTCTTTATAATAGAACGATGTATAATCCTTTGGGTATATACCCAGTAATGGGATTGCTGGGTCAAATGGCATTTCTAGTTCTAGATCCTTGAGGAATCGCCACAGTGTCTTCCACAATGGTTGGACTAATTTACACTCCCACCAACAGTGTAAAAGTGTTCCTATGTCTCCACATCCTCTCCAGTATCTGTTGTCTCCAGACTTTTTTATGATCGCCATTCTAACTGGCGTGAGATGCTATCTCAATGTGGTTTTGATTTACATTTCCCTAATGACCAGTGATGATGTGCATTTTTTCATGTTTGTTGGCTGCATAAATGTCTTCTTCTGAAGAGTGTCTGTTCATATCCTTCCCCCACTTTTTGGTGGGGTTGTTTTTTTAATGATAGTGACATTTAGTATGGAAAGAGTATCTACTTTACCTCCTAGTACTGAAAGCTACATATTGACTACCATGGGAAATGGTGCCCTAGGCTCTTTTCCTCAGTTAGCTCTAGAGCAGTGCCCAATAACAGAAATATTATATAAGCCACATATGTAATTTCAAATTTTATAGTAGTCACATTTTTAATAAGATAAAATTATGTTAATAATACATTTTATTTAATCTAATGTATCAAAAATATTATCTCAACAAATAATCAACATTTTAAAAGTACTTACTTTATATTATTCTTTTTAAATACTAAGTCTTTGAACTATAGCATGTATTTTACACTTATAGCATATCTCAACTTGGACATTAAATTTTTATTGGAAGTCCTTTATCATAAAATTTAGAGATGAAAAGGTAAGCTCACATATTCGAGTTGTTCCAATCATATATATGGACATCAATTTAAAAGTTTTGATTAAAACTAAATATAATTTGCACTTCAGTTATTCTATCACACTACCATCTGTCAAGTGTTTTTGAGCCAAATATGGCTATTGGCTACAGTACTGGGTAGCTCAGCTCTAGACTATGAGAGTACAATGGTGCCTGGACACCACCCTGCTGTTCTCCAGAAGAAGTAGTCAAGAAGAGCCCAAGAAAGGAAGCTGTGACAGCTCAGGCCCAAATAATGTTTACTCCATTGTGGGCAGCTGAGAACAGCAAACCGTCACTAGCATAAATTGATGCTGTTCAGTAAGAGCCCTGGAGGATCTGCATGAGGGATCCATCTTATCACGTGAGAGCTGCAGAGATGGCTCTCAGAAGCAAAACCAACCAGGGACACTAGGACCAGAATCTTATCCTAAAGCTTCCTAAAGCATGGTGTGATTAACTGAGAAGAAAAAAATCTCAGGCCCCTAGGACCCAGCACCTCTAGAGCTGTTTGTATCTTTGGTTGTAAATTCCTTCCCAAATAACATTTTAGAGTCACAGTCACCTCTTGAATACGCATGGTAGGAGGATCAGCGATTACTCCAATAAATTACATTCTGCATCATTTTCCCAAGCCATTTCCAGTCACTCTTATAAATGCTGCTTACCTAAATTCCCTGCAGTGTAGTGAGTGGTACAGAACATGACAGATGGACACATGCCTGAAAAGATACTGTGTCATCCCATGTTCATAGCTGCACAATTCACAACTGCAAAAATATGGAACCAGCACAAATGCCCATCAGTCAACAAGTAAAGAAATTGTGATATATATATCACGGAATACTACTCAGCCATATGAAGGAATGAAATAATGGCATTCACAGTGACCTGGATGGAACTGGAGACCACTGTTCTAAGTGAAGTAACTCAGGAATAAAAAACCAAACATCCTATATTCTCACTCATAAGTGCGAGCTAAGCTATGAGGACACCTATTCCCCAAAAACCTACTGAAATTTTTTTCAAAAATAGGGAAAAAAAGATATTATGTTATTTTTTGGGAGGAAGATTTGGGTGGATAACTTAATAAAATGTCACAAGTTTTTAAAGAAAAAATATATAACTATAGTGACCATAATTTTCCCCCAAATTAATTTTTTTAAAAGTGAATTATACAGCCTAAAAGAAGCAGAATAAATCAGCACTACCTTAGGAAGTCTGCCTTTGAACACAAAACAGTGAACCAAAAAAGGTATACAATCACATACAATTAAGTGTTCAAATACAAGTTAATCTAAATGATTAACTTCTGCATATGTTAAAAGGGAGACATCTTTTGGGTTATCATTTCAAACTCTCTCCCAAATATTAATAAATCTTAAAACAGAATTTAAAGAAAGGTATAGAAAGTGAGCATTCCATTCCCTTCTCTATCTCTTCATTTGCTTTTGATGGTGAAGCTCATGAACAGAACAAGGGCCCAAGTGCCGGCCATGATAAAGAGGAGAAAAAGAAAGTAGAGAAACTAGCTCCTGGACACCTTGGATGTCACAACGCACAAAGCTCAACCTTTTCTTCTTTATTCACATGCATTCATTCTATACAGACACTTACTTAAGGCTTCCAGTGGGGCCCCTTCCCGCCCTTAGGCCACTGTGTGTGTCTGGCAGCCCCTGAGCCCAGGCTCCATCTGGTTCTATTCTCTCATAGGCTCTAACCTCTCTTTCCATGGACTTGCCATAGTTTGCTCTAGTTTACAGCTATAGATTTTTAAAAGTTACTTAACTATTGCCTGTCACTCCCTAGACTGTGGGTATCATGAGGCAGGGATGTCTCTGTTGTGTTCATCCAGGAAGCACATTTCCTAACACATACACCTTTACTCAGGGGGTGTTCAATAAGTCTTTTGGTTGAATGAATTCATTTGCTATTTGGTTAGCAAATTTAAGACCTTTTTTCATTCTGAAATTTTAAAACTCTCTATGAGACCTTCCTTAAATAAAGCTTTAACTGTCAAAAAATAATAATTCTTAATTCTGAAATATTAAAACTTTCTATGAGACCTTCCTTAAATAAAGCTTTCAACTGTCAAAAAAAATATCAGTCGCTATGTGTTTATAAAAACAGGTGATTTCTTTCCTTCTACCCTCACTGCCAGCATTATCGAAATGTAGTTTTCAATCTTAGAAAAAAAATATTGTGTAACTGAATAGCAGTGGATATGAGTGGTACACAAGCTGGAAGAAACTGATGTCCACATCTTGGCAGTGGAACTGTTGCTCCATAAGAATGAAGAACGTAGACGTTTTGTTCAAGGCAACAACCCTATCACTTTGTCCCAGAACAACACTGCAAAATGGTGAAGGCACATGAGCCTCATGCTTCAGGCCCCAATGTGGAACAAGTGACAAAGAGGTGGAGCACAGCAGATGAGACGCTGCCTATGATCACTCTGTGCAGAAAATGCTGACCTTGTTTTAAATCGTGGCAGCAAGTTAAAGAACACAAATAGCTAACTTGAAGTCAGTGAGCCTTTGTGGACATTAAGAAAATGCCTGGGCAAAGGCTGCTTGTACCTGGTTCACTCGAGGGTGCCATACCGCTCGGGAGGTCAATTACATGACATAGTACATGCTTCCCCATCACGAGATGAGCAAGTGAGGGAAAAGCAAGTTCCTAGCAGAGGAATAAATTGTTTTCTGTCAATTTTGCTTAAAGGAGAATGTATGCAGTGTAAACTGCTGTAATTTCTAGAGAAACTTAAATTTCTGTAAAGTAACTTATGGAGTTGTCAACTACATTAAAAATAAACCTATTTTTAGAAACCCACTGCATTATATCAAAATCAGTCCAAGTTAAAAAGTTCACATTATTAACTTTTTTAGCAACAGATGAGCAAAAGTCACTAAATTTTAACGGTATCCTTTTTCACCCCAAATTTCACCCTCTTAACTGTAATAGGAAAAGAGGAAACAGGGAGAAGGGGAAAGATACAGGTTGTACTAAAAATCCTCCAATCTGTGAACTTAGGAAGATTAACTTGGTTTCTTTTCCTGCAGAAGGGTGGATAATAAAAGCATGTTCATCAAATACTTGTTATTAAAAGACTGTAGGACACTCTACTAAGCATTTATTTCTTTTTCCAGAAATTACTCCAATCCTGCCTTATGGTCTTTTCCTCACACTGAGTGGAAACACAAGTCAATGTTACCCCAAATGACACATAGCACTGTCTGTGGAAACTATGATCGGCCACAGAAACACGGAGCATTAAGTCTCTCTTTAATTCCAAAGCAAATCAGCTCTAATGATAAGAGTACCATCTTCCACCAGTGCACCACATCTGGAGGTCACACAAGAACAGGTCTGCACTTTCTGCCCTGTGACTCGTGCGAATGCAAGGGATGGGGAATCAAACCTAAACCTGGACTAAGAGAGATAAATGTCCACTGGACCCCAAGGTCTGGTAACTCTGAAAAGGCATCTGTGACCTGTGATGCCCTTCACAAATCCCTGACTTCCTGGATGGCACCCTGGGGTCAAGGTGCATCCTCCGCAGCTCCCCTGGCTTCTGCTTTGATCCGAGAGTGATTCAGCACCTGTAAACTCTGGCTACAAACTCGTATCTCCTGCAGCCATCCCACATCCTTCCCTGCCCTCAGTTCTGCTTCACACACGAATCAGTAATTATTAACTACAGAGAGATGAACAGACCCACGAAGCACTGCAGAGATCCTTCCCAGGAGCTGAAGTCCTCCATTACAAAGGAAAGCATGCCTGTACATCTCCCCCTCCCCCTGCTACACCCCTCACTTGCCTGGAAGTTGCTCAGCTGGTTAATAGGTGATAAATGACAATCATTTTCCTAAGATGTCCGAGCTCCTCAGCTTTTATATTACCATTCAATGAAACCAATACTAGTGTTTAACATGACAAATATATAAAATCAATCTGTGGAAACTGGAAATTTGAAAAGCAGGTGAGTAGGGGTTGGCACACAGAAAATGTCTGACTCTAACAATATAAACCAACAGTTTTGGCCAGGCGCAGTGTTTCACGTGTGCAATCCGAGCACTTTGGGAGGCCAAGGCTGGCAGATCACTTGAAGTCAGGAAGGAGTTCGAGACCAGCTTGACCAACATGGTAAAACCCCATCTCTACTAAAAATATAAAAATTAGCTGGGCATAGTGGCGGGTCCCTATAATCCCAGCTACTCAAGAGGCTGAGGCACAAGAATCACTTGAACCTGGGAGGCAGAGGGTGCAGTGAACCAAGATCTCACCACTGCACTCCAGCCTGGGCGACAAAGTGAGACTCTGCCTCAGTCCATCCATCCATCCATCCATCCATCCATCCATCCACTCCTCCCTCCCCTCCATCCATCCAACCTCCCTCTCTCCCTTCATCCATCCATCCAGGAACAGAGTTTCAGTCTCGGCTCCAGGAAAGTAATGGCTATGTCTTCCATGAGCATCTTTTCAGAGTCTGAAAAGGGTCTGGGGTTGTGCACACTGGAGGTACTCAAATAGAGTCAGTCACTTAAAAGTGACTGAAATATGCATTCTTTCTCTCATCTATTTTTTCTTAAGTACAGGTGTGTGTGTGAGTGCATGCGTTTGCAGAGTAAAGAAAGGGTCTTTTTTGATCACTGGAGAATATATAGAAATCAAATTGTCCTTAGCGCCTGGCACCATATGTGTACCTTTTCTCTTCTTTCAGGTCAAATATCTGGGGTACTCATACTCCAACAGGAATAAAGGGAACCACACATTTCTAATGCAAGTTATATTCATTCCTACGGCCACTATAATAAATAACCACAAAGTTGGTGGTCTAACACAAATTTATTATCTGACAGTTCTGGAAGTCAGAAGTCCAAACTGAGTCTCACCAGACTAGAACTCAGGTGATGGCAGAGCTGCGTTCCCTTGGGAGGCTCACTTCTCACCTTTTCCAGCTTCAGGGCTGCCCATGTTCCTTGGCTAGTGTCCCTGCATCACTCCGAACCCTGTTCCTGTCCCATCCTTTATCCTTTTCTCTAACTATCTCTCTTTAATAACGTGCCTCACAGTTATGTGGGGCATACTGGGCAAATCCAAGATAATCTTTCCATCTCAAGATCCTTAGCCCAGTGACATCTGCAAAGTCTTTTTTTGTCATGGTAAAGTAACATATTCACAGGTTCCAAAGATTATGGCCTGGACATTTTGGGGGGTCATTATTCAATCTACTACACTAATGAATTACATTTCATTGCTATTCATAGAGCCCATGATATTTGAAATTTTCATTCAAATAAAAATATGCCTTCAGCCTACTTATGGACAAGATTATATGGAAGTCTTTTTGGTTCATTATTCTCCATCATATGACCTTAAGTATCCCAAATCCCATTTCTCTGCCTCAGTTACTCCACATCTAAACCATTGGTACCAGAAATGTTAAGAAGGGTATGTGGAATGCAATGCCTTCTAACACCTTAGATATTTGGAGACATTAACATGTGTTACATATATTAGCAGTTTCTTACATTCCTGGAATCACACAGCAGACAGTCTCAACTATCAAGACAAATCTGAAATCCAGCAGGGAAACAGCAATGGCAAATACTCCAGCATAGATGCCCCTCAGCAAATATTTACATCTGAACACCTACTAAGTGCACAGCTCAGCACTTGACACCGTGGAGGAGATGATATAATGGAGAAATATGCCCAGTAGAAGACAGAAAATATACAGAGAAGAAAAAACAAGTGGGAAGTGCTATACTGGAAACACACACACACACACACACACAAAGTGCTTTAGAGTCTCAGCTGAAGGAGAGCTGTTCTCAGAGTCAGACTTCAGAGTCGATTCAGGGAATGACATCACTGCAAAAGTGGCACTTAGCTTGGTTTAAAACATAGGTAGAATTTTGCTACAGAACCTTTCCAATTAACAGAAAGACAATGAAGGTCAGGCGTGGTGGCTCGTGTCTGTAATCCCAGCACTTTGGGAGGCTAGGGGAGCAGATCACCTGAGGTCAGGAGTTTGAGACCAGCCTGACCAACATGGTGAAACCCCATCTCTACTAAAAGTACAAAAATTAGCTGGGCATGGTGGCAGATGCCTGTGGTCCCAGCTACTTGGGAGGCTGAGGCAGGAAAATCACATAAACCCAGGGGGTGGGGGTTGCAATGAGGCAAGACTGCACCACTGCATTCCAGCCCGGGATACACAGCGAGACTCTGTCTCATTAAAAAAAAAAAAAGAAAGAAAGAGGAGAAGGAGGAGGAAGAGGAGAAAGGAGGAGGAGAAGGAGGAAGAAGGAGGAGGAGGAAGGAAAAGGAAGAAGGAGGAAAGGAAGAGGAAGAAGGAGAAGGAAGGCAAAAGAAGGAGGATGAGGAGGAGGAGAAGAAGAAGAAATAGTGAATAAATAAATCATGGTCCCAGGGCAAGAAAGTTCTCACTCAATCTATTTATTCATCACTTATGCACATGGTATTTCCAAATAAAAGAGACTTGTTTCTATCTATAAAAAGATCTAGTCTTTGTTTTTAATAATCCAAAATTACACAAAAGCACCAAAATCAAGTAAAAATTAGCCTCACGAAAAAGGTATCTACTCTTTGATCTCTCTCTGACAACACTCACAAAACAGACCCCTTCCAACAGGTTTGTGTAAGTGGGTTTTTGGTTCACCACAAAATGAATGGCAGCAAAGTGAGCCTGGGAAGGTGTCTTGCGTTTCCTCGGATTCTGTATTTGGCTATTTGGTATCCATCAATTACAGGACAAGTTAACAGCCAAGTCATTTCCATCTCTCCTGTGATCTAGCTGAGCCACCTCCTTTCTAACTCTCAGCTACCCAGCCCACATTTCCCCCTGCCCTAAATCCCTCTGGGCCAGAAACTGACAACTAAAGACCATCCCACCCCTACAGCCAACCTCAGGTTGATTCCCCTGCTCTGCCTTGCCTTTTCTATAGAAACCCAGTAAAGGATCTGGCCTCGGCTTTCCCCCTGACTCCCTGTCTCTTCCTCTTCATCAAAATAGATGCTTCTCCTCCTGGCCCCCTCTTCTCTAGAAAATGTAAGTAATAAAAAAAAAAACTTCTTTCTGCCAGGTACACTAGTTCACGCCGGTAATCCCAGCATGTCTGCCAAGGCTGGTGGATCACTTGAGGTCAGGAGTTCAAGACCAGCCTGGCCAACATAGTAAAACCCCATCTCTACTAAAAATAGGAAAAGTAGCTGAACGTAGTGGCCCACGCCTGTAATTCCAGCTACTTAGGAGGCTGAGGCAGGAGAATCACGAACCTGGGAGACAGAGGCTGCAGTCAGCCAAGATGGTGCCACTATACTTCAGCCTGGGAAACAGAGTAAGACCCTGTCTCAAAACGAAACAAAACAAACAAACAAAACTTCTTTCAATGGCATTGTCCCCCACTGTGTCATCACTCAGTCATCTCTGTAAGTTAAAATCCTATAGGTACAAACAAGACAGAATGGGGGAAATGCTATAAATATCACCTCTGAAAATAGCAAAAAGTGACAAATGACCATGAGGAAGGATACCAAAAAGCTCCCCCAGGCACTCAGGAGTCTTGCCATGTGGAAGTGTTAAGGTAACTAAGGGCAGGTCATGAATTAAACCACAATGACCCATGTTCACAAAACAGTGTTGATAATGATGAGATTGAGAAAAGGTCAAACTGTGTTCTACACAGTCAAGATAAGATTTCAGAAGGTTAAGTACTTTAGAACGACTTTCACACACACCAAAAAGGTTAAAATTGGAGTTTGAGCGTTTAAAGAATATGTCAATGATCTCAAATGTTAAATCATCCTGAGTGCTTTTCCTCAATAGTTGGGGAAAGCTGTGCCCTGGAGTCAGGCAAAACAGGTCCTGCTCCCAACTTCATCACTAACTCACTGTGTGACGTTGGAGAAGTCGTTTCCCGTCTCTGAGTCTCCATTTCCTCTAATGAGAAAAGAATACTGAACCCGACACCGTCTAAGATGCCTTCCAGCTCTGACATCTTATCTTTCATAAGTAAACTGCCATTAGTAACCTAGAATGTGAATTCTAATCACATATTTCAGCCACTATCACAAATTATAGGTTTGTTTTTGCCTCTTAACCAGAAATGTAACGTTTTTTAAAAAGAAAACCCAAAAGTCAAAACTATTCGAATCTCTCCTTAAGGAATTTATCTCATGAAGAAATACCCAAGCTCTCCCTATCAGGATGTTTTGAAATCCCAGTCAAGAATGCCCAACAAAAATATTTACAAGCACATAAGAAGAAAACACATGCTTATGATAATTTTAAAAAGAAGAAGAAAAATGAGGTAGAGGAAGGGGAAGGATTGAAAGGAGGAGGGGGAGGAGGGGGAGGAGGGGGAGGAGGGGGAGGAGGGGGGGAGGAGGGGGGAGGAGGGGAGGAGGGGGAGGAGGGGGGAGGAGGGGGAGGAGGGGGAGGAGGGGGAGGAGGGGGAGGAGGAGTCCTCTCATCTTCAGCACATATACAGTATTCTGTGGGGCCTCTAAACAGAAAATTATCCAGAATTGTGTGTGCCTCTGCTCTGGCAGGACACAAGTAAGTTTTCAAAGTGGATATGAACGGATAAAAAGCACAAGGCTTCTGTAAAATAAATATATAAAGTAGCATGGAAAGAACACATTATTGTTCAAGAGTCAGGAAGCTCTGGAGCCCAGCCCAGGAAAACACTCTGCAACCTAAGGTGTGCCCTTCCAAGTCTTGGTCTGTTTATAAAGGACTCAGAGATAATTCCAAACATGTGTGATTTCATGTCAATCCAACTTTCCTGAGAGAAAACATGTTCAAACTCAGAATAGTTAAGATTTGGAAAGGACAGGTGACCATTATTTCAATACACTTTTCAGTACTGCTGCATGCTAAGAAAGCAGATGCCTGCTGGCTGGCCTCACCACACGGAGGGATTAATGGGTCAATTTCTTGAGGAAATAGCACCATGGCATAATTGGCTGTCACTCAGCCAGGCATCAATCAGATGGCTTTTTCTCATCTATCTGAGCTTTTGTTCGTTATCCCTTAGGCCATATCAGAAATATAGCTGAGAACATTCTCCGATGCCTCGGTTTCTCTCACCAAAGCATCAGGAATAGAAGAGTGTGTGTGTCGCTATGTTGACAATGTCACTATATTGTCTGTCTCCTCATAAGAAGGGTTGAAAACTCAGTGGATAGTGTTGTAATGAGATAAATGGCCTAAAATTGCTTATGCTCTAAGCTCACCTACTTCAAAGCATTTCATAAATACCTGCCAAATTTTTCTGGCACATCTCATTCCTTGGATAATGAAAAAAGAAACAAAAGGATAAACCTTGTAAGACATCAGAGGCTCAGAGCAGAACAAGACCAACAAGACCTAAGTTCTGCCTGCTCTGCTCCAGATACAATTTCATGTTTACTCCATATCACAGGAGAGAAAGCAAACAACTCAAAATTAAAATCACACTCTCATTAAGTAAACCGTTCCAGGACTTCGGCCCAGTGTGTTCCTTCAGAATTAATGTATTCCGCTGCCTGGAGCCATCCCCATTGTCCTATTCTGAGTGACTACAGGGAGAAGGCACAGAGCCCCAGACCCAGGGAGCAAGGCTACTGTGCTGCAGCCACTTCTGTCACCCACAAGAAGCCACCTGAGGCTCTGAGACCTCGCCCCAGCCACATCCAAGGCCCTCCTCACCAACCCCACCCCAGTTAGAGTTGCCAGATAAAATACAGGATGCCCAGTTAGATCAGAATTTCAGATAATTAACGATCTTTTAGTATAAGTTATGTTCCAAATATTGCATGGGACATGTTTACAGCAAAAAAAAATTATTTATATGAAATTCAAATTTAACCAAGTGTCTTGTATTTTTATTTGCTACATCTGGCAACTCTACCCCCTCATTCTTTCACTACTCCTCCAAGGTATTCTACAATACACGGAGAAAAATAAATTCTGGCACAAAAACAACTGGGAGGTGAGGAAGAATTGACAAGCTAATTTCAAAAGAAAAAGTCTGGCCGGGCATGGTGGCTCATACACGTAATGCCAACACTTTGGAAGGCCAAGGCAGGAGGACTGCTTGAGGCCAGGAGTTCAAGACCAGCTTAGGCAACATAGTAAGACCTCATCTCTACAAAAAATAAAAAATTAGCCAGGTATGGTGGCCCAAGCCTATAGTCTCAGCTACTCAGGAGGCTGGGGTGAGAGGATCGCTTGAGCCCAGGAGGTTGAGGCTGCAATAAGCCAACATCAGGCCCCTGCATTCTAGCCTGGGTGACAGAGACAGACCCTCATCACTTTAAAAAAAAAAAAAAAAAAAAAGTCAACGACAGCAAAGGCAAATGATTTTAAAGAATACTGGAGTAACTAACAAAAAATAATGTTTGTCACTGAAATTAAATGGTATAGCATCATTATTTGAAATTAAGAAGTCATTAGCATTCTACAGGATGTAACTTCTTCACATGGTACTCTGAATATTAAAGTATACAATTAGAAAGGTGAAGGTAAATTCAAAATTGTTTTTAAACAGCATGTTTAAAACTACCAATGCGTAAAACAGTTTCTAATACTATTGACTTGGTCATCTAGGGTAGCTGTAATTTTAAAATTTATTGCTGCATTCGGTGTTAGCTCCCCCAGTTATCCACTTAATTACTGGCTTTAGTGGCACATAGGAATCCTCCCTAGATTCTTTTCTACTGTACACAGAACACCTCAGCGACACCAGCTTTGGAAACAACCCATTTGGGTTATGTAAGGAGGGCAGCTGACAGAAAGAGAATGGGGCTGACAGAGATTTCAGGGAACACTTGAGTCAGGGTCAGGAGGAGGAAACTGGCCGGTTTCCAGCACCTCAGATCCACAGTGCGGCTCTGCTCCTCCCAGTGATCTGACACGCCCGTGCTCAGAACACAGGGCCACGCCAAGAAGAAATAAACTAGAGGCCTTCCGTATCTCTGCTCCATGCGTACAGTGAAGAAGAATTAGCCTTCTCCTCCTTAGATCATAGGGAGGCACAAAATCATTTACAAGATCAAGGCACAGGATGCAGATATCTTATTATAAAGATACAGCCATTTATTCGGCAAGAAATTAGTTATTTATTTATTTACATGTATGTATTACTAATTTATTTATTGACAGGGTCTTGCTCTGTTACCTGGGCAGGAGCACAGTGGTACGATCACGGCTCACTGCAGCATTGACCTCCAGGGCTCAACTGACCCTCCCACCTCAGCCTCTTTAGTAGCTGGGACTACAGGCATACACCATCACACCCGGCTAATTTTTGTATTTTTTGTAGAGACTGGGTTTTACTATGTTGCCCAATCTGGTCTCAAACTCCTGGGCTCAAGCAATCCACCCACCTCAGCCTCCCAAAGTATAGGGATTATAGGCATGAGCCACTGCACCCAGCCTCCATTTTATTTTAAAGCATTAATGCCCCTCAATTAGGAAACAATAATAATGTTGAGCACTTTCTGGGTACAAGCCATTGTGCTAACAGCTTTGCATAAATGTATCTCAGTCAGCCGCACCATATCCCTATGAGTTTTTTTAATCCCCTGTTTAATTTCATAGTTAGGCTCAATGTGCAAGAAGTTAAATAGCTTGTCCTAGCCTGCAGACACGGTAAACAGCGGGGGGAATGATTTAGATCCACTGCAGACTGACCCAAAAGCCATGTTCTTCACCCTGAATGTATTACCCATCCCCAATTAAGCACGTATTCTGTGGTAATCATGACACAGTAAGCAGAAGCATAAACTATTCCAGGGACCTCACTTAAATTTCTCTGGCCTTCAGTTACACAATGAAGCTACATCATCTTCAAAGATCCTTCTAATGTCCAAATATCCAAACTCTACTGAAGCGGAACCAAAAATTCCTCAGGGTCAGCTATACATAGTCGCATTTAATCTACTTGACACCTCTGAGGCTTAGAGAGGTTAAGTAGCTTCCTCAAGGTTACCAGGCTAGAGTGGAAGAGATGAGATTCAAATTCTGATCTTTCAAATCCATGTCCTGGAAGTCTCCTTTAAACCATAGCTGGATGTATGATCTTTAATTTATACGACAATGTTGTAAGCCAGTAGACATAAAAACATTCAGGTTACAAATCCAACTACAGAACACAAGCTATTAAGTCTTAGGTTTATTAAACAAGCTCTTTCTCCTAATAAAGAGAAAGCAGCTACAGAGTCCAACTCAGTCACTGGATATCAAGAGTTAGGCAGTGGCGCAGGTGCCGAGATGCAAGCCTATGTCTCTAACACCCCAGGCACTGCGACTCCATAGCCCCCTACAAAAAGCAACCTGGTCCTACAGAATCACGACTGGGTGAAAAGAAACCCAACAGAGCAAGGCTTGGAAGGTGATTGGGAACTGGGCCACTTAAACATTGCTATGGAAATACAATTAGTCTTATTAACCTAAGACGTAATTCATTTAGGGTTTTGTGATACTTCAGCAGGAGCTAAGCCCCATCTGGATTTAAAAGGATTTGATGAAAAAATTTAGATTACAAGAGGACACTAGACTAACCTCAGGAGACCAGTCACTTAACCAATTTTTTTTTTTTTTTTTTTTTTTTTTGAGACAAAGTCTCGCTCTGTCGCCAGGCTATAGTGCAGTGGCATGATCTTGGCTCACTGCAACCCCCGCCTCCCGGGTTCAAGCAATTCTGCCTCAGCCTCCCAAGTAGCTGGGACTACAGGCATGTGCCAGCTAGGTTTTTATATTTTAGTAGAGACAGAGTTTCACCATGTTGGCCAGGATGGTCTCGATCTCCTGACCTCCTGATTCACCCACCTCGGCCTCACAAAGTGCTGGGATTACAGCTATGAGCCACTTAACGTCTGCCCCACTTAACCTTACAAAAGCACCTATGTACCTATGTTGAATGAAATAATGACCATTCTCCTCTATTCATTAAGGTAATTTTTTTAATGTAATTTTATTTTTCCTTCATTTAAAGAATCTTTTCCTGCAATTTGCCTCAAACATAAGCTTTTACACATAGACAGCCTCTACCCTCTAAGCAAGTTGCCCCTCAGATCATTCCACACAGTCTGCACATCTCTTTCTGTATATACTACGCTGTTTTCCATGGGGAGGAGAAGAGGGACAGTGAGAAGAGGACCAGAGCCAAGACTCACGGATATTCTCCACACAAGGCATCATAAAAAGAAATAAAAGACCTGTACTGTATTGAGGAATAAAAAGAAAAACAAGACCGGCCCCTGCCCTCAAAGCATCCATGAGGTAGGTGATATTTTGCTAGTCTAAGTGACAATGGAGATCAGAGGGCCTGAGCCTTTTAACGGATAGGGTGGGTTGGCTTGTGATTCCCATGCTGCTCACTTCCTCCGTGAATGCCTCCAAATTCCCAAAGTATAGATCTGATTCTGTGGAACATGCAACCTGCTCTGCAAGCCCCATTTCCCAAGGAGTAGCTGCCTGTAAAGGTAAAACTAATGCACAACCAGAGCTGTCATGACTTCAACAATCAAACTGCTTTAAACTGCTAACAGAACCACACAGCAATAGGCCATCAGTCATGAGCAGAAAAGCTGATTGCGGCTAAAGAGCATGAACAACAAAGTTCTGGGATCCCAGCGCTCAGTGTGTGTTAAACTGCATGACAAAATAATGTGAGTCATAAAATCAATTCCAAACAGTATTTTATGTAAATTAAATGGAAACACAGATCCTAAAGGGTAACTGTAAACATCTGCAACTTGCAACAAATACTTCAGGTTCTGTGCGCGTGTGTGTGTGTGTGTGTGTGTGTGTGTGTGTGTATGTGTTTAAAACTGGTCAGGATGTAAAAAACTGTAAAATATATTTCTTACTGGGTGTCATAATTTTAAAAGTTTGGAAAATGCTATCCTAGGCTCAGTAGTAAATTTAGTTTTGAATAACTGCAGCCAAAGGGAACAGCAGTTAGGACTGTGACCCAAGGAAAGACAAACAAAAATGAATAAAAATAAATACTTCCTTAGAAGGACTGACCATATGGTTCACAATCTTGACCCTAACTCTGTTATTCTTGGCTTGAAATCATCCAAGCATCTGAGAAAACGACTGCAAAACACCTGAAAGATTTCAAGTGCAGGTGTCTGGAAGGCACACACCAAAAAAACAAATAACATTGGGTTCTGAAAGACAGGAAGCCACGGTTCCCAAACCATAAAGACTCTGCGAGAATAAAAATGTTTACACTACTATGTTAAAAAGCCTAGCAAGGAAACGATGTGCACGGCAGGCCTGAAGGAGGCCCCTGAAACACTGCAGAGACAATGTCACACAGACAATGCCTTGGGGTGGGAAAATCTAATAGGAGCACTGTCTTGGAAAGGACTGGCACATTAACTGAAATAGTCCTTTTAATCAACTAAATATGTACTTTGGGATATCTAAAACAAATATCTTTTTTTTTTTTTTTTTGAGACGGAGTCTCACTCTGTCACCAGGCTGGAGTGCAGTGACACAGCCTCGGCTCACTGCAATCTCCACCCACCTCCCCACCCCTGCGTTAAAGCGATTCTGCTGCCTCAGCCTGCCGAGTAGCTGGGATTACAGGTGCACGCCACCACACTCAGCTAATTTTTGTATTTTTAGTATAGATAGGGTTTCGCCATGTTGGCTAGGCTGGTCTCGAACTCCTGACCTCAGGTGATCCGCCTGCCTCGGCCTCCCAAAGTGCTGGGATTACAGGCATGAGCCACCATGCCTGGCCAAATATCTTTATTTTTGAAAGGGCTAAAGAGTTAACATGGGAGAGCGCTAACACATTTACCCTACATCTTTTCCAATCTCAATTACATATCTCCATAACAAATAACAAGAACTGTCTTCATGGTCACTGATTCATTCATTTAACAAAAATGAATTGAGCCCCTACTAGGCTGTGGCCACAGTTATAAGGTAATATAAGGTAAATTGATTTTATATGATTTGTTTCTACCTACATAATTGAGGGGCTAGAAACATGGAAAATACAAATATTTCTGAAACAAAACTACTACTAATAAATACTACTAGATAAAGTTTACTAATAAAACTATCACAGAGGCCAAAGTTTCTTGACATTGTAAGTAATCTTCAACAATATTATGTAGCTATAAAGAAAGTAACAAATGTTGGCAAGAATGTGGAGAAATTGGAACCCCTGTGCACTGTGGGTGGGAATGTAAAACGGTGGAACTGCCATGGAAAATAGTATAGCAGATCCTCAAAAAATTCAAAATAAAGTTACCATCTGATCTAGCAGTTCTACTTCTGGGTATACAAAAAAAAAATTGAAAGGGGGGTCTCAAAAAGATATTTGCAAACCTGCGTTCATAGCAGCATTATTTACAATAGCCAAATGGTGGAAGCAACCCAAATGTGCATTGACATTAGAATGGATAAACAAAATGTGATGTATACATAAAATTAAATATTAATCAGCCTTAAAAAGGAAAGAAATTCTGACCCCTGCTACAATATGAACGGACCTTAAGGACATTATATAATACTAAGTAAAATCAGCCAGTACTAAAAGAAAAATCCTGTATGCCTTTACTTATATAAGGTACCTAGGGTAGTCAAATTCATAGACAGAAAACAGAATGGTAGTTTCCAGGGGCTGAGCTGGAGATGGGGAGACGAGGAGTCATTTAATGGTACAGAGTTTCAGTTTTGCAAGATGAAAAGATCTCTGGAGACTGCAACAATGTAAATATGTAACTGCACACTTAAAAACATTGAAGATGGTAAATTTTATGTGTTTTACAATTATAAAATATATATATTATATCTGACAGTGTTTAGCTCCCAGGTTTTTACACCAGAGTGTTGCCTATGGTTCTGGAAGGCAGAGAACAACTTTTCAAGGGTCCTGTGTGAGCTGAACCCAGGCTTCGCAGCAGCCTAAGTGCTTCCCTTACTGAAAGCCCATCCCCGGAAGTTCTGACTCTTTAATTCATTGTCTAGCCAAATAGCCTTGCAAACCCATTTCCTCAAAACCCAGAGCAAGGCTATTTTGTTTGTGCTCTTTTTTTTTTTTTTTTTTTTTTTTAGTGGTGAAACTACAAAAGAAAAAGTTATAGAAAGTATAGAAAGATGGACTTTTTCCCTTAAATTCATTGAAATTAAATTTTATTTTTTTACCCTGTAACATGTTATCTTGAAATTGAATTGTTTTCTCTTGAACCTGCAGAATATCAGGCACACAAATGTAAAAGTTTCTACAAAGCTGCAAGGGCCTTTTCCCCCAGACAAGCAAGTTCCTCTGTTGCCTATTTTTATACCAACTGTACACTAAACTGGGGCACCCCACTGCAAGAGAGCCAGACGAAACTGCCCCAGGGCTGCTCAAAAGAGGCCATTTTGCACATAAAGAAATAGTGTTGTTTCTGGAACTTCTGGAGGAAAGAGTATACTGTATGCCGATTTACTCAGAAAATGCCTCAGAAACCGTGGAGTTTTAACTTTATTGTCATTTTAGTAGGTGCCCGCCAACATGCCCGGCTAATTTTTGTATTTTTAGGACAGACAGGATTTCACCATGTTGGCCAGGCTAGTCTCAAACTCCTTACCTCAGGTGATCTGCCTGCCTCGGCATCCCAAAATACTGGGATTACAGGTGTGAGCCACCATGCGCAGCCCACACAGTGATCCTTGTTATTCATGATGGCAGTTCTGTCTATAAAATTGCCTCAAACACTCCCATAGGAAATACTAACCCTTAGCTTCCAGGAAAAACACAGGGTTAGGTTCCTACAAGCCTCTGGTCACAAAATTTTCAGCAACCTCTTATAACCAAAATTTTCACAACCTTGTAACTTCGTTTTGTGTTTGTTTTAAAAAATGCCTTATTTGATCTAAGTTGTTGGTGCATTCACACTAAACTCACAGCCAACAGCACTATAGCCCATGCTTGAAGAAAGCTTAGCTAACACATGTATTTTCCCATACAAGGTACATCACAGCCTTCTTGCACTTAAAAACATTGGACAGGGCCAGGTGCGGTGGCTCACACCTATAATCCCAACACTTTGGGAGGCCAAGGTGGGTGGATTACCTGAGGTCAGGATTTCGAGACTAGCCTGGCCAACATGGTGAAATCCTGTCTCTACTAAAAATACAAAAACTGGCTGGGCGTGCTGGCGCATGCCTGTAACCCTAGTTACCTGGGAGGCTGAGGCAGGAAAATTGCTTGAACGGGGAGGTGGAAGTTGCAGTGAGCCAAGATTGAGCCACTGCACTCCAGCTTGGGCAACAGAATGAGACTCCGTCTCAAAAAAAAAAACAAAAAAAAAAACACCACTGC
Organism: Ateles fusciceps; assembly: GCA_036589455.1. Classification (NCBI taxonomy): domain Eukaryota; kingdom Metazoa; phylum Chordata; class Mammalia; order Primates; family Atelidae; genus Ateles; species Ateles fusciceps. Next base: position 1,107,878 of record JAZHEH010000304.1, on the reverse strand, counting down.
ACAGCTCTTTAGCCTTATATTTGGGGAGCCATTTTAAACAGTGAAATTACCAATAAAAAGCAAAAATGCAAAATACATGGCATGGAATTGTCTGCATCCAGGATACTTGTTTACAGTGTGAGAACTGAGGCAAGAGGGCAGAGTGTCACCTTGTTCAGCCTCCGCCAGGTACATACATGTACCTTGAGCTACTCGGATTTTTTTGCTGCCCTGTGCATATCCACCAATGACCATAAGAGCCCTCAAGTATGGATTTGGGGCTTACAAATAAATTTTAGCAAGTAGGCAAACTTCACAAATACAGAATTCTCAAAGATTGAGGATCGACTGTATTAACCAATTTGGGAGTTTTCTTAGACCTAAACTTAGAGGAATAAATAGGAATAGATAGGTTTGAATAGACCTATTCAGCTTATCAGGGGGGAAACTTTTAAAAGGTCATTTGAAAATTCAAGGGTTCTGAGCTACGTACATGGAGCCCTAGTTACTATCTGGCTGGGGTGGTGAAAATGTCCTCTTCGCTCCCCTCAAATTCAGCAGTCAAAATGCTAGGCAAATGGTCGATTGCCACGGACCTAGCCATGTAGACAACCAGCATCTCCCACCACATCTGCGTGACTTTGATCCAATCACAAGCTGCTCCTCTACCCATGACGGGATTTCCCACAGTCTCCAGAAGGCACTTCCTGAAAAATCAGTTCCCTTTGTCTATTCATGCCTTTAGCATGTCATCCGAATGTAGCTTCAAGTTCGAATTCACTGACATTCTTTCACATTCTAACAAAGATGTCTCTGTTCCAAGATCTCTATGTCATTTCCATATATATGCTGAGATAAAATTCAAGATTTAACGAAATGCCCAGTTTTTCCAATTTGCTATTCATAGCAACACCAAGTGTCTTAAATCATAAAAATGGAAGCATCTGACAGATATACTGCAACTACAAGATCCTTATAAAGTAACAGATGGGTTTTTTTTTTTAATCTCCCTGGAGAAGTAAAGATTCTTTGATTTTTAGTCATGATCAAATGTACCAAAACATGCTGCCTCCTCGAGGTAGGTAATATTTAGGGCCACAATACCAGCTTTTCTTCATGTTCATTAGGGTCATAGTGTTCCTTCAGAACTTCAGGAAACATTCAAAATTCACCAGCCTGACACTCTTGTGTATGAGAACAGATAAGTACTCAAGATGCATTCCCAGGGAAAAAATCATTTTTGATCATGTCAACTCCCTCACCCATGATAACCGTCCAAACCTCAGCTCCTCCTCCTTTCCTTTGAAACTAAAATAGGAAGCACTGGTATGAGAAACTTCTGCTTTTTAAAGTCTCAAAACTGGTCACTTTTATTTAAAAGCCTTTTTGCCATGACAACTACAACCACTTTTAAGCCTTTATTAAAGTTATGACCAATATGTTTAATTTTAAAGACATATCTGCCATTCTTAATTACTTCCTTTACCTTTCACATCCCTTTCTCATAGAAAATATTCAGAGAAAAAATGTGGGGGCCGTGCTTTGGATCTCATGTGGCCGATTTCACTCTGTGCCAGTTGCCAGCAGCATTCCACATCCAGAACAACCATGTGCCTGAGGCTTTTCCTGTTCTTTTTGTTTCCTTGAGTCTATTCCTGTCAGGTGCAAGCACTCCAGAAATGTAGAATTATGACATAGGAACTCACACTGAGTCATAGCTGGAACTCATCTCTTCTGAGTTCACAATTAAAAACAAATGAAATCTAAAATTACATTGAAAACATAAAGGTAGGTAGAAGTTTAAAGAGCAGATGTGGCTTCAGCCCCTGCTGGATATGCTCAGGGGGGGAACAGATGTCAGTAATAAACCTAGGAGAGCTACAAAAGTTAGCTTATATCCATCACCAAGTGAAAATGCTGACATACGTAGAAAACTGCCCTGCCTGCCTTCCTACCCAGTCTGAGTGTGCAATATAGAAACAGCCTGGAAAAGAATCCAGAAACCCTGTGGAGATGCAAAGCAGGTCTGCCACATTTGCGGTGAGGACGTCGGCTTATTGCATGATCAGGGTAGGCTCGCCATGCAGCACCATCCGGAAAGCTGTTTTCTTCTAACAGTTGGCACCCAGCCTATGCATCCTCTAAGTTCATGGAAAAAAAAAAAAAACACATAACCCGCAGTTACATTCATTCAAGTCTGCCACAGGAAAATAGGGTTCTCGATGGGGTCTGGAGAGGTGACAGAACAAAACTATACATGACCAGGAATGGAATAAAATTAAACCTAAAATGACCAGGGCAAAAAGCAAACCTAGGAACGATCGTCATGCTATTAACAATTACATAAAGACTATAAACTCAGAAGAATCTAGGAGAACACCCAGGGCTTGGAAGTCAGAGAAGGTTATAGCTGCCGTATTCCTTAGATGAAGTCTATTTATGAGACTTTCTTTATATAGTCTGGATAGCTACATAAACTGAGTCAATCAGGTTTTTCTAAACTGCGCTCTTGTTACTAGATCTTGTTACAGTCGTCACATTTCAGAGCTAGATTAAAAAACACATTTAGCCATATGTTTTATGCGGAAAGTACTAACCATATACTTGAAAATAAGGGTGAACTTTCTTTTTCATATTTTGCAGCCAGGATATTTTATTCACCAAAATTAAACGAAGCAGTCACTTATGAAGTCATATGGACTAATTCAGCCCTGTCAAATTGGAATGCTTTAAATATTAAATTCTACTGTACAATCTCAGCTGGAAGTCATCTCTCCCCTCCACCAGCCTCCCAGGGCACTTGGCATCTATCCTGTAATGCAAACATTCTCTAGCTCAAGGAGGTGGCCTACTTTGGTGCATTCAACAGTGGCGAGAGGCCTAAGCCTCTTTGCTTCTACAGGGAGACAAAGAAAAATCATTTAGTGTTTTGCAAAGATCCCCTTCATTGAATTTTTCTTGGGATCAATAGCCCTTAGCAGAAAACAAGTATTCCACACCCATTCTATAAAGTTCTAGAAGGTTCTTACAAGCCTCATCAGCAAATAGTATTTTTTACATTACTTGCTATTAGCTTGGAAATGTACTACAGTCTCTGTTTACATCTGTTTTCTTTAGTTGTTAAATATGTACTCTCTATTTTTTTTTTTCCCGCTGAGATTAAAGAGAAATCCAAGCAAAATAGTAAGAACATAGGTAAGAAATCGAAAGATAATGAATGTCTTGACTAGTTTTCTAGAGTCAGACTGCCTGGGCTTAAATCCCTACAATGCCACTCCCTGGCTCACTGATTTTGGGCAAGTTACTTAACCTCTCTGTGCTTCAGTGAGAATAACAGCAGTCACTATCTCATGGGGCTGTTGTCAGATTTAAGTGGGTCAACCAGATATGTAAACCAGTTAAAATTGTTCCTGTCACATAGTAAATACTGTATGAGGGTTAGCCATTATTTAGTTACCATTAATTATTATTTACATGACAATATAAATAAATGGAGTGGGTAATCCCAAATCCTGTATCATCTGAAGATGTAATACTTGATCCATACTTACTGGCTATACGTTCTTGGCAAGTTACTTAACCTCCAGGCACCTGGTACTCACCTACCAGGGTACCTGGTATCTATCCTATGAGGCAAACATTCTCTAGCTCAAGGAGATGGCCTGATTAGGTGCATTCAACAGTGGCTAGAGATCTAAGAGTCTATCAACTTAAAATTAGTTTTATACAGGAAATATACCTGATAAAAGGATACAGGAAAGAAGAAAAAATGTCCATTTTTTCTTTTCTTCTATAGCATTATTTGTGGTCTAACTTCACCAAAGCTACCACAACGGACAAATAATGGAATCAGATCAGAGTGAGTTTAGAATTCAGAAAAGCAGAAGAAACTGATAGAGAGTGGGAGTCACCCTGGAATGGATGTAGTGGTAACACCAGCCTCACCGGGGCCTGGCCATCAGAAGGATGGATCCCACCTGGGCCAACTTATCCACAAGCAGCTGGGACGAAGGGGCGTCTGCAAACTCACAGACCTGCCCACGATTAACTAGGCAGCCACTCTCACCAACACACAGAACAAACTGACTCAAAATATACCCTCACTATCTGAGATTGTGGTTTATTCAGATCACGGTGATGTTTCACGAAAGTCACTTTAATTTCTTCTGGTTCTAAAATTCAGTGACTCTCTGTGGAGGCTCTTTGATTACTGCCTTTGTATTCTCTAGCATGACCCAATCAGCTACTAGGTATTGGGATTTCTAGAAGTGTCTGAAGAATGGTATGTTCCAGTTAACCACTAACTAGACAAACCAAATTTGTCTAATCAATTCAGGATTCAGATCTCAAATGGACCAAAAAAAAGGAAAGAAAGAAAAAAAGAAAAGGAAAAAACCTCTTAAGGAAAAACATTTTTATTTCAAGTCTCATTGAAAAATGAAAATACACTGATGAACTTTTGTATTAAGTAATGGAAGTATTGAACATTGCTTAATATTTTTTGATGACTCGAAGCCTAAATTTCCATCGGGTTTCAAAAGAGCAATAAATACAGGGCTAGTGATCCAAAGGAGGATATTACTCCCAGTTTAAAGAGAGGCAGGAAACGCTACACTGGGGCAGAGGCTGGGACCTGTGTCCTGAAGGGACAAGGGGATTTAAACAGGGGGAGGTTGTAGGGGGAAGCGACACAGGAGGGCAGGTGACAAGAGAATTTTAAGTAGAGAAATCCCATAAACTTACAGAAGACATAAACCCAAAATTATGATCCATATTGATTTTGAATACCAATGCTAGAATAAAGGGATCTATCAGTCTAAAGAGGTAAGACAGGGCCAGATCACACAGCAAACTAAGGAGTTTTGCCCATAAGGAGTCAGGAATCACCAAACATTCTTCAGTTGAAAGAACAGAGACTGGGAAGGGATGACACAATCAAATGAGTGGTTCAGAATGACAGAGCTGGAAGAAATGTAAATGAAGAGGGCAACACTAAGTACCATTTAAAACATTCTTGGTAAGTGCTTAACATATTTTACCAGTTTAATCTCATTTTACAGATAAGAAATTGAGACCAAGGAATTAAATAGGTTTTTCCAGATCAGTGACTCCAGCATTCTCTACTAACGGCCATAGAGAACGAGTGGAGAAAACCTTGTTTTCTGTAAAGGACTTAGCACCATGTGTGGGATAGAGTAAGTGCTCATATAATTGTCAGTTCCCTTACTTGCCCTTGCCTATTATGGGTTGAAAAGGAGAAATCCAGGAGCTAAAAGGACGGGAATGCCACCGTGGCATATTTCACTGGGACACTAGCACAGGCTTTACATTTTCGGGGGCCATAAGCAGTTAACTTGGGATGGTGTCTCCTGAAAATTGCTGTCTATAAGTTATGGTTGACTCTGACTCAGGAATACTCCTGTTTTGAACAAAAAGTGTCCATCCAAAGTCAGGAGACCATTATTCCTTGTCAGTGGAGGCCTCCAAGAGGTGACATGCATTCCTTCCAGTGGAAAGAGGGTAGGGGCTCTGCATTGCAATGCTATGTTCAAAATGAAGACGAGCGGCAGAATGTGTTGCCGGTTGAGAAGTTCTGCCTATTCTGACAGTTTTAAAACAATACTCCATTTTTTATTCCAATACTATATGATACTAGGGAAGCCTTGAAAACCAGAAACATTTTTCACCCAAGTCCATGGCAAAGTTCAAGAATGACTCCATGGATAATACTTAGGTTGTATGATAAATAAGCTCCTCTCGAATCCAGTGAATTGAACTGAAAAACAAAAGTATAATGACAGTAGGAAGAGTGCAGTAAAAGATGAAAAGCCAGGCTCCATGCCACTATTCTTGTTCTTTTGTTCAAAACAACATTATTGGTTTCAAATATTCTTGTCTGTCAACAGGGGTTAATATCTTATTCGCCTAAAGGCAAGGGGCTTGATCTGATGGTTTTTGTGGGGCCCTTTCCTGGTCTAAGAACTCTAATCTAATTTGGTTTTGCTAGACCAAGAGCTTTCCAAAATCATGACTTTTGTCTTAATTGCCTGCAGGAATCTGGGGGTTACCCTGAGGCTCTCATTGAATAAACAACACAGAAAGTAAATGCTGAAAATTGCCTTTCCTATTTATGAAGTGGTTATTCAGAATAATATTTCCTTTTTCTTCAAATTTGATTAAAGTATCCATTTCATTATGCCTTTTCATAAGGGAGTCAGATTGAAGTCCTAATAATCTTACTGGAATCATTTTCATTCCAACAAATTATATATTAATGAAGGTTTATCCTTACAATTGAAGAAAGGAACTGATTCATTAGGAAAATGAGTAACACACATATATGCTTATCAAGAGACCCTAAAAGAAATACTTTCATATGAAAGATGTGTTTTTATATCCTAGCATTTGGTATGGAGCCAAGGCAATTCAGTAACTTTGCCATTTATAGCAAAGTTTAGGCCAAGTTGCAGGGCACACAAAAAAGTACATTTGCTTGACATTTTATTGGTCCATAGAGCCAATCTGAATGTCCAGGCAGGAAGGGACTTTGTCTAACCAATATTCTGAGCTCTTTGAAAGTGAAGAAGAGTCCTTGTATTTCCATTGGTGTACAGCTCACAGAGCACTTACAGGAAAAAAAAAGAAAATCCGTAAGCAATGAAAGCTTAAGTTGAGAGAAGACACATCATAGCTCCTAAAAGAGAAATCCAAAAGATAAAATAAAAGGACAGTCACTGATACACAGACGTATCTTCTCACTTCACTTAAGAATATATGAAGACTAGAAGGGAGTGAAAGTAGCTAAACTTGGGGGAGAGAAAAGGTGAATCCATCCACTATTTGAGAGAACATCTGCCTGCCAAGCATAGACGATTCAGTTGTGGATCCAAAACTTCCTTTTCCCATCAAATTTAAGATGAAACTTTTATTTATTTTTTATTTTATTTTATTTTTGAGATAGGGTCTTGCTCTGTCACCCAGGCTGGAGCGTAGTGCTGCAATCATGGCTCACTGCAACCTCGAACTCCTGGACTCAGGTGATCCTCCTGCCTTGGCCTCCCAAATTACTGAGATTACAGGTGTGAGCCACCATGCCTGGCCAAGAAGAGAGTTTTAAATGTTAATAAATTAGCCTGTGATGACACTGAATTACATTGGGTGTCAAGAAATCACAGAAAAAGCAACACCTCCTGCTATCAGCAGCTCACAGAATGGTGGGCTATATGTAAACGTATACAAGGAAATTGCCATATTGTAATAAAATGCCCTAGTAGTGGCACACACTCATAGCCATGGAAGAGCAAAGAAGAGAAAGAGAGGAGCTGAAGGGGGAGGACAGGAAACCCAGTCAACTTTTAGTTTATGTCTTTTAAAATAAGGAAGAGACTCTAATCAGAAGTTGACAAGTATCACCTTCCAATATTGTGACTTTCTCAATATCACAGAGGCCAGCGTTTTAACGAAAATCATTCTGCAAAGATGATACTGACTTTTTCTTAATCTCCTCCACTTCATCTTCCCCAAAAAGATTAATTGAACTCCAAACTTCTGGCCTAACTTCCAGTTTATAGGAAATCATGAATGAGAGAAACTGAATGGCATCAAGAGGAAACAATCAGACACATCCTTGATGTGGGATGTCCTCCAAGGAAAGTGGCATGGTCCCTTTAAAAAGTCAATTAAAAAAATAATAATAATAACCCCCGGGCGTAGTGGCTCACGCCTGTAATCCCAGCACTTTGGGAGGCCGAGGTCAGTGGATCACCTGAGGTCAGGAGTTCAAGACCAGCCTGACCAATGTGGTGAAACCCCTGTCTCTACTAAAAATCCAAAAATTAGCCAGGCATGGTGGTGGGTGCCTGTAATCCCAGCTACTCTGGAGGCTGAGACAGGAGAATCATTTAAACCCGGGAGGTGGAGGTTGCAGTGAGCCAAGATAGTGCCATTGCACTCCAGCCTGGGTGACAAGAGCAAAACTCCATCTCAAAAAAAAAAAAAAAATGGTGAGAGAACTGTTCTAGATGCTAGATTAAACATAAAGAGATTTTAGGACGATAACATGAACTGCAACGCATGAACACTGGCTGTTTCTGAATTTAGGAAAAAAATAAAATAAATAACCATAAAAGACGTTTTGGAGACAACTGGATAAATTTAAATATGGACTGGATACCAGATATAATGAGAAAATTATTGTTAATTTTTCATATTTTGAAATGTTATTGTCTTTATGTAGGAGAATGACCTTATTACTAGGAGATAGATGTTGAAGAACTTAGGCCAGGCACAGTGGCTCATGCCTATAATCTGAACATTGGGAGGCTGAGGCAGGAGGATCACTTGAGTCTAGGAGTTTGAGACCAACCTGGGCAACGTGGTAAGACCTGTCTCCATAAAAATAAAATAGTCCGGTTACCATAGCTCACGCTTGTAATCCCAGTACTTTGGGAGGCAGAGGCGGCCGAATCACCTGAGGTTAGGAGTTCAAGACCAGCCTGACCAACATGGAGAAACCGCATCTCTACTAAAAATACAAAAATTAGCCAGGCGTAGTGGCACAGGCCTGTAATCCCATCTACTAGGGAGGCCAAGGCGGGAGAGTCACTTGAACCTGGGAGCCAGAGCTTGCGGTGAGCTGAGATCGTGCCACTGCACTCCAGCCTGGGCAACAAGAGTAAAATACCATCTCATAAATAAATAAATAAACGAATAAATAAATAAATAAAAGGCCAGGCATGGTGGCTCACGCCTATAATCCCAGCACTTTGGGAGGCTGAGGTAGGCAGATCATCTGAGGTCAGGAATTCAAGACCAGCCTGACCTACATGAAGAAACCCCATCTCTACCAAAAATACAAAATTAGCTGGGCGTGGTGGCACATGCCTGTAGTCCCAGGTACTCAGGAGGCGGAGGCAGGAAAATCGCTTGAACCCAGGAGACGGAGGTTGCAGGGAGCCAAGATCGCACCACTGCACTCTAGCTTGGGCAACAAGAGTGAAACTCCATCTCAATAAATAAATAATAAAATAAAATAAAAATTAGCCAGGTGCAGTGGCATGTGCCTGTAGTTCCAGCTACTTGGGAGGCTGGGGTGGGAGGATCAGTTGAGCCCAGACATTCCAGGCTGCAGTGAGCTATAATCTCAACACAGCCCTCCAGTCTAGTTGACAGAATGAGACACTGCCTAAAAAAAAAAAAAATTTAGAGAGTAAGCATCATGACATCTGCATACCCCAATTAACCTCAAGCTGTTCAGCAAAAAACAAACATACATATATATACACATCCACATATCTTCACACACACAAAAACAGAGAAAACAAATGCAGGCTGTGCACGGTGGCTCACACCTGTAATCCCCTGGGAGGCCAAGGTGGGCAGATCACCTGAGATCAGGAGTTCGAGACCAGCCTGGCCAACGTGGCAAAGCCCCTTCTCTACTAAAAATATTTTAAAAATTAGTTGGATATGGTGGCAGGCGCCTATAATCCCAGCTACTCGGGAGGCTGAGACAGGAGAATTGCTTGAATCCAGGAGGTATAGCCAGAGGTTGCTCTGAGCCAAGATGGCACCACTACACTTCACTCCTAGGCCACAGAGCGAGATGACTCTGTCTCAAAAAAAAAAAAAAAAGAGAGAGAGAGAGACAGAAACCAAATGCAGCACCACGTTAATGAATAAATTTAGATAGTAGATACACAGATATGCAACATGAATTATTTCCATTTTTCCATGTTTAACATTTTTTACAATAAAAAGATGGGGGAGGGGAAGAAATGCTGCTAAGACCTTAAACATATAAAAAGAAAGTAAGTACATCTATAAGGAAATTTAAAAGAGTAAACAAGGAAAGTTACGCCTTATTTATCCTATAAGTAGCAAAGATATTTAATCAGGCTAATAGGTTACTTATTTATCTCTGAAAATTGTTACCACTTTCAGTATCTCAGATTTGTAGGCGTTTTCTACTATAATCTATCCCAGGTTTACTATGTAAATAGAAAATATTTTATGACTTCAGATGAGAACGAAACTGTATGCTTCTGCTTTTCATGCTTCAGTGCACAGCATGTTGTAAATATAAATGACTCCAAGATAAGTCAGTCAGGAAAGAGCAAATAACTTGGTGTTTTTACAATTCTGTCAGAGACATATGACTGGATTTACCTATAAGGGAGAAACGCAGCCTAGAGTTTGCACGTTCCTCTGATTTTTCTCATATTAAATTATATTTAAGCATTCCCATAATGCTAATCATCTTAGTCCCAGCATCCTTTACATACTCTATGGTACCACAATGAAATGGAAACTGTAAGAATAATTCCAGCAATTGGGAGGAGGAAGCAGAGATTATAAATTTCATATACTGTGTATAATAATAAGTGATATATGAAATTTCACTTTCTCATAGCTCCTCTAACCCATGCTAAGATAATAATTTTAAGTCTATATCACCACAGATGTTAACAATAATAGATTTGTTTCAACTGTTGACCAACAAAACCAGACCGGGTCATTAAATGAAGTTCATCTCCAAAAGTTTATTATAAAACAATAGCAATAACCATAAGCTACTCTGTAACTTGTCTCTAAGTCCTAACTAACCATAACCATTAAAAGAAGCATTTACTAAAAGAGTCTCATTCATCAATTCCGGACAATTGAATTTTTCCTGATTCAAACACCTCCTCTTAGGCATTCACAATATGTTCCAGTACTCTTACTAGGAGTACTCTCAGTAAGAAACTCTACTAGGAGTTCTCTTAGTAAGAAACCCCACAAAGTTTATTCTGATACTTTCTTCTTTCACACACAAGCAGCATTATCAAAAGTGTCCTGAAAGGCTATCTAATCTGCCTTAATTTGTCAGTGCCATAAATCAGTTCCCAGGCCTCAACATTTTTCACTTAATCAGTATTATTGTTTGCACATTCAATTTGTAATGCAACTTATCAGGCCCTTGCAGATGGCATACAATGTATGCCACTCCATTAGCTGAAGAAAGTGTGCCACATATACAGTCAAAGACAAGAGGCCACCTAAGGTCCTGTCTCCACTCTTCTCTAGAATCAGGGCTAACGGAGGTAAGAGAGTTCACCCTGAACAAGCAGTGTCTGCAGGGTGCTATTTTTAGATCATTTACAACTCAAGCAACTTGGACTGGTAAAGAAAGGTCAAGATTTATTAAGTCTCTCTAGTATCTGTCATGAACTGGTTGATCCTGAGCAAACCACACAGCATCTCCAGGGTCTAAGCCAGAAGCCACTCCTGAGGTCATTTAACGGCCAACTCCTTTTCATGATCAAGACCCAGGTGAGATTCACTATCTCTGCTGCTAAAACTAAGACAAAATCCTGGGTGAAATGAACCACATTTGTGAAAAATTCTAATAAACTTTTCCACTTGGAAAGAACCAACGCCAGAGAAAGCTGCTCATGCCAGAAAAATATGGCCACACATCTCAGGACCTGATCCTGGCCCCCAACCATGACTACTAAAGCTACATTATCATTCCTTAACCCAGGGAGGGAACTCAATAAACATTAACTGAAGCTGGGCATGGTGGCTCACGCCTGTAATTCCAGCACTTTGGGAGGCTGAGCCTGGTCGATTGCTTTGATCTCAGCCCCTAGAGTTTGAGACCAGCCTGGAAAACACGGCAAAACCCCATCTCTACTAAAAATACAAAAATCAGCTGGGCTTTGGTGGCACATGCCTATAGTCCCAGCTATTTGGGAGGCTGAGGCAGGAGGATCACTTGAGCCTGGGGAAATGGAAGTTGCAGTGAGCTAATATTACACCACTGCACTCCAGCCTGAGCAACAGAGGGAGACCCTGTCTCAAAAAACAAAAAACGAAAACCTAACTGAATGAAAAAATGAATGATGCTCCCCTCAGCCTTGCTATGGCTGTTTCTGGCTACCAACCACACGTGACAGGGAACCTCTGACCCCACATGTGGCCCTTTGTGAGACCTTCCTGGGCAACAACTATCATACTAAATTTAGTAAAATGTGCCACCTCTGTGGTCAGACCCACTGATCTTTCCCCCTGCCTGTCATCCTTTCTTCCTCTCTCTCTTCTTTTTACAATCTTTTACTTTGTGTCATCCAGGAGTTTGGCTTTTTCTAGCTGCTAGACTGGCAATAAACACGTTCCATTGCCATGTTCCTGAGGCTAGAGGCTGTGAAAAGAATACATGAGGTTCTTAAGGTTATACAACTCAAAACAAATTTTAAAATCAAATAAAAATAAAGTCCAATTTTAATGTGCATTTCCCCCCAATACTCATTCATGACTGCGAACTGGGAAATTACAAAACAGGGAAAATCTAAAAATGGACACCTGCAAAAAGCACACCCCAAATCTGAATAGATGGCTTCAATTTTAAAAGGAAAAATATTACAAAGACTTAAACCACAGTCTTTGTGGTTTGTTCCTTCAGCTGGAAAGGATTTCTTAATACTGTAATTACATTTATTACATCAATAGCCGGGGAAGAGGGGGTGGGCAGGGGGAATGACAACGTTCATTCTTCATTCCAGTGAACCCAGTTACATCCAAAAAGACAGAGAGATATAATCTCAAGAATGAAAATTACTTGAGTGAGCCACACACATTTACGTAAAGTACATTCAGGACAGCTAGCTTCAGATCACACAAACTGGTGCAAATTATAGAAATGCATTCTTATGAGTAGCAGAATTGCAAGGACCAAATGCTTTTTAAAACATCTTAATTAACAAGTAGACTCAAAATGTTTTGAAATATAGGTTAAAAAAAATTCTACCAAATTGCTCCTACTCACTTCTAAAGCCTGACTAAACATGAGAGAAAAAGACATCTGTTCATTTTCAAAGCTGGAAATGTTTCCAGTTAGCTACAAAAATGCAGTTCTCTAAAGAACTACTTCTTAATGTCACTATTACCCCATAAATTTCCCTTTACTTTCCAGTAGTGAAGCAAGTTGAGAATTCTCTGCTCTTTCATTGCTTAGTTGTATGAAAGTCGTTTGAGGAAGGAAGTCTTATGGCAGACCAAAATACGCTTATCCATCGGTTCCCAACTGCCATACAAATTCCACCCATATTTTACATATAGTCTCATCTCAGGAAGATCCACTTTTTTTTGTAACAACTGGTGCTTTATAAAACATTATTAATAGATTCCATGTGGGTTTTGACTATAAAACTGTCATCAGACTGAAATGGTCATGTTAAAATTAAAAAATAAAAAATGATTAAGTTCAGAGCACTTAAGAGGAAATCAAAGGGACAAAACCTTAAGGGACACAAGTAACGCAGGTACAGATAAAGAGCCTAAGAAGAAAAACACAGAGTGCAGAGACCATCACAGTCTCTGACAGGAGCTGAGGGGGCTCTGCATCATCATGGGAAAAGAAGGTGCCTGCATCTTTGCAACATCAGCACCACAAGCTACGCAACCCAGACTCAGGACTGGAGATCTACTTGCCATGAAACAACAGGAAAAATAGTTAACTTTGGTGTCTTGTCTCTTCATACTGTAATGTGCACACAAATCACCTGAAATCTTGTTAAAATACAGACTCTGGTTCATGAGGTCTTGGGGGACGACTGAGTGTCTGCATTTCCCCACCAGCTCCCAGGTGATGCCAGTGCTGCTGGTGCACGGACCATAATTTGGGTAGCAAGCTCTTATATCACATGTGAAGAGACTGGGTTAAGGTAGCATGCTATGAAAAAGAATGAGGCTATATGTGTAAAGTACTTTAGATTCCCCGCGAGAAAGCCACCATGAACTAAAATTAGAATCACTACAGTGGTGAATTGAACAGACTGTAATTGAGTGTCATAAGATAATTAGACTATGTCTTTGAATACAAATCCCACTGCCTAGAATTTCAGAGTTTAAAGTGGTTAAAGTTTTCAGTCTTTACTGCCTATAAAACACCACCTCTAAAACATACCAAGGGAAAAACATGTGAAAAGTAAGTTTCCTGACCTCATGGAGTTTAAAATCTAGGTGACTAAAGAAAGCAAAATTCCTTGGCTGAGTGCAGAGGCTCACGTTTGTAACTCCAGTGCTTTGGGAAGCTGAGGCGGGAGGATCACCTGAGGTCAGGCATTCCAGACCAGCCTGGCCAACATGTTGAAACCCCATCTCTACTAAAAAAATAAAAATTACCCATCCGTGGTGGCATGCACCTGCAATCCCAGCTATCTGGGAGGCTGAGGCAGAAGAACTGCTTGAACCTGGGAGGTGGAGGTTGTGGTGAGCGGAGATTGCGCCAATGCACTCCAGACTGGGTGACAGAGCAAGACTCCATTTCAAAAAAAAAAAAAAAGGCAAAATTCCTTAGTTGAAACAATAGCAAATAATACAAACACAAATAAATGATTACGTTCAAAAATTTATAGTAATCTAGTCAGATTAAATCACATTGATAACATGTATTTTATGAAACAGAAGAAAAATCTAGGGGGGTTAGTTACTTTCAATTGTCTAGAATCTAAAAACTAGATATCCTATCCAGCGGGGGAGTACTGACATTAGCACAGCCCGCCAGAAATCTGAAGCTATCCCTCAGAGCCACATGTTTACAGAGTGGCTTCTGAGGTAGAGCTTTTCATGTTGAAAATCAGAAAAATAGGTGTGCCCCAGAAGGTGGACAAAATTACACTCTGACATACCCAACCAAGACCTCTAGTGCAGGAAATAGATCATTGACTTAATGTATCAAGAAAGATATCTTGGTACAATGAGCCTCATTCTTTTCAATGTGGCCAGTAATCTCATGGGCTATATTTCTTTAGCACTCAAAAGCAAGCAGAATATTAGTGCTTTCAGCATGCCTAAATGAGGTTGGGCATGAGATTATAGCAAATTTCACCTGAAAATTTAAAAAAGAAAATCTAGAATCGACTTGTCTTGGTAACTGTCAAAGTTAGGCATTTAATGTTAGAACTGACAAACTTACAAAAGATAAAAAGGTTTTCTGACCTTAAGATTAGTCCTTAGAGAATCTGTGGCAGAATATTCTTGAGATTGCACTATATAGAAACTGGGTGGTCTCTGGCATTGATTAACATGGATTTCTTGGGAATACATTTTTCAGAAATGTATTCTGTTCCTGCCTCTACCCTTCACCATATAGAACTGCCGTTTGTTTTCTTACTGAGAGAGCAAGTCTTTGTGGTACAAGGTGCTACCAGATTTGGAGTAGAAGCCTTTTATTCTTGAGCCCAGCAGCCTCCGTGAAGTGCTTGGTAGCACTTCACTGTTGAACTCCATCAAAAGCAATATGTGGCAGGCACGGTGGTGCACACCTAAAATCCCTGCACTTTGGGAGGCAAGGCAGGCAGATGGCTTGATCTCAGAAGTTCGAGACCAGCCTGGGCAACACAGTGAGATCCCATCTCTACTAAAAATACAAAATAAAAATAAAAAAATAGCTGGACATGGTGGCATATGCCAGTGGTCTCAGCTACTCAGGAGGCTAAGATGGGAGGATTACCTGAGCCCAGGAGGTCAAGGCTGCAGTGAGCTGAGATTGTGTCACTGCATTCTGGCCTGGGCTGACAGAAAGAGACCCTATCTCAAAAAATAAAAAAAGCAGTATGTTCACCCCTTCATTAAGACATCCAAAAGAACTCAAAAGCAACCATGGAGCATCTCTTATTGATCTCAGCCACTGGAGAGATGAAATGACAAAAAAAAAAGATGAGAGCAATGGTTGTTCTTCCATTGGTGGGAGTGACTTGTAACAAGGATCCTTTGTGTCTTTCGATGTGCTTAGACTTTTTAAAATATAGTTTTCCTTTTTAAAACAGTTCTACTGCAGCAGCAATCCGTTTTGTTAAGCTGTCAAGATCATGAAATGAGCAGATTTCAGCTATGCCCTTCATTTTCCTTTTTCTTTTTTTGAGACAGAGTCTCACTCTGTCACCCAGGCTGGAGTGCAGTGGCGTGATCTAGGCTCACTGCAACCTCCACCTCCCAGGTTCAAGCGATTCTCCTGCCTCAGCCTCCCAAGTAGCTGGGATTACAGGCACGTGCCACCCCCCTGGCTAATTTTTGTATTTTTAATAGAAACGGGGTTTTGCCATATTGGCCAGGGTGGTCTCAAACTGCTGACCTCAAGTGATCCACCAGCCTCGGCCTCCCCCAAGACTTCATTTTCTTAAAATAATTTTCAAAATTTCTTTTGAATTGTAAGGATGACTAATTATGGAATGGGCGGACAAAAAAAGAAAGAGAAGCACGTGAGCTTCAGGAGGTGGAATATTAATGGCAGTTGGTGGAATATTCTGAAGGCCAAAGCCACCTTTGGTTGTGAGTTTTATCCCGCCTTTTCTCAGTTCAGTATAAAGTGGTGAAGGACATTAACTGGAGTCAGACAGGTTCAACCTTGATAGGTCCACTTCTCAAGTGAAAAATTACTTACACATTTGTGCTCCAGATTCCTCATATCTAACACAGGAATGAGAGATGTCAGACCTTTGCCTTATAGAGTTCTCGTGAGACTTAGATGAACGATAAATCTAACGTGCTTGGAAGCGTGCATGGTCCAGCATGGTCCATCGTACATGTTCACTGGACGCTAGCTATTCTTACCGTACCTCTCTCTTTCAATTCCCACCTTTGAATTTCTTCTGTTCCACTTCCTTTATTCCACCTATCAGTTCTTTGGCTGTTGTTTTGAATTTATTTCCGTTTCGGGCCTTCCCACCTAGCCCCACTTGAAGCCTTTTCCTAAGAGTGCTCCAGGCTCAGTCAACACCATACTCCATTTGCACGCAGAGGTCTAGGGGGCTGAGGTGAGACAGAGGAGGCAAAAGCTCTCCTGTGCAGAGGCTTCATCCCGGTAATGAAAGAAATGAAGAGATTGAAAGAGCAAAGGAAAACCACCCCTGCAAAGTTGCAAATGACACGATGCAGCTGACACATGCACCCACTTTCTGGTACACAGAGATTGTGTTTTACCTTATTTCATTAACCAAGGTAATGCTAGATCCACTGGTGAGGCAGTCTAGAAGCTCACCCAGTGATACATCCATTACCAAAGGGTAAGTTCCAGCTACACACTTCAAATCCAAAACGTCATTAAAATACGACTACGACCACTACTAGTATTTTAATGACATTTTGGATTTGAAGAACAGCAGAGGCAAGAGCTCAGGCTTTGTGCCTAGCCTCTTTCCTAGAACTTTATTAGAACCAACCCAGCACTGAAAATTGTGTAATTTCTGCCAATTCTCCTCTTTGGGCTCTGTTCCTCTTTGTTCCAAAAGCTCAGTCTCTTTGATATCCCTGCAACACATGTAAGCATTTCCACTTGGTCCACTCCATGTCAGAAAGGGCTCGCAAGTAACAGGTTTCTCAATTACATCTTTGCTAATTAATCTGCAGAACAAGGACGGCAAAAAGGAAGGGACTCTCTTTTTGTTCTCACAGAAGTGTTTATCACACAAGCCCTGCTGCAAAAGGTGAATCAACAGGTGGCTCACGAGTCTCAAAGGTTTGTCCCAGGTCAAAAAGTTAAGTGTCTTCAATTCCCATGTTAGGGCTGTTGGAGCAGAAAGCGGCATGCATGACCCCCAAATGCTGGCGTGACAAGAAAACATGGCTTCCTTTATGTTTCCTTGCAGTTTTGCTGCAGCAGTTTCAGCTGCTGGGTACGATGCATACTGCAAATTACCCTTTTGGATAATTTCATTCTCTCATTATCCACATGGGATTCTAGCAAGGAAGTAATGACAGAAGAGCCCTACAGGAAAAAGTAAAATAACTCTCTTGACTATTTTAGAATTTCAGATACAGGCAACAGTCAGGTTATAATTTGGTGACAAGAGATATGATTAGTTTTAGAACTCCTTCATTGAAAATAGTTCTACCAAGCTTTTTCAGAGCTAGCTCATTATCCAAAACTGAGTTAAACAGAACTTATTTAAAAATTAGAGGCAGGAGGAGGAGGACCTGGGAGAGGAACAAATGTCATAAAGAAGTCTTGGGCTACAAACTCAAAAGAAGTGTTCATGCCAAAAGGCTCCTAGGAGTTCCCTTGCACATTCCACGTGACCGAGACGTTTTACTGTCATGAGCCACTTTCTAAACCTGTCTTTGTCAAGTACAGACAGCAAGCCTTCTCAAGTTACTCTGAAACTCCATGAAGTTAACAATGCTTGTTACAAGGGTGAGGTTACGATCAGCCAACTCATGCTTTGACATTTTAAATTGTCAGATGATTAACAATTTGACAGATGCTTCTGAAACAAGATTTTTGTTTAAACAAGATTTTTGTTAAATTATTCAGATGTTCGCATTGCTCAGGTACATCAAGAACAAAGCAATCAGATGCCTTCCCATGATTTTACAGAAAGACAAACTCTAAGACATACAAACAAGGTGGCAAACAGCCAAAAGGTAATTCAGAAAAGATACTTTAGATTATCTGCTCTTGTGATTATTGAGGTGTTATTCATATTATCAGACAGAGTGTTAGCCTCCAAAAAAGGGGCTGGTGACCCTATTCTTCCATTCAACTCAGCTGAAGAAGTCATTAATATAGGGAAAATAATCTTTTTTCACCGCCAGCTACAAAGCTGGCCTATACAGTTAAAAAAAAAAAACAGGCCGGGCACAGTGGCTCATGCCTATAATCCCAGCACTTTGGGGAGACGGAGGCAGGTGGATCATGAGGTAGGTGGATCATGAGGTCAGGAGATCGAACCACGGAAACCACACTGGCTAACATGGTGAAATCCCATCTCTACTAAAAATACCAAAAAACTAACTGTAGGCAAAAAGACACAATAATTTCGACCTATCTTATATTGGCAGCTTATTCCATGGAGTTCTGAGATGGTACTATTTTCACAATGATTAATATCTCTCTGAAGAGTTGGAAAAATAAACACTGGTGATTGCTGACAGAGTCAGGGTTAAACTGTGTTCTGTGAGTCCGTGTCAGGTGGCAGTCCAGTGCAAGCTTCTGCCCACAATCGATGCCATCCACGGTCAAGCATACAACAGCACCCCTGCTTGGATGAGGGACTGGACCAGGGTTCCAAAAGAAGCATTCCTATAGAATCTTTTGTTTTCAGTCCAAGGGCTATATACAAATTCTTCAGAATGCAGTCCTTTCCCCCACACACAGCAAGCCCCTCTACTTCACTCCCCACCACCTACACACCAAGGAGAAACCCCCGGATGTTCTTCATGAGGGAGTGAACTTTTGTCAACCTTAGGTCTTCTCTGAAGAGTTGAGAGGTTGCAGTCTGGCTGTACCAGGGAACAACATGAATAAAAGCAAGAGAATGCGTCTCCCCCTCAACCCCAGGGAGCTCCCGCAGAGCGTGCTTCCCTGTCCTTTCTGGCATGAAGCCCACACACCCTGTACGTCCAGCTCCCACGATGTAAGCATCTGACTGCATAATTCAGACGTCTCCAAAGCCAAGCTAGCAACGGCTGTTTCTGCACCAGCTCTCAGGGACTGCCCCCATCGCTAAGCCGTTTCAGCTCTCAAGGGAGTCCAGAAGACCAGCATATTATTTTTAGAGGGGATAAGGGAATTGAAAAAGAGAAATAGGTTATTCTTTTTTTTGAGATGGAGTCTCGCTCTGTGGCCCAGGCTGGAGTGCAGTGGCAGTGTGATCTCACTCACTGCAACCTCCGCCACCCGGGTAAGGTTCAAGCAATTCTCCCACCTCAGCCTCCCAAGTAGCTGGGATTACAGGCACGAGCCACCATGCCCAGCTAAATTTGTATTTTTTAGTAGAGACAGGGTTTCACCATGTTGGCCAGTCTGGTCTTGAACTCCTAACCTCGTGATCCACCTGCCTCAGCCTCCAAAGGTGCTGGGATTACAGGCATGTGCCACCAGGCCCGGCCGGTTATTCTTAAGGAGAAGAACATGGTACTTCTGGCTGAAATGTTGGTTCTTACCATCCAGCAAGGCACTTAGAATGCATGCAATTGTTAATCAGACAAGACAAAGACTTACTGTCTGTACATTACCAGGCTCCAGCCTTCATATTTTCCTCCGAATTTTAATGAGATCCTCCAGCTGTTATTAATGTGTCATCCTTTTGCCTGTGAGATGCACTAAAAGCAGCAATGTTTATATAAGGTGGCACCCAAGCCCTAGAACTCTCGGGGAAGCAGGGCCATTGTCTGCATGGGAAGTTTCTAAGGCTGGGCAGTGGTATTAAGTCATGGAGACTTTCACTATGCAGGCGCCACAAAGCACGCATCCTTTCTGCTCTTCCAAATTAAACACAGACGGCCGCAGCTCAGTTTGATTTTTAAAGCTAACTGCAGCCAGGAGATTCGAAATGAAGGCTTCCTTTCCACACCTAATGCATCTCACTGTTGGAAGAGTCAGGGCAGGGATGGGGGAGGAGGTGCCACATGTGCCTGTGATTATAAGGGCGCAAATAAAAACTCACACTGAGTTTTCCTCTCAGCCTACCACACAAACTCAATCTCTGGAAACTAAAAGCAAAGCTGAAGGGGTTCCCTTTATTGGGCACCACTGCCCTTCTGCATCCCCCATGGCTATGCGACAGGAGCAGAACCAAGGAGAGGCTCCCAGCTCCTGTTCTCCAGCAATTGTAAATGACAGCAGTCTGGAGGGTGGGGAGAACTCCTTGAAACCACCACCGGAATTCAGCCCCAAAATAATGATTTCCTTCTTCTCTTTTTTCCTTCCTTCCTTTCATGCTGTTTCTTGTCTGCTTATTTCTTATAGTTACCAGGAAGCAGCTCACCAGTGATAAACTGCTTGCAACTGCATTCTGCAATAAGGAACTCAATACCTTCTCTCACTCATATAACAAAAAAAGCGACTTGCTGTGTTTCCAACTATCAGAATTCATTCATGTAATTCATTCCTTCTTTCAACACTGTATCCATCCTGTATAACCCTCCACCCTTTGAGTATAGGTGTGACCTGTGAATATCATGGGACATCATCATTCCAATTATTGTGTCATCTGAAACGGCAAAGGGATTGTGCAAATATAATTAAGGTTAATCAACTGACTTTGAGTGGTCCTGAGTGGGCCTGACCTAATTAGGTGATTCCTTTAAAAGAAGGACTGGGGGCCAGGCATGCTGGCTCATGCCTGTAATCCCAGCACTTTGGGAGGCTGAGGCGCTGGATCACTTGAGGTCAGCAGTTCAAGACCAGCCTGGCCAACACGGTGAAACCCTGTCTCTACTAAAAATACAAAAATTAACCAGAGGTGGTGGCAGGGCCTGTAATCCCAGCTACTCAAGGAAGCTGGGGCAGGAGAATCATTTGAATGCGGGAGGTGGAGGCTGCAGTGAGCTGAGATGCTACCACTTCACTCAGCCTGGGTGACAAGAGCGAAACTCCTTCTCAAAAAAAAAATAAAATAAAATAGGAAGAACTGGGGCCCAGCCTGGAGTCAGAGACCTTTTCCTGCTGGCCTGAAAGAAAAAAGGCCACCATGAGTTCCACAATCACAAGGGACTGAATCCTGCCAATAACCTCGAGAGCTTGGAAAAGGACTCCAAGCTTGAGATGAGAGAAGCCTCAGCCGGTATTCTGACTACAGCCTTGTGAGACCTAGGGCAGAGACTCCAGCTAAACTGTGTCCGGACTCCTGACCTATAGAAATTATGCAACAATAAATGTGTGTTATTTTAAGCCACCAAATTTGGGGCAATTTCTTATGAAGTAATGAAAAACTAATACAAATGCCAATGTGGTCCTAACACTGAGCTGGAATGCTGGAAACTGTAAACAGAGAAGTGCAATACAATAAGGTGAATAATGGTAGAAGGTAAATACAAAATTCTACTGGACCTCAGAAGGGAGCCTCCAATCCTGGCTGGGCCATGTTGAAAACACTGAAAGAAAAGAAGCATGGCTCTCCAATGTCACCAGAGTAGACAACATGTGAAGCTCAGAGCTCTAACCAACAATAAGCAACGTGAACACGTGACAGCCTTCCTCGGCCTCCAGATGGTCTCGAAATAGACACAGGTCATCGGCATAGAGAGCACAATTATTTCTGCTGAGTTCAGCAGCAACTGACAACTTCACTTAGGACTCCTAATTATCAGAAGTCAAGGCATTTAAATGGTTTCACTTGGGAATTCTAACAAGTTTTCCCCCAACAATCTTAAGTCTATGGAAAAAAAGTAGAACAAAACATTCTTATTTAGGGCCTGCCTAAAGGGAGCACTAGTATTAAGATATGCTGCCATGCATGAGAACTTTGCTAAAAGTGCCTCTGAGTTTCTTGTTTCTCTGGCTTAGGGGGCCGCCCCATAAGTTACATGAATACAAGGCTCATGGCAAATGTCTAATCCAGCTGGCTTTCAGGATCCTGGTCGCCAGCAAGCCTCAAGCCTGCCACTTTCTTTGGTCATAATCAGCATGTGCTTAAGGAATGGTGACTAATTCCAACGTTTGTCCAGGCGGGACACGGGGAGGTAAATCCACTGCCAAAAATAAAAATGCATTCCAAAGTCGAATATTAGGTCACTTTCAGATGATGTACTATTTTATATCACTCCCGCCAATCCTGTACTGCTGTTAGTCACACTCATTCTCTCTCCCTCTGGATTTCTCAATGGATCCTCTTCACTCGAGGACTCAGAAGCCTGCTCCACTCTCCCATTTCAGCCAAAAAGAGTTTCATACATGCATTTCAGGAAAAATTTAAAGAGAGAGAAAGAAAACATGACTTACTTAAATATAGATTAGGCAGTGGTTTCTGTATCATTCAATTCCATTTAAACCCATCCCATGAGCACACAATGACCTGTTTTCAAGGCACTGCCCAAGGTTGAAGAAGCATTGCTGACAGCTAGTCAACACCAGAAGCTGACAGGCAACAGCTCGGTGCAATGCTTTGAAAATCCCTTCTGGAGGATTTTTACAAGTAGGAATGAGACCACTCCGCCCCACACAGACAACACACACACACACACACACACACACACACACACACACATTCATGCACAGTTTTTTCAGTTATGCTGCAGAACGATGTGTTCTTCAACTCAGAGAATCATTTGGGTACATAACACATGGATGAAAAAGCCCTCCCCATGCCCAGTTCTACCGCCAGAGCCACAAGGTTGCAATAAGCGTTCTTTATTTAGATAATCACACATGCATCTTGTGGTTCTGTGACTCTAAGCCATACAATAGGCTATCTTCCTCAATGTTTGGGTGCACAGCTGGGTTTAAACTCCACTCCTTAAAAAAAAAAAAAAAAAAAAAAAAACGAATATGATCCTTTGTGCTGGTGATGAGAGAGGGGACGAGCCGCACAGCATCCTATCCAGCAGTTCTCCACTCCTGTGGTCAGAGTTATTGGCAAAGTAGAACAGGAACGAGAGGAAGACTGGGCCCCAATGAGGATTTCTGCCTATTCAAAGATGGTGGTTCTTGTCCAGTAGGTGTATTTTGGTTTGAACTTTTCATTTATCCCGCTATCCATTGACCAAAAGGATTGGAAACTGTTATTCCAATATTCCAGAATGTACTTATAGATATTTCATGTAAACCTCATCCAAAGACTAAAGAGGATATTTATTATTACCACTGCCAAAAAGGATTTTGCTGTCTGATTTCATTCAAAAAGAAAAGATTAAGAAAAAGGAATAAACAGCTCATATACCAAAATAAAGCGCACACACACACACACACACACACACACACACACACAAATAAATTCCAAGCAACCAAAAGTAAACAAATGCTTCGTAATCATTTTTAAGTTACATGGGTTGACCTTTTAAAAAAACCTTTTAAGTGATTAAAATGTGTTTCACTTCCTTTTAGAAGTTTTAGAACATGCATATAATAGTTTATATGTTTGAAGAGAGGGAATAATTGAGAAGGAAAAGCTTTAAAAAGTGGGGAAGGGGGGGATCTACAAATAATTGTTTTAGGTCTTCAAATGGATAAAGAAGAAAAGTGGTCTTGTTTACCAGTCCACCACCCAACATAGTCAGAAAACGCCATCTCTTCCTCAGTGCAACCTAGCACGGTGTCCCCATTCTTCCCTTGCATTGACACTTAGCACCTTTGGTCATTATAGAGTTCTAGGTTTCTCCTTCACTTGACTAGCTGGAAGCTCTAAAAGGCAGG
Organism: Ateles fusciceps; assembly: GCA_036589455.1. Lineage (NCBI taxonomy): Eukaryota > Metazoa > Chordata > Mammalia > Primates > Atelidae > Ateles > Ateles fusciceps. The sequence goes on along the minus strand of JAZHEH010000304.1, from coordinate 1,083,784 downwards.
CAGCACCACTTGGTTTGTATATTTTAATGTTAATTTTCAATTTTTGTGGGCACATAGTAGGTATATATACGGGGTACATGAGATATTTTGATACAGGCATGCAATAATCACATCCGGGTAAATGGATACCCATCACCTCAAGCATTTATCCTTTGTGTTACAAACAATCCAATTATACTCCTGTGGTTACTTTAACATGTACAATTAAATTATTATTGACCATATGGATGGGCGCAGTGGCTCACGCCTATAATCCCAGCACTTTGGGAGGCCGAGGAAGGCAGATCACCTGAGGTCAGGAGTTCGAGACCAGCCTGGCCAACATGGTGAAACCCTGTCTCTACTAAAAATACAAAATTTAGCTGGGCATGGTGGTGTGTGCCTGTAATCCCAGCTACTTCGGAGGCTGAGGTGGGAGAATCACTTGAACCAGGCAGGTGGAGGTTGTGGTGAGCTGAAATCATCCCTCTGCATTCCAGCCTGGGCAACAGAGTAAGACTCCATCTCAAAAAATAAATAAATAATAAATTAAAAAATATATATATACACATACATATTTATTATTGACTACAGTCACCCTGTTGTGCTATCAGATACTAGATCTTATTCATTCATTCTATTTTTTGTCACGATCAGCCATCCCCACCTCCTTCCCATCCCTCCACTTCCCAGCCTCTGGTAACCATCATTCTACTCTCTATGTCCATGAGTTCAACTGTTTTAATTCTTAGCTTCTACAGATAAGTGAGAACGTGCGAAGTTTGTCTTTCTGTGTCTGGCTTATTTCACCTAATATAATGATGTCCAGTCTATCCATGTGGTTGCAAATGACACAATCTCATTCCTTTTTATGGCTGAATAGTACTCCATTGTGCATACATACCACATTTTCTTTATCCATTCATCTACTGATGAACACTTAGCTGCTTTCTAATCTTGGCTACTGTGAACAGTGCTGCAACAAACATGGGAGTGCAGATATCTCTTTGCTGTACTGATTTCCTTTCCTTTGGGTACGTCCCAGCAGGCACCAAGTTTATTCACCCCTATCTATGAAGCACCCAGCATAGAGTCCGGCCTTCATGCATTCCATTCATTCATCCAGCCATTTATTCACTTACTCAGCTCAAATATTTACTAAGCTGCTACCATGGGCAAACACTGTCCTAGCAACCAAGGATAGTAGTTACAAGAGAAAGAGAAAACAAGTTCTCTCTCAGCATTTAATGATGGAAAGGGGGAGTGACAATAAAGAGGCAAACAAATAAGTCAGAAAACATTAACAGTTAACATGTATTGAGCATCTCTCAGATGCCAGGCACTGCTCTGCACTCCTTGCATTTTCAATTCCCCAAAGCCCTCTATGACATGTGCTATTATTATTTCTCTTCTACAAAAGAGGAAACTAAAGTACAGAGAGGTTATGGAACTTGCCCAAGCTCACTGGGCCAGCAGACGGAGGAGCAGTTCACCCAGGCAATGCAGTTACAAGCTACTGAGCACACTGCTATCCGTGTCACATACAGAAACAGGCAGTGGGAAGACATGGGCTCGCCGGCAGTTTACTCATACTGGATAATATCTGCTGGATAAATGAATGAATGAATAAAAATAACGCGGCACCTCTTAAGTTTATGAAATGTGGGTGTCAATATAGAACTTAAAAAAGCTTTTTAGCATCTTCGTAATGTTTCATTACCTTTTTTGCCCACCGTTGTGCACTACCTTCTTATTCTATCTACCACGTGACTCCACAAGTTAGGGAGATTTTGCTGAGCTTTTTCTCTTTAGTCAAAATAATGAAAATAGTCATTATAAGTAACTTATTTCAAACTATACCCCTGTCTGCTCTGAGGTATGCATACTGCTATGCAGAATTTGCTTTTAAATCACTCTGTACTCCAACTGGCATCTATTTCTCTTTCTTGTCACTCACCTATTTTATCTTTTACTAAAAGCCAACACCATGCCACATGTATAACAGGCTGTGGCCCAAATTAAAGTCACCGAGCTTAAAGTAGTGTTGCAGTAAGTCTCAGGATGGCCCAAATAAGATGAGAAACATATTTGGTCTCGGGATTATAACTTCAGACCACCTGGGCCTGTTTCTCAGGCAGCCTGGTAAAGGGAATCAAAGTCCTCCCCATAAAGAGCAGCAAGTTCCAGGCTAGGAAGGACAGCAGGGAGTCCCCAGGCACGGCCACAATGCGGGTACAAGGAGGAAGAAGAGTGCAGGGAGTGGCCTCAGCCCTGTGCTGGCAGACCAAGGGAACAACAGAAAGACAGCTGTATCTGACAAGAGGTATGTTCCCAGAGTAGTGACAGAGACAGATGCACGTCCCAGCATGGGTGAGAATTGGGAGCGGTGAGAAAGACCCCCTCCTCTCCAAAAATAGCTCCCGCTCTACGGGCATCACGGTTCAAAAAAACAGCCACTGCCAATCTCTCTCTCTCTCTCTCTTTCACACACACACACACACACCCCCCAAGTGCCACATACTTAGAAATTCGTTATTTTAATCATCACAGCAACCCCATAAGTTTTATTACTCTCACTTTACAGAAGAGAAATGAGAAGTTCAGAGAGGTACATGAATTGCCTAAAGTCACCCAACTGCTAAGTAACAGAGCCACAATTTGACCTTGATCTGTTGGGACTCTAAGACCATTACCTAAGTAGCTGTGATGGTTCTACACTTCACGGATGGTCACAACAAGAAAGGCATGGGAGCCAGTGAACAAAGGCATGGTGACGTGAGCACTTTGGCATTTCATCATTCTGGAACCGTGTTCATAGCACACACAATTCCAGGAAGCTCCATAGCCCTTGGAAATGATACGCCTAGCCCACTCTGAGAAAACACAGTGCGCAAAGCTAGCGTTTCTCCAGTTACTGAGAGCACAAAAAGCAGTGGGTGGAAGGCAGAGTTGGTGCACGTCGTCACTTGAATCTCTGGCACTCAAGTTAATGTGCATCACTGCGAATACCACTGACAACTGTTCTCCTGGCACACAGCACACTCAATGGAAACACTGTGCTGATCAAACAAAAGCGGAGGACATATTCCAAGGCCCAGGAACTGCACCTGATGCAGACCCATCCTTCCTCATGCTGGATGACTCGCACAAACAGCGGAGATGCACAGGATGCTGGAGCAGCTAACGGAGGTGTGTTTTGATCACCAGAAGTCTAATCTATTGTAACAATTGTTGGAACACACGGGAGTTCCTTTTTATAGGTTAGAGGTGTTTTTTTTTTTTTTTTTTTTGAGACGGAGTCTCACTCTGTCGCCAGGCTGGAGTGCAATGGCACATTATCGGTTCATTGCAACCTCCACCTCCCAGGCTCAAGTGATCCTCCTGCCTCAGCCTCCCGAGTAGCTGGGACTACAGGCGTCCGCCAACACGCCCGGCTAATTTTTGTATTTTTAGTAGAGATGAGGTTTCACCATGTTGTCCAGGCTGGTCTCAATCTCTTGACCTCGTGATCCACCCGCCTCAACCTCCCAAAGTGCAGGAATTACAGGCGTGAGCCACTGCATCTGGCCCTAGGTTTGAGTTTTTTAATACTTAGTTACTTTGAAGGGTAAGCTCTAGGGTGAATTTCAGCGCTCTGCAAATCTACCAATGGAAGGGCCCAGGGCAACTGGCCATTACCTTTTACTTCTATGCCTAAGAAAGGCAGTTAAAAGAAAGGAGAGTGAAGCTGCCTGACTGAGACAGCTAACCACACAGCAATTTAAAAAATTTAATGGGAATACTAAGTCATCTTCTCCTGTCTTTCCATTTTAGACATTCCTCTACTATAGGAAAGGCATAATCCCTCAAGTAAATCTCTCAAAAGAAAAGAAATTCTGTGACTGCCATTCTGTTCAAGTATCCATCTCACCTCATCTTTGCTTTTACACTGCCGCTTCTAAAAATCCAACATTCTTTATGGTTCTGCTCTTCCCTACTGGAACATGTGTGATAATCTCATGCTTCTAACAGCATAAAAGGAACCTTAGCTGTTGTTGCTGTTGTTTTAAATCAACCTATAACTAATTGAAAAGCTTCACTCACATCCAGCTCTATGCTAGGCCATGCAGTGAATAAGAAAAAGAAAGTGCTGCACACAGGGGAGCATCTCTAGGGGCAGAAGGACCTGGTTTAATTTTCTTCTCCCCACTAATCAGCACTGTGACCTTGAGTGAATTACATAAACAGTTTTTTGGAGACCTAATTCTTAGCACAGAGTAAGGACCCCGTGAGATAATAAGCTAAACCCATTTTGATGCTAAGCCATAGGAAAGGCACAGTGAATGTCAGTTTCCTTTCTTTTTGACTCTCCTCAAGTCATCGGCAAGGAGTCAGCAAAGAGTCGTCAAACTCAAGTCAAACTGAATCCCTCGCCACTCAGTAGCCGTGGGGTCTCAGGCATCTCTCTCTGAGCCTCAATTTTCCAATCTGTCAGACGGGAAGAAAATGTGTACTTACCTCCTAAGATTGCTCTGAGAATTAACTGAGGGAAGCCACATAAAGTGGAGAACACAATATCTTACTCAATAAATAAAGCTATTATTCGTATTCTAATTAGAGAAAAAAGACATGAAATTAAAGAACAATTAAGGACCAACTCCATCATCATAAACTCTCTGTTTTAGACGAAAAGGTGAGGAGAGCTGCAGAGAGGGAGGCTGGTGTTTGCGGCATCCCAGAAGAGGCAGGAATTAAAATTTTGAGATGACTGCTTGACAGGGACTGGAGAGCTTGGGTCTGTTGTTGTTTTGTTTTGTGTTTTTTCGGCAAGTGTGATGAAGGCAAAAAAGGTACAATCGAAGGCGAAGCAGAGGCCCTAACCTGGAACATATGGGAACACTAACGGAAAAGGCAGCTGGAGCCACACAGGCCCTTGAGGGGAGCAGGAGGAAAACCTGGCAGGATAAGCAGGGTGGGGCCAGATACCAGGGGCCCTATGGATCTGCCGTTAAGCAGCTGAACATGGGTGGGCAGGCTGGGGGAGAACCAAAGGAGGGGTCTGGGCAGGGAGTGTGCAGGATCATGGTGATTTAGGAAATTTGGAAGTGATATGCCACATGGTCCCAGTGCTACAGGATACAACCAGGGGAGCCAGCCAAGTGCTGAACTTTCCCCAGCAAAGGGCAGTTCTCTACATTAACAATGTGCTTAGATCATTGGCACTCAAACCCCGACTCCTAATTCTCCTAATTACTTTTGCATGGGGATCCTGGGCAAGCTTCTTAACATCTATAGGCCTCAGTTCTGCACGTGAGGAAATTTAAGGGAAATGATACCTATTACTAGGCTCAGAGGAGAAATAAGGTTGTGTCTGCAAAGTGTCTGACATCCAGTAGGTGCACAACAAATGCTTTCAACCTTGGACTCCATTAGCTAACATCATCCCAGTGATCCCAGAAAACCTGGTTCAGCAACAGTTTTTTCTATCACTAAAATAAAATGCCACTTGTTAAATACAGAATTAGAATATTTTATGAGTAAGACTACACGTAAAGAAGGTTAACAAGATGTTTCAAAATAGGAAAATACAGATTAAAGAACATCTACTAAAATAGAAATATCAGTCTTCTAATAGGAGGCATTGATTTAGCCATAAAGCCTCAGTTATTTTATGTTTTAAAACAGCTTGTCAGTCAGGAATCGGGACCAGGCAGAAAGCGAAAAAGGTGTTGGAAATGTTCTCCTTTTTAAGTTGGATAGTGGGTGTGTAGGTAAATTGTTAGTCTACTGTATCAAGGCATGATTTACATACAATAACATGCACGCATTTTAAGTACAGGGTTCACTGAGTCCTGGCAAACACATATACCTGTGTTCTCACCATTATAAGACAGAACATTTCCATCCTCTTTGCACCCCTTCCCAGGCAATCACCGTTCTATAAGCTTCTGTCACTATGCCTGTTTTATCATCATTATTTAAATCATATCTACATAGGGTATAGACTCCTTTCAATGTATGCAATATTTCATAATTTTTAAATTAATGCTGTATTTTACCTGCTACAATTAACAACAAATGCCAAAGACTTTACTGAGAGGGTTTCTCGGCATGAAAGTTAAAAGAGAAACCAGCCGAGCATTGTAATTCCTTCAAAGGACAGCAGTCTATGGGCAGCTGGTGAAACGACCAGGATAAGCTGGACCAATTCTGGATTCAATCTGGCACAACTAGACATGGGTAGGTAAGTCACTTCACTTGTCTCCATTTCAGTTTATTCTTCAAAGGTGTTATGTACCACATCCCATGTTCATGGGGTGACCATAAAGCTTACCTAAACCATGCTGGGCTAAAGGGGGTGCTATTATTAGTTAGGTCAGGATGAGAGTTATATACGCAGCCTGTCCCCAGTAAACCTGGATTTAAGGATTGTACCACTAATAAGCATCCTCTAAGAACGCCTCTTATCATGTTCCCAGTGACCTATTATGTTCTCTAAAGAAAAGAGTGTTGCATAGACTTATGTCCGTAAGCTGAAGTCCTTTATCCAAAGGTGATGGGGCTCATCCAATCCAATCTACCATGCAGTGTTAAAAGAATACAGACAGACTGCCCAAGGAGAGAAGGGTCTGAGACACAGAAACACAAGGAGACACACACATGGAAACTATGGAACCACTTGAGAAAGACCAAGGCTGCCTGATTCTGAAAGCACTTAGCGGAGTTATACTGTCTTTGTCACTCACCCTCCTAAGAGGCAGGCATTAGGGGCTCTATCAGGACACATTATCTCGGAACTCCCAGGGTGCAAATTTCATATTGAGATACCAAGTCTTCATTAACACACTGATTCCAAGGACTTAGCCTGTGCAGGGGAAGTAGGCGCAAAAGCGTCTTCACAGCTGCTAACCGGATTGTATGTATCAGATTTAGGCACATTTGTACTTACAAAGTTATGGCACAGCACCTTTTACAGTACTGTATAGATACAGGAAAGTAATAATTGTAAATATCTGAACAAATCACAGCTAAGAGTTGATTACAAGCCTATAACCGATGGAATGATTGCTACAACTAAAATTAACTTGGATTTATCCAGGCTTTCTAAAAAAACAGGGGGAAAAAAAAACACAAAATTGCCTTAAATTGCATGCAGAGATTATCATCCGAACCTCCAAGGGAACTGCACAAAGAGAGATCTATTTTCCTCAATTGCTCAGATTCCTTTAAGCTGGATGTGATTTGCATACACTCAAAGCAATCTGGTTTTCAGCCGTAATCTTCTGCTGCCCTATTTCACCTATAAAATTGTAGATGTAATTAATTTCTAGAAAGATCTTTATTACAAAATAAAACATACTTTATATGTCAAATTGATGATTCTTATTACATAATAAAACAGTCTTTAGAATGTAAACATTTGTATTCTATAGGTAACGTTCCAGAAAGTAAACCTGGTCTCTCGCTCGACAAAATTCGTTCATTTCTCATTGGAGGGGAAAAGGTAGTAAAATATCAGTAAACTGTTCAATTAGGTCATGTGTTACAAAGTCCAACAAGAAAAGTTTGTAACAAAACTGAAAACCCAAATGTGTATCTACATTTTTTAATAACAGACAACTTGAAGAATTTTTAAAATGAATAATTGTGACTTGCTTTAATACACAATTCTTAGAAATGGAGCTGATAGCTGGCCATCACAAAAAAGTGAGGATTAGGGCTGGAACTTCCCATGTGTATATCTGGGTCCTCTGCGCTCACTTTCAGATCAGTGGGGGACATCACATTAGTCAGGAATCTGGGTCCTACATGAGATGAACTCTAAAATCTCTGTGTCACCCCAAGGACCATCTGTGGAAATGCCACAGGCGTGCTTCTCATCTGAAAATCTCCTTCTCTGGCTTCTTCCTCCAGCTCTAAAGATTCAGTGACACTAAAATAGAGGAGGATCCTACAATACTTCAACAACTGTTCGGGTTCCAATTTCGGCTCGGTCTTTACTGGCTTGCAAATATACTCTAACTGCCTAACTTACGATAAGTGCCCTTCTCAGTAACAGTGATACTCCTGACCTCACAAGGGCGTTCTGAGAACCTAACGAGGAACATTCTGAAAGACCCTGGACCCAGACAGGAGTCTGCCTTAACACACATTATTCCCCCTTCCGAGTTACCATATCAGTATCCTCACGGAGATGTTGAAGCTATCACAAGGTTCTTAGTGAAATAACTTCTGACTAAAGCTTAAAATAAATGCTGGATGACAGTAAAACAGTGAGAAACAAAAAAAGATAACTGAACCTACATATTTATTCCTGAAGCTCAGCCTCCTAGCAGCCATGTCCTCTCTTCTTGGAGAGGTGTTTGATATACATCTTCAGAGTATGAAAAGAAGACAAAATTATTCACAAATTGTTTTTTGCCAAGAACATGAACAGATGGTCAATGTTTTTCTTTTTTTTTTAAACTTGGAAGCACTTTTAAATCAATGACAAGACTTCCATAGAGGCTGAAGACAGGCACCCCAGGCCCTCTTCTGAGGCCCCAGCCCCCACTTCCCCCACCCCTCTAATCCAGAGGCCAGAACAACAGCTGTCCCTGGCACCCTTCCCCTGAACACATAATGTGGCACGGGAATAGGGTTCTACATTCTCTACTGTGAGAATCCCGAACGCACTCTTCTCTGTCAGACTCAGTCCCCTCAGGACTCCTCTGTCCCAGTAGAAATTATTATTATTATTTTATTTATTTATTTTTGGAGACAGAGTCTCATTCTGTCACCCAGGCTGGAGTGCAATGGCGTGATCTCAGCTCGCTGCAACCTCTCCCTCACGGGATCAAGCAATTATCTTGCCTCAGCCTCCTGGGTAGCTGGAATTACAGGCACCTGCCACCACACCCAGCTAATTTCTGTATTTTTAATAGAGACAGGTTTTCACCATGTTGGTCAGGCCGGTCTCAAACTCCCAACCTCAGGTGATCCACCCTCCTTGGCCTCCCAAAGTGCTAGGATTATAGGCACAAGCTACTGCACCTGGCCCCAGTAGAAATTAAATCAGACTTAAGAACACCATTAAATCAAGGAATAAAAACAGCATGAAAACTCAGAAGATAGAGTCTTGTCTCAACTGCTGACTAGCAGCATAACCCAAGGAAAGTCATTTCATCATCCAGCCTGTTTCCTCCCATGCAATATGGAATAATGAACACCACCTACTCTACCATCCTCCCAAGACCACCAACAGGATATGAATAACATTTACACACACTGAGAGCATGTACACCCAAGCTTGCTGGATATTGATGCTATTTTATTAATGTCGCAGTGTTTCTAGGAATTCAGTCTTTCTGTGCCTTATAACATTGAATCTCTTTTCTAAAGATAAAGAATAATCATAATGGCAAAATCAGTGCCAGGCACTGACCTAAACACTTGACATATTTATTCATTTGTTCCTCACAATAATTCCATAATTATTATCCCCATTTTATGACGAGGAAACTGAGATTCGGGGAAGTGAAGTAACAGCCACGTCCCGGGAGCAGAGACAAGAACCCAGCCAGTTTGTGCTTTAGCCTGTATGCTAATGATAGGCTGACAGCTTCCAATTATTTACTTGACTGAAGAAGACTATGTCACATAGCGCCATGGAAATTAAGGACAGAAAAAGACAGGTTTTCTACTAGTCACTCACTCTTTGCCAGACCTGAGCCCTGCTCCCGTACTATCCATTACCCCATGAATCAATACAACCGCCCAAGGGGTAAAGAGCATTTTTGCTTTTAACAAAGTATACACCTGATGTTCAGAGAAGTTCACTAACTTGCCTCCGATTTCAAAATTAATAAGTTGGGGAGAAAATATGGAAGAAATATAAAAATTAAATAGAGAAGTGTCTAAATTCCTGCACGCCTCCCTCAGGTAGGTAGCTCTTGGGCCCGCTCCTCCCCATCCCAGTGGCCTTCCTGAGGTCCAAGTGGACCACTGAGTCATGCCAATCCTTGTTCCCCAGCCGCTGAGCTCCCCTGACCAAAAGGCCTGGGAGAGGTGTGGGGAACCTCTGACCCCTGGCTGGAATGGCCGGAGAGGAGAGAATTATTTTCAAAAGGTAGAAGCCTCATTCACAACCTGATGCCAAGTTCTCTAGATTCGAGATTTCATGTCGGAACTGGGATTGCATTTTTCTAAAGAAACAGTAAGAGACCACCATTACTAGGAAGGCCCATGTCTGCTAGGGCTAAACAGGCCTTTGTGGTTTCACAGGTTACTACCTTGTTTTTATAGGAAACTGCATTCCAAGTTCTGAAAAAGAGCCTTGCTAGGAAAGGCTGATGGCCCCCAGTTTGTGATTGGGGTCTGCCCAGCACGCCCATTTAGTACATGGAATCCAGTTGATAAGAGGCCGTGCATGTCCCCCAGACCACATGCAGTCAAATCCTACACTAGCAAGTCTCCTCTGCAACTACCGTCAGTTTTATCTTATTCTCCCTAGCTTTGGACCATCTGTTATTAAAGGTTTCACAGCGCTTTTTGTTCTGTAGGAGGCCCACAACCTGGCTGGTTTAGGTGGGTTTGACCTGAAAACCTTACTGAGGGAAGGCCTTCCCTTCATCCCAATGTCACCTCCTGGCTCCGCAGAAACAGCCCTTTGATGTGAGGCTGTGAGACTCTACGCTAGCTCTGGCACCTACTGCCATGCTATGTGACCTCGGCCAAATGATTATACTCTCCGGGGCTTGGTGTCCTCAGCTATTAAATGAGGGAGAGATATGAATGGATGGTTTCAACATTTCAAATCTCCCTCTTCAGGTTGCAATAGAAAGGCACTGCTCGGAGTTATCGAGCCCCTACTCTGGTTAAAACCGAACATGTAGCAAGTATTAAATGAGGTGAAACATCTATTACATACATTTAATACATATATTTGCATAGAAAGCACTTGGAGCTGACACAGAAAATACCTGACACAGAAAAACTGCTTGCTAACGTTAGCTGTTGTTATTATAACCAGTGTCCTCATCACGACTCCACTAGGCACATGCTATTATTATCCCCATTTGACAGGTGAGGAAACCGAAGTATAGGGTTTAAGTCATCTGGCCAAAGTCACACAGTTTATAAGCAACAAAGCCAAAATTTGAACCCAGGTCTTCAAGCATTTTTAATCACTCACCTGTACTTAAAAAAAAAAAAAGGAAGAAGAAGAAGAAAGGCCATTTGGCTCAGGGCTGAAAGGCTTTAGTGAAATAACATTTATTAATCAGGGTACTATATGTGTAAGGGACTTTCAAATACATAATTTCTGTAATCCTCATCCAACTCAAAAGAGGTGGAACTATGCCTTTATATTTTTAGCTATGCTCCTTACATGATAAGTGCTCAAAAGATGTTGATTAGTGTTTCATTTGCTAATTTCAAGCAATATTGGATATCATAAAACAGCTGTCCATCTCCCTCAGAATTCACTATAACTCATTTGATTTTAGACGTAACGCTGCTTATCAAGCACTTGCAAATGTTGGTGAGAAGTGACCCCATCTTAGCTAAGAAAAAGTGTGACTCTAGATACCCACCAACCACCAAAAAGATCCTAAATCTATGAGAGACGGAGGAGGGCCCAGACAAGCCAGAGCCATCCATTTCTAAGTGTACACGCGGCCCTTTCCCTGTTTTACAGCACACCCGAGGGCTCAGGAGCATTATGTGGACTCTCACCATGGGCTCAGGCGTAGTGAGCGAGTGCAGGGCTAGATTCCAAGTACAGGATGGTTAAGAAAGAGACCTGTCCCGGGCCTCCTGCAAGGGCAGCACTGAGGGCGGCCTCATACAAGTCCAAGATCAGTGTACACAGGCTAGGGGAGGAACAGCAGCTACCAGCTATATCTGGGGTGAGTCGATGGGTGTTATGGGCTGAATTTTAACCCCCAAAAATCATGCAAGCACTAACCCCTAGCACTTCAGAATGTGACTGTATTTAGAGACAAAGTCATTAAAGAAGTAATAAAGGTTACATGAGGTCCCATGGGTAGGTCGCAATCCAATCTGACTGATGTCCTCATTCGAAAACTGGGGCTCAGGAAGGGACAACAGGGATATGTGCACAAAAAGAAATGGCCTGTGAAGACCCAGGAAGACAACCTCCACCCCGGAAGCCAGGAGAGAGGCCTCAGGAGAACCAAACCTGCTGACCCCTTGATCTTGGACTTCCAGCCTCCAGAGCTATGGCAAAATTAATTTCTGTTGTCTAAGCTACCCAGTCTGAAGAATCTGTCATGGCGACCCCAGCAGACTAATACAGTGGATGACGCTGAGAAGTAAAAAGATGCTGTGTGAGAAAAATCAGGTCAGTACCAGGAAAATCTGAGCAGATGAGCAAACTATGCACAAGTAGGGGACAGCTTCAGGGTAGATCCAAGATGATGGATGAAAAATGCAGAGACCAACAGTGGGAAAGAGGAAAGGGGGATAGTCCATCAATGTTTTTCTAGCATTTTCTGTAATGGGCATGGAAGACATACAAAAATCAGGAAAAGTCCTGTCTAGCCAAATCTCACAGGCCAGTGAAGGAGCAAAAAAGCTTAAACATAGGGAAAGTATCAGAGGAAGGCAATAAAACAAAACATGCTATAAGAAAATAATGCAAAGATGCCTTAAGGTCCTATATGATTCAGTGCTGAAATCTGCAAGAACTGGCTGAGAGGGAGGCTGTTTGTTTGAGCAGGCTTGGGGCCCAGATGAAATGAGAGTGGGGTCAGTAGAATCCTACAGAGCGGGGAGAAGGGATATGCGGTAAATGACTTGGAAAAGCAAAATGAAGGCAATCTAGAGGAAGGACATGCCAGGCAGTGTGTTGATGGTGCTGCCTTTGAATTGCCACCATTGCCTGCAGAGATAAAGTGAGTTAAATCAGAGCTAAGCTGACTGAACCAGGTCAAAAATACTGACGCTACTCCTCACGCTGTATGGCATAAACATCAAAAATATGGAAGAATAACAGAGGAATACATCCTGTGGCAAAGCTATACATACCACACTGCAGGGGTCAGCTGTCAAAAGCAAGTCCATGTGAGAAGCCAGAAGATTAGAAAAACTAAGATGGGGGCCACTTTCTGCCCATTTGGTGAGAACAGTGGAGAGGAAATTCAAGACACACTGAGTTGGAGGGCTCCTGCCCCGTTTCATCCCATACCCGTGGTAGGTCCCCCCTCAACAGAGGGACTGAGGGAAAAAAGCAAACAGCAGAAGAAAGAGAAACAAACATCCAGGAAGATCCCAAAACCGAATAACCTGCCCCTGATGACTTAAAAATATTCCGTAAGAATTTCAGGTATAGTCAGTTGAGCTGCCTTGGCATCAGCATCATATCAACACAGAAGCAATGATTTCTTATCAGGCAAAAACAGTGAAGTATTTCTGTTATGCAAATCAAACACATTGTTCCTCTCTAATTTTCTTCCCCCAGCTATATCCTCTTTTATGGCCACTGAAGGAGGATGCAGTTAGGAAAAACAATGAACAGAAATCTGACTGTGAAGACATTTCCTTTCTACTGCGTGGCTGGAGTGAGCAAGGGAAGCCAAATTCTCACAGTTCATCAACTTTCTATTCATGTAAACAATCTCACTTTATTTTTGAATTATTTTATGCGAGGAGATGGTTTCCAAATGTGCTATTTTTTACTACAGAATATGGAAGCAATAGCACTAAACTCTTAAATTAGGATGAAGAATAGCACAGGTGTATTACATGTTTGACTCTGTATTAGTATGCCTCATTTTCCTAAATTAAGTCTTACTTAGAATCCTGATCTGTCTTTTTTTTCTTTTCTTACTATCTGAAATATCATGGCAAAATTCTGATGCAAAAAAGAAAAAAAGAACTTTCATGCAACAAAAGAACAGTAGCAAGTAGCAATAACAGAAGCTAGGGTTCCTAAGAGTCAGGCATTAAAAAAGATATTCACCATGGAAAAATAGTTGGGTTTTGTGCCTTACATCCTTGAAACGTTTATAATAGATTATAATCTTATAACTTGAAATAATCACTGCAATTAACACCAAATGATCTTAATTTCAACAGCTGACACAATCACTGAAATAGTTCTCAAACCAGTGGAATTGCCAAATCTAAGCCCAGGCCAATAGCCAAGACCGAAGTTCAATCTTCCAAAAAGCCCAAGAAATTCTGAAAAGTAGCCTCACAAAACAGGTTTTTCTGAGGCTCAGACAGAAATTGAAATTACATAGCATGACTGACAAACCCATGACCACCTTACATGGAGTTAATAGCATTTCTGCCATTTAAATTACCAAGACTTTGAAAAAGCACATGTAATACAACACCTGAAGGGAAATTATCGGGAGATGTTAAGAGTAAGTAAACGCTGCCCAGCTTAGAAATAAGTCTATATATATATATATATTATAAAAGAGAGAGAGAGAGAGAGACTTTATATGTATATAGACTTTGTACATACACGCACACACACATATCTATATATGGGAACAGAAACATATACACAAAAGAAGGAAATAGCTTTTGTTTAAACCAGCAATAATGAAGTTGAATCATATAATAGAAAAAGTCTATGTACATATACCAGATGGACAGCATAGGCAAAAGGAATATGACTTCTGAATTGATCAATATCAAACATGGATTTCAAAAGGTATACACCCTTTAAATGTTTATTCCAAAGAATTATTAAGCCATGCCATGGGAAATTTCAGTTCATTACAGCAACATACACACAAAAGAGTCTTAGTCAATAATTTAAATAAAAATGTTTAAATGACAGGGTGTGCTAAGTTGTGACCTAATATCAAACACCCACCAAAAATCAAATCAGATGTTTCAGTGACTGACGAACTCTCCAGGAGAGTCATTTCAGTGATGAAGGTCAAACCTTGGGCTGTTCCTTTATAAACTGACACAGATCAAAAATTCCCAGAGGTTCCCTGGCCTATAATTGTATGCTATTATTCTAGAAGCATGATTAGTATGTTCTTGCCTTTTCAAGAAAGCAGCCTGTACTGCAAACAATGAGAATAGCATGTAGGTTTGTGGAGACTGTTTTTGCCATATACCACAGACACGTAGAAGAACACATCTAGAAGTGATTCAGAACCACTAGAGATATTGTCTCAGTTGTTTTAAAGTTAGAATTTATCTATACCTTAATAGGAAAAAAAAATAATAGTAATAGGAAAGAAAAGGATATGAATCATAGTTGATGAATGGAGGAGTATTTAGAATACATATAATAAACAAAGGCATTTATCTGATAGTAACTTCCACAAAAAGCAACAGGTTTGTTTAAAAAACTATCAAATTTAATTCAATAGCAGAACGATAATTCAAAACTAGCTGTAACTAGAAAAGAACATATATTTTAAGGAAACACATGTGATTTCAAAAATTTTATTACATTTATAGTGAAACATATTAATGGATTATGAAACAAGGTAAGTTGTTGAAAACGACTAGACTTTATCAAGTCTTCTGTGAATTCCAGTGACTAAAGAGTGCTAACATCCTAAGGTCTCCATCGCTACAGGATAGGATTAGGGTGGTGGAAGTCAGCCTTCAGGAGATAAACCCACCCACAAATCTCAGAGAAGATCCTTTGAATCTGTACAGACATTTGAGAGAGGTTGCTCACACAGAGCTAGGGTGTTATTCCCACAGGCTGACAAACCTCACACTTCAGCCCTTTCCAGAGTCCTCAATTAAAGGGTCATAAGAGCCCTGTAGTCTTTACTCCATTATAAGGTAGGAGTGAGGAAGGAGAATATGACCAGAAGGACAGGCTTAAATGTCCTCTCTGTGTCTTTTATTCACAGAATCTTAGATTGTCAGTTTATTTTGTTTGTGACAGTCTCGCTCCGTAGCCCAGGCTGGAGTGCATTGGCATGACCTCAGTTCACCGCAACCTCCACCTCCCAGGTTCAAGCCATTCTCATGCCTCAGCCTCCAGGGTAACTGGGATTATATACACAAGCCACCACACCCAGCTACTTTTTTTTCTTTTTTTTTTTGGAGACACAGGGCTTCACTATGTTGGCCAAGCTGGTCTTGAACTCCCGGCCTCAGGTGATCCACCCACGTAAGCCTCCCAAAGTGCTGGGAGTACAGGCATGAGTGACCATACCCGGTCAACTGTCAGGTTCTTACTCCACATCTTGGAACCATCCTTCCAATCACAGAATACTCATAGGCACTTCTATCTAAATCCTAGCCATCCCACAGAACCTGATCCAAATCCTACCTTTGCTGTCAAAGTCTTTCCTAAGCAGCCTCATAAAAATAACCTTTTCTTCTGAATTCTACACACAGTGTCCATCAGTGCTACTCGGCACCTCACCTTGACCTGCCTTGGACCTCAGCAGCTTCCTGGAACTGTTGCTAAGCGTCTCATGTATTCCTGTCTTGTCTCATACTTGGCATCTCCTACAGAACTCTGCCCTCACACATAAATGGGTATTTTTAATGGTGCACTTCTATGTTCTTCCCTGGGTAACCTCTTTGTTTCCCATATAGTCTTTTTGTTGTTGTTGTTGTTGTTGTTTTAAGACAGGGTCTCATTCTGTCACTTAGGCCGGAGTGCAGTGGTGCAATCATGGCTCTCACCGTACCCTCAACTTACAGGCTTCCCACCTCAGCCTTCCGCATAGCTGGAACTACAGGCATGCGCCACCACACTGGGCTAATTTTTTATTTATTTGAGATGGAGTCTCCCTCTGTCACCCAGGCTGGCGTGCAGTGGTGCGACCTCAGCTCACTGCAACCTCCGCCTCCCGGGTTCAAGTGATTCTCTCCCCTCAGCCTCCTGAGTAGCTGGGACTACAGGCGCCCGCCACCACGCCTGGCTAATTTTTGTATTTTTAGTAGAGACAGGGTTTCACCATGTTGGTCAGGCTGGTCTCAAACTCCCGACCTCAAGTGATCCACCCCCTCAGTCTCCCAAAGCACTGAGATTACAGGTGTGAGCCATCGTGCCCAGCCTAATTTTTAATTTTTTGTAGAGACAGCGTCTGGTCTCAAATTCCCAGGGTCAAGTGGTCCTTCGACCTATGCCTCCCAATGTGCTGGGATTACAGGTGTGACGCCACAGCGCCTGGCCCAGTCTTGCCTGCTTAGAACCAACTCAAAAAGATACTGACGATGAAACATTCCACCCTCTCCTTAACAAGACTAACTTTCAACAAGCGTTCTGCCTGTCAAGTCTAAGGGCTTCTGTTTTATTTTCTACAATCTCCTGCAATCAGCCTGAGGCAGACACTTTCTTTTCTTTCTCCTCTTTTCAATTCACTTCTAATTGTAAAAATACCTCTTTGAACTTTTTCATCCAAACTCACACTATTTAATAAATCAGCACCAAAAAAGTTTGCTTTACTCATATGCAAATGTGTGTACTTCTTTTCTTTGGCCCAAATTTATGCTTCAGATTATATGTATTACTAGTCATCATTTACGCTGTTGCTACAAGCCACCTCAAGTCAATACAAAGCAGTCTGTGTATTTATAAAACAAACATATTATATCCTAAAATTCATCCTACTTATCCTGCTCAATCAATTTATTCATGCATCTCGCCATTCTCCAACTAGAATGAACTCCATAAGAAGGGATACGGGGGATTCTCTTTTGGTCACCACTGTGTCCCCAGTGCCGAGATCAGTGGCCAGCACCTAGTGGGGGCTCAGCACATTCTTGTGGAATCAATGCTGGTTGAATGAATTTCCAGAAAGCCTCCCAGATTCTACCTCTCAACCCCTTCCCTCTGTTTGATGAGAATATGGTCAAGAACACGAATTAATGTGAGGCTGTCAGGGTTCCAATCATTGGTTGGCCATCTCAGTAGAGGTATAATCTTCAGCACATTGCCTGACTTGTCTCTGTCTCAATCTTCCCATGTGTGAATGAGGGCATGACTGGGCTTCTAGTGGGGGACTGAGTGAGATCATGCAGATAATGCATAGTGAAGCACACCTAGTACTGAGGGTGGCTCTTCTGTTCTGCCCCTTTCGGTCAGTGACACCTGTGTCACTGCGCCTGCGTGGATCAGTCTTTCTGTCCCTGTATCATCTATTAAAAGACTTGACTCTGACAACAAAACTTATTTTGATTCAAATATAAGTAAATTACTAGACTCAAAATGAGAGCCTGAATTTTTTCCTATCAATAAAATATACATACTTGAGTGACAGCTTAGACATCTATTCTATGTTTATTTGTTTACATCTTGGTTTTCAACTCTGTTCAGACAGGCTACATTGCCCAGGAGTGGAGTTCTGCACAGGTGGCTGCCAGAAGCCTGGCTTTTTACAAGGCGTAAACCAAACGGCCTGTGTTATATAACAAAACAGTGAGAAAAAGCTTGCTTACCACCTCCTGTCTTAGAAAATGTATGGAAAAAAAAAATGCACTTTGCCTCTTAGGCCTTTAAGGATCTTCATATGCCATTCTGATTTTAAGAGACATTCTTAAACTAAATATGAGTCGAGGAGAAACCACTATCTTTATTATATATGTTACTACTCAAACTTTCAACTCTGCTAGAACTCTGACATGTAGGGTGTATCAACACTGTGCACACTGGAGGTCGCTTTAACTCTTTATTTTGCTTTTTGGTCTTTCAAATGTGAAACCATGCTCAGTTAAATATATCTTTAGAACAAAGAATACATGTGGTTTACACCTAGCTTTTGTCCTAAGGCAAAGACATTTTGCAGAAGCAAATATTTAACACATTTGGGTATTCTAATTTCATGTAAAATAACTAGCTACAATGAATACTTTTCTGATGGGGTTGGCTTCAGTTTCTACAAACATAGGTTATATCCCTCCACTCCTCCTCCCCCAAATAATACTGTATTTTTGGATGAAGAATTAACATAAAGCCTCTGAATTTTAACAGTTAGATTTTCCTGAGCATAAAGCATGTACAAGTGAGCTCATAATTAAAAACCTGCAAAACTCACAACATAAGCTTGCCATGAACAAGCCAAGGGGAGAAAAAGAACACTTCTCAGCATCCCCTTCACATGGCGAGGTGTTAGCTAAAAGATGTGGTGCCTGCTTTCAAAAGCACTGGTCTCAAAGAAATGCCAACACAGCAGACACATCAAGTTCACCTAACTTTGTAAATAATCCTTAGCATAACTGAAGTAGAACTGTGAAGCCCCCTTACGGAACTGCACAAACATATTATTATTGGTCATGCAAGCTCTATTTTCTGCAGCTATATCCAACCATTGCACAGCTAGCTCATGGTACACTCTGTGGCAGAAGGGAAGTAAAATTTAATATATTTTTTTAAGTTGATGGTTCAGGCAATTCTTGGAATAACTTCCACTTAAGAAGTTGTAAGTAAGAGATCTTACTGAAGAGACTCCCCAGCTGTTGACAGCTCAACTTTGGAAATTCCCTCTTTTTTTGCCCATTCCTGACTATCCCTAAATCCAAATTACAAAGTGTAATGACCCTGGAGAGCCATCTTTGCCTCCAGTGAACTCAGAACTCTATCTAAATATTCATTAAGGCTCTAGATAAATGTTTATTGAAATAAAGGGGGGGAAAAGACACTGGAAAACCTAGCCTCCAAAAGCCCACTGCCTGCTCCCTTGCCCACTACAAGATTAAACTGGGTGCTCCTGTGCTGAGGGTCAACCCATCCAAGACCCAGGGGGTCTAACCCTGGGCCCATGAGGCGATGACAGCCAAGAGGTCTGGGCAGCGACTCCGAAACGGAGCACCCACTGCCCAGGGAAAAGTTGGGTGTTTGGTATGACACAAACCCTCCCCCAGGAAGCTGAACCGGCTGGTCAGAAACCAAGTCAGTACTGTACAGACCCTAAGATCCCAATCCCATTCCACCACCCTCCTTCCTGTTTATAGATTCTGCTCCTGGAACTTCAACTACCGAAAAGAAAGCAGACGTTTTAGAAGTATGTAACACATGACGTAACTTGAAAAAGTTATGCTGCTTCTTGGCGCGAGTTACAACTTGCCGGGCTCACACAGGAAAACAGATTCACGTTAATTACTTTGCTTTTAATATGCCATGCCGTCCTTTCCCGGGCCCCCGCAAAGGTTGGGTAACTGAGAACCAGGCAGCCTCGGTGGTAGGACCCGAACTGTGTGGGCGGTGAGCGAACGGCACGCAAGGAAGGGAGCCGATCGCTTCCGAAGCGGCAGCCGATTCGGATTCACTACAAGCCCGGCGGCTCTTTTCCCGCACAGGCGCAGGAAGAGGAAGCCTGGGCACCTCGCGGACGGCACCGAATTGCCCGATCTCTCGGCGACGTCGCCGAGGGGGCTCGCGGCACTGCGCCGATGCCCCTTGCTCGGCCGAGGGCGTGCCACCTTTGTCTGGGTTTCCCCACCAAGACGGGCGACGCCTCGATGCAAAGACGGCTCGAACTGGTTGGAGGCGCAGACGCCGCTGTGCGCGCTCGAGTTCCCAGCCCCTTCGCGGGGCCCAGGAAGCCGACGCGGCCGCCTGAAACATCCCACTTCCACGGCGCGCACGCGGCGCGCCTGCAAGTCCCAGCCCCGCGGGTATTTCCCCAGCGCAGCAGCCACTGGGTGGGGAGCCGGAGCCCCCGCGCTCGCCGGCACAGAGGCCCAGCGCACCCCTGCCCTCCAGGCACTGCACCGCCGGGCGAGGCGGGGCCCCCGTGCCCTCTCCAGGGCCCGCTTCTTCCGTGCCCACGGAGTCCCTTCTTCGGGAGACGACGGGCCGATGGACCGTCTCCCGCCCCCCCAGCAAGACCAGATCTCCGACTGGTCACCGCGATAGGGAACGCACGACAGACATCCAGACAGCCACCCACATCCCTGCCCGCCCCTCGGCCCTCACTCACCTGCTTGCACCGTGTCCGAGAGGTCGTGCCCGGGGGGCTGCAGTCCGGGGAAATTCCTTCAATTTCCTGGCGCTCAGGTTCAGCCCCCCGGAGTTGGCCGCCTCCTCCAGCGCGCGCTCCAGACCCCGGTTCAAGGGCAGGTTGAAGCCCCCGCTGCCGCCGCCGCCGCCACCCGCCCCGCCGCTGGCGCCGCTTCCTCCGTGGTGCTGGTGCTGGTGGTGGGGGGTGGTGGGGATGATGAAGTGGGTGCAGAGTAGCTACCGAGAGGGCCGGGATGAAAGGTTGGGGTTCGCTTCCCGGCGTCGCCATCTTCTCCCGGGCCCCCCCACCCCGCCCCGCCGCTCCTGCGGGGGGGGTCACAGCGTTCCCCGCGAGGGGAAAACGGCAGCTCGGGCTGAGTGCCGCAGTGCTCCACCGAAAGGCGCTGGAAGGAGAGGAGGAGGGTGTGAGCAGGCGCGTAGAATGGGGGGGCGGGCGGGGGAGGCGGCCGTGGCAGCTCGGTCTTGAAGGTTTCCTGTCCCCGGGAAGCTAAGGACTGCGGCGGCGGCGGCGGCGGCGGCGGCGGCGGCGGTTGCGCGCATGTGTCTCCTCCCGCCCTTGCGCCCTCCTCCCGGCGGCTCTGCCCTCCTCCGCCGTCTGCTCTCTCCTCCTCCTTCCCCCGCGCAGTCTATTCCGCCCGAGCCTTCCTCCACGCCTATTCCGCTGGCCCCCGTCGCCCTGCCGCGATCCGTCCCGCAATCGGGGCACACGGCAGGGCTGGACGCCTGCTGGGGGGCAACTCAGCTAGGCGCCCAATCTCTCTCTGGGCGTCCTTTTGCCGCCCAGGAGGCTTTAGGGGCAGGAGGTTGCGGGGGTGCGGGGCTGTCTGAGAACACGAATAAAACGGCGGGAGGTAATGAATGGGATTTGAAGTACATTTAGGTCTGGGGAAGGAGAGGGTTCTCTCAATTCTGCGAGTTATTCTGGTTGTTTAACCCAGAGATCCCCAAGAGGCAGTTTTCACTATGGGGTCACCCAGCAGATGCCCCCTGACATTTGGATGCTTACAATGAACCAGGTGCTGGTTTAGGTAGTCTACGTAAATTATCTCATCAATCCAGGGACCCAGGAGTGCAAAAATTGTCTCCCTCAGTCTACAGAGGAAGTTAAGAAACGTACCTAAGTTCACCCCTGCAGTTAGAGGGGCGCTAGATTCGAGCTAGTGGCCCTCAGAATCTAGGGTTGACCTCCTTCACGGTGTACCCCCGGGCCAGACGCCAGCGTCAAGGGACGAATACGAGTGGGGCAGAGTGCTGAGCGGCAGAAGAAAGCTACAGACTTAGGAAGGAAGAACTCAAAATGAGGGCAGTTTTTATGGGAGACAGAAGACGTCATAGGAGAAAAATGAGTGGCTATGCCCCGGAATTGGGTGGTGCCAGGAGAGGTTAGAAAGCCAGTGACCCCAACCAGCAAATCAGCTGGTCGAATCTGAGCTGAAAGAACCATCAAAGTGTCTTTGTGCCCTTCTTCTTGCCCCTGTGGGGCATGGAAACTAACATATTCGCTTGCAAGTGAATTCACATTCTGCCATCAGCCACCCAGCGGCACCCAGGCCAATGCTGGCACGCCAGGGGCGACAGAGAACATCTGACACCCTAAGGACAGACCAGCTGGAAGGTTAATAAAGTACCACTTCTTTCCTGAAGTTAAAGCTTCGTGTCCAACTCTCCAGGGCCTTTATTTTTGCTCTCTTCGTAAAGCTTGATTGTCCCCTATGAGCGACTTGGCTTGGGGGAAAATGAGTCTGGAGGACTCCAGCACGAAAGCAATGCAACCCTTGGAGTAGAGGAGCCCCGTCTTTTAAGTGGTAATGCGGAAGTGTGATGGCCTAGGCAACAGGCTGGAACTGGTGACTTTATGGACTCGGCACTTAAGAATGACATGATCTGTGTCACTTGCATTGACTGCACACATAGTCGCCCTTAATTCCTACGGGATTTTTGGCCCAGAGCAAAGCACTCTTATCTGCTCCGAGGAGACACGCGCCACCTGCTGGTATCCTCCCGCAAACCTTCCCTCTCACGTGCCTTTCGCCGCAGCCTCCCAGGCTTTTAAAAACCAGGCTTCAAAATTCATAACAACAACAATAATAATAAATGAAAGTATACTTCCATCACAAAAAAAAAAGGAACCTACCTTCTACTTTTCTCGAGGGAGAGAAACAGAGAAAAACAATCCTCTGAGAAACAGAAACACAGAAAAAAATACAATTTAAAAAATCTTCAGCTGAAACCAGGTGGTAGTGTGTGTGATCAGAATGCAGGATGTGACTCGGGATAGCTTCTGGCTGACTGCAAATTTAGTTCAGACTAAGGGTCGTTGTGATGCATCATAGGAAGCATAATTTTTTTAATACCACTAATTCTTCTTTAAAGAAAATAATGGATTGAATGTGAGTTCACGATTTGCTTTTTAACAAATGATCAGTCCCTCTGTTAGATTGACCTAGTCATTGTGGTTTCTTTACCCTACTACAGTTTACTAAACTGTAAATTCCATGAAATAGGGACCTATTCATCTTTGCAATTCTCTCCCCCATATCCCAGGATTGAGGGGAATATTTTGTATATAATGAGTGCACAATGAATATTAGTAATCAAGTATTGCATAATAAACCATGTGTTTAACAGGTTTGCCACTTGTTGATATGTCCTTTTTTATTTGTATAAATTTATGAAGTACTTGTTGATACATTTTTAAAGTGTCAGATGATTTCCCTGAATGAAGGAGTTTTTTCTTAAAATGGAAGAGAGTACTTGACCCTTGAAACTGATCTTATTTCTAAATATTCAAGAAACTTGACAAGCCATTTCCCCTTGCTGTCTTGCTTCTTCACAATTTCTTCAAGAAGATGGACATCTCTCTTTAGTTTAATATCCTGTTTACTTATTCTGAAAACAGTACCCTTTCCCTATTAAGGGCAGGAGTCGGGCCCCTTTTTAAAAAATCCACTGCCTAGAAGATTCAACAAATAATGTTGTCTGGATGAGCTATTTGATGCAACCAATAACATCAACATGAATTTCTCTGAAGATAAATAATATGTTTCAGGATTTTTCTATGTGAATCAGCTAGTTGATGAAACAGTGACCCTGATAAAATGAGAAAAAAATAGGACAATGTCCTAAGTTTTTCATAAACCTGAATGTATTCAATTTCAATAATTGTATATAATTGTGAGGCTGTGCCTTTACAATTTTTTTTTTCTGGTGAAAAAAAAAAAACCCAAAACAATGGTAACAATAAATTATAGTGCTTTTTAAGTATCCTTTTTCAAAAAGTAACAAAAGTAGGTTGCTAAAGTCAATTACCAATTATTTTAATGTTATATATCTGTGAAATCAAAAACCCTGGGAACTACTGTACTTGCTAAGACCCTTGGTTTTCTTAAAAGGGAGTTATTCATACTTAAGTCCAGTCACCTGCCTTCGAGCATTTTCTCAAGCTGTGCTCACGCCAACAATAATTTAAGGTCATGCTTACATATCTTTGGGGAAGTGCTGGTTTGTGTCTTCATTCCTGCCTCAGTTTCTGTCTAGGTATTCTCATTCTAGAACTGACTGTAAGTCTGAAAAGAAGATGCCTGCCTTTACTTTTTTTTTTCTTTTGAGTTGGAGTCTCACTGTAACCTCCACCTCCCGTGTTCAAGGGATTCTCCTGCCTCAGCCTCCCGAGTAGTTGGGACTACAGGTGCCCACCACCATACCTGGCTAGTTTGTTTTTGTATTTTTAGTAGAGACAGGGTTTCACCATGTTGAGCAGGCTGGTTTCAAACTCCTGACCTCAGGTGATCTGCGTGCCTCGGCCTCCCAAAGTGCTGGGATTACACTCAAGAGCCATTGTGCCTGGCTCCTTTACATTATTTATTTATTTATTTATGAGATGGAGTCTTGCTCTGTTGCCCTGGCCAGAGTGCAGTGGTGCTATCTTGACTCACTGCAACCTCCGCCTCCCAGGTTCTAGCAATTTGTCTGTCTCAGCCTCCCAAGGCCCTGAAACTACAGGTGCACGCTACCACGCTCTGCTAATTTTTGTATTTTAGTAGAGGCGGAGTTTCACCATATTGGTCAGGCCAATCTCAAACTCCTGACCCAGGCAATCCACCTGCCTGGGCCTCCCATAGTGCTGGGGTTACAGGCATGAACCACTGCGCTCAGCTCCTTTACATTTTTAAATATTTCATAGCTGACTATTGTCCAGATCCAGGTTTTGTTGTTTTTTTTTTTTTGACACTCTGTACCCCAAACTCCCCAACAAAAATCCTCAACCTTGCATAGAGGCTCATGCTTCCTTCTCTTAGAGCAAAGAAGCTACTAGTCTCTGGCCACCTTTTTCCCTGTTCTCTCCCAGACTAAAGTGGAGTTCTGGCTCCTAGACCAGGGAGACTTTATTTAAGTACTCCTTTCTAAAGCAGTTCCGGCAGAATAAAGAAACTACAGAATCTGTGCCTCAAGATAGGATTCTCAGAGAAGCTGGCTTCTTGACCTTCTCTGAATGACAATAGAGGAACGGTCTGTGATAAATGAATAATCTATACTTTAGTCCTTGTTCTATCTTCATAAATATGTATACATGATCTTATGATAAAATGCCAATTTTTATTATATGTGATTTTTATTGTTTTTTAATCAATGCTTTTTAAAGAAATTATATATGAGAGAATATAACCACAACATTCTGACCTACAACTTATGGGTGATAATAGGATTTTGAAAAAACCTATGAGGAAAATTTGGTTTGGACCACTGTGGATTAGAAGCTGATTGTAATGAAAAGAATATTTTGGTAACTCAGGAATGGCAAACCAAATCTCATATGTTCTCACTTATAAGTAGGAGCTAAGCTATGAGGATGAAAACGTATAAGACTGATACAATGGCCAGGCGTGGTGGTTCACGCTGGTATTCCCAGCACATTGGGAGGCAGAAGTGGGCAGATCACCTGAGGTCAGAGTTCGAGACCAGGCTGGCCAACGTGGTGAGACCCTCTCTCTACTAAAAATACAAACATTAGCCTGGTTTGACAATGGGTGCCTGTAGTTCCAGCTTCTGGGGGAGGGTGAGGCACGAGAATTGCTTGAACTCGGGAGATGAAGGTTGCAGTGAGCTGAGATCATGCCACTGCACTCCTGCCTGGGCGACAGAGTGAAACTGCATCCAAGAAAAGAAAAAAAAAAGAATGATACAATGGACTTTGGGACTTGGGGAAAGGGTGGGAAGTTGGCGAGAGGGTCAAGGACTACACATTGTCTTGTGTCCACTGCTTGGGTAATAGGTGCACCAGAATCTCAGATATTACCACTAAAGAACTGATTCAGGTAACCAAATATCACCTGTTCCCCAAAAACCTATTGAAATAAAAATAACAATAATAAAAGAATACTTTGGCTTAAGGAGGTTGAGATCTCCTTCAATAAGTTGTAAAGAAAAAACCTCAGTGAGTAGTAGCAGACCCTCTCTGGTTCCTGTCAGAGGTTTAAGAGGCTTCCAGGTGAATTCACTGGAAAATAAGGCCCAAAAGGCATCAGCTAACAAGACTTTAACTTATAAAGAAATATATTTTTAAATACCTGGCTTTTAAAAAATGTGAATGTAAATGTTAGATAACAGATAATATAAGAAAATAGCTTTACTGTGACTGGTTCGCCTAAATGTTTCACCAGTTCATTATATTATGTTATTGGTGTATAACACAGGCATATTGTGTTACTGGTTTGTAATATGATGAATATGTGAATTATTTAGGGGAACCAGTTATTTGTTTAATATAGTCATGGCTCCTATTCTGACAATTACATTTTCAGATGACTTCCTTGTTGTGTGAACATCATAGAGTATACTTACAGGCACCTAAATGGTATATCCTATTACACACCTGGGCTACATATGGTATAGCCTATTGTAGCCAGCCTGCACAGCATGTTACAGTACTGAATACTGTAGGCAATTGCACCACAATGGTAAGTATGCATTTGCGTATCAAACATATCTAAATATAGAAAAAGCAGGGCTGGGTACAGTGGCTCACACCTGTAATCTGAACACCTGGAAGGCTGAGGCGGGCGGATCACGAGGTCAGGAGTTCGAGGGGGCGAAACCCCATCTCTATTAAAAATGCAAAAAAAAAAAAAAAAACCCAGAAACAAACAAACAAAAAAACATTAGTCAGGCATGGTGGCACACGCCTGCAATCCCAGCTACTTGAGAGGCTGAGGCAGGAGAATTGCTTGAACCTGGGAGGCAGAGGTTGCAATGAGCTCAGATCAGGCCACTGCACTCTAGCCTGGGTAACAGAGTGAGACTCCATCTCAAAAAGAGAGAGAGAGAGAGAAAGCACAGTAAAAATTTGGTATTATAATCTTATGGGACCATCATTCCATATGGTCTGTCACTGACCAAAATGTCATTATGTATCACATGACCATAAATCATTTAACCTGCATGAATAAACTGAAGCAGCATTATCCAGGGTGTATGCCTCTGACCCTTAGTTCCTTAGGCTGCTAACAGGCACTATGCATAAAAGAATTTTTTTGCCAAATAAGTCTGGGAGACAAAAGATTAATTTAAAAGTTTAGAAGTTATTTTACTATCAGACTTTTCTGAATTCTTGATATGCTAATGTACATTGAGAACATGGAAGAAGGAAAGATGATTCACATGCAGTTTTCTCCTACATATTTAACCAATAAATCTCATCTTGCAAGACTGTTATCCATAGCTTACACTTTGAGAAACCCTGGACTGGGGGAATCTCTCTCATGGATGTGTCATCTTTAGATGGCAGATTATATCACAGTCTAACTGATCAAAATGTACCTCCAAATCAATATTTTATGTACCTCTTCAGGCCTGTTGTTCATTAGGTGGACTTTAAAAGGACAAAAATAAGTCTTCCTATTTGTACTTCAGGTACTTTGCATCTAACTAAAGCAGTAATTTACATGTTCCCCAGAGACTGTTTTTAAGACTCTTGATATCATTACAGGGATATTTTCCGAACCTAAGGCTGTCATTAGGGTCCAGTCAGAGGCTCCCAGAGTGGTTGTTCAAGCCAGATTTAGCAGAAAATGCCCTCTGGCTACAATGGCATTAAGCTTCCAATACCCAGATGTTACCACTGTTCACATACACAGGGTTTAAACATTAGCTGTCTAAAGCCCCCAGTTATTTCTCAAATACCACGACTGCAACATTTAGAGGGAGGTCCTACCTAGACATAGATGTGGGAAGTAGAAAAGTTCCTCTTCAAAGTTTCCTTTTTTGTTTAAGAAAAATTCATAAGTGTTAGAAATAATAGTTTGTTTAAACACTTTCTTCAAAGCCTTCTTGCTTTTTGCTAGCAGCTCTTTGCTAAGCCCTATCTTATGTAGCTGTTAGACATGCTCACAGGCATGTAGTATATTCTATGTCCTTGTACTTTAACCAAGATATCTGTGCTGGGTGTTTTCACAGGCATGTCCAGCTCGCAGCCTGTGCGCCTTCCTTATTTGGACTTCCTTTTTGTTCTCCATTGCTTTTTCCTGTTTAGAAAAGTTTTAAGTTGTTAGCCAGTCAGGTTTTAGTTTAAATTGTGAGGTCTGGCTTCAGCAAATGGAGATCAGACACAGCAGTAAAGAATGACCCCAAATGCATAAGGGGATAAATATCTCTACTTATTTCTTCATTGTACTGTCATGGCAAAATTGCTAACAAGGGTACCCTTTCTGCAGGAAGTAAAAAGAATCGCTTTGCTGAGAGATCCTTTGTCCCAGTACTAATTTTGCTTTGTGGCACACACACACACACACACACACACACACACACACAAATTACACATAACATAGAAAATAAGGCTGGACAATGAAGCAATATTGCAGGAGCAAAGGAACATAGTCATCTCATTCTATCTCCTGGCAAATCAGGTCAACAGGTAGCACAACCCACCACATTTCAAAAGTAAAACCAGTTAGGACTTCTTCAATTTCTGGTTTGTGCAGAGAGAATAAAGCCAGAATTAGTGTAGTTGGGATGGAGGACTGGCCAGAAAGGAAGTTTACTCCAGTGAGGGTGAACAGTGCTGGAATACCTCATAATAGCCATATGGGAGTGTTACCTGCAGGTCTGGTCACAGCCACTGGAGTCCCAGATACTCTTCTAAGAGCAAGGATAGTCTCAGACTATGCAAGTTGAAGCAAATCATAAACCAGTGCTGGGGGGTATGTACAGCACCGCCTACTCTGGGAGAATGCGAGGAGGTAAGACCCTGTCCCAACTGGCTAGGATTCAAGACGGGGCCCCAGGGACGATGGTGAGCCATAGTCCAATCAGGAAGCAATTGTCTAGCACAGAAAGTCTGTGCAAGGATGGACAAGAAACTGCTATCAGTGACAGCTTATGGGAAAGGAAACTGGTAGAATGGGATGGGAGAAAGACTTCTCTTTCTCTAGATACTTTGTTCAGTTTTACCTTGTGCATCTATAATTAATCAACATAACAATAAAGCAGTTAATTAATTACATTTTTAAAACACCAATTGAGAAGATTGAGCTTGCGGCAATAGTCAATGAAGTCAAGGGTGAATCCCAAGGAAGATGTAAATGAAATGATTCACTGCAGAATGAATTCGAAGAGAAGAAGCAAGCCAGAATAGTGTTAACGTGATATGAGGTGAGATAAAGGGTGCTTGGACTAGGATGAGGCAGAGGGCATGCAGAAGGATGGATGGACAAGAAGTTTTTGAAAGGAAAAGACAACAGAGTAGCATTCAGCAAAGATCCACTGAACTGCTTCTAAGTCACAGGCAATGTTCGGTACTGGAGTTGCAACAGAAAGAGCTCTGTCCTTATCCTGCAAGAGTAGCAAATGCAAGAGACAGAGATTTGGGGGACACAGAAAATCCTCTGTCTTTGAGAGAGTAGTTCCAGGACAGTTTATCAACATCCAAACTGCAGAGGTAAAGAGAAGGCAAAGAAAGTAGAAAGAGTAGGTGTAAGTGACTTTCTCCAAGCATGTGGGCCTAGAGGAAAGAAAAAGACTAATAGTTGACTAAAAAGCAAATAAAGCAGAGAAAACCGGTTTAGTTTTTAAAATGGGGAAAATTTGAGAAGATTTGAAGGGAGAAAAAGAAAGAAAAGGCCTGTGAAGAAGGTGAGATTGGAGAACCCAGGAGGAGAAAGTGGGATAAGGATGGACTAGACACTCACAGGTGAGACATCCAGGGGAAAGAATGGAGATGAGAAGGATTTGAGTGCCTCCTCTGATCCTGGATTTAAAAGATCAGGAGACCTGAGTAAGAACACCCATACGCCAGAGTAACAAATTCAAACTGTATGCTGCTGGGCCAAGAGTCTGAATATATCCCATCTGCTAAGAACAGAATGGGAGGTTGGCAGTGGGAAGGGAGATTTGTGAACAATTCAAACCAGAAATCACAAAGCAGGGTGCCCACTGTACACAGAAATATTTGATCTTTAGTTTTCAGCCCTTAGTAGCATATTAACCTGTCCCTGAATTACTGATGCTACCCACAAGTGCTGTTTTTCCTCTTGGATGTGCCTATTTGCTTGTAATACTTCTATGGACTACAAAATCAAATACTCCTCTAAAACATATAGCTTGGTGTTTAAGATAGAAAAATTAACTGACTCCTAATAAGATACCAGTTGTCTTTAAATACCTTGCTGCAGACAGGGACACACCAGAGTTTAGACACAGCCTGTGCCACTCCTCAGCCAGGGAGGCATGAGAATCTAGCCCAGCTTCCCTGTTCTACAGACTGGGAGACTGAAATAAATGCATGAAGGTGAATTACCCAATGTCATGCAGCTGGCCAGTGCAAAATGTTGGCTAAAACTCAGATGTCTATTTCCTATCCAGTGTTTTTCTTTGTCCTTCCTAGTGTGAACAGAAGTCACCAATTATGTCACTACCTGCCATGCTTGGGGGATCTGCTTGTGTCCTTCCATCGGTGGTTCATTTGCTTTCACCCTAAGTGTAACTTATTAAAGGGCTGTGGTCTAGGGTCCTGGCATACATGGCTGATGCTGGGTAAGAACTGTGGTCAGAGCTGGTCCAAGGGACATGAGATGTTCTGGCTACTTGTCTCTGGGACAGGACAGGCATTGTACCCTGGTCAAGCTTGAGAGGCAATGTGAGTACCCAAAGGTCAGGCATAATACAAGGCCATGGTTAGCTCGTCTACTTCATGTAATGACCTTTCAGGATCCTTTCTGCCATAATTAGAAAAGCTGGGTTCCTTGATCCTTAGACAAAGTAGCTGCAAGATATTTTGCAGAGGCGGGGGTGACAAATCCTTTGAGGATTTTTGGCAAGAGATGTGGCCTCTCCCCAGAAAAATTATCACTAAATTCTACACATACAGCTTTTTATACAATTTCAAAGGTATTAGAGACTCTCTGAACCTATAGGGCTGGTCAAGCATCATCTAATCAACTCTGATTCTGAACAAATCTTCCCTGTTGAAAAGCATCTTGGAGGAGTAGTTAGTTCCATGAGACTATCTCAGAAAATATTCTACTTTTTTTTTTTTTTTTTTTGAGATGGAGGCTTGCTCTGTCACCAGGCTGCAGTGCAGTGGTGCAATCTCAGCTCACTGCAACCTCTGCCTTCTAGGTTCACGTGATTCTCCTGCCTCAACCTCCTGAGTAGCTGGGATTACAGGCACCCACCACCACGCACAGTAATTTTTGTATTTTTAGTAGAGACGAGGTTTCTCCATGTTGACCAGGATGGTCTCAATCTCTTGACCTTGTGATCCATGCCTCGGCCTCCAAAGTGCTGGGATTACAGGGGTGAGCCAACTCGCCCAGCCAAATATTCTACTTTTTTACTTAAAACAAGTTTTTTTTTCTCCTAAACCTCTGATATTTCCTTTGGGCACAGAAGGAATTATGTGACGTTAATTGTCTTCCACCACGTATGTAGGGGTTAGGGTTAGTTGAGGTGGTGCTGATGAGGGAAGGCCATCCATGCTGACCCCAGGCCCATCTTTAACACTTTAAACTCGCCTTTCAGCCTCCATGGCTACACACTACTTGCCTTGATCCCCACCCAGCCTCTTCTAATCGCCTCCCACGGCCAGGTTAGATTATTCATGTGTGCTCAGGCCCCTTTCCAGTGTTTCCACCATATGGCTAATGATGGGACACCATATGTCAGCAGTAGGGAATGGCCACCCACCTACAGGTTGGGGCACAGGCCTGCCCTCATGAACAGCATGGCTGCCCAGTGTGTGGCTCACTTCCTAATGACACAAGGTATCCCTTGCATGAGTCTGCAAGTAGGACACTGAGGTTTCTTTTCCTCTGGGCTGAGTTTGTGGTAAATGGTGTAAATGTGTTTGGGTAACATTTAAGTCTTCCATCACCTTCCATATACCTAGAATTTAGAGTAGCTCAACTTGTTTCACACGTAGGAATAGATATTATCTAATTAAACAACCCATTACTCCTTTAAGTTAAAAATCAGGGAGGCCAGGGCTTGACTATTGAGTTGATTGGCTACATTAACTAGATTTTCACTCAGCACCATTCCCAAGGGGCTCCAGATTGCCCAGTGAATTATGTAGGAGGGGAAAGAAATTTGTAAAGCCTGATGTCAGAAAACCACATTAGATACCTGTAACACAGGCAGGTGCTTTCTGTTTTCACACTTCGTTAGATGGGAAACTGGTAAGCGTATAGATTACCGTGTGTGCTTGGCACCAAAGTGTGTAAACATGCGGGTAGGAGTGAGAGCGGGAGAAACCTTAAATTTCAGGATCCCCACACAGTGGGTGGTAGCCTCATAATCTCATATGGGAGTCACACATCTTTCAGGTCCTTGCTACATATTAGGTTACCCTGTTTTTCACTCACCGTTTCCAAATTATATGTGCCTCTTTCTGTAAATGGGACTGTTTGGATCCAGATGGCTGCATGAAGCAATTTCTGTTTCACTTTATCATACTTAAAAGGCCAGGAGATGGTCCAGGCTTATGGTTTTCTAAAAATGAGACCAGGCTCTTATTTGCTTCTCCCTTTCAAACTTCCTTTTATTTAAAGAATAATTTGAATGCAAATGAGAGATATTAAATGCAGGGCTCTTAATAATTGACTCTTCTTTTAGTCATTAACTATTGAATTAAGTAGTCAAACAAATATGTGTTCAGCATTCATTAGCCCACTCCTGCATAACTTCAGGGAGCTAAGGCCAAAACCCAGAGGGCTTTTCTATGGAGGGAAATGGAATGTGTAGCTGCCACATGACCTAGTCCAGTTAGTGAGAATAGTAGATCTGGCATTAACTTAAAATATATTTTTGCAAATTGTAATTTACATGCAAATTTGCTCTTTTTGTAACTTGCCCTGGGTGTTTCCTTCGAATGAGTAAAATAATAAGCTTTTAGAAACTGCATGATTTCATAAGATCACAAAAGTTCAGTAGAATAATACATGCTATAAGTTATTTCTTAACTACTGTGCTAATTACAAATTCCTGAAGGCCCAGGTCATTTAAATACTGTGTGTAATGGAAAGAATTGAACTCGGGAATGAGGAAGACACAGCGTTATTTCCAGCAAGGCCACCAGCCAGCTGTGTTACGGTGGCTAAGTCCTTTAGTTTCTTTGGCAACTCAATTTTCACATTTTCGAATGAAGGGAGTGAATAGTGTGCCTAAAATCTCTTTTTCTCTAAAATTTATAACTCTTCAAAATTACAGTTTGATCAACAATTTTCAGCTTTCTGCTCTACCAAAAGCGTTTTGACTACTTCTAGCCCAAGAAGAATGTATTTTTAATGTGTCCCTGCCAAGTCAGAGTAGGAAAAATTACACATGGCCTAAAGCTGGCAATAGAGAAAACTAGTAGCCTGAAATAATCGACAAAACAAATAAGAATCTGTCATACAATCAGATGTGTGAAATACTGCAAGCAAATCCAAGCTCTAAAATCCTAGGTAGGTTGCTATATCTATATATTCCTATATTCCCCTTCTAATAATACCTTGCTTATATTGCATTAATGAGCAGAGACTTAATTTTGCAGAAGAACGGCAAAAATCTACAGAGGGAAATGAGAAGCGATGAAGGGGTAGCATTGGAAAAGGAGTGAGAGGACTCTCCCAACCATAGATCTCGAGGGCAGGTAGTGAGCCAAGTGGGTTAAGGGGAAGTGCCAAGGGGATTGGCGTTTCCTACTGCTTGATATGCTGTTCTCCAAACCTAAGGAATTAGTGATAGTTAAGTAATATTAGCATTTATTTGTTCTGTTTTATTTTTGTTGTTGTTGGTTTGTTTTTGAGATGGAGTCTTGCTCTGTCGCCAGGCTGGGGTGCCGTGGTGTGATCTTGGCTCACTGTAAACTCTCCTCCCAGGTTCAAGCAATTCTCCTGCCTCCACCTCCCAAGTAGCTGGGATCACAGGCACCTACCACCACAGCTGATGTCTGTCTTTATAGTGAGAGACGGGGTTTCACTATGTGCAGGCTGGTCTCCACCTCAAGTGATCTGCCCGCCTTGGCCTCCCAAAGTACTGGGGTTACAGGTGTGAGACACCATGTCCATACTAACATTTGTTTCTGATTATATTGACATATACATACAAAATGCATTCTGCTAAAAGATCATTTTAAGGGTAAAAATATGATTATCATACAAATATGAAATAAACACATAGGCCAGGGGCAGTGGCTCACACCTGTAATATCAGCACTTTGGGAGGTTGAGGAGAGTGGATCGCCTGTGGTAAGGAGCTTGAGACCAGCCTGGCCAACATGGCGAAACTCCATCTCTACTAAAAATATAAAAACTTAGCTAGGTAGGGTGGTGGGCACCTGTAATCTCAGCTATTCTAGAGGCTAAGCAGATGTCAGCTATTCTAGAGGCTTTAACCTGGGAGGCGGAGGTTGCAGTGAGCCAAGATTGCACCACTGCACTCCAGCCTGGGCAATCCAGGCTCCAGATTGAGACTCTGTACTCCAGGAAAAAAAAAAAGAGGGAAAAAAACATGAAATAAACTCCTGTCAAGGTATTTATTTAACTCATTAGTTAATGAGTGAAGCCGGTAAGATATTGCAGCCCGTTTAAAGGAAAATTCAAATTGCACATACCTATGTATAGGCAGAATAAGGAATGCTGACATAAATTCACAAATAGATACAGAAGAGCAGTTATCTACAGGGCAATAATCAATTACCCTTCACCAGATACAAATAATTTGAGGTCTATGGACAGATCATTTGCATTATTTATTAAGTTAGTCTACCAATTACAGAGTTGTAAAATAGCTCGAAGAAAATGAAAGGCGGAGATAACTAAGAAGGGTATACCAACACGACACTAGGTAATCCTTCCTTCCCCTCCTTCAAAGTTTTTCACAAATTTCCCTGACAATACACCTTGAGGGAATGTAATATGGCGGGAGAAACAAATTAGGATATGGCAACAGGCAGCCCTGGGTTTGAACTGCTTTGTCATGTGAAGCTCTATCTGTTTCTTCTCATATACCATACACATATATATCTTATATGTCTGCATATCTATATGTAGACATATAGATATATATCTCTCTATATATATATTCTTCTTTTTCACACACGCACATTTATTTATTTGTTTTTGGAGTCTGAGTCTCACTCTATCACCCAGGCTAGAGTGCAGTGGCACCATCTCAGCTCACTACAAACTCCACCTGGGTTCAAGCAATTCTCGTGCCTCAGCCCCCCGAGAGAGCTGGGAATTACAGGTACCCACCACCACCACCTGGCTAATTTTTGGATTTTTAGTAGAGACAGGGTTTCACTATGTTGGCCAGGCTGGTCATGAATCCCCTGACCTCAGGTGATCCACCCCACCTTGGCCTCCCAAAGTGCTGGGATTACAGGTGTGAGCCACTGCACCCAGCCTCAAGCAATATATTAATATTTACCTTTCTGAGTCTATTTCCTTATATGTAAAATGGAGGATAATAATATCCCACCTTTCCAGGTTGTCATGAAAGTTAAATAAGATAAACATATAAAGGAATGTTAAATGTTTGGCATAGTTCTGAATAAGTGGTAGTGTTTATTAGGCAGTAATAATTTCACGGAAAGATCCGAGCATACCTAAGGATAGTGTATGCTTTACTTTTGAAGAAATGTGTCTTCTGTGATCCAAGTACAGTTAGTATAGAGAAAAGTGCTTTATAATTTATAAAATCCTGTGTTAAAAAGTAAGTTCATTGCTGGTGGGAATGCAAAAATAGTACAGCCACTTTGGAAGACAATTTGCAGGTTATGCAAAACTAACATTCCTCCACCATATGACTCAGCAATTGCATTACTTGGTATTTACCCAAATGAGTTGAAACTATGTCCCCACAAAAACCTACACACAAATGTTTATGGCAGCTTTATTCACAATACCTAAAAATCAGGAAGTAACTAAGATGTCCTTCAAAAGGTGGATGGATAAAACAACTGTGCTACATTCAGACAGTGAAATATTAAGTCAGCTATATAAAGAAGTGAGCTATTAAGCCACAAAAAGACATGGAGGAATCTCAAACGCCCATTGCAAAGTAAAAAAAAACCAATCTGAAAAGGCTACATACTGTATAATTCCAACTAGAAAATGCAAAACTAGGGCTGGGTGCGGTGGCTCAAGACTATAATCCCAGCACTTTGGGAGGCTGAGGCAGGTGGATCACAAGATCAAGAGATTGAGACCATCCTGGCCAATAGGGTGAAACCCCATCGCTACTAAAAATACAAAAATTAGCTGGGTGTGGTGGCGGGCGCCCGTAGTCCCAGTTTCTTGGGAGGCTGAGGCAGGAGAATTGCTTGAACATGGTAGGCGGAGGTTGCAGTGAGCCGAGATCACACCACTGCACTCCAGCCTGGCGACAGAGCAAGACTCCGTCTCAAAAAAATAAATAAAAGAAAAACTACGGAAACAGTGAAGATCAGTGGTTGCCAGAGGTTTAGGGGGAGGAAAGGAGGAATTGGTGGAACATGGCGGACTTTTAGAGCAGTGAAATTATTCTGTATAATACTTACAATGGTGGATACATGTCATTATACATTTGTCAAAACCCACAGAACGTACAAGACCAAGAGTGAACCCTCATGTAAGCTATATACTTTAATATATCTGTACTGGCTTATCAATTATAACAACTGTACTACACCAATGCAAGATGTTAATAATAGGGGAAACTGGGAGTTGGGGGATTAAGGAGTATATAAGAATTCTTTGTGCCCTCCACTCAATTTTTCTGTAAATCTAAAGCTTTAAAAAAAAAAAAATGGCCAGGTGTGGTGGCTTATGACTGTAATTCCAGCACTTTGGGAGGCCAAGGTGGGCAGATCACCTGAGGTTGGGTTCGAGACCAGCCTGACCAACATGGAGAAACTCCGTCCCTACAAAAAATACAAAATTTAGCCAGGTGTGGTGGCGCATGCCTGTAATCCCAGCTGTTCGGGAGGCTGAGGCAGGAGAATCACTTAAACCCGGGAGGTGGAGGTTGTGGTGAGCAAGAGCACACCATTGCACTCCAGCCTGGGCAACAAGAGCAAAACTTTGTCTTAAAAAAAAAAAAGTCATAAATTAATTTTTAAAAAATTAATTATTTCCATTACTGGCTGTATGATCTAGAGCAAGATCTTTAAGTTCTCTAAACCTTAATTTTCTTATCTACAAAATGGACATATGTGCAGTGTTGGGACTTGGGGGAAAAAGACCCCAAATGAAGGCCTCAGAAACAAAAGTTGTTCTCTGACCTCTCCTGCTCACTGTCTCTCAGTCCCATTCTCCCCTGAGGCCAGCCATAGAAATGCAAATCCCGTTTCCCCAAAACAGGTCAGAGAAACCAGAATCCCTCTTCCTCAAAGCCAGCCATAAAACCTCAAAATATTACTCAAACTTTCCCTCTGCCTTTCTGTGTAAAAAGTGGCCATAAAGAAATATGTGGGCCTAGGATGGTGTCTCACACCTGTAACCCACCACTTTAGGAGACTGAGGCAGGCGGATCACATGAGACCAGGAGTTCGAGACCACCCTGGTCAATGTGGCAAAACCCTGTCTCTATTAAAAATACAAAAAAATTAGCCAAGCATGGTGGCGTACACTCGTTGTTGCAGATACTTGGGAGGCCGAGGCACAAGAATTGCTTGAACCAGGGAGACAGAGGTTGCAGTGAGCCAAGATTGTGTCACTGCATTCCAGCCTGGGTGACAGAGTGAGATTCCATCTCAAAAACAAAAAAAAAAGAAACATCTGACCTCCCTTATTTTAACAGTAGGTCATAAGACTCCCACTCCAAAGAGGGTCTTGCTCCACACCCAGAAGGAAGGAATGCTGCTCAGAGAGGCCAAGAAGAATCCAGACAGACAGGCCCTGCTGGGTTTCCCCACTCAGTCCATTAGCATTAGAACATACCCTTTTTATCCAGTCATATTTCCACCCAGCTGTCTATACTTTGTTAAACCTAAGCATAAAAAATGAACAGCTTCCCCTGAATCTTTGGATCTTCATTTTGAAGGCCGTTATATACATGTTAATAAATGTGCATGCCTTTTCTCCTCTTAATCTGCTTTTTTTTTTTTTTTTTTTTTTTTTTTTGAGATGTGTGGCTCTGTTGCAGGCTGGAGTGCAGTGGCACGATCTTGGCACACTGCAACCTCCGCCTCCCGGGTTCAAGTGATTCTCCTACCTCAGCCCCAGACTAGCTGGGATTACAGGTGCGCACCACCACACCTGGCTAACTTTTGTATTATTATTTTTTAATGTATTTCAACTTTTTAACAACTGATACAATAACATCACAAAAGTATAACACTAGGTTGAAACCCTAAGGAAAAATTGAAATTGTTAATGCTTTGATCTTTTGGGAGGCCAGGACACAAATAAATTTCTCCTCCTTCTTCCTCCCCCTCCCCCTCCCTCTCCTCCTCCTCTCTCCTTCGTCGTCATCGTTGAGATGGAGTCTCACACTGTCACTCAGGCTGGAGTGCAGTAGCACCATCTCGGCTCACTGCAACATCTGCATCCCGAGTTCAAGCTATTCTCCTGCCTCAGCCTTCCGAGTAGCTAAAATTACAGGTGTGTTCCACCACACCCGGCTAATTTTCATATTTTTAGTAGAGATGGGGTTTCACCATATTGACCAGGCTGGTCTCAAACTCCTGACCTTGTGATCCACCCGCCTCCCAAAGTGCTGGGATTACAGGCATGAGCCACTGCGCCCAACCTAATCTGCCTCTTGTCACTGAGTTTCAGCAAAACTTCAGAG
This sequence comes from Ateles fusciceps, assembly GCA_036589455.1. Classification (NCBI taxonomy): domain Eukaryota; kingdom Metazoa; phylum Chordata; class Mammalia; order Primates; family Atelidae; genus Ateles; species Ateles fusciceps. Next base: position 1,044,669 of record JAZHEH010000304.1, on the reverse strand, counting down.
GACAAAGGACAAGTTTTCCCTTAGCTCCTAAGCAGGATATTCCCTGGCAGCATTGTGGGAATGACGGCTCTAGCTCAGGGCCTGGCAGCACTGATATTCAGCAGGGTGTACCCAATATGTCTGTTCAAATGTGGAATACTTCCATGTCAGTTAGTAAATAACCACCCGGAACATATTCTCCACACAAACATTTATCCCATCTGCCCAACCCCTCCCCCTAGATTCCCCCCTGCTTCTGCAGGGCTCAGCAACTAAAGGATTAGCCCTGGCCCAGCAGAGGACCTGAGCTGTCCCATTGGATCTAAGGCTGGAGACAATTCTGATTGGCCAGTGCCTATGCCATATTGTTGGTGAAATGTTTGTAATATCATCCCCATACCAATGAAGAGTAAGCCCTTGAGGAGCATTAGTTATTGTTACTAGCATAGCTTTCTATTGTTAAGATTTCATGCTTTAAGCACAGTGTTGCTTTCATCAAAAATGTCAATAGTATACGGCTATACATATGTTTTAAAGGAAATTTTTTAACTATGGAAAAACTCTATACCCAGAGTGGAAGTTTTTTATGCCAGGTTGAGTTCTGGACTCAAAATGTATGCTGCAGAAATTTAACTGCAGGAGAATGAAAAGCAAGGCAGTCAACTGATGTAATCATGTTACATCACTGTTTTAGCCTTAGCGTAACATTAAAGTATTATTAGGCAATCACTGGAAATGTGAATCTTGATGATACACTGATGTAAGTGAACAGCACCATATCTAATTTGGATGCCTGTTGGTGTTAAATAAAAATGAGATGCTGCCCTTACCAAGAAATAATTAAAGAGACTGATTAGAGCTTGTGACTTCCAAGAAAAAAAATGAAGAGAGGTGAGCCATTATTGGGGGAAATTGATGATCTAAACTAGACTATCCAAGAGTTGGGGAACGTGGTTTCTTTCCTGAAGAATAGTTGATTGAGGCCATGTTTTTGAGTTGTCCAGTGCCTTAACTGTCCCTTTCCCATTGTCTATGCTGACTCCAGGAAGGAGTGTGGGCAGGTAAGCACTGGACGATAATGTCAACAGAACAGTGCAATCATTTTACATGGCTACCCATGCCAGCATTATGGTTATCAAAGTTCTCTCCTCACTCCTAGAAACTAGTGAGAGGAGACTTTTTTGGTTAGATGCAGCAGAGAATAATCTACCATGTAGCTCAATCCAACTGAATCAGCTCCCCCTGTCTTAGAGAGGGATGCTCTAGAATTAGGAGGAACCCCCCTGAAAGAACCTTCACAAGGTAGCTCACCCAGTAGCCCCATTTAGATGCACCTGGTTATGTGTCCTGTTCTCACTATTCCCATATAGCCATTGCCAAGAAGTGTCATCTTCAACTTGCACATGTGTATCACATCTGTCAGACAGAAAAATGTAGCTCCATTCACTCCTGTTCTTAAACCTGCTTTCAGAAACCCACCGGCTGGCCACTGACACACATTCCTGAATAGGAGACTGTCCTCCAGGATAGTGTTTAAGTTTGTTTGCATCTCTATCTTGAATTGCAAGCTTGTCTATCCTTTTCTAATATGCCTGTGAACAGGCCTCCGTGGAAAAGGGACTTGGTTCTGATATAATTCTTTTTGGCAGGTGAAGGCAGGCAGATCACCTGAGGTAGGAGTTCAAGACCGGCCTGACCAACACGGTGAAACCCAGTCTCTACTAAAAATACAAAAATTGGCCAGGCATGGTAGCAGGCACCTGTAACCCCAGCTACTCTGAAGGCTGAGGCAGGAGAATTGCTTGAATCCAGGAGGTGGAGGTTGCAATGAGCCGAGATGGTGCCATTGCACTCCAGCCTGGGCAACAAAAGCCAAACTCCATCAAAAACAGGAGGGAGGAAGGGAGGGAGGGAGGAGGGAGGGAGGGAGGGAAAGGACAAGAAAGAAGAAAGAGCGAGAGGAAGGAAGGAAGGAAGAGAGAAGAAAGGGGAGGGAGGGGAGGCAGGGGAAGGAGGAAAAAAGCAGGCTACAGAGAGATAACAAGTAAATATAAGTTTGTCACCCTTGATTAGATTCTGATTTGAGGAGAGAAAAGAGGAATAAATGACACTCTAAAAACAATTAAGAAATGTGAATACAGAATAAATATTAGATAGCTATTGTGAGTTTACGTAATCCCATTAGTATAGTTATGCAGGAAAATGTCCTTATTTTGAGGAGATGCATATTGAAGTATTACGTGGTGAAGTGTAATGCTGTCTGCAACTCAGTTTCATATGATTCAGCAACAATGCAGAAAAACACAACAAAAGTATTTTATATATATGGTATTTATGTATATTGTTATATATAGTGAATATATATGTATATACATAGGTACAGATAATCATACACACTGAAACACATATGCATGAATAGGCAACTATGAACAATTGTTGTGGTGGATATATTGGTGTTCATTGTATTATTTTTTCCAACTTTTCTGTTTGTTTAAAAACTTTTCATAGCTGCGTGCAGTGGCTCATGTCTGTAATCCCAACACTTTGGGAGGCCAAGGTGAGTGGATCACCTGAGGTCAGGTGTTTGAAACCAGCCTGGCAAACATGGTAAAACCCTGTCTCTACTAAATATACACACATACAAAAAAAATTAGCTGGGCCTGGTAGTGAGGGAAGGTGTTCTCTTTCCGGGTCCACAAGGGGGTGTAGTTTCGAGGGCAAGAACTTCCAGCGCCATGCCCCCCACTCCCATCTCTCTCCATCCAGGAGATTTAACAGTTTCTGTTTTAATTTTTTTGTGCACAGGAAAGGATCAAAAGTCAATCACTCCAGTGGAAGTTCTAAGGAACTCCTTTCATTGGCCAGGGGTCTTGGAGAAGGTGGGGGTTCCTCCCAGAGTTAAAGGTCCCCTTCTTCCTCAGCCCTTTGGACTCCACGTTTGGGTCCCCTTCCCTGAACACTCCCTTCATGGAAGCCGTCTTTCTCTCTCCTGGATTTCCCTTTGAAGTCCCCTTCCACACTCTTAGTGGAAGTTTCCTCTCTTCTTCTACTTTTTCTCTACCTAAATAAATTCACTTTCTGAAAATATATGTTTGGGTCGGGTATTTACTTTGTGAGTTCACCTGGTCCCCTCTCTCATTCTCGAGAAAGCAGGAGACCAAGAACCTTGGAGAAATGTCCTCTCAGGGGAGCTGAGGGCACCCCGAACCCCTGAACCTCAACGTTTTGGTGAGCCAGCCAGGAGAGGAGTACAGCCAGGAAAGGGGTACAGCCGGAGAAGACTTCAAACCCTGAGTAAAACCGGCCCCATTCTGTCCTGTCTCTTCAAGACACCCGATCGGCACCGAACCTCCGCAGTGTGGGCCAGCCAGAATTAAAAGCCCAGTTTTTTCCTCCAAGCTCTCTCTGTGTTTCCCTCTCTCTCTGTCTCTGTCTGTCTTCCCCTCTCCCTCTTGGCTGTTTCTCTGGGCAAAAACCTGCGGGAGACAGGAGCAAGCAAACGTTGTAGAGCCAGACGCATGCAGCAGAGCAGGCGAGCACTTCCCCCCAGCCTTTCGCTCATTGCCAGCCTCCCACGGGGGCCGTGGGAGCCCATGGCCCAGCCCCACGAGTGCTCCTGGGCATGTGCAGAAAGCCACAGCAGCGCAGGGCCGGAAGAGGGCAGTGGGGGCAAGGTGTTTCTCAGCCAGCGTGGAGGCTCTAAATGCTGTAATTTCCCCAGACTCGCCTGCCGCCAGCACTGAGCGGTGCAGCAGGGCTTAAGAAAGCAAAGCAGTGGAGGCAGGGCTAGCATAAAACAGCGGAACAGTGCTGTTAAAAACCACAGTCAGGGACGGAACAAGGGAACTTCTCCCGGTGTGTTCACCTACCGGTGGCAGGTCCCTGTGTGGGCAGCAGCTCGGGGGAGTGGCCCAGGGTGCGCACATGGTCCGGCATCCTGGTGGAAGGAAGCACCACAAGAGGCAGGGGCAGGCCTTCCCGTCCAGCACATAGCAGGGCAGTGCAGAGGCCTGGCTTTTAAACTGATGGCGGTAAGCAGCTTTTTTTCCCAGCTGAAAGTGGGGAAGCAGCTGCTGGTCATTGGCCATGCCCAGCCTGCCTTCTTTGAACTGTGTGCTCTAATGGCCCCTCCCTAGAAGTTTACTCTTCTAGGGCAGTTTTATAAATTGGCCTGTGTAAATTGGAATTTTGCTGGGGAATTGGTACCCATCTCCTGAGTCTCACTGGCCTCATCGGGGCTCATTGGTACGATTACTACCCAACCCAATAGTCCCTCTCATTCCATGCCTCTATGGTAGTCACTGGAGGTCATGCAGACAGTGAGAGTGGTCCTGTGATGCTGGTAGGGTGTGATTCGAATCCAGTACATGGCAGGCCCTCTGATAAGATGGATCACGCATCTTGGGCACATGAAATTTTGTAGTACTGACTGAAAAACATTTCATTTCAGTACCCGTTTTACCTTAGGGATGCCTTAGGTCGAAGAGGCTGTAATTTCTTTAATTAGGGATGTGGGCATCCCTTGTGTTCCCTTTCAGATGGGTGCTTCTATTCCCAAGCTCAAGTCCCCCTTAGAATGTATCCTGGAAAACTGGGACCAATTTGACACACAGTCTTTAAAGAAGAAGCAGCTCATTTTTCTCTGCCTGACAGCACGGCCAAATTACCCTCTGCCGAGTGGAAAACCTAGCCCCTAAAGGGAAGGGAAGAAAACCCAACAGCTTTCCTTAAGCGATTGTGGGAGGCCTTAAGAAATTACACTCCCCTGTCACGAGACTCCACTGAGGGTCAGTTAATACTAAAGGACACGTTTATTACTCAATAAGCAGCAGATATCAGGAGGAAGCTTCAGAAACTGGCCTTGGGGCCAGAACAGAGGCTAGAATCATTACTGAACCAGGCAACCTCAGTGTTTTATAATAGAGGCCAGGAGGAACAGGCTGAAAGGAACAGGAGAGATCAGAGAAAGGCTACTGCCTTAGTCATGGCTTTCAGGCAAGCAGACCCCTGGGGCTCAGATGAGGGAAAGGCTGGCAGAGCTTGTTTCCAGTGCAGTCTGAAGGGACATGTTATAAGAAATTGTCCCCAGAGAAATGGACCACCATCTTGTCCTTGCCTGCTGTGCCAAGGGAATCGCTGGAAAGCACACTGTCCCAGGGGATGAAGGTTCCCAGGGCCTGAGGAGTCTGACCAGATAACCCAATGGCAGGACTGAGGGTGCCTGGGACAAGTGCCAGCACGAGCCGTCACCCTCACAGAGCCCCAGGTAAAGCTGACCACAGAGGTCCAGGAAGTCAACCTTCTGAACACTGGCATGGACTTCTCAGTATTTCTCTCCTGCCCTGGAGACTTAGTGCTTATTAAGTCTCTCCCCCTCAGACTCTCCCTCTCTAGGCCCATCCTGGGAAGGGCCTTTTCGGTCATTCTGTCTACTCCAACAGCAGTTAAGGCAGTGGAAATTGACTCATGGATTCATCACACTCAACTGAAGCCTTGGACACCTCATGAAGAAAGTCACAGACCCTCCACTCCACAGCCTGAAGTTCCAGGAGACAACCCTTCATATCCCTGTGAGTCCTTAGAAGATCTACATCTGCTCTTCCAACAAGATCCTCAGGAAAGTAACCACACATAAGTCTAATTTATATCCTGGCATTAATAGGACTATAGCCCTCAAATTCGCTATCTCTCAAACTCTGATTATCCTTTTCATAGTGGGAAAGGAATCTGCCTCTTTCTAGGAAAATGCTGCTACTTTCTAAACCCATTAAATGTTGCTTTAAACCTGGTTAAAGAACTCAGGAATCAATCAAACACAGGACTAAAGACCTTCAAGAACCTGGCTGTATTCTCTCCTAGGGTCATTTATAACCATTCTGTATTTGTTGGTCTCTGGGCCTCTCATCTTTAACCCTTTTGTCACATTTGTTTCTTCTAGAACCGTAAGGTCACAGATACTCCTGCCGCTGGAACCCCAGATGTCCTTGGCTTGTGAGCTCTATCGTGGACCTCAGGATCAACCTGCACCCCTGAAAGGCTCCCCTCTGGAGGAAACCTCAACTGCAAGTTCCCTTCTATGCCCCATTTCAGCAGGAAGTAAAGAGGATCAACGCCCATGTTCCAGCAGAAGTTGGGCTTTCCTGTTCAGAGTGGGGGAGTGAGGGAAGATGTTCTCTTTCTGGGTCCACAAGAGGGCGTAGTTTTAAGGGCAAGAACTTCCCAGCACTATGCCCCCCTCCCATCTCTCTCCATCTGGGAGATTTAACTGTCTCTGTTTTGATTTTCCTGGGCACGAGAGAACCAAAAATCAATCACTCCAGTGGAAGTTCTGAGGGAGCTCCTTTCCTTGGCCAGGGGTCTTGGAGAAGGTGGGGGTTCCTCCTAGGTTAAAAGTCCCCTTCTTCCTCACCCCTTTGGACTCCATGTTTGAGTCCCCTTCCACGAACACTCCCTTCATGGAAGCCGTCTTTCTCTCTCCTGGATTTCACCTCTGGAGTCTCCTTCCACATTCTTCGTGGAAGTTTTCTCTCTTCTCCTTTGTTTCCTTTCTCTACCTAAATAAATTCACTTTCTGCAGAAACTCTGTGGGTCGGGTATTTACTTTGCGAGTGCACCTGGTCTCCTCTCTCATTCTTGAGAGCAGGAGACCAAGAACCTTAGAGAAACGTCCTCTCAGGGGAGCTGAGGGCACCCCTGAGCCCCTGAACCCCAACAGTAGCTCAGCTTGTAATCCCAGCTACTGAGGAGGCTGAGAAAGGAGAATTGCTTGAACCCCAGAGACAGAGGGTGCAGTGAGCCTATATCATGCCATTGCACTCCAGCCTAGATGACAAGAGCAAAACGAGACTCCAAAAAAACATTTATGAAGTTTCTAAAATAATTCATTGAGATTTTGAATTGAACGGCATTAAAACAATAAGTTAACTAGAATAATTAACATGCCTATAAAATTGAGTGTTTCCATCAACATGTTTCTCTACTCAAGTGTTCTTTTATATCTCTTAGTAAAATATTTTCGGATTTCTGTAATAATGGGTACCATATTCATAAGGTTAATAGTAACAAAGATGAAAGTAATTTACTTTGCAAACAGACACTGTGTTTTTTGTTTACTCATTTTCAGTTGGACCACAGAGGCTAGAGGTAAAGGGACACATCCAGGTCTATCTTCTGACTAAAACATTTCCAATTTATGCTGTCTGTAATATCTTGCAGCCAGAACTACTTTATATGTTTGATGGGATGGAGGAGAAAAAGGGATCTCAAACTCCATACAGCTATAATCTTCCAAGCACGTATTTTCTTGGGAAGTTGGGATCATGTTATTACAGGAACCTACTTGGCCATTTCTCTTAAGTCCTCGGTGTGTGTTTGGCGATTTAAAAGGAGGTGACTGTATCCATCTTCCCTTCCAGATTCGGAGCCAATCTAAAACAGACAGAAGAAACCAGATATAGATGTAATACAATATCACCTTTGTTTAAGGTAAAGTTAGTGGGTTAGAGAATGCAGCTTGACTCAAGCCTGCACCAGAGCTTCCTATTCTTCCTGACCGACCTGCCAGTCAGTAATTGAACAGCAGAGGACTCAGGTTGAAAACCTCTCTGGTGAGCTTACCCAGGTAGAGGAGGAAGTAGGGAAGAGGCCTTCTCTGCTTGCTGGCAGCAAGAGAGAGCGAAGAGGGCGCATGGCTGAGCCATAATCAAACCATTCTCATGGATCTCTCCCTTGCAATGAAGAGTGAGGGAGAGTAGATAGGTCCACCCAGTACTGCATCAACAGGGCAAAAGCATCTTCTGGAGAGGCAAGGAGTTTGCACTTCCTGAGAGTCATTCCTATGCTTTGCTTCCCGACTAATTGGTTCCCTGGCAGATGGACTGTGGACCTCCATGAGAAGGAAATTCTTAAAAAGAGGGAAATTTTTTTAGATGAACTATGTATAGTATAAAGACTTAATCTGGAGCTGAAACGAAATCAAGCCATTTTTTAATGTACCTGACGCTATTAGAAGGCTAATTATCTACATTGTTGCTTTTTTATTAAAGGCTGCTTGTGAAGTTGACACAGAGAAATATAATGATTCAGAAAAGCCAGGAAGTGAGGCTCAGTCTTCCCTCTGATAATTTCACTGAAATACTAGCTGGCAGTTTCCCCTAGGTTTTTAGCTAAAACGTAGTTAAATGGGTAATGATTGTGATGAAAGCCAGGCGAGTAAAATGAATATCAGATGAATAGGATTGTGAACTTAAAATAGCATGAGAAAATCCAAACATTTTTATCTTGAAATATTCTCTCTCTCTCTTTCTCTCTCTCTTTCTCTTTCTCTTTCCCTATCATTATTTTAGGAAGAGGAGAGCTGTGTATGGGGAATAGCACATGTAACAAAGGGAAAGGGTCTACCCAGCATATTAGATTAGGTCCAAGGAACAACACAACTATGAAAATACAGCTCTGAGTTCTTCAAACCACTGATTAAACCCTGGATGAAATGAATCCACAGATGATTCATCAAAGAGCCCAAATTTTACAAGAGTCTGAAAGAATAAACTCTGTAGAGTTGAATCAGTTACGGACTTTAAACACTCTCCAAGAAAAAGACGTAAGCACATTCATAACATTTGATGCCTGTAATTTAATAAGACATTTTTTGTGATGGTTATTTTATGTGTCAACTTGACTAGGTCACAAGATGCCCACACATTAGGGCTAACATTATTCTGGGTGTGTCTGTGAGGTTGTTTCTGGATGAGATTAACATCTGAATGGGTAGACTGAGTACAGCATATTGCCCTCCATAATGTGGGTGGGCTGTATACAAGCTGTTGAAAGTCTGAATAAAACAGAAAGGCTGATTCTCCCTTAGGTAAGAGAGAATTTCCTCCTGCCTAACTGTCTTGAGCTGCAACATCAGTATTTTCCTGCCTTGAGACTCAAAAGGAAACATCAGCTCTTCCTGGGTCTTGGGGCTGCCGGCCTTCAGACTGGAACTACGTGATCAGCCCTCCTGGTTCTCAGGCCTTCAGACTCAGACTGGAACTCCTCCATCAAGCTCTCCTGGGACTCCACCTTGCCAATTGCACATCTTGTCAGCCTCCATAACCATGTGAACTGATTTTTTATGACAAATCTATCTCTGTGTATCTATAGATACAGATATGAACAGACACACATATAAATCCTATTGGTTCTGTTTCCCCGGAGAACCTTGACTATTACTGGTTTACACTGATATTTGTGCTCAGTAAGACTCTATGAGTAACACATTATGGGGATCGCCACAGCGTTGAGGCCCTCTGACTGTGCCTCTGCCATAATGTGAGCTTGAGCCCAGACATATTACCCCCTCCTGGAGGCAGTCGAGCTAAGGGAAAGCAGGAACTAAAAGATGGATGATTTTGTAGAAGTTATCTCAGACTCTCTGAGATTGACACAATGGCTCGGTGATGGCTGTGTGGTTTTACTAAGACATTGTGTTTTATCTTGGTACCTGTTTTGGGCTAGTCTTATGACTCTATTTACTCTAGTTTCATGACTCTGTTTACTAAACATTAAGCCCTGTAACTACTCACATGTCTCTTGGAGATTGTTACGTTTAAGATCTATGAGTTTTGCCTGACCTTAAAGAATGTTACCTTCTCAAATGTAAATCCCTACACAATAGGTAAAGAAAAGTCTCCACCCTCGTGCTTACTTTTATGGCCCCTAGTGACGTACTTCCCTTTTATTGGTATTTTATCTTGTCCTCCAGACTTGCGGTATTGTAACTTTTGTTCCTCTTTATTGTATAAAATTAACAATGTGGGTTGACGTCAGCTACTGAAAACTGACAGTATATATTGGGACCCTTTGCACAAATAAAATTGCTGTTTAGACATTGCTGTATGGGCACTGTCTATTCAGACCTCCAGACCCTTCTTTCTGTCTCCTATTTTTCCGGCGCACCCTCTCTTCCAGGTATTGGGACCCTCTCGCTGGCCGAGAGCTCCCCGGCAGACGTGCCGTTCCCCAACAACACATGACAAATTACCACCCACAAATGGCTATTCTGGAGGTGGATGGCTTCGTTTTCCACCTGGCTCCATACAGTGGATCAGATGATGACACTGAATCCGTTTTCCTGCTCTCTCCATTTCTCAATTCTGCTTTCTTTGGGTTGACTCCATTATTGCACAGGCTTTTCTCTGTTGGTCACAACATGAATCTTCTAAATTCTCATTCGGGGAAATAAGATGCCCTCACCTGAAGCAAAAGGTTTCATTTTATCTCAGTAGTTCTGATCAGCTCACATGTGATATTGTTGGGAGCGCATGGCCCCGAGCACCTTGCAAGTACCTGCTGGCTGTGCCAGGCTGCAGGGCCTATCCCTCTCTTGCTACTGAGGACCTCCACAGCTCCTCACACGGCCAATTGAGCAGGTCCAGGGAACAACCGGACTGCAGCTTGCATGGTGTGGGGGGTTGCGGAGGAGGGGGAGACTGACTGATTTATTGCTGGCTGAAATGTTCTCTGCTTGCTCAAAATGTACTGCGTCCTCAGCCCTGAGTTCCCCTCCTGCAACACGGCCCACGGTATGAGCAGATGCCGTCTGATCCTCTGGGTGACCCTATGGAATTGGGGCTTGAGGAACTACCACAAACATACGGACAGTTTGGCGCCACTTTTGCTGTGCTACATTTTGTGTGTCTGTCTCTGTCAGGGAGTCTCACATCATCTGTCAGCATCCCTGAAACAGTGGCAGGCCACATTGTTATTTTGCGAGGAGAGTAACATCTCAGACTTTTCAGAGCTCTTGAGAGATACACTGATTGACTTACGCCATCCCTTGCTCCAACTCAACTCCGTCCCGAACACAGACCGCGGAGGGCAGGAGGTGCTTCTGCAGAAGAGGATTCGCAGATCCCAGAAGAAGGGCACATAGAAAGTGGGGGGGGGGAGGGAAATGGGAATTATGCCAATTTGATATGATCCTCCCATGCACTATCTGTTAAACAAAAATGCAGTACCTCTTAATCCAATTCCACGCCCAGGCAATTCCACCTTCAGTTGTGTTCACTGGGCCCAGGACCCCATGAAGACTAACAGAATTCCTTAGGACTCAGGCAAAGTGCCACGGATCCCATGGCCACCACAGACCTCTAGGAGAAGAACTCCTATGAAGGATGAGGCCCAAAACTTAATTTCTTTCTTTCATTTTATTTATTTATTTGTTTATTTGAGACAGGGTTTCACTCTGTCACCCAGGCTGGAGTGCAGTGGTGCAATCTCAGCTCACTGCATCCTCTGCCTCCCAGGTTCAAGCGATTCTCCTGCTTCAGCCTCCTGAGTAGCTGGGATTACAGTCACGTGCCATCACGCCCGGCTAATTTTTTTAATTTTTAGTAGAGATGGGGTTTCACCATGTTTGCCAGACTGGTCTCAAACTCCTGACCTCAGGTGACCTGCCCTCCTCAGCCTCCCAAAGTGCTGTGATTACAGGCGTGAGCCACCACGTCTGGCCTAAAAATATGATTTTAATCACAGACAACATTTATAGAAATTAAACCACAAGCAAAAATATTTCACTCAATCTTACCTCCTCCAAAATACCAAATTGTTTTTATTTGACTCCCCTTCTAGTTCTTTTACATATGCATTCGTATTGCTTATGAAATTATAGTAGAATCATAACTTATTAATGTTCTTCTTAATAATTATTATTAGTGTTAGTATTGTAACTAGTTAATATTAGTAGATTTAACCTCTATCACAGATATTTCCCCATATTGTTTTTGTCGATCATTTTCATTTTAATTAGTGCAAAAAATGCAATGTCAAAATATAAGTAGTTTCAGTCGTCCCTCCTTATCCATGATTTCACTTTCTGAGCTAGTTACCTGCAGCCAACCACTGTCCAGAAATAGGTGGGTAAAGTGCAATAAGATACTCTGAGAGAAAGATAGAGCCCACATTGGCATAACTTTTATGATAGTATTAGGTTGGTGTAAATGTAATCATGGTTTTTACCATTGAAAGTAATGGCAAAAGTCGTGATCACATTTGCACAAACCTAATATAGTATTATAATTATTCTATTTTAATTACTGTTCTTGTTAATCTCTTACTGTGCATAATTTATAAATTAAACTTTGTTACATTGTGGGAAGTAGAAAAGTTCCTTTTTAAAGTTTCCTTTCTTGTTAAAGAATAAGTGTGCTAATAACTTTGCTAAACCCTATCCTACGTAGCTGTTAGACATGCCATGCTTACAGGCACGTAGTACATTCTATGTCCTTGTACTTTAACCAAGATATCTGTGCTGGACGTGCTCACAGGCATGCCCTAGCTCTCCACTGCTTTTACCTGTTTAGAAAAGTTATTAGCTAATTGGGTTTTAGTTTAAATTGTGAGGTCTGGCTCCAGCCAATGGAGATCAGACACCGAAGTAAGGACAACCCCAAATGTGTAAGGAACAAATTTGTGTGATTTCCTTTGTTCTTTGTACCTCATGGCACGATGGCTAGTGAGAGTACCCTTCCTGCAGTCCAGGAAGTAAAAATTCCATTGCAGAAAAAAACCTTTGTTTCAGTGCTAATTTTTCTTTGCAGCACAGAGCGTCTATTTCCAACATACATGTATGTATGTATGTATGTATAGAAGTAAACCTAGTCTCTGTAGGGTTTGGTACTATCTGTGGTTTCAAGCATTCATTGAGAATCTTGGAACATATCTCCCATGGATAAGGGAGGTCTACAGTATACACAACTTATTTACCATTTCCTTCTAAATAAGTATGTCAATTATGTTCCATATTCCCCATAAAGTAGAACAAGTAAATAACATTTGTATAACTTTAGGCTTTCCTTACTTTGTTTCACGTGATTCTGGCAACTCAGTTAAGATAGCTTTGTGTTTCGCCCTTTCACAGTTGAGGAAAGAGAAGCTCAGAGAGTAAGCAAGCCACAGCATGATGACCTGAGCCCAGCATTTTCAGTGCTTCTAGAGTCCACTTGCTTTGCATATGTTGGTGCTGACAGATTTTTACTTTTAGAACCTAATTGCCCAGTCACTGCTGCCAGTGACCCAAGTGTCTACGTCAATTAGCAGAGCTCGCTGGCTTTATGAGTAAAGGAACTGCACAGTTATCTACCTGGGTTAATTTGAAGAATCTGGACAAGGTTTTCATGCCTGTAAATATCTCATCCATCAGGGTCTGTAATTCCTCCATCAGAAAGGCGTGTCTCTGAGTTTTGGTGACCTTTTGGTCTTTAAGAGGTCCTTATTGAAATGTTTAGGTTATTGAGAAAGTGGCTGCATAAGGAAGGTTTTGCTAACCCCAGTAATAGGATTGCTTTCCACTGCTTGATATTAGTGGCCTAAGCAGACATCTGTTGTTTTGTTTGCTCAGCCCCCCACCCTCACATAATGGAATTGCCTCTTCCTCCCAATGACATGGTTATTATGAAGGCAGTCACGTTAAAATAATGTGATCACTAGTGGTGATCTTTCTTGTGTCAGAATTGAGTCAGTTGAGACCTTTCCCGAGACTCTGTAATTGAGACAGAGACAAAGTGCTTTCTCTTTCTCTCTCACTCATTAAAGGGCATTTTCACAGTCCATACAGAACACAAAAGCAGAAACTCTGCACCCACAGAATTGTAAAGATGAGAATTGAACCTGTCCTCAGAAACCTGCAAAGGCACAAATTTGGACTTTTCAAAGGCTGTGGAAGTATCAAATAAATGTTAGTAATTGCAGTCATATCACCATAACCCGAGCACATCTAATTTATCTTTCTCTAATAAACACCTATTGAGATGCTCCTGTGCCATCCCCTGAAGACACAGATGAAATCATCCTTTCCTCAGGAAGCTTGCAGGCTGGTGAGAAAGCCAGACAGGCAGACAACTTATTTCAAAGCACATGCGCAGCCCTCTGAGGATGATAAATGTGTTAGGTACTGTAAGCAAGGAAAACACAGCTATGAAAGAAGACAGGAGTGAGAGGGAGGTCAGGTGGACTTCAGGGAGGAGTGAAGTTCTGAGGGGGTTCCTGCTGGCTGCGGGGGAATTTTCCCATGGGAAGATGCTGGGTGTGTGGACTGAGTGTGGCATGTACAATGATTCCTGTAAGGAGAGTAGGATGTGCAACGGTGGGGGAGGAGTGAAAGAGTGTGGTGTTTGGGGGTGTGCCTTACAGTCGGCTTAGTTGAATCAATCGCAGGGTTCATGGCAGGAACAGGAAGCACAGAGACTCATGGTCTGGGCTAGTGGAGTCTGTGCTGGGTGTGAGGATGATGACTTTGAAAGCAAAGAGGTGGCAGGCAGAGAATGAGGAGTCATGTGCATAGGTTCTAAGGCAAGACAGCTATGATGCCCTGTAGCTGTGTGCCCTCAGCAAGTGGGTGCAGGTGCCCCTTTCTACACTGCAATTCCCTCGTCTCCAAATTAGCACTCATGCAGTTTAAGTGCACACAAAATCCTCATGCCCCAAAGGCTTCTTGAGAGAATTGAATGCTATGTCTTTAAAGCACTTAACACAGAGCCTGACAAATGTGCTGACAGCTTACTACAGGATAAATACTGTTAACAATTTGAGCAGCAGTGGGTTGATGTGCCCAAAAGGAAGTAAAGAAGCTTAGGGTGTATCTAGGATCAACAAAGGAGGAAAAGACTATGACTTCCCCTGGAGAGAAGGCTTAGAGATCCTGTTCACCGGACACCACTTTGAGTACAGTTGCTCCTCGACTTATGGTCAGATTATGTCCTGATAAACCCATTGTAAGGTGAATATATAGTTAAACTGAAAATGCATTTAATACATCTAACCTATCGAATATCATAGCTTAGCCTAGCTTACCTTCAATCTGATCAGAACACTTAGGTTATTTTAGTTGGGCAAAATCCATCTAACATAAAATCTATTTTATAATAAAGTGTTGAATATCTCATATAATTTAATTAATACAATACTGAAATGAAAAACAGAATGGTGTATGGGTGCCTGAAGCATGTTTCTACTAAATGAATGTCACTTTTGCAAAGTTGAAAAATCACAGGTCAGGCCATCAAAAGTCGGGCACTGTCTGTAATTGCTAATAATCTGGAAAATGTGTTTCTAGGTGTCTGGGTATGAAGAAAAAATAACAACTAGAAAAAGCTTTAGCGAAATACTTTTCATTGAATATTCTATGTAAAACAGGATAGAAAACCAAAGATATCACCCTGGGCAACATGGCAAAACCTTGTCTCTACAAAAAAAAAAAAAAAAAAAAAATAGCTGGGTGTGGTGGCACACATCTGTAATCCCAGCTATTTAGGAGGCTGAAGTGGGAGGATCGCTTGAGCCTGGGAGGTTGAGGCTGCAGTGAGCTGTGATTATACCACTGCACTCCAGCCTGTGCTACATAGTGAGACCCTATCTGAAAGAAACGAACAACAACAAAAGAAAGAAAACCAAAGACACTGTAAAGGAAATTAAGATACATCTTGATCACATTGCTTTGGGCTTCAGTTATACAAGGGAAAAAAAACAAGATTTCCTTTTTTCTCTCATAACCCCACAGATCATGTTGGCCTTTGATGCAGATGTGCTTAGCTGATTAAAGAGTTTGCAAAATGTGGGGGACTTTTTCACTTTGTCAGATTTGCAAGCAACCTGGAAAGATTTATGCCCTGGAAAGTAGTGTGGGTGTTTTTGTTGTGGGATACTTTCTAGAAGCTGAAATATTAAATCCATTTGCTTATAAGCAAACACAGTGTCTACAAGACGCCAAAACATCCAAGCATGTGTTCATCAATTAGATGACAGAGGGATATTTGGCCAATGAATCAAAGTTTTGTTTTTCATGATGCCAAACATCTGGAGATTTGGAAGCAGCTGTTTGGTATCTTGTGGACTAAATGGAAGCACTACTGTACCACTGTGATCTGAGATCACCTTCTGTCCAATCTGCTCACTGACCCTAAGATCCAGTCCCAAGAATGCTGTTGACCAAACAGGGCCGGTACTGGTTTGGGCCAAGATCAGGCAGTAAAATGGTTGCAAACAGAATTCCTCACTGGGATGCAGGTTTGAGGCATAGGCATGGAACAGATTTATTAGGGAGACCAAACCTTCTAAAGGCAACAGTTCGTGAGACCGCCGTGCACTGGAATAAGACAGGAAGTAGTGTGGAAAGGAGGGTCAGAGGGGTACCTCCCCAGACAAAGGCACTTGGGGGAGGAGGCTGTATCAGGAGCTCACACTTGGCTGCATTTTCATTATTTGCTGAGTCAACAGCATGGTGTAGTAGGAAGCATAGGACCAAGATGTAAAGGACCTAAGCTCTGCTCCTCGCTCCACCACCAGGTTGCACATGACCATGAGTGAATGCAAATCTTCTGAAACTCAGCATTTTTTTTTTCCTTTTTTTTTTCTTTCTTTCTTTTTTTTTTTTTTTCTTTTTGAGATGGAGTCTCATTCTGTCTCCCAGGCTGGAGTACAATAGCACTACGGCTCACTCCAGCCTCAACCTTCCAGGCTTAAGCAATCCTCCCACCTCAACCTTCCTAGCAGCTGAGACTACAGGTGTACACCACCATGCCTGGCTAATTTTTTGCATTTTTTGTAGGGATGTGGTCTCACTATGTTGCCTAGTTTTGTCTCAAACTCCTGGGTGCAAGTGATTCACCCATCTCGGCCTAGTAGAGTTCTGGAATTACAAACATGAGCCACCACGCCCAGCCAACTCAGCATTCTAATAGGTAAAATAGAGAGTGTCGTAACTATCTCACGGAGATGCTGAGCAGCTTGAATGAGATTATCGACATGCTTCGTAAATGGCTAAATGATATCAAATGTAAATTATCATTAATAGTTCTTATATACCCACTTTTGATATGTAAAACTGAAATGATGAACTAATAAAATTATGGGGAGACTACAGAAGAATGTTTCAGAGAGTTCTTGGTGAGAATGGGTTTCTTGAAAGCTACTGGGAAGCTTTAGTGAAGAAAAGCTTAAGGTTTACAGAAAAACAGATGTGGGTTTGAACTCCAGCTTTAGTGAAGTTTAGCGGTGGATCTTTGAACAAGTTACTTTTTTATGCTTTGGTTTCCTGATTTGTGAAGAGGGCTAATAATAGTAGCTACCTCAGAAAACTGTTGAGGGTTAAGGAAATAATGCCAGCAAAGTGTCATACGTGGCTCACAGCAAATGCAAAGGTGCTGCTGGTATTACAATGAGTGAGCCTCCCGTCATTGAAAGGGTTTAAGCAGAGGTGGAATCCCAGCCCCTCCAAGGGTTTGATGGTGTATGAGGTCATTGAATAAAATGACTTCTAAACTTCCTCCAAATTCAAGTTTCTTTGAGTTTCTCACATAAAAACACAATTATGGGAAATAAACCAAGAAATGAATTTGATCCTTGGAAAAGATCATTTCACTTGTGTGCAATATGAGAAACTATATATGAATGTAACCTCAAAAACTATAAGAACACATGGACATAGGGAGGGGAAACATCACACACTAGGGCCTGTTGTGGGGTGGGGAGAGCTAGGGGAGGGATAGCAGGGAGTGGGGGAGATTGGGGAGGGATAACATTAGGAGAAATACCTAATGTAGATGACGGGAGGATGGATACAGCAAACTGCCATGGTATGTGTGTACCTATGTAAAAATCCTACATGATCTGCACATGTACCCCAGAACTTCAAGTATAATAATAATAATAATAAGATTTTTGAAAGGAAAAAACAACAACCAAAAATAAACCCTGTGCTCCAAAGCTATGCTCTTTTTACCGGCACTGAATCCAGCCTATTATTTAGCAAAGCCCAACACAAACAACTAGTGAGCTTGTTCACAATGCCCCGGGCTTTGAAGTGTCAAGATTTCAACTTCTCCTGCTCTTGTTGTGTTGGCTCCAGTACAAGATAAGGGACCAGAGGATCTTGTCGGCAAGTTAAAGAATGAAAACAGTAACAGCAGCTATCAGTGTAACGGTACCATTAGTCCTCACTGAAGTTGTAATTGCTGGCAGACAGATAAAGTTCTTTGGGGCAGAGCTATCAGTGTTTCTCACTTTGCAAACAAAACACTATTCTCCTATTAAACTCATCTTTTAGGAGAGAGGAAAGACAGCTCAGCTTTGGACACTAAGCCAAGAGGAAGTACAACCCGGTTTTGGACGTTGAACCCTTTTTGAACTAGAGAGAAAAAAATTCTCACTAGGGAAGGTAAATTTCTCTTTGTCAGAGGTAAAGTTAATTGAAAACCTCAGTAAAAACAAATAACTCTTAAATATTTTTCTTCATGTATTCTTGACTTCACATTCACTTTTTGAGCACCATCTATGTGCTCAGCACATTGCTAAGCCTTTTGCATGCTCTGCTGGGCATTCTCCATTTGCTGTTCCAGATTTTTTCTCCTGCCCTGGCACAAGCTGACATTTTATGGATGACATTATTTGAGTGCCACTGACTGGTTCATAGTGGAGCATGACTGCAGGGAGGCACAGTTAGAAGGACAGGAGGTAAAAGAAGCTGCTTATTCACCCCCAGCCTGAGCTTCAGGTACTGAAACTTCAGGACTTGTATTGGGCTGTTAGTAGCCCTGGGGTAGCTTATGACTCCTTATGGCTTCCCTTAACCCTGCTCACACTTTTGTAACTAATCCATCAAACAGATGGTCCTTTAGAATGTGCCATCTGTTTTTTGTTTGTTTGTTTGTTTGGTTTGCTGGAACCTGACTGATGGATGTGATTATTTCTGATGGACTATAGCCAGAAATGACATAGCCAGTCACTTTGAGGCCAAAGCAGCAAAGAGCCAGTGTGGCTCCTCCATTTATCAGGAAGCAAAAGTCTCTAAGATGTTGGAGTTGCCATTTGGAAGAGTCCCAGGTCCTTGATCCCTTTTGGATGAAAGCCACCTTTTCCTCCTACCTTCAACTATGACATAAGCAAGAAGTAAATTTTTGTCAGACGAAGCCACTGAAATATTGGGGTTTATTTGTTAATGCAGCAGAGCCTATCTTATCCTGACTAATTCTCTCATATAATTTAATCCTTATAAAGTAGGTACTTATATTAACCCTCATTTTATAGATGAGAAAACGGAGATACAGAGAACTTAAGTAACTTGCAACCAGACCAGAAGGAACAGAGCTGTGGTCAAACTCAGGTCTTTCTGATACCAAAGCCCAAACTCTTAACAGAAGATAGCATGGTTTTCCCCCTAAACCACACTCCTTTATGTGGCATGGAAGGTATGTCTCTTCTTTATACTTAGGAAAATGCACTTGCTGTCAGTGAATCTTGCAAATGGCATGAGACCAGGACAGGCATACTGGCCGGGCAAAGCAGTTGATCCAGCAAATGTTTATAGAACTGTCCTAAAGCCTAGAAACTCATGACTAGCCCCATAATTTCCTTGCTTAGCTCCCCGACCTGGAAAAGGGGGGATATAGGAATTGTTTTCTTGCCTAAAGCCTATGACATTATCCCTGTGTGAGTATCATACTTTTCCATTTTCCTCTGATATAAAAACAGCTCTTCGGCCAGGCACGGTGGTTCATGCCTGTAATACCAGCACTTTGGGAGGCCAAGGCAGGTGGGTCACCCAACGTCAGGAGTTTGAGACCAGCCTGGCCAACATAGTGAAAAGCTGTCTCTACTAAAAATACAAAAAATTAGCCAGGTATTGTGGCATGCACCGAGCTACTTGGGAGGCTGAGGCAGCAGAATCACTTGAACCCAAGAGGCAGAGGTTGCAATGAGCCGAGACTGCGCCATTGCACTGCAGCCTGGGCGACAAGAGTGACATTCTATCTCAAAACAAACAAACAAACAAAACCAAGAAAACCAAACAAAAACAAAGCACTTCTCTGTTCATTGCCCCTGTTGAGTACATTTCTTTAGAGAGACTGGGGGCTCATTTATAGCTATTTATTTTGAAGATAAATATGACTCAGTGCACTTCATGCTACTGTATTGTAGACTTTCAAATGGTAAGAATGGTCAATTTTACGTTATGTGTGTTTTACCACAATAGACTTTTGTGTACAGTCTTGGCTTTTGATTGATTAAGGTACAGAATTGTACCTTTGCCATGGATTATTTGCTTTGGAAAATGCATGTCCTGTGCATTTTCAAGGTTTCATTATCAGCTGGAGGAAACAGGCTTTGTCGTTTGCAGGAAAAAATCATTGACTTTAGGTCAGATCAGTTCCTTGCATTCAACAATAATGACTGTTTTTTCTGTTACCAGAGGAAATTCAGCTACACTGTGACTTCTGAAATTTTGTGCATAGGAAGGAAAAGCCAAAGGGGCTCTTGGTGGCCCCAGCCGGAAATGTGACCTATTGAGCTTTCCTAAGGCAATGAGGTCAGAGAAGTCCTTTATCCTCCTAAGTTGGATATGCCAAACCTCAGCAGTTTGTAGTCTATGGTTTTGTTGAGGATGAACTGGAAGGCTCAAATCCTGACTCAAATGCTCTGTACATTTTCCCATAATCATTTGCACTGGTTCTTTCACTGAGCTTTCAATGAATCTGGAGTAGGACTTTGTGTATGGATATACACATAGTTGTATGGATATACACATAATTCTATCTTATTTATATTTCCTTTGACATGACAATGGTTCTTGGAATAGAATGCAGAATTTAGTTTGGAAAGGCCAACGGCCCTATTTAGAATAGTGTCTGAGCCAATACATATTTGCCTAGATTCCTTTAAAGAAGGGACTTGTTGGGTAAAGTGGGAGTTTGGGGTCAGATTCTCTGTGTGGTGTCTGAAGATAAAAAACACAGAGAGGGAGGCTAGACCGAGGTGGCTTCCACATCTGTTATTTGCTTTCTATTTGGCCTGTCCTTGCCTCAGTGGTCAATGTATCCAACAGACCATGCCAAAGGGTTGCCTTTTCCCCCATTTTGTTCTTAGGGATGACATGTTTTAAAACAGTATGCATTTCTATAAAGAGGATGAAAACTGTCAAGCCAGTATGAATCACTTATTGTACAACTTATGAGCTACTTATCCTCCACTAACTAACCCAGATCCACTTCATACCCTTTTCTGCCCTGCTCGGTCTCCCCCAGGAACCCCTCATGTATTATATCACAGGACTCCCTTGCAGATAAATTTGGCCAACTTTATTCTTCTTCGAGGGGGAGAATGAGGTCAAGGTACTTCTCCCCTGCCACCTGCCTCCTTGCTTTGCTCCATGAGGGGCCAAGGATTTCCTCTAAGGCAGCTTCAGCACCTTTGTGTGGTCCCCTCAATTGCCCCAGGTTTCACCAAGTTCCCATCCCTTCAGGCCCAGGCATGGGAATGACTTCCTGCTGTGCTTGTCCCTATATGTTTCTAGACCCCCTTTGGGTCTCTTAAGCCTGCCTGTGGAAATAGTTCTATCCTGCAGATCTCTAAGTCTAGGGGTAGGCATGCTTTCTGCAGCCTGCAGAGGCCTTGGCTAAGGAGTTCTTAGTTCCAATGACCCTGGCCTTTTTGGGTCAAAGTTCTCGATGCCATGAAGTTGTAACTGTATAACCTGGAGATGTGTAGAGACTTGGGCCACTTTTAATGTTTTAATATTGACAGTCCTATAGTTTGTGTCAAAGAAATTTTACTCTGAAAGAGATTATCTAACCCCTTGCTACCCAAAGTATGGCCTGTAGACCGGAAGCATTGGCCTTGTGTGGGAAATGCAGATGCTGAGGCTCCACCTCAGACCCACTAAGCCAGAGTCTGCATTTAAACAAGATCCCAGGCCACTAGGATACACATTAACATTCTTTTTTCTTTTCTTTTTTTTTTTTAAGATGGAGTCGCACTTTCTTGCCAAGCTGGAGTGCTGTGGCATGATCTCGGCTCATGGCAACCTCCGCCTCCCGGGTTTAAGCGATTCTCCTGCCTCAGCTTCCCAAGTAAGCTGGGACTACAGGTGCATGCCACCACGCCCAGCTAATTTTTGTATTTTTAATAGAGATGGGGTTTTGCCACGTTGGCCAGGCTGATCTTGAACTCCTGACCTCAAGCGATCTGCCTGCGTTGGCCTCCCAGTGTGCTGGGATTACAGATGTGAGCCACCGCGCCCGGCCAAGAGCCACATTAACATTTAAGAAGTGCTCATGAAACCCACAGATCACTGAGCTCATTGAATGTTACTCCACGGGAAGACCCTAGCTCTGAAAGGGCTATTTCAACAGGAGAGTGGGGCACTTTGTGAATTAGTCCAATGATTGCTTTGTGTACTCCAGGCTGATGAGAGCAGCAAAAAATTGGAGTTATATCGCCTTTAACACTTTCCTCTCAGATATCTCAGGTAATCCTGTTTTGATTTCCTTCTTTAGCCTAACTCTAAAAAAACAATCTGACAAAGTCATTCACTCTAAGAGTATAAATTAGTGGGAAGATCCATTTTTTGTTCAGTCAAAACCAAACATTTTTTATTTAAGTGTCTACTATGCACGAGAGTACCATACAACAAGAAATGATAAACTAGCAGTGGAAAAGAGAAAAGTAATGGGAAGAGTCAAGAAATATTTAAAAAGTAAAATGGCCAAAATTGAGTAACTGATGACATGATACTAGGGTAGGAGTTGGGCTTGAAGGAAAGTGTGGAGATGAGATATTTTCTGAATCTCTGACCTGTGTGGTTGATGTTGGCAGTGATGCTGATAACATAAATGAGGTAAGAAGGATAGGCAGCAGCAAGTTTGGGAAGAGGATGACATACCAAACTAGACGTTTAGTGAGCATTTAGATATGTGAACCCAAAGCTTAGAAAATTAATAAAAATGAGGAACTAACCAGGAAAGATACAATTGATCCAGAGCTGCAGTGGGGGAGTGAGTGGCTTATTCTTCTAAGTTCAAGTCTAGAGTCAAGGAAAATGCCCTCCTAATGATCTGCGAGTTTGAGAAATCTCAGGTCAGCTCTGCACCCTGTTTATCCCCCCTTGGAGCACGTCCCAGGCACTCAGTGCTCTAATTATGCTAGGCGCTCCTCCCCCCTGCACCACCTCCTGAGGATCCTCTCTTCTGCCAGGATGAGAGGGGGATGTGGTAGCCCCAGCTCCCATTCCCTCCTTGACATTCCTGAAAGCAGCACATACAACTTTGGTTTTTCACACCAATCCTTATAGGAAATAAGAGGACAAGAGATGTCAGAGCAAGAACCACAGCAGTCTCTGTGTAGTATTTCTGTTAGGAGTAATTAGATATTCTGAATAATTCGGCGTGGCACTTTTGCTGGACACAAAAAGTGCCACTTGGGAATTAAATGGAAACGGAAGCATGCTGGCTGACTGTATTGAGGGTATAAACAAAGGAAATCCTAATAACGAAAATGATGTTATATGTTTTCTTCCAGGATAAATAGGTTGCTCTCTGTTTTTTGTTTTTTTTTTTTTTTTTTTTCAATTTCTTTTAGATTTGTTTAGTTTTTGGGTTTTGTTTTGTTTTCTGTATTCTTACTCGCTTTTCTCTGGGGGACCAAACCTCAGCTATTTTATAGAATCCCATGGATTCAGATTTCAACCTGTGAGGTCTCTTCCTTGCTTTGGAGAATGAAATCAGAGACACCAACCTTAGGCATTCTGAACACAAGGCTACAGAACTCAGATAAACGAATTCCAAATGCTACCCTGTGCGTGATGAATAATGATTCCTTACACTAAACCAGATTCAGGATTTCTGTGACATTTTGTGGTGATAAATGAAATGTCACTAACTGGGCAAATGGCTGGTGGGTTCTCTACGTTTTTCTCAAATAATACCAATGTTCATTTTTTTCTTCTTTTTGACAAAGAAAGGAAAAATTTGATCATCAGCCCTGCAGTATTAGGTTGGTGCAAAATATTTTCTATATGTGCTGCTGAAGCAAGCACAGCCATTTAGTTTTGTTTGTTTGTTTTGTTTCTGTTTTTTTGAGATGGAGTTTTGCTCTCGTTGCCGCGGCTGGAGTACAGTGGCGCAATCTTGGCTCACTGCAACCTCTGCCTCCCAGGTTCAAGCGATTTTCCTGCCTCAGCCTCCCAAGTAGCTGGGATTACAGGCATACACCACCATGCCCAGCTAATTTTGTATTTTTTAGTAGAGACGGGGTTTATCTGTGTTGGTCAGGTTGGTCTTGAACTCCCAACCTCAGGTAATCCACCTGCCTTGGCCTCCCAAAGTGCTGGGATTGCAGGCATGAGCCACTGCACCCGGCCTTTAGTTTTACTATTTAGCCTGCCTTAGAAAACTGTGTGTAGCACAAAGTAAAGCTGGTACTATTTTTCAACGAAATTCAGTAGTGAAAAGATAGCTCTGGACAGGTTCACTCAATTAGCAATCTTTTACCCTCAATGACCAGACTTCCAGGTGAAAGTCATTTATCCTGAATTTATCAGAGTTGTTTATTGTTGGAATATGACCTTGGTTTGGAAGAAGAGTTCAGGGAAAATCTTTTGAATTGGCCAAATTAGAGGCAAACATTGCCTGTTACATTTGATTGCTACAGATAACTGCTGGATTTTCTTGTAACGGTAAAAATTGGTGCAATTTCCCTCCACGTTTCTTTCAATAACATCCTTTGACATCTATGATAGACACACATTAGGCTGGGTGTGGAGAGATTCTCGCCCGTGGGAAATACAGATTCTTG
The DNA here is from genome assembly GCA_036589455.1 of Ateles fusciceps. Taxonomy (NCBI): domain Eukaryota; kingdom Metazoa; phylum Chordata; class Mammalia; order Primates; family Atelidae; genus Ateles; species Ateles fusciceps. Next base: position 1,020,084 of record JAZHEH010000304.1, on the reverse strand, counting down.
GCAGGAGACAGATACATAGTGATGGTAACAATACGGTGAGTCATGTAATAGAATTACAGGAGAAAGGCCAAGCGGGTATGAGTTAGAGAAGTTGTAGTTTCGTGGGGGAGATGATGTGAGTAGTAAAGCTTCAGAGCGGAGGTGACACTGCAGCAGGGAGTTAAAGAATGAGCAGGGCTGTGGGAGTCAGCATGGGGAGGGAAACACACAAAGGGAACAGAGTGAGAAAGGCACAGGTTTAAGGCAAGCGTGTGGCTCAGCTCATGCCTGTAATTATTAAAAATAATAGTAATAATAAAGTAAGTGTGTATGGTGTGTGGTTAGGGTAGGGGTGTATAAAAGGGAAGGAATAGGACGGCTGGGACCGGACTGTAATTGTCTTGTGGGTCAAGCTAAGAAGTTTAGGCATTATCTTAGAGGTAGTCATAAGCCACTAAGTGGTTGTTAATCAGGTAAGTGTTGCCTTCATTTTCAAGAAAACATCCAGAACCTCTATTATTAAGAGAAGAAAATCCCCATAGGATCTTATTCTCTGAGGTTCACCTTCCCTTTGAGGGAGTCCCCAGGGGTCAATACCAATATTTTAGGCAAATCTCAGAGATTTCTAGACCAAACTGGACAGAGGGCTCTTCCAAAGATTCAGTGATTCCCTAAGACCTGACAAGGACATTAAACAAGATTGTAATTCAATGATTAACTGAATCAAAAGGATATTCAACAAGATATTACTAAACTCTCATTCCACAGAAATAAACAAAAGATAGAATAATCCAGTTTATAAAATGGGGCTTACTTTCAGGATGTGCAGGTCTGGCCCCATCCAGTACAAGGTCTGTTCTTTCGGGTATGGATGTGAAGCACACCAATATGCTTGTGTGCAGATGTACTTTTGTGACTGGGAGTGAGGTATGGAGAGACTAGAGACAGGGAAAAATGTTAAGCGGGTACTTCCGTGGCCCAGGAGTTGGATGTACTGTCTTTGCATAACTTCCAACAAAGGGATGGGTCCCTAATAACAATGTCTGTGCTGTGTAACCCTGTTCTCAGCCACAAGGGACTGTTTTAGGGGAATACTTCTCACCAAAGTAAACCAGATTCCCTTACCTGAGAATTTGAAACTTGAAAGAGTCACAAAGACTGAAGATCCTTTGAGCTAGTTTGGTAATAGCACAACTTTAGAGAGAGGCCACTGAGCTCCTTGAGGCTGCCTTGCTTTCTGCCCTCTGAAGGCTTGAATGTTAATTCCTTCCTAAGCTTCAATTAGAAGCATTACTGTCCTTTATAAAACCTTAAGCAATTAATTAATTTTTATGAGTGAGCCGTAGAAGTCCCTATACAAATCTATGAAGTATAACAATAGACATACAGACCAATGGAATTGAGAGTACAGAAATAAATTCTCACATTTACAGTTACTTGATTTTCAACAAAGATGCTAAGAAAATGAAATAGGGAAAAGAATAGTGTTTCCAACAAATGGTTCTGAACTAACTGAATATCTACATGCAGAAGAATGAAGCCGCACACCTACCTCACACCATACAGAAAAATTAACTCAAAATTCACCAAAAACCTAAATGTAAGAGCTAAAATTATAAAACTCACAGAAGAAAACCTAGATATAAAACATTGTGGTTTTGAGTTAGGAGATCATTTCTCAAATATAAAACCAAAAGCACAAGCATCAGAATAAAAACAGATAAATTGGACACCAACAAAATTAAAAACTTTGTGCTTCAAAGGACACCATCAAGAAAGTGAAAAGACAACTCATAAAATGGGAGAATGTTTTTTTTTCAAATCACATATCTTATAAGAAACACATATTTAGAATATATAAAAAACTCTTACAACTCAATAAAAAGCCAAATTATCCTACTTAAAATGGGCAAAAGATTTGAATAAACATCCCCCAAAGAAGATGTACAAATGGCCAATACACACATAAAAAGATGTGCAACGCAAATCAAAACCACAGTGAGATACCATCTCATGCCAGTTAGAATGGTGATCATTAAAAAAGAAACAACAGATGCGGAGAGAATGTGGAGAAACAGGAACGCATTTACACTGTTGGTGGGAGTATAAATTAGTTCAACCATTGTGGAAGACAGTGTGGCGATTCCTCAAGGATCTAGAACCAGAAATACCATTTGACCCAGCAATCCCATTACTGTGTATATACCCAAAGGATTGTAAGTCATTCTACTATAAAGACACATGCACACATATGCTTATTGCAGCACTATTCACACTAGCAAAGACTTGAAACCAACCCAAATCCCCATCAATGATAGACTGGATAAAGAAAATGTGGCATGGAATACTATGCAGCCATAAAAAGAATGAGTTCATGTCCTTTGTAGGAAGATGGATGAAGCTGGAAACCATCATTCTTAGCAAACTAACACAGGAACAGAAACCAAACACCACACGGTCTCACATATAAGTGGGAGCTGAACAATGAGAACACGTGGACACAGGGAGGGGAACATCACACACTGGGGCCTATCTAAGGGTAGGGGCTAGGGAGGGGGATAAAATTAGGAGAAATACCTAATGTAGGCCAGGCACAGTGGCTTGCACCTGTAATTCCAGCACTTTGGGAAGCCAAGTCGAGCAGATCATGAGGTCAGGAGATCAAGACCATCCTGGCCAACATGGTGAAATCCCATCTCTACTAAAATACAAAAAATTAGCCGGGCATGGAGGCACATGCCTGTAGTCCCAGCTACTCAGGAGGCTGAGGCAGGAAATCACTTGAACCCGGGAGGCAGAGGTTGCAGTGAGCCAAGACTGTGCCACTGCACTCAGGCCTGGCAATGGAGCAAGACTTTGTCTCAAAAAAAAAAAGTAAATAAATAAAATTAAAATACGTAATGTAGATGATGGGTTGATGGGTGCAGCAAACCACCATGGCATGTGTATTCCTAGGTAACAAACCTGCATGTTCTGCACATGTATCCCAAAACTTAAAGTACGATTGAATAAAAAGATGTGCAAAAGATGATTATCAATCAACAGGGAAATAGAAATCAAATTAACAATGAGATTCCACTGCACACCCATTGGAATAATATAATCAAAAATAAACTAATGTATGTCAGCAAGGATGTGGAGAAATCAGAACCTTCCTACACTGCTGGTGGGAATATACAGTGGTGCAGTCACTTTGGGAAACAGGCTGGCAATTGAAGGCTAAAGACAGAGTTACGATATCCTCCTATAATTCTTCTCCTAGGTATATACCCAAGAGAAATGAAAACATGTGTCCATGCAGAAAATTATACATGAATGTTTACAGTAGCATTATTAATAATAGCCAAAAAGTAGGAACAACCCAAATGTCCATTAACTGGATAAATAAAACGTGGTATATCCACATGATATAATATTATCTGGCCGTAAAAGAAATTATGTACTGATACATACTACGACGTGAATGAACCCTAAAATATTATGTTAAGTAAAAGAAGCCAATCAAAAAACATGGCATATTATATGATTCCATTTGATTCCATTTATATCCAATGATCATAACAGGCAAAACTATAGAGACAGAAAGTAGATCAGCGGTTGCTTAGGGCTGAGGGGGAAGAGGAGAGGGAAGTGTGTTGGGGGGGGAACCGGGTAGTGACTGCTAGTGGGTTTCTTTTTGCAGTGATGAAAATGTTTTAAAATTGATTGTGGTGATGGTTGCACATATCTGGAATGTACTAAAAAACATTGTGTTGGTTTACATGGGTAAATTTTGTGAAGTGTAAATTATATCTCGATAATGCTGTTATTTTTAAAGAATCTATAAAAAGTGGATATCAAAATGTCTTCATGACTCAGGTGCTAGAAAAATTCTTGGATTCAGCATCTGGTGAAGTTTCATTTGGCCTTTGACCTCAGCAGCTGGAGCCTAATATTCTTTACACAGGAAATAAATCAGTGCACTCTAGCTTTCATGCGACGATCAGGGCAGAACAACGTTACCATCTGAGGCCAGTGCTATCTGCCATTAATCAGAATAAATCCGAATACCCAAGACAGACCTCTGTAGAGCCTACACTGTCAAATTAATGAATAGAAAAAATAAAAATCACATTTTCAGATCTAGTATATGCAGTTTGAAAACACAGTCATGCCATTCAGACCATGTAATTCTCCATTAATATTCTAAAGAAATATCTTCGAAATAAAATGTGCTCACCCCAAAGGGCCACAGACAATCTACTGGGGTGCAAGTATGTCGTATCACAATTTCTGTGAATTCCTTATTTCATCTTTTTAAGTTTACAGTTTTATTTCTGTTTTTTGAATATATAAAATATTTTAGGAGAATTGTACATGTACATTTCTTATATATTGATAAATTAATGCAAATAGAGGTGCCAAAACTTTTTCATTGATAGTTGTGTGCAATTTTATTTATTTATTTATTTATTTATTTATTTTTGAGATGGAGTCTCACTCTGTCACCAGGCTGGAGTGCAGTGGCACAATCTCAGCTCACTCCAACCTCTGACTCCCTGGTTCAAACGATTCTCCTGCCTCAGCCCCCTTTGTAGCTGGGATTACAGGCATGCACCACCACACCCAGCTAATTTTTGTATTTTTAGTAGCGACTGGGTTTCACCACATTGGCTAGGATGATCTCAGTCTCCTGACCTCATGATCCACCTGCCTTAGCCTCCCAAAGTGCTGGGATTACAGGCGTGAGCCAACGCAGACAGCCTGTATGCAATTTGAGTAAGTGTCCAGGAGACTGCTGCTCAAAGGATGTTTTGGCTGCCAGAGGGAAGGGCAGAAATGAACTTAAATGATACCTCGATTTGCCTTTGAGACCTACCCACAAAACAAAACAAAACACTAGTTGAGCATACCTGCATGCAAAGAAAGAGCTATTTTTTAGTGTGAATTGAACTTAAAGCCCAAATCTCTACAGTCCAATTGTCTTCCCAGGATGGATGGGGTAAGCCCTAAATGGCCAGCCCTGCTTGGGTTTCTAAACTCCTTATCCCTATTCTCTACTAATTGAGCAATTAGACCTCTAGCTATAGGTTCAACCCTGCCCTAGCCCGAAAGTTCTACTCTGACTTTAAACTGGTGGATTTAATGTGCTCTAGATGAACGTCCTTGGCCAAATAGTCACTCTTTTTTTTTTTTTTTTTTTTTTTTTGAGATGGAGTCTCATTCTGTCACCCAGGCTGGAGTGCAATGGCGCAATCTCGGCTCACTGCAACCTCTGTCTCCCAGGTTCAAGCAATTCTCCTTTGTCAGCTTCCCAAGTAGCTGGGATCACAGGCATGTGCCACTATGCCCAGCTAATTTTTGTATTTTTAGTAGAGACAGGTTTCACCATGTTGGTCAGGCTGGTCTCGAACCCCTGACCTCGTGATCTGCCTGCCTCAGCCTGCCAAAGTGCTGGGATTACAGCTGTGAGCCACCGCACCCAGCCAGTATTCACTCTTATTGTTAGTCCCACTTTAGGTCAGATCTTCCATTCTGAGAACTGAGCTAGTATATTGATCCTGAGACATATTCCCAAGCAACACCTTGGTTCTGATAGTTGAATCCTATTTTGTTCCCTCTGTCTACCTACTACTCAGTCCTATAAGGAAGGGGACCACCAAGTCCTCATCATTCTCTAGATATATGATTAGGGTCTGAGTATTGCTGACAAGTTTTCAGTGTGTTGGATTCTTAGAATGTTTACATGTAGATAACAAAATGAAGCTATGCATGCTCATCTAAACTATCCTTGTACCTAATTATTAACATCATTAGCAACCAGAAGGAATGTTCATGATCAGCATATAAATATCTTCTTATATGAACAAAGCTCATTGTTCTAAGAAAACAAAGCTGTTGCACAACACCAGTTCCCTTTAAATGTAAAATAAAATCAATGAAATGTTGTGTGTATCCAATCACTAGCCCATAGATTAGCGCTGAACCGCTAAGATCATCTTTGAAAACTGGGCACTGCTTAAAATGGGGAGAAATTCAGCTGTGGTCAAATAGACTCCCTGAACTTTGGCCACCTGTAGATTTGATGGTGTCCCACGTCCAGTTCCTCCTGGGTGGATCCTCAAAAACTGTCTCTATAAATTAATTCACTCCAATTTCCATTACCAATGTTTTTCTCTGCTTTTTAACTGTTTTCGCTTTTCTTATACTCTCCAGATTTAGAAAAATTATCTTTAAGAAATACCCTTGAGGCCAGGTGCGTGGTGGCTCAGGCCTGTAATCCCAGCACTTTGGGAGGCCGAGGTGGGCGGCTCATGAGGTCAGGAGATGGAGATCATCCTGGCCAACATGGTGAAACCCCATCTCTACTAAAAATACAAAAATTAGCTGGGCATGGTGGTGCGTGCATGTAATCCCAGCTACTCTGGAGACTGAGGCAGGAAAATCGCTTGAACCAGGGAGTCGGCGGTTGCAGTGAGCCAAGATCACACCATTGCACTCCAGCCTGGTGACAGAGCAAGACTCTCAGAAAGAAAGAAAGAACAGAAAAGAACAGAAAAGAAAAGAAAAGAAAAGGAAGGAAGGAAGGAAGAAAGAAAGAAGGAAAGAAAGAAAGAAAAGACATATACTTGAGTTACCAAAAAGCATTCTGAAGCGCATTTAGATTTGTTTTACTTGTATATTCTGGCTCTTGTTTAACTCCTTCATGGCCTGAGCAAATGACTCTTCACTGGGTTCATGGCTGAGTGTGGGAAGTAAAAAAGTTCCTTTTTAAAGTTTCCTTTCTTGTTAAAGAATAAGTGTGCCAATAATTCTTTATCTCAATGCTGATTTTTCTTTGTGACACCAAGCATCTATTTCCAACATCTGTTTCCAACACTGAGTAAGAGAACTGGCTTTTGAAAATTCTAGTTCAGGTGGAGTCCTTTTGATGGAGCCATTCCACCTCACGTAGTCACTTCTTTCAGAGAGGCTGACTTGATCACCGATTACCTAACGACCCGGCAGCTCCTGGAGGCGTTGTCCAGGAGTTACTACACCCTGCAGAGTTGTTGCATCTGTTAGTTTCCTCATGTCTTAAGTTGGTATAATTACCTCCCAGGATGATTGCTGGAGTAAAGAGTAAATGTTACAAGACTACAAAACAGTCTTACTTCCCAAGTGTCATAGCAGCTAATGCAACATGTGTCAAGCTCTTGAAATTATTCATAGAATATTTCATGTGAATATCCATACTGTTTTTATCTGACTATATAGGACAAAATTTCTTCTTGATGTCTACCTGTGTTAGGCAGTTCACTGCTGTAAAGAAAGAGGTAATTTCTGAAGCTGGGTAGTTTACAAGGAAGAAAGGTCTAATTGGTTCACAGTTCTGCAGTCTGTACAGGAAGCATGGTGCCAGCATCTACTTCTTGTGAGGGCCTCGGGGAACTTTCAGTCATGTTGGCAGGTGAAGGGGAGCCAGTGCATTACATGGCAAGACAGAGCAAGAGAGGGAGATGGGGAAGGTGCCACACACTTTTAAGCAACTAGATCTCATGAGAAATCATTCACTATTGTGAGGACAGCACCCAGGAAATGGTGCTGAGCCAGTCATGAGAAATCCACCCCCACAACCTGAACACTTTCCACCAGGCCCCGCCTCTAACATGTTGATTACATTTCAACATGAGATTTGGACAGGACAAATGGCCGAACCATATCACCAACTTAAATTACTCTCCTAGTCTATCACCACTGTGCTGGCTATCAGTGCTCACTGTCAGAGACCACACTTTTCAGTGCATAGAAACTGACTGTGGCTTTCTCCAAAGTTTGCCATGTGAGAAATAACACTCATTTAAATGGCATAATGTTTTCTGTTTTACTGTTGGTACTTCACCTTTCGGAGCATATACTTTATTATTTGCCTTTGATGAACAGTAAAACGAATAGGAAAGTTAATGGAAAGATTGAAATTCTGAGAAAAGAAACTAAAATAAAAGAGAAGAGTAAAACTATTAGGGTGGTGTAAAAGTAATTGCAGTTTTTGCCAACTTAAGGGGGCCACAACGTTGACTTACCTAGAGTTGAATTACCTAGAGATTTGCCTTCTGGCTGGATAAGCTTTGGAAAGTTGTATGACCCCCTCCAAGCTTCATTTCCTTATCTGTAAGATGGATATATGAGTTAGGGAAAATTAATCTGCTATTGCAAAGAGACCTAAAAATACTTAGAATATACACATACTTTTACAAGAAATTGAAATACTGGCCAAGAGCAGTGGCTCATGCCTGTAATCCCAGCACTTTGGGAGGCCAAGGCTGGTGGATCACTTCAGCTCAGGATTTCGAGACCAGCCTGGGCAATATGGCAAAATCTCATCTCCACAAAAAATACAAAAATTAGCCAGGCATGATGGCACATGCCTGTAGTCCCAGCTACTTGGGAGACTGAGGTAGTAGGATCACTTGAGCCTGGGAGGTTGAGGCTGCAGTGAGCCATAATCCCATCACTGCACTCCAGCCTGGGTAATAGAGTGAGACTTTATCTCAAACAAAAAAAGAAAGAACAGAAAGAAAAATACTTAGAAGCTTTTATATAAAAATATACAAAAGAAATAAATATAAATATAAAATAATACAAAAGAAATATAAATATAAAAGAAATAAAATACTTAAATAAATTTTTTTTTGCAATAATAAAACTTGAAACTCATATATGGTCCTGAGGGGGAGGGGGCAGCAAAGATTTCTCTCACCAAATCACTACACAGGACAGCAAAGGGTTGAGAAGGGGCTGAAGAAGGAAAAACCAGGAAATCTGAGATCAGCAGAGGGAGCCAAGCATCAAAAAACAGCAGATGCTGAAGCTGTGATGGCCAGCATCATTTTCTTAGAGAACATTCAAGGATTTGTCACGATGACTGGGCTTTCATTGGGTGTTAAGTCTACAAACAGCACCTCCAATTTAAACTGTCCATTAAAGTTCTTAAGACTCAGGAAGTGGTGGAGCTTGGAAAGTTATGAGATTACAAAATTCCTGAAAGTCCATTAGAAAAAACACAGGATGGAAAAAAAGTAATAAGCCAGGCCACAAAGAAGGCTTCAGAGGTCCCTGCTGACCCAGGGACAGGTACCTGTGGTGTCCAACATTGCAGTGAAAATGACCTGCTTTCAAAGGCTGAGGATTTAAGTGGAGGGCAGGTGGGACCGGTGAAGGCAAAGGCTCTCCCCATCCCCCACCTCGGTTTTAGGTAAGGCTTTTAATTTAACCCAAGGACATCTCTCAACTTGGAGAATAATTCGGCCCTCAATAACACCTCAAATCCGCTATGGCTTTGCAGCACAGCACCAAAAATGTTTAATACATAACAGATAAAATTTCATCCAATAAAGTAAAATAAAATAGTTCTGCAACCCTTCCCAACACCAATTCCTATTCTAAAGTTAATCTATCACTTGTGCTGTTAATACTTGACCATGTACTTAATTGGAAACCTAGATCCAAAAGACTGAAACTGAATCTTCACCCCAAAATGAAAACAAAATAAAATGAATAACTTGAGGTTTATGGCATGTAGTTTAGGTAAACACACATAGGAGGAGAAAGGGGAAGAGGAGACGGAGGTGTTGGAGGCAAAGCTGAGTGACAGAACACATTCAGTCAGGGCAGACGTCTATACAGAGCAGAGCAGAACATCAGGAAAAGCTCCATACTGATTAATGTGCACAGCATCTGGAGGCACCAGATCCCTCCACGGCAGATCCAAGAACAGGGAGCTAGGGGAGGAGGCCATTCCTGTCATTCCAGTTTTAGAAGCTCCACATCGAAGATGAGAGTGGCATGTGGTGGGATGATGGCATGTGGTGGGATGATGGCTGGGTGCCCAGTGGCACCATAGGCATAATCTGGAGATACAGTCAGTTTCACTCTCTGATCCACACTCATCTGGGCAACCCTTTTATCCAAGCCTCGGATCACCTCCTGCTTGCCTAGCATAAACTTAAAGGGCTTCTTTCTGTCCTGGGAGGAATCAAATTCCCTTCCATCTTCAAGAATCCTGGTATAGTGCACCACGCAGGTCTGGCCGCACTTGGGGAAGATACACCTGTCTCAGAGGGAGATGGTTTCCACCTGCACTCCCTTGGCGGCGGCAGACGCTGGGCGGGCGGGTAGGTGGCGCCACGGGCGGCGTGGACCTAAATAAGTATTTTTAAGTAACCCTATGATAAGTAACACTGGAATTAGAAAGAGAACATTTAAATGACATAATGTTTTCTATTTTACTATTGGCACGTCACCTTTCAGAACTAATAAACTTTATTAGTTGCCTTTGATGAACAGTAAAACTAATAAGAAAGTTAATGGAAAGATTTGAAATTCTGAGAACAGAAACTAAAATAAAAGAGAAGAGTAAAACTATTAGGTTGGTGCCACCATGCCCAGATAATTTTTGTATTTTTTGTAGAGATGAGATTTTACCATATTGCCCAGGCTGGTCTCAAACACCTGGAACTCGAGTGATCCACTGGCCTCAGCTTCCCAAAGTGCTGGGATTACAGGCATGAGCCTGTATTTCGATCACACATAATGATTCCTAGGTGAGTATTCAGGTTGGCTAGGCAGCTTTGTGCTGCACAGTAATTTAAGGATCCAGTATCATATTAAATCTCACACAACCCCATGAGGGTGTCTGCTAACTACTTTGTGGCAAAGAATTCCTCCAACACAGTCTTGAAAACATAAACCATAAGGCAAAATTCAACATTTTTGATTACAGAAAAATTAAAAATGTTTGTGACTGTGCCATAAGAAGCCCAGGGGACATGGAGTGGCCATGGGTAGATAGATGCTCTCAGGCCCAGCTGACCTCACAGTCTCAGCACCAGCCACCCCCTCCTAGACACACACATGTGCACGAAGAAGCCATCCTGAAGTGGCTCCGCCAGCTCCAGCTACTTGGTGGATGCCACAGGGATCATTACTAACGTCCCAGCCGAGCCCTTCCTGAATTCCTGATGCACAAAATATAAGAAAAACAAAATATTTAAGTCCTAAGTTTCAGAACAGGGATTAAGAAAAGCCTGAGCTGAAAACGTAGATCTGAGGCTCACAGTCATGCAAGTGATGATCAAAAAGCCCTGGAATAGTTTTGTAGCGAAGATTATGTCATTTGCAATAAAGACAGTTCTACTTTTATAAAAAGAAAAAAAAAAAACAGAAGAAGAAGACAGAGACTAGCACCCACGGATGGGGAGTAGAAACTAATAGGGACCAGGACGCCAATACTTGCCAGGTGTCTGAGGAGGAGGCATCTGCCAAGGAGACTGGGAAGAAACACATAGAGAGTCAGGAGGAGATAGATAATAACAATGGCTTATTGACTTATTTTCACTAGTTTAACTCTCAGAGGATTACCTGAAGCTCTAAATTCACTCAAATCAACATATTTATTTAAATGATATAGAACGTATATGAGGCATTTGTTGAAAACTTGGGGCAGTTACCTGGCTGGGTGCAGTGGCTCACGCCTGTAATCCCAGGACTTTGGGAGGTTCAGGTAGGCTGATCACGTGAGGTCAGGAGTTTGACACCAGCCTGGTCAACATGGTAAAACCCCATCTCCACAAAAAATACAAAAATTAGCCGGACATGATGGCACATGCTTGTAGTCTCAGCTACTCAGGAGGCTGAGGCAGGAGAATCACTTGAACTCAGGAGGGGGAGGTTGCAGTGAGTCAAGATCATGTCACTGCACTCCAGCCTGGGTGACAGAGAGAGACTCCGACTCAAAAAAACAAAACAAAAAAAAAGAACTTGGAGTGTTAGAGGCAGACCAGACCTAATACACCAGGTGTTTGCAATGTGACTTGAGCAATTACATCAAGTGTTTGACTCTCAGGTGTTCTTTCTTTTTTTTCTTCAAGGTATACAGTAAAATACAATAATATTCACCCTTTTTAAAGTATATAGTCCTGCATGTGTTGTCAAAGTCATGTCACTGTGACTACCACTACAATCCAGTGTCTGCTTAGAGTTGACCCCTCCCCACCACAGTTACCTGTTTTCTGTCCCTATAGTTTTGCCCTTCCCAGAAAATCATATCAAAGGAAAAACACAGAATGTACTTTTTTGGTCTAGATTCTTTCCCTGATGCAACGCTCTGAGATTCATCCACATTGTTGCGTGTGTTACTAACTCATTCTTTTTCACTGCTGAGTGTTCCATTGAATGAATACTTCTTGCCATAAGAAGCCAGGTCATAGGAAGAGACAATGAGTAGACGCTCTGATATCTGTTCATGGATATTTATGGTATACTGTAGCTTGTTTATTCATTGAGAGGAATTTGTGTCATTTTTCTGTTTTGGGAATTACAAATAAAGTTACTATAAATATCTGCATACAGGTTTTTATGTCAACATGAATTTTCATTTTATTGGTTAACAGTTAGGAATGAGAGTGCTAGGTCATATGTAAGTGTATATTTAACTTTATAAGAAATTGCCAAATTGTCTAAAGTGGCTGTACCATTTTGTATTCCCACCAGCAACTTGTGAGAAAGCTAGCAACTCCTTGTCTGCACTTGGGATTGTCAGGTTATTGATTTTGTTTTAGCCATCCTAGTAGATGTGTCTCTCACTGTGGTGACTACATTTTTGGGTGTTTATTTACCATTCATCACAAACTGTTCAAGTATTTTCTTTCTCTATTTTAAAAATGTTGTTTGTTTTCTACTGTTGAGTTATATAGTCTGTATATGTGTCTTGTATCAGGTATGCAATTGGCAAATATTTTCTCTTGGTCTGACTTGCCTTTTAATTATCTTAATAGCTCTTTCAAAAAACAGAGGTTCTTAATTATGATAAAGTATAATATGTCTTTTTTTATAGAAAGTGTCTTTTGTGTAATTTCTAAAATATCCATTTCTAACCCAAGTCACACAGATTTTTCTCCTATGTTTACTTTTAGAAGTTTTAGTATTTTAGGTTTTACAGTTAGAGCTATAATACACTTTGAGTTAATTTCTGGAGCAATTTCTGGAGCAAGTTTCATTTTTTTGCAAATAGACATATATATGTTCCAGCACATTTGTTGAAAAGACTCTCCTTTCTCCAGTGAATTGCCTTTCCATCTCTGTCAAAAAATCAATTGACCATATACATATGGTCTATTTTTGGACTTTGCTCTATTGTTCTCTATGTATATTCTTTCTCCAAAACCAAACTGTCTTGACTATTGTGATTTTATATTAAATATTAAAGCAGGTAGTAAGAGTTCCCCTTATAATTTTCTTTACTGTATATTTTGATCACAATGCAACTAAGGAATGGTAGAGTAACAATTATATGACTCAAATTAGAGAAAATCAATAGAAAGATAATTAATCTTTCATTCTAAACTCTGACATGGATAGAACATGTTTCTTCTAAGTTGGAATATGACGAATACATATCTGTAGCAAATATGAGTCTTTTTATAATACATAATATGTCCAAAACAGTTTTAAAATAAAATCACAGCTATTTGTTTTATAATGCAATTTTCACTCTGTATTCAATTGCCTCTCTAGAATTCCCACAACTCACCATTATAATTTCTTTAACACATAGGAGGATTTAAACAAAGTGTTACTTTTATGCTCTTGCTGACATAATCCACTGTGATTTCAAACAACATAAACAGGAAAGCAAGATAAATAAACAGAAATAAAGAAATTAATTCCTCCAACTTTTGCTTTTCCATGGTAGCAGTATTGCTTCAGGATTATTTCTAGGCTGAAAAGAGGTAATGTAAAAGCCTGAAGTCAATCTCAGGCATTTTAATAACTTACACACATTCAGTTTTTAGATGAAATCTGCAGCAAAGGGATGAAGGCAGATGGAACTCTCAGCAGCTGTACTTTTTTTGTTTTTTTTCTGAGATGGAGTCTTACTCTTGTCGCCCAGGCTGGAGTGCAATGACATGATCTCAGCTCACTGCAACCACCGCCTCCAGGGTTCAAGTGATTCTCCTGCCTCAGCCTACAGAATAGCTGGCATTACAGGTGCCGCCACCACACAGGCCAATGGGTTTGTATTTTTAGTAGAGATGGGTTTTCACCATGTTGGCCAGGCTGCTCTCGAACTCCTGACCTTGGGTGATCCACCCACCTTGGTCTCCCAAAATGCTGGGATTACAGGAGTGAGCCACCGCGCCCGGACTCAGCAGCTGTACTCTTATCATCCTCCTGCCTATCAACTGTCCTGACTTAAACCAGCAGTCTATTTGGAAGTAATAAATAGTTTAAGCCCATGGAACATCAAGCCAGTGACTCTCAGTTTGCTTTCTGTGACAAAGCAATAATAACAGTATATACTATAGAGAGTAGTGAAAAAGACTAAATGAAATTATATATTTAAGGTACCTAGCACCATGATCAATAGCTATACTCAGTAAGCTATAGTTCTATTATTATTAGCTATTTTGTGAGAGGCACCTTACAGTTCCCTCTATTGACCCCAGACGTGACGGCTGATTCTAGGAAGCTTGACAGTGGGGATGAGCAAAGACCTGTGGACCTCGGAGGAAGAAGGGCCCATAAAGGAGCTAGAGATGGAAACGTGAGAGAGGGAAGATCCTTGAATAGCCTCAGGAGGAAAGAGATGACAGGCAGATAATAAATGAATAGGTAAAGAAAAGATAGGATGTCTTTCCAGGTGTCTAGTTAATCCCTAATTGGTCTCCTTGCACCTCCTGCCAAGGACCAGAGTGCCTCTTGGAGGGCTCCAAAATAAACCACTCACACCAGAAGAGGTAGTGGAAAAAGTAGCATCTCCTGAGTGTTCTTAAGGCAGGTGGAGAAAAGGGAGGAATCACACTCCTCTAAGCACACAAGGTCATCAGTTCTTCTCAGATGACGATTTCCTCAATGACCAGCTCTCTAGGCTCCCCCTCACGGTATGTTCTTCCACAAGGCCCTCATCTTCTCCTCAACAGCTCCCCGAAATTCGGTGGTTTAACCTGCTATTTAAGGACCAGACTCAATAGTTTCTTTCCATCCACGTTCCCAAACTGAGCTTCTTACCAAGGTAAGGTAGTTCTTCCGACCACATACCAAACTCTCTGAGAAAAGTCCCAGAAACACATTTCCCTCCATTTTATTCCAAAAGGGAAACAGAAAAAGGAGAGAAACTGAAAGGCCTGCATGCTTAAAGAAACGACAGTTCAAAATAGGTTAAACTTGAAAATACTTAGCAGCAAAAGTAAAGGGAGAGAGAAAAGAGAGAGAACCAGCTGCATGGGACCCCAGGGACCCTCTTTCTCCCAGAGAGAGGTGCTCACCCAAGCTCAGCTTCCTACTGGACAATGGTTTCCTCCACACCCCCTGTTGCCATGTCTGTGTGTGTGTGTGTAGGGGGTGTATAGACATACTGTCCATGGGTCTTGGGCCCTAGCTGCTCTAAGGCCCCACCACAGAGGGTCTGGTGTTCTGAGACAAGTTTGTACACAGTTGACCATGCAGTCTAAGTGTTCCTGATCAGGCCACTTCATCACATTTGTCCTATAAGAACACAGACACGAAGGGGAAAAGTCCCTCCCCTGAAAAGGAACCATGGCCTTGCACACCTCTTCAGGTGTGGTCCTTACCCAGGGACAGCAGAGAGACTGGTGGGCCACAGTCACCTCGCCTCATTGCACTGAGTAAAGGCTTTTCCTTAACTCGTATCATGAGACATTGTAGAATTTGTCCTGACCTTCCTAGTGTGACTCATGGCAGCCAGGAAGGAACCTTATTAACATGAGGGACATTATCTCAAAAAGTCTGATAGAACTATATTTAGCTGAGATAAATCTGTACAGGCAATTATTTAATAAATTGCCTCTGATTCTATATTTGAAATATATTTTGAAACAAGAAAATGGTAATAGAAGGGAAAATATGAGAATTATCAAACTAGTTCAATTCACTTGAGGAGTATTTATTGAGATGTTAATTTGTGTTGTATCATCATTGGATTTTTATCTTTTGTGTTATTATTTTAGAGATTGGGTCTTGTTATCTTGACCAGCTGGTCTGAAACTCCTGGCTTCAAGCAATCTTCCCACCTCAGTCTCCCAAAGTGCTGGGAGTACCGGCTTGAGCCACTATGCCTGGACACTTTTATTTTGCTCTAGAGATGGCTGGGTCTTTTTGTTCTTTTGCTTCAAGGCCAAAGCAAAGGCTTCTTGGAGACCCAGCACATTGGCTCACACCTGTAATCCCAGTACTTTGGGAGGCCAAGGCAGGTGGATCACCTGAGGTCAGGAGTTCAAGACCAGGCTGGGCCAACATGGTGAAACCCCATCTCTACTAAAAATACAAAAATTAGCCAGACATGATGACCCACGCCTGTAGTCCCAGCATCTCAGGAGGCTGAGGCACGAGAATCCCTTGAATCTGGGAGATGGAGGTTGCAGTGAGCTGAGATCATGCCACAGCACTCCAGCCTGGGTAACAGAGTAAGACTTGGTCTCAAAAAAAAAAAAAATCCTGGAGATAATTCCATCACCATTCTTACCTTTCCAGTATTTGCTCTGCAAAGCCTAAATGGGATTATACTGTATTTTCCTGGAAAGGGAAGAGTGAGTGCCTTGGAAATGGAAGGTTGCCTTGGAAGTGGAACGGAGTGTGGAGAAGGCTTTTGCCAAGTCTGTAACATGGACTGGAGGGAAAGTATTGGTGAGCTGAGCCCCATCCCTCTAGGAAGTGACTGAGCTTTAGAAGGAAATGTCTGATTGGAACACCAAGGGTGGGTGGGCACTCTATCCTGGGGCTCTTTGCTCCTGACCAAGACCCTCTGCTCAAGTTTGGCAAAGAATGATCAGAGTGATCCACCTTCAAGGGACTTGGACAAAGAACCTTGCACCAGCACAGTGTATGGACTAAAGATCGAGGACCCCCTTCTTAAATGTTCCTAGGGAGAGAGAGGAGACTATCAACAAGGCTAAAACCACATTCCTTACCTCTCTGTGCACCCAGGGTCAGAGTTAACTTGACTTCAGAAAAATAAAAGTGTCCAGTATACCCAAGTTTGTTGAGTAAAGTTCACACAACCTGCATCACCATAATACAGAAGATCAAACTTAGCTTTGAGATGAAAGACATAATGATTTCTCCAAGGTCCTTGATACTTATGGGCAGAGCCCACTGGTTTTTTTCTTTTTTTTTTTTATTATACTTTGAGTTCTGGGGTACATGTGCAGATTGTGCAGGATTGTTACATAGGTATACACATGCCGTGGTGGTTTGCCGCATCCATCCCCCACTTCACCTACATTAGATATTTCTCCTAATGTATCCCTCCCCAATCTCCCCCACCCTCTGCTATCCCTCCCATAGCTCCCCCCATCCCCCCAACAGACCCCAGTGTGTGATGTTCCCCTCCCTGTGTCCATGTGTTCTCATTGTTCAACTCCCACTTATGAGTGAGAACATGCGGTGTTTGGTTTTCTGTTCTTGTGTCAGTTTTCTGAGAATGATGGTTTCCAGCTTCATCCATGTCTCTGCAAAGGACATGAACTCATCCTTTTTTATGGCTGCATAGTATTGCATGGTGTATATGTGCCTCATTTTCTTTATCCAGTCTATCATTGATGGACATTTGGGTTAGTTTCAAGTCTTTGCTATTGTAAACAGTGCTGCAATGAACATATGTGTCCGTGTGTCTTTATAATAGAACGATTTATAATCCTTTGGGTATATACCCACTAATGGGATTGCTGGGTAAAATGGTATTTCTAGTTCTAGATCCTTGAGGAATTGCCACACTGTCTTCCACAATGGTTGAACTGATTTACACTCTCAGTGTAAAAGTGTTCCTATTTCTCCACATCCTCTCCAGCATCTGTTGTCTCCAGACTTTTTAATGATTGCCATTCTAACTGGCATGAGAGGGTATCTCAATATGATTTTGATTTGCATTTCTCTAATGACCAGTGATGAGGAGCATTTTTTCATTTGTTTGTTGGCTGCATAAATGTCTTCTTTTGAAAAGTGTCTGTTCATATCCTTCGCCCATTTTTTGATGGGGTTGTTTTTCCCTTGTTAATTTGTTTAAGTTCTTTGTAGATTCTGGATATCAGCCCTTTGTCAGATGGATAGCTTGCAAAATTTTTTCTCATTCTGTTGGCTGCCGGTTCACTCTAATGATTGTTTCTTTTGCTGTACACAAGCTCTTAAGTTTAATTAGATCCCATTTGTCTATTTTGACTTTTGTTGACATTGCTTTTGGTGTTTTAGTCATGAAGTCCTTGCCTATGCCTATGTCCTGAATGGTATTGCCTAGGTTTTCTTCTAGGGTTTTTATGGTGTTAGGTCTTATGTTTAAATCTTTGATCCATCTGGAGTTAATTTTTATATAACGTGTAAGGAAGGGATCCAGTTTCAACTTTCTGCACATGACTAGCCTATTTTCCCAACACCATTTATTAAACAGGGAATCCTTTCCCCATTGCTTGTTTTTGTCAGGTTTGTCAAAGATCAGATGGTTGTAGATGTGTGGTGTTACTTCTGAGGCCTCTGTTCTGTTCCATTGTTCCATATCTCTGTTTTGGTGCCAGTACCATGCTGTTTTGATTACTGTAGCCCTGTAGTATAGTTTGAAGTCAGGTAGCATGATGCCTCCAGCTTTGTTCTTTTTGCTTACGATTGTCTTGGCTATGTGGGCTGTTTTTTGGTTCCATATGAAGTTTAAGGTGTTTTTTTCTATAGCATGCTGCCTCCTTACTTTATATGCTTTGAGATTAGTAAGCTAAGAGAAAAAACATCCAATCATAAAAACATTTAATAATTTTAACAACAACAACAACATCATGGCAAGGGTTTTACTTTTTTTTGGTTGTCGTTGGTTCTTATTTTGAGACAGAATCTTGCTCCATCACCCAGGCTGAGTGCAGTGGTGTGATCACAGCTCACTGCAGCATCGAACTCCCTGGCTCAAGCCATCCTTCCATCTCAGCCTCTGGAGTAGCTAGGACCACAGGTGTGTGCCACCACACCCAGCTAGTTTGATGTATTTGTTTGTTTATTTTAGAGATGGAGTCTTGCTATGTTGCCCAGGCTAGTCTGGAACTCCTGGGCTCAAGCAATCCTCCTGCCTCAGCCTCCCAAAGTGCTAGGTTATAGGTGTGAGCCACTGTGCCCAGTCCATATTTATTGTTTAATTATTTGTACTTATCAACTGGGCATGATGGCCCATACCTGTAATCCCAGCACTTTGGGAGACTGAGGAAGGTGGATCACTTGAGATCAGGAGTTTGAGGCCAGCCTGGCCAACATGGCAAAACCCTGTCTCTACTAATAATACAAATATTAGCTGGGCGTGGTGGCACACCTGTAATTCCAGCTATTTGGGAGGCTGAAGCACAAGAATCTCTTGAACCTGGGAGGCAGAGGTTCCAGTGAGCAGAGATCATATCACTGCTCGCCAGCCTGGGTGATGGAGTGAGACTCTGTCTCAAAAAAAAAAAGTACTTATAATTTTATTCTTATAAAATCCTGTATTACAAATAATATTATATCCATCTCACAGAAAACTGAACCTCAAAAAATTTAACTATCTGGCCCAAAGCTGCGTATCTAGGAAAAGTTGGATTGGGGTTTAAACCCAGATTCTAGAGCCTGCACACCCACCTAACAAACACACAATTTCTGGAGCACTTGACCACAAAATTGGCCTTCAAGGAAAAAGGGCAAAAGTCTTGCCATCTGTTTTCTATTCGACCAGCGTGATTTATTTTAAGCTTTATGGATTGTGAGTGTGTAAATATAAGATTCTTCGTTTCTCATCTATTTCAATTCGGCGAAAGTCAAGTCTTCTATCAATGGTGTCCTTTATTCTTAATGGGAAATTCTTTAGCCTAGCAGTGAACCATGCCCAGATCTCAAACCTGCTTTTTACTCTATACTTGTAGAAAGTTTTCAAGCAGAGCGGGGGAATCAGGTATTGTGAACTTCCAAGAGAGTCTCACATTTGAGGCACTTTGAAAATGAAACCATATTATTTTATTGCGCGTAGGTTTGGCAAACGTTCTCAAAGTCAATATATTCCTTGTCTGGTTTCCAACGGCGAAGCTTTGAGCCAGTGGTCACCTACATGCCTCTAGTTACATTTGAGTAAGGCATAAAATTCTATTTGAACAAACTGGCTTTGTGTTTTCTTCTTCTTCCAGAGCCTAATTCCTCGCAACCACATCACTGAGCAATTTCACGTAGTGGTAATTAAGACCACATTTTCCATACTTGATTTTCTTGTCAGTGATAAACTACATGAATGGAGAACATAGGTTCTAAATGCCCTGAACACACAGCTCTTTTTTGCTCCTGGCCTCTTATTTTGCTGCTTTCTTAGGTAAAGAAGGGAAAGTAGTGTGTCATTATTTTCTTGGTCTTCCCTGTTCAGGATACTTAGATGATGAAATATTTTCTTCCTCATGAGGGAAAGAGACAAGATTCCTGCTCAACAAATAAGAACAAAGGGCCATTTCATGAGTAGTTGTTAGGGTCTGAATGTGTCCCTCTAAAAGTCATATGTTAAAATCCTAACCCCCAAGGTTATGATTTTAGGAGATGGGAAATTTTGGAGGTGATTAGGTCATGGGAACCCTCATTAATGGGTTTACAAAGAGGCTCCAGAGACCTCATTTGTCCCTTTTATCATGTGAGGGCATAGCTGGAAAACACCACTATGGAATAAAGAATACCAAATCTTATCAGTATTTTATCAGATACTCAATCTGCTGGCACTTTGATCTTCCATTCTCAGCCTCCAGAACTGTGAGAAATAAGTTTCTGTTGTTTGTAAGCCACCTAGGTTATGGTATTTTGTTATAGCAGACCACAGGACTAAGACACTAGGAACTAAAGCACAGCGTGTGAAAGGAATAGCTGCCCCAGCAGAAGCAGCAAGGCCCTCTGAACACCAAGTTCTAAACTGGCGTCCTGGATCCGGAGAGAAGAAAAGTGAGCAAGTTTGCTCTTCTAGGGTTCTCCTTCCCATTATGTGATTGGTGGGGTCTGAAACAGCCACTTCAAAAGGACTTCGCCATATACATACAATGGAATATTATTCAACCATAAAAAGGGAAAAAGAGGCCAGGTGCGGTGGCTCACACCTGTAATCCCAGCACTTTGGGAGGCTCAGGCGGGTGGATCACTTGAGATCAGCAGTTCGAGACCAGCCTGACCAACATGGAGAAACCCCATCTGTACTAAAAATACCAAAAATTAGCCGGGCGTGGTGACTCATGCCTGTAATCCCAGCTACTTGGGAGGCTGAGGCAGGAGAATCATTTGAATCTGGGAGGCAAAGGTTGTGGTGAGCCAAGATCGTGCAATTGCACTCCAGCCTGGGCAATAAGGGTGAAATCCATCTAAAAAAAAAAAAAAAAAAAAAAAGGAAAAAAAGGTGGACACAACATACAACCTGGATCAATATCAAAGACCTTATGTTAAGTGAAATAAGCTTGACACAAAAGAAAGGACAACTACTCTGTGATTCCACTTATTGAGGAACTTAGAGCCAAATTCATAGAGACAGAAAGTAGGATGGTGGCTGTCGGGGCTGAGGGGTAGGGGAATATGAAGTTGCTATCTCATAGGCACAGAGTTTCAGTCTGTGGGGGATGGAAAGGCCTGGAGATGGATGAGGGTGACAGGTGCACAACAACGTGAAAGTACCGAATGCCACTGAATTGTACACTGAAGATGGTTTAAATGGTAAATTTTATATTATGTATATTTCACCACAATAAAAAAAAAGCCTTTGCACTGAAATCGAAATGGCCAGTTTTATGTTGAAGCTAGAAAGTCTTACAGATTGGAGGGAAGACGATGTCAATTTAGAGGTGAGTAAACTGAGCTCCAGGAGGGGGAAGCTCACAGGCAGGACTAACACCTAAGCTCCTTAAGCTCCCAGGACATTGCTCTTCCCATAACAGCGTTAACAGCCCAGGTTTCATGGGAGATACAGAGTTACACAGCCCTTCTCTGGTGTTCCTACAACATTAAAATACCTTCCTTAGATAAGTGAACACTTTTGTTTGTTTATTCAGCTGCTTGGCTCCCCCAACCCCTTACTCATCAAAAAATAACTATGTCTTTTTTTTTTTTGAGATGGACTCTAACTCTGTTGCCCAGGCTGGAGTGTAGTGGCACGATCTCAGCTCACTGCAACCTCCACCCCCCAGATTCAAGCGATTCTTCTGCCTCAACCTCCTGTGTAGCTGGGATTACAGGTGTGCACCACCACATACAGCTAATTTTTTATATTTTTAGTACAGCCAGAGTCTCACCATGTTGGCCAGCCTGGTCTCGAACTCCTGACCTCAGGTGATCCACCCGCCTTGGCCTTCCAAAGTGCTGGAATTACAGGTGTGAGCCACCATACCTGGCCAAGATCCATATCTTTTTATCTTTGTATTTCAACACCTAGCAACTTGCCCACCATATCACAAAACCTGAAGAAACATTGTTAAATTAATAAACAGGCCAGGTGCAGTGGCTCACGCCTGTATTCCCAGCACTTGGGTGGGAAATTGAGCAGATCACATGAGGTAGGGAGTTCGAGACCAGCCTGGCTAACACGGTGAAACCCCATCTCTACTAAAAATATAAAAATTATCTGGATGTGGTAACACATATCTGTAATCTCAGCTACTCGAAAGGCTGAGGCACAAGAATTGCTTGAACCCCAGAGGCAGAGGTTGCAGTGAGCCAAGATGGTGCCGCTGCACTCCAGCCTGCGTGACAGAGTAAGAATCAATCTCAAGCAAACAAACAAACAAACCACCTATCAGCAGTTATAGGGTACTCAGCCTTGAAGACAAGTATCAGGAAGAGAATGGCTCATTATCTGATTTGTCAGTCCTTGAATACCGGAGTCCAGTTGCAAAGAAGTAATACGGTATTATTTTGTATTGTTGTTTTTAAACCCAGATTTGGAGTTTGAAGAATAAATCAATACTCACATTTATGCAAAGTAATATAAAGATATGTTTCGAATTTATTAGGGAACAAAAACAATAACAACTTGTTTCTTTCCACGGATACCTCGTCATTTTGTACTTTGCAATGCGCAGATGCTGTTTTCTTAGCCAGAAAACTGAAGTTTGGTGCCCTCTTGTGGTCTTCCATTTTTTAAAAGAGAAATGCAGGAAGAAGTTTTGTCCTGGAAAATTTGTATCCAGGAAATAGCATCTTGCTTCTCTCTGGAGGAAAACTGCTTCCTTGAGACTCATAGCTTCTGATACTAACCATGCTTCTAAGCAATTTTAAATCAGAATATTCTACCTGCCAAAGATTTAGTCAGGGTGGTTGTAATTTCCCTGTAACCCGGGAATGCACTTTGAGTCCTGCGGAGCTGCACTGAAGAAAGAGAATGAACAAACATGAGATCAGAATTAAAAACCTTTTATAATTCCATAGTGCTAGCAGATCAAGTCCATGTGTCATATAAGGGACTTCATGATCCAGCCCACAAATTTAACTCCAGTGTCTTCTCTCTCGTGTCCTCCTCAGCCTTGCGTCCTCTTGGTTAAAAACAACTGTCTATTTCTCTCTTGGTGCCGGTACCTCCTCTCAGTCTTCCGTAACGGCTGACAACTTATTATACTTTGCTCTGTATTTACCCGCATCCATCACTAATGGCTGGGCTTTTGAGCACAGAGTTTCAGTCTTGAGGAAGTAACTGCTTATTCCCAGTCACCCAGTGCTTAGCACAGAGGTGCAATAAATGTTGACTGAATTACTATAAACTGAAGAGCAAAGCAGAAAATCACATGGAAGCAGAGAATAGTGAACGACTAGTAGCTGTCTCCAAGGACTCCAAATTCTTCTCCCCTCTGCACTCTGTGATCTGTTATTTGGTCTAGAGACTATAAAGGCCGCATCACTTTAATGAATTCTGCAGATCCCCTAGACCAAAAGGAGATAAAAAGATACATTTCCATGGCCACTGTGTGTACTTTGGAAAGCTTTAAGTCAAACTAAGCCCTTGATGCAATGGAAAGTGAAGAGAGCTGAAAGCACTGTTATTCCTCCCATATAAAGATAGGAGGCTGATAGGACTCAGTGTATTGATAAAGAAATGAGCTCGTAGAGATGTTGCTTGTCCTAAGCCACACAACCCAAAAATGATGAAGTGGGGACTGGAATGTGCACCCCTGGCTCCAGTCTCACACACTGTTCATCATGTGGTGAGGTCCTTCTTCTGGACAGGGAGCTCTATTCCTGAACTGGACGTATGGGCTCTTGGTGCACACACATACACAAAATATTTCAGTAACTGTTAAAAATTATTTAGATACAACAGGCAACACTCACTAACCAGGCTTCCCCACCTCCAGTTTCCAACTAAAACAAAACAACCCCATGTCGTGAAAACAAATGAACAAAACCACTAACTCACTCCCCTGGGCCCAGCAGAGTAGCAAGAGTACTCTGGAGGAATCTGGAGACTTGAGGCTGCATGGGAATCCATGCTCTGCCATGCAGTTCACTCCTCTCTGCCTTCATTTCCTCACATACAAAATACGTAAGAAATTGTGTGTAGTGTCTGGCAGCGGTGGCTCACGCCTGTAATCCCAGCACTTTGGGAGGCCAAGGCAGGTAGATCACAAGGTCAGGAGTTCAAGACCAGCCCAGGCAAGATGGTGAAACCCTGTCTATATAAAAACACTAAAATGAGCCGGGGGAGGTGACAGGCGCCTGTAGTCCCAGCTACTCAGGAGGCTGAGGCAGGAGAATCGCTTGAACCCAGGGTGCAGAGGCTGCAGTGAGCTGAGATTGTGCCACTGCAATCCAGCCTGGGTGACACAGTGAGACTGTCTCAAAAAAAAAAAAGAGAAAGGAGATTGTGTGTAGTGAGAGACTTCAACAACTTCGTGTGCACACAGAACCTAGGACATAGTTAAATTTAGCTATTATTATGTGAAGAATGATTTCAGTTATCCCGATTGAACTCTGTGATATTATTTTGTATCTACATGGTTTTGCCCACAATTCCTGGCTCATAACTCCCATGGCCCTCGTTATCACACTGGGGTGCCTTAAGTCCTCAGAAACAGGCCTCAGAGAACAGAATCTCTCTCTGATCTTCTCCTGCCCTCCTTTCACCTGCCCAGGTCAGGACTCTAATCTGGTTTGGGGGTCACAGGACACTCATTCCAGAGAGGGTTCTGCCCCATGCCCCAAATGAGGGAATGCTACACAGAGCAGCCAGAAGTCACAACAGACAAGGCTTGCCTGATTTACATCACACCCTTTTTGTCCAGTCACATTTTGACAAGGTTGTCCATGATTCAATCTTGTCTATCCAATGAAGTTTCCATGAAAGGCCCAAGAAGATCTGGTGTGGGGGCTTCCAAAGAGCTGAACACATGGAGGCTGATGGGGAAGGTGAACAAGAACTCATTCATGTGCCAGGATGGTGTTGCACCCCAATTCCATGGGGGCAGAAGCTCCTGCTCTCATGACCCTTCCAGACCCTACCCTATGTGTCTCCTCCTCTGCCTTTTTATTTATATCCCTTAAAATATCCTTTGTAATAAGTTGGCAAATATAAGTAAGCATTTACCTGAGTTCTGTGAGCTGCTCTAGCAAATTAACTGAACCCAAAGAGGGGATTGTGGGAGCCCCAGTTGAAGCCAGTCAGTTTCCAGAGGCCCAGGGGTGCAACTGATGTCTGAAGTCAGGGGGCAGTCTTGGGGACTGAGCCCTCAATGTGTGGGATCTGATGCTATCTTCAGGTATGTAGTATCAGAATTGAATTAGAGGATACCCAGCTGGTGCCCACTGCAGAATTAATTGCTTGCTTGGTGTGTGGAGAGAAACCTACACATATTTGGTCACAGAAGTCTCCTGTGGTGATTGTCGTTGCAGTATGACAGCAGAGGAAAAGTATAGTTTGCACTGGCCGGGCACGGTGGCTCACGCCTGTAATCCCAGCACTTTGGGAGGCCAAGGTGGGCGGATCACATGAGATCAGGAGTTCAAGACCAGGCTTGGTCAACATGGTGAAACCCCGTCTCTACTAAAAATACAAAAATTAGCTGGCTGCAGTGGCAGACGCCTGCAGTCCCAGCTACTTGGGAGGCTGAAGCTGGAGAATTGCTTGAACCGGGGAGGCGGAGGTTGCAGTGAGCCGAGATCACACCATTGCCCTCCAGCCTGGGTGACAGAGTGAGACTCTATCTCAAAAATAAAACAAAACAAAATATAGTTTGTGTTTTCTTTTCCAAACAATTATCTACAGTGGTGAAATTCACTACACATTATTTTATTTCTTTTTATATTAGCTACCGTATTTGATGGGTGATTTCTTTAAAGTTTATTGCACCTACTGTGCTATCTATATCAGCAAGACCATCTCGTCCTTCTCCCTCTCTTGGTTTCAAAGTTAAGAAAACATTTCAATTCTGTCACTCCACGTAAGCTCTTCTATAATGTTCTACATGTCCCATTTCCAAAGGTCAGGGGCTCAAGGCAGTCAACTCTAAGTAACTGGCTCTGACTCTCGTCAATGCCGTAAAAGTGAAGCTCTGCCTGTTTGCTTCTCAGAGGCAGCTGTTCTCTGAAAACATCTACCCCAAAGGGAAGCGGGGGGTGGTGGGGAAATTGATTGCCTTGGATTACTTTTATACCCCTGTAACTGGCTGTATCTCTCTGACTTCTCATCTCTTTCAATACCAGTTCATGATACAAATATCCCTTGATGGATTGGGAAACTAACAGTGCCCTGTGGCCAACTTGCTTCTGTATCCTGAAAGAGCCAATAGCAATCACATCTTCCCAAGCACAGCATGGCGCCTACCCTTCACTGCGTGTGGTGGTATTTCTCCTTTATCTTAACACACACATTCTCCTAATCAGGTGGGATTTGCCTGGCTTTTAAGCAGCGGTCCTATCAGACAGTGTTTGTTTCTTCCAAGAAATAGAAAGAAATGCTTCTGCCAGAGCAAGGGATTAAATCTTTATTTGGAAGTAGTCAACAAACAAATCTGTAGTGAAATCTTTGAACTAAGGAGCTTAGAAACATCAACCCTTTTGATAACATCTGAAAGAGAAACTGAGCTAAACACTTCCTGGAAAAAGACTAGAAATTAAGCTTGGTAGTAACCAAATTAGACAGCTACTGAGGACAACCTTGAATTTAGCAAAACAGAGGAATCTCGGAACAGGCGCTTGACACTAGCTAAGCATGTGACTCTTACAAGCATTGATGATTGTGACTCAGGGCATTTGGGCAGAAACTTGGGCTGGTGTTTCCTGGCTCTGCACTTCAGAGTCCTGGTAAAACTATAGACCCACAATCTGGGAGATTTCTTTTCCCCTCTTAAAGAAATTTAAACCACATGCGATGACTTATTAAAGAAACATACGTCATAATATATTTGGGTAACTCTTGGGCAAACTAAAAATAAGTTGGCAACAAATCTCAGAAAAGTTACTCAAACATTGTCTGGGAAGGCAAGGCAACTTTCTGGAAGCACAGTGACTTTCCGTTTCCTTATGCTCCTGGTGTGAGCGGCTGCAAGGCTGAGGAGGACTGTGACCAAGTTGCTCCTTTTTCCTTTTTTTCCTGAGCAGGGTGAAGGTGAGGGTCTGCAGTCTAGCTAGAGATGTTTGCCTGCACTGCACCTAAGAGGCAAAAGCACAGCCAAGCCCCACTCTCTGCACCAGATTTGTTTGAAGGATGCTCAAGTGAGCAACTGAGCATCAACTCGTTAGGTCTCTGCAGCTTTGCAGGGCACAATGGAAGGCATTTGAGTTAACTGGCAGTTTTTTTTTCTTTTTTTTTTTTTTTTTTTTTGAGACAGAGTCTTGCTCTGTTGCCTAGGCTAGAGTGCAGTGGTGCCATCTTGGCTCACTGCAACCTCTGCCTCCTGGGTTCAAGTGATTCTCCTGTCTCAGTCCCCCAAGTAGCTGGGATTACAAGCACCCACCACCACACCCGGCTAATTGGTGTAGTTTTAGTAGAGATGGTACTCCACCATGTTGGCCAGGCTGGTCTCGAACTCCTGACCTCAGGTGATCCACCTACCTTGGTCTCCCAAGGTGCTGGGATTACAGGCATGAGCCACCTCACCTGGCCTGCAGTTGGTTCTTAGAATCTTTTGTCTTGCAATTCTATTGGGGTAGTAATTTATACATGCAAAAATTACCAAATATCCAGATATGCGAACCTATTCCTCTTTCTGGTGTCACAGGAGCTAGGAAATACAAAAGTATCGATGGAGACATTTGAAGTTGCAAGTTGGTTTGAAGTTTCCCTGGTTTTCTGTGGTTATTGTGGCTGCTTAAGATGATGAAAGACAAGTAAGTCAATCTGCTTAAAATCCACAGATAAAACTAAAAATTCATCTCCACGGCTAACACTGAGTCTCTTACCATTTGTATGGTATGGCAGAAAGAGACTCAGGCTCAGGGGAGTTAGATCCCGGAAGCCAAGGAAGAGGAATATTTCAAAGAGGTGGAAATTTCCAGCTTTCTCAGACACTGCAGTTAAATCAAGTAAATGTAGGACTTAAACATGTGTATGGGATTAAAAAAAAAACAGCTTTATGGCAGTACAATGGACATATAACAAGATATTTAAATACAAATATTTAAAGTGTATGGTTTGATAAGTTTTAGCATATGTACATACCCTAAAACGATCGCCACAATGAAGATAACAACCTCTGTCATCCTAAAATTTCCTCCTGTTCTTTTGTAATCCCTCCTTCCCAGCTTTCATAAACCCTCCTTCTCAGGCAACAACTGATCTGCTTTCTGTCACTATAGGTTAGTTTGTATTGTAGAATTTTCTGTAAGTGAATTAATACAGTGATATGGTTTGGATTGTGTCCCCACCCAAATCTCATGTCTAATTGTAATCCCCATTGTTGGAGGCGAGCCTGATGGAAGGTGATTGGCTCATGGGGACAGAGTTCTCATGAATGAGTTAGCACCATCCCCTCCACACTGTTCTCATGAGAGTGAGTGAGTTATCGTGAGATCTGGTTGTTTCAAAGTGTGTTGCACCTCCCCGCTCCCTCTTTCTACTGTTCCTGCCATGTTAGACGGTTTGTCTTCCACCGTGAGTCAAGACTCCTTGAGGCCTCCCCAGAAGCAGATGCTGCCATGCTTCCCGTACAACCTGCAGAACCATGAGCCAATCGAACCCCTCTTCTTTATAAATTACCAGGTCTCAGGTATTTTTTATAGCAGAGTGAAAATGGACCAATACCTAGAGTATGTACTCTCTTTTTGTCTGGCTTCTTTCACTTTCACCCTATTATATTGAAATGGAGACTCATCTGTGTTGGAGAATGTATCAATAGCTCATTCACTGTTGTTTTGTTTTTGTAAGTAGCATTCCATTGTATGGGTATAACACAGCTTGTTGACCCATTCACCTATTGGTGCACATTTGGGTTGTCTCCAGTTCGGGCTATTATAAATAAAGTTGTTTTAAATATTGGTATTTATGTCTTTGTATGAACATTTGTGTAGTGGACTGAATGTTCATGTCCTCAAATTCATGTCTTGAAATCCTAATTCCCAAAGTGATAGTTCTAGGAAGTAGGGTATTTGGGAGGTAATTAGGCCATGAGGGTGGAGCCCTCATGAATGGGATTAGTGTCCTTGTAAAAAGAACCCCTAAGAGTTTCTTGCTTTCTTTCTACCATGTGAAGGCACAGTAAGAAGACAGCCATCTATGAACTAGAAAGTGGATCCTCACCAGGCACTAAATTATTTGGCCCCTGGATCTTAGACTTTCTAGCCCCAGAACTGTGAGAAATGAGTGTTTGTTGTTTAAGCCATTCGTGCTACAGTACTTTGCTTTAGCAACCCAAACAGACAGAGACCATGTGTTTTCCTTTCTCTTGGGTAAATATCCAGGAGTAAAATAGCTGGATCATATAGCATGTGGATCATATGGTATGTGTATATTCAACTTTTTAAGAAACTGCCAAACTATTTTTCAAAGCGATTGTATCATTTTACATTCCCACCAGCAGAGTTTGAGTTCCCTTGTGTGTGTTTCTGTGTTCAAATTTCTTCTTCCTTATAAGGACACCAGTCACTGGATTAGGGCCTACTCTAATCCAGAATGACCTCACCATAACGTGATCACATCAGCAAAGATCCTATTTCCAAATAAGCTGACACTTACTGTTGACATCTTCATCAACACCTGGTGGTGTCAGTTTCTTTCAGTTTAGCCATCCCACTAGGTGTTGTCCATAAAATCTGACAATTGGAATGTTCTGACCATCTTCAGAAAGCATCTCCATTGCAGGTATGGGAACACACGTGAGACTACAGTGGCCAGGGAGGCAGAAGTGAAGCAGGGGAGGCAGTGAGTGTAGGCTGTTTCACAGACCATTGACTCTAAGGGAATGCTCCAGATTCATGTGAAGGTCAAGGTCACATATTCAAAATTGGACCACTCTAAGTTGGAATTAGAACATTTTCAAATTTATTAGTACCCTAGTTCAATGTGTGGGCAGTTAGGTGGAGCTTTACAGAACAAAATTTTGTTTTGAAATTTACCAAATCATGAGGCCAGGTCGCTTCTTGAATAATATCTAAGTGTGAAGGTTGAATAAAAATCAGCTGGAACTCCTCACAGTCCATTAATAAAGCTTTAAATATAACACATGTGCCATTATCCTCTTCCAACGGGGCACACCAGACAGAAGACAATGAAGGCTGGAGAGACGAGAGTGAGGAACAGAGAGGGTGAGAACCTGTCCCAGCTTTAGCACTGAACGTGCTGCATCTGTGAGCGTGCGGGGGCATGAGTTCTGCTTTAGTCAAAGCTGAAACAAGAATCACATGAGTAAAGCCTGAGGACTTGGATGGAGGAAAGATATCACATGTTCTCTAATTAGTTTAGAAAATATTTCTTATTTTTTCTGAAAAACGAGAAGTGCAACTTCACGAATCAGCATGTGGGATGTGTGAAGGAGTCATACAAAAACTAGGGATTCTCATAAGATGGAAAATGTTTCAGAGCCACTCATGCAAGCAAGTAGGTTCAGTGAGAGCAGGGACAAATGCTCTCATCCTGAACAAATGTTCAGGACCCTTCCCCCTCTATCCACTCTACATCCTGTGGCCACTGGCTTCTTCTACCCTTTCTGGATGCTGTTTTAACCTCAGCCACGTGGGAGCTTATTTGGAATAGGGTCTTTGCTGATGTGATCAAGTTATGACGAGGTCATTCTGGATTAGAGTAGGCACTAATCCAGTGACCAGTGTCCTTACAAGGAAGGAGAAACTTGAACACAGAAACACACACGAGGGAAGGCCACGTGCTGATGAGGGCAGAAGCTGGAGTGATGTGTCTACAGTGAGGAACACCAAGGACTGCTGGCAGCCACTAGAAGCTGAGAGCAAGGCATGATGCAGTCTCCCTCTCAGATTCCAAACAGAAACCAGCCCAACCCCCAAACCTTGATTTTAGACTTGAGTCTCCAGAACTATGAGACAATACATTTCTGTTGTTTTAAGCCCCCTAGTTTGTGATACTTGGTTACGCAACCCTGGGAAAGGGATATAGATACTTGCACATATTCAACTCTATGGATCATTTTCACTCTGAATACTCATTTGACAAAAGTTTATCGAGTAACTACAATGTTCAAGGCCTGTATGGTCATTTTGGCTCAGTAGAACAAGGTCTGGCCTCCTTACTTGCCTACACTACTCATGCATATTTTCCAAGTCTACACTCAGCTGTTAACTCCTTTTAGAGAGCCTGCCTTCATTATAACTCCCTAGATGGGTTTCAGGATTCCCAACTATCTCTGAGCCCCGGAATCACCTGGGGAGCTTGTAAAAATATCTAATGCCCTCTAGTGCTGAGATTCGAAGACGATTATTCTGAAGGGGCCCAGATCATATTTTAAAGGCTCCACAAGTGATTCTAATGTGCAGGGTTGAGATTCTCTGGAATGGTACTTCTCCCTTGGATATTTGTTGCTGTTGTTGTTGTTGTTGAGATGGAGTCTTGCTCTGTCACCCAGGCTGAAGAGCAGTGGCACGATCTCGGTACACTGCAACCTCCGTCTCCTGGGTTCAAGCAATTCTCCTGCCTCCGCCTCCTGAGTAGCTTGGACTGCAGGCATGTGCCACCATCCCTGGCTAATCGTTTGTATTTTTAGTAGAGATAGGGTTTTACCATGTTGGCTAAGCCTATCTCGAACTCCTGACATCAGGTGATCCACCCGCCTCGGCCTCCTGAAGTTCTGGCATTATAGATGTGAGCCACCATGCCTGGCCTCTCCCTTGGATTTTTTTAGAACCATATGACTGCTTACTTCAGCCATAAAACTCCTCTCAGTATTGAGAAGTACTGAAGTACTTTTTTCTTCTACCACAACAATCTTCCTCAACTTTAGCTGCACAGTCGAATCATCCAGGAAATTAAAATGCCTAATATGACTGACCAATCTGAGGCCCATTAAATCAGAATCCCTCCAGGCAATTCCAAATTGCAGCCAAATTTTGATAGCCACTCTACTGTAATAGATCATGAACTCTTTGGGAGCAGGAATTTAGCCTTATTGATCTTGGTAACTCTATTTCCAAGTGGGACTGGCATAAGCACACTGACAGATGTTTGTTACATTAAGCTCTACCAGAAAGTGAGTTTATAACCTAAAAGGGGATAAAACAAACAAGGAATTTACTATTTACCACGTTGTAATCAATGACATAAAACAGATACAGTGAAGTTACATCTTCTTTGGGAGATGATAGGTAAGGAGAAAATTAAGGGTTTTTTAATTTTTAAAAATTGGCACATAATAATCGTACATATTTTGGGAGTACATAGTGATGTTGCAATACATATAATGTATGGTGATCTGATCAGGGTAATTAGCATATTCATCATCCTGAACTTCATTTCTTTGTGTCATAAGCATTCAATATCCTTCTACTAGCTATCTGAAACTATATATTATTGATAAGTAGGGTCATTCTACAGTGCGATGAAACACTAGAACTTATTTCTTCTAGCTAGCTGACTCAGGTGCTAACCAGCATCCCCACACAGCCCCCGTATACTTCTTGGGTATTCCATAGGTCCATCTGGGCCAAAAGCGAGGTCAACCTCGGAGTCCTTGTGAGATCCTCTGCAAGCTTGGATTTAGAGCACTCTCCAGTGCTGAGATGGCTTCAGTAGTCACAGGCTGAAGGAACTCAGCAGTCAGCTTAGAATTTTAGGAAAGCCCTCAGAAGAAAGCCACAAACAAAGCCAGACTGCAAGGCTAAAATAAATACCTAATCCCTCAATGAACAGACGTCACACATCTGCAAACAACAAGAACATTTAGGGAAATATGACCTCAGAAAATGGACAAAATCAGTCGCCAGCAACCAATCCTAAAGTGATGGAGATGTGTGATAAGGTAAATAATTTCAAAATAGCTGTTTTAAGGAAGCCCAATAAACCTCAAGCAAACACAGAGCCAATTCAGAAATTTAGCAGAGAAATTTAATGGAGAGAGAGAGAAATACTTTAAAAAAATTAAACATAAACCTTAGAACTGAAAAATTCAATGAATGAAATGAAAAATGCAATAGAGAGCATCTACAGCAGAACTGATCAAACAGAAGAAAGAATCAACCCAAAGAGAGGCTGTTTTAAAATACATAGGAGAAAAAAGAAAATGAATGAAAAGAAAGGAAGAAAGCTCATGGGATCTTTGGGACAACATTAAAAGAACAAATATTTTGGGTTATTGGCATTAAAGAAGGAACTGAGAAAGACAAAGGAGTAGAAATCTTATTCAAAGAAAGGATAACAGAAAACTTTTTTTTTTTAGAGTCTCACTCTATCACCCAGGCTGGAGTGCAGTGACCGATCTTGGCTCACTGTAACCTTTGTTTCCCGGGTATAAGCAATTCTCCCTGCCTCAGCCTCCCAGGTAGCTGGGATTACAGGCCTGAGCCCAGCACCCAGACCGATAACAGAAAACTTTCTAAACCTGGAGAAAGCTATAATAGAAATCCATAAATCCACACACAGCCAACTCATTTTTGACAAAGGTGCCAAGAACATACATTGGGGAAAGAACAGTCTCTTTAATAAATGATGCTGGGAAATTCAATATCCATAAGCAAAAGAGTAAAGCAAGATACCCATATTTCATCATAAGCAAAAATCAACCTAAATGGATTAAAGACTCCTGAATGTGGAAAAAAAAAAACAACAATGTGCTTTTTTCTATTTCTCACTCAGTAACACAATTAATACATTAATAAAGGAGACTTCTGTGACCCCAAAATATGTGGGGATTTCTCCCCATGAGCAAGCAAGCAAGCAATTAATTCTGCAGTGAACACCAGCTGATGTCATCCAATTTAATTCTGACACTATCTACCTGGTGATAACGTCAGATCCCGCAGGTTGGGGGCTCAGTTCCCAAGACAACCTCCAGCCTTCAGACACCAGTAGCAGGTTCAGGCCTATGAAAAAAAAAATTTTTTTTTTGAGATGGAGGCTCACTCTGTCGCCCAGGCCAGAGTGCAGTGGCATGATCTCAGCTCATTGCAACCTCCACCCCGGGGGTTCAGCTCAGGTTCAAGTAATTCTCCTGTCTCAGCCTTCTGAGTAGCTGGGATTACAAGCACCTGCCACCATGCCTGGCTACTTTTTGTATTTTTAGTAGAGATGGGGATTCACCATCTTGTCCAGGCTGGTCTTGAACTCCTGATCTCATGATCCACCCACCTTGGCTTTCCAAAGTGCTGGGATTACAGGCGTGAGACACCTCACCTGGCCTGAAAATTCTAACTGACCAGCTTCAAGTTAGAGTTTCCATGACCCTCTCTTTGGGTTTGACTAATTTGCTAGAATGACTCACAGAATTCAGGCAAATACCTACTTACGTTTACCAGTTTATTACAAAGGATATTTTAAAGAACACAAATAAATAACCAGATGAACAGATGCATAGGGTGAGATCCGGAAGGGTCCCGAGTGTAGGAGCTTCTGACCCTATGGAGTTGAGGTGTGCTGTCCTCCCAGCACATGAATGAATTCTTGTTCACCTTCCTGTCAGCCTCCCTGTGTTCAGCTCTCCGGAAGGCCCCCAAACCCAGTCGTCTTGAGCCTTTTATGGAGACTTCGTTGGCTAGGGATGACTGAATCATGGACAACCATGTGAAAATGTGATTGGATAAAGGGGTATGATTCAATACTGATAGATTGATTGGGAAAACCCAGAAAGGCACGTCTGTTTACATTCTTCTGGCCTCTCTGTGTAGCAGTTCTTCCTTTAGGGTATGGAGCAGGACCCTCGCTGGAATGAGGCTCTTAGATCCTACAGACTAGAGTCCTGCCTTGGCCAGGTCAAAGGAGGACAGGAGAATGTCAGAGAGAGAGAGATTCTGTTTTCCGATGCCTGCTTCTGATGCCTGGCCTACAGTGCCCCAACATTATAACAAAATTCTGTCTATGGAAGTTATAAGGTAGGAATGGTGGATAAAAACCTACACCTACACACACACATACACACACACACACACACACACAAATCACACACACAGAGAGGCTGGCAGCCATAAGAAGCAGTTGTGAGAGTCTTTGTTCCTGTTCCTGAGTCCATTTAACCTTAAAAGTGGCTCTAGTTCTGTCCCCATTCTAGAAGCATTCCATTATCTCCCAATTCTAAAAGATCATTTTTCTCCCAAAGCTGTTTGGTGGTACAAGGAAACAGAATAATATATACTTTATTTGTTTATTTATTTAAGACAGGCAGGATCTCACTCTGTCACCCTGGCCAGAGTGCAGTGGCAGAATCATGGCTCACTGCAGCCTTGACCTTCCAGGCTCAGGTGATCTCTCCACCTTAGCTTCCCAAGTAGCTGAGACTACAGGCTCATACCACCATGCCCTGTGATGAATATCTCAGTTACCCTACTTGATAATTACACATTGTTTGTACATATTTGTATATATTACAAATTATCATATGTACTCCCAAAATATGGACAACTGATATCAGTTTTAAAAATACTTTTTTGCTAAAAAAATTAAAACCAACAGCAATGAAACTTCAAGAGGAAGACCAGGTCTCAGAGAATGTGCTGTCTGAATTAATTCCAGAGGTCTCTGTGGATGATCTGTGCACCAGCTGATTGAAATATAAGGCTGGTGCTCAGGAGAAAGGTAAGATCTTGATAAGTACGCAGAGATGTGGTCTGCATAGGGAAGAGAAATAACAAAGTGGATGTCAATATTAAAGAGAAACTATGGAACGAAAAAAGAAGCAAGAATGACTGAACCTTGAAGAAGCCTCTGCATGGAAATAGCCAGAAACAAGAGAGAAACAGCGTGATCTGAGATCTAGAAGGAGCAGCTACAGGAGAAAGACTGTGATGCTGAAAGAAGGTGTGACTGAGTCTTGAACCTTGACAGACAATAGGGTTGCCTAAGAGGAGGGTATGGTATGAGTAGATGTCATGGACTTCAAAAGAGCAGGAAGATAAGGAGATGATGATGGCATCTACCTCTTCTTCCCCTTGGTTCCTAAGCTGCTCCCATGCCTTCCCTGCCCCTCTCTGACCCAGTTGCTCTATCCAGCCAATGTATGGACATGGCAGCAGCAGGAGCAAGTAGACAGATGTTAGGAGAATGGATACAGGTCTCTAGCCCATGGAAGCACGAGCTTTAATTAGCCTGTCTCTGACTCAACTCTTCTCACGCTTATCAGTAACTTAGCTGAGATCATTGAACATTCTCTGTTACAGTGTCTGTTTTATCAAGAGCCAGGCTTCATAAACCAGTTCACAGCTGTCTGTTAGAGATGGGATTTCCAGTAACCCTCCTTGACTGGTAGCCGATGTCTGCAATTCCACTACCAAAGCTTCATCTTGTTAGTCTGAAGCTTTGTTTCCTTTTGGGCTCCAGATTCCACTGAGAGAACAGACACATATCTGCTATCAATACATGATTGTGTTATAGAATTTATTATCACAGTTCTTTACTTCCTTGTCCATCTCCTTGACTAGCCCATGCTACTGCCATCACAGTAGGTTTGTCTAATTCCTAGTCCCCCACCTGTCTTTCCTCTCCTCAGCTCCACTGGGCTTATGACAGGAGATCCAGCGTCCGGACTCTGGAGTTCTAAGCTTCTATTCTGAGAACTTGGAATCTCTGTAACTGGCCACATCTCTGCTATCCGCCTAGTCTTGACACCTAGCCTTGTCTTATTGACAGTAGCTCTGCCCACTTGACTCTTGGGTCCATGAGCTCTGGTCTCCCTGCTCTGCCCTGCATCTGCTTTTTCCTAATCATGTTCCCCCAACTTTTGTCCAGCCCTTCATATTTCAGCTCCTGCCCTTGCTGCCAATGGTGCCAGGACTTTCACGGAGAAGCCAGCATCAAGCCTGGTGGCTCCCTTCGCCTCTAATCCTAAATATGAAGGACTTTCAGGGGTATTGAAGTGAGAGAGTCACTCTAGTGAAACCCAGAGTATGTCAGTCACTAAATATTCAATGGTGCCCAAGCCTCATCTTTGAGAGAATGTTTATCTTTCTAGGGATGATTAATGTAGCCATTTATTTCATTTTTTAAAAAAAATTGTGAAATAAAACATGCATTCATAAAAAATACAAAAAACAGATATGTATTGTTTAGTGAATAATTCTATCACAAACACCCTGTCTTAGTCTTTTTTGTGCTGCTATCCAAAATATCTGGCTGGGCAAAAGAAAAAATAGAACAGAGAATTCATTTCTCTGTTCTGGAGACTGGGAAGTCCAGATCAAGGTGCCAGCATCTGGTGTCTGGTGAGATCCATCTTGTCCGGTCCTCAGATAGCCTGGCTCTGGGTCTGCACTTAACCACTGTGCTATGATAATTGACTAGATACTGCATTCTCTCGTGGTAGAAGCAGAGTCCAACAATTTGTCCTCATTTGCCAAAACAGTAAAAGAGTGAACCCATTCCTGCAAACATCTTTTGTAAGTGTACTGATGAAGGTGGAGCCTCATGACCTAAATACCTCTCAAAGGTCCTACCTCCTAACACTGTTGCACTTGGGATTAAATTTCCAACAACATTTCTAGAGTCACATTCAGACCATATGACACTTATGTAACTACCACCAAGATTAAGAAATAGAACAGTACTAATGATACAGGAGTTAAGAAGAAATTACTTAGGTAGATAGTGAGGGTACAGAAGTCCTCAGTAAAGTTTTCCTTTTAATGAAAAGCAGCTCCAAATTATTTTCCTTTCTAACAAAGAGCACCCTGCAAAATCAAGCTGCAGACACAGATGCTGGCAGTTGTGCCAGCCATGTTCAAGATGGTGGCTCCATCTTCCCCTCCTGTCAGTCATGTGTACAGTGAGGAGCAGACAAGATGGCACTGCAAAGGGGAAAGTTAATTTGCATAATAAGATTAGGGTAAGGAAGCCAGACTTCCCCTTGAGTTATGTAAATGTCATATCTGATGGAACCAATCTGTGTGCCTTATGTAAATCAGACACCTCCTCCTCAAACCTGACTATAGAATTCAGAGCATCC
This sequence comes from Ateles fusciceps, assembly GCA_036589455.1. Classification (NCBI taxonomy): domain Eukaryota; kingdom Metazoa; phylum Chordata; class Mammalia; order Primates; family Atelidae; genus Ateles; species Ateles fusciceps. The sequence goes on along the minus strand of JAZHEH010000304.1, from coordinate 981,592 downwards.
GTCCATGGCCAGCCTTTCCTCTCAGAAGTCCCCTCTCTCTCTCACAAGCGAAAAGAGCTTTTTGCCTTTCTCTTTCTTTTACCTATTAAACCTCTGCTCCTAAACTCCTTGTGTGTGTCCATGTCCTACATTTTCCTGGCGTGAGATGATAAGCCCCCGGGTATTTACCCCAGACAACATAGCCACCTCACCAGCAATCCAGAACTCTCCTTGTGTTTCCACTCACTCAGAGCCTGCTCCCACCCCCACCTGCTAGTGGGAACCACAGTGCTGAATTCTGTGCTTATTTATTTTTCTTTGTGCTGTTACCACTTATCTCCCTCTGTCTCTAAAAAATAGATTTGAATATTGTCTATTTTGAACTTCATGTAATTGGAAACAAACTGTATGCATCTTTTTATGTCTACTTCTCTGATGGAAACTCATTATTTTTATGAAAGTGTTGCTCTCAGAAGACATTCTCCTTCTTTGTCATTCTGCCTGTACCATCAGAACCTAGCAAAAGTTATTATTGCTAAATTTATCCTTTTCTCATTCCAGGTTTTCTCTGGAATGTGACTTGCAGTTTCCAGGCAGGGTTTATTACTAAGTTTTCCAGACTGCTTTATAGTAAATCTAGTTTCAGTGGGCAGCCCCTCACTCCCTCCTAGCTGCCTACCACCTACCCCCCTCCACCAAAGAAGAAACACAAGATGCTTCTTTATCTCTTCATTTGCATGTTAATAATAGAGATCAAAATGCTCAATGACTTGCATTGAAACCTAATATGTGAAGATGCAAGTTCTTGTTCTGTAGAAAAAATAGAAGAATTGCTGAGGCTTTTGCCCTGACACAGGAAAAAGAATGTTGAAGAGTTGGCCAGTCTTGCATAAAAATGATTCATGTGGCCAGGCAGGGCATGTGTCTGTAGTCCCACCTACTCAGGAGGCTGAAGTGGGAGGACTGCTTGAGCCCAAGAGTAAGTCCAGCCCAGGCAACATAATTAGACCTTGTCTCAAAAAAAAAAAAAAAAAAAATTGATGTGGAGTAGCTAGCCACTAATTGTTGTAAAGAGAAGCTTTGGAGTTTCAAAAGCTAATACATTTTAAAGTACTCCAATTCTAGAGTGCATTCATATCCCTTAAAAATATTGAGACAATCTGATTCTAGTATTAAAAAAAATAGTGATCTGAATATGTCTTTTGATTCAAGCTGAATCTTTCATTAAGTCTATTTGGGCAGTTCTATTTACACTGCACAGTTTTGTAAATAGGCCTGAGTGCATTCTCCAGGGTGAGATGAGTCATGAAAGTGGTGGCTCACGTTGCTGCTGTTCCAATGTTGGCTTTCCAAGTCAGGGGTGTTGTCACTAATTTATATGCGGGGGGGGATGATCATTCTGAGGCAAAGAATAAAAAACGAAGCCAAACAAAAACAACAACAAATAAAGTCTTCTCTTTTTGGCAGTCAAGTCAGAAGCTTCCATTGTGGTTCTCAGAAATGGCATAAATTCACCCACTGTTCTGAGCTCATTCATACTCTGCACTAGAGCCGTCTGGCATGTGGTGTAGCAGTTACAAAGGGCTGTGTCAGCAGATTCTACTTCTTATCCATGCTCTGGGCTGCTGGCATCTGAACAGGTGTGGCGTGTACTCTTGCAGGTGTGAGTAACGTCTTCGACAAATACTAATCTCACTGGTACATTTGGATAGGGGGAGCTTCCCTAAATACTCACTCTTACTTTCAGGAGTAAACACCTGAAGCCCAGGACTTCCAGGCTCACACTCACACCTGAGTTGCCTCTGTGTTTCTACCTTTTGCACTGCCAAATGTTCTGTTAGCAGTAAGACAGAGGAGGAGGGAAAATACAAGAAGAACCTTCACACAACCATTTGAAGGATGTCAAGTATACAAAACAAGAGGAAATAAAGCATGCAGCTTATGACTTTGTGGGGCTCAGGCCAACTTTGTGTCAGGACCTCTCCTTCCTGGAGAGGGGGCCCTTGGAGCAGCTCTTTGCTTAGGGAGTTGGGTGGCTAGGAAAAGCAGCTGAAAGTTGTTTGGGGGAATCCACACAGAGAAAAAGTCCCATGGAGTTTGAAAAGCCCTACAGCATATAATTTACTGTAAAAAATACCCTTTAAAGAATCAGTGCAGAGGAGTTCATTTTTGGAGCTAATTTTATCTGTGTAACTCAGGAACACACCCCAAGTGGAACTGTAAAGTGAGTTCTCTCTCTGTCCTCTCCTTGACTGTCAACATATTGAAAACTAAAATTGCTAGCAGGAGGCTACATGATTTAGATGTTCTTCCTTATCCCTTCCTGCCCCCTCCTCAAACTTCCTCCCAAATAGTTTCACTTCACTTCATTAATTCTCATTGAAATCTAGTCTATGCACGTCCCACGCCACCAGAATGTAGTGGGGCTAGATGCTTTGTGTAAGGATGCAGCAATGTTTACAGTTACTAGTGTTTTACGGTCAATTATTTTTATCCTCAAGTTGCCTTAATCCATTTCTGCTGGTATAACAAAATACCTTAGACTGGGTAATGTATAAACAATAGAAATGTATTGCTCACAATTCTGGAGGCTGGGAAGTCCGAGATCAAGGTGCCAGCAGATTTGCTGTCTGATGAGGGCTCGCTGCTTGCTTCAAAGATGGTGGCTTGTTGCTGCCTCGTCACATGGTGGAATGACCAAGAAGGGGTGGAAGGACCAAGCAGACTCCCTAAAGCCTTTTTTTTTTGAAACGGAGTTTTGATCTTGTTGACCAGGCTGGAGTGCATTGGCATGATCTCAGCTCACCACAACTTCTGCCTCCCAGGTTCAAGCAATTCTCCTGCTTTGGTCTCCCGAGTAGCTGGAATTACAGGCATGCGCAACCACGCCCAGCTAATTTTGAATTTTTTGTAGAGACAGGGTTTCTCCCTGCTGTTCAGGCTGGTCTCCAACTCCTGAGCTCAGGGGATCCACTCTCCTCTGCTTCCCAAAGTGCTGGGATTACTGGCGTGAGCCACTGCGCTCGGCCCTCAAGCCTTCGTATAAGGCACTAATTCCATTTGTGAGAGCAGAGCCCTCACGACCTAATCACCTCCTAAAGGCCCCACCTCTTAATACTGTCACATCGGGATTAAGTTTCAACATGAATTTTGGAGAAATACATACATTCAAACTATAGCACCAGCACTCCATGAATAATATAGATCCTGAGACTAGCAGTAAACATGTCTCTCATAAACCCATTTCTCAAGGGCCAGCACACCTGACAGCTGTGGATGGGGGTAAAGTCCGTAGGGGTGAGGGTTAGTAAGGGAAAGGCTAGTGAGTGTGGCTCACTCAGGGCAAAACTATGCAACATTTTTTGTTTTTGTAAGAAAGGGTCTCACTCTGTCGCCCAGGCTGGAGTGCAGTGGTGTGATATCAGCTCACTGCAGCCTCCCCATCTTGGGTTCAAGCAGTTCTCCCACCTTAGCCTCCTGAGTGGCTGGGACTACAGGTGCACACCATCACGCCCAGCTAATTTTTGTATTTTTTGGTAGAGACGGGGGTTTCACCATGTTGTCCAGGCTGGTCTCAAACTCCTGACCTCAAGTGATCTGCCCACCTCAGCCTCCCAAAATGCTGGGATTACAGGCCTGAGACACTACACCCGGCCTGGCCTTATGCAACATTTTTGGTGAAAGAAACTCAATTGACACCTCACTTTTGAAGATGAAAAAAAGAGCTAGCTATGTTTGGATTTATATGGAGAGTTTACATTTAAACTGATTTGAAAATTCCTTTTATTCAACTGTTAAATACAGATTTCATCTCTAATAAGAATTCATTTGTCTACAACTCTGAGTGGCCAAAGGGAACAGCAACACACGGAACTTAGTTTATTGAATGAACAAATAACTCATTCACCAACAAGGCTGCTACCTCTTTAGGATCTGCTGGGAACATGTGAGTGAAAAACTCAATGTAGGAATCAAGGTAAAACTTACTGTATATCACCATAGGCAAACACATCAGTCATCTCCTTCAAGTCGTGAACCAAAACATATCTGAGGGAGAGAGATCCATGATGGCTGATTAGCAGCAGCTCAGGATTGTAGCTCCCACTGAAAGCGCAGAGAGTGAGTGGACGCCACATTTTCAGACGAATTTTCATAGCCCATGGACCAAGAGATTCTTGGCGGAGGAGCCCCACGGGTCACCAGCATGACCCTTTTGGAGGGTGCGGCTGTTTTGCAGGCGCCCCAACGCGGCGGTTCTCAGTCCAGAGTATACGGGACTGAGTGCCCTTTTGGTTGGCGTTGGAGCTCCGGGAAAGCAGGGTCTCCCATTCAGCTGATTGAAAAGCGGACTGAAGTGGGGAACCAGACCAGGAAATTCCCGGGCAGAAAAGCGCCACGAATCTTAACGCCGCTGTTTCAGCCAGCGTGGTGGGTCACCGCAGGGGAAGGCTGGTACCCCCCTCCACAAAAACAAAAAAATAAAAACAGCAGTTGGAACTGCTGAAGATTGAGAGTTTCACAGCAAGTGCAGCTGAACCCGGGAAGGTCCAGCTCTGTGGGGGAGGGGCATCCACCGAAGGAAAATTGAGAAATAGAAAAAGCTTTATCGCCAACAAGCTGGACGTCCACTCAGAGACCTAATCTGAAAGTCAGCAATTACACAGACGACAGGTGGATAAATCCATAAAGATGGGAAGAAACCAGCGTAAAAAGGCTGAAAACACCCGAAATCAGAATGCCTCTCCTCCTACAGAGGATTGCAGTGCCTCATCACCAATTGAACAAGGCCTGATAGAAAACGAATGTGAGGAATCAACAGAATCAGGCTTCAGAAGGTGGATACTGAGAAACTTCTGTGAGCTAAAAGAACATGTTCTAGCCCAATGCAAGGAAACTAAGAACCTTGAAAAAGGTTTCACGAAATGTTCATGAGAATGGACAATTTAAAGAGGAATATAAGTGAATTAATGGAGCTGAAAAACACAATACGAGAACTTCGAGAAGTATGCACAAGTTTTAACAGTCGAATTGATCAAGCAGAAGAAAGGATTTCAGAGGTTGAAGACCAACTTTACGAAATAAAACGAGAAGACAAGATTAGAGAAAAAAGGGTAAAAAGGAATGAGCAAAGTCTCCAAGAAATATGGGACTATGTGAAAAGACCTAATCTACGTTTGATAGGTGTACCTGAATGTGATGAAGAGAATGAATCCAAGCTGGAAAATATTTTTCAGGATATTATCCAGGAAAACTTTCCTAACCTAGCAAGGCAAGACAATACCCAACTCCAGGTAATACAGAGAACACCACAAAGATATTCCTCAAAAAGAGCAACCCCAAGGCACATAATCATTAGATTCATCAGGGTTGAAACCAAGGAGAAAATACTACGGGCAGCCAGAGAGAAAGGTCAGGTTACCCACAAGGGGAAGCCTATCAGACTCACAGCTGATCTCTCAGCAGAAACCCTACAAGCCAGAAGAGATTGGGGGCCAATATTCAACATCCTTAAAGAAAAGAACTTTCAACCCAGAATTTCATATCCAGCCAAACTAAGTTTCATAAGTGAAGGAAAAATAAAATTTTTTGCAAACAAGCAAGTACTCAGAGATTTCATTACCACCAGGCCTGCTTTACAAGAGCTTCTGAAGGAGGCACTATGTATAAAGGGGAACAACCAGTATCAGCCACTTCAAAGGACCCATCAGTAAACTGCATCCAGATCCATCTTACATGCAAGGATATACAGAGACTCAAAACAAAGGGATGGAGGAAGATTTGCCAACCAAATGGAGAGAAAAAAAAAAAAAGTTGCTATTCTCATCTCTGATAAAATAGACTTTAAAGTAATAGAAACCGAAGAGATAAGAAGGACATTGTATAATGGCAGAGGGATCAATGTAACGGGAAGAGATAACGACCCTAAGTCTATGCGCACCCAATATAGGAGCACCCGGATACATAGGGCAACTTCTTGGTGACTTACAAAGAGACTTGGACTCCCACACAATAATAGTGGGAGACTTTAACATTACATTGTCAATATTGGACAAATTAATGAGACAGAAGGTTAAGAAGGATACCCAGGACTTGAACTTAAACCTCAAACAAGTAAACTTAATAAACATTCACAGAACTCTCTACTCCAAATCCACAAAATATACATTTTTTTTTCAGTAACACATCACATTTATTCTAAAAGTGACCACATGGTTGGGAGTAAATCACTCCCTAGCAATAGCATAGCATTTCATAGGTTTAAATGAAATATTGGTTGGCTGTTTGTTTGTTATTTTCCTCCCTTATTCCTTCCTGTCTCCATTGTATAACACAATTATTAGTATAAAAAAAGCTTTTAATATCCATTTGTAGACTGCATTCTAGCCTGGGCAATAGAGCAAGATTCCCGTTCTCTCCCCCTCCTTTTTTTTCTTCTTTTTCTCTTTATTTTATTCTTTTTTTTCTTCCTTCTTTCTCTTTCTCTCTAAAAAAAATAAAAATAAAAAAATAAAAAATAGATACATTAGACTTCATCAAAAAAAAAAAAAACATATCTGATACAGGTCTCAATCAATTTAGAGATAAATTGGCGAAGGTTAAGTATATGCACCTGGGAGGCAGGTCTGTGCCTTTCTCCAAAGCTATTTTGCGGGCTTTAATATTTAAACGGGAAAGAGTGGATACTGGGGTAAGAGGAAGAAATGTTTAAAGTGAGTGGAAAGATATGAGACAAATGGTTACATTCTTTTGAGTCTTTGATCAACCTTTCATCAAATAGGCAATTTACACGTGAGAGGAGGGTGAAGGAGTAGTCACTTACTGGCTTAGTCTAGCTCAGTGATAATGTGCATTTTTACAGAGGAAGCAATCAGATATGCATTTGTCTCAGTTGAGTATAGAGGGATGACTTAGAGCTCTGTCCTTGTCCTATACCTGTGAAAACAAGCTATCATTTATATTGTCAGGGTAAAATTCAACAGAACTGTTTTAGGGTAAAGATCTTGGGGCCCACAAGGAATTTCCTGATGAGCAAATTGTCAGGGAGGTAGGTAGCTTTAAAAATATATATATTTTTGCTGGGCACAGTGGCTCATGCCTGTAATCTTAGCTCCCTTGGAGGCCAAGGTGGGCAGATTACTTGAGGTCAGGAGTTCGAGACCAGCCTGGCCAACATGGTGAAACTCGATCTCTACTAAAAATACAAAAATGAGCTGGGTGTGACAGCGGGCGCCTGTAGTCCCAAGTACATGGGAGGCTGAGACAGGAGAATCGCTTGAACCCGGGAGGTGGAGGTTTCAGTGAGCCGAGATTGTGCCACTGCATTCCAGCTTGGGCAACAAAGAGCAAAACTCCATCTCAATTAATGCATACATACATACATAAAAATATTTGTAGCTGTCTGACTTAGGAATAAAATGGGAGGCAGGTTTGCCTGACACAGTTCCCAGCTTGACATTTCCCTTTGGCTTAGTGATGTTGGGGTCCCAAGATTTATTTATTTTCCTTTCACAAAGCCAAAGTTTAAAGGTCATGATAGAAATGGAAACTAAAGTTATTTGCTGTCATTCCTTGTAAAACTGACACTTCTGGTATCTAAACCATTAATGTATCCCTTGGTCTCCAACTATATAAGTAGAGCTTGGCCCACTCTTTTGTATAAAGAGTGAACTGTACCCCAGGAAAGTAATACATGTGGTGGAATGGTCATTTCATTGTTTGAAGCAGTGAGTGTTGGTTAAATAAATTGTGGATCAGTCATATTATGGACCATTACACAGTCATACAAAATCAGGTTTTTCGAAAAACATTTAATGATTGTGAAAATGCTGATGCTATAATGTTGTTTTTGAAAGCTAGATATTTGATATGTGAGATGAATTTGTATTTTTAATATGTGTATGTGTAACATATATAGTATGCACCTATATATGCAAAAAAGATTGAAAGAAAATATGCCAAAATATTAATAGTGATGATAAGTTCTAGGATTATGTACGATTTAGTCATTTAGAATATTTTTCCATTCCAACTATTGTACAATGAACATATTTTATTTATATCAGAAAAAAACACGTTTTTGTTTAAGAATTGCTATCACTCTCAAAATGTCTTATCTATTTTCTGGAACATTACCAAAAGATTAACATTAAATTAGATGTTGATAATGTCAGGAAGGTAAATTTTATCATTTTGCAAACTATTTACTTTGGTTCCTTGGCCACATGCTGCCCCAACTCTGCAGAGCTATCTCTAAAACAAAAGACGCCGATAACTGCAGGTGAAGCAGCTTGAAGCCCTTGTCTTTTATTTTTATTTATTTATTTATTTATTTTTGAGACAGAGTCTCACTCTGTTGCCCAGGCTGGAGTGCAGTGGTATTATCTCAGCTCACTGCAGCGTGCACCTCCAAGGTTCAAGCGATTCTCCTGCCTCAGCCCCCTAAGTAGTTGGGATTACAAGTACCCACCACCACACTTGGCTAATTTTTTTGTTTTTACTAGAGACGGGGCTTCACCATGTTGGCCAGGCTGGTCTGGAGCTCTGGACCTCAGGTGATCCACCCACCTCTGCCTCCCAAAGTACTGGGATTACAGACATGAGGCACTGCGCCTGAAGCCCTTGTCTTTTAATGGGTCTACTGCGTTATCCTCACCTATGAACGACAGCACTGGAAATGGTGACTCCATGGGTAAATACACGGTTCTATTTTTCCTTTCCTTTTCTTTTTAGAGAGACGCAGTCTCTCTATGTTGCCTAGTCTGGTCTCAAACTCCTGGGCTCAAGTGATCCTCCTGCCTCAGCCTCCCAAAGTGCTAGGATTACAGGCGTGAGCCACCATACCCAACCAGCAATACATGCTTCTATATGGATGAATAGGAATACTTTTTTTCTTATTATTTAGATAACTTTGAAAGATTATCAGTTGTTTAAAGCAAAAATAGCTCCATACTAAATATTCATACTAGCTATTTTAATTTTTATAATTATACTATTGAAATGGATACTGTTATGCAGACTTTACAGATTAGCAAACTGAAGTTTAGCGATTCTAAATATCTTGCCCAAGGTCAAATAAGCATCTCATTATGCTATCTATTGCTCAGTGCCCTTGACAGTGCAGCTCCTTGCCTAAAAGTAAGTGGAAGCAGGGAAAAATGTATCCAGCAATTACTATATTTAGCTGCTTTCACAAATGCCTCTTTGTTTAAAAAAAAAAAAGACATTCATTAGTAGACATTACCACATTGCCAAGTTACTCATAAATCTAAGCAGAAAAGTCAGTAAAAGAAGGATGATGTTATCTGATTCACTGAAAGGGAAATAAGCTGAGATCTGATGTGTTAAGACAAAGACCAGCTGGGCTTTATGAGAATTCAGATGGCAAGGACAAAGCTTTTAATGGCAATGACAGAGGGAGAAGAGAACAATAGTATAAGGAAGAATCTTTGTGGTTTTAACAGATTATGTGGTTTATTATTTTCATTTAGATTAGGCAAAAAATCAGTGGCACAGAATAAATAGCAACTGCCTCATTCCCCCCCCCCTCCGCAGCCAGCAGAATATTCATTTTGAGGAAGAAAACTCTTAATCCTCTTCAGCTTTGTACATTGCATCTCAAAAGGAGAAATTAGAAGTCAGCCAGAGGAGGGACGGTTAAGGATAAGACCCCTCCTACTAACCACAGTCCCATCTATAGATCACGGATATGCTATGGAGCAATCTTTCCAGAAGGCATAGTTGTTACTTAAACGCAATCAAACCTCCACCTAAGTCACATACCCCACGCCTACTTCATGAATCAAGACCCTTTCCCATGTAATTTCTAGAGCTGTAAGCCTAGGACCCTTTCACATATAATTTCTAGAGTTGTAAGCCTTTAAAAGGGCAAGGATTTTCTTTGTTGGGGAGCTTGGCTGTTAGCTATCTATGCCGCGGCAGCTCCCAGCCAAATAAATCATCACTTCCTTCCCAGTTCAGTGTTCGAGAGGTTTGTTTTATGGCCTTTCCTGCTTCAATTTGAGGAAAGGATACATTAAAAAAGAATACTCTCGAGATGATAAATATGCTAATTACCCTGATCTAATCCCTATACACACATAGTTGGAAACATCACTATGTACCCCAGCACCCCATCAATGTGTACAATTGTTAATTTAAAAATACAATTTTAAAAGCACTCATTTTATTTAAATTTTTTTCGACAGAGTCTCACTCTGTCACCCAGGCTGGAGTGCAATGGCATGGTCTCGGCTCACTGCAACCTCCGCCTCCCAGGTTCAAGTGATTGTCCCACTTCAGCCTCCCGAGTAGCTGGGACTACAGGTGCATGCTACCATACCCAGCTAATTTTTGTATTTTTAGTAGAGACGGGGTATCACTATGTTAGCCAGGCTGGTCCTGAACTCCTGACCTTGTGATCTGCTTGCCTCAGCCTCCCAAAGTGCTGGGATTACAGGCGTAAGCCACCGTGCTCGGCTTTATTTTTTAAATTTAATTGTTTTTATTTTTAAAATTATTATCTTTTAGAGACGGGATCTCACTATATTGCTCAAGCTGGTGTCAAACTCCTGGGCTCAAGCAATCCTCCTGCCTTAGGCTCCCAAAGTGCTGGGATTACAGGAATGAGCCACCACACCTAGCCAAAAAAAAAAATACTCATTTAAATCTGCACAAGTTTGATGGCATGAATCGACATAACTGGACCTGTGCCTTTTATAAAACCTCAAGCACTGCAAAGGTTCATTCAAAAATGTATAGATTTTCTTCTTATTCACTGTCATCAATGCTGACCAGGGAAAATTGCACAGGTGCACGTGTGTGTGTGTGTGTGTGTGTGTGTGTGTGTGTGTGTGTGGATCTTTAGGGCTAGTGAAGCAGGTAACTACCAGAGGTATTTTTTTAAAAAAGCTAACATTTGGCTGGGCACGGTGGCTCACGCTTGTAATCCCAGCACTTTGGGAGGCCGAGGCAGGCGGATCACAGGTCAGGAGTTCCAGACCAGCCTGGCCAACATGGTAAAACCCCGTCTCTACTAAAAATACAAAAAAAATTAGCTGGGCGTGGTGGTATGTGCCTGTAAGCCCAGCTACCGAGGAGGCTGAGGCAAGAGAACTGCTTGAACCCAGGAGGCGGCGGTTGCAGTGAGTTGAAATCGCACCATTGCACTCCAGATCTGGGCAACAGAGCGAGACTCTGTCTCAAAAAAAAAAAAAAAAAAAAGCTAACATTTATTAAGCTCTTACCATGTATCAGAGAGTATACCACACATAATTTAAATATTATCTCATTTAATCCTCATACAAACTTATACAAATAGGTTTTATTATCCTCTTTCAAAAACAGAGAAATTGTTACAGTAACATTACTGATAGTATGTTTTTGTTTATGTATCATTGCCTATACCAAATATTCATATCATCTATTTTAATCTTCATAATCGCCCTATTGAAATAGATACTCTTATCATGCACACATTACAAATAAGCAAACTAAGTCTTATAGACCTTAAATATATTGCCCAATGTCAAATAAATATGTATCATTTATACTATCTATTGCTTTGTGTCTTTAACACGGTGCAAAAATTAGTCCTGTGTAGACAAAAGTGACTCCATCTTGGATACTAATCTGCCATGTTGACTTCTGATCAGCCCCAGTCCAGTGAATGCCTCCTGATTCCTGCTTTATTTACTGTCCTTAGTATAAGAACATGTCAACCTTGATGTTATCTCACATATTAGAAGCACATGTAACATTTCTGGAGGATTGCCTTTAATCGTCTTGCACAGAGCACATATACCCTTTCTCTATGGTGTATAGGCCCCGGGTCTAGGGAGTAACAGTGCAGAGATCTGCCTGTCTTGCAGCCACCTAAGATCATGCTTCTGTCTGTCAGTTACCCCAGTAAACCACTTTATACCGACAAACTGATTTGTCTGCCTTGTCTTTTAGCTTTCTGGCTCCTTTGGCGTTTGAGAGCCGCTTTGCCCACCCAGCCCTTTCACAGTGGGGAAACAGTCCCCAGTAGTGCTTAGCATATCTCTGAGAGATCCATCCCAATACCATATAGAGAAATTTTGGCAAGTTATGTTTTTCATTTATGATAATCCACGAAAGGGTGAAATAAAGAAGATTCCATGGTCTTCAAACTTATACCTAAGTCTATGAAATATGCCTATTTTTCATTAGTTTTCATAATAATGTGTGATGTACACCAGTGTGTGGAGCACTGGGCAGCCAAGATGCCTGGAATTAGGAGGAGTCTGATGGAATATAAAGCCTTTGGGGGCTGACCCTTAAGGAATATGAGTATAGGGCAGTAGTGGACTGTAGCTCGGCAGAAGTGGGTTCAAAGCCCCAGCATTAACCACCGTGCTCTACCACATCTTCGAAACTAAACTGAGGACGGCTGCTGCTAGGGAAGAGACTGGGTTTATACAACAATCCCGTTTCATTTCTTCTCACTGTTAGCTTTTAAAAGATTTAGAGGGAACCAACAACAATAAGAGGAAGATAAGGATTTGTAGAAGAAATCAAAATGGAAGTATAAAGAAGAGAAGTCAATGAATCAAATGTGTTACATAAACTTCAGCTGAAAAAAAAGTAGCGGTTAAAGCAACATGTTGAATAAGAATCATGGTATCAACAGGGCTTCCAGAAATTATCTACCTTATCATCCTCTTCTGATAGAATAATCCATTGTATAATTGAGTAAATAATGGTCTTGCATGTTGTTTAAAGGCTTCCCTGGAACCACTAAGCTTTAAGTCTAACGGCCGAAAAAGGTTTGAGAAAGACAAAATCTTCTTTTCTGTAGCTTGGAGTAACACGTGACCCAAAACATCACTGACAACTTAGGAGTTCTGTGCATTAAGGACTAGATTCACATGCACACGAATGTTCACTGCAGCACAGTTTACAATAGCAAAGACCTGGAACCAACCCAAATGCCCATCGATGATAGACTGGACAGGGAAAATGTGGCACATATACACCATGGAATATTATGCAGCCATCAAAAACGATGAGTTCGTGTCCTTCGTAGGGACATGGATGAACCTGGAAACCATCATTCTCAGCAAACTGACACAAGAACAGAAAATCAAACACCGCATGTTCTCACTCATAGGCGGGTGTTGAACAATGCGAACACATGGACACAGGGAGGGGAGTATCACACGCTGGGGTCTGTCGGGGGGAAAAAGGGGAGGGATAGTGGGGGGTTGGGGAGTTGGGGAGGGATAGCATGGGGAGAAATGCCAGATATAGGTGATGGGGAGGAAGGCAGCAAATCACACTGCCATGTGTGTACCTATGCAACAATCTTCCATGTTCTTCACATGTACCCCCAAACCTAAAATGCAATAAAAAAAAAAAAGGACTAGATTCAGTTACATAGTGTTGTCTACTTAGGGGAATTCTAAAAGCACAACGACTTGTTTTTGTCCTTTCTCATAAATTATTAGTTGGGAAAGGATCTGGACTGGAATGCATTCACAAAATCAATGTGAAATTAAGAGTTTTGTGTGTATGTATACATGGGGGGGGGCATTTGGATATTTCTGTGTAGTCATTCATGATACATTGTGAATCACCAATAATTATAAACCATAGCTAATGTGAACAACTCAGCTAAATTATAGATGTTATTGAATAGAGCTATTTCAAATACCAATCTCTTCTTTTTGGCTAGTGCTTCTTGTGTCCTGTTTAAGTAGTCTTTGTTCACTTCCAAATCATAATAGTATTCTCCTCTGTGCTCTTTTAAAAAGCTTTATTGTTCTACGTTTCACATTTAGGTCTGTGATCCACCTCAAATTAATTTTTGTGTATGGTATGAGGTGAAGGTCCCTCCCTCCCTTCCTTGCTTGCTTCCTTCCCTCCTTAATTCCCCCACCAAGTCTTATCATAGGAAGGTAATTCTATTGACAAGAGAGAAGGGAAGCTCATCCGACTTTAATACATTACTCAAAATGGAGCCAAGATTTGATCTAAGATTTTCAGATTTCAGACTGAATTAATCTGCTTCAATGACTAGAGAACAGAAAAAAATGTCTTAACACAACTAACAGGAAAATAACCTGGAGAAGTATGAGTGCTGAGGACGCAGGTATGGGCCACAGGAAAAGAAATATTTTGAGTCTCCTTGCTGGAGAGAAAGTGCTTGGGGGAAGTTTCTAATTTCCAGAGGCTTAGAAGAGCAGAGATAAGCAAATGGTGACTCTGCCAGGAGAAACTCATCATTGCCTGACCGCCTGCTCACACCAGGGCAAGCTCAGCAAAGACGCAGGGCTCACAGAGAGCCCTTGGTGGGGCACCGCTCTCAGGACCTGCAATCTTAAGGGGGCAATTCAGATGATGGACTGGAGGAAAAGAGAACACGGAAACTGAAGAAGACGGAGAGGTTCTTGAAGAGGAATGCTTCAAGTTACAGTGGTTTGACTTCTTGTTTCTGTCTTAATTCCAAACAAGGTTATCATGAGGATATCTCACGGGTTTTTTGTTTAACTATTAAACAATTAAATTTATTTTGATCTCACCAGTTTTCTAATTATTTTTTTAACTAAAAATATTTTATTATAGTAAAATATACATAACATAAAATTTATCATTTTAACCATAAAGATACACCCAGTCTTAATTGTGGAATGAGTGTCATTGCAATGGCAGGAATGACGGGAGAATCTCAAAGCTCCAGGGTTTCCTGCCATACCTCCTCGCACCTCCCATTCATGCTGTCGCCACCAAAACTGGCCTTGGAGACTCTGGGAACTAATCTTATCCTGATGCTTATCCAGTGGTGTGCTGAAGACCAGTTGTTAAACATTTATCAGTACACCACTGTTGTTTTCCCTATTTAAGTCAAACTTTAGATTCCTCTCCCCTCCCAATTCCCCACCAACCACCACCTCCTCTTCCTCCCCTTTCTTCTCTTCTCCCCTCCCCCTTTTTCTTCTTCTCTTTCTTCTCCTCCTCCCATCCTCTCCTCTCCTCTTCCTCCTCCTTGTCCTTATCTTCATTATCTCCATCATCACCACCAGCATGAAAGCTATGACGTATTCAACAGCTACCGTGTGCCAGGCACTATACTAAAGGGCTTTACATGGGTATTTAACTCTCACATCATCTCTGTAAAGCAGAGATGTATTTTTTTTTCTCTGTTTGAAATAGGATCTCGCTCTGTTGCCCGGGCTGGAGTGTAGTGGCTCAATCATGGCTCACTGCAGTCTTGAACTTCTGGGCATAAGCAATCCTCCCACCTTAGCCTCTCAAACTACTTGGACCTCAGGTGCATGCCACCACATCTGACTAATGTTTTAAAGTTTTTGTAGAGACAGAGTCTCACTGTGTTGCCCAAGCAGGTCTAGAACTCCCGGCCACAAGTGATCCTCCTTTGGGAGGCCTTGGCCTCCCAAAGTGCTGAGATTACAGGTGTGAGCCACAGCATTCAGACTTAAAGTATGTATTTTGATCATAATAGCTACCATATATTGGATGTGTAGAGGCCAAGAGAAAACTTCCCCTTTGCCCTCTGAACTTTCATTGAAAAATCAACTTGTAAAAGGAAGACGAATTGCAGAAAATGCTTACAAATTTACTAATATGAACATTGGGAGACTCACAGAATGATTACCTGACCCTCAGTGGAGTACAGAAGGTTACAGAAAGCATGGGGGCTTAGAGAGTGGCTAGAAACAGGTTCTGGTGATAAACCAGGTTACAGTGGCAAGGTAAGTCACATGAGAGAGAGAAAAGAGGAGCTCTGGCTGGTAGACGTGGTCTTGTTCACGTAAATAAAACCTCACTGGTAGCAGCCGTCAGAGAAAATAGATGGTAAATGTTTCTTTCACATGTTTGAAGGTGGCAGGCTCTCAGTTCACTTTTCCCACATCTAGACCAGGGAAGGCCTGGTTGCATCAACGCAGATTTTCTGCAGATGCAAATCTCCCCCACAAGACAGTTTTGCTGTCTGCCTGAGCAGCCATCTCAAAATATGTCAAAGAAGTATATTTTGGGGTAAAATATTTTAATTTCCTTCAGATGCTTCCTGTGTGCTAGACACTGTGCTAAGTACTTTACATTTATCATTTCATCTATACTATAAAAGTGTGTGTGTGTGTGTGTGTGTGTGTATCTGTCTATGCCGTGTTGACCGTGTGTGTGGATCTACCTACGCTGTGTTCAGCAAAACAAAGGCTAGAAGAGTCCCATGTTTCTCTCTCCGCAACATCAATTTAAAATATTCTTCAAGATCTAGTCATTTTAATATAAAAAGAAAATAAAATTGTTAAAAAGAGTCAAATTTATGAAACTGCAACCTCCCTTCACATTCCAGGATTATTTGAAGAAAGGCAAAGTGGTCACATTTGGAGAATACGATATTCCTGGCTTGATGTTAATCTCAAGAAATGGGGCAGTCAATCCCACTGCAGATGGCAGGAGAATGGAATTTCTTTTTTTCTTTTCTTTTCTTTTTTTTTTTTGGCAAAGTCTTGCTCTGTTGGCCCAGGCTGGAGGGCAGTGGTGCGATCTTGGCTCACTGCAACCTCTACCTCCTGGGTTCAAGTGATTCTTGTGCCTCAGCCTCCCAAGTAGCTAGGATTACAGGTGTGTGCCACCATGCCCAGCTAATTTTTTGTATTTTTAGTAGAGACAGGGTTTCACCATGTTGGCCAGGCTGGTCTCGAACTCCTGGCTTCAGATGATCTACCCGCCTCAGCCTCCCAACGTGCTGGGATTATAGGCGTGAGCCACAGGACCTGGCCAAATGGAATTTCAAAGCCCGTTTGGTAAATGAGCACATGGAAAGCAAGATGAGACACAAAGTTCTGAGCTGAAAGAACAGTCTGAGTAGCCGTCCAGAACACAAAGCACTCAGAATGAATGACTAATGACACTGCCTCAGCGTTCTCTGCCTGAGCAATTAGGTCACCCCAGGAAAACATGTAGTCATTTGAGGATGAAAAGGAGCTTTAACTATGCCTTGCAGCTACTCCCCTCACTTTCTTGCAGGCTCTGAAAAAGTCAATGGGGGGATCTCACAAATGATTCTGTCTAGGACTTTGCTACTCAGAGAGCAGTCTAGAGCTCAGCAGCCCTGTCATCACCTAGAAGCTTGTCGCAGCATCGGGACAAGCTCCTGCGACTTGTCAGGAGCCCCTGAGACTTAATAAGTCAGAATCTGCACTCTCCCAAGATTCCAGGTAATTCCCATGCACATGGAAGTTTGGAAAGCACTGCCTTAAGGAATATTATATCATCAAGGAAGGAAAATGTAAACATAGGCTTCCAACCTGATCATGCCCCACTGTTCAAAGCCCTTCAGTAGTTCCTGCTGCCCTTGGAATTAAGTCTACAGCTCCTTAAAGTGGTCTTAGATTCCCATCTCCAGACTTCGCTGCTCACTCTTCCTTCTCATAGTCCAGCCAAGCTCAACTTAGAGCAGCAACACAAACCGGCCAGGCTTTCTTTTTGTTCCATGTGTTGCCAACTCTTATGCTTTCTACCACTTTAACAAATAGGACTGCTTTAAAGCCACAGAAATACAACACTAATTAGGGACAATGAACTTCTTTCTTTAAAGTCCCCAAGCCCACACAGGCCCAGTGAGTGTGGCTCATCTCAGTACAAGAAGCACATCTCTTCCCAGGGGAGTTCTCAAGCCAGCAACTTCCAACTAATGGCATTTTTCAAGGGACCTTTTTATTTACACTTGGTTTGATGTTGCGGCAGCAGCTGTAGCACCAGACAATAATTGGTCTCTTGGGAGCCCTTCTTAGCTGACCAAATGTTGCTCATTGATTCACTCTACTTGTCTTTTCTTCTTCAGACGGGCTCAGTGCTGGACATGATACGTTGTCAGCCGTGTTGACCAGAATGTCACAAGCTTCCTAAACTGCCTAAACTTCCTAGACTGCCTAAAGAGCTTCCGAATACCTCCAAATAGAAATAAAGCTTCCTGGGCCAGTCACGGTGGCTCATGCCTGTAATCCCCGCACTTTGGGAGGCTGAGGTGGGCAGATCACCTGAGGTCAGGAGTTCTAGACTAGCCTAACCAACATGATGAAACCCTGTCTCTACTAAAAATACAAAAAAGTAGCCGGGAGTGGTGGTGCATGCCCATAATTCCAGCTACTCGGGAAGCTGAGTCACGAATCGCTTGAACCCAGGAGGTAGAGGCTGCAGTGAGCTAAAATCGCACCACTGCACTCCAGACTGGCTGACAGAGTGAGACTCTGTCTCAAAAAAATAAAGAAAGAAAGGAAAGGAAAGGAAAGAAGGAAGGGAAGGGGAGGGGAGGGGGAGGGAAAGGAAGGAAAAGAAAAAGAAATAAAGCAGCCTCTTGTATGGGGAAAGTCACTACTGCATGTTAAGACTAGGCATCGATTTTCAAGTGAATTCACCTTTTCCCTGTAAGGAAAAAAAAGAGTTGGATATTATCATCACAAATTTGCTGTTATTTTAAGTCCATATAATTTAACTACCAGTTTCTTGATTTTTCGAGTTCTCCAGAGAAATAGAACCAATAGGATATTAAAATTGAGGACTTTTGCTCATTTTGCTTTTGTGTACACATATGTGTGTATACATGTACATATACACATATGTATGTTATATATGTGTATATATACATGTATATTTGTGTATATATATCTATATATTATATATGAGACAGAAATTTATTTATTTATTTATTTATTTATTTAGATGGAGTTTTGCTCTTGTTGCCCAGGCTGGAGTGCAATGGCACAATCTCGGCTCACTGCAACCTCCACCTCCTGGGTTCAAGCAGTTCTCTGCCTCAGCCTCCGAAGTAGCTGGGATTACAGGCGCCCACCACCACACTTGTCTAATTTTTGTATATTTAGTAGATACAGGTTTCACCATGTTGGCCAGGCTGGTCTCAAACAACTGACCTTAGGTGATCCGCCCACCTCGGCCTCCCAAAGTGCTGAGATTATAGGCGTGAGCCACCACCCCGAGCTAGAAGTTCATTTATTATGAGAAATTGGCTTACATGATTACGGAGGTTACGGAGGCTGAGAAGTCCGCAATATGCTACCTGCTAGTTGGAGACCCAGGAAGGTTGATGGAATAATGAAATCCAAGTCTGAAGGTCTGAGAACCAAGGGCACAGTAGGATATGAGATGTTCTAGCTCAAGCATGGGGCAGAGAAAAAAGGGGTGAATTCTTCCTTCCTCTGTCTTTTGTTCTTATTCTGGCCCTTAAGGGATTGAATGATATCTGCCCCCACCCCACTCACACACACCGTGGAGGGCCAACCTCCTTTGAGTTCACAGATTCGAATGCTGCTAATCTTATTCAGAAACACCCTCACAGACATACCCAGAAATAAGGTTTGACCAGATATCTGGGCATCCTCTTATCCTGTTGACTCATAAAATGAACTATCACATTGATATTAGAGGCATTTATTCACAACTCATTAGAGAGTGACATGGTTTATCCTTAAAGTTTTCAGACTATCAAAAACACCCCAGCCATGACTCACAGACTTTGTATTTAGCCAAAATTCATTGATTCAACAGATATGTTTAACAGCCTATATTATGTTCAAAGCACTTGGATGATTAGAGACAGAAAAAAATGTGAGATCTTTCCAGGTGAGTCCAGGAAACCACCTGACAGGTATACGAAATCCAGGAACTATTTTGTCAGTGCAAACAATATCATTCAGGCTCTCGGGTCCTATGTGTTTCCTATTGCTGCTGTAACAAGTAACTCTGAATTTAGTGCTTAAAACAATAGAAATGGCCGAGGGCAGCAGCTCACTCCTGTAATTCCAGCACTTTGGGAGGCCTAGGTGGGCAGATCACTTGAGGTCAGGAGGAGTTTGAGACCAGCCTGGCCAACGTGGTGAAACATCATCTCTGCTAAAAATACAAAAAGTAGCCGAGCATCATGGTATGTGCCTGTAATCCCAGCTACTTCAGGGTGCAGCTTGGTTTTATACATTTTAGAGAGGCATGAGACATCAATCAAATACATTTAAGAAATACTTGGACAAATCACAAGCATTCCTATACACTAATAACAGACAAACAGAAGGCCAAATCATGAGTGAACTCCCATTCACAATTACTACAAAGAGAATAAAATACCTAGAAATACAACTTACAAGGGATGTGAAGGACCTCTTCAAGGAGAACTACAAACCACTGCTCAAGGAAATAAGAGAGGACACAAACAAATGGAAAAACATTCATGGATAGGAAGAATCAATATCGTGAAAATGGCCATACTGCCCAAAGTAATTTACAGATTCAATGCTATCCTTATCAAGCTATCGCTGACTTTCTACACAGAATTGGAAAAAACTACTTTAAATTTCATATGAAACCAAAAAAGAGTCCACATAGCCAAGACAATCCTGAGCAAAAAGAACAAAGCTGGAAGCATCATGCTCCCTGACTTCAAACCATACTACAAGGTTACAGTAACAAAAACAGCATATATAGACCAAAACAAATATATAGACCAGTGGAACAGAGCAGAGGCCTCAGTAATAACACCACACGTCTAAAACCATCTGATCTTTAACAAACCTGACAAAAACAAGCAATGGAGAAAGGATTCCTTATTTAATAAATGATGTTGGGAAAACTGGCTAGCTATATGTAGAAAGTTGAAATGGGATCCCTTCCTTACACCTTACAGAAAAATTAACTCAAGATGGATTAAAGACTTAAACGTAAGACCTGGAACCATAAAACCCTGCTCAAAGTCCATCTACGTCCTATAGGCTGTGCGGGGATTGACAGCCAGGATGGCAGTGCTCTCAAGAGGGATGTTACTCGGAACTTGGATCAGTGCTTCCTCACTGAACACAACCTCAGTCTGCCAGGTTCCCAAACCAGTATTTGCTGGAATCACCCAGTCTCCTGGCTTCAGCCTGGTCACACTGCTGCCCACTGCTACCACCTGGGCAACACCTTCGTTCCCTCCAACAGCAGGCAGTTTGGGAAGGAGACCGTGGTTTCCCTGGATCATATTTATGTCAGATGGATTGTTAGGGGCCACCAGCATCTTCACGTAGACGTCTGATCCTCCCATAGCAGCTAGCTCCAGACTTCATGACTAAAACACCAAAAGCAATGGCAACAAAAGCTAAAATTGACAAATGGGTTCTCATTAAATTAAAGAGCTTCTACACAGCAAAAGAAACTATCATCAGAGAAAACAGGCAATCTACAGAATGGGAGAAAATTTTTGCAATTTCTCCATCTGACAAAGGGCTAATATCCAGAATGTACAAATAACTTAAATAAATTTGCAAGAAAAAAAAAAAACAACCTGATCAAAAGTGGGCAAAGGATATGAACAGACATGTCACCATTTTTTTTTTTTTTTTTTTTTTTGAGATGGGAGTCTCACTCTGTCGCCAAGGCTGGAGTGCAATGGCATGATCTCGGCTCACTGCAACCTCCATCTCCCGGGGTCAAGTGATTCTCCTACCTCAGCCTCCCAAGTAGCCGGGATTACAGGCAGGCATCATCACACCCAATTAATTTTTTTGTATTTTTAGTAGACACAGGGTTTCACCATATTGGCCAGGCTGGTCTCAAACTCCTGACCTTGTGATCCACCTGCCTCAGCCTCCCAAAGTGCTGGGATTATAAGCATGAGCCACCGCACCCAGCCGACACTCCTCAAAAGAAGACTTTTATGCAGCCAACAAACATATGAAAAAAAGCTCATCATCACTGGTCATTAGATAAATGAAAATCAAAACCACACTGAGATACTGTCTCACACCAGTTAGAACAACGATCATTAAAAAGACAGGAAACAACAGATGCTGGAGTGGATGTGGAGAATTAGGAACACTTTTACACTGTTGGTGGGAGTGTAAATTAGTGCAACCATTGTGGAAGACAATGTGGTGATTCCTCAAGGATCTAGATCTAGAAATGCCATTTGACCCAGCAATCCCATTACTGGGTATATACCCAAAGGATTATAAATCATTCTGTTATAAAGACACATATACATGTATGTTTATTGCAGCACCGTTCGCAATAGCAAAGACTTGGAACCAACCCAAATGCCCATCAAAAACAGACTGGATAAAGAAAATGTGGTACATATACACCATGGAATACTATGCAGCCATAAAAATGATGAGTTCATGTCCTTTGTAGGGACATGGATGAAGCTGGACACCATCATTCTCAGCAAACTGACACAAGAACAGAAAACCAAACACCACATGTTCTCACTCATAAGTGGGAATTGAACAATGAGAACACATGGACACAGGGAGGAGAGCATCACACACAGGGCCTGTTGGGTGGTGGGGGGCTAGGGGAGGAAGAGCATTAGGACAAATACCTAATGTACATGACAGGTTGACGGGGGTGCAGCAAACCACCATGGCATGTTTATACCTGGTAACAAACCTGCACGTTCTGCACATACACCCCAGAACTTAAAGTATAATTAAAAAAAAGAAAAAAAGAAAGAAAAATAAATACTCGTTTGGTGCAGAAAGGCAGGACAATTCAAAGCTGGCAGTGATGGGGGGGTGGGGGTGGGTTCCAGGTTATAGGTGAATTTAAACATTTTCTGGTTGACAATTGGTTGAGTTTGTCTAAAAACGTGGGATTCAGAAAAAGGAAATGTTCAGGTTCAGATAAAAATTGTGGTGACCAAAGTTGTTTTGCAGCCTAATAGTGTCTGCCCTTACAGACAATAGATGACAAATGTTTTCCTATTCAGATCTGAGTTAATTTCTTCAGGATTGGGAGGGTCTGGAAGAAAAAAGATCTAGCCATTTTAATAGAGATTCTTTACACATGCAAATTATCCCCCACAAAGGATGGCTTTGCAGGGACATTTCAAAATATGGCAAAGAAACATGTTTTGGGGTAAAATATTCTGATTTTCTTCCTTGTCTCGTGATGTTATGCCAGAGTCAGATTGGAAAGTAGGTCACGATATATAGGATTAAATAAAACCCAACTGACGAGAATTTATGTTTGTAGGGCATGACTCCCCCAGACCTCTTACATAGGAATTTGGGCAAGATGAAAAACAAATCAGAGCTTAGTCCTCAAAGGTAGAGTCCCTTTAGAACCACATCTCTTAGTATGCCACCACAAACCCCCAGCTACTTATCACCAGCTGGAGCAAAGAATAAAATGGCAGAACTACTCTTCCTTCTAAATAAGGAGTTGTAAAAACCCAAAAGCTGGGCCCTGGCACCCCTAAATAGAAAGCAAAATAGATTAAGACTTATTTATTTATTTGATTGAGACAGATTCTTGCTCCGTTGCCCAGGCTGGAGTGCAATGGTGCTACCTCAGCTCACTGCAACCTCTGTCTCCTGGGTTCAAGTGATTCTCCTGCCTCAGCCTCCTGAGTAGTTGGGATTACAGGCATCCACCACCACTCCCAGCTAATTTTTGTATTTTAGTAGAGATGGAGTTTCACCACGTTGGCCAGGCTGGTCTGGAACTCCTGACCTCAAGAGGTCCTGAGGTGGGAGGATCGTTTGAGCTCAGGGGTTCAAGACTAGCTTGAGAAACATAGGCAAACCCTCATTTCTACAAATAAACAATTTAGCTGGGTGTGGTGCTGTTCGCCTGTAGTCCCAGTAACTCGGGAGGCTGAGGTGGAAGGATCACCTGAGCCTGGAAGGTCAAGGCTGCAGTGAGTCATGATCATGCCACTGTACTCCACCCTGGGCAACAGAGCAAGACCCTGTCTCAAAAAAATTTTTTTAAAGCAAAAAGGCTGGGTGCGGTGGCTCACACTTGTAATCTCAGCACTTTGGGAGGCTGAGGCAGGCGATCACCTTAGGTCAGTAGTTCAAGACCATCCTGGCCAACATGGTGAAACCCCATCTCTACTACAAATACAAAAATTAGCTGGGTGTAGTGGTGCATGCCTATACTCCCAGCTACCCAGGAGGCTGAGGCACAAGAATTGCTTGAACCTGGGAGGTGTAGGTTACAGTAAGCCGAGATCATGCCACTGCACTCTAGCCTGGGTGAGAGAGTGAGACTCTATCTCAAAAATAAATAAATACAAATTAAAAAGAGGAAAAAAACCCAAAATTCAAGAGAAGAATTTCCAGGTGTAGGGGCCCTCTCAGCTCATTGCTTTCACCTGGGCTTTTACTCCAAAGAAGAATTACATCATAATACATTTATATATTTCACACATATATGTATATGTAAAGTATATAAATAATATATATATAACACATATATATGTGACAAGGTAAAAGCCCCATAAAACTGCATACCTCAACCATACCTCGGCTTTATGTTAAAACTGCTCTCTGTAACCTGAATGTGACAGGCAAGCAGTCCAAATCCACGCCATCTTGGCCCCTGGGATTTGTAATTTCCACCCTACCCAAACAATGTGTAAACAAATGCTTATCTTGACTTTTGTGAACCACTTAACTAACAATCAGAATGCCAAAAGTCCCCTCGCCCTTGGAATGTCCGGAGCCCCCTCATCCTCCATCTTCGCCCAGGAATCCACTGGAATGTCCAGAGCCCCTCACCCTCATCTCGGCCCTGGAGGTGATTTACAGAATCTACTAGCCCTCGAAATGTCTGAAGCCCCTCACCCCCCACCCCCACCCAGGAGGTGATTTACAGAATCCACTAGCCCTTGGAATGTCTGAAGCCCCTCACCCCCACCCCCCGCCTCACCCTCACTCCCCGCCTCACCCTCACTCCCAAGGTGATTTTTACGAGTATAAAAGTTCTTGACACCCTCCTTTCGGGGCCACGGGTTAGAGAGACGTGAGTCCTCCGTGGGTGCCGGCAATAAAGACCCTGCAATTTGGCATACTTTCGTCTTGGTGTTGACTTTCTCTGCTCCGCTCCACTACAACATATATATTTGTGGTAAAATATAACAAAATGTATTATGATAACCATTTTTCAGTGTACAATTCAATGGCATTAAGTACATTTACAGCATTGTGCAACTATCACTACAATCTCTCTCCAGAAGTTTTTCATCATCCAGACAGAAAACTCTGTGTCCATTAAGCAATAACCCCTGATTCCCCATCATGCCAGGACCTGCCAACTTCTATTCTACTTTCTGTCTCTACGAATTTGTCTATTGTAGGTTCCTCATGTAAGTGGATACATACAAATTTGTCCTTTTGCAGACAGCGGCTGTTTAAGTCAGACACGCAAGGAGGAAGAGAAACAGCTAGGCCAAATGCAGCTTCCCTCTGTTCTTTTCCTCCCTGGTGCTTGTCTGGGCTTCTCTCCCCATGCAGCATCATCAGTCTTTCTTCCTGGGACTTCTGTATGGTGAGGATGCCATTAGGCACCCTCTGGTATCTTTTTATGCAGTTCATCTCATTTCCTTCCTATTTTGTACAGAGACTGATTTCCCCTTTGGTGTCAGATGAGTTCAAAACCGGGGTCAAAGCTCTGCTCACAGCACAAATCGCTTCTTGTGAAGCCTGGCTGGGATTTGGCTGGCAGCTGCTAAGCTTTTGGTCTTCTATGAGGCTGCCCTGGCCACAATAGAGCTTTGTGTGTGATGAGTGGGTGCTGGGCGTGAGCCCAGCTGGGCTAGCTAACATGGTGAGTCGTCCCTGACACTCACTGCTTTCAAGCCCTGTGTCTTGGAAGGTACTGTGATCTGGAAGTTCACCTTCCCCATGAAAAAAACCCAAACCAGCCTCTCCTTTTCCTGCGTGGTGCTCTGTTTGTAATGATCAGTGATGTTCTCAGAATTAACCAATCAGACAATTCTTGGAAAGCCCACTCCTCAGCATTTAGTACTTGGGAAATTCTACTTCCAGATCCCAGAGGGAACAGAGGAAATTTCTAGTGAGCATTCCTAACTTGACAAACCTGTCCTTGAATGTTCCTCCTTAGTCCTAGAGATACTCTTTCAGAGTGTGAACCTCCTGCGTCTGTGACAAGATGTTGAGCATCCATATATACTCAGATTTAGTAGGAGGCCCACGTGACGGTGTCTAGGCCTGCCTTATGGCCGTTTTGATAAAGGTGATTTCAGAGTGGCTTCAGAGGGGGATGACAAAAGCCCACAATCTTGATCCCAAATATCCTAATCTCCCTACAAGAATGATTTTCTTGCCTTGGACTATGTCCCATCTGCCAATTATTACAGTTGTTTTTGGTTTTTGACTCACTGATTTACTGGCATGGCATTTCCTCGTTTCAAGATTCTTTAACTTCCTCTTGACTCCTCTTTCCCTTTAAATATCCCTGAAACAGGCTCTTGCCTGGTCCCTTTAGTTCATTATTCTTCTATCTTGCTGGTGGTATGGTAGAATTGGACATAGGGTTTGCTGTTAGATACACCTGCCTTCAAAGCCTAACTATGCTACTTAGTAGCTCTGTGGCCTTGGGGAAGTTACCTAAGCTCTCTAAGTCATAGATTCCCCCTTGTAAAATGGGAACAATGATTTGTTATTCTCAGGGATGCTCATAGGCTTGCTTAAAATAATAAGAAAACGTACCTGGCACATAGCTGATACTCAAAAACTGTTAGAACACACCCTCACCTTTTTCTTTCTGATTCATTTAAGGTAAGCCCTTCCCAATAGTCCTTCAGCTGACCTGAATTCCCGGGATATTGTATTTGGAATTCTAAATATTCCAGATATCCAGAGTTCTTGCAGGTAACCTGGTCTAGGCTGCCCCCAAGGGAAGCAGGGTGATCGGCAGCTAGTATTCCTCTGACTTTTGTCATATTGATTTAAGATTTTATCTGAAGACTGCAGCAACTAGTACATGGTGTTACCGTTTTGCCACTCTATGCCAGAGGTGCCAGGCAAGTAAAGCCCAAATTACCAGTGCCTTTGCTCCATCCTGGAAATGACAAAAGGCAAAGCCAGGGAACCCAGGAAAATGCAATGGGTTTGGTTTTGGACTGCAATGGCACCATCTCGCCGCCTCCGGGGTTCCAGCGATTCTCCTGCCTCAGCCTCCTGAGTAGCTGGGATTACAGGCACGCACCACCACGCCCGGCTAATTTTTACATTTTTAGTAGACAAGGGCTTTCACCATATTGGCCAGGCTGGTCTCGAACTCCCGACCTCAAGAGATCCGCCCGCCTCGGCCTCCCAAGTGGGTGCTGGAATTACAGGCGTGAGCCACAGCGCCCGGCCACAGCTCAAGTTTCTATTAGTGAAAACTTAACGTATTGGTTGGCAGGTTCTTCTAGCACCAACACGATCTCAGGACTAGCCACGGCACACCCGTGATGGGATTCCAAACCTTCGCTGCAAAAGACGTGGTGACGAGTTGCTTGACAATGAAGGCTGAACTGACGCGGACAGTGAAGTCCTAAACGAGTCGGACTCCGACTCCGGGTGAAGCAGCCAGCAGAGGTCAGAGAACGGTAGCTCACGTTCCGGATTTAAGTTGCAGGTCGATTTCAGGGCAGACTCATTCTTTATTTCAGGCAATTGTATGAACGCGAAATACTGCTGCTTGGGGCATTTGGGGTTGGGAACTCATTTCTGCCAGGTCTTCGACCCCTAAAAGCCTCGCTGCGTCTGGCCCTGATGGGAGGCCAGGGCGGGATTTCTAAGGGGACCGGCCGAGGCCGGGCGCCGCAGCCCGGGTGTAGGGCGCGCATGGCCAGAGTTCTTACCATCTTGGCGGCGTCTCGGCGCCTGCAGCGCGAGTGGCGCTTCGCTTCCCTGAGGAGCTTCTTGAGGGCTACGGTGGCCCCCGTGTGGGAGGGGGGCGTCGGGGGGCGTGGCGGCGTCGGGGCGTCGCTGCCCCCTCCTCGGTCGCTCTCCTCTCCCCCCTTTCTGCTGCTAAGGGGAGCGCGCTGGCTACGGAACGCTGCCCGGAGCCGCGCGAGCGAGGACCCGACGCGTGGCGTTTCCCCCGGCGCAGCTTTCCACTGCCGGGGTGAGGCGGGCGGGGCCGCGGGGGGAGAGGACCGGCGCGGGGCGGAGAGGGTGGTTGGAGAACGGGAAGGGTGGGCCGCGGAGAGGTGGGAAGGGGTGCCAGAGAGGTTTGTGACCAGCAGAGACACCCAGGTATCTAGGGTCGGTCAGGGCGGTGTCGGGGACCCTTTGGAGACAGTAGGAAAGGGCTCCTCGCGGGTGGCGGATTTCTATCGCGCTGACTTTGTAAAGTGAGGTGGACCCTGTGTTGGGCTAGGGCCGGGAAGGGCGCAAAAGCGGGACCTCAGGGCGCTTTTACGCAGGGCGACTCTCAGCGACTACAGAGCCTGCGCCCTTCGTCCTCCCAGGCGCAGTGTTCCGGGATCAGTGTCTTTAATCGGTTATCGTCATCAATACACCCAAAGTCGTGGATATCTGATGGCAGAAAAACAAACATTTTGCTACATAACTGAGCTAGGCTGCAATGTGAAATTGCGGCGTGTTATTTGTTCGGAGCGCCTTACGTAGCGTCGCCGCCCCCCTCCCCCCCCGCCACGCCGGACGTGGTCGGGCGAGCGTTCCCCCCACCCGCCCCGTGTGAAGTTCACCGGCTGAGACTGATACGGATCCCCTGCGAACTTGATGCTGTCTGCTTGGAGAACGTGGAGAACTTTCAGAGGAAGTGTTATTTCGCCTTGAGTGGAAATTAAGACTCAGAGGGAAAGGTATACTCAAGAGCTGCCCTTGCTAGATTATTACAATGGAATTTGGAAGGATCTTTGAATTGCAGATGTGGTGGGAGCGCGCAGAGGACACAGAATCCATAAGCTTGAGTTTCTTAGACCCAGTTTCTTAAAGCCAAAGTAGCGGGGAAATCTTGGCACGTCAAGAAACTTCCTCGAATTTAAGTTTCCTTGCCTCAGGGGGACAGTGCTCCTGCCGTACTGTATGTACCCTGTGGTTTAGAAGGTTAATGGGTTGGAGGGAGGGAGGTGTTTTGAAGCCTATAAAGTATCCTGTGAAGGTATCTCCACATTGCTGCCCGCTCAGACACTGCCAGCTGCCAGCAGAACCTTGTTTGGAGCGGAGTTAAGACAGCATCTTTGCGGGCAGTGCTGGGGTTTTCATGATTACCGGTCCAGAGTGTCAGTATGCATCTGTTTCTCAAACCCCAGTTTCTGTACTGCCACATGAAACTGCTCATTACTGAGTGACAGCAGAGGACAGGAACTTTGGCTTTTTCATTAACTTCTTTAGGGTCTGTACAAAGTGGGAGATGGTAGAAACTTTGATGAAAATTGAGGATCATAGTCTCGGGTTGAGGAGGGGTGTTAGCTTTGACTGGACATAGTCTTTATGCAACCATTTAACTCCAAAAAGTTTGTTGGCTGAGTCTTGTTTTTTGATACAGGGAACATTCTGTCAGAGCCAAGGTTAAACATCCAAGAGTAAACATTTTTGTTTGATTGATCTTTAGAGGATAATAAGTAAAAAACTAAAGAAAGGGTGATGCCTACATTTTTTCCTCACCCATCTGAAGACACATAAACAACAGCACTGGCAAATTTGACTTGTTTCCCTTGTTACTAAATCTAGATCCATATTTCTAATATGGAAAGATGATTTATAGTATGGAGAGAAATATGGAATTTCTAATATGGAAGATTAGCATGTTGGGTGTGTTACTGTAAAAATTTAGGCAGTTCTTGGGTAAGTATGCCCAGCCTTCCAAAGACTATAAGTGTAGTCATATCAGTGCCTGTTAGTCATGTTGTGTATCTTCCGGATACCCCATTAGATCTCTGATTATTTTTTCTTTTTAATTAAAAGGAGCTGAAAGATGACTCAGTTAAGAAGCTGGAAAATAAAAGTAGAACTTTTTAACTGTGCTGTCTTGTTCTGAACCGAAAGTCTTTGCAATAATAGTGATGGTGATAATAAAGTTAACCTTCATAGGACATTGTGTACCAGACTGATACACGTGCTGCAAATCTGTTTGTTCTCATACCATCCTTCATGGGGAGGTTAAGTGCATTGCTCAAAATCACACAGCTATGAAGTCATTTTTCTGAGATTGGTGTAAAAATTATATTTAATTGGGTCCTGTGTGTGTGTGTTTTAACTTAGCATTGTGTTCTGTCCCACACACGGAGACGACATGGATGGTGACACTGGGGGCTCTGGACAAGGTTCCAGGGTTTGGACTTGAGC
Source organism: Ateles fusciceps (assembly GCA_036589455.1). Lineage (NCBI taxonomy): Eukaryota > Metazoa > Chordata > Mammalia > Primates > Atelidae > Ateles > Ateles fusciceps. The sequence continues at coordinate 951,527 of JAZHEH010000304.1, read as the reverse complement.
ATACTGCTGAGTGGCTTTGTGGTCATCACTGTACTTCCTTTTCTGACCCATAAAATGGTGATAATAACTCTACATTGAATGAATGCTTTTTTTCTACTGAGCATAAAGTATGATCTGTGAAAGTAATATACTTCTCAGTGTAAAAACAAAAGTTTCAGATTTAAGCCTTTTTGCCATCAGTAGGCTGGAAAATGAATAGATGTTAAAATAAACTATACGCTTAGTGCGATTTTTCAACAATTATGTTGAAAAATTATTCTTTAAAAAATACATTTGTTCCAATGATCCTTAGCTTTATATTTATTAAAAGAAGTAAATGTAAATTAGACCTGAAAGTTTTTTTTCAGTAGGTAACATTGAAAAGCACCCATAGTCAGCAGATGCTGTTCACTGGTTGATTTTAGGTGATGAAAATTGTAGAGTAAGTACATTTGTAGAAAATTGTGGAGTAAGTGCAATCATAGAGTAAGTAACTCTTTTACATTCTTTTACTCCAGCAAGCTACAGTTGATCAGAAAAGAGCTGAATTCCAAAAGTAATTGTAGGGCACTTCCCTATTCTCTCTGTATTTACTTGGAAATGATTCTTAGAAGTTTTCGGTATGGCCACTTTAAGTTTGTTAAGTGAAGAGACTTGCACTTATCCATATGCATATTTTACAAGTTTTTAAAAAATATGGCTCAATTGTCAAATCATTTTATTTGTCCCATGACTTTTATATAAAAATCTGGAGGTTTTTTGGGTGCTCACTCTTGGTTTAGACTTGGTTTTATTGTGATCTGGGCTCAGGGAGGTAGACGTGTCAACGTCAGTCGCATTGCCAAGGTATAGGCAGTCTGCTCCATGCTGGGTGAATGTTAATATTCTGAAGAGATATTTGAGTCCACAAGATTTAAAGATCTTCTCTTCACTCCTGTGCTTGTAGAATTAGAGCTAGATTAGTTTAGCCTGGGCCTCCTGGGTCTTGGTCATTTGAAAATAGCTCAGGTAGACTGGCTGTTTGTCTAGTATGGCAGAAACAATTCATTGTTTACTCCATGTATCTTCTATTATTCTGTGAAATTAAAGATGATAGTTTTCACCAGGCACTGTGGTGCATGCCTATAGTCCCAGCTATGCCTGATGCTGAGGTGGGAGGATCACTTGAGCCCAGGAGTTCTGGGCTGTAGTGCGCTATGCCGATCGAGTGTCCATACTAAGTTCAACATCAATATGGTGACCTCCCAGGAGCAGGGGACCACCAGCTTGCCTAAGCGGGGAGTGAACTGGCCCAGGTCGGAAGTGGAACAGGTCAAAACTCCCATGCTGATCAGTAGCGGGATTGCGCTTCTGAATAGCCACTGCACTCCAGCCTGGGCAACATAGCAAGACTCCATCTCTAAAAGAAATAAAAAATAAAAAAATAAAAATAAAGATGATAGTTTTCTTGCTTTCTGTTTTTCCAAACAGTGCCACTTGGACTTGCGGGTTTTGCTCATATATTGACTGTTTCTTATTCAAGATACCTTTAATAGTCTTCACCCCACCCCCATCCTCCAGCTGCCCTTAGGATGTGGCTATGTAGACACCAGGAGAGTTCATTTTTGTTGGGGACTGGGCTAGGTTGTTAATAATCTGAAACACCTTGAAGAATTCTGAGCTAATCAAGGCATAAGGAAATGATGTGTGTGCCACGCACAAAGTAAATGTCACATAAGATATAAGCATTAGTTATGAATTGATGAAGAGGAAGATGTCAGAAGATGAATGCTGTAGAGAAGGCTATAGGCAGTACATGGGGAGAGCGGTTACCTGTAGAGATGCGGTTTTGTCGAAGGTGATGGGAAAGTCTCAGTTTGGAGGTCATGGGAAAGGTCTTCATTTGAATAAAGATCCACAAGAGGGTATGGGTAGGTGTCCAGGTAGCAGATAAGGAGGTCAGATAGGCAACCTAGGGACTCATGGACAGGTGTAGCAAATTGAAGGTTTTTAGAAAACTTACAGGAATTATTTAATGGAAAATTTCAAACTTAGACATGGAGAGAACAGTACAATGAATAACCTCCCTTCTCCCAGCTTCAGCAATTATCAGCACGGCCAGTTGTGCTTTATCCATGTTGCCCATTGGCGTTATTTTAAAGCAGATTTAAGAAATTCTACCAATTATTTCTATTTATTGTCCCCATTGGCATTCTATCAGTTATTTCTAAATACTTCAGTATATATTTCTAAAAAGTAGGCACTTAAAACATAACCACAATACATAACTTTTCTTTTTTTTTTTTTTTTGAGACAGAGTCTCACTCTGTTGTCCAGGCTGGAGTGCAGTGGCGTGATCTCAGCTCACTGCAACCTCTGCCTCCCTGGTTCAAGTGATTCTTCTGCCTCAGCCTGACAAGTAGCTGGGACTCCAGGCATGTGCCACCACGCCCAGCTAATTTTTGTATTTTTAATATAGATGGGATTTCACCATGTTGGCGAGGATGGTCTCGATCTCTTGACCTCGTGATTCACCTGCCTCGGCCTCCCAAAGTGCTGGGATACCAGGCGTGAGCCACTACACCCAGCCAATATTTAACTTTTTTGACCTTGTTTATTATCTGTAAATCTCGGCCTTAGAGCCTTCCTGCCGCACTGGTTTAAAAATAGGTGTGGATGTCTAGATTCCTCAGCGTAGGGTCTGACAGTAGGTGCTCGACTGCTGGTGGTCATCTGCTGTATTTACCAGCCCTTGATTTTTTTTTTTCCTTTTCCTTTTCTAGGTAGTTCTACTATGACAATTTCACTTTTACTTCCTCTTTCTTCTCCATACCTATTTTTGACACATTTATTCAGTATTTCCTTTATCTACTCTCCACTTCTCCTTTTAGCTTTCTCCTATCCTTTTACTATTTTTGTTAACAGCCTGATGTGTAGCTTGTGCTCCTTTGATTCCTGTAGCCCATGAAATATAGCTCCCTTTAGTTCTAGTTCTTTTCGAAGGGAGGTGAGCATTTTCTATTTCTCATTAAAAAAAAATACTGTTACTGTGATTGAGATAGAATTTACAGGCCGAACACTTCACTGATTTAAAGTGTACAAGTCTAGCCAGGCATGGGACTCATGCCTATAATCCCAGCACTTTTTGAGGCTGAACTAGGAGGATTGCTTGAGACTAGGAGTTTGAGGCCAACCTGACCAACATAGTGAGGCCTCTCCTCTACAAAAATAAAGAATTGCCCAGATGTGGTGGCACTCCTGTGGTCCCAGTTGCTGTGAAGGCTGAGATAGTAGGATCACTGGAGCCCAGGGGGTCAAGGCTGCAGTAAGCCGTGATCATGCCACTGCACTCCAACCTGAGCAACAGAGGCGAAGGCGGGCAGATCACCTGAGGTCAGGAGTTTGAGACTAGCCTGACCAACATGGAGAAACCCCGTCTCTACTAAAAATACAAAATTAGCCAGGCGTGGTGGCACATACCTGTAACCACAGCTACTCGGAGGGATGAGGCAGGAGAATCAATTGAACCCGGGAGGCAGGGGTTATGGTGAACCAAGATCACACCATCGCACTCCAGCCTGGTCAACAAGAGCAAAACTCTGTCTCAAAAAAAAAAAAAAAAAAAAAAAGAAAGTGTACAAGTCAATGATTTTCAGTGTATTCACAAATATATGCCATCATTACCACAGTTGATTTTATAACATTTTCATCACCTCGAAAACAAACCTGGTACCCTTTAGTTGTTCCCATCCCACCACCCTAAGCTACCACAAATCTACTTTCTATCTCAATGGATTTGCCTATTCTGGACATTTTGTGTGTGTGTGTGTGTGTGTGTGTGTGTGTGTGTGTATATATATATATATATATATGTATATATGTCTTTTGTGTCTGGCTTCTTTCACTTAGCATAATGATTTCGGTGCTCATCCATGTCACAGCATGAATTAGTACTTCATTTCTAATTATGGCTGAATAACGATTCATTGTACAGATACAGCACACTTTGTTAATTCATCAGTTGATGGTCATTTTGTTTCCACTTTTTGGCTATTATGAATAGTGCTGCTAGAAATACTTGGCACAAGTTTTTGAGTGAATATGTGTTCTTATTTCTCTTGGGTATATATCCGGGAGTAGAATTATTAGATCAAATGGTAACTGTATATTTAACTATTTGAGGAACTATCAGAACGTTTTCCAATATGACTGTCCATTTTATTTGCCCAAACATGGAAATCTAGCCATTTTTCAAGTGAAGCTACCTACCCTTACTTTGGATAAATTTCTGTATTAATATTTTTTCACAGTCTTAGTTATCAAATTATGTTGAATATAATTCTGTTTTTATTTTTTTTGTATGTAAGGTTTTTAAGTAGAATGTTAATTTATCAGTGGTCCCCAAAGTGGAGGGTATTTACCTTTAACTGTAAGATGACTCATTGGAAAGAAAGAACAAAATTCTATTTTTACATATGTTGTATGTATCCTAATATATTAGAATAGCTGTATATGTGTAATGTGTATAAATTAATATTCTTACATTAGATCTGTATAGTGCAAACTTTTTATATAAATAGGAAGGAGTAATCATAAAATTTTGTGAACAATTGTTCCAGAGGCATGAAATCAAATATACCTATGTGGTTCTTAATCCTGTATTTTATGATATATCTGATGGCAAAGTTCTTGCTAATGAAATTGAAAATATCCTGCTAATTTCCGCCCACGTGGAACATGTGAATACCAGTGGAAACAGCTTTGGATCAGGTTCAGACTTTCGTTTTTGTCCTACTTCTGCTCATTACTAATGGTGAGACTTTGGGTAAGTCCCCTCGTGGTCTCCATTTCAGTTCTCAAATTGGCATAATAACACCTGAAATTTTGCAAGTTATTATTTTGCAGAATGAGACTGGGAAGGGTGTCTTATGCAATGACCACAGGGAGTTAGTCATTTGGGTGTTTGGGGTAACTTTTAGGTAAAATATCCAATTTTCCTTGAATTTTGCCTTCCCCTTCTTACTTACTCATTTCTCTTGATTGCTTTCTGTCCTTCCTTTGTGTTCTCTGACAGCAAACCTTCAAAATTAATGGTCATTGCCAAAGACTAAATCAGCTGGAGTGGAGTCTTTGTGACATCACCCAGCCATGTTGCAGTATAGATAGCACTGTTTCCTTTCTGCTGCTTTTATTACAACATAGCATATAGATGAAACAGGAGAATTGCAGTTTACTGCAATTCCTGGACGCTGTTTTGGAAGCTGTTGAGTCAAATTATTGGGCATCTTAATAGTTTCTATTTGATATGTGACAGTTTTAGACTCCGTTATTCTCCTTGGGGATGTGAATCTTTGCCTAACGTCAAAGCACGAGGAGAAGTAGATACTGAGAAAGAAGGGAAGACGTTCTGGGGAACTATGTTAACCAAACAGCTCACATGCTACCGTTAAAGATTTATTCATGCTCTACTCAGCATTTGTTTATTACTCGGTGTGCTTAGTAACCTACCGTAAAATTGATAAAAATGAATTTTACCTTTCGCTCTAGATTCTTATTTGTGATTTCTATCCTCTAATATCCTTTATTCTGAGGAAATGGTTGATGAACATTTTACGTCATGATTTCCAATTTCTTCTAAAAGGTGACTCCATTCCTGAATTCCTTTGTTGGGTAACAAAGAAATAACCAACATAACCATACCTAGGTATTGTTTGATAATTTGTTCATGATTTCATTCATAAGTGCAAAGAATGTATTTATTGAGCACCTATTATTACCACTGTTCTGAGTTCTGGGGATAAAGCAGTGTCCAAAATACATTCTTTTTAAAAAGTGCTCTCCGCCAGGCGTGATGGCTCATACCTGTAATGCTAGCACTTTGGGAGGATGAGGCAGATGGATCACCTGAGGTCAGGAGTTCGAGACCAGCCTGGCCAACATGGTGAAATCCCGTCTCTACTAAATATGTAAAAAATTAGCCAGGCGTGGTGGCGGGCGCCTGTAATCCCCGCTACTGGGGAGGCTGAGGCAGGAGAATCGCTTGAACCTGGGAAGCAGAGGTCTCAGTGAGCCGAGATTGCACCATGCACTCCAGCCTGGGCAACAAGACGGAAACTATGTTTCAAAAAAAAAAAAGTACCCTCATAAATTTAACATTCTGGTCAGTGCTAGTCATTGAGGTTAAATACAGTGAGATTTGTGCTAAAGAGAGAAACAGAGCTAAAAAGGGGAATAGGAACTGTTTGGGAGGGGGAGGGGCAATTACTGTTTTCTATGGGGTACCAGGGAGGCCTCACTGACAAGGTAGGATTTAAGATGTGTTATTACTCTGATGCCCCTAGTTATGTATTCAATAGGCAGTTAGTGTTGGAGCACAGAAAACCCTAAATGCTAAATCCGATGTACTTTTACCTATTTGTGAGATAACCTGAAGACGTATAGCAATACGTAGTGGGAGCTAAAGCTGCTTTGCTCTCAAGGTGCTGGCTGCTTATGATCTGAAAGATTTTTGTGAGGTCACTGTAGACATCATGGTGGCTCATGCCCAACTGAGGCATCTGTCCCTCCTGCAGAAGTTGCATCTTTGCCATTAATACCGTGTCTCTGTGGTGGCTCTAGTGATGCAATCATTCTCGATGGGGCCACTGACTCTGATGTCAGAATGACTTGGCTGGAGGAGTCCTGAAGTCTCTTGTTTGTCCAGGGCCTTTGCCGCAGCTTATATGTTAACTAGTAATCTGGCCTGTGCTTACCCTTTAATCCCAGCTGGAAAATCTCAGTAAGAATGATGGTAAGCTTTGAGATTGATCTCTCTTCCTTTAAATGTTTTTGGAAATTGATTTTATTTTTTGTACCTAAGTATCTCTGATTCAAAGGACTCCCTTTTGACAGTTGGAAAGTATGTTGAGAAGATGCTAAGTATTGCTTAGACCTGTATTACCTCTGCTTATCACTTCTTGAAATGTGTGTATGTCCTCGTACAGGGTATGTCTATACACTAGCTCCCTTCCACCAGAACATAAGCTGTGGGGAGGGCAGGAAGCTTATTTTAGTCCCCGCTGTTTTGTTACTCCAGTGCTACCAAAACAAAAACAATGCCAGACTTGTAGTAGATGCTCAGTGAATATTTCTTAACTGAATAACTAACACACAACAAGCAATATGGCAGCAAGTAACACACCCGGCAATGGTATCACAGCACCTGGCAAATTATTTGTTGCCTTAAAGATAAAATAAAAATGGGGATAGTGACCTCCTGCCACTACTGCATGGACTTTCATGGTTTCCAATCATTACTCTCTCCTCTGTGTCAATCTGCCTCTTCGAAAAACTCATACTCCTGGTGAGTGTCCGACCTGGCCTTTGCCCTTTCTCTGCCACTGCCTAGCTGTGACCTTAGACATGGTTGTGAATCTATTATGGGCCTATTCTAGCTGTCAATGCTTTGATTTTGTAACCTGGCAAAGCAGCACCTGTTGATTATTTTTGTGAAGCAACAACACTTTTCTAGAAGGAAGTGAAGCAAACATCTGCTTCTGACAGTTGCATTTTATGAGGAAGTTGGTTTTTGCTCAATGCCCTTAGGTCAGTCTGTGTATGGGAGGCCAGCAAATAAGGTCATTCTCTTTGAACTGTTGACTTTAATCTGTTTATAAAAAACACTGGGATCGGGCAGGCATGGTGGCTTACGCCTGTAATCCCAGCACTTTTGGAGGCTGAATTGGGTGGATCACTTGATGTCAGGAGTTCGAGACCAGCCTGGTCAACATGGTAAAACCCCATCTCTACTAAAAATCCAAAATTAGCTGGGTGTGGTGGCTCCCACCTGTAATCCCATCTGCTAGGGAGACTGAGGCTTGAGAATCCCTTGAATCCAGGAAGCGGACGTTGCAGTGAGCTGAGATCATGCCATTGCACTCCAGCCTGGGTGACAGAGCGAGACTCCATCTCAAAAAAACAAAACCACTGGCATCACTACTACTTTACCATTTGAGATTGCATATTGCATATTTTTCATGTGGTTTCACATCTATAATCATGTCCCCCCACCAAACACAGAAAGGATATGTGTAGAAAATTGAGAGTAAACCATAATTTACTTATATAGTTTTATTCTCTTGGAATTAATGAGGTTGTCATGAACTATGGACTCAGACTGAGTGGAACTAGTAAGAGAAAGGACCTAAAAAAGAAAGTCAGCCAAAAGATGACATGAACGAGGATGTTCATTGTTGTATACTTTATACTTGCAGAAAGCTAACGATAAATTTCTATCAGGTGGGTCTGGCTAAGTAAAATACGATGTATTTATACTAAGACCGTTTAGGAGAATCAGATACACCTTCAAGACATACTGTTGAGTGGAAAAGAAGGTAAGTTATAGAATATCTTCAGTATGATCCCATGGATATGTATAAAAAAGAAAACATATCTTTTGTCTGAAATCTGTACACTAGATTTCTAGAAAGAATAGAATGGTTAACATGTTATTTCTGAGAATGAAGTAGGATTGTGGGGCTTAGGGTGATAAGAGCTGTTTACTTTTTACTCTAGGCTTCTGTGTTAGGGCATTTTATAAAAACATAGTCATGGTTTCCTTTTGTAATTATAAAATCCAGAATTAGTGGAAAGGAAAAGATGTGTGACAAAGAGAAATTGGTGTACAAGGTGGGATTTGAGGTCAGGAGAAGAAAGATAGGCATTTTGGGCTAGTGAGTTCTGGCAGTTAACATAGCCAGCTGTACTCTGTGAGATATATATATTATTTTTTTGGCGATGGAGCTCACTCTTGTTATCCAGGCTGGAGTGCAATGGCATGATCTCGGCTTACTGCAACCTCCGCCTCCCAGGTTTAAGCAATTCTCCTGCCTCAGCCTCCCAAGTACCTGTGATTACAGGGATGCACCACCACGTCTAGTTAATTTTGTATTTTTGGTAGACACAGGGTTTCACCATGTTGGTCAGGGTAGTCTTGAACTCCTGACCTCAGGTGATCCACCCATCTCGGCCTCCCAAAGTGCTGGGATTACAGGCATGAACCACTGTGGTTGGCCTTCTGTGATATTTTGTGAATGGTGATTTGGGGCCTTTTGTGTGTTTTCAAGATGCATGTATATGTGTATGTATGTATGTTACACATGAAAGATGCATTTTTTATATTAATATATGTTAATATATGTTAATATATGTTTATATTAATATATGTTGTATACAAAAGAAACGCTAACACCCTGCGCAGTTGAAAATCTGCACATAACTTTTGACTCCCCAAAACTGAACACGACTTACAACCTACTGTTAACCACAGCCTTACCGATAACATAAACAGTTGATTAACACATATGTTGTATGTTAGTGTAGAATACTATATACTGCATTTTTACAATAAGGTAGAGAAAAGAAAATGTATTAAGAAAGCCATAAGGGAGAATATATTTACTGTTCATTAGGTGGAAATAGATCATCATAAAGGTCTTCATCCTCATCCTCTCATGTTGAGTAGACTGAAGAGGAGGAGGAAAAGAGGCGTTAGTCTTGCTGCCTCAGGGTGACAGATGTGGAAGAAAATCCACATATTAGTGGACCCACGAATTTCAAATCCATGTTGTTCAAGGGTCAACTATGTGTGTGTATATTTGTGTGTGTGTGTGTGTGCATATAAATTATACATGTAATGTTTATTACTCCAAAAGGTATGAACTAGAATATAGGGCTCGCAAATCAAGAAGTCTCAAAAACTCTTGAGTCTCAAAGTCTCAAGAACGGTTTTCATATGTACCTTATTTTGGTCTACTGAACTTATATCTTGTTATTGGGTGAGAACAATTTCATGGTTTTAGGAAACATGGATTCACTTCTATTCTTGTATAAGTAATGAGTAATTCTGAACTCATACAAGAATAGAAGTGAATTCTTTTAATAGAACAGTTGTATCTGCCACAGAAGTCTTTTCTCTAGCTCTTTCTTTCTTTCTTTCTTTTTTTTTTTTTTTTTTTTTTGAGACTGAGTCTTGCTGTCACCCCAGCTAGAGTGCAATGCCGTGATCTCGGCTCACTGCAACCTCCGCCTCCCAGGTTCAAGCAATTCTCCTGCCTCAGCCTCCTGAGTAGCTGGGATTACAGGCGCCTGCCACCACACCCAGCTAATTTTTGTATTTTTAGTAGGATGAGGTTTTGCCGTGTTGGTCCTGAACTCCTGACCTCAGGTTACCCACCTGCCTCAGCCTCCCAAAGTGCTGGGATTAGAGGAGTGAGCCACCACACCCAGCCTTTTCTCTAGCTTTTAGCTTTGTCTCCATTTTGTTGGATTTGTCCTTTCAGTCTGTAAACATGTATTGAACCCTTCTATGCGACTCTAGGTATGGGGCATGCTACCCAGCAGGGAACAGACAAGGCCCCTCCTCTCATGGAGCTTATAGTCCTTTGGGGGTGGGGGGGAAGAATGGCAGTGATGAACTAAAAAATAGCAGGAAGTGAGCACCTCTGTGACGAAAACTATTTAGGGCAATATGAGGGGTAATGATGGGGGAACTACCTTAAGAAATGTGGTTAGGAAAGATATCTTTGAGGAAGTAATTTATAAATCAAGGCATTCACGACAGGAAAGAGCCAGGTGTGTGATCATCCAGGGGAGGAGCATTTCAGAAAGAGGAAACATAGAACAGCACTCCTAGGGTTAGAAGGAGCCTATAGGGCTCGAGAGCTTGCAGTGTGGTTGGGGCTTATGGAGGCTGGATGAAGATAAGTGAGAGGGGTTCACAGGGAAAGCCTCATGTCAGGCCTTGAGGACAAGGTAAGGAGTCTGGATTCTATTCCAGATTTGATGGGAAGGCTTTGGGGAATTTCGATTAGGGCAACTACATGATCTGATTTAGGTTTATAAAAGATATCTCTGAATACCTGCTGATTATAAATGAGCAAGAGCAATGGCTTCTCGGCCTTTTGGCTAAGATCAAGTGTAGTATCCATTCTTATCAGTTTAATATCTGATACGTCCTCGATCTGAGGACAATATATTAAATGGATTTTTGGAGCAGGGACATGGAATAGGAGCTTGTGCCGTCCACTCCACACATTCACCTGGTATTGCAGTACCTCCAGGAACGGTGCACCCCTCTGGGGGTTTAAACAGGGTGTTACAGGCCTGGTGTGGTGGCTCACGCCTGTAATCCCAGGACTTTGGGAGGCTAAGGCAGGCAGATCATGAGGTCAGGAGTTCAAGATCATCCTGGCTAAGATGGTGGAACCCCATCTCTACTAAAAATTCAAAAATTTGCCGGATGTGGTGGCGACACACCTGTAATCCCAGCTACTCTGGAGGCTGAGACAGAGAATTGCTTGAACCCAGGAGGCGGAGGTTGCAGTGAGCCGAGATTGCGCCACTGCACTCTAGCCTGGGTGACAGAGCAAGACTCCATCTCAAAAAAAGTAGAATAAAATAAAATAAATGGGCAAGAGTAACAGCAGGGAAACCCATTGGGGAGCTCCGACTGCACGTCCGGTGTGAGAAGATGTTGACTCGGACTAAGATGGCAGCTATCGCTATAAACTTGCTGATTGAATGAAGGTGGAGAGCTAAGGAAAGATAGGACCAGAAATGACTCCTAAGTTTCAGGCTTGGGCAAGTGGGTGGGGTGGGGGGGAGCGGGGGAAGGAGCAGGTTTGGGGAGAAATGAATGACTGTTTTGGATGTATCAGGTTGCAGTGCCCACTGGACAAATGTCAAATAGGCAGTAAGACGTGCTAGCTGGGAGATCAGAAATAGAGAGATACATGTGGGAATTGTCTACATACACAGTGATGGTATTTACAGCCCTGTAATTGACTCCAAAGTCTCATGTTCACTCCTGTGCAGACTGAATGTGGCATAGGTCACCCTTCTATCTCTAGGCCTTCCCCTGGCTCTTCTTGCTTTTGCTGTTGAAAGTTACTTTTAGCTTCACAATGCAAAGGGCAGTGGGAGAACAGAAAAACAAAAAATTTCTCTAGCCTGTAATTACAGTGACAAGAGTGCTTCTTATTGGTGTAGCTCTCAACATTTTAATCATTACCTCTTCAGTAAAGCTAAAATCTAGCTTAGAAGTGAGTGGATCATTTGGATTCTAGGTTCGTACTGTGTTATTTAAATATTACGAACTGAGAATACGTTGATATTGATATTGTAAGTATGAAAGGTAAAAGTTACATGAGCCAAATCTTTAGTGCTATGGATCATTCCTCTGTTTTAGGTACCACTTTGCCTACTTCATTGAAACACAAGGACAAACTAAATGAAAATAAGAACATATGGAGATGCCTGGGCATGGTGGCTCACAGCTGTAATCCCAGCACTTTGGGATGCTGAGGTGGGTGGATCACCTGAGGTCAGGAATTCGAGACCAGCCTGACCAACAAGTGAAACCCTGTCCCTACTAAAAATACAGAAATCAGGTGTGGTGGTGGGTGCCTGTAATCCCAGCTACTCGGGAGGTTGAGGCACGAGAATAGCCTGAATCCGGGAGGCGGAGGTTGCAGTGAGCAAAGATTGTGCCACTGCACTCCATCCTGGGTGACAGAGTAAAAATATGCGAATGTGTCTTTACTTCCATCTTGGATTTGACATTTAATTGTATTAAAATAATTTCGATGCATGGATGTTTTACATTTTTATGTACTTTACCAGTAAGAAATCTACTTTGTGATTTCTTAATTTTATGCTTTGAAAAATGTGTCCTCTCCCAATGTCAAACCTCTCTAGATTTGCTGCAGTTTTATGGCTGATTTGTTTATTTTTTGACTTGTAAATCCACGTGGACTTTACTATGTTGGATAGAGCCAAGTACAGACTTCTAAATGTTTTGGGTTTTGCCATCTCAATTTGTAGCCAGGATATAGTCGAATTCTGACTTATTTTGAATGATTTTTTGCTCATTGCAGAATAGCTCTCCAGACCCGCAGCTGGCCATGTGGTGAGTTCAGGGCCCAAATCAAGTAGTACAACAGCAATTGGGGAACTCCCTCTATTTTGAATGGATTCACACCAGCCCCACACCTGGAAAGATGGTGTCACAGTCTACAGTCGGGCAGGATTCTCCTGTGGACCCCTGGGAAGGGATCCGCGATCACTCTGGCATTATTGATGGTTCACCTAGACTCCTGAACACTGACCATTTTCCTTGCCAACTAGACATCAAACTCATGAGGCACAAAGCTTCCTGGATCAGCCCCCAGGATGTGCAGAAACAGCTGCAGGACTTGCAGCCTCAGGTGCCAGCAGCGGGGAACAGTGGGACCCACTTTGTGATGGATGCTGCCTCTCCCTCAGGCCCTTCACCTTTGTGCCTTGGGGACTCCCTGGCAGAGACAACATTGTCAGAGGATACTACGGACTCCATTGGCAGCACCTCTCCCCATGGCTCGAGTGAAAAGAAGAGCAGCTTCTCTCTGTCCTCAACAGAAGGACAAGTGGTCCCCCCAGGATGCTCTCATCAGGTGTCTCTGCTCACAAGCCCTAGGATTTTGGACACCTCCCCATATCCTGAGATTGACAGTGATCTTTCTGAGCCTTCCCACTTAACATCTTCTGCTGATAAAGGTAATTTTAGTAGGTGACCTCCCTCAGTCCTCTCTTTTCACCCACTTGCTTTGCCTTGCTCTAAAGCCTGCCTTATTGTCTTCCCCATGGGAGAAAAGTTCATGGTTACCACTTTGACCAGACACCGGTGCATTACCTCATTTAAGATTGTCATCAGCCCAGCCACCTGGGTGGTCATAACAGGTGAAATCAAGTATTGGCTTTCTCCTTAGACTGCAGGGAATTTTCATCTTTTTAGCTTAACGTAGTTGATAATCAATGCCACGTGCCATCTTTAAGCTGGTGTCTGCCTTCAGGAACTTAGAGCTCATTAAGTTGTCTGCAAGGGAGGGCATCGGAAGCACTCTCAAGTCAGCGTGGGGATTGGAGGTGTTTCTAGACAGTCACGGGGGCTCCATTTCACACCAGTACCTAGTAGGTGATGAACTCGCTTCGCTTGTTACATTTACCTTTGCAGAGTCTGATGGGAAAATAGTAAGATTTTAAAACAATAACTACACTTCCCCCCAAAGACTATACAAAATCTCTTCTTATTAAAACAAGGGCTCTCACTGCTATGAAGTAATGTACGTATTCCTAAGACGCTAAAATTCCTAAAAATTGGATAATCCATGCAAAGTGCTTCTCATGAGTCAATAAGTTAGGTATTATTGTTATAATCTGTGGCATTTTTATTTCATTTTTAAATATTTATGTTATAGTCACACTTGTCATTATTAATTTACATTTCTATTAGAACCCTAGTACAAATAGTCAATGAAGCTTTTTCTTTCAAATCAATTTGAAAAGCCCCCAGTCTGCCTGCTGCCTGCCTGTTTATTTCTCACTAGCAGGAGCTCGTCTTCCCCCTTACCTAAAATATGGGGTTTATTTGTTCTTTTGGAAATGTGTGAGCAATCAACGATGATGACAGTCTTTAACATATTTATTCATAGCTTAAGAAGAACAAATTTCAGACAATTTTTCAATGGTTGATTTTCAGATAAGGACCAAGTTGGAGCAAAATGACAAGACCGATTACAGGCTTTTTTTTGTTTTGTTTTTAAATGATGGAGTCTTTGTCGCCCAGACTGGAGTGTAGTGCTTTGATCTCGGCTCACTGCAAGCTCTGCCTTCTGGGTTCAAGCAATTCTCCTGCCTCAGCCTCCTGAGTAGCTGGGACTACAAGTGCCCGCCACCACACCAGGCTGATTTTTGTATTTTTAGTAGAGACAGGGTTTCGCCATGTTGGCTAGGCTAGTCTTGAACTCCTGACCTTGTGATCCACCTGCCTCAGCCTCCCAAAGTGCTGGGATTACAGGTGTGAGCCACCGCGCCTGGCCATCCTTTTTTTTTTTTTCCCCCTAGTTTTTTGCTCACTTGCTTGGATAGTTCTAAGGATTAAGAGTGACTTGCAAATTTAGTAGTGGCTAAGCGAGAGATTAGTCTTAATAGATTGTCTTATAGAGGAAAGCCCTCTCCCTAACAGAGCACCATCATAGTGACAAGTTATAATAAACTGAAGATGATTTTTGGGGCCCAGCATACACCTGCCTGAAGCCTTTGATTCTAACATGGTATAGGAAGTAGTTCTACAATTTAAAATTATCCTTTAGCTTTGTCATGTTCTCAGAAAGAAAACAGGTACCCCAACCCCTTTTGTTCAAAGACAAGGACTCCCAGGAGCTCCTGTCAGTGCCTTTAGAAACCACTCAAAATGTTTTGAGACTATCTCTTAAACTTGGTAAGGGGATTCATTCTCTAAGATTAAGAAAAAGAAGCCCTGAGTGATCTGGTTCTTTCTCTCTCTAGTGTGGGGGACAGCGATAGGGAAAACAGGCATCAGCCACTAAGACATGGATATTCCTATGAATGCTGCATCTCAGATGGTAGCAAAAGGGTTTTCTGTTTTCAGAAAATACTTTAGGAAAGATTATCTGTGTCTGTAAGCATTTCTTGAGGCTTTGGGAAGGGATTCCACAGTTTCTTTTGTGGGAACTACATGTTTACAAGCACTTTCACCTTTCTTTATCTTCTTAATATCCTGATACATAATTATCCCAATTTAAGGGCTGAGAAACTTTTGATGCAGAAGCATAGCTGGAGAATGGACAGCTGGAACTGGAATCCACTCTGTTCTAGTCTTCTCTGTGCTCTTTTTCTTTCTCTTTTCTTTTTTTTTTTTTTTTTTTTTTTTGAGATGGAGTTTCACTCTAAATCACCCAGGCTGGAGTGCAGTGGCATGATCTCCGGCTCACTGCAACCTCTGCTGCCCCGGTTGAAGCAATTCTCCTGTCTCAGCCTCCTGAGTACTTGGGATTACAGGCACCTGCCACCATGCTCGACTAACTCTGTGCTCTTTCCTCTGCACTCAGGGTCTGCAAACTATGACCTGTGTACCAAATCCTGCCAGCTTCCTGTTTTTATAAATGAATTTCTCTTTTGTTTGTAGCTGCTTTCTCAATACAGTAGCAGAATAGAGTGGTTGCAGCAGATACTGCATGGCCCTCAGATCCTCCAATATATGCTACCTAGCCCTTTACAGAAAAAGTTTGCCAACCCCTAGCTTTTGAAGCTAAGAAGTCCAAGATTTTCCATGCAACAGCTACTTTCTTGAACATGAAGCAAGAGATTTGAATGACCCTGCTTGCAACTCCGTCACGCTGAAAGCTGTGCCACCACCATGTGCAGCATTTTGTTTAATTTAGCAGGTTGAGACAACTCAGCTCTTTACCCAGAAATTTTTGCTTTAAATGCTGCAGAAAGAAATCACATGACAGAAAAAATGCTTGTTTGGATGGTGATCATTGCCAGTAATGGAGTGGCTAAGGGTGCAAGAATGGATGTGTCAGCAGAATGTACCTTCTGCAGTTTGTTGGTTTTGACTGGAAGAATACTATCTTGGAGAAGCAATGCTGACCTTTTTTGGATGGATTTTATTTCTCTAGACAGGAGGTTTAGGGCTGAGTGCAGTGGTTCATGCCTTAATCCCAGCACTTTGGGAGGCTGAGGCGGAAGGATTGCTTTAACCCAGTAATTTGAGACCAGCCTAATGAGACCCCCATCTTTGCAAACAAAAATTTAGAAAATTAGCTTGGCATGGTGGCACAGGTATCTCAGCTGCTAGGGAGACTGAGGTGGAAGAATTGCTTGAGCCCCAGAGGCTGAAGCCACGGTGAACTGTGATCACACCACTACACTCTAGCCTGGGTGACAGAGCAAGATATTGTCTCAAAAGAAGGGAAAAAAAGGAAGTTTAAGGTCAATCACAATGAGTTAGAGAAGCAATCTTATAATCCTTAGGACCCTGCTTCTGGACTGTGGCTTCTCACCCTTCCCCAGCCTCTCTTGGGATTTCCCAGGACCCTATTCTCTTTCTACCGTCTTTTCCTCCTTGGTCTCCACTCTGGTTGTTCTCCCATGCCTTCTCTGAGGATACCTCCCAGTGACTCCAACAGCCTCTCCTAGACATGACCATCGCTAAAGCAATATCTGCAAGACCTGCCATAGGAAAGATCTTTCTTTTCTTGTCATCTTAATTTATTCTAGAATTGTGTTTATTTTTTTACATTATTTAAAAGCCACTAGAATTGTTTTATTTTCTTAGATAATCTTTAAATTCCCTTTTTTGCTTTATTGGCAGGTGCTGTTCAAGTCAGTAGAAGAACCATTTCTTTGAATTCCTTCTCACCAGAGGTATTTGTGCTGCCTGTCGATGTAGAAAAGGTGAATGCTGTCTTCTTTCTTTTTAATCATAGAGTCTTAATTCTTTAGATAGTGTTGTTCTGATTTAAATCTGGAAACTTCAATTTGTTGAAACATCACAAATACGTTTCC
The DNA here is from genome assembly GCA_036589455.1 of Ateles fusciceps. Lineage (NCBI taxonomy): Eukaryota > Metazoa > Chordata > Mammalia > Primates > Atelidae > Ateles > Ateles fusciceps. The sequence goes on along the minus strand of JAZHEH010000304.1, from coordinate 934,181 downwards.
TTTTAGCATTTGATTGGTAGAGACTGCCAGAAACACTAAGCTAAGAAGGGTTCCAAGGCAGTGCCTGTGCTCAGCTGGAAAGTTTTCTGTGATTGATGAATGATGTCTGCCACTGGGCTTCCCCCAACCTAGGGTTTTGTACAAAAGAAATCCAATTTGAGGGCCAGGCGTGGTGGCTCATGCCTGTAATCCCAGCACTTTGGGAGGCCGAGGTGGACAGATCACGAGGTCAGGAGATCGAGACCATCCTGGCCAACATGGTGAAACCTCATCTCTACAAAAAAAAAAAAAAAAAAAAAAAGAAATCCAGCTTGAGTTGTCTGTTGATTATAGTAAGCCAAATCTATGTTTCTCAATAATGTATGCTATAAGTCATAAAGTGACCTATGATAACTCAGTTAAATGAATTTAACTCCACTTAAATAGAGCTTCTTGATTTTTCAAATCTAATACACCCTCCATGAAAAAGTTGATTATGCTTGTATATTAATTGATTTCTTTTTCTGCAGGAAAATGCCCACTTTTATGTTGCAGATATGATTATATCAGCAATGGAGAAAATGAAGTGTAACATTCTGAGTCAACAGCAGACAGAGAGCTGGAGTAACGAAGAAGCACTTGGGTTACTTGGGAGTGATCAGCCTGACTCTGAAGTGACTTTTGATACCAACATAAAGCAAGAATCTGGGTCTTCCATTTCTTCATACAGTGGCTATGAAGGCAAGTTGGGCAAATGTGAGAAAGCTGTGTGTTATGTATTTCACATATATTTCCTCATAATATCCCCTTTATCCAAGACTCCCAGTAGAAGCCTGAAACTTCAGATAGTACCAAACCCTAAATACACTACACATTTTTTGTTGTTCCTGTAACCAAACCAAAAGGGTTACTAAATAACTAGTGGGTATACATACAGTGTGGTATGCTGGACAAAGATGATTCATGTCCCACAGGGGACATGGCAAGATAGTGTGGGATTTCATCATCCTACTCAGGATGGTGCACAATTTAAAACTTAAGAATTATTCATTTCTGGAACTTTTCATTGAATATTTTTGGACCATTAACTGCAAGTAACTAAAACCACAGAAAGTGAAACTGCAGATAAAGGAGGACTAATTTATGTCTTTAAATCCTTCGTCTAAAAACTTCTAGAGTAACCTATGTAGTCCTCACCATTTCTGCCATCTGTGTCAAAATTGGTTGTGCTTCATTCAGTTGTCCAATCCTAATTTTTTTTAAACTTGGACTTCATCCTACTTTTCTTTCTTTCTTTCTTTCTTTCTTTTTTTTTTTTATTGTTGTTGTTGAGATGGAGTTTAACTCTTGTTGCCCAGATTGGAGTGCAATGGCGCCATCTCAGCTCACTGCAACTTCCTTCTCCCAGGTTCAAGCGATTCTCCTGCCTCAGCCTCCCAAGTAGCTGGGATTACAGGCATGCGCCACCATGCCCGGCTAATTTTTGTAGTTTTAGTCGAGATGGGATTTCTCCATGTTGGTCAGGCTGGTCTTGAACTCCCGACCTCAGGTGATCCACTTGCCACGGCCTCCCAAAGTGCTGGGATTAATAGGTGCGAGCCACCACACCCAGCCCTTCATGAGATTTTGAACTCTTAGATGGATGAGAGATTATCTTGTTTGTATTTGTGTTTAGTATAATGCCTTGTCTGAAATAGGTATTTTAATAAACATTTGTTTAGTGGTTGGGTGGAAATTGATGGAAGCTGAAACTTTAAGAAAACATGAATAAATATGAATATGTTAAATGAAAATTTATATTTCTTTCCTCCAAATATAAATATTTATCTTTTATTAAGTATTTCTCTTGTGACATTTGTGGCAATAGATGTTCTTCCATGGGATAGGTTGATATTATTCAAACTGCAGGTTGGTCCGGAGAACATTAAAAAAAAACAAGGATAGAAAGTAGCAGAGTGCATCTCACTGAGGGTGAGCAATGTTTTCTGAAATTTTTTTTTTTTATCAGTTAAACATATTATTGTGTCTATTCTTAGTCACAGTGTAAATTGTATGTTACTGTGGATCATGGGCAAAAGACAGAAACACAGAGATGGGTGCTATTACCCCCATTCTACCCATGAGGAAACTGAAGCTGGAAGTTGTGATTGTCCATGGTCACCCAGCTAGAATGGATTCTATCTTAAAGTCAGGCCAGTCTACTGCAAAGACCTTCGCATAACTTTTTTTCTTTTCTTTTTTTTTTTGAGACAGAGTCTTGCTCTGTCGCCCAGGCTGGAGTGCAATGGTGTGGTCTCAGCTCACTGCAACCTCCGCCTCCCGGGCTCAAGCGATTGTCCTGCCTCAGCCTCCCAAGTAGCTGGGATTACAGGCGCCCGGCTAATTTTTTTTTGTATTTTTAGTAGAGACGGGGTTTCACCATGTTGACAAGGCTGATCTTGAACTCCTGACCTCGTGATTTGCCCGCCTCAGCCTCCCAAAATGCTGGGATTACAGGCATGAGCCACTGTGCCCAGCCCACATAACTTCTATGTAAACTATGGACTAGACTATTTCCCTAGACAACTGTATTCATTTTTCTGTGTTTCTCTCCTATGTTTATTCAAATGAAGACAGTTTTACAAATTTATATTTATAATAATTATATAAATAATATAATTAATCATATAATACTATTATCAGTATTATTAATGATAGTATTAATACTAGTCATACTAATGATATTAATAATCATGTTGCTACAGTTTTCACTTTTTTTTTTTTTTTTTTTTTGAGACAGGTTCTCACTCTGTTACCCAGGCTGGAGTGTAGTGGTGTGATCTTAGCTCACTGCAACCTCCACCTCTCAGGCTCAAGTGATCCTCCCATCTCAGCCTTTCAAGCAGCTAAGACTACAGGCATGGGACACCACGCTGGGCTAATGTTTTTATATTTTTTATAGAGATGAGGTTTTGCCATGTTGCCCAGGCTGGCCTTTAACTCCTGGGCTCAAGTGATTCTCCTACCTCAGCCTCCTGAGTAGCTGGGACTACAGGTGCATGCCACTGCCCCTGGCAGATTTACATTTTTAAATGATAGTATTTAATCATGTGATTTGCAAAATCAATTTCCTATTATTAAACGTTTAGATGCTTTCAGTATTTTAATATTTTAAATGGACTGCAAATAGCTCCTTTGTGATGAAAGCCTTCCGTCTTCTTTCTTGTTTCTTTCTAATGATATGCTTAGGATAACTCCCCCAGAAATGGTATTAGGGATTGAAACCAAGCACATGTTAGTATTAGTTTCCTAGGGCTGCTGTCATGAAATCCTACTAACTGGGTGGCTTAAAACAACAGAAATTTGTCTTTTCACAGTTGTAGAGTCCAAAAGGTAGAAACACAGTCGTTGGAAGGGTTGGTCTCTTCTGGAGGCTGACGGGGGAGAATCTGCTCTATTCCTCTTTCCCAGCTTCTGGTGGTTGCTGGTGATTATTAGCGTTCCTTGGCTGGTAGACACATCACTCCAGTCTCTGTCTTCCCATGGCATTCTCTTTGTGTACCTGTGTCTCTGTAGCCACATTTCCCTATTTATGACACTGTTCTTATCGGGTTTATGGCCCACAATAATCCAGTATTGCTTCATCTCACCTTGACCCATCTGTCAAGATTCTATTTCTAAACAAGATCACATCCACAGGTTCTGGGTGGACATGAGTTTCGGGAGGAAGTAGTTTAATCCAGGACAGTGTTTATGTCTCCTATACTCTTCGCCACCCTGTAAAGCTGAGATGGTTTCCCTTCCTTTCATCTTTTTAAACTTTGTATCATGGAAATTTTCAAACATACCTAAAGGTAGGCTGATACCGTGATAAGCCCCCCATATACTATCAGTCTGTTTCACTTAATCATAGGGCATGCAAAAAGAACACGAAAATAGTTCCCTAAGTTTTTAATTCTTTAGGTTGAAATGTTTAATTAACTTAAACTTTTAGCCCTCTTCATTTCCCAGTTTCTATTTAGTTGGGTGTTGCAGGTTGTACAGTTTTTCTTTCTTTTTTTTTTATTGCATTTTAGGTTTTGGGGTACATGTGAAGAACATGCAAGATTGTTGCATAGGTGCACACATGGCAGTGTGCTTTGCTGCCTTCCTCCCCATCACCTATATGTGGCATTTCTCCCCATGCTATCTCTCCCCCAACTCCCCACCCCCCACTGTCCCTCCCCTATTTCCCCCCCGACAGACCCCAGTATGTGATGCTTCCCTCCCTGTGTCCATGTGTTCTCATTGTTCAACACCCGCCTATGAGTGAGAACATGCGGTGTTTGATTTTCCAGTTTTTTTTTCTTCTTGTTGGTAAAAACCTCCTTCCCTTCTTTGTCTAGGTTGTGCTGTGTTGCAGGTCAGCCCAGTGACTGAAACACGTACTTACCATGATGTGGCAAAGAGATTTGCAAATGTGACGTTGATGAATTTGTTATTTTAGGTAAGATTTGGAAACTATTTGAATATGACTGGCTGCCTCCCTAGTCCCATCTGTATACATATACTGACATGAATCACACACAGTACTACATTACAGTGGCATTGAAAGAAACTTCCAAAATCAGATTATGTCCTTGATATATATATATAAAAAGATGTTCTTGTTTCAAATGTCTCGATAGCTAATCTCTCATCTCACTTGTAGAGTTGAATGAAACAGCAGATATTCATTATAGTCTGATATCTCTTTGGCCTCTCGGTTATATTTTAGTGAAATTCCAGATGAAATCCCATCTTTGATTATTACCTGTACTCTCATTATCTGTTCTGTTCATTTCTTAGAACCTGAAGCATGGAGATGGTGAATAATTTGCTCTTTCTGAGATGCAGGGAGTGATTTTAATGTTCTTTTTATAAAATGGACCGCGATTAAATGAAACAGACTAAAAGACCTCACCACTCTTTCTTTTATTTTCCCACAGAGCTTGGAGAGTTTAACGATATCACAGAAACCTGTAGCTGTTCCTGCAGCTTCTCTAAGAGGTATCTGTCTTCTGTGCACGGCACACATACACTCTTGGGCTGTCACCTCTGAGGCAGTGTGAACACTAGGCCTCTGACATTCTGGGCCCGCTTCAACTAGTTCCAATGATTTGTTCCCATGAGTCTAGGAGATTACCACCTAGAAATGAAACAGTCACCCCCAAAGTTTCCATAGTGTTTTACAATATATAAGAGGCTTTTATATGCATTTTCATTTAATCCTCATTTCAGTTGAATAGACTGGGCAAATCATATATATATACATGTATATATATATCAACTTTTGTTTTTGAGACAGAGTTTTGCTCTTGTCACCTAGGTTGAAGTGCAATGCCCCGATCTCAGCTCACTGCAACCTCTGCCTCCCAGGTTCAAGCGATTCTCCTGCCTCAGCCTTCCGAATAGCTGGGATTATAGGTGGCTGCCACCACACCTGGCTAATTTTTGTATTTTTAGTCACTACATTGGCCAGGCTCGTCTCGAACTCCTGACCTCAGGTGATCCACCTGCCTTGGCCTCTCAAAATGCTGGGATTACAGGTGTGAGCCACCATGCTTGACCATATATTTATGTATTTTTAAACCTCATTTTGTAGACATAAAAATTGACACTCATACAAGATGTGCTTCAGGACACAAAGGCTGTGGGTGTAAGCAGGGCGTGAATGCCGGTCTTCTGACCCTAAAGCCAGTGCTGTGTCACCACACCTCCAAGTCTTAGTGCCCCTCAATAAATAAAAGATGCTTTATTTATTGAACGTGGAGGAGCTATGTTGAGTAACATACCTGGGTGAGTAATTGATGCATCATCTCATATCATGCCCTCTTCTGCATTTGGGGGGCTGAGAAGAATATTTGAAAACCTCAGGAAGACCCTGAACATACTCCTCATGAATATAGTTTTCCAGTTTTTGCATCTCTTACGTTTTCAGTGTCACTTATGAGCCAGACTTCAATTCTGCTGAACTATTAGCCAAAGAGCTGTACCGTGTATTCCGGAAGTGCTGGATACTGTCAGTAGTGAATTCTCAGCTGGCAGGTTCCCTGACTGCAGCTGGCTCGATAGTAAGTATCAAAAGAAATTGACCTTGAATCGAAAGTTCCTAAATCCTCATTTTGCCTGCCCTGTTCACTTTAAACATTTGTGTTTCCTTGTGTGGTAACTGGCTATTAGGGGAGACTCAAAATGAATGAGGAAACTGGCATGTATTGAATGCTTATTGTGTACCAGAGACTATGCTCAGCAGTCCAGATTATCTTTTTTTCTTTTCTTTTTTTTCTTTTTTTGAGATGGAGTCTTGTTCTGTCAACCAAGGCTGGAGTGCAGTATCACAATCTCAGCTCACTGCAACCTTCGCCTCCCGGGTTCAAGCGATTCTCCTGCCTCAGCCTCCCAAGTAGCTGGGACTACAGGCACTCACCACCAGGCCCAGCTAACATTTTCATATTTTTAGTAGAGACAGGGTTTCACCATGCCTGCCAGGCTGGTTTCCAACTCCTGACCTCAAGTGATCTGCCCACCTCGGCCTCTCAAAGTGCTAGGATTACAGACCTGAGCCACCGTGCCCAGCCAGCAGTCCACATTTTAATCCTCATAAGTATCCTATTAGGTAGAGGCTGTCCTTATTTTTAAGTGGTGGGCTCAGCCCTTCAGCAAGGCTGGTCAGCCGTGAAGCGGGAGTCATGCCCAGCCTGCCTCATTGGAAAGTACATGTTGGTTCCCTCATGGAACACACTGCCCTCAGAGTGGCAGCCCACTGGGGATAGAGAACATTGTGACAAAGGCTAAAGTAGGGGTAGGGAAAACGCCTTCACCATGCAGAGGAGGGGAGCGTTTAATTGTATTTACAATCTGCAGTCGCCGTGCAGAGGAGGGGAACTTAGGAAGGCCATTGCAGATTTCAGAACTTGAGCTAAGTATTTGAGCTGGCCAGCACTGTGGCAGGTGGAAAGGTTCGGGGAGGGCGTCCTTGGCAAAGGGCAGCTGCAGCCAACGTGGAGGGGCATGCTATGCTCTGGAGCAGAGTGATTCGGTGTGGTTGGGTAATACCTGTTTGTGAGTATTTGTGTGTGAGAGGTTGTTCTTTGTGGAAATAAGGTTTGAATGATACTGGCCAAATTGTGGAGGATGTAGAAAGCTAATTTGAGAAGTTTGGATTTTATTTTATTTTATTTATTTATTGAGACAGAGTCTCGCTCTGTTGCCCAGGCTGGAGTGCAGTGGCACGAGCTTGGATCACTATAACCTCTACCTCCTGGGTTCAAGCAATTTCTGGCTAAGTTTTGTATTTTTAGTAGAGACAGGGTTTCACCATGTTAGCCAGCCTGGTCTCGAACTCCTGACTCCAAGGGATCCTCCACCTTGGCCTCCAAAGTGCTAGGATTACAAGTGTGAGCCACTGCACCTAACTGAGAAGTTTGGATTTTGAATAACAATATGAAAGTGCAGTGGTTGAAGAGGAGGCACTGAAAATTTATAACAAGGGGAATGGTCTTCACAGCACTGTTTCCGGGGAAGACTGATAATGATAGCATCTGTTGGTCTGTTGACTAAGAGGAATGAGGCTTCTGCTATTCATAAATGTGCTCCAGGTCAAAATGACCTACTTACAGTAAATTTGAAGTCTGGAAATAAATGAACTAAAAATACTAAGAAAAGTGACCTCATCTGGGTGGTGTTTAAAGCAATTCTCTTGCAGATGGCTTTAGAGAGGTAGAGGGCTCTTGCTGTGTCCTTTAGTTTGGTTGAAAACACTGTTAATTTTTCATGGTAAATGTTAATGTTGGAAATACATTTAGATGTTCTTTTAATTTAAATTCTTTGAAATATGCTTCTTTAAGTTGTTCCTAAATCGTTTTATGTATTATGCAGGTTGTAAATGAAGAGCGTGTCCGAAAAGACTTTGAATCCAGTATGAATATAGTACAGGAAATTAAATTTAAGTCTAGGATCAGAGGGACTGAAGACTGGGCTCCTCCTAGATTTCAAATCATATTTAATATTCATCCACCACTCAAGTAAGTATGGGCTGCTGCTTGGACCTCCAATCCATTTGAAACACATTGGGACAGATCCCACCTGACTCTATGGCAGTAGGTGAAAATAACATATATGCTGAAGAACACAGGAAAACTGGATTTAGGAGAAGGAAAGTTGGCTGTATTTTCTGGCTTAGCTTTTTTTGGGGGGGGGGGGGGGGCCTCTTGTTTACCATGAACTTTTGGGGACTCTAAATTTTGACAAGTTGAGAATTTAACTAGGCATTGCTAATTGTGAATATTACATAGCAACTCAATATTAAATAGTCTTAAAGGGGACTTTTTTAAGGTGGCTAATATCAAAACTTAAAAATTATATACAATAATTTTGTTTTGTTTTGTTTTGTGTATTTATTTAGAGATGGATTCTTGCCCTGTTGCCCAGGCTGGAGTGCAATGGCGCGATCTTGGCTCACGGCAACGTCTGCCTTCTGGGTTCAAGTGATTCTCCTGCCTTAGCCTCCTGAGTAGCTGGAATTACAGGCACGCACCACCATGCCCAGCTAAGTTTTGTATTTTTAGTAGAGACGGGATTTCACCATGTTGGCCAGGCTGGTCTGGAACTCCTGACCTTGTGATCCACCCGCCTTGGCCTCCCAAAGTGCTGGGATTACAGGCGTGAACCACCGCACCCGGCCGTATTATTATTATTTTTTAATTTGTTTCCTTTTTTAAAATATTAGAGATGGGCTTTTGCCATATTGCCCAGGCTGGTCTCGAATTCCTGGACTCAAGTGATCCACCCACCTTGGCCTCCCAAAGTGCTGGGATTACAGGTGTAAGCCACCTTGCCCAGCCTGCAATAATTTTAAAAGACTGGACCACTTTATCTTTCAGAACAGTCAGTGTAAAATAAAAATGAATGAACAAACTTCTAAAAAAGGAAAATTTAATCTTAGGGAAAGCACTTCCAGTTAAAAAATGTAACAGAGGCCAGGTACGGTGGCTCATGCCTGTAATCCCAGCACTTTGGGAGGCCTAGGCTGGGGTGGGGGGGATCACCTGAGGTCAAGAGTTTGAGGCCAGCCTGGGCAACATGGTGAAACCCCCTCTCTACTAAAAATATAAAAATTAGCCAGGTGTGGTGGCGCCGGCCTATAGTCCCAGCTACTAGGGAGGCTGAGGAGCAAGAATCACTTTAACCCCAGAGGCAGAGGTTGCAGTGAGCTGAGATTGCGCCACTGTACTCCAAACCTGGGTGACAGAGTGAGACACGATCTCAAAACAAACAAACGAAATGTAACAATGTAAATAAAAATGTTTGTTCTCTAAGAAGTAACAAAAGTTCTAAAAGACAAAACAATTAAGATTATGCAAGAAAGGAAATAAACGTATATATTTAAAGTAATAGCTTAAGTGTAATTTGTTCTGAGAGTATAGGACAGATTATAGGCAGAGATTATACAGAAAACATTTTAACCAAGTATCATTTTGCCATCCCTCTTGGTTTGTATTCAGTTTGGCGTGCAAACCGCCGAGCCTTACAAAGGGACCGGTGAGGGTTGTTGACTGTGCCCAAGGGACTGGAGAGAGGGTGACTGTGCCCATGGAGATGCCTTATAGACCATATCTTTTTTTGGTTTTTCTTCTTTTGAGAGAATGCCAAGAAAGTCTCTGGGGCTGCTTGGGCAGAACTCCCTCTCTAGGCATTGTCAGGGGTCACTTTCCTTAGCCTGGGGTATCTTTTCTTTAGGGTTTTCCTAGGTCCTGGGCAGAGATTTAGCATATTTTTACCTTGGCCGTCTTTGCCAATCCTAAATTGTAATCAAATTTTATAACTTTCTTGGTATTTCCAAGTCACATGTAAAACTATGGCATAAACAGTTCAAAAGAAAATCCCTCAGGCTGGGCACAGTGGCCGATGCCTGCAGTTCCAGCACTTTGGGAGGCCAAAGTGGGTGGATACCTGAGGTCAGGAGTTCAAGACCAGCCTGGGTAACATGACGGAACCCCATCTTTACTACAAATAGAAAAGTTAGCCGGGCATGTTGGTGCATGCCTGTGGTCCCAGCTACTCGGGAGGCTGAGGCAGGAGAACCACTAGAACCCAGGAGGCAAAGGTTGCAGTGAGCTGAGATTGCACTACTGCTCTCCAGCCTGGGCAACAGAGCGATACTCCATCTCAAGAAAAAAAAAAAGAAAGAAAGAGAGAGAGAGAAAGAAAGAGAAAGAAAGAAAAAGAGAAAGAAAGAAAAGAAAGGAAGGAAAGAAAGAAAAGAAAATTCCTCAATGGAATGGAATATCTCTTACCAGAAATGTTTGATTTGATTTCTTTGTCTTACAGTACCTCTTATTCATCTAAATTTCTTTAGATCCATTTGTGAATTTCCCAAGTGCATCACCTTTTGGTGTACAGCCTCCCTGAACTGTCGTCCTTATATAACATGTCTCTAGTTCTCTCTGGAGCTGGAATCCTGTGCATGGGCATCGAGACATCCCTAAAAACCCCTTGGAGTTATTAGTGACACTGACTTCTGTTTTGGTTTTAGCAGAAGCTTTTAAAGAGTTGTAGAGTTAAGGCTGAACACAGTGACTCATGCCTGTGATTCCAGCACTTTGGGAGTCCGAAGTAGAAGGATGACTTGAGGCTAGGAGTTTGAGACCAGCATGGGCAACACAGACAGACCCTGTCTCTATTAAAAAAAAAAAAAAAAAAAAAAGGCCAGGCGTAGTGGCTCACCTCTGTAATCCCAGCACTTTGGGAGGCTGATCTTTGGGAGACCTTGATCACAAGGTCAGGAGTTCAAGATCAGCCTGGCCAACATAGGGAAACCCCATCTCTACTAAAAATACAAAAAAAAAAAAAAAAAAAATTAGCCAGGCATAGTGGCACATGCCTGTAGTCTCAGCTACTCGGGAGGCTGAGGTAGGAGAATCGCTTGAACCCGGGAGGCAGACGTTGTGCCACTGCACTTCAGCCTGGGCAACAGAGCAAGAAAAAAAAGCCTAAAAGCTAGCTGGGTATGGTGACGTGTACATGTAGTCCTACCTGCCTACACAGGAGGCTGAGCTATGATCATGCCAGTGCACCCCAGCCTGTGTGACAGAGCAAGACCCTATCTCAGGAAAAAAAAAAAAAAAAAAAGTTGTAGCTTTAAAAGACCCAGAGATTTCAACTAGAAAATTGTATTGAATAAATCTATTTCTTTCCCAAATGAAAAGTGACAAAATTAAGGCCCTTAGTTGAGAAAAGTATCACAATGGCAGTTTCTTTTCCGATTAGTGAAAACTCTTCCATCAGCTTTCTCTGAAATGTAACTAGTTTCATTTTTTGTATTCAGGAGGGACCTTGTGGTGGCAGCCCAGAATTTTTTCTGTGCCGGCTGTGGAACTCCAATAGAGCCTAGTAAGTATGGATAATGGATCACCTGCTTATTATGTGATGACAAGATCCAGAATAGTGAAGGAGGGCAGTGCATTGCTTTTGTGAGAGATGCCTTTGATGAAAAATTGTTGTAAGAGCTTCACAGGCAGGGCGCGGTGGCTCATCTCTGTGATCGCAGCACTTTGGGAGGCCAAGGCAGGCAGGCAGATCACGAGGTCAGGAGTTGAAAACCAGCCTGACCAACGTGGTGAAACCCCGTCTCTACTAAATATACGAAAATTAGCCAGGTGTGGTGGCGTGCGCCTGTAATTCCAGCTACTCAGGAGGCTGAGGCAGGAGAATCACTTGAACCTGGGAGGCGGAGGTTGCGGTAAACTGAGATTGTGCCACTGTACTCCAGCCTGGGCGACAGAGTGAGACTCTATCCTAAGAAAGAAAAAAAAAAAAAGAGCTTCACAGAAGTTGCCCTCTTTTTTCATGAGTAGGCCATCATGACTGATAAGGATGTGTGACCAATCAGGAATGAATGAGGAGACCAGGACCAGCCTCCTAATTTTCTCCCTGTTGGGCATCAGCTCTAGCCACGTGGCCTTTTCTGCCCCTTGAAAGTACCAGACTCAATTCTGACACAGGCATTTGTGTTTGTGGTTTTCTGTCCCCCAAATGTCCTCCCTGCAGACACCCCCGTGGCTAATTCCTTTGCTTCTTTCATATTTTCACTCCAAAGTCACAAGGTCTTCCCTTGCTGCCCTATCAAAAATGCCTGCCTTGCCACACTGCTGGCTACAAACAATCCCATGTACACTTTAAAATTACCCATCCTTATTTTTTTCTTTATTTTCTTGCACAATATGTTCTTAGAAGTTCCTTCTTATTTTTTATTCTTAGCACACATTTTTTTCTAAAATACTCTCATATTTTACTAATATGTGTTCAACACTAGATGTTAAGTTCTGTGAGGGCAGATGTATTGTCTGCTCTATTTATTACTTTAGTCCCAGCTTCTAGAAGATGCCTGGCATGTAGTTGGTCTTTGAAAGATATTTGTTGAATAAAGGACTGGCTTAGCAAGGAGATAGCCAAACTTCTCTGAGAGAGTTTGAGGAGGTGGCCTGAGAGGATCATTCCTGGGCCAACTGAGGCCTAGAAGATCAGGTTTTCCTGGGCCAGGCATGGTGGTTTCTGCCTGTAATCCCAGCACTTTGGGAGGCTGAAGTGGGCAGATCACCTGAGGTCAGGAGTTTGAGACCAGTCTGGTCAATATGTTGAAACCCCATCTCTACTAAAAATACAAAAAATTAGCCAGGCATGGTGGCAGGCACCTGAAATCCCAGCTACTCGGGAGGCTGAGACAGGAGAATTCCTTGAACCCAGGAGGCAGAGGTTGCAGTGAGCCGAGATCACGCTATTGCACTCCAGCCTGGGCGGCAAAGTGAGACTCTGTCTCCAAAAAAAAAAGGTCAGGCTTTCCTCAATCAAAAATGCAAGTTTCCCCCTTGACACTGGGAACCACTTGTTCTGCTCTGATGGTATCTGTCGGTCTGATCTGCAAAAGGCTGGAAAGAGGAGCTTTGTGGAAAGAGTTCCCTTGGCCTTTGATAGTCAGTTTTTGAAGGAGAAAGACTGTGAGGAACTCCTGCTTCAAGAGACAAAAATAGCAAGCAGGAATCGATCTGGGCTTCCTCTCCCACACTGGATGATAATGTCTGATGGGCATCACCATTGTTGCTGCTTTTCTTTGAATGACTCATTTTCCCAGCATGTCTAGTGGGGAACGTGTCTCTTTGGTTAACCACTGTATCCTGGTGCTTCCATAAATATTGAATGCCTGCGTCAGAAACTATATCATGTGACTGTCAATCCACCAACTTTTTAGTTATTTCCTTAGGCTTGTTCAGGTATGGAGATGTGTGTCTTCACTTTTGTACAGTGGCCCTGCCCTCAGGGAGCTTGCTCATCATCTTTTAAGGGAAGACACAGTCATCAGCCGAGTAAATGTATGTAACAAAAAGTGATGTATGCAACGGAAGAGTCAAGAGTGCGATGGGATTTACAGTGAGAGAGCTTTGAGCTTGAAAGCTGGAAGTAAAGTGATTGCCTACAGAAGTAGGGGTGCTCGTCATGTGCAAAGGGCCTGTGGCAAGTAAAAGGAACCCTGCAAGACCAGAGAGTAAGAATAGGAGGAGAAAACATGCCTCAGAGGTCGGCGGAGCACAGATTATAGGCAGCATAGAAGTAATTTTGGGCTTTTCCTGTTAACTTCCTCTGGCTTTTAGGATAATTTTTTTTCTTTCGACTTTGAGATAATTTTTAGACTTATAGAAGAGTTGCAAAAATAGTAGAGAGAATTCCTGTATACCCTTCACTCAACTTCCTCTACAGCTAACATCTTACATAATCATAGTATAATTATTAAACCTGAGAAATTAACACTGGCCCAGTCCTATTAATGAAACCCTAGGCTTTATTCAGATTTCGTCAGGTTCTCAGTAACATCCTTTATCTGTTTCAGAATCCAATTCAGAATTCCATGTTGAATTTAGTTGTCAGGTTTTCGTTAGTCGCCTTCAATTTCCACACACTGAACATGACATTTTCGCCTTTACTAGTGCGTATGTCCCAAAAATAAGGATAATAAACACCATGACAATTAGAAGAAATTCTCATCTACTTCCTAGTCCTTGTTGTTCTTAAGGTTTCGTTTATGGCTATTTTTTCCATCTAGGTTCAATCAAGTTTCATACATCGCATTTAGTTATCGTTTCTCTTTAGTTAGCTTTATTCTAGAACTGCACTATCCAGTGTGGTAGCCACTCGCCCATGTGGCTATTTAAAATTAAATTTAAATTAATTGAAATTAAGAATCTAGAGTTCCTCAGTCACACTAAAACATTTCAAGTACTTAGTAGCCACATGTAACTTGTGGCTATTGTATTGGACAGCACAGATATAGAACATTTTCATCCTTATGGAAAGTTATACTGGACATCTCTGTTCTAGAATATTTCCCTTCCACCCCACCCCCGACACTAACTTTTCATAAAATGAGAACAATTGTGTTTTAGAGCAAGATTTCTCAACTGCATTATTGACTTTGCCATGGCGGGTGTCCCGTGCACCGTAGGATGTTTAGCCACATCACTAGATGCCAAAAGCAGCTCCAAGCGGCAACTGAAAATGGCTCCAGATATTTGCAAATGTCCCTTGGGAGGCAAAATTACTCTTGGCCAAGAACCACTGGTTTAAGTCACTTTGTATTGTTCTGTTTTAGTTAAGGGACTTAGGAAACTAAAAAAGATGGACATGAGTTTGTTCTGTATTGATAGTATAACAGTATGTATTCAATAAAGTTTGATCAGTGAGTGAATGGATATTGAGTATGTGTTGAGGAGTAGAGGAAAATGTTGTTACCAGAAGCTCACAGGTACCTAACCCTGAATTTCCCTCAGGAGCAGTGGTTCAGTATTGACTAATTCAGTGTTCATGGCTACTCTGTAGAACATAACTATAATGAGTAATGAAAAACAACTGTGTTTGTTTTTAAACATCAACTCTGAGTGTGAGCTGGGTTCTGAGGGATAATTTGGGCAAATGCAAAGGCGTTTGCCCCCCTCTCCCCTTCCCCGCCATCGAATGCAGCGGAGGAAGACTGGGTCACAATGGCTGTGGGCTGGAGCTTTGGCAGTCCAGGCTTGGGTTGGAATCCTGCCTGCTTACGTACTGTCCGTGTGTCCCTGCGTGTTGCCTAACTTCAATGTCTTGTGCTTTCATCAATCAAACGGGAAATAACTGTCCCTCCCTCATAGACTTTTGGGCACAGAATGACGTAGTAAATGTAAAACATTTAACCGATCTGTGGCACAGAGTTAAGTATTCAGTAAGATTCGTTTCTGTGTCATTCAGGCCTTGTTTATTTTTAAAGCCCTTATTTGGAAATGATCTTCAGAATCTACAGTGTGCGGGTTCTATGGCAGCTGCTTTCCCATCCATGATTTTCAGTAATCCTCACAATATATGGCAACTGAGATTTGTGTTATGCTGTATGATATTTCAGTTACAAAGACATACATGACTCAAACTATGAATGATAAATTCTAGACTTGGTTCATTTCAGAACCTAGTGTTGAGGGAGGGCCACATAGGAGACTTCAACTGAATTGTTTTCTTTCTGAATTCGGGAAGTGAGTGCACAGGTAGTTGTCACATTAGTTTCTATACCTTTTGTTTGTTAATATATTTTATTAGAGACAATTCTAGAAATGATCAATGAATGTTTATTTCACTAGGTTAAAAAGTGCAAAGAGCAAAAATTCCTTCTTTCCCCTACCCTCCAGAAATAGTCACTGTTGGCTTTTTGGTGGAGGTCTAGACAGTGCATATATGTTTATATGTATGTTTTTAAATAAAATTGAGATCACAGGCCAGACACGGTGGCTTATGTCTGTAATCCCAGCATTTTCGGAGGCTGAGGTGAAAGGATCATGAGGTCAGGGGTTCGAGACCAGCCTGGCCAACATGGTGAAATGCTATCTTCACTAAAAATACAAAAAATTAGCTGGGCATAATGGTGAGTGTCTGTAATCCCAGCTACTTGGGGAAGGCTGAGGCAGGAGAATCACTTGAACCTGAGAGGCGGAGGTTGCAGTGAGTCGAGTTAACACCAATGCACTCCAGTCTGGGTGACAGAGTGAGACTCCATCTCAAGAAAAAAAAAATTGAGATCACATTATACCTACTTGTAACTAGATGTCCACTTTCCATGCTCTTCCAGGAACTTTATGGGCTGTACAGCATTTCATGTTGAGTGCACCATACTTATTTAACCAGTTGTCTTTTGATTGACATTTTGGCTACCCCCCCCATTATAATTATAAATGTGCTGTACTGAACACCTTTTTATATCACCACGTGTGGCTGTTAGCATTTCTGTCTGATGGAGTCACAGGGGCAGGATTACTGTTGCACATGTAAGAATTGAAGTATATCACAGAAATGCCTTCCTATAAATTAGTTCTATCAGTGCTAGAGCTAAGTGCCCTCCTCTAGGTACCGCACCAGTTCTGAGTCTTCTAAATTTATGACAGTTTGAGGCAAAACAGAGTATCTTGCTTTTATTTCATTTCATTTCAATTTCATTTTATTATTTGTCATCAATTTGTGACAGGGTCTTACTTGTTGCCCAGGCTGGAATGCAGTGGCATGATGGTGGTTCATTGTAGCCTCCACCTTTAAACAACCATCCTGCCTTAGCCTCCCAATAGCTAGGACTACAGGTACACACTACCATGCCTAGCTAATTTTTTTTTTTTTTTTAGAGATGGGGTCATACTGTGTTGCTCAGGCTGGTCTTGAACTCCTGGGCTTAAACGATCCTCCTGCCTTGGCCTCCCAAAGTGCTGGGATTACCAATACAAGGCACTGTGCTTGGCCTCACTTTTACAATATGCATTTCTTTGTTTCTGAGATTGTTTCTCTGTTGATTATCTGCATTTCTTCTTTCCATGAATTACCTGTTCACATCCTTTTCTCACTGATTTATCAAGAAGGTCTTTATGACACGACTTCCTAACACTGTATGTATACTGCTTCATAATTTACAAATCACTCTTCCTATGTGTAATAGCCCTCACTCCAGTTCTGAGTTGCATTTCGCAGTCTCAGAAGAGTTAGCCTAAAGAGATTACAACCTGCCTTCAGTCTTCCTCCCAGTGACAGGAGTCTGGACTCCCACCCAGATTTCCAGATCCTAAAATGAACGTTTCTTTTGCTACACTGCAGTTTGCAATTTCCATCTACCAAATCCAGGAGTATTTTGGGAAGGTTTTGTTTTTCCGACATCTGTTCCACAAGAGCAGAGCTCATGAATGACCATGATTAACTCCCCAAGTCCCTGCCAGAGCATTCCTAGGTGTCATGAGATCGAGTATGGCTTTATCATCATAAAACAAGTCATCTGAGTCTTGAATCTTGCATAGGAATTGGAAGCCGGGGGTAGACCAGGATAGGTTTTCAGCACCAGGTGCAGCATTCACCCTCCCGTATGCTTGGCAGAGTTTGTGAAGCGGCTCCGGTACTGCGAATACCTGGGGAAGTATTTCTGTGACTGCTGCCACTCATATGCGGAGTCCTGCATCCCTGCCCGGATCCTGATGATGTGGGACTTCAGGAAGTACTACGTCAGCAATTTCTCCAACGGCTGCTCGATAGCATATGGCACCAGCCCATTTTCAATTTGCTGAGCATCGGCCAAAGCCTGTATACGAAAGCCAAGGAGCTGGACAGAGTGAAGGTGAGCTGCAGCCCCAGCACTGTCCCTCTCATTGGAAGTGTCCTGTGGCTGGAAATGTACATCACCCTAGCTTAGGGAACCCACAGATACATCCTCTAAGAGGCAAATGGATCATAAAGTGAGTGAAGTGGCTGGGCGTGGTGGCTCATGCCTGTAATCCCAGCACTTTGGGAGACCAAGGTGAGCGGATCAGGAGTTTGAGATCAGCCTGGCCAACATGGTGAAATCCCATCTCTACTAGAAATTAAAAAAAAAAAAAAATTAGCCAGGTGTCGCGGCGCATGCCTGTAATCCCAGCTACTTGGGAGGCTGAGGTAGGAGAATCGCTTGAACCTGGGAGGCGGAGGTTGCAGTGAGCCGAGATTGCGCCACTGCACTCCAGCCTGGAAGACAGAGGAAGACCCTGTCTCAAAAAAAAAAAAAGAGTGAGGATTACGCTTTGCAGCCCCTCTCCTGCAGATGCTGTTTCTAGGGCCCCACACTGAATCTTATACTTAGTATCATGTTTTTCTTTTTTTCTTTTTTCTTTTTTTTTTTTGAGACAGAGTCTTACTCTGCTGCGCAGGCTGGAGCACAGTGGCGCGATCTCGGCTCACTGCAACCTCCACCTCGCGGGTTCAATGGATTCTCCTGCCTCAGTCTCCCAAGTGGCTGGGATTACAGGCACCTGCCACCATGTCCAGCTGGTTTTTGTATTTTTAGTAGAGATGGGGTTTCATCAGGTTGGCCAGGCTAATCTCAAACTTCTGACCTCAGGCGATCAACCTGCCTTGGCCTCCTAAAGTGCTGGGATTACAGGTGTAAGCCACCGAGCCAGCCAGTATTATGTTTTTCTTGAAGAAGGTCCCAAAGTTCTGTAAGTTTTAGGTTCTACAAAAACTGGGTCCATCCAAAACACACTTTGTGGATCAATGGACTCAGTTGTGAAGCCTTGCTGCATAGGCAGTTTGGTTTCAAGGTTTGTTTTATACCAATGCAGCATTTCAAGGTTAAAAACAAGACTTGCACTTTTCCTATGTCATTTATTACATTTAACCTTCCCCCATGTTTGATTTCTCCCGTTAGGAAATTCAGGAGCAGCTCTTCCATATCAAGAAGCTGTTGAAGACCTGCAGGTTTGCTGACAGGTACTATTCTCAGCTGCAACAGGCTTCCTTCCCTCCATACATCTGCTAATCCTATTAATGCCTCCTGCACCTGGCTCCCCCATTACACAAGGCATCTTAGCACAGTGATGACCTCATGGCTTTCCTTGGGAAAGCACACCATCTCTTTGAATTACTAAACCAATAGTGGAATGCATTAGTCTGTTCTCAAGTAGCTAATAAAGACATACTGGGTAATTTATAAAGGAAAGAGGTTTAATTAACTGACAGTTTCACATAGCTGGGGAGGCCTTACAATTATGGTGGAAAGTGAATGAGGAGCAAAAGCACGTCTTACCTGGTGGCAGGCAAAGAGAGAGCATTTGCAGGGGAACTCCCCCATTATAAAACCATCAGATCGACTGGGCGCAGTGGCTCACGCCTGTAATCCCAGCACTTTGGGAGGCCAAGGCAGGTGGATCACAAGGTCAAGAGATCGAGACCTTCCTGGCCAACCAACATGGTGAGACCCCCGTCTCTACTAAAAATACAAAAATTAGCTGGGCATGGTGGCGTGTGCCTGTAGTCCCAGCTACTCAGGAGGCTGAGGCAGGAGAATTGCTTGAACCCAGGAGGCAGAGGTTGCAGTGAGCTGAGATCGTGCCACTGCATTCCAGCCTGGTGACAGAGTGAGACTCCATCTCAATAATAATAATAAAAAAAAAAACCGTCAGTTCTCGTGAGATTTATTCATTACCAGTAGAACAGCACAAGAAAGACCTGCCTCATGATTCAATCACCTCCCACCGGGCTCCTTCTATGCCACATGGGAATTATGGGAGCTGCAATTCAAGATGAGATGTGGGGTGGGGACACAGCCTAACCATATAATGGAGAATTTAACTTATTAAGAAGAATGGTTTAGTTGGAGAATGAAACAACTCTAGCCAGTAGCCTTTTTATTATTATTGTTGCTATCATTAAATTGTGGTAAATACATTTCAAATTTACCATCCTAACCATTTTTAATGGACACTTCGGTAGCATGAAAGTATTAACATCGTTGTGAAACCATCGCTACCATCCAGCCCCCAGACTCTTTTCATCTTGCGAAACTAATCATTTAACAACTCCCCATTCCCTCCTCCTCCTAGCCTAACTCCTGGCAGTCCCTATTCTACTTTCTGTCTCTATGATTTTGCCTACTCAATTGCCTTACATAAATGGAATCTTACAGTATTTGTCTTTTTGTGACTGGCTTGTTTGACTTAGCATAACATCGTCAAGGTTCATTCATGTTGTAGCATGTGTCAGAATTTCCTTTGTATGTATATACTGCATTTTGTTTATCCGTCTATTCGTCCATGGACACTAGGGTTCCTTCCCTCCATGGCTATTGTGAATAAGGTGGATATGAACATGAGTATACCAGGGGCCTGTTTGTTTGTTTGTTTGTTGGTTTAAACAGAGTCTCACTCTGTTGCCCAGGCCGAAATGCAATGGAGTGATCTCGGCTCACTTCCACCTCTGCCTCCTGTATTTTTAGTAGAGACGGGATTTCACCACATTGGTCAGGCTGGTCTCGAACTCCTGACCTCGTGATTCGCCTGCCTTATCCTCCCAAAGTGTTGGGATTACAGGCGTGAGCCACCGTGCCTGGCCACCAGGGGCCTTTTAAAACCCCTTACAGGGAGACATGTCTAACCAAGTGAGACCATGGTCTTCATAAATTCTACTTTAAAAGATTATCCTAGGGATATACCATTGGATATAGGCAGAGATTAAGTTAAAGTATAGGGTTTTTTTTGTTGTTTGTTTTTTTAGATGGAGTCTTGCTCTATTGCTCCGTCTGGAATGCAGTGGCACAACCTTGGCTTCCTGCAACCTCTGCCTCCTAGGTTCAAGCAATTCTCCTGCCTCAGCCTCCCAAGTAGCTGGGATTACAGACATATGCCATCATACCTGGCTAATTTTTGTATTTTTAGTAGAGACAGTGTTTCACCATGTTGGCCAGGCTGGTCTAGAACTCCCGACCTCAGGTGATCCGCCTGCTTCTGCCTCCCAGAGTGCTGGGATTACTAGTTTTGTTTTTAAATAAAAAACAGTATTAAAAGTCTATTAAGAGGTATTATGCTCACTACCTGTGTGATGGGATCATACTTCAGTGTCGTGCAATATACCTATGTAACAAACCTGTACACAGACCCCCAAATCTAAAATAAAAATTGAAATTATTTTAAAAATCTACTAGCTGTTCATAATAGGGCAGTAGTTACATTAATTCCATGTCCATGGAATAGAATACTACACAACCAGTAAAGATTGAGGCATTGATTCCTTGAGAGAGAGATTTTTAAGTAGAAAAAGCATAGGTTACTCAAGGGAGTTAAGATTATTTATTGTAGTTGATGGAATCATACCGTTTTTAAATAAATGGTTTAGCTTTAAAGCATTTTTTCAGTCTCTAATCTTTAAAGATGAGGTATTGCTTTTTAATTAAATTTTGGAGGAAGGAGCATATATTCTATAGTCATCTGGCTTTGAGCCTTCGCTTCATGGCCTTGGCATGCCTTTGGTCTCAGGGCCTCAGTTCTTTCATCCATAACGTGTAACAATACCTACGCTTCCTACTTTGTACACAAATTCTTGAATATTCATTCTGTGCTTCATATAAAAAAATTGGTAGATCTGTGTTAAGTCCAGGGGGATGGTCAGCACAAACCAATCGTTGCTGGAATGCATGTTAGACACATGTCAGGGCGCCATGAGGATACAAAGGGAGGCAGCATTTATCTCACTTAGGAGTGAGGTGGGGTAGAGAGCAAGCAAGGATTCCAAGAGAAAAAGATTGAGCTTGAAGAGTAAGGGTGGAGCGATAAAGAGGGATTGGGGATTCTCCAGGCAGAGGATACCGCAGGAGTGGGCACCTCAGGCTGGGTGGAGAATTGAAGAGAATTTGGCATTAGTAGCATGCCAAGTTCAGCGTAGACCGTGGCCGTCTTGGAAGTGCAGGGGATAGTGCTTCTCCTAGCCGTTTAGAGAATTCAGGTGGACACCTGCTGGGTTTGGAGAAGATTAAGTTTTGAATACCCTGGGGACCATGACCACTGGAAGTTGGCTGCATGAGCCTTAAGCTCGGCGCCTGACTCGTGCGTTTGGAAGTCATAGTCTTGCCCCATGAGTGAGAATTCTCCCAGCTGAGCCAACAGTCCATGAGGCTGTTAGACTTGAAATGTAGCTGGAAGAAATAAGGTAGGCATTTTGATTACTTGGTAATCTAATGGTACTAGGTACACATTCTTTAATACTTAAAAAGCTAAGTGTTATAGCTCTTTTAGAATTTGTCTAGCAGGCTTTCTGGTTTTTGCCAGACCCCTCCAAAAAAAAAAGACTTAAAAAACGAATGCTCAGTTTTCTTTTGCTCAGTGTTTGCATGGGCAGGCTGTAAGAGATGCACGTCTCCGCTCATTCAGCTTTTTGAAATCAGCTTTCATGGATTTTTAACTTCCTGGCTTCCAAGCAAACTTGCAAAATGTAGAATGGTGGCGAGCATTGTTCCCTGTTGTTCTTGGGGCTATTTATTTTTTAAATTGATTTAAAAAAATGAAGCGTGAGTGCCAAGAGAAAACAACTGGCTCCATTCTTCCCCAGACTCTGCGTGGGTGGGTTTCTGAATCCCTCTTTGTTTCCTCTCTGGCAGTGCATTAAAGGAGTTTGAACAGGTGCCGGGACACTTGGCTGATG
This sequence comes from Ateles fusciceps, assembly GCA_036589455.1. Lineage (NCBI taxonomy): Eukaryota > Metazoa > Chordata > Mammalia > Primates > Atelidae > Ateles > Ateles fusciceps. Next base: position 911,714 of record JAZHEH010000304.1, on the reverse strand, counting down.
AGCTCCACCTGTTCTCTCTCGAGGACCTGGTCAGGATCAAGAAAGGGCTGCTGGCGCCCTTGCTCAAGGACATTCTGAAAGCTTCCCTCGCACACGTGGCCGGCTGTGAGGTGAGGGTGTGCCCGGAGCAGATGGGTTCCCGATGCATCAGGGCCTAGGCTGGGTGTTCTGCACTTGACTTCATTTAACTCTCACAAGCCCTGAGGGAAGTGCCCATGACCTAGTTAGAGATGAGAAAACTGAGGTCAGAGCTGTGAAGTAACAGCTGAGGTGCTCCTGCTGGTAAGTGGATGCAAGCCTGGACCAAGGGACTTCTTCATCTGGGCCAGTTCTGCTCAGGGCCCATGCTGCCCTGGAGTGCCAAATACAGCCATGTGGAACCAGGAGTCAATGGAACAGGAAGCTCTGTGTCTACATGGATTGAAGAATTATAGTACAGCAATGAGAAATGAAATTAGATCATTTCAGAGTGCATGTTTGCGGTTGTGACCTTTCTCTGGTACTTTAAAACTGCTTTGATGTGGAATTGGATCAATGTACATTTTTTTCTTTTTCTTGGTTCTGATTCATTCATTACTGCAAAACAGCAACATCCTTTTCTTTCTAGAGGCTGGAATCATAGACATTCAAAAACTGATGTTTATAAAGTTCTGTAATAACGAAAAATCAGGAGAAAGTTGTGACTTTTTGATGTCTTCTTTTACAGCTGTGTCAAGGAAAGGGCTTTATTTGTGAATTTTGCCGGAATACAACTGTCATCTTCCCATTTTCAGACGGAAACATGTAGAAGATGTTCAGGTATCTTAATAACCTAATAACAGAAGCTTAATAATAGCTTAACTAATTATCTAAACTAAGTTTAGTAACTTAAGCACAGGCTAGGTGCCATGGCTCACATCTGTAATCTCAGCACTTTGGGAGGCCGAGGCAGGTGGATCACAAAGTCAGGAGATGGGGACCATCTTGGCCAACATAGTGAAACCCTGTCTCTACTAAAAATACGAAAATTAGCCAGGTATGGTGGTGGGCACCTGTAGTCCCGGCTACTTGGGAGGCTGAGGCAGGAGAATCGCTTGAACCCCGGAGGTGGAGGTTGCAGTAAGCCAAGATCGCGCCACTGCACTCCAGCCTAGTAACAGAGCAAGATTCCATCTCAAAAAAAAAAAAAAAAAAAAAGAAAAAATAAAACTTAAGCACAAAGTTAAGTTAAGCTGAATAATTTAAGCACCGTTACTTAAAATACAGTCGTGCTGGTGTGTGCTTGTATGTTGGAGTGGAGATAATGAAGTTTTGGGCACAGAAGGAGGAGTGTTTTTGTGGGGCAGGGATAGAGGATGATGTCTCTTGGTGCAGGGTTTGGATAGTGGAGATGGTCCCTTTATTGCCTATGCCCACCTCTCTGTCTTGTAATTGGATCGAGTCATGCCCAGTGGTGAAGTCCCTGGCTGCTTTGTGTCACAGAGGCAGAGTTGAGTAGCTATTATAGAGAACACACGGCCCACAAGGCCTAAAACATTTGCTATGTGACTCTTTACAGAAAAGGTTGCCAACCCTTCTTCTATGGTATTAGTGCCTGAGAGAATCCCGTGTTCTGTAAACTCTGTTTCATGGGAGAGATCCTGGTAACAAACTCTACCTTCACCCTTGATAGGGGGGATGTCCTCCTCTCAGGCCACTCCAGTATTTTCTCTGCTAACCCTTTAGGCAGTGTTGCAGGACTGCCTCCCCAGCAAAGAGAATCTGAGGCAGAGATTTGCATGCAAATAATTTCATGTTCCTCAACTCAATACATGTGGGTTGTGCGGGCAGCAGGACTGGGAGAGGGAGAAGTTGAATTGTACTGTGGTTGCAATGGAGCCCTCAGCTCATTTCACGGGGAGCTCTGGAGTTCGGTGGCCTTTCAGCATTGTTCCAAACTGGGGACAAATTGGGGCTAGCCTACTCACTACATAGTGACCAGTCATTGGATGCAGGCTGGTGCCGGGGAAAGGGGCAGGAGCTTGGATGAGGCAGCTCTCTCCATGTAGGGCCATTTCTAAAGAAACAATATGACTTCCCAAGAGTTATCAGCCACCAGCTCTCTCGGCAGCTTGGGAAGCACCTGCCTCAGTGCTTGGGCAGATCCAGGGGGCGCTGCAGCGTCCATTACATCAGGCTCTCTGAGCCTTCTGCTCATGACCTATTGGGAGAGTAGTAATCCTTGTGAGTTTCAGCCTAGCTGATTTCTTTTAGAAGATTCTGGGTTCTGGATTCAGACCCCCTCCCTCCTTAGGATGGGGATGAATGTCTGCAGAAATGTGAGAAAACAAGAGAGCCTGTTTGCTGACAGCTGTCTCCCTTGCTTGCAGTGTGCAGGGCTTGCTTTCACAAACAGTGCTTCCGGTCCTCCGAGTGCCCCCGCTGTGCGAGGATCACAGCTAGGAGGAAACTTCTGGAAAGTGTGCCCTCTGCAGCAACATGATGCCCCTGAGTATTGTGAAAAAGACTGTTCAACATGCCTTGTGATTACACCAATTTGTGTCTATGATTGGTGACATTGTTTTAGATACCAAGTGTTGTATAATAAGGAAAAAGGTGGTCAATATTCTCTTTATTGTATATACTTAATATTTCAAAAGAATGCAGATTCTGTGATTAAGCACAGGATTAATAGTGGTTTTGTTTACAAATGTTCTATGTTTTGGCTGCTATTGGTTTTTTAAAGAGTTTTTTATACATTTGTATTTGAATAGTTATGTTGAACTGATGTTGAGCCATTTTGTGGTGTGTGTGTGTGTGTGTGTGTGTGTGTGTGTGTGTGTGTATGAATTGTAACTGACAAGATGAATTACTCAATTTCTCTTCCTCTAAAGCTTGTTTGATGAAACTGATTGGTACTTTCAGTGAACAAAAATATGACCCAAAATCTGTTTGCTCTGGCTTTTATTTCATTAGAAAGAGACCTCCATTTAAATGCCATTTCATGATTGTGTCAATCTTACACATTTTGTTTACTCCAGAGTTTGAATAAAGAGTACACATTTCTTCTGCAGATTTATTTTGTAATGAGTTTGAGTTGCTTAGCAGGGCGTGTAGGTCCAGTTGAAGTGCAGTTTGAAGCAGTTACCTCTAGATGGCACTCTTTCAGATGGCACAAATTGAACGTGTATTTGTTGTCTCTGTTCCACCCACTGCAGTGTCAAGGGAGGCAGGAGTAGAACTCCCTCCCTGCCTTTGAGGATCTTGCTTTATACATGTAAAACTGAACATAAGGTATTTGCAGCTTTAAACAAACTGGGGAAAATACTCTTAATGCACAGTGTGATTCTAGTGACAACATTAAAATCATAGACATTGACTGATAAGATTAAATGAATCACAAAACCTTTATGAATTTCTTTTTCCTAATAGTTCTTATATGTTTTCCTGAGACATGTGAGCCTATTTTTTTCTTCAGCTTTCTATATACTTGCTCCTACTTGAGAAAGGGGCCTTGAGGCTGGGTCTCTTCGTGTTACATCTTTAGACTGAACGGTATTCAACCTAGGGTTTGGGTATTACATTCCCTGAGGTTCACATGCCCTAACTAAACCGATCTTGATTTTCTCAGACAGCACAGGCAGGCAACAGGGACACAGGGACAACAGGACAGGTTGTCCCCAACCCCATCCAACCATGTGTATGTGTGTTTTTTATTCAATGGGATAGTATTGAGCACATGAAAGAAATGAGTGACTTCCGTCAGTCTCTTTTCATTCAGTCTTCTCATTCTGTCAATTGTTTTCTCGTCCTCAATGTCTCTGCCAGAGCTGTGCTCACATTCATTATTTAAGTCAGACCTTTTTTTTAAGTAATATAGACCTATAGGCACATAGGATAAATAGAACCAGACTCCAAACAATGTTTCAGTCTTGCCCATTGCTCATATTCTCTGTTAGGAATCAAGGGTGAGGGTGGTATGTTCACATACCTTTCTGAGGTAAACGTCTGTATCTCCATTTACAGGTAAGGAAACTGAGGCCTAGAGAAGAGAAATAACTTTCCTAGGTTCCCACAGAAAGTGCATGATGGAGCTGGGGTTGGCATTCAAGTCCACCTGTCTCCAAAGCCCATGCCTAGCCCCTGCTTCCTTTGTGATGTCTTTTTGAGACAAAGGAGTAAAAACGACTTTCATTGGTCAGTGTTGCTCGAACCTGCAGAAGCAGCATTGGGCTGTTTCTCACATCAGTGTTGATTTAAGGCAGCTGCTGTGGCTCAAGCATTGCTTGAAGGGCTCTGTGCTCAGGGTGTCTGTGTTTGTAAGGCACTGGTGAGCATGAGTGTGCGTGTATGTGTGTTACATATCTTTGATATTAAGGAAGAGTGCACAGCAGTTGCCAGGAAGTGATGCTTTTGATTTTTTGTTTTGAGGAAGAATGAAGTCATTTAAACAACTGCAGTGTGGGGATTGGTCTGAGACTTTGTTCCTCTCCAATGTGATGATAGAGGCTTCTTCCCAGCAAGGCACCTGTTATGGAAGTGATCTTCTGCCCACGCGTAGCACCCCACAGGGAAGTCATTAGTTGTGGCATATACAGCTCTTTAGTGGGTTTTCTTGATTGTGTGGGTTTTCTGTTCAACTCTTCCTTGGCTGCCGGCAGGAAGATGAATGCTTGTCAGACCATTACCCACTGTGAGGCATCAGTTGCAGTGCTATAAAGGTCTGTGATTCATTTTCTGCCTCTACACTCTTCGCATGGACAATGCCAGTAATGTGTCATTTACAGTCATGTTCTCAACTGCAGGGAGGAAGTTGCACCATCTCGAGGCAGAGCCTATAGGATGAGGAGGGGCAAGCTATCCCAAAGACGTTCTGGTGTGTTGACCTGGGTGAGAATTATCTGCCAGGACTTCAGATTAGATCCAAGATACACCACTTTCTGCCTACCCACGGTGACTCTGGCTGCTCTAGTTTGGTTTGTTGACTCCTCCAAACCTCATGCTGAAATCTGAGCCCCAGTGCGAAGCTGGGCCTAAGAAGAGGAGTTTAGGTCAGGTGGGGGATCCCTCGTGAATAGCTTGGTGCTGTCTTTGCGATAATGAGTGAGTTCTCACTCTTAGTTCCCATGAGAGCTGGTTGTTATAAAGAGCCTGGCCCCTCCTGCCCTCTCTTTGCCTCCTCTGTTTCCATGAGGTCTCTGCACACTCAGGCTCCCCTTCCCCTCTACTATGAGTGGAAGCAGCTAGAAGTCCTCACAGAAGCAGATGCTGGTGCCATGCTTGTACAGCCTGCAGAACCATGAGCCAAATTAACCTTTTTTCTTTATAAATCAATCACCCAGCCTCAGGTATTCCTTTATAGCATCACAAATAGAGACTGGAGAAGCCATTTAAATTATCTGAGCCTCCGTTTGTAAAATGAGGGATATGACTGTGTGGTTGAGATGAGGATTAGAAATGAAAATGAAACACCCATTAGATACGAAAATGAGTCATACCCCCTATTTTCTGTATCTCTGGGTAAGTTACTCTCTGGGTTTCAGTTTAATCTGTACTACAAGGATTAGAACAGTAGCTACTGCTGTGGGTTGAATTGTGTCCCATGAAAAGATATGTTAAAGGTCTAACTCCAGGTGTCTGTGCTGTGACCTGTTTGGAACCCGGGTCTTTGCAGATGTGGTTAAGTTAGGTTGAGTTTTGATCTAGTGACTGGTGTCCTTATAATAAGAAGAGGGAAACTGAGAGCGCAGAGAAGATACAGGGGAAGAGCAAAAGCAGAGGTTGGGGTGATGCATCTACATGCTGAGGAGCATCAGGGATTGCTGGTGACCACCAGAAGCCGGAGAGAGGCATGGGGCACGTTGTTCCTCAGAGCCTTCAAAGAAAACCAGCATGGCTGACCCTTTGATTTCAAACTTCTGGCATTGAGAATTATGAGAGAATAAATTCCTGTTCTTTTTTGTTTGTTTTTTGAGACGGAGTCTTGCTCTGTCACCCAGACTGGAGTGCAGTGGTGTGATCTCGGCTCACTTCAATTTCTGCCTCCTGGGATCAAGAGATTCTCCTGTCTCGGCCTCCTGAGTAGCCGGGATTACAGGCACCCGCCACCACACCTGGTTAATTTTTGTATTTTTAGTAGAGTTGGGGTTTCACCATGTTGGTCAGACTGGTCTCGAGCTCCTGACCTCAGGTGATCCACCTGTCTCGGCCTCCCAAAGAGTTGGGATTACAGGTGTGAGCCACCACACCCAGCCCTGTTGTTTTAAACCCTCCAGAGTGTGGTCATTTGTCGGACACTTTGAAATTCAAACCTGCAGGAAGGAACATGGTAGACATGTCACGGAGAGGTTTGGCACTCCAGTTTCTGCCCCCAGGTCTGAGCCTGCATGGCCGGCTTAGATGCCAGATGCCACCTGCGCAAAGCTTTCCTGAAGTCATCGCCAGGGAGGGTGAACTAGAGAACTGCACTGTGTCATCTGTCAACCTCCTTTAGAAGCATGCTTCCTTAAACCAAGCATTTAAGGATCTCTACCTTTAAATCATTTCCCAACTGGTTTGGGAAGGGAAACTGTTGTTCCCCTTTTTCACTTCACTAGAAACTAAAATAGTGCTTTTGTGAGTGATGCTGAGGTAGCAGGCTGCAGACACAATTGGGAAGCCTCAGCACAAATGGAGAAAATGAGAGTTTCTGCATCCTCGCATGTCTGCGCAGCTCTCCCAGCTGAGGGAACTAAGGATTAAAGAGCTTAACCACATACATTAAGCAAACTGTGTATTTTTTCCTTGCACTTTTTTTTTTTTTATTGAGACAGGGTCTGTCTCTGTCACCCAGGCTGGAGTACAGTTGGCGTGATCTCGGCTCACTGCAGCCTCCGCCTCCTGGGTTCAAGTGATTCTCCTGCCTCAGCCTCCCGAGTAGCTGGGACCACAGGCGTGCACCACCACGTGCAGCTAATTTTTTTCTATTTTTGGTAGAGATGGTATTTCGCCATGTTGGCCAGGCTGGTCTCGAACACCCGACCTTGTGATCTGCCCACCTCGGCTTCCCAAAGTGCTGGGATTACAGGTGTGAGCCACTGCCCCCAGCCCTTCCTTGCACTTTTTCTGGCCTTTACCTCTGCTTCCAGCCTTCTCTCTCCCCCAGTGCTGCCCCCTCTTTTCTCATCCTGCCGTGTTCCTGCCTTCATGGTAGAGTCTTCCATAAAAATAACATCAACTTTTCTAAGGGACTCCTTCCCATTTGATCACTTGTCGTGGGGGAGGAAAGGGGTGATAGTTTTGGCCCATGGGTATGATGAGAATGTAGAGTGGACAGTTAACAGTCAGGAAACCTACATGGAAAGGGTGGCTTAGATACTTTCAAGTGGGGTGACTTTGGACGGATCATTTAATCTCTGCATCTGGGCTCCCTTATCTGGAAAGTGGTGCATAACACCTACCTTGCAAGGTGATTGTGTGCATCTATCAAGATAATGGAAGTGAAAGTGCGTAATGTACAGCACACAGAGACATAGCTTAGGACAGTTACTCTCTTCTGGTGCTAGTGCTAATGAAAATCTAACGCTGGTGATTTCCACCCCCAGAGCACGTCAGTTGTTACTGGATTTCCTCAGAGCCACCTCCCTGCTAACCTTCTCTGGTTGTCAGGGTCCAGATTGCCCACATTTTGGCTGAGCTTCCCAAAGCCCCATCTTTGGATGAGAGAATTGGTGTGGGAGTGGCACAGCCTAGTAGGGTTGCCAAATTGGGTGAATAAAAATCCAGGCACCCAGTTAGACTGAACTTGAGACATACAAGTAAGTTTTTACTGTATGTATGTCCTGTGTGGTATTTACATGTTTCTTCCAACCCTGAACTCTATAGAAAGCTGGTAGACACCTTTCTTGTGCTGTGGCCATTCACGGTGGCCTGTGAGCTAACATGATATTCTGACCATGTCCTGACCAGTCCCAGAGCACGTGCCACCTTCTTGGCCAGTCATTTTACCCAGGGAGCTGCTCTTGGTGGCCATGGCCAACTGAGCATGCTGATATATGTGCATCCCCACAAAGCTCTCCTGGTACTGGAAGACTGGCTGCAATTTCCAGGTCTCCATCGCCCATCTTCTGCATCTGGGGTGATCTCATGTATCCAGCAATTCTGAGTTGAAGACAATTTAAAAATCTATCACTGACCATCAGCCTTGCTCAGGAAGCACAGGTATGAACCTGACCCAGTGCCAGCTCGAGAACCTTGCAGCCTCCAAAGCTGACAGTGTTAAACAGTCAGAATCACCTGATTCCAGCTCCTCCTCAGGCTCTGACTTGGTTCTAAAACATGACCTATAAAAATGCTACAGTAAGTAGTCTTCCTCACACCATGGGGGCAGGAGCGTGGGTCAGGCTGCATACCACAAATGCCACCAGACCCTCCCATTCCCTTGCACAGTAGTCCTAGGACCCCTGGAGAAGTCTCCCAAAGGTGCATGCTAGGGAACACTCTCCATATGCATATACATTACAAACACAAACAGACAGAATTTGTTGCCTTTTTCTGACCAAACCTGATTCCAATTAGGTTAACTTCCTCTATTAACTACCTCCTCTCCTCCCCAACCTGAAGTTGATGACCATATGCCATGTTGTCTCTGCTCTAGTGTCCAGATGTCCAAAGCATAGGCCACGGCTGACCCGATGCCCCATGCCAGGCCCCTGACCCTAGCCCCGCCAGCCAGCTGGGTCCGTGTGGGTCCATGTGGGATCAGTAGCTGCTCCCTTCCAGTTCCCCACAGATGAGGAAAAAAGGCAGAAAAGGGAGGTAGGGTTAAGATGATACAGTCAGTTACAGCACCTCTACTGACATTCTGGCTCCCAAAGTTTTGTGGCTGATGTTTCCTCCCTTGTCCTTTCTGTCCTTGTAAGTTTATGTCTATAAAATAATTCCTTAATTGTTGTTTTTGAGCAGTCTTTCTACCATTGCTTTAGAGGGACTTTAGCAGTATGCAAAAGTAAACATGTTCAGGCTGCCATTTCCATTTTTACAGGAAGCTCAAGCTCACAGTCTTTTAATTTTATTAATGTGGTTAAGCTTACACTCATAACCGTTGCACTATGCCTCACCTCTACATTTCACTGTCTCAGAAGCACTTTTAACAGGGGGACTAGTATGTTTGTGCCTTTAGAAAGTTAACTCGGGTGATGGTGTGGAAGTTGGAGATAGAATTGTGGCAGGAAGGCTGTTCTGAGGCTAGTATTGACAAAACCCCATTACAAGAAGGACTGCTGTGGACTCTCACCTCACTGGGAGCGTCACTCAATGCTGGGGGCTATAAGTTCTAAAGTTGGATTAAAAATTACTTACTAGAAAGTTATCATTTAAAACCTCTTAAGCAGCAGCCACATGGGAGATAAACATATGGAGGCTGAATAAGTCCAGCAAAGCAAGGCTGTTCCTTACTTTGGAATAGATTGCTGTTCTAACACTTGAACAACAGAAAAAGTAGTCGACTTGCATTTGTTGAATTTTTAAAAATTGTCTTCAGATGTTATTTTCACGCTCATGGTGGCATTATACATGCCGTGGGGACCAAGAACCCCCAGGGGACACAGGCTCTTGTCTGCCTCTTCCCGCAGCACAGCCTCCTTTCTTTTTTTTGGGTCTTTTTTCCTTCTCTTTTTTTTTTCCGCAAGCTTTTGGTTAAATTGTGGTTAAGTCAAACATGCAGATGATGAGACTGTAGTGCAATAACGAGAAAGGAAGCCAGATTGCTGCGGTGAGGATAAAATGGTTTTGTACCTACATAATCGTGGCTATTTAAAAAATATTCCTCAATTCTTCCTCCTCTTAGTCTTTATTCCAAACTTACCTGCAGATTTTCTCTCACATTTTTTACTTTACAGTATTGATGGGGGGGTGAAATGAATGATTGTTTCCCCCGACAACCATCTAAATTCCCTTCCTACTTTTGGGAAATCTCAATCTGGTGATTCTTGCTGGGAGCCAAGGCCACGTCCTGCCATAAATGCAAACATTTCCAGTCTTCTTCCTTCTCTGACCTTTTTTTGCAGCCAGGGGACTGGCAGGCGACCCAGAAACCACAGATTGGATGCATCCCAGCAGTTGTGAAATCAGGATCTTGTGACACAGGGAGGCGGGGCTGAGGAGCACCCATTCCAGGGGGCATAGCCTTGGTCTGATTGTGCCTGAGGTTCTGGCCATTGTAGGCTCCTCATTTCAGATTCTTTCCAAGTATGGCTCTTTATCCTTGCCTGCTGTTCTGGAAGTTCCTGATGTCCTTTCTACATATCTCTGTTCTGCTTAAAGCAACTGGAGCAGATGACTCTTTCTTTAACCGTGAACTCTGACAGATTTTTTAAAAATGGGGGAATTTTCCAAGAGCCTGGCTCCAGTCCACAGCCACCAGAGTAACATATGCCAAGGGACAGAGGTGTGTGCACACACCTCCAAGTACACGCATACAGCCTTATCTACGTAGGCTTTCTTTGCTGTTTCGATTGGGTTTGAGACTTAAGCATCTTTGACTGCTGGTGAGAAGGGTCAGGCTGCACTTGCTGCTCAGGTTCAGAGCCTGGGGGAGGGGATAGAGTGAGAAGAAGGAAGTGGGGGAGGAGGAAGCCCATGGCCGAGAGAGGCATGACTCTCACCCTTGCTTTGCCCTAGCACAGGCAGTGTTGATCTCTGAGGGCCTCGCATCCAATTTAAGGTCTTATCTGGTCTGGTGAGGACAAAACACATCTTTTTTGAATAGAAGTGAGTCTGCATTTGCATGCCTTTTCACTGTTTCCAGCTGTTACAATTAGCAGACCATTATAAAGCCGCAGAGGTGCTTCTGCTGAATTTTTGGTTGGTATTTCAAAGCAGAAACCAAGAAGGATTGTGCCATTAAAATCAAGAAGAAAACGTAAGGGGAAGTCTTTCCTCTTTATCAGCCTGGAAAACTCCCGTTCGTCCTTTGTCGCCATCCTCTGCGAAGCTTAGCCTTGTTCTGCAGCCCTTCTCAGTATTAGTTACTCTTTCTGCTTTATTGTTATTATTTTGGTTATTTCATTTATTCTATTTATTTATTTTTTGAGACAGAATCTCTCACTGTAGTCCGGGCTGGAGTGCAGTGGTGTGATCTTGGCTCACTGCAACCTCTGCCTCCCAGGTTCCAGCAATTCTCCTCCCTCAGCCTCTCAAATGGCTGGGATGACAGGCGCCCAGCATGCCCAGCTAATTTTTGTATTTTTTAGTAGAGACAGGGTTTCACTATCTCGGCGAGGATGGTCTCAAACTCCCCTCGACCCTGTCCGCCTTGGCCTCTCAAAGTGCTGGGATTAGGGCGTGAGGCACTGTGCCCAGCCTGCTTTATTATTTTCTATACCTTGTATAGATTTATACTATTACACATTTTTACTGATTATTAGTCTGACTCCCCCTATGCGGTTTCTGAGGGTATCTTGAGTATCTCTGAACATTTTACTCACAACACTTCTGACACCAAATGTGGGGGGGGGTTTTCCACACCAATGACCAGTTCTCCTCTCAGGACACGGGCCGGGTGTCCCACAGTTTAATTCAATCCTGGCACTAAGTACTTGGAGTTAGTGTTGGACTGTACAGGTTTAAGCGCTCAGTCCCCAAAGACTGTGCTCACTTCAGATGCCAGACCCAAGTATTGGGTGCCAGGCTACTCACATTGCTGTCTAATTTGGCTGCAAAGTTGGAGGTTCTCACAAGCCTCCCCCAGTTTCAGGTTCAGTAATTTACGAGGATGACTCAGAGCTCAGAAAAGGATCTGTATTAACCAGTTTATTATAAAAGGTGCAACTCAGAAGCAGCCCAATGGAAGCGATGCGTAGGGCAGAGTATGTTGGAGGGCGCAGTGCTTCCACACTCTCTCCGGGTACAGCACCCTCCCAGCGCCTTGATGTGTCCACCAACCTGAAAGCTCTCCAAGCCCCATGGGATTGCTACGTTTTACCCACGCAGATTTTCTTTCTATTTTTCGAAGGCATTGAACTCCTGCCTCAGAAGACACTGTTTTCTCTTCCTTCCCGTGGCTTCCCATCTTCAAATGTTGGGTTGCATCCCAACCTCAGAGCTCAGCTCAGCTCCCTTACCCTCCCCTTCGACCCAGTGGCTCTTGTTCCTACATGTCTCCAAGTCAACACGATTATTTTTTCGTTGTAGCTTGTAACACAAGTTACGATTCTCTTATGTGCTCCCTTCTGACAACCACTGCCCTCAGTAGCCGCTAAACTGAGGCCACGCACAGTTCATTCGTTTGGCACATACCAGCTACATACATACATACCTCTGGCACATACCAGCTACTCTGTATATCTTATTGAATGAATGGATCATTGATTAAGGTAAAAATAAGTGAGAAAATCAGGATAAAGATAAGAGGAGAAAATATACCATGAATTCAGGGGGAAATGTCAGAATACAAAATGCAAGTGCGAGATGCTTTACCTTCACTAACGGGAGCATAAATTTGGCCTTGAACTTTCTCACAGCTAATATGGAGAGCAGTACTCTCACTTATGTGATTCAAGCCCCTGAGATAAAGATCAGACCTTTTAAAATCAGGAGAGATGCAATTATTCCTAGAAATCGCCCCTGAGAGATATTTCTCTTGGAGGTCAGGTAGAGCCTCAGGACATCCTAAATTAATATATTAGAGCTTCAGTTAAATTTCTGCTTGATCGTAGCTGCTTTCTGCTGAAAGCAGCTTCCCGCCTAAGCCCCTTGAAGGAGGACCATATTTATTTCTTGTTATTTATTTTAATTTTTCTCTAAATGGAAAAGTAATATGCTATTATTTCTGATTATAAAAGTTGTTCGTGTTTCCAAACCTTTGAAAATGTATGAGGTTTGTTAGCTGTTCTCCTACACCTATTAAAAAGGGGATTATTCAGCAAATTCTATTATGTAAACTGTTTTTCCCACTCAGTAGTATTTTTGGATATCTTTTCATGCCAGTTCACATAGCTCTGCATAGTGACTTTAAGGCCTGTATTCTATTCTATTCTGTGGTTCTATCATAGTTCATTTGACTAATCTAATTTTTGTCCAAATATTTTGCTGTTATGAATACCCTAATATTTTTTGCGAGTATAAAGGTATAATATTATACCTATAGCTTTATTCATGGGTCTAATTGATTATTTAGGATGCGCTTTTCTGTTCTTTCTTTCTTCTTTGTTTTTTTGAGACAAAGTCTTGCTCTGTCACCCAGGCTGAAGTGTAGCAGCACAATCTCAGCACACTGCAACCTCTGCCTCCTGGGTTCAAGTGATTCCCTGTCTCAGCTTTCCAAGTAGCTGGGACTACAGGTGCCCACTACCATGCCAGGCTAATTTTTATATTTTTAGTAGAGATGGGGTTTCGCCATGTTGGCCAGGCTGGTCTCGAACTCCTGGCCTTAAGCGATTCACCTACCTCGGCCCCTCAAAGTACTGGGATTACACGCGTAAACTACTATGCCTGGTCTCTTTTCTTTCTTTCTCCCTTCTTTACTTCTTATATTTCTTTCAGGCTACTTCTTTGGCACCAGTTTAAAATTTTGTCATAAGATTTATTCTAGAAAAAGGAACTGCTAGGTCAAAATGTGAGTATAATTAACATTTTTATAAATATTTCCAAATTACCTTCCCTAATGATGAATCGATTAATACACTGTCTGGTTGTGACTGAGAATTTCCATTTTTCAGCAATATCCCAAACACCACACTTTTTTTTTTTCATTTTGCTTTTTGCAGCTTTATTGAGGTATAATTGACATACACTAAACCACACATATTTACCATCATTCATTTAAACCTTTGCCTGTTGATGACAAATGATATGTTACTGATGTAATTCACATTTCTTTCTTTACATATGAGATTCAGCATCTTAGCATATGTTCATAGAACATTATTTTGACTGTTGCCTGTTCTGTGGCCCATTTTTCACTAAATTTTTAGTCTTTTTCTTAAAGATTTATGATTGAAACTCCAATTTGGATTTGCCATTAAAATCAAGTTAAAGGTAAAATCTCAATTTGTCCCCAGTGGCTTGGCTGACATCGGTGTTAGGGCCTGCCTTATCTGATACTGTGACATCACTAACCACCAGATAAGTAAGGGTGTAAAAAAGGAAAATGACGTCGGTTGCATAGAAAGCTGCTCTTGGTCACTGGTTCATGGTGTGCAGGTCTACGCAAACCAGCCCCCAAAGCTTAAGGTGCTGAGAGGCTGAAGAAAGAGGCTGACAAATCTAGTTTCTCAGAAGCATTTAGTAGGGACTTATGAACAGAAGCAATGTCTTGGACAGCCATGAGACAGTAAATCTTCATGCCTGCCCTCCAAAAAGTATCATTTATATAGCAGTCTTTTAAGGTAGAGACACACGCAGCTCATCACGTCTCAGACTTTTTTTTTTTTTTTTTTTTTTTTAGAGACAGAGTCTCACTCTGCTGCCAGGCTGGAGTGCAGTGGTGTGATCTTGGCTCACTGCAACCTCTGCCTCCCAGGTTCGAGTGATTCTCCTGTCTCAGCCTCCCGAGTAGCTGGGACTATAGGCGCATGCCACCATGCCCAGCTTATTTTTGTATTTTTAGTAGAGAGGGGTTTCACCATGTTGGCCAGGATTGTCTCAGTCTCTTGACCTCGTGATCTTCCTGCCTCGGCCTCCCAAAGTGCTGGGATTACAGGCATGAGCCACTACGCCCAGCCACGTCTCAGACTTTCTTCCCAAGACTAATGACCACTGGGGAGGTTAGATGAGCATCTTTATGAGGAATTATCTATGCCACAGGCATTGTTTAAAGATCTTGCTGAAGAACAACACCTTGGTCTGCAGGAGTCAAACATCTGTCATCATGGCAGTTCCACTTCAAGATGGCATCACTCTTGCCGTGCAACAGGCTGTTTTCCTAGAGTCTGTCAGGGTTCTGTCAGAGAAGCAGACCCAATAGGACATGCGCGCGCGCATGCCCACCCACACACACACACACACACACACACACGTTCATTTGTTTGTTTGTTGATCGATTGCAAGGAATTGGCTTACATGCTTGTGGGACTGACTAGCCAAATCTGAACTCTGTAGGGCAGGCCATCAGGAAGGGAAGGCTAGAACTGAGCTGAAACTGCAGTCCACAGGTAGAATTTCTTCTCCTCAAGGAAATCCCAGTTTTGCTCTTAAAGCTTTTCACTGGCCAGAGAGTCCACCAGACTATCCAGGATAGTTTTTTTTACTTAAAGTCAATTGATTACGGATGTTAATCACTTCCACAGAATACCTCCACAGAAACACTTACACTAGTGTTGGATTAAATAGCAGGGTACTATAGCCCAGCCATGATAACACATAAAACTGACCAGCAGAGTTCTCAATCCTCAATCATCTGAGAAAAGGAGGGTAGGGTCAGGACCAAATGGTATGCAGATGAGAGGAGATAACAGAGTTTTCATAGCTCTTATAGGGACAGCAATTAAATCTGCAAACCACTGGGAAAATCTTTAATTTAAGATATTTTCTAAATCACTCACTTTTCATCCAGGTAGTGAGAAAGTACCAAGCCACTGGAAGGAGTTATACTTTCCTGAAATGCAGATACCTTTTATTTCTTCCTTTCTTCCTTCTACCTGTTCTCATCTCTTTCCTCTCCCAATTACTTCCTTCCTCTCTCCCTTCTTCCTTCCTTCCTTCCTTTTTTCTCTTAAGGAAGTTAACCTCTTACATGGACAGTTGGTTGATCTTCCAACCAGGGTAGCACCCTAGAAAAAAATAAAAGGAACCCAATGGAGCCAGCTCTGTGAGGACAAATACCATCATCTTCATCAGCAATGTTCCACTGTCTATCTACTGCGGGCAGTGTTTTTTTTTTCTTTTTTAAAGTATAATAAGAATTGTAATATACTTTGTATAAAGTATACATATAAAAATGCTACGTAAAATTTTAAGGTTTTAAAATTTTATGTAGCATTTTTATATGTATACTTTATTATATATTTTATTTATTTGATAGACATTTTACAACAGCTCTGTAAGATGAGATTTTATTATTTTCATTTTACTGTTGGGACAGCTGAGGCACAGAGAGGTGCCTGCTCAATGTCATCCAGCTAAAAAGTGGAAGAGGAAGAAGAGCACACATGGAGGTGATTTATCCCTTAGTTGCCTTCCTCCTACTGTGTTTCTTATTGGAATATTTATATGCTCCATAATTAATTTTTCAAGGCCTTTAGTTTATTCAAAATAAAGCGTTCAACTCTTTGGATGAAAACCTTTTAGATATTTTAACATAAAATAAGTGAATAAGGCTTGGGTTAGTCCATTTTGTATTGCTGTAAAGGAGTACCCGAGGCTGGGTAATTTATAAAGAAGAGAGGTTTATTTGGCTCATGGTTCTACAGGCTGTACAAGAAGCATGGAGCCAGCATCTGCTTCTGGTGAGGCCTCAGGAAGCCTTCTTCATGGTGGAAGGTGAAGGGGGAGTAGGCATGTCATGTGGTGAGAGAGGAAGCAAGAAGATCCCCCGTTCTTTGAAACAACCAGCTGTCCCATGAACTAATGGAGTGAGAACTCACTCATTGCTACAAGGATGGCACCAATGTAATCATGAGGGATCCATCCCCGTGACCCAGCCACCTCCCATTAGGCGCCACCTTCAGCACTGGGGATCGTATTTCAACATGAGATTTGGAGGGGCCACACATACAAATCATATCCTCTATCTATACACCACAATTTTATTGCATGCACAGGACACATTCTTCTGCTGAGCAGGTATCCTAGGAAACCAACGTTGTGGAAAATTGACTAAAAGGAATGGAATGATATTACAGGATATTTTCATGGAGTTACAGAAACTTATGCAATTGTTTCTGTAATTGTATCTATTAGGGATATTTGTGTCTAAAATAGAGAACTGGTTATTTAGAAACAAGGTTCTCCTCCCATAAATGGACCTGGGGTCCCACTAACAATAGTATTGGATTTTAGAGGTGCAAATTAGTTGTAGTCCTGCCTTTCACACTGCACATGGAAATAACTGAGAGACACATGAATCAGACAGATATTACTGATGGAGCACATTGCTGAGTAGGCTTAATCTTCAGCCTTGAATTTAACAGATACTCTGAGTTCCAGTCTCCTGCCAGCATCCATCTAATGGCAGAGCCTGCCCAGTAATTGAAGAGAAAGCCCAGGTGGCTCAGTGCAGCCATCGAGTTCCTTCTCCCAAACTCACCACAATGACAAGTCATTCTTCCTCCCAGGTCAGCTTCTACACATGAGTGTGGCTGTGCCCATGGTACAATACTGGAATACTTCCATGCAGCTGAGAAATAGCATCCTCTCTATCATCCAGCCCTCCTTCCGCTTCAGACCTCCCGGTGACAGCACCTGGCACAGCAGGGGCACCAAAGACCCTTCCAGTGGCATCTTTTCTGACTGGTGGTGACCATGCTTCACTGATTGTTAAATGTTCTGACTGTCGTATCCCAGGTGTGGAGAAAGGGGCCAGGAACATCCCTCACCTCGTCTTTTCTATCGGGGAATCATGATTCCCTGCTTGGTATGGAAACCTGAGGTGCAGGGAGAAGTATCTCCCCCAAATAACGTTACTTTCCAGCACTCTTTTCCAAAACTCAGCAGTCATTAAAAGCCTTTATCTGGCTGGGCGCAGTGGCTCACACCTGTAATCCCAGCCCTTTGGGAGGCCGAGGCGGGCGGATCACGAGGTCAGAAGATCGAGACCATCCTGTCCAACACAGTGAAACCCTGTCTCTACTAAAAACACAAAAATCAGTCAGGCCTGGCTGCACACACCTGTAGTCCTAGCTACTCAGGAGGCTGAGGCAGGAGAATTGCTTGAACAGGGAGGCAGAGGTTGCAGTGAGCCAAGGTCGCACCATTGTACTCCAGCCTGGGCGACAGATCAAGACCCCATCTCAAAAACAAACAAACAAAAACCCCTTTATCTGTGTAGCAGTAGCTCATTATAGAAATAATTGTACATTATAGCAATATTGTTTAGTTACAGCATTTAGTAATCAAACTGCGATCTCTGAAAGCAATTCTAAACCCTTTAGAGACCTGGAAGAGACACCCAGTCATAAGAGTTGTGAAAGTTCTGGGGAAAATTTCCAGAGTTGCTCTTTCTCCTGTCCATTAGTTGGGTTGATTCTCCTTATCAATCAGAATCCTCCTGAACCTGCCCCAAGATATGGGATGAGCCATCAGTTGGGCCAGCAGCCCAGTGAAGACTCTGCAAGTCCTTGATTCTCTGTCCCGGTCCAGACTGACAAATTGCTAGAAAGCAATTATTTTAGCTCAGCATAATGCAGACCATGGTAATACTCATCAGCTTAACCTGACTTCTATACTTTCCTGCATGTTTTCTTTCTACTTTTTGAACTTCAAAGTTCTGCATGTGCTGCAGTGAGATACCACTGCACACCCTCTCAAAAGTCCACAACTTAAAAGATTGACAATACCAAATGTTGGCGAGGATCTGGAGCAATAGGACCTCATGCATCGCTGGTGGAAATACCAAATGGTTCAGATACTTTGGGAAACAGTTTGGCAGTTCCTTACAGAGTTAAACATACACTCACCATATGACCTAGAAATTCCACTCCTACATATTTATCCAAAAGAACTGGAAAACACCCCAAAGTCCATTAACAGAATGAATAAACCAATCTTGTTTTATTCGTATAATAGGATACTACCGGCATTAAAAAGAACAAAGTGCTTATAAATCCAAAAGCCAGAAGCAAAAAAGAACATGCTGAATGAATCTATCTACATGAAATTCTATAATAGGCAAATTAATAGTGAAAGAAAGCACATCTTGTCGTAATCACCCTGTAAACTCTAAAATGGGATATTCTAATTATATACAATTTATTCTCCAACAAGTTTTCATAATGTCCATGTAGATTTCCAAGTGACTTTTTTCAGAAATCACATACAGAACTTCAAAGAAAATCAACTGTATTGAAGTATAACTTGAATACAATAAAATACAACCATTGTAAGTGTTGTATTGTTTGATGAAGTTTTGACAAAGATATACATCCAAGTGTACTCCCCAGTTAAGATATAGAACATTTCCTTCTTTCTTTCTTTCTTTCTTTCCTTCCTTCCTTCCCTCCCCTCCCTCTTTCCTTTCCCTTTCCCTTTCCCTTTCCTTTCCTTTCCTTTCCTTTCCAACAAAGTCTCACTGTGTCGCCCAGGCTGGAGTGCAGTGGCAAGATCTCGGCTCACTGTAACCTCCACCTCCTGGGTTCAAGCAATTCTCATGCCTGAGCTTCCAGAGTAGCTGGGATTACAAGCGCCCACTACCACGCCTGGCTAATTTTTGTATTTTTAGTAGAGATAGGGTTTTACCATGTTGGCCAGGCTGGTCACGAACTCGTGACCTCAAATGATCCGCCTGCCTCAGGCTCCTAAAGTGCTGGGATTACAGGTGTGAGCCACTGTGCCTGGCAATATAGAACATTTCTGTCATCTAGCAAGCAAAGTCCTAATTGGAACCCCAGAGGATCTCGTTAAAGAAGCAGGGCTAAACTAAGTTCAGCTGAGGGAGCCATCCATCGTGTCCTCTTCCTACACATACACACAGCTGCCCCTGTAGTTACCCACACCCTGCATCTCTAATTTCTACCCACAAGCAATCACAGAAACAAAAATGTTCAGATTACTTCAGCTCTCTCTTCTCAGGCTAAAAGAGATGGGGCTCAGAACTAAAAGCTAGAAAAATGTGGCATTTGATGGTTGCAAATCACCTTCCTAATGTCCTCGTTAAAGAAATCTCTACACGTTTCTGGGGTGCCGGATAGAAGATAACTTTTAAATGGCATTTTGCAGGTTGTGAATGTTTTCACCTGCAAGGTCTGCACTTGTTGAGCATGATAAGAGTGACAGCTAATGCCAACACTGTGCGTGTGCTTCGAGGGTGAAGATGCCTTCCAGAGCACCAGGTGCTCACTGCCCTAAGCCAAGAGCAGCTGGCCACTGACTCCTTACTTTCCCCAGGGAGTATCTGGGAAGTAGAAACCCGAAGTCAGAGTGGACTGAGAGAGGCATGTGGTGTGTCACTACTTCTAGAATGGACTGTACAGAAAGCACATGGAGAGGCATGGTAAGACTTGAATTTGCACCTAGTCTAAGCCCCAGCTGCTAAGGAAACCAGCTCTGGGGTTCAGCCTCTGCTAGAACATGCTCAGAAAGCACAGCACGCATTCATCTGACCTCCTATCCGTCACACCCCAGTCCCAGTTCCACACTCTAATCACCCTCAGTGAGTGGAAATATGGCCCTCATTCCAAAAGCTCTTCAGGAAGAGGAGATGTGACAAGCCAACTTTGGCCCCAAGCACCAGCACTGTTGGAAAACATAAGGAAAATGGACTTTTTCTGAACTTAGCTACTCCCTTGCTTTTGGTTGAAAAACAGAAATTTCTTACAGTAGGATCTTGACCGCTGGGGTCAGCCATGAACTGGTCTTTCCTTCATTGAGTATCTAGGTGCTCTGAGTGAATTACATCAATGAGAGAGAAAGAAAGTGATAGAGAGTCAGAGAGAGAACAAAGGAAGGAGGGGAGGAGAAAAGAGGGAGGGAGGAAGGAAGAAGGGGAAGAAGGGAGATGAAGAGAGGGATGGAGGAAGGAAGAAGGAAAGGAGGGAGGGGAAGAGAGGAAGGGAGGAAGGAAGGAGCAAAGAAGGGAAGGAAGGAAGGAAGGAAGGAGTAAATACTTGAATATCTGTGAAGAGAACCAGTGACAAAGATAGGGTTCCACGGAGCTGAGAGCCATCTCCAGATCCTTTCTCAGCCTACATTGTCATTGTCACCCAAAAGAAGTCAGAGTAGGGTTGAAGACCAAAGGGCAAGGGTTTGTTTGGACAACATGGCTCTTACCTGCATCCCTCAGGTTATATGACTAATGGAGGCAAATCTCACCTCCCTGGCTTCCATTTCCTCAGACGTATGATGAGGACAAATGCGTTCACTAAATGGGGACATTAGTTCTTTGAGTTGCTCTGTAACAAAAAGAGTTCTATGGCCTAATGCCTTGGTTTTCAACCAGGGGCACTTTAGCCCCTCAGAGGACATTTGGCAATGTCTGGAGACATTTGTGGTTGTCACACTTGGGAAGGGAAGACTCCTGCTAGCATCTAGTGGATAGAAGCTATGAATGCCATGTGCACATTTAGTGCACACACACACTGCTATGGATGCCATATGCACACCAGTGCACACACACACACTGCTATGGACGCCACGTGCACACCAGTGCACACACACTGCTATGGACACCACGTGCACACCAGTGCACACACACACTGCTATGGATGCCATATGCACACCAGTGCACACACACACACTGCTATGGACGCCACGTGCACACCAGTGCACACACACACTGCTATGGACGCCACGTGCACACCAGTGCACACACACTGCTATGGACACCACGTGCACACCAGTGCACACACACACTGCTATGGATGCCATATGCACACCAGTGCACACACACACACTGCTATGGACGCCACGTGCACACCAGTGCACACACACTGCTATGGACACCACGTGCACACCAGTGCACACACACACTGCTGTGGATGCCATATGCACACCAGTACACACACACTGCTATGGACGCCACATGCACACCAGTGCACACACACACACTGCTATGGATGCCACGTGCACACCAGTGCACACACACTGCTATGGACACCACGTGCACACCAGTGCACACACACACTGCTATGGATGCCATATGCACACCAGTGCACATGCACACACTGCTATGGACGCCACGTGCACACTAGTGCACACACACTGCTATGGACACCACGTGCACACCAGTGCACACACACTGCTATGGATGCCATATGCACACCAGTGCACACACACACACTGCTATGGACACCACGTGCACACCAGTGCACACACTGCTATGGACACCACGTGCACACCAGTTTGCACACACACTGCTGTGGATGCCACGTGCACACCAGTGAACACACACTGCTATGGACGCCACATGCATACCAGTGCACACACACACTGCTATGGACGCCACATGCATACCAGTGCACACACACACTGCTATGGACGCCATGTGCACACCAGTGCACACACTGCTGTGGACGCTCTGTGCACACCAGTGCACACACACACTGCTGTGGACGCCCTGTGCACACCAGTGCACACACACACTGCTGTGGATGCCATGTGCACACCAGTGCACACACACACATTGCTATGGATTCATTGTGCACATAGCATCCATAGCCTTTATCCACTAGATGCTAGCAGGAGTCTTACACACACTGGAATAGTCAACCATAAAATAGAAGGGAAAAATGTGATTTTTTTAGTCAATTTAAAATAATTAACTTTAAAAGGAGGCGACTAGGCGCAGTGGCTCACACCTATAATCCGAGGCAGGCAGATCATGAGGTCAGGAGTTCGAGACCAGCCTGACCAACATGGTGAAACCCCATCTCCATTAAAAATACAAAATTAGCCAGGCATGGTGGTATGTTTCTGTAATCCCAGCTACTCAGGAGGCTGAGGCAGGAGAATCACTTGAACCCAGGAGACAGAGGTTGCAGTGAGCTGAGATCACGCCACTGCACTCCAGCCTGGGCAACAGAGTGAGATTCTGTCTCAAAAAAAAAAAAAAAAAAAAAAAAAAAAAAAAAAGTAGGCCAAAGACCTTAACAGACACCTTGCAAAACAAGATACCTATCTATGCACACATGCAGTAGAATATTATTCAACCATAAAAAGGAAATCCTGCCATTTGTGACAACATAAATGAACCAGGAGGACATTATGCCAAGTGAAATAAGTCAGACACAGGAAGATGAATACTGTATGATTTCACTTATATGTGGACTCTAAAATAGTAGAACTCACAGAAGAGAAGAGAATGGCGGTTGCCAGTGGCTGGGGTGTGGGGGAAATGGGGAGATGTTGGTCAAAGGGCACGAACTGTCAATGATAAGATGAACAGGTCTTGGGATCTAATGTAAAGTATGAGAGTAAGGGATGTATTCATTAATTTGATTGTGATAACCATTACACGATATATATCCAATCATCATGCTGTACGCCTTGAACATATACAGTCTTTGTCAATTAAATAGTTTTAAAAAGAATAATGACATGGAAAAGTATTACAGTAAATTTTATTTGACCCATTGTTTCTCAGATTTCTTCAATCACTGCCCCTCTGCCCCACCAGCAGGTACACATACCCTTATAATCATCGTGTGAATGTCCCTTGATGGCAAGCCATTTGAGGAAATGCTGGCTTCGATCTCTCGGATTTTTTTGCATTTGAAAAATCCTTCAGAGGAGTTTTCCTCTGATGCGGAGTATAATGTTGGGGTCTGAATGCAGCTGCAGATGCCACTGTTGTTCACGGTTCTGTGATCTGCTAGCTGCGAGACTACAGCCACATCACTTCAGCCTCTGCTTCCTCAGTTCCCTCAGTTCTGAAGTAGTAGTAACGGGCCGGGCACAGTGGCTCACACCTGTAATCCCTGCACTTTGGGAGGCCAAGGTGGGCAGATCACTGGAGGTCAGGAGTTCAAGACCAGCCTGGCCAACATGGTAAAACCCTGTCTCTACTAAAAATACAAAATTAGTCAGGCATGGTGGAGGGCGCCTGTAATCCCAGCTGCTAGGGAGGCTGAGGCGGGAGAATCGCTTGAACCCTGGAGGCGGAGGTTGTAGTGAGCAGAGATCGCACCACTGCACTTCAGCCTGGGTGACAGAGCGAGGCTCCATCTTGGAAAAAAGAAAAAGTAATAGTAACTGCACCAGCTATTGCATAGGGATGTTGTGAGGGTTAAATTAGGTAACGTGTGTGATGTTTTAGATCAGCACCCAACACTTAGTAAGCCCTCAATTAAACATTAGTCATTGTCTGAGTGTTGCTACGATTTTGTAATTTCAAGGTGCTGTGGGTTTCAGATCTTCCCACAAGAGGGCACTGGTGACACAGCTTTGCCTCAAAATGTTTCCAGTTGAAAGACCAGGAAGCTTTGCTTGTGTCTAAGGGACTAAGGGTCCGATTTCTCATGAACTGCTCAACCACGGATTTTAGAGCTGGAAGACACCTACAAGTGATCTAATCCAATCATCAGATGTTGCAGTTACAAGTCACAGGTGGGTAAATGTGGACCAGGTGAGATTTTAGAGCTGGAAGACACCTGCAAGTGATCTAATCCAATCATCAGATGTTGCAGTTATAAGCCACAGGTGGGTAAAATGTGGACCTGGCGAGTACGACTTACAAAATCAACAGAGTCCCAGGAAAAGCGACTGCACATTCGTCCTCCGTGGAGTTGAAAGGTAGGACAGAAACACCATCTTTCTGGGTATAAAAATGCACCAAAAGTGTTAACAGCAGTGCCAGGCTGAAATGAAAAGAAGGCACTGAGGTGTATATATGTGTGTGTCTGTGTCTGTGTGTGTGAGAAAAAGAGAGAGGCACTCCAGACCTTTGAAGATACTGCTAATATTTTTTACTATTGATGGATTTGTTTTGAATTAAAAATAATTTACATATGCTAGTATATATTTCAGGGGCACATAATGATGTGATACATGTAATTATAGTGATCAGATCAGGGAAATTAGCATATCCATCATCTTAACATTTATCATTTCTTTGTGTTGGGAACATTTAATATCCTCCTTCTAGCTACGTGAGACAATATTGTTAACTACAGTGATTCTACAACGGCATAGAACACTAGAGCGTGTTCTTCCTGTATAGCTGTAGTTTTACCTCCTTTAACAAATCTCTTCCCATCCCTTCCTTCCCTTTACTCTTCACAGCTACTAGTATCCTCTGTTCTGCTTTCTACTTCTATAAGATCAACATTTTAAGCTTCCGCACATGAGTGAGAACATGTGGTATTTAACTTTCTGGCTTATTTCACTTAACCTAATGTCCTCCACTTCCACCTATGTTAACACAGATGACAGGGTTTCATTCCTTTTTGTGGCTGAATAGTATTCCATTATGTATACATGCCACAGTTTCTTTATTTATCTGCTATTGTACACCCCAGGTTAATTCCATATCTCAGCTATTGTGAAAAGTGCTGCAATAAACATGTAAGTGCAGATGTCTCAGCAATGTGCTGATTTCCTTTCCTTGGAATAAATACCCAGTAGTGAGACTGCTGGATCATATGGTAATTCTATTTGCAGTTTTTTTGAGGAACCTCTACACTGTTCTCCACAGTGGTTGGACTAGTTTACACTCCCACCAGCAGGATATGTAAGTTCCCTTTTCTCCTCATCCTCGCCAGCATTTGTTATTTTCTGTCTTTTTAATAATAGTTATCCTAACTGGGGTGAGATGATGCTTCACTGTGGGTTTGATATGTATTTCCCTCACCAAGGATATGAGTGATGTTAAACACTTTTTCATATATTTATTGGCCATTTGTATGCCCTTTGAGCAAAAGTCTGTTGAGGTCGTTTACTCATTTATTAATGGAATCGTTAGGGAATTTTTGCTGTTGAGATGTTTGAGTTCCTTGTATATTCTGGATATTAACCCCCTGTAGATGAATCGTTTGCAAATATCGTATTCCATTCTGTAGGCTGTCTCTTCACTCTGTTGATTGTTTCCTTTGCTATGCAGAAGCTTTTTAGTATAATATAATCTCAGGTGTTTATTTTTGCTTTTGTCACCTGTGCTTTTGAGACCTTATTCATATAATCTTTTCCCAGATCAATGCCGTGAAGTGGTTCACCATTGTTTTCTTCTAGTAGTTTTATGGTTTCAGGTCTTACATTCAGATCTTTGATCCATTTTGAGTTGATTTATATATAGGGTGAGAGGTAGGTCGGTATCTAGTTTCTTTCTTCTGCATATGGATATTATGTTTTCCCAGCACAATTTGTTGAAGAGACTGTCCTTTCCCCAGTGAATGTTCTTGGTATCCTTGTCAAAAATCCATGGGCTGTAGATACATGGATTAATTTCCAGGTTCTCTATTCCATTGGTCTATGTGTTTGTTGTTACGCCAGTACTATGCTGTTTTTTTTGCTACAGATAAGTAGTATAGTTTGACATCTGGTAGTGTGATGTCTCCAGCTTTGTTCATTTTGTTCAGGATTGCTTTGGTTATTCAGGGTCTTTTGTGTTTCCATACAAATTTTAGAATTTCTTTTCTATTTCTGTAAAGAATGTCACTGATATTTTGATAGGGTTGCATTGAATCTTTAAATTGCTTTGGGTAGTACAAATGTTCACATTCATGTGAACTTCTCTGTGTGTGTATGTGCGTGCATATTTATACTTCTGAGATGTCTGAGTGTAGGATACAGAAATGAAGTTCCTTTACCTCCAAATGTTTTTCTGTTTCAATGGGTATTTCTGAAAGATAAGGACATTCTTTTACATAATGAGACTTTAGTGATCAAAATCAGAAAATTAACACTGATATTGTTTTTAAAAATCTATACATTATTCCAAATTTGCCACTTGTGTTCTCATTCAAAATTTGCCACTTATTCAAAATCACACCTCGCATTTTTTTTTTGGTCATAACCCTTTAATCTCCTTTAATGTGGATCAAATCCTTGGTTTTTCTTTCTTTCATTTTGAGACACAAGTTGTTTTGTGGAAGGTCCTTCAATCTGGGTTTTCCTGATGTTTCCTCATGGTGGCAATCATGTTATATTCTTGAAAGGAATCTCATGGAAGTAAGGCTGTATCCTTCTATGTGTAGGGGGACACAGCTTCTTATATTCTCTCATCTTTCTCCTGCAGAGAAATGCAGACCAACACCTTGTTGGAGTGTAAAGTGCCCCAGCCAATTCCCAGGCCTTTGAGAAAACCTGGAAAAATTAACACTTGAAATAAATTTTGAAGAATAATGAAAAGTTATTGAGCTAAAGGCTGACAGGGAGGAATTCTGGAAGGAGGGAATAGCTCACTTGCTTGGAGCTGAGAACATGTGTTGTGTTGGAAACATACTGGTCATTGTGTGTGGCCTTTGCCACACACATCATACTTTCTTACCTTCTTGGCTCTGCCCATTCCTGGGCTCCCTCTGCCTGGTGCCACTTCCTCCATCACTTACCTTTTCTTCCTTTTTCTGGATAATTTTACTCAGCCTCTAAAACTCAGTGGAAGTATTTTCCTCCTCTTATTGCCAGGGAATGGTGAAGATCACATGTTTGGAGTCCAGTGGGCCTGGGTTCAATCCCACTCCTGCCACTTTGGCAAGTGAATGATCTTGGGCAAATTATTTAACCTCTTTGAGATCCAGTTCCCTTTTTGGACAAATGAGAGGTTATATCTGATGGATATATAATGTTTGTGTCCCCTGAAAATTCATATGTTGAAATCTTAACCCACAAGGCAATGGTCACAGGAAGTGAAGTCATTGGTAGGTGATTATGAGATGAGTGTGCTTTTAATAGGAGTTCTGGAGAGCTGCCTTGCCCCTTTATACCACCATGTGAGGACACAGCTAGAAGGCAACATTTATGAGCCAGGAAATGGGCCCTCACCCAACATGGAATCTGTCAGTGCCTTGATCTTGGACTTCCCAGCCTCTAGAACTGTGAGAAATAAATGTTTCTTGCTTATAAGTCACCCCATATGTAATATTTATTATAGCAACCCAAACGGGCTAAGACACCCTCTTTGCTTATCACAGGCATAAACAGGTACCTCCTTCCCAGGACCTATGACCCCTCAAAGGGTCCCCCTTGTATTCTAAGAGTTTCTGGGTCTGACTTCTCATGCTTTTATCTTCTTCTAGGTTTCTACACCTATGTGTGCCATCATGATTTGGCCTTGTTTCAAATACAGGCATGAGGCTCATCTGTCACCATTTCCGAAAAAGGAATATAAACATACCATTTGTGAGTTTAGGAAGCTCACTGTGAATGTGAAAGTCCCATAGGAAGAGACCACGTGGCCCATTGCCCTCCTGCCTACCTGGGGCCAGTGCGCTTGTCCCCTCACACAATGCTGCCTCTTGAAGTTTATGCATGCTACCATAAGGCTTACTTACCTATCGGAACTCTTATTCACTCGTGGAAGCTGAAGATGATGAGTCAGAGTTGGATCAGGCAGCAGGTGTGGTAGGTGGTGGGCAAGGTGGCTCTGTGGTCAGCAATGTGCCTGCTGTACAAGCAACTTGTTAGGCTTGTCCAGACCCTGCATCCATGTGGGTGACCCACCCCTACCCTGCCTTCTACTTTCTCAACCTCCTTGCCTACAGTATTTTGTTTCTCCGTATACCTCATCCATGCACTCCTGAAATCACACACTCCTGAAATTGTGACATTGTCATCACTAATGATTTCGTCACCTCTGAAACCTCAACTCCAAGCCTCCCACTATCTGAGCACCATCCTCCTACCTCCAGCCCATTCACTCTTCTCTCCTCACTCAGGCGATTTGACATTTCTGAGACCTTGATATCTTGTGCTTTCTCCCCATCAATCTCCCTATGTATTTCAGCCCCCTCCAACCTCATTTTCCTCTACCCTGCCCTGCTTACTTAGTTCCAGCCATGCTGGCCTCTCTCATAACCTGGGAGGTGTTTAGCTTCTCCCATTTTATGGCCTTCATACTTGATGTTTCTTCTGCCCAGAATGTTCTCCTAGCATTGTTTTGATTTTGGTTAAAAACACTTTTAAACATCTAGTTAATAATCCACGCATTAATGAATTATTATTAATTCATGATTATGATTTATAACAAAATAATTTATATTCTTATGTATAAGTTAATTATATTATATATAAAGATAAAATAAAATATATAATACGTTGTTTGTAATCAATGAATTGTTATTAATTCATTAATTAATGAACTAATGCTATATTTATAAAATGCACATCACGTTTAGAGAACAACGTGTCTTACATTCATGGACCTGCATTTCATTTACCATAAACTCTGTGAGTTCCTTCCTGATCTCAGTCCCTCTCCTACGTAGTCTGAGATAAACACTAGCCTGATTTTGTGTTGAGATTGTCTTGCTTTTCATTTTAGTTTTACCACATCTGTTTCTGTCTCTAAGCAATATGTTGTTTGGATTGAATGTTAGTGGAATCACAACACTCCTGCCACTTGCTTTTTTACTCTGCTTTATGTTCCTAAGGTTCATTATGTTGGTGTTTAAAGCTGTAATTCATCCATTTTCACTGCTGTGTAGTATTTCATTACATCAAAAATACCCAGATACAACTATCTGTTCTGCTGTCGATGGACATTTTAAGTTTTCCAGCTTTTTGCTATTACAATAAACTAAATATTCTGAAACATATCTCCTAATACACATGTGCAAGATTTATTCTCTTGAAGTAGGTATAGACTTGTGGGTTCTAAGATATAAGCAGATTCCTTTTCTCTAGGTAACATCAAATTGATTTCAAAGTGGCTATACCAATTTATACTCTCATCATTAGTGAAGGAGCATTCCTATTACTCTATATTCTTGCTAATATTTGGTATCACCTAACTTTTCAACTATTGCCAAGCTGGTAGGTATAAATGAATCTTGTGATGCTCTTACTTGCGTTTTGCTAATTATTTGTCATGACTTCTTCAGGGCTGGCTCCTTCTTGTCATTCAAATTTGAGCTTTAAACACCTGGAGTCACCTTGTCCTTCTTAATTGTGTCAACCTATTTTAATTCTCACTATTTGATACTTCCCTTCCTCTCTTTTTCAAAAAATGTTTGTCGGTCTATTTTAGTTCCTCCTCTACAGAGCTTTTACATAGTGGCTGCTCAATAGGTACTTACTGAATATGTGTTAAATAATAAATGTGCCAACTTTAGTTCTGTTCAGATCAATATTTGCTTTCTTCCTGCTTGGTATATGTTCTGTCTTTCATCTTGCTTTCAGTTTCATCTTATACTTTCTCCTTGTCTTTCACTCTCCATTAATGTCTACTTTTGTCTTTATTCTCATTCTTGCTAACTTCTTTCTTCCTGCTTTCATGCTTATTGCCAGACTTGAAACTTCAGGAGAGCTTACTTATATTTTTCAAAGTCAGCTTTTCAATTTAATAACCCCTGTAGCCAGTCCCCTTCCCGCTCCTTAAAAACACCCCTGGCCCTTGGTCATTCAGAAGCAGTCCCACTCTAGAAGACGTGGGAGACAAGAGCTGACAAAAATCCTCAATCATTCAAATCATCTGCCAAGGATCGTAAAAGAAAGAGCCCCGGGGGCCCTATCTTTTGTTAGAGGTGCTAAACTCTAGAAGCAAAAGGACATCTTGTCTAGAGCTCATTTCAACTAGACTTTTCTCACATTTCCTGTCAAATTTCACAACTTTGATATTGCAATAGCAGCAAATTGGGGTAAATCTATGTGGAAGATAGAACCACGTATGGCCCAACGAAATTTTATAGATGAATGAGGCAAAAATATTACTTATCTTCTGAAACAGTGAAAGTAATCTTTTTTGTGGTATCTTTTATGAAATATGATCTCATGTTACTTCTATGTTTAAAATTATGTAAGACAAAAATTCCATTTTCATCTTATATTTCATTTTTTTTTTTTTAAAAAAAGGTGGTTGTATGCTGCATAAGCATGGCAAATTAAGTAAACGCCCTTTCCCCCTCTCCCTCCTAGAACCTTAATAAAATATCTGTAAAGGAAGTAAAAAAATGCAAAAGTCCAATAGGACAAAGTGGATTGAACATGAAACAGCATCTGATGCTGTTTGGTTGATGGAAGATTTCTAACAACGTTGGTGTCTACAGAGGGGATGTTTGATGGGAAATGAGCAATTCCTCTTCAGAGACATGGAAAGGCTTAACACAGGTGTGAAGTGCCATGAGGCAAAGGTGGGAATGGGGGCATTTTCAGAAGGCTATACGTAGAGTGGTTAGACATCCTCCCCTGTCCTCATGAAGCTAGGCAAGTGCCCTCCGAGAGCCCAGGCTGGAGTGCAGTGGTGGGATCTTGGCTCACTGCAACCTCCACCTCCCGGGTTCAAGTGATTCTCCTGCCTCAGCCTCCTGAGTAGCTGGGACTACAGGTGCATGCCACCACACCTGGCTAAATTTTGTATTTTTAGTAGAGATGAGGTTTCACCATGTTGGCCAGGCTGGTCTGGAACTCCTGACCTCAAGTGATCTGACTGCCTCAGCCTCCCGAAGTGCTGGGATTATAAACAGGAGCCAAGGTGCCTGGCCTGAAGGTTTGTTCTTTGTGCAAATTGAACTTGAGAAACTCAGGAGAATCATGATGAATGTGAGTGGGAAGAGATGGGTACAAATTGAAAACAAGGAAATTAAGTGAAAATCTGCACATTGAAAGGAGACTCTCAACACCCTCCCCCAATATTCTGCTTTAAGGAAGTGAGCAGTCAGGCTTACAATTCTCCCCATCCCTGGGGAGATTGGAGGCATCTTCTCTGGACTATGTGAATGAATCTAGAGAAATATCTCAGGCACCAACATTTGGAGGACCCTTTGGCAATGAAAAAGTGGATGTACCAACTGACCTCCCTGTGGTGGGCCGTGCAGCTATGCACAAGCTGAGCCTGCAATTTGCTTCATGCTTAAACATGAATAATAGGCAATATCGCCAGACATTTGTAGGTAGCTTTCAAAATTAAAGAGAGCTAGGGGAAAAAAGGACAGAAAAAAATTGAATATGAAGAAAAAATATCAGGCTGAAAACAGAAAAAAATTAATTTTAATATGTGGTGGGGGAGTGAGAGTGTGTCTATAAAGGTATAGCATGAGAGAGATCTTTGTGGCGATAACACACATATCTGTGGGCATGTGTGATCCACCTACCTCAGCCTCCCAAGAAATATTTTCATCATTGAAGACTCACGGGACTCCCATGAAAAGAATCCCTACTAAATATAAGTACAATAAAAAAAATTGCTAGTCAAAACAGGAACTCATCCACTATGAAGGAGAGTTAGCACACATTTGAAACCGATTAGCACATTGAGAATTTGAAATAACAGGATAATCTGAAAGACACTATAAAGGAAGCTTATTTATAATGATTAAATAATTCTAATAGGATTAAAAATCATAATAAAAGAATAGGTGCTGAAAAAGACAGAGTTGAGAAAGAATCAAACAGAAATTTGAGAAATAAAAAGTTATTAAAAACAAAAAGTCAGTGTGTGTATTAAACAGCATAGTAGAAACAGCTGAAAAACTGGAAGACAAATATAAGAAAATTATCTTGAATCCAGTACGCTAAAATAAATAGGTGGATATGTAAATGAGAAGGTAAAAGACATGGAAGACTAAAGAAAAGGTTTCAAATTACATTTAGCAGGAATTCTAGAAGGAGAGAATAGAGAGATGGGGGAAAAAACTAAGCATTAGCTAAGATTTTTCAGGAAAGAAACAGAACGCAGCTTCAGTTTGAAGAAGCACACTAACTACCCAAGCATAACAAGTAAAACCAAATTCACACTAAACGTGTCATGGTGCAACTTTAGACTGTTAAAGACAAACAGCAAATACTAAATGCAAGGAGAAGATACGCAGGTTACTGACAAAGGAATATTAATCATACAGAGAACAGACTTGTTATGAACAATAGATCCAGAAGGTAAATGTCAAAGTGCTGAAATGAAATAGCCATCAGCCTAGAATTCTATTCTCAGCTAAATGATAACTTTATAGGTGAAGTGAAATAAAGGCATTTTGCACATAAACACCTATCACATAAGATAATATTTTCCTGTATTTAAAATATATCTGTTTATAAAAATTAGTTTTCTCTCATAATATGCTTTATACATATTAGTACTGCTGATTTAATTCTCTGAAGAAAATAAAAGCTGAGATAAAAAACACCAGCTTTCCCAAGTTTACCAGACAAATTGAGGATTAAAAAAACCTTGGATAATTACATTCTGAACCGTAAGATATAAAAATATCAGAAAGGGCTGGGCGCGGTGGCTCACGCCTGTAATCCCAGCACTTTGGGAAGCTGAGGTGGGCGTATCACAAGGTCAGGAGATTGAGACCATCCTGGCCAACATTGTGAAACCTTGTCTCTACTAACAATACAAAAAATTAGCCGGGCATGGTGGCTCGTGCTTGTAGTCCCAGCTACTTGGGAGGCTGAGGCAGGAGAATCGCTTGAACCAGGGAGGTGAAGGTTGCAGTGAGCTGAGATCACACCACTGCACTCCAGCCAGGATGACAGGGCGAGACTACGTCTCAAAAAAAAAAAAAATCAGAAATATCTTTCCTTTCTTTCTTTTTTTTTTCTTTTTTTTGTAAAGACAGGGTTTCACCATGTCGGTCAGGCTGGTCTTGAACTCCCGACCTCAGGTGATCCACCCGCCTTGGCCTCCAAAGTGCTTGGATTACAGGCGTGAGCCACCACGCCCGGACCTAATATCTTTCCTTTCTTGTCACAGATATACAACCTATATTAGTCAGCATTTGTTAGGTTAGGTTGCAGTAACAATTCCAAATTTTCAGGGACAATAAGAAAGAATTACTTTTTGCTTACAATACATGTCAGCCAGGGTTGGCTATAGCTCTGCTCTACATGTCTTCTTAATCCTGGTTTATAGGCTGAAAGATTCACCCCTACCTAGGACATCCCCTTCCTGTCCCTCCCCCAATCCCCCACTTTTTTTAAGAGAAGAAAAACAGCCATGGCTGAACTATGCAATGACTTTTTTTTTTTTTTTGGAGATAGAGTCTTGCTCTGTCACCCAGGCTGAAATTCAGTAGTGCGATTTCAGCTCACTGCAACCTCCACCCCCTGGGTTCAAGCAATTCTCTTGCCTCAGCCTCCCGTGTAGCTGGGATTACAGGCGTGTGCTACCACACCCAGTTAATTTTTGTGTTTTTAATAGAGACGGGGTTTCACCATGTCAGCCAGGCTGGTCTTGAACTCCTGACCTCAAGTGATCCGCCCACCTCAGCCTCCCAAAGTGCTGGGATTACAGGCGTGAATGACTTAAAACTTCTGCTGAGACGTGGTATAAGTCATCTGTAAACATTCCATTAACCAAGGCAAGCCCTTGGTCAAGTCTGATGTCAATAGTGGGAAGAAATGTATTCCGCAGGAAGGCCCATGGCAGTAGACCTGGATGTATAATTTTCTTTCAGGGAGAGTGTAAATAATCTGGAAAAAATGCTGCAGTCTATCACAGATCCCAAAGATAGTTTCATCATTTGTATTTTTACAAATACTGGATATTATTCCTGTCTTGCCAAAAAAAAAAAAAAGCTGTCATTCTCTAAAAATTTTCTGATATTAACCACATATTCACCTCTGAACTTTGAAGTTTTCCCTACATCAGCATTATTCAGACTCTGATCCAGGAACTATTTGCTAACAATCTGCAGTGAAATAAGAAGATTGTGCCAGGAAGTAAATCAACACACTGCTTCCTTCACCGCGAAAGCCTTGCTACAAAAAATCAAATGGCAGCAGAACTGAAGGGTGCACTTGCTGATGTAGTTGGTTTAACATTTTGGCTTCAACTCCTTATATTGTCATTGACAGGTACTAAATACTCTGTGGACTGACAGAGGTTGACAAACTATGCTTTGAGTGGCACTGTTCTGCAGCACAGTGGTTTTACCAATAAGATCATTCATTTATGGAATTTTAGAACTGAAGAGTGTCTTCGACATCATCTAGTCCAAGTTCCTGGTTTCACAGCTGAGAATCCTTAGAACCTGAAAGTTTTAGCAAACTTCCCAAAGTGGTTGTGATGCAATATGAAACAGAGGCCAATTGTCCTGACTCTTTTACGTCACCAACATGCCCCTGAAATTCCTGAAGGAAGAAGAAATTCCTCTGAGGTTCCTGGTGAGTTGTATGCAGGCTCCATGTGTAGAGATTCAGGAGAGGGGGCCAGGTTGCCTCCTGATGGGTGCAGCCTGTGGAGGATGAGCCTGGGCTTACATGGCAGACAGATCTGGTCATGTTCCAGCTCTAGCTCCTACTTGCAGAACGTCTTTGGGAAAATTACTTACATTCTCAAAGCCTCAGATTCTTTCTTTGTCAATATTCCTTGAAGGCTGCTGTGAGGATGAAATATGCTAAACTGAAGACTCTGGTGTTCCCTTTTGTGGTAGGGAGAATAACAGCCCCCCAGAGATATGTATATCCTAATCCCTGGAACCTGTGACCATGTTATGTCACATGGCAATGGGAGACTTGAGGTTCCAGACTGAATTAAGGTTGGTAATCAGCTGACCTTCAGATGGGGAGACTATCTGGGATTATCTGGGTGGGTCCAATGTAATCACAGTGTTCCTTGTAAGAGAGAGGCAGGAGAGAAAGAATCAGAAAGATGGCAGCATGAGGAAGACTCAGCCTGACATTGCTGGCTTAGAAGATGGAGGAGTAAGGTCATGAACCAAGGAACGCAGGACGCCCCTAGAAGCTGGAACACATCCCTGCTGACACCTGGACTGTACCTGGTGAAACCCATTTCAGACTTCAGAGCTCCAGAACTGTGCAGGAATAAAGCTGTGTTGTTTTCAGCCACTGATTTGTGGTAATTCATCATTCATCTGAACATCGTGACTGCCTCCCTAGAGCAATTGTTACATCATCTTTTGGAAGATACAGCTTTTTTGAGGACGCATTTTACAGTGATATTGTTTGGCAAAATCTGCCCTAACACAAGCTAGCCAAGGCAGGAAGCCTGCTTCTTTAGAGGGCATAGTTTCTCTCTTGCTGTTTCTCAATCCTTTTTAGCTGTTTTAGTCATAACTGGTCAAAAACAATGGTTTGCATTTCAGGGTCATTGCACTTGGGAATTTAAGTGTACTCTAAAATAGCTGATAATCTGATTTTTTTTCCTCTTGCTTGATCATCAATTTTAGTTAGAGCTGCGGTCTTTCTAAAAGCACTGCCCTTTTCCACTGTGTCAGATACTATTTGCCAGGAAAGAGCTGAGGTTACATGGCGCCTGGCAGTGGTGGCAGATAGTTTGTGGTCTCCACACCTTGCAACACTCATCATCCTATTTGATGCAACTCTTTGATGCAGTGTGGAAGGCATTGCAGGAGAGGCTTCTCTGTCTGAGCCGCTTCCTCATATTTGAGCATAGGTATTGGGATTTGAATGCTTGATAATCACATATTCACTAAGTTGCCTAAAATTCTCACCATGCACGGACATAATAACATCGGTGATGAGTTTGTTAGAAGAGAAAAAGCACAGAGTGAGGCTCAAGCCAGCTTTGAGACATACACACCCACATGCTTCCCATCACGTGGTCTGCAACTCTTAGCTTCTTTTGATAACGCAGGTGTAGCGCTGAAGCTCTGGCTGGTGAGAAGAGGAACAGAGCAAGCTTCTTTCTGGTTCCTCAGAGTAAAGAAGCTGTTCCTTTTTCTGGAGCAAACCGTAGAAGTGTGGGAGGGTCTGACACTTTAGATTTTCCCTTTTCTAATTTTTTCTTTCCTTTTAAAAATAAAATAGCTAAGTCAGTTCTAGGAAAAATTGTGAAGCATTTCCTCTATTTATTTAGGATTTATGCCATGCTTACTGCCCACAAAACTCAGAAGGACTAGAAAATTGAACCATTGGAAGACAGAGAATTTAAAACAACCGCATGAAGACACCATTTTCCCATATGAAAGTATTAAGTATTTCAGAAGACAGTCCTCAATGTCTTGGTGAGCGTGTGGTGGGGAAGGAAAAGTGTGTAGCCTGCTGGAAATGAACACTAGCAGGATCACCATTTTCAGAAAACAAATTGGTTTCTTGTGTGAAAAGCCTTAAACATGCTTACATTTATGACCTTGAAATTACACTGTGTGAAATCTACTCTTTCTTAACTCTGTTTCAGTTTACTAGCCTACAAAATAGAGATATTAATAGAACCATTTCATAAAGTGATGTGAGAATTAAATCATGGGTAACTGGCACAGAGTGCGTGCCTGATGAAGACATCATTATTAATAAAAATATTTTTAGGCAAAAATGATTACAGCATCGCGGCATAGAAATTGAGGGCACTGATAGCTCCATGTTCTGGAGTGAATCTGCAGCCCAGGCGT
Source organism: Ateles fusciceps (assembly GCA_036589455.1). NCBI lineage: Eukaryota > Metazoa > Chordata > Mammalia > Primates > Atelidae > Ateles > Ateles fusciceps. The sequence goes on along the minus strand of JAZHEH010000304.1, from coordinate 874,725 downwards.
CTGGGGTTTTGAGGTCCTTGGGTACACACTGTGAAAAAGTATCCATTTGTTGCTGTTGCACCTTGAGTTCCCGTTGTTTCAAAAAGTCCCAGAAAGGAGCTCAGCCTCTGCAAAACAAAAAACTGGTTGACTCGGGAGATGTCTGCTGGGTTGAAGATGAACTTTGGGAAACTCTGCTCGTTCCCATACTAAAAACCCTGCCCAGGGAGGAGGAGGCTGTTTGCCATTTTCTATACATGCAATGTTTTTTATTTTATTTTTTTGGGATGGAGTCTCGCTCTGTCATCCGGGCTGGAATACACTGGCACGATCTCAGCTCCCTGCAGCCTCCACCTCCCAGATTCAAGTGATTCTCCTGCCCCAGCCTCCCAAGTAGCTGGGACTATAGGCATGCCCCACCATGCCCAGCTAATTGTTGTACTTTTAGTAGAGATGAGGTTTCAGCATGTTGGCCAGGCTGGTCTCGAACTCCTGACCTCAAGTGATCTGCCCGCCTCGGCCTCCAAAGTGTTAGGATTACAGGCATGAGCCACCACGCCTGGCGCCATGCAACATATGTAGAAGCATGACCAGCAACTGCACCTGTGTGGCCTAGACTCCCCCGTTTACATACAGTGACTCAGCTATCCAACCCAATCAAAGCCCCGTTTTCATTTTTGTCATGCAAGGCACTGTTGTGGGGAACTATCCCGGTGTCTTCCTTACTTGTTGCAAGCAATAAAATCCTCTTGTTAAATCCTCCTTGGTTGTGGTCATTGGACGGCCATCTGCCAAGTGATCATACCTGCCCACTGTGTGGGTAATAAACATAAAACCATTTGAAAAGAGCTTCGGCTGTCTTAGGAGCTTTCTACCCACCACTTCCCATTAAGTTCCGGAACAGGTCTCTCTAAGATGTCTGAAAGTTATGTAAATTGTAGGTCACAATTTAATTCAGAGTTATAAGAAAAGTTAAGGACCTCTTTGATATAAGAAAACTACCCATGTTATTTTTATGGATTGCTTTGGGGGCATATAGTGTGCTTCTAAGGGAACATTCCAGAGTGTACTCTGTTACCTGGAATTGTGTTGTTAGTACGGGCTTTTCAGCCTTCACAGGGGGCTCTCTTGTAGGACTAGGATCTGAGTCTGTTTGAAAGTTGTCAAGGGCTTTGAAAATGGAGTCTCCTGGGTTCTTAAGGAAAGGGGACCTAGATTGTTTTGGGCTAGCCATGCCTGGGCTGTGGTGTAGGCGAGCAGCTCAAGCTGTGTTGTGAATGAAGAGAGAATGCAGCTGTCTAGGAGAGTTGTGAGAAGGGTGTGCAACGGAACCCATAGAATGGAGAGGAGGGAGATGCACCACTGGTTGTGGGTTGGAGACCCAGTTTTCTGGGACCTGAGCAGGAGGGAATTGTCAGAATGGGGGAAGAAGGCTGTCCATGCAGTGCAGGAGTGGGGCAGCGTGTTGGGAAGGGTAGACTCATAGGAGGCCTAATGCAGGGTCCCCCCTCCCATGCTCCCAGGAGCTGCCTTGAGTAGCGTCTTCATCGCTGACCACCCAGCCTTCATGCATGTGGAGATCTCCCTCTCTTCCTCCTCCACACTATACGTGGACCTCGGCTCCACCCACCCCTGTGCCTATCCAGTTAACTGACTAGCAAAAGCGACCCCAAGCAATGCCACGAGGCTTGCTTCTGCCCAGCCTTCCTCATGTGGACAACTTCCTAAGGTATCTACAGACCCAAAGGGGGCTGTCATGGCTTCATGTTCTCAGAGTTCCTTGTCCTGTGCTTGGGGCAGGAGTCCTGGTGAATTGAGCAAAATTTAGACTCTCCAGCTGGGACAGTGCTTAACAGCACTCCATTACCTTTATAAGGTAATGCTGTTTTCCTACTTTTTTTTTTTTTTTTGAGACACGGTCTCCCTCTGTCTTGTAGGCCTGAGTGCAGTGGCACAATCACAGCTCACCACAGCCTCTACTTCCTGGGCTCAAGCAATCCTCCTGCCTCAGCCTCCCAAGTAGCTGGGACCACAGGAATGCACCACTACAGCTGGCTATTTTTTTTATTATTTGTAGAGACAGGGTCTTGCTTTGTTGCCCAGACTGGTTTCAAACTCCTGGTCTCAAGCAATCCTCCTGCTTTGCCTCTTAGAGTGGTGGGATTACAGGCTTAAACCACTGCAGCTGGCCTTGTTTTCATACTTTTAAACTTATTGGTGTTACACAGGACATCTTTTCCACTTGTGTCCAATAAGGACTACAAATAGCTGTAATTCCATTTGCCCTGTATAAAGTGGAGGACAAGGAGGTAAACCTGATACTTATGATGATAAACACCTGTAGCATCAGCATGAGAGGAATTCAGGTGGAATCAAAATACAAGAACAGTTAAGGGTTCGTTGAGCTTTGCCAAAAGGAATACTGTAGGTCATTTTTGAGTTTTGTTTTGTTTTGTGTACTGCCAAACAGAAAAGAAAAATAAAATGGTAAAGTTCAACTAGGCAGTTTGTTCTGTGATGCATGATATTACAGAGAAATGCCCTTGTCTGAATGCTGTTTCAAGGACAATCTGTCATCATGCTTTCTGGGCTAAGAGAATGCCCAGTTAAGGTCGGCTGGAAATCTGGCATCCCAGCAGATATTTCCAATTAGATGATGACTTTGTGAAACTGTCTGTGTCTCTGGCCCAGCCTTACGGAGACTATCGATCTGCTTGTTGAGCCAGATTTTGCATTACTATAAATTACCTGGGTAATGCTTACATCTTATTACCTCGCTCCTAAAGTAAAAGTGCATGACAGAAGCACGAGTGACCCAGGGACCAGAAAGTACCACTGGTGTGCATCTCTTTTTAGTTAAAAAAAAAAAAAAAAGACAACCCATAAGCTCTATGTGATTAAGCTAGAGAAAAGTACAGGAAGAAAATCAAACTATTATTTCTACAGTTTCAGGTAAGCCCATGGTTCTCACTAAGCTTTTTATAATTGTGGTAAATGGCTTGTCTGAGTTCCCGAGAAATATCCCCATTGGCCTCATGAAGTTTCAGCTTAAAAGAATCTAGTCGTAATAGTGTTCTGGAGACACTTCTGACTTCTGCAGAATTTCTGCAAAATCTTAACTTGTTTAGATTTTCTCAGTCATCAAGCAAATGTATGTGTTATTGTTGAAATGTTGTGAAGGTAGTCAGACGTTCCAAAACTGAAGTGGCTGGTTGAGTAGATTGATTCCTATTCTTCTCCTGCTCCAGGCATAGGAAATAGCCTTTCCGATTTTCAGGGGCAGTCACCGAGGAATTCCCTCAAAAGGGATAGGTAGCTCCGGTTTCTGGGCTCACACATTGCCTATGGGCCACAAGGGGACTGAGGGAGAACACGATGTAGCTTCTTTTTTAGTAAGGAGGACCTAAAGGGGGTGAGGCATGGGAGGCAGAATGGAATAGCTTGGTCCCTTCTCCTGGCCCTTTATACCAAAGACCGGTTCTCTCCCTGCCTCTGCATGGAATGTCTGGTAGATCCCAATGCTCCACCTGCTTTTTTGTGCCATAAGAGCAGTATCGTTACAGCAACAAAGTGTCCAGTCCAGTGTAATCACACTCCAAGCTCTTAAGCACTTTAGACCAGTATTGAGTTGGACAAGAGACCTAGAGTAGGGTAGAAGTGATCAGCGTCATCTGTCACCTCCCAAGCCCCAGTCCCACCTCGGTCTCCCATTGGCTGGCTGTAGTTTCTGACCTTTTCAGAGTGGTGCTCCAGGGACAAAGGAGATTAAGAGAAACTGGCACAGTCTTGTGTCATGATCTGGCATTGTGTCGTTTGGGTTTGGTGGATGCTCAAGGCTGATTGTCTCTGGACAATTTTGTGGGTTTCTTGAAGAGTCTCCCAAACTCACCACCAGGAATCTCCCACTGCAGCTCCCACCGTCCTGGTGGTGCTTCCTTCAGTTGCCACTTTCCATTCCCTCCCTTAAGCCCTGCACCTCCAGCAGTAGATCCCCCTGTGTGGCTCAATCTCCAGGCAGAGCTCCTAAAGAGAACCGTCTCAACATGACCCCAGGCCTGATCCTCCCTCTGGTCCACCTGACTCAAGGGAAAGCTGACACATCCTTGCCTCTGTCTGGAGTCTTGTTGCTTGTGCCTAAGCTGACCTGGGTCTGTTCTTTCTACTTGGCCATCGTAGGCCAATAGTCACAGTCTCTTCCCTTTCGATTTCTGCGTATGTCCTGTGCCAGTGTCATGTCCCTGAGCTCCAGGGAACACATTAAAAACTCATCAAGCAGGCCTTTGAAGTCTCTCCCACTTGGCTTAGGGCAAGGGGAAGCAACCGTGTTGATTCCTGGAGCTTCAGTTCTGCAACTGTTCTCTCTAAAGAAATTCTTTTGTGTGCCTCCTCAGGTCTTGGTGGACCTCCCACAGACCTCCTGTGTGTTTTCCAGATTGCCGGAATACATACACACACACACACGCACAGACACACACACACATATATATACACATATTTATATGACTAACTCACAAAACTAGTTTTAACTACCTTCTTTCCAAGTTCTTTACAACATATCATCATTTGGGAAACTTATAATCTTATTTTAAGCATTTGGCCCTCAACTAAAATGGAAAGAACGCGAATCCTATTTTAGTATCCTGTTCAAGTTGCTAACCATTACCAAACAAGAGCTTAGTAACCTAAAAAGAGGTGAGATAAAATGCACTTGTAAGCACTAACGTGTAAACAAAGAGGAACTTAGTCTGATAGGTCATATGGACAAAGATTCAGAGGCACATCAGGGCCTAGCAGGCAAGAGTGTGAGGATTGATTAGTAATGTTTGCAGTGAGCTGGGGAATATGATGATACCTGGTTAGAAATTTGCCATCCCAGTAGATGCTGGGAGACTCAATAACAAATCGGATTTTGCATGCAGTTCCCAGGTTTTCCTGGTTTGCTGATTTATAAGACTTTTTTTTTTAAAGAGGTATACAGAGATACAAAAAGAGAATATAAGTTGACCACAAATGGTTGATTTCTTCCTGGCCAGTAGGTCATATACACCCATGTCTGGTGAGGTGAGAGAGCCCAGGCCCCTGCCCCACCCCACAAGTGAGATCACAAACAAATCAGTTTGCTTCAGTTTTCCCCAGCCTTACACGGAAATCTGACTGAAAGCAGGTTTAGAAGATAGCCAAGAGCCACTTGAAGGGAAAAAGGAGTGAGTTAAAAACAGATTTCTCCAGTAGGGGGAGTCTAACTCTTTGCTGGTGTCATTAATTAGTTTTCTAAAGCAGTATCTGTTAGGATTAGATTTGGCAGGATAAAACAGAGACCCAAAATATCAGTGACTAAAACAAGATAAAAATCATTTGTCTCCCATGTACAAGATAGGGAATACCAGGTCTGATACTGTAGCTCTATGATGCCATGGGGGGACGTAGGCCTCTACTCTCTACTCTTTATTCTCAAGGTCACCTTGTGGTGAAAATGACTGCTGGAACCCCAGTCATCCTGTCTGCGTTCTGTGCTGGAAGAAATAGTAAAGACCAAAGGGTAAGAAAGATCCTCTCTCCAATCAATCACCTCCCCTTCTTTCTTTCTTTTTTTTTTTTTTTGAGACAGAGTCTCACTCCGTCACCAGATGCCAGGCTGGAGTGCAGTGGCGTGACCTCAGCTCACTGCAACCTCCGCCTCCCGGGTTCAAGCAATTCTCCTGCCTCAGCCTCCCGAGTAGCTGGGACTACAGGCATAAGCCACCACGCCAAGCTAATTTTTTTTTTGTATTTTTAGTAGAGACAGGGTTTCACCATGTTGGCCAGGATGGTCTCGATCTCTTGACCTCGAATCACCTCCCTTTCAACAGTCTGATCCAACACTTTCACTCATGTTATTGGCCATAGTATAGTGGACAGATATAGCTACAAGGGAGCCTGGGGGAAAGTAGGAGCTTCTACTGGGTGGCAATGGTGCCTATCCAAAAACTGGGATTCTGCTCCTAAGGAGGAAAGAGAGAAAGAAAATGCCATGGGTAATCAGTCTTTTGCACCACACAGGTAATACTAGAAAATCAATGGCTTTGAAACTTCTCCCTTCCCTCGGTATATGAAAGTGCTTTGCAAAATTATGAACTGTATAGGCAAGGTAATTTGGTTTATATTGGGATGTAAGAGTTTGAAGTAATGCAAAGATAGCATGCTATTTGATGAGAGATTAAGTGAGCAAATTAGGAGCATTCAAATCATAATGTCTTTTCTCCCAACGAACAACTGTGGATCTGAATTTATTAAAAAAAAAAAAAGAGAGAATGCGTAGTCTGGCATCTCTTCTGAGTCTGACATAAATCAGACTATTACAAATGGTGAAATCATTTACACAACATTATTATTGGAGTCACTTTCTGGTTTTGAGAATTTATTCAGCTAAATAAGTCTATAGAAAGTTCCTGCTATGTGCAAAGTACTGTTCCAGGAAATACTTAAAATTAGTAAACTGAATAGCATATTCTATTTCATAAAAGGAAAAAGGTATAATCCATTAGAGTGTACATTCACACATTCCATGAGGATAGAAAATTTTGTCTGTTTCATTCGTCATCATAACTGAAATGTAGAAGATAGCGTCTGGCATGGAATAGGAATCTAGCTCATATTTCCTAACTAAAGTGAATGAATGAATCCTAAAAAATACTGATCTGCCACTTACTCTAAAAAAATAAAAGTATCTTGGGAAAAAATAAATCAGTATGAAAGTATGTGTATGTCTGTTTTTAGAAAATGGATATGTTTCTGAGGAATAGTACATTAAATCATATTTAGAGCTAACAGTTTAAAAGTGTCATATAAAGATTCATTTTCTAGAACAAATAATCATTTTATAAAGAGAATAATTACTTTTGTTTACTTGACAAATACAGATTTTTAAATATATGTCATATTTGTATAAGGTGGCCTAAAGTCCACTTTAGTACCCAGAGAGAACAGAACATGAATTAAAACACATAGTTTTGCAATATCAGTCCTATAAAAGTATTTTTTTCTATAAAAAATTTATAGGCTTAGTGAATTGATGAGTGAACTAAAGCTTTTTTAAAAAAATTTCTTCCTCCATAAGATGCAAATTAAGCAAATAGTTCTAGAAGCTCCCCTTTCTCCCTCATGCTCAACATCCAATCTGCCAATCTGATATTCTAAACATTAAAAACAATTTTCCTCCTCACTACTGCTACTGCCATGCCTGGTTGGCATTTTTCTGAATTTCCTCTGCATACCCACCAATCTATTCAGAATACACATTAGATGATATTATTCCTCAGTTAAAACCTTTCCATGACTCCTTAGCAGCTAATAACAGTCCTTACATGGCATGTGAGAGCCTTGTGACCTGGCCCTGTTTATTTTGCTAGTATTATCTCCCATACTTGTCTGCCATGCATTTTACAACAGCAAGATTGGTTTAACTAATGCTCCCTCAGAAAGTGAATCCCCAGAGTCGGCTCTGTGCTGCTTCACTGTGCTTGTATGGCATGCCGGGCACACCTCTGTCATAGAAATTCCACATTACACTTTATGCAAAGGATTTAGCATGGCGCCAGGCATCTAGTAGGTGCTCAATAAATCACTGATGACTTGAACGGAGCTTTAACAATTGTGATCCCCAGAGAACACTAGTTTGGAAGTTTTACCTGATAGTTAATATAGTTGTTACTTCTTCCACTACAAAGCAACTAATCTCCACGTCTCCCCAGCGCTATGCAGCAAAAGAACACTTTGAACCATTTGGCCTCATTGTACATAAGTCCTCCTATAACGGTTTTCTGATCAAACACACAGCATTTCTTATTGGTGAAAAAATAGGACTTCCTAATATGTCCTATTAGGAAATATTAAAAGAGTGGCTAGGTAATCAAAATGAGTTGGCATTCTTGGTTTGGGGATGTATGAGCTTAATTACATTTGGAACGTTTGCACTGCTTGCTCGCTAAAGGAATCCCATTTAAAGATTAGAAGTGCTTAACTAAGCACAACTTGGAGAAAATAAAAAGAAGAATCGATTTCTGTCATTAGTCTCTACCTCCCATCCCTCCCCTAAATGTAATGAAAACAACAAATGAAAAATCAGTGATCCTCAACTGACATTCCATCATTTGAAAAGGTCATTGTGTTTATTATTTAAAAGAAACTGGGAAAATGCATGTTTAACATCTATTTTAGAAAAACAAACCATAATGTCCTTGAAGGCAGCCATCGTGGTACAGGAGAAAGGAGAATGGGCTGGGCAGACACGAGTTCTGACATTAAAAATGAGAGCTACCCTTTCCTGAGTCCCTACACTGTGCCAAATCCTGCATCAGTTGCTTTGTAAGTGCTTTGTAAGCCCCGCCTGTTGGATGGAGGCTTTTCAACTGGATGTTAACCCATACTCTTGGGAAGGGGCAGGAGAGAGAATTTTGGGAGGGACCAAGCATCAGTAGAGGAGGTGGTTGGCCTGGAGAGGGGATATTCAACAACCACTGCACAAGGGGACCGCATCTTGCTTTCCTGAGTAAGCAAACTCCAGGACCTCAGCAGCTGTCCTGAGCCTGCAGGAAGCCAGGCTCTTGGGTGGCGCCATCACGAGCCCTTATTGCTGCTGCACCAGCCTGGCTGCCTTGGTTGAGGATTGGTCCTTCCCCATCCCTAACCCCTCCCCTGCTGTCTCTGGCCGACAATGACACCATGTAACGTCTTTAAATCATCACTCATGATTGGTTGGTGGTGGCAGTTTATGGGAGTCAGATTATCAGGGTAGAGGCTCAGGCTGCATGAAATCAAATATGTGAAAGTAAAGCACTGCCTTGGTGGGCAGGTTATGTTTAAACAGTGATACCAGTAAGCTGTTTCTTTTCTTTCTTTCTTTTTTTTTTTTGAGGCTGGGTCTCCTCTGTTGTCCAGGCTGGAGTGCAATCTTGGCTCACTGCAACCTCTGCCTCTGGGTTCAAGCGATCCTCCCACTTTAGCCTCCTGAGTAGCTGGGCCCACAGGCGCACACCACCACACCCAGCTAATTCTTGTATTTTTTGTAGAGACAGGGTTTCTCCATGTTGCCCAGGCTGGTCTCGAACTCCTAGTCTCAAGCAATCCACCCACCTTGGCCTCCCAAAGTGTTGGGATTACAGACATGGGCCACAATGCCTGGCAAACAAGCTACTTCTTGAGTGCCTGCTACCCAGAGGATATTTAATTATCCTTTGTGAGGTACACAAGATATTACACAATCCTTAGATTCCAAACACAAAATGATAATCCCTAGTGAAGGGGGCTCAGAACACCCTGCCCCTCCTTCTCATCCTTGCTTTTCACCACAGTCGGCTGAGATGCCCCCTCCACACAGTGCTCTGATAATGGACAAGAGGACAGAGAGCAGGCAGAGGTGGCATCCAGTTTGTCAGAACAAGGCAGAGTATTCCATGGAGATATATTGGGTAAAACTCTGACCTTGGAAGTTATACTTCTTGAGTAAATGCATAAGCATAATATCCAAATAAGATCCAGACAAAAACTGCAGGCTGTATTGTTTTTACCACAAAAAAATATGGATCATAGAGAAGTGAATTCCCCAATGACTGAATTACCACGATCGTGATCATTACATTAGTGAAGCTACACAGTACGTTACCAGATGGGCGACTCTCACCTGTGTGCCTCTCAGCTCTCTTCAAACTAAAGTAATCCTTACCAAAATCCAAAGCAGTTTACTTGGTGTGAGAAAGGGAGATAAAATAATTTTAAAGATTATAATAATTCTTGTAGAAAAACAAAGGTACAAGAATAGCTAAAAAGTTTTGCATAAGGAGAGCAATGAGTTGGAACTTGATAAATCAGGTATATTGAGGCTTGGTTTTGGTTAAAATAATTTAAACATTGGCATTCCATAAAGAAGTTAATGAAACAGAATAGAAAGTAGAGGGAAAAAATGGCCTAACCACGTAAGAATTTAGTGTATCATAAAGTGGCATTTCCGACTGGTGGGGTAAACATTGACCGGATAATGGCTAAAGGCACAACTTCCCAGAATTCTAGAAAGACCTGAATTTTGGAACCACACATCGCTTACCATACTGAGGTAATTCTGAGGTGAATCGGAGACTAATTCTGAGGTGAATCAAAGACAAAAATGTAAAATAAGTAAAGTTTAGGTCAATATGTAATTTGGGGATTGAAGGACTTATTAGGCTTAGCAATAAGGAGAAAAACAAAAAATAGATAGATTTTATAATCTAAAATTTACATTTTCTTTACGTCAAGAAATCTCACTTCAAAAAGACAGACAACTGAGAAAAATATTTTCATCACACATGAGAGAAAGTTAATATTCTCTCTCTCTTCCTCTCTCTATAAGCTGTTACGCATCAACAAGATGAACAAACATACCAACAGAAACTAGAGAAAAAGATGTAAAGGGGAAAAATCAGAAAAGATAATAGGATCATGATTATTTAACATGGAACCCAAATCAACTTTATTATTAATAAAAAAAATAGTCATGTTGTCTAATTGGCAATGAATATATTAATTAATTAATATCAGTAATGTGAGCTTAGGCAAAAAGGGCGTATTATACACTACCGGTGAAAAGGTAAACTGATATGAAGAGTAATTTCATCATAAAAATTTCTATCAAAATCAAATGAAAATGAGTAGAGCAATTATTTAGCTGTAGAAATTTTCTTTATCAAATTGTTGTTTATAATAGAAAAACATGAAGGTAATTTGCTTAGTGAATATTAGATAAATAAATTGGAGCGCTTCCATGATGACATATCACTATTGGAATATAACAGAAAGATATTTGTGATATATGGTTGATGAGAGAAAAATAGAAAGTGTCACCATTATATGATCTCATTAAAAGTTAAAACATTTTTAATTTTCACAAGGGTAATACATACTCATATTAAAAATTCAATCAAAAGTTCATCTAGCCAAAAGCAAAGGACCCTATGATTTAGATGCTAGATTGTTTCCCAGACATAACCATGAAATTCATTGTTTATCATTCAGGTGGCTTCTGTCAACCTTTTCCTTTGTGTATGCAGACACTTGTATGCACACATACTCACTGTTGCAGGATGACTTTGCAATTCTCTTGAGTATAGTACAGACAATTTCCATTATTCCTATTTCCCCTACATGTCTTAACTGAACAAAACACACTTTGTACTAGGAGTGAGAAAAAGATAGAAAAAATAAAGAATGAAAGAAAGGAACAAGAGGAGGGCAGGAGGGGAGGGCCGGAAGGAGAAGGCATGGAAGGCAAGCAAGTCAAGAAGTAGGAAGGATAAAAAGAGCCTGGTTATTGAGATGTTTTCAACAATGATCAAGAAAACCTAGAAACAGAAACGTTCACTCATCTCTCTTCTTTCTCTGGTGCTCCTGGAGTTTTGGAAGTTACAGATAATGTGGGGCTTACAGTGACTATCCCGTGACTTACACTGGTTGATAGTTGAATTTTTAACCAGTCCTGCAGCTGGGCACGGTGGCTCACGCCTGTAATCCCAACACTTTGGGAGGCCGAGGCAGCAGGATCTCTTGAGCCCGGGAGTTTAAGACCAGCTTGGGCAATATAGTGAGACCCTGTCTCAACAAAAAATATAAAAGTTATCTGGGTGTGATGGTGCCTGCCTGTAGTCCCAGCTACTCTGGAGACTGAGGTGGGAGGATCGCTTGAGCCCAAGAGGCCAAGGCTGTGGTGAGCTGAGATGGTGCCCCTGCACTCCAGCCTGGATGATGAGAGCGAGACCTGTCTGAAAAACACAAAAAGCAGTCCTGCATTCTTGGGATATTCTTTATAGATGAGATCTTCAACGATGATGATGTACAGCTAAGCCCAATGAGAAGACAATGAGCTATGTTACACCAAACCTGTCTCTCTTTTGAATCAACACTTTGATGTGAGCATTCTGACCTCTGGAGAAGGGGGATTCTCATTTTTAGGGAGCATGAGAGTCACCTGGAGAGGTAGTAATTAAGATTCCTGGATAGAATCCCCAGAGATTTTGATTTAGTAGATTGGAGGTAGTTCTGAGAATCCACATTTTTAACACGTGTGCAAATGATGCTAATGCTGTTCTTAAATTATATAATGTAAAAAAAAAAAAGCCCCACTGGAACAAGGAAGGTTCTTCTATATACAGCTGCGTGCTTATAGATACTTAATGTTTAATTGCAAGAAGCTGGTTAACAATATTTGGGCATCTGAAGGAAATTAATATGAAATAGTCTTTTCACTCAAATCTTTTTTGAGCTGGGTAAAGTATGCTAGTATCACCTATTTAAAAAGCAAATAAATATATATGTTTTCCAACTCCCAATTAAATATAAATGAACATACCTTTTGACCCAGCAATTTACTCCTAGGGAAATATACCACAGATATATGTAAACATGTGCAAAGGACACACTTATTCATCACAACATTTTTTTTCCAAGCAAGAGGTTAAAAAGATAAAAGTCCATCAAGTAGTGAACTAGTGAAATAAACTACATACGTTGTTCAATGGAATAATATGCAACCATAAAGAAAGAATATAAACTAATAATGTACTGACGTGGAATACCCTCTATGACATAATTTGAATGGAAAGGTGCAGAAAGGAGTATATATTATGCTAATATTATACAGATAAGGAAGAAATATTTTTATATGTTAGCATACATATTCATAAGCTATCCTGGAATACAATATGATTGATATCGTTGGTTGTCTCTGAGAAGGGAAAAGGATGCCAGGCATCAGGGTCAAAGAAAGAATTGTTATCCTGTACTCTCTTGTACCTTTTGAGTTACGTGATTATGTTACCTAACAAATATTTTTCAAAAACTACTTGGTAGATATCTTTCCATTTAAGGAAACACAGTTATCTAATTTTTAAATGACTGAACTGATATTGCCTTGTATGGATTTACCAGATTTAACCAATTCCCTATTGATGAGCTTTTAGAATGCTTCTAGTTTTTCACTATTATAAATATCCTTGTGGTAAATATACTTGAATATATTTTTAGACATATGTGCAGATACCTTTTAGCAGAAAATTATTAGACTTCTTACGGTAAAAAACCAAAAAATTAAATTTTGATTGTTATAGCTATGTAAATATTAAGCTCATCTTTCCGTTGTTATTGTTACTTGTAACAGCTTATTGCATGTTAGGAAGTTCTAGAATTTTAGCTGCCCCAAACACTTTTTCTTCCCCTAATTTTCAGTTCCAGAATTCTTCTTTCTTGTGGAGAATCTAATTAGCATGTTTTAGGAGGGGCTAATTCTGCCTTACCTAGTTCCAAAGATGGGCATGTGACTCAGGCCTGGCCAGGGTATGCCATCCATGAAGCTCTAATGATTTGTTTGTATTTGGATTTGTGACCCAGGCTGAGCCAATGAAAATCATCCCTAATGTATTTTACAGTAATAGTTGGGGTAGATACTGTGTTTTCCTCTGAGGTTCTTGAGATTCTTGTATATGAGCCTGGAATGATTAGTGGCCATCCTTATTACCTGGATATGAGCCAATTTTTTAAAAAAAGTATTAGTAAGAGATAGATGATAAAGTGAGCTAGATTAGATAGAAAAATAGATAATGCCTTGATGACAGTTTGAGGTCCTGAATGAGTTGTGCCAGAAGACACATCCACAACCTGTATATATATTTGTTGAAAACTTCATTCTTTGCTGGTCATATATACTATACATATTTTCCCTAGTGTTCTGCTTGTCTTTTTCGTTGTTTTTGCTATACAGACATTTAAAAAAATGTTTTACATGATAAATTTGTTCATCTTCTTTAAGGTTTCATTTCAGGCTTAAAAAAAGTCTTTCTAAGTCTCATATTTTAAAGACCATAAGTATTTATTTTTATATTTTCAACTTTATGTCTAAAATTGGAAATTAACCTTTGGTGTGGTGTGAGGCAGATAATCCCATTTTTTAAAAAAGAGTAATACATTACATAAATGTGTGTATACACACATACACATGTTGAAATGATTATCTCTGGCTTTCACTGGGTCGTGGTGTAGCCAAGTACCCCATTTTTAAAAGGAAAACATGATGTTTTTTTCTTTTCCTTTACCCCACTTCCTACTTAGCTCTTTAGGAATGCAATTACAACCTTTACCTTCTCTCCATCAGGTGCGGCAAGTTTATCTCTTTACTTGGAAGTTCCAGAGACTAAAACTTGAAGCAAATCAGGCCCACCTGGAACTCTCACATACCAGGAGATTGCCTGAATTTACAAGGTAGCTGCCTGCCGTGGCACCAGCCAGACCACCTGACAGGTAAGACCTCTGAACCAAGTCACACAGACCCTGCACTTGCCTATCACCCCTTAAAAAGCTCTTGCCTTCGGCCCTGAAGGCTGAAGTGGTATCTAAAGGCAGCAGTCGGTACTACTTCCCCCTCAGGTAGCTCTTGAATCAAGTCACTTCCACCAAACCTGCAAGCAGCAGATTACTGAACCTGAGTTACAGCGGCATTACAAGGAGGATTTTGATTTCTTCTTAGGTTTAGTTGTATTTTCTAATATTTCTATAATAAATATGTCTTACTTCCATTCAAAAATACTGTAAGTAACTTTTTTTGGAAGATCTGTAAGAGATCACTCAGATTCAAGGTTTATACTAAGCATGAAGAGATTGGGTTCTAAGTATATTTCATATTTGTCCAAGTATCTAGGTTTATTTGTTTTTAAATGTCCCTCAGAATTTGTCATTTCCCTTGAAATCGATTCTTTTTTATTTCCTATGTCAATGTGAAACTATTCAGTTAAACCCAAACCCAACATGTTCTGAATAAATAAATATACTTCTTCCCCCAAGAAATATTTCAGGAACAAGTGTGGGTATTAATAAGCTATATGCCACGGGGAGTTAGCATTATTTTTTCATCTTGTTTTCTAATTCTGAGTATATTACATTTTAATGAATTAACTTACCATACTATAAATATACCTTTCTGTATTACATGTGTAATATGGTAGTTACTTCTTTCATTATAAATAATTTTAATCTTGTGCTGGAGAATACAGTGTCTACTTCTCAAGCTCAGCAAAGTTTACCTGGTTGTGCTTAAAAATGAAACAGAGTCTCAAGGAAAAGTGTGTAAGCATCACAATTTATTGAAATCAATAGTCAGAAAATTTATTTTGCCTGATTTCTCTTTATTTAAATGATATCACTAAATGATACACACAAACGTGACATAATGTATATTTTCTGACATTCTCTAAAGATAGCTGTGTAAATTTAAATCATTTCATATCACTAAATTTAACTAGCAATGATATTTGAGATTTGAGTGACTGCATGTAGAAGTTACATGAAACAGTTCTATGCCATTCTAAAGCTGTTTGTATATCAAAATGACCTTTTGTCTTTCTCTTACCAAATGTTAATTTTTTTTTTTAAGAAAGAAAAGAAAAAGAGAAAGAGAAAGAAGGAAGAAAAGAGAATGAAAGAAAGAGAAAAAGAAAAAGAGGGAGAGAGAACGGGAATCTTGCTCTATTGCCCAGGCTAGAATGCAGTCTACAAATGGATATTAAAAAACCCTTTTATACTAATAATTGTGTTATACAATGGTGAGAGGAAGGAATAAGGGAGGAAAATAACAAACAAACAGCCAACCAATATTTCATTTAAACCTATGAAATGCTATGCAATTGCTGGGGAGTGATCTACTCCCAACCATGTGGTCACTTTTAGAATAAATGTGATGTGTTACTGAAAAAAAATTTATGCTTTGTGGATTTGGAGTAGAGAGTTCTGTAAATGTTTATTAAGTTTACTTGTTCAAGGTCTAAGTTCAAGTCCCGGGTATCCTTGTTAACCTTCTGTCTCATTAATCTTTCCAATATTGACAATGTAGTGTTAAAGTCTCGCACTATTATTGTGTGGGAGTCCAAGTCTCTTTGTAAGTCACCAAGAAGTTGCCCTATGTATCTGGGTGCTCCTATATTGGGTGCGCATAGATTAAGGATCGTTAGCTCTTCCCGTAACATTAATCCCTCTACCATTATACAATGTCCTTCTTATCTCTTTTGGTTTCTATTACTTTAAAGTCTATTTTATCAGAGATGAGAAATGCAACTCCTGCTTTTTCTTTTTTCTTGCTCTCCATTTGGTTGGCAAATCTTCCTCCATCCCTTTGTTTTGAGTCTCTGTATATCCTTGCATGTGAGATGGGTCTGGATGCAGCTTACCGATGGGTTTTTTGGCATGGCTGATACTGGTTGTTCCTTTCTGTATGTAGTGCTTCTTTCAGAAGCTCTTGTAAAGCAGGCCTGGTGGTAATGAAATCTGAGTACTTGCTTGTTTGTAAAAAATTTTATTTTTCCTTCACTTATGAAACTTAGTTTGGCTGGATGTGAAATTCTGGGTTGAAAGTTGTTTTCTTTAAGGATGTTGAATATTGGCCCCCACTCTCTTCTGGCTTGTAGGGTTTCTGCTGAGAGATCTGCTGTGAGTCTGATAGGCTTCCCCTTGTGGGTAACCTGAGCTTTCTCTCTGGCTGCCCTTAGTATTTTCTCCTTCATTTCAACCCTGGTGAATCTAATGATTATGTACCTTGGGGGTTGCTCTTTTTGAGGAATATCTTTGTGGTGTTCTCTGTATTACCTGGAGTTGAGTATTGTCCTGCCTTGCTAGGTTGGGAAAGTTTTCCTGGATAATATCCTGAAGAATATTTTCCAGCTTGGATTCATTCTCTTCGTCACATTCAGGTACACCTATCAGATGTAGTTAGGTCTTTTCACATAGTCCCATATTTCTTGGAGACTTTGCTCATTCCTTTTTACCCTTTTTTCTCTAATCTTGTCTTCTCGTTTTATTTCATTAAGTTGGTCTTCGACCTCTGAAATCCTTTCTTCTGCTTGATCAATTCGACTGTTAAAACTTGTGCATACTTTGCGAAGTTCTCGTATTGTGTTTTTCAGCTCCATTAATTCACTTATATTCCTTTCTAAATTGTCCATTCTCGTTAACATTTCGTCAAACCTTTTTTCAAGGTTCTTAGTTTCCTGGCATTGGGCTAGAACATGTTCTTTTACCTCACAGAAGTTTCTCATTATCCACCTTCTGAAGCCTGATTCTATTGATTCCTCACATTCATTCTCAGTCAGGCCTTGTTCAATTGGTGATGAGGCACTGCAATCCTCTGTAGGAGGAAAGGCATTCTGATTTTGGGTGTTTTCAGCCTTTTTGCGCTGGTTTCTTCCCATCTTTGTGGATTTATCCACCTGTCTTCTATGTAGTTGCTGACTTTCAGATTAGGTCTCTGAGTGGACGTCCAGCTTGGTGGTGGTAAAGTTTTTTCTGTTTCTTAGTTTTCCTTCGGCGGATGCCCCTCCCACACAGAGCTGGACCTTCCCGGGTTCAGCTGTACTTTAACTGCTTTTTTTTTTTTTTTTTTTGTGGAGGTGGGTACCAGCCTTCCCCTGCAGCGACCCACTACCCCGGCTGAAACACCGGCGTTAAGATTTATGGCGCTTTTCTGCCCGGGAATCTCCCGGTCTGGTTCCCCACTTCAGTCCGCTTTTCAATCAGCTGAATGGGAGACTCTGCCTTCCTGGAGCTCCAACGCCAACCAAAAGGGCACTCAGTCCCGTATACTCCGGACTGAGAACCGCAGCACTGAGGCGCCTGCAAAACGGCCGCGCCCTCCAAAAGAGTCGCGCTGGCGACCCATGGGGCTCCTCCGCCAAGAATCTCTTGGTCCGTGGGCAATAAAAATTCATCTGAAAGTGTGGCGTCCACTCACTCTCTGCGCTTTCAGTGGGAGCTACAATCCTGAGCTGCTGCTAATCGGCCATCTTGGATCTGGGTTCACCAAATGTTAATTCTTAAAGCAAGTTTTACTGTATGCATATGCTCCTTTGCAATGTGATGTTGTAAGTTGTACTTTATTTTCCTGTCAGGCTATCACTGTAGGCCTTGGTAGATGCTGGTGCTAGCCTGTGGAATCAGGCAAATGTCCAGTTTCTCTGCTTTAGGAAATGAAGTTCAAGGTAACAAAGACTGTACCAGTTCTCTAAAAACTTGGGAAATTAATTCAAACAAATAAATGGGGGATAGAATTAATCTTTTATTTCCCAAAACAACCTGCAATTGAGATGGTAGGCACTGGACAGATTCCCACAGAAATGCACAAGCAGCGAGAACGTGGATGTGTGACCTTGAAGCTGTATGCAGCACAAACCCCACTGACGACTCTGCAATGCTATCTCATCACTTAGTATGGATGCATGAAAAGACCAGTTATAAGACATAATCCATTTTGCAAAGGATTTAAACATTTTTCCTTTTATAGTAAACAGGTTCTGAAATTTTCCAGATCTTTATTCAAATCTAAAAGCTTTACTAATCCTCCTTGAGTAATTATTCTGCAACAATTCCCTAACAATCACAAACTTGCATAGGAGCTAGAATTACAAAGAGAATTCATATGAGAAGACACTTATGTCTTCCAAACAGAACCTGTACTTTCAAAGAGATGAATTATTATATGTAGATATATATGTAGTAAAAGCCAGTAAAGTTCATATATATGTGTAAATATATACATGTATATATATGATAAATCATTGTACTACAATTCTTTTGACAAGTCCACATCTAGTGCTATTCTTCTACTAGGACTACCATCTAAAACAAAACTACTTTCCTTTATTCTTCTATAGCAGGAAGAAGAACAGACATAAAACATAACAGGAACCCGTGTTGCTCCAAAAATATCACAGGATCGAATGACACGAAAACCTTCACCAAACTTGGGACCATGACACCATTCACACTTGGAGGTGCTGAAATGGAGAAAACAGCAAGTAAATATTTAATAAATTTTTATTAAAGACTCTGTGCTATGCAGGACTCCAAATAGTATAAAATATGGCCCTTATCTTCATTGAGATTAACAGCTAAATGAGTGCTACCCATTAAATGAATGACTAAATGCTAAAAAAGCTAAACAATAAAGCAGATACATGTATAATACAATCCTAGCTTTTTAAAACAAAAAGTATATATGCATATCAAGAAAAGACTCTAATGATGGATCCCTATTTGAAAATAGTTATTCTTGGGAAATGTGATCACAGGGAATTTTACATTTCTTTACAGTGTGTTTCTTTATTTTCTAATTCTTCATAATAAATGTGTTATTTTTATGATACAAACTAAATATATTATTTTTAAAGATAAAGGTACTATCATAACCCAGTATAGAATTAGAGTCCATAATGTATTTTTAAATGGTTAGAAATCAGTTAAAAAATATTAATCCATTAGTACATTAGTATATGAATAGACTATTCACAGAAGAAAAAAATGAATGTCAAGAAAACATGGGTAAAACTTCTCAATCTCCCTAGTAATTGGGGAATACAAAATAAAACAGCAAAGAAATACTATTTCACAGTCCTCCGATGGGCATAATGTAAAAGTCTGACAAAAACAAGTTTGGTGAGGATGAGAATCATTCAGGATTCTCATACTGTCTTAGTGGAGTATAAATGGGTGTAATCACTTTGGAGAATGACATAGCAGTTTTTACTTATATTGAAGATGCACATACTCTGTACCTAGATAAACTTGCATATTTGCATGAGGAGATGTTTTTAAATGTCCACTGCAGACTTCACCATATTAATGAAATATTGGAAACAATCCAAATGTCCGTCAGTAAGGGAAATGATAAACAAATTATGAAACATTCAAGAAAAACGATTCAGAAGTTAAATGATCTAGAGCTATATAAATCAATATTGATAAATCTAAAACAATGTGGAACATAAAAAACAGGTTGCAGAAGAAAATACTGTGTGATATTTATATAAAGTGTAAAACATGAAAAATAATACTGTTTGTCAGAATTTTTAATAACAGCAATCAATGTTCTAGTCTTCCGTGCACACTAACTGGGTGTCCTATAATTCAATCAAATTTTGACACTATCTACCCATAGTTAGCATCAGACTTCACGGGTTAAGGCTCAGTCCCACAGGACTGCCCTCACTTCAGACACCAGGGCAAGTATTGGCTCCCTGTAACAAAAAACAACAAAAGAAAAAATAGATAAATTGTACTTCATAAAAATGTAAAACTTTTAAGCATCAAAGGACACTGTCAACAATGTGACGAGGCAACAAGCAGAATGGGATAAAATATTTGCAAAATATATATCTGATAAGGAATTAATATTCAGAATATAAAAAAACTATAACTCAACAAAAAACAGAAAAAAAATTTAAAAATGGGCAAATGTCTTAAATGTACGTCTCTCCAAGACACACGAAAGACTCATAAGCACTTAAAAAGAAGCTCAGCATCACTAACCATCAGGGGAAATGCAAATCAAAATAATAGCGGGGATACCATAGCTCACTGCAGCCTCAAAATCCTATACTCAAGTTATCCTCTTGCTCCAGCCTCCCGAAAAGCTAAAACTAGAGAGGTGCATGCCAACACATCAGATAACTTTAACATATTTTTTGTACTAGCTGTGTTGCCTAGACTGATCACAAACTCCTGGCCTCAAGTGATCCTTTTGCCTCAGCCTCCCAAAGTGCTGGAATTACAAGGCATGAACCACTGTGCCCACCCAGAATGAGTTATTTTTGGTAAAGATAAGTTCCAAGTATTAGTTACTATCAAGGCTTCATAGTTTAGTGGAACTGAGTAATAATTTTGAAAGTTTAGTCTATATTTCTAATTAAACATTGTCATCAATAAATGGTGCTGGGAAAACTGGATATCCACATGTAGAAGAATAAATTAGATCCTCGTCTTTCACTGTATACAAAATAAACTCAAAATGGATTAAATGGTTAAACATAAGACTATGTTTAAGTATTCAAACAAACTATAAAACCACTAGAAGAAAACATGGGGGAAATGCTTCAGGACATTGACTTAGGCAAAGATTTTATGGCTAAGACTTTAAAAGCATAAGCAACAAAAATAAAAATAGACAAATGGGACTATCTCAAATTAAAAATCTTCTGCACTGCAAAGGAAAAATCAACAGAATCAACAACCTACAGAATGAGAGTAAATATCTGCAAAGTATTCATCTGACAAGGCACTAATAAATACATGAGGAACTTAAACAATTCAACAGGAAAAAAACACCCAATCTGATTTTAAAATGGTCAAAGAATAAATGGACATTTCAAAAGAAGACATATAATTGGCCAATAAGTATATGAAAAAATTTTCAGCATCACTAATATTTAGGAAAATGCAAATCAAAACCATAATAATATATCTTACCCCAGTTAGAATGGCTATTATCAAAAAGATAAAAAGTAATAAATGCTGATAAAGATGCACATAAAAAGCAACTCTTACACATTTTCAGTGGAAGATGTAAATTAGTACAGCCATCATAATGGAGTATGGAGGTTTCTCAAAAAACTAAAAATAAAACTATCATACTATCCAGCAATCCCATTACTGGGTATTTATCCAGAGGAAAGGAGACCAGTATATGGAAGAGACATCTGCACTCCATATTTATTGCAGCACTATTTGCAATAGCCAAGATATGGAATTGACCTAAATGTTTATCAACAGATGAATGGATAAAGAAAATGCAGAATATACACACAATGGAATACTATTCAGCTATAATAAAAAAAAGAATAAAATATTGTCATTTGTGGCAACAGGGATGACCCTGGAGGACACTATGTTAAGTGAGATAAGTCAGGCACAGAAAGATAAATACTGCATGTTCTCACTCATATATGGAAACTAAAAACAAATTGAGCTCATGGAAGTAGAGAGTAGAATTGTGGTTATTAGAGGCTGGGAAGGGTAAGAGGAAGAGGAGGATAGGAGAGGTTAAAAATGGAAAAAAATCAGAGGTAGATAGGAGTTTTAGTGTTTTATAGCACTGTAGGTGAATATAGTTAACAATAATCTATTGTATATTTTCAAAAAGCTAGGAGATTTTAAACGTTCACAACACAAAGAAATGATAAATAAAGTGATGGATATACTAAACTGATTTGATTATTACATACTATATACATGTATTGAAATATCACTCTGTACGTTATAAATATGCATAATTATGTGTCAACCAAAAATAAAAAAATAAAAACAAAAATTTCTAACATTCTCACGCACTAGGAAGTCAAGGTAAAATTTGTGAAAAATGAGTCTTCTGATCCCATCCTCAAAAGAGGTGGATTCTCTGTCTGAGGTGATATAATGTAGGTAGAGAGACAGAAAGAGGTAGATAGCAGCGAGAAGTTGTACAGGACAAAAAGACGGACATAGCTGCTAAGTGACAGGGCAGTCATTGGAGTGACAACAGTAGCTGAGCTTGGAGTGGCTTTGGTGCAAGTCCACAGCTGAGCTGCAGTCCAAAGAACTCAGCAAAAACAGGAGAGTACTGAAATTTTCAGTAACTGGACACTCAGGATTAAAGCCAAGGGCAGACATTGGAGGATGACAGTGGTTGGGGTGACAAATCCCTCCTTTACTGTTCTTATTTTTACTAATATACAGTCATCTTTGATGTGACTGAACCCTTAGTCATTTTCATCCTCCCTCTCTCACTTGCCCCACATACCTAGGTATCTGGTAATTTTACCTCCATTGTCTTGTTGCATTTCCTACCCGTTCATACCCATGCTTATTACTTTGGATCAATCCCTCCTCACCTGTTATGGATATGAGTGTTTTAACTGCTCCACCTAGCCTTCCCTGCACTAGGCCATCTTTGACCTACTGCCAGGTCTATTTGGACTCAGTGATTCTGAAGGCCTGAAGAAGAAACTTCCAGTGCATTCAGTGATCTCCAAAGGACAGCTAACTCCACTTATTTCTTTTCAGCTCACTTCTTAGTGTGTGTGTGTGTGTGTGTGTGTATATATATATATATATATATATATATATATATATATGAGAGAGAGAGAGAGAGAGAACAGAGTCTTGCTCTGTTGCCCATGCTGGAGTCCAGTGGAATGACCTCAGCTCATTGTAACCTCTGCCTCCTGGGTTCAAGTGATTCTCCTGTCTCAGTCTCCCAAGTAGATGGGAATACAGGCATGTGCCACCATGCCCGGCTAATTTTTGTATTTTTAGTAGAGATAGGATTTCACCATGTTGGCCGGGCTGGTCTTGAACCCCTGACCTCAGGTGATCAGCCACCTCTTCCTCCCAAAGTGTTGGGATTATAGGCGTGAGCCACTGCGCCCAACCACCACTACTCTTTTTTTTTTTTTTTTTTTTGAGGAGGATTCTGTTTAGGTTTTCTGCCTTTTATTGAGTCAATATTTATAAAGGATATATTCCTGGGAGCCATTTTACTTAGGCATAAAGCAAATATTTGTTAAATTAATAACCTAAGCACTGATGGTCAATAATTCAGTAAAAATGGTATTACACTGTCTGAAGAAAATAAGTGACAAGCCTAAGTGAACTGTAAGGATATGAGAGTTTAAGAACCCCAGTCTTGAGATTAGGCAATGATTCTAATACTGGTCATTGATACCCAAGGGGAGGTTACTCCATGCATGCCTGCTCTGTTCCTGGTCTCCAAGACATCACAGTGGAGCAAAACACATCCCGGCATAGTGTGCCTGGAGCCAAATAATATTTTTGAAAGAATCTACTTCTATGAACTTAGAAATTCATAGAAAAGATTTATGCAACAGCCATGAAGACAACTCACATTTCACACTGGATTTAAGTAACAACTTGAGAATGTTATAAAATGGGGCTGGATTCAGACTACGTTATTATACCTGAAGAAATGGAAGGAGCGATTTGAAGAATTGTGTGAAAGGTTTTGTGCATATCATGGAGAGTGTGTGTGTGTGATTGAAACTGTCATCTGAGCCTATAATGAAGAACATGTAAATGCTTACAGATATGCTTTGGTTAAAAGGACTTCAGCATTTGCTCACCATTTTAGTAACTTCTGAACTTCTACTGGGATCGTATCATAAAATGTATGTAGTTTATTTTTGACAATGAACAAAGAAATAATATGAGTAAGTTGTTGTGGATTATTCAAAGAATTATCTCTCCAAAAACAAGGATGAGTGAAATTATTCTCAAACTGAATTTTTGTCAAGTTAAGCTCCAAAATTCCATGTGGGAAAAAACTCAGTTCGTTCCCATCAACAGTCAGTTTTTCAAGTGATCTGTAAATAAAGGAAACCATAGTTTAAAAGGTATTAAAACAATTCATATTAAAGTAAAATCTTGCCTCAATTGTTCTTGAAAATTGGCATCAAACCTAGTAGCAATAAAATACAAGTGTGCATTTAAGTATTCCTTTAGAATCAAGAGAATTAATTTATAAAGCAATTGAACCAATACAGTATTATGCAAATAAGTGCATTTGAGTGAATAGCACAGTTAAAGCATACATTTTGGATTTTTGCAATATGTCATCACTATGGAAAAAGAAATATCCACATACACAACAAGACTAATGAATGTCATATTACATAAAATACAGTATAGTATAATAATACACAGAACATATTTTCGTAGACAAACATCGACACATATTTTTTCATTCAAGCCCAATCAAAAGAGTGAAATTTATACTATCAAAACATACAATGTGCTATTTTGTGCTTTGACTTTTCGTTAACTGAGTCCTCTGGGTTTTTTCTGTGTCAATTACTTCTAATAACCCTTATTCTTTATTGAAAGAGAACCAACATTACTGATTTTCTTATTTTCACTTGCCTCAGTGGTATTTTTGTACCATCACTTATCTCCTTTCTAATTAGTCCTAGAAGCAGATAGAAAAGAATCTGTTCATGAGGGACCCATAAAAATCAAATCAAAGGCTGGTCCAACTTGTCAAATGCATTAGAGGTGAAAAGGCTGATATACAAACTTTAGGTAACAAACAGCGGAGGGCCTCTAGATTCTCATTTGCAGTCTAGTTTCACAACTCATATCCACACAGTGTAACTTGTTTATGACTCCCGCTGATAACATTAAAATGTGATCAACGAGGGTATTTAAAACAATGAGGCTAGGAACATGGCACCTCAGCTCTCTTCATCCCTCAGCCAGAGTTCGACTAATTCACCTCTCATGGTTTGAAAAAGGTGAGCAAGACCCTGGGCTCTGCTACAGTCCTGAATGAGAGAGCTGGCATGGCCACCTTTTTCTTCTGCACAAAGCCTAGGGGCCAGTAGCAGAAAGCCCTGCTGTGGACTGAATGTTTCTATTTTCCCAAAAATTTGAATGTTGAAATCTTCACCTTAAGTTGATGGTATTTGGAGGTGGGGCCTTTAGGAGGTGACTGGTCAGTGCAGGGGCCCTCATGAGTGGGATTAGTGCCCTTGTAAAAGTGACTTGGGAGACAGCTCCCCGCTTCTTCCATGTGAGGTTAGAGTGAGAATATGGCTGTCTATAAGGAACTGGGCCCTCACCAGACACCATATCTGCTGGGGCCTTGATATTGGACTTCCCAGCCTGTGGGAAATAAATTTCTGTTTTTTTATAGCCACCCAGCCTATGGTATTTTGTCATAGTAGCCCAAGCTGACAAATACAAACTCTATGTGGACAATCTGAGTGTGGCACACTCTAGGCAAATACTAGCCATGGTGAGGCTTTTCCTGCCTGAGTTGGTTTACCTTGGAGGACACACCCATTTGGCTTCCTCCTTCCTCTCAATGAATTCTAAGGGAGCTAGGCAGGCTAAACCCTCTTTTTTCTTTCCTTTTTTTTTTTTTTTGAGATGGAGTCTCACTCTCTTGCCTAGGCTGGAGTGAAATGGCCCCATCTCGGCTCACTGAAACCTCTGCCCATCAGATTCAAGTGTTTCTCCTGCCTCAGCTTCCCACGTAGCTGGGATTACAGGCGCCGGCCACCATGCCAGCTAATTTTTGTATTTTTAATAGAGATGGGGTTTCGCCATGCTGGCCAGGCTGATCTTGAACTCCTGACCTCAGGTGATCCACCTGTCTTGGCCTCCCAAAGTTGTAGGATTACAGGTGTGAGCCACCATGCCTGGCCGCTAAATCATCTTTAAAGCTAGGAGAGTTCTCTGTTGAGACTGCCTTGGCAGCTGAGCACCCTGGGGTGCAGAGAAGCTTCCTTCTGATCCACTACTCACTTTCTTAGCATTCTGAGTGGTGTTCTGTGACTGCCATTGGACTTGCATGAAAGAAAGAGTGGCCAGAAGAGAAAATCACAGAACAAAGGTCCTGGGAGAAGCACCCTCTGTGGAGGGATGGATAAAAAATTGGGGTTGGTGGTGGGAAAACAAGATGGCAATATAGCACACACAGATACACAGAGATGTTCTGGAACAAAATGCATGATTTGTAAAACCAAAAAGTTAAGTGGATGAATGAAAGAAGAACATGGTCTTCATGGGGATCCAAATTAGAAACAAAGTAGAAAAATAATTCAAAACAAACAAAAAAATAAAGAAAAACCATGAGGAAAAATCTAGGTACCATAGAAGACAGATCTAGGAGGCCTAACATGTAAATAATAGGCATTTTAGGAAGAAAATATGAAACAGATGGAGAGGGAAAGGAAATTTTAAACATATTTTCTTAACCAGAAAAAGAAGTTTGAGCTGGCTGACTAAAAGAGTTCACGAATTCCAGGAAAGATAGGTTTAAAACACACATACACACACACACACTTGTAAGCATAATCTGATAAAATTCTGAAAGGTCAAAGATTATGGGAGAATCTTAGTCCTTCCAGTTAAGAATAAAAGTCACTTAGGAAGAAAAAAGAATTAAAACGGCATCAGGTGCCTCCCCCCGCAACTCTGGAAACTGGAGGAAGATACCATGATGGAGACTACTGTGAAACACGCTAAATGCGAGCTTGTCCACTCACTCAGGGCATCATTTATTTGTCAGGGTTAAAGAATCAGAGAAAAATTACCTCTGTATGCCATCTGAGGAAAATACTTAAGGAAAAACTCTAAACAGCCAATGAATCAAAAGAGACATCGCCAGGTTCCAGATGAGAGGAAAGGAGCAAAAACAGCTGTAAACAATGAATCTTGAACTACATGCAGATAAATACAAGAGGAGAATGAACTAAAATGCTTGTAAGATTTAAGTGCTAAGTAAGCATTCTTTAATAAAAAAGAGACATGATGCAAAGGAAAATACGAATGAGAATCTGAAACAAAAGTTTCTAAACTATTTTAGCAAAGCCTAAAGTTAGATAAGGGGAAGATGAGTTTGGAAAGAAAGCGGGAAAATAACAGTGTTCTGAAGGTTTCCACAAACAGTGGAAGGCAGCAGTGGGGAGACAGATCATCATGGTGGGGAAAGGAGTTTTTATTTTGCCTTTATAAAATATTAAAGAAAGTGTGATTGATTATGAGTAGGAAAGATCGCCATTAACAGATTAGGGAAGTACAATAGAAAGCCAACATTAATAAGGTAGAAAAAAAGAGGTGGAAGGACCACTTGAGGCCAGGAGTTTGAGACCAGCCTGGGCAACATAGTGAGACCCCCATCTCTACAAAAAATAAATAAAATTAGCCAAGCATGGTGGTTTGTACCTGTAGTCCCAGCTATTCAGGAGGCTGAGACAGGAGACTTGCGTGAGTCTAAGAGTTCGAGGCTGTAGTAAGCTATGATTGTGCCACTGTACTCCTGCCTGGGCAACAGAGTGAGATCCTGTCTCAAAAAAATAAAAATGAAATAAATTCAAAAATTTAAAAAGAGAACAAACAGCATGTTAATAAAGAAGAAAAAGGGAAAGTAAATAATAAGTACAAAGTAAAATGAAAGGAAAAAAATATGTTGGTCATAACAAGTATGAATAGGCTTAATTGTCCTACTAAAATATAGAGATTGTCACATTGGAAATTAGGTAATTGATTTAAATATTTAAAAAGCAGAGATAAAATTATCTCATTCTACTAAATGTAAGATTATGTTCCTAGGAAACAAAATAAAATGCAGTAAAACTAAATCAGAACTAACAGGAGAACTTGGTTACATACATTAGTTTTAAGGTAATGTAAAGAACTACATAGCTTTTCTCTATTCTGTACTGACAACAGTTAGAAACAAATGGAAATAAGAGAAATGGTACCTTACATTCACAGTAACAACCACAATTATAAAACACTTAGGAAAGGTTATTAAGAAAAATATGAAGTGAGTCATACATTCTTATGAACATAAAACGAGATCTGAAAAAATGAAAAAAAAGTTTTAGAGTGGAAAAATTTATCATCAAAAATATAAATTCTCCCCAATTTATGAGTAAACTCTAGGCAATTACAATTAAAATTCGAACTTTGTGATTATGTGTGTTGCCGGATGTGCTAGAAATTATACAAAATGATCTGAAAGATTGTGTTCTAAAGAGAATAGATAAGAGATTATTATTGAAAAATAATCTCCCTACTAGTTATTAAAAATTATCCTGAAGTCACAGTGAAAACAGTATGGTACTGACATAGAAGGACATAGAAGAACTTCAGACTTTTATTAATGTGAGAAAGAATTGAAGCTTTGCATTAAAATTATATTTTGTAGTATTAGCATTTTGTGTATATGTATTTCCTTACAAAAAGTTAATGAAACAAATAACAGCCACAGGTACACACATAGACAAATGGGCATAAATAGCTTATCATCGTGTAAAGTAGTCATCTGTACTATTCCTTAAATAATTCCTGGAAATACTGTGCACCAATCATTAAAAATATTGTACACCAATCATTCAAGTTACATTTTTGGCAAACTTTGCATTTTACAGATTATATTTTATGGCTATTAAATAAATGAAAAGGCTCAATTTTCTCCATCACAATCATTATTAAATATATAATTAAGGGGCATATAACTTTCCATGTACTTCCAAAATACCTGAGTTTCTGGATTTCGTTTGGAATAAAAGTAAGTTCATTGTAGGAAACATCAAGTTCTTCAAGAAAAGACAAGGAAAATAACCTTAAATAGAAAGAGAAAATTAATTGTAGAAATGATGATGTATCCTCACTTGGAATAAATAAGTACTTGAGTAAGTAGGCAGAAGTACAGAAACCAGATTTCTAAGATCTTGAAATTTATATAGACTTCTTTTCATTATAGATGGCATAATTACTATGAAACTTCCTAAAAATTACTCATCTATCCATTAAGACTGGTTTGAAATTTTTGGAGTGGACAAAGCCCTATTTAGAAAAAGTCACCTGAGAAATTTTCATTACCATTTAGATACTTTTTTTTTTTTTGGTTGTTGCATTAGTTTCCTAGAGATGACATAACAAATTACCATAATCTGGGTGGCTTAAAGTAACAGAAATTAATTTTCTCACAGTTCAGGGGGCCAGAAGTCCGAAATCAAAGTGTTAGCAGAGTTGGTTCCCTCAGGAGGCTCTGAAGGAGAAACTGTCCCTGGCTTCTCCCCAGCTCCCAGTGGTTGCCTGCAATCTTTGGCATTCCTCGGCTTGTGGCAGCATAACTCCAACCTCTGCCTTTGTCTTCACATGCCTTTCTTATAGGGACAATAGCCACTGAATTTGGGGCCCACTATTCTCCAAATTAGTATAAATATGACCTTTTATTAACTAACCGTATCTGCAAAGACCCTCTCTCCAAATATGGTTCACATTGAGGTTCTATACGGACATCAATTTCTGACGGAGGACGCTATTCAACTCACTACAATTGCATTAAGACTTTCCTTGTAAAATACCTTTGATTTCTCTTTCCATCAGGACAAGTACTTAAAGGTAAGAACCAAAGAATACGAACACTCGATAAAATATATTTTTGCTGTCACAAGCCCTGACTCCTAGGGGGTGAAAGTGGGAATTGCTTCTTGAAGACTGGAATTAAAGGGCTCAGTATCATAGTCACCATAATCCCTTGTAAACACCCCATTCTTTGTGGGTGCTGTTCTCAGAGACTTTCTTGTTTCCTGTATAAATAAAAGATGAAAAGTTATTTGTGTGATTCTTAACGAATGCATCATGAGCAGAATTTTACACTAACTTCCTACTCTCTTAGCATGGCATATAAAGGTCCTCATGAACTGGTCCCATGCTACTTGTCCAGCTCGCCTCTCACCATCCTCCATATTCCTCTGTGGTCCAGCATTTGTTTGCTACAGTTTCCTGAATTAACCAGTTATCACCTATCTCTAAATAACACTTGTGATTCCCCCCCAGATTGACTCTTTGATCATTGTCTTTTTATCTTTTGTCTTGGCTCAGATATCATCTCTTCCAACAACCTCTTCCCAAATTCTTCAGACTGGGTGAGATGCCTCTTCCGTACTTCTCTGCTTACTCTCTCATAGCACCCAGCACGTTGTGCAATAAACATCTGCCTCCTAAAATTATGAGCTTCTAGAAGCCACTGATTCAATTTTACGTTTCTATATATCCAATTTATTGCATAGTGTCTAGTACGAGTGCTGAGAAAATCATAACTGAATGAAAGGAATGGTAATAATTTGCTTTGAGATGTTAATGAGATTAACTAGGAAACAGAAGAAATGCCTTTTCAATTAGATGTTTATCTCTGACTTCTTATCATCTCTGTAAAGAAAATGTTACTATCATTTGCTCTAGGTTTCAATTCAATATCATATCATTTTCTTGCCTCAGGCAGTTTCTGGAGTCATACTGTCTTCCCTTATTACTTTGGCACTGGCAACCTAGTCTGGTTCCAGGCTTTCACTGTGGATAACACATCCCTGCTGATTGTGAGATGTAACAGGTGCAGGCAGCATTGAGGATGCTGAATACAAAGCTGCATAGGTTCTAGAGTTGAAATTTATGTCAGCTATATATGATTTTATAGAGAAAATCTGTTCAGACAGCCTCAGTTTGATCTGCCCCACCAGTACCAAATCGATCACATTTTCTTAGGATACGTAAAATTTTTTACATTTCATTGCTTTATTTATTAGCATATTACTGGCCAGTGAGCTGCCTACACTAGAGCCCTACTGTTAGCTTGCAAGATTAGACTATCATTAATAATTTCATGTATTAACAGCGATGACCAGCCCACTGATATAAATATCATTTATTAAAAGCAGCCTATAAAGCAATTTAGAATGATCTTTTACTATACCAATGTAGGGGTTTTGTTTGTTTTTTTTACAGATTAAAAAAATGGAAGCTCTAACAGATTAAGCAATTTATCCAATTTGGTATGAAATAAAATGTAGCTATCCCTTTTCATCAGAATGTGGAGGCAAGGTAATTTAATGCCCGTCTTTAACAAATAACAGTATGGGGAAATAAACGTGTACAATTTCAGAATCAGCTCTTCAGACAGGGCATTCAAGTAGGCTGTTAGGTTCTTTTTGTTCCAAATAGTTTCTCTTTCCCCTGCCAATTAAAGCAAATTAGTCAAACAGGTAAGGCAAGGATTTGACTCTGTTAGTTAAAGTAGCTATTTTCTGTGTCATTTTTCTCCTGCTATCCACTGAGCAAAAGATAAAGACTTTTTGTTTTAACCTTTGTGACAGTTGCTTCTGCATAACCTCAGGGCATGAGTCTAAACATGTCTCTCTCCTTTACTTTTCTTCACCCCACGTCCCTTTTTCTGCCTTTTTCATCTTTTCTACCCAAAAGCTTTGGGAAGAGAAAAGAAAATTTGGATTTTTAAAGTGATTTATTATCTTCATTTTATAAGACAGTTGAAAAGACAAATCAAAGAGCTTTCCATAGTTATAAAGTTCTAAGCATAACATGGGAGTGTTGATCCACTGGCTACCAATAGGAGGCCCCTGTTCTTTCTCCCACGGAGGCTGAGCTTCCCTGCCTCCATGCTGCCCCACAGGATATGCCCTAAGCTGCTCAAAGCCAAACCTCAGGAACGAAAATGTCCACCTAGTAAATGAGTGCTTTACTCAAATAGAATTTTTTTTCTTTACTAACTTCTAATTTCCCCTACATTGAAACAATCAATTGTTGCATCATTTCAAAAATGTTGCATATTTTATTTTAGAAATTTAGGGCAAGGAAAAGAGACAAATCTGTGAAAATAATTGAAAGGATTTAAAAAATAATTGACAAGATTTTCCTATTTAATTTTTGTAACATCCTTGAAGTCAAGTGTAAGTTTTCTAAACTTTCAGATGGAAACTGAAGTTAAGACTAGGTCAGTGGCTTGCCAGGGTTTATAGCATCTAAGGGCAGAGATCGCCTCTGAAAGGATCTTGCTTTTTCTACTGTATCACTTTGAGTCTCATGAAACTAGAAAGATTTTGTTAGGAATGGAAAGATAACAGTGAAAGTACCCCATTATACTTTTAGTAAACCTTTTGAGAAGGTACCAAAATAATACATCTGGGAAAAATAATATATGTATATATTTTAACATATGGAAACTATAAGAAAAAGTTAATAATGAAGAGAATTAAAAAGACAATCTTTTAAATACAATGCTTCACCACCAAAATAAAAAACCATTTTTCTATGTTAGGTAATATCTAGAAAAAATCATGTATCTCAATTTAAATCCTAACACTATGACTTCAAACCAATTGAGTAACCAATTACTTTATTTAATAAAATACATATTTAATAATATGCTGACTGTCTCCTCCTGTGGGAATGTGATCCCCAGAAGAGTTGAAATCTTTGACTGGTTTCATATTAGTTTGCTGTTACTGCCATAACAAATTGCAACACAAACTTAGTAGCATGCAACAACACAGATTTATTATAGTTATATAGGTCAGAAGTCTGCACGGGTCTCACCCTACTAAAATTAAGGCATCAGCAGGACTGCATTCCTATCTGGAGGCTCTAGGGAGAATCTGCTTCCTTACTCCTACAGGCTGTTGGAGAATTCAGTTCTTTCCAGCTGTAGAACTAAGGCCCTTGTTTTCTTGCTGGCTATACATGGAAGACCATTCCCAGGTTTTGCAAGCTGCCTCATTCCTTGACTCATGGCTCCCTTCCTCCATCTTCGAAAACAACAAAATCAAGTCACGTCCTCAGGTGGTATCTCTCTGACAAATACTTCTGCATCCCTCTTCCATTTTTAAGATTATTCTAATCCAGAGAAAAGGAAAGGTAAAGAGGAATTACCAATCCCAAGCAATTCTGAAATACAACTGAGTAACTTCATTTGGTTTCAAGGCTTGGGGATTAGCAGCAGCAGCTCACAGCTCTGCTACCTGCTTTCCGGTTTCTGCCCTCCTGCCTCCTGGCTCTGTCTTTTGGAATCACAGCTCCACCTGTGCTACTGGCTTCATCCTCCCCTGCTCCTGGCTCCACCCTCTGAATCATCCTCCCTTTTTCATGAAATTTGGCACACATATTCAGCTGTTGCCTGCCCATAGAATTTGGGGGAATCTGACAGCCTTTTTTCATTTCATACTCTCTTTGTCCTTCTTGATACACTCTGGCAACATTTCTGTTAGTACAAAATGTTCAAGAACTTAGTGGGTTTCCCGTGAATATCATGGGTATTCATTCTGTAAGACAAAAGACTTGTCCACAGATTTTGTTCCTAGTTAATCCCATTTCTATTTTTGACTTTGCTGAAATGGCTGAGGCCATATGCCATGAGGTCATCATTAAAAAGGAATGGAATACTGATATATACAACATGGGTGAATCCCCAAAATTTCTGTTGTGTGAAAGACGTCAGACTAAAAAAATTATTTGTTGTATCAATCAACTTTTAGAATTTTCCAGAACAGGCAAAATAAAGCTATGATGTTAGAAGTCTGGGAATGGACTAGAAATGTATATGAGGACATTTCTAGGGTAAACTTTCCAGGATAATGGGAATGCCCCATGTATTGTTTTCAATAGTAGTTATATGGGTGCGTATATTTGTTAAATAGTTAGAATCAAATACCTAAGATTTGTACATTTTATCGTATGTAAATTATACCTAAAAATTTTAGAAAAAGACTAGGAAGAAGATGAAAACATTAAGGGTACTAATAACTATATATATATATTTTTGAGATAGGATCTCTGTTGCCTACAGCTCACTGCAGCCTCAACCTCCCAGGCTCAAGTGATCCTCCCACCTTAGCCTTCCACACAGGTGGGACTACAGGCACATGCCACTATGCACAGCTAATATTTTGTAGTTTTTGTAGAGATGGGGTTTTACCATGTTGCCCAGGCTCTATGTATTTTTTGTTATGGTAAAATATGTATAACATAAAATTTGTCATTTTAACCATTATTAAGTGTGCCATTCAGTAGCATTAATAATAACAGTGTTATGCAACAATCAGCACTATCTGTATTTCCAGAACTTTCCCATCATTCCAAACAGAAAATCTATATCCATTGAACAACTACTCCCAATTCCCCCCTTCTCTGCTAAACCCAATCCCCTGGTAACCTATATTCCACTTTCTGTCTCTGTAAATTTGTCTCTTCTAGGTACCTTACATAAGCAAAATCATACAATGTTTATCCTTTTGTATTTGACTTATTCCACCTACTGTAATGTTTTCAAGGCTCATTGTTGTTACAGCGTGTACTAGCACTGCATTCTGTTTTCAGGATGAATAACAGTCTATATATGTATATATCACATTTTGTTTATTCATTAGTCTGTTAATGGACATTTGAGTTGTTACCACCTTTTGGTTATTGCGAAGAAAAACAATTAGGTTTTCCAATGTTTTGTTGATGGGCATTTGAATTGCTGACTTTTTTAGAATATTGTAGATAAAACTGCTATGGACATTCCCAAAGAAATCTTTTTATAAAGGCTAAAATCTACCTTCTCCATCTTACACATGAACGACTGAGCTACTGAAGATAATCAGCAGAAATGCAGATTAGTGTCACTATGAATCCTTGATTTCCAGTCTCAGCTAAGCCCAGAGCATTGTCTCTCAAACATCTACTTTTCTGTGCTCTGCTCTTCTCCATTCCTCTCAATATCAATACTAAATCATCATAACTTTCTTTAAAACTTCTTTTCAGTCACTATTCTTCTTGCTCTCAAAGATTATCTGAAGTCATTTCATAGTAATCTCTCTCAACTGATGCATAATAGGAGCTAAATAAATCTTCGTTGACTAAATGAATTTCCTGTTTTCTTACCCACGTAACTATATATTCTTACCCATATAACTATGTATTTTCCATGTTCATTTTTAGGACCTACTTCCAGTTTTTGGAAATAAGAATTCCTCCTCCTGTTCAAGACCATAATCTCCACCTGAGCTGATTACTTCCCCTCCCATCTCCTGTAAAATTCTGCATCATCTGTCATCCTTCCACACCTTCAATCTATTCCCTATTGGTTTCTTTCCTACATCCTGTAAATACACCCGAGTCTTTAAAAAACTAACAACACCTTAGTTATTACATATATGTGGCACATATATGCCATGGAATACTATGCAGCCATAAAAAAGGATGAGTTCAGGTCCTTTGCAGGGACATGGATGAAGCTGGAAACCATCATTCTCAGCAAACTAACACAACAGAAAATCAAACAGTGCATGTTCTCACTCATAAGTGGGAGTTGAACAATGAGAACACATGGACACAGGGAGGGAAACATCACACACCAGAGCCTGTCAGGGGGCTGGGGGATAGGGGAGGGGATAGCATTAGGAGAAATATCTAATGTAGATGACGGGATGATGGATGCAGCACACCACCATGGTATATGTACACCTATGTAACAAACCTGCACATTCTGCACATGTACCCCAGAACTTAAAGTATCATCATAAAAAAAAACTAACAACAAAAATGTTCCTAAGATCCTACATTCTCTTTAGCTTTTATCTAACTGCTCTTCTCACATTGCATCTAAATCTCTATAAAGAATGGTCTATACTCATTATTACCAATTTCTCTCTTCCCATTCCATCACAACCACCACAAGCTGGCTTTTATTCCCGTCATTCCACTAAAAAATGTTCTCTTATTGAGCTTCTCTATTGTATTTGACACTGTTGATCATCCTTCTTTTTCAAAATAATCCACTTCCCTGGCTTCCATGATATACTTGGTTCTCTTTATGCAATTTGAGGCTTTTCCTCAATCTTTATAATTTCCTCTTTATCTGTCTATATTTGAAATACAGATGTTTCTCCAGAAATATCTCCAGCACAAAACTCTCCTGTGAAGTTAATATGTCCAGGTCCAGCTTTGTGATGGAAAACAGAATCCAAAACCCACACGTTAATCTAAAACAAAACTCATTATTTTCCTTCCTTCAAACCTCCTCAACCTTAAAAACAACCAATGGCTTCTCAATGCACTTTAAATAAATCATAAATGTTTTCACCTGACCCTCAAAGCGTCATGGGATGTAGTCCCTATCCAACCCCTAAACCTCACCTGGGACCACACTTCTGTTTATCCTAAGCCATGTTGGCTTCCTGTCAGCCTTTGAGGAGTCCAAGCTCTTATTACTTCACATGTTATTCCCACTGCATGGAGGTTATTTTTTCTATTCTTGGCCTGGATTCATAAGCTTCTGCTTAAATGTCGTTTCCTCATATACCTTTCTTAGTGACTCAATTTTTTTTTCTCCTGACATCATATTGTTCTTTTCAGTCAAAGCCCTTAGAATGTTTTATATTTATATATTCATATATTTATTATGGTGTTTATTAAAATTCCTGTATCCTTCCCTGGATTCTAAACCCCAAAAGGGAAAAGATCATGCCCCTTTCCTTTAACAATCTAAACCCAATGCTTAGGACAGAGCCCAGTATTTAGTAAATAATAAATATATTTTACATGATTGAATTGTTTCACTCTAACTAGAAACCTGGATGTTACCTTGACTTGACTTATTTTTTTCTTTACCTTGACGCTTCTGTTCCTTATAGCCTCTATGTCTCAATACTAGATCTTACAGGTTTTACTCCAGTTTCATAACAATGTGTCCCTCCTTCTCCATGCTCACTACCATTGCCTTGGTCCAAGTTCTCTTCATCTCTTACCTGAACTACTGCAATGGCCTTCCAACTAGTCACCTTTAATTCTGTTTATCCCCCTCACATCCACCCTCTACACTGCCACGAGAATAACCTAAAATGTAAGTTTTACCACTCACGTATAGAAAACCTGTAAAGGTTTCTCATTACATACAGCATAAATTCTTTACCTTAGTTCACAAGGCTTGCAGATAATTTGGTCCCTGCTTACTGTACCATTTATTACCACTTAGTATTGCTCTCTAAGCTTCAAAAACAGCAAACTGCTTGTATTTCCCATCTCATGTTATATATGCTGCTTCTTTGCATATACGTTGTAACTTTTCCTTGAAGAAATATCCACCCTATTAAGGGCCTAACTATCCTTTGTTGTCTCTCCTGTTTAATCTACCTAAATTCATACTCAGTCATCTTTGGATCAAATACCATCTCTTCCAAGTAACCGTCTCACCCTCCAGAATTGGTTACATGCCACTCTTTGTAACTCAAAAATTTTACCACGTACATCTCCATTATTTTACTTTACTCAACTGTATGTAATCATCTGCCTTCCTCTTAGGTGGTGAGCTCCTAGGAGAACATAGTATTAATAGATGCTTCATGAACATCTGCTCAATTAATTACAAGAATGAAAGTATAACATTCAAAGTGTATCAGTGCAATTTGCTTGTGATGGTAATAATGTCCAAACTCCAGAATTTACACAGAGCCAGAATAATCTTAAATATATTTCAGTTACTGATTTGTAAGTCTCACCACACTGTGTGAGGTCTTCTTTGCTCAGGAAGGTAGAGTTCTGACAACAACCCTTAAATACGAAGAATTCGGCACCTTCATTCTTCACTGTGTAAGTGCCCTCCTGGTGAGTTTTCATTTAACAAGCTTTGCAAATAAACATTTTCATTATGTCAGAGCTTGCTTGAAGTCTTCTTCAAGGTCAATAAAGTTTTCCCTGTTATGCTTTTCATTCTTGGCTTTAATATGCTGTCAATCTTCCCTTATCTATTAATTTTTGAAAAATAGCTTCTGAAAACTTTTTGATTATAATCAACAGTTCATACTATTTGCCCAATATCTAAACAATGAACAACATGTTGACCTTT
Organism: Ateles fusciceps; assembly: GCA_036589455.1. Classification (NCBI taxonomy): domain Eukaryota; kingdom Metazoa; phylum Chordata; class Mammalia; order Primates; family Atelidae; genus Ateles; species Ateles fusciceps. The sequence continues at coordinate 836,747 of JAZHEH010000304.1, read as the reverse complement.
TGGTTTGAATCACATTTCACTTGCTTTAGGAATTTTTATTTTGTTTAAATGATAGTTATGATTATTGAAATTGTATAATTATGATTATAGATTATCCACTATAAATTCATGTTTAGATGCTGTATATGTACATATATATTTATATGTATACAGTTCTATGTTTGTATATATGTAATTGTATATGTGTTTATAGCTATATAAGCAATTATAGATATGTGCGTACGTGTGGGTTAGTATACATACATATATTACTTTGCTCTCTCCAATGAGAGGGCCTAGAAGGAATCACATCCTAATGGTGATAAGGACACCCAGCACCCAGATCTTGGCTTTTAAATACCATTTTCCAGTAAAAGGAAACAGGATCTCCTTAGAGAAATGGCTGATACTAGTATTAGGGCAGGGAAAATACAATTTATGTACTGTGGAAAAATACAGATAAGTTAAAGAGAAATGAATACCCATGTGTAACTTTCTTATTTCTTTAGTGTTTATTCTTTCTTTTTATATATGTGATGTGTAATGTGTAACATGTGTGTGTATTTTATACAGAAATGGTATAATTTTTTAAATATAATTTCTTATTCTTTTAAATAGCTGAATGTCTATGAATATACAATTTGTTGGATCATTACAAACAATACTGGATGAACATCTTTATAAATGAATTTGGATGCACTTCCTTAATTACTATAAGACGCTTATTTTGCAAAGTATTATTCAACTATTTATGAGTTCCTTTCTCTTTGTGCTTAGAGATTCAATCTGTTAAACTCTAATTGGAAAAAGTATCTTGTTTTGACAATTGATTAAGGTTTTGGTTTAAAACTTTCATTAGGAGTTAAATAATTGCTAGTCCATATGTGGGAAGAAATCCATCTCTTTTATGTCCAAATATCAGCATTCCTATGGAGTTGAAAGAGTCTTAGATATCATATAAGCCAATCTCCTTAGTTTCTAGATTAGGAAATCGAGGCCAAGAATGGTTAAATTAGTTTCTCCAGATCAAATATATAATTATCATCAACTTTACAGTCAAAGGTCTAGATTTCCTAATTCCAAATTCAGTGCTCTTTCCATATCCAAAAAGGCTGTCAAGAGATAGGTGCAAGGCTCTCACCTGAACTGCTTTAGGTAATTCCTGTTAATTTAACCCACACTCAGATAATGTATTTCTAGATGTATATTCACTAGACTCATAGTAACTGATCTGTATGTGGCTGGTAGGATTGTTTTTAACACCGTAAGCAGCAGCATATTAGCTAATTTGAATAGAAAAAGAATTACTAAATAGCCAAAAAGCTGTTAGCTGCTTTTAAAGAGGAAACTGATCTTTTTCAAAATTATAAATTATTTTCTGTGTTTATAATCTCAGACCATCAACCTTACCCAGGTGGAAGAACAGTAATTAAATTAAAGGCAATGGTGAAAATTCTAAGGAACTTAAGTTGTTGAATTTCAGAAGGAATTTCTTTGATAGGATTATTTCTCAATTTCAGTATTTGTAAATGTTTAAGACACAATATCTGGGGAACAGAAAAGAGAAACAAATGTGAGCAGAATAATAAAATATGTAAATAATTACTTGTTACCTTTTATAAATTCTCTGAGCTAATGTAGTAGAATCATTATAGTAACGTTAATTGGCTATATCATGTAACTCAGTAAACACCCCTCAGTCAACCTTCAATATAAGTGACCAGCTTTAATATGTATCATACGGTGAAATAGTGCAACTACTGTACTCATACACCTTTGACTCAAGAATGGTCTTTTTCTAAGTGTGAAAGTCACCCTTTCTCATCAAGCTCACAATTTCGTAGGAGGGAATCACAGAATAATGAGGGAGGAAGGAGACATCTGCAGAACCAGGAAGACAGGTGGAATTAACCTTAGTGATCAGAGAAGTGTCAGATATCATAGCCAGATTATTTCTGACATCACAGTAATTTCATGTACACTGATTTTTCATGTGAAATTTAAAAATAGAACATACCATTTAAATCTATTATCTTCCTCTTAAATTTATACAAATTTTGAAAAGAAAAATAAACATGATTTTTACCGGATTCGTATATTTCTCTGTGAATATAAATAAGGTCTTATATTAATTCTCTTTAACATTAAGTTCAACCTTGTTATCATCATAAAGGTCCAAAATTGGTGAAGTAGAACAAGTTCATTCTTGTAAAACGGAAGCATCAGTCCTCCAAGTTTGCCTTTCTTTTCAAAATTATTTTGGCTCTTTGGAATCTTTTGCATTTCTATATAAATTTTAGGGTCATGGAGCCGTTCATATTTTCTAAAGTCCCTTCTTGTGTCTTTGTAGGAATGTGTTCATTTCCCCTAAGTTATTTAATTGGTTGGTATACAGTTATTTATAGTATTTTCTTTAAATCTTTTTAATTTCTATAAGGTCAGTAGTGATGTTTCTTCTTTCATCCTTGTCTTTAGTAACATAAGTCTTCTGTGTTTTTTTTTCTTGGTCAGTCTACATAAGATTTGTCCATTCTGTTGATTTTTTAAAAGTAATAACTTCTGTTTTTTAAATTTTCTCTGTTTTTCTGTCTTCTATTTCACTAATTTCTGTACTAATATTCACTGTCTCCTTGCTTATTCTTTGTTTAGGTTTAGTTTGCTATTTTTAGTGACTTTACATGAAAAGTTAGTTTGAGATATTTCTTCTTTTTAAAAAATACAGGCATTTACAGCTATAAATTTCCCTCTGAGTACTCTGTAATGCATCTCAGAAATTTTTGCATATTGTGTTTTCATTTTCATTTATCTAAAAATATTTTCTAATTTCATTTTGAACTTATTCTTTGACCCACTGGTTATTTAGGAGTATGTTGCTTAATTTCCATATATTTGTGAACTTCCAAGTTTCTTTCAGTTTTTGGTTTATAATTTAATTCCACTGTAGCCAAAAATAGACTTTTGTGATTTTCAATCATTTTAAACTTATTTGAGACTTATTTTGTAGTCTAACATATGATTTATCTTGGAAAATGTTACATAAACTTGAGAATTGTATATTCTGCTGCTGTTGGTTTGAGTTAGACCAAAAAAATTCCACACAGATTTATTAGCCCTAATTGGTTTATGGTGTTGTTCAATTCTTCTGTTTCCCTCTTGTTCTTCTGCCTAATTTTTCTACACATTATTGAAAGTGGGATGTTGAAGTGTTCAGTTATTATAGTTGAATTTTCTATTTTTTCCTCCAGTTCTTTCAGTTTTTGCTTCATATACTTTGGGGCTCTGTTATTAAATAAACATTTGTTTATAAAGTTCTATTATCTGATAAATTGACAAAATGTTCTTTTTTATCTCTAGTAACATTTTTTTGCTTCAAAATATATTTTGTCTGATATTAGTATAGTCTCTTCAGCTTTCCTATTGTTGCTGTTCACATGATATATATTTTCTCATGCTTTTGGCTTCAACCTCTTCGATCTTAAGTGTGTTTCCTGCAGAGAGCATATCATTGAATCTGTATAAAAACTTGTATAATTTTATACAGTCTGACAATCTGTATCTTTTGATTGGACTGTTTGATATATTCACATTTAATGTTATTATTGACATGATTGGATTTACATGTGTCATTTCACTTTTAGCTTTTCTATATGTCGTATGTTAATTCCTCCTCTACTGCCTTCTTTTGCATCAAGTGAATATGCTCTAGTGTCACATTTTATTACTTCATTAATTTTTTTCAGTATGTTCTCTTGAGTTATTTTCTTAGTGATTATTTAGAGGATATACACCTTATCAGAATTTACTTCAGATTTATATTAATTTCAGTGAGATATGAAAATGTTCTTCATACATATTCAATTGCTTCTTTTTATCTATAATTTCTATATATATATCCATATATGTTACAGATCTAACAATACATTATCATAATTATTACTATATATGATTTAATGACTATTAAAGAATCTTTAGAAGAAGACTGAGTATATGTATACACAGTTTGCTATACTAATCTTCGTTATTTAACATTTCTGCTTCTACCTTCTCCCATCCTAAACCATTTTAGTGGCCGCTGCACTCTGCCTGATTCAACCATCCTGAATTTTCCATGAAACCAGTAATAATTTGAATCACCTCACTTACCTCAGTCCCCAGTATTCTATTCATGGCCTTTATGCCATGCTAATAACTGAGCCTTATTAGCCTGTCCCCCAAAACAGCCCTTCTAAGCCTGGAAATTACCATCCTCATTGGAATGTTTTATCTATAGCTATATAACACAGATCTGCATTTTAATGACAAGTTGATTACTGTCACTTTAATAATGAGCACCTTATATCTTACATGTGACTAGCTGTCTTGTCTTCATACATTATTTTTTAGTGGCTAGTACTCTTGGCAGATACACATGTATTATCTGTATCTACTCAGAAGAAAGGTTAACTTAGTGTGAAGAACTAGATCTCTATATTCCTTAGGAATTCTTGTCAATTTGTCCTAGTCAAATTAATAAAACTGATGTTATGTATATAGAAAAGAAATAACTTCTCCTATTGAAAATAAAAACATTATATTACAGAGAAAGTATGGAAAATAATATTTTCAATACTATATGATTGAAATAGGAAGAAAGTACATTTGTCAAAAATGAACTCACTAAAAGACAATACTCTGGAAATCAATTTACAAAACCACCAATTTCCCAGTAATCAATGAAGCAATGACTAAAAACACTAAAAACACAATTTGTCCTAATTAGTTGCAATGGTTCATTTACTTAAAAAGACATTAAATTAGCTCATGCCATATCTGATTATCCTTCATACATTTTATTAAGCAGAATATTATATTTTATCCTTTGGTAATTAAAACTTGTTACAACATTGCATGATTACTTTGTTTTTAAAACTTCTGATTAGCACATAAATAAGGTTTATTTTAGATTATATTCAGAGTTAGAAAAATAAATACTTAATATACATTATACAATTATGAGAACACATTTGAGAGCCTCACTATAACATAGTCTTTGAGGATTATATCATGGGACTTTCTAAGAAAGATGTACCGTACATTTTGTACTTCTGAAAATAAGCCATCTAAAAGATGCAATTGAAAATGCATTTACAGTACTTTATCGTAACTTCAAGGTATTAAAATATGTCTATTTTTTATAATTATTATTCACAATAAGTTATATCAGTACATAACAATTCAAATGGACTCACTTCTGTGGGAAAGTAACGAAGATCGTTAAATGATAAATTAAGATATATCAACTGGGAAGCCAAAGGTGTTAAGTCTGGACAATTTAGGATAAAAAAGCCCTAAAAGAAAGTGACAAGAGATAAGATGTTAGTCATTACAATGCACAAAATAGTTTATACAAGGGTGAAACAAAATGAGAACATAATTTGAATGAGAATGGTTTACACAATATACTAACAAGCCTATACTCATCTTCCATTCATGTTTTTTAGACTGTCAAGAAAATCATTTCTTTGGTAGATAAAAGACAGAAAAAAAAGTAGAAACACTATGTATTAGTCTGTTCTCACACTGCTATAAAGGAAAACCTGACACTGGGTAATTTATAAAGAAAAGAGGTTTAATTGGCTCATGGTTCTCCAGGCTATACAGAAAGCATGGCAGCACCTGCTCAGCTTCTGGGAAGGCCTCAAAAAACTTATAATCATAGCAGAAGGTGAAGGGTGAAGCAGTCTTACATGGCCAGACCAGGAGGAAGAGGTGGGAGGTGCCACATACTTTAAAACTAACACATCTCATGAGAACTCACTTGCTATCAGGAGAACAGCATCAAGGGGGTAATCCATCTCCATGAGCCAGTCACCTCCCACTAGGCCCCACCTACAACACTGGAGATTATGATTTCACATGAGATTTGGTGAGGACACAGATCCAAACCATATTACACAATAAGTATTTATGTATGTGATAAGTGTAGTATGTGTGAAAGAATTATTTCAATCAATAACAAGCAAACATTGAGTGCCTGCTATGTGCTGAAATATAATTGAATCTTTTTATATTTAATTTTCTTCTTTACCCCCTTTTATATCTCTACCTCTATGTCTCTGTGTTCTATCTATTAATCTAGCATCTACCTGAAACTTCCTGTTAAATATGCCAGTTTCTGTACTGTCTTCATTGTCATTCAATTCAAAATATTTCTGATTTCCTTTGTGTTTTCTTTTTGACCTATTTTTTAATTAGTGTGTTATTTGATTTCCAAACACTTAGTGCTTTTTAATATTTAAATTAATATTTAGCACAAATATTTGGTATTTTTCTAGATATCTTACTGTGACTGATTCTATTTGATTTCTTTTGTGGTATGAGAACTACAATATTTCAATCTTTAAAAATTTCCTGAGACATATTTATGGCCCAACATATGTTCTGTCTTGAAACTGTTCTATGTGTACCTAAAAAGTAATGTTTATTCTGCAGTTGGTGGATGTATCATTCTATAAATGTTAATTAGGTCAAGTTAGTTGCTGGAATTATTTCAGATCTTCTATATCTTTATTGAATTGTTTTTGACTACACATATCAATTGTTGACCAAGATATGTTAAAGTCTAATTTCCAGTTATGATAGTGAATCGATCTACTTTTTACTTTAGTTCTGTCAAATTTTGCTTTATGAATTTTGAGGCATTCTAATGATATACATATTTAGATTGTTCTGTCTTCTTGATGAGTTGACCCTTTAAACATTTTGAAACTTCTCTTTATACTTGGTAATACTCTTTTTCTATAGTATTATTTTCTACTTAGTCAGCTAATACAGCCATAAGAGCTTTATAATGCCTACTGTTACCATTTTCCAGTTTTACTTTTTGACCATCAGCGTCTTTATGTAAGTATGCTTCTTGTAAATAGCAAATAATTGAGTCATACTTCATTAGCCAGTTTGACAATCTCTATTTTTTTATTGTGGTGTTTAATCCATTTACATTTAACAAAATTATTAATGTGTTTAGGCTAAAGTTTACCATTTTGGTAAACTTCTTGGCCAGGTATGGTGGCTCATGCCTGTAATCCCAGCACTTTGGGAGGCTAAGGCAGGCAGATCATGAGGCCAAGAGATGGAGACCATCCTGGCCAACAAGGTGAAACCCCATCTCTACTAAAAAAAAAAAAAAATACAAAAATTAGCTGGGTGTGGTGGCACAGGTCTGTAGTCCCAGCTACTCAGGAGGCTGAAGCAGGAGAATCGCTTGAACCCAGGAGGTGGAGGTTGCAGTGAGCCAAGATGGCACCACTGCACTCCAGCCTGAGCAAGACTCTGTCTAAAATAAAAAAGTGACTTATTTTAAGAGCACGATATGTGCCTTAACACAACCACCCTTCAATTGATTTGAAAAGCGTGTTCTTTCCCCACTTTATGTTTTTGTTTGCTTTGTCGAAGAGCAGTTGGCTGCAGGTATTTGGCTTTATTTCTGGCTTCTCTATTCTGTTTCATTGGCCTATGTGCCTATTTTTATACCAGTAGCATGCTGTTTTGGTGAGTATGGCCTTGTGTTATAGTTTGAAGTTGGGTAATGTGATGCATCCAGATTTGTTCTTTTTGCTTAGTCTTACATTGGCTATGTGAGCTCTTTTTTGGTTCCATATGAATTTTTGGATTGTTTCTTTCTAGTTCTGTATGAATAATGCTGGTGGTATTTTTATGGGAATTGCATTTAATTTGTAGATTGCTTTTGGCAGCACTGTCATTTTCACAATGTTAATTCTACTCATCCATGAGTATGGAATGTGTTTCTATTTGTTTCTGTTGTTTATAATTTCCTGCAGCAGTGTTTTGTAGTTTTCCTTGTAGAGGTCTTTCACTTCCTTGGTTAGGTATATTCCTAAGTACTTTATTTTACTTTTTGCAGCTATTGTAAAGAGGGTTGAGTTCTTGATTTGATTCTCAGCTTGGTCACTGTTGGTGTATATCAGAGCTACTTATTTGTGTACATTAATTTTGTATCCTGAAACTTTCCTGAATTCATTTATCAGTTCCAGAAGCTTTTTGGAGAAGTGCTTAGAGTTTTCTAGGTGTATGATCATATCATCAGCAAAAAGCAACAGTTTGACTTCCTCTTTACAGATTTGGATGCCCTTTCTTTCTCTTGTCTGATTGCTCTGGCTAGGATTTACAGTATTATGTTGAGTAGAAGGGGTGAGCGTGGGCATCCTTATCTTGTCCCAATTCTCAGGGAAAGTGCTTTCAACTTTTCCTCCTTCAGCATAATGTTGGCTATGAGTTTGTCATAAATGGCTTTTATTACATTAAAGTATGTCCCTTCCATGCCGATTTTGCTGAGAGTTTTAATCATAAAAGGATGCTGTTTTTTGTCAAATGCTTTTTCTGCATCTATTGAGATGATCATGTCATTTTTGGTTTTATTTCTATTTATATAGTGTATCACATTATGAACTTGTGTATGTTAAACCATTCCTGCATCCCTAGTATGAAACCCACTTGATCATGGTGAATTCTCTTTTTGATATGCTGTTGGATTGGGTTAGCTAATATATTGTTAAGGATTTTTGCATCTGTGTCCATCAGGGATATTGGTCTAAAGTTTTCTTTTTTTGTTATACCATTTCTTGGTTTTGGTCTTAGGGTGATACTAGCTTCATGGAATGATTTGGGGGAAGATTACATCTATCTCTATCTTGTGAAATAATGTCAATAAGATTGGTGCAGATACTTTTTTAAATGTCTGATAGAATTCAGCTGTGAACCTGTCTGGTCCTGGACTCTTTTTTGTTGGCAATTTTTAAAAATCATCATTTCAATCTTGCTGCTTGTTATTGGTCTGTTCAGAGTTTTTATTTCTTCCTAGTTTAATCCAGAAGTGTTGCATATTTCCAGGAATGTATCCATTTCCTCTAGGTTTTCTAGTTTATGTGCATAAAGGTGTTCATAGTAGCCTTGAATGATCTTTTGTATTTCTGTGGTGTTGGTTGTAATATCTCCCATTTCATTTCTAATTGAGTTTATTTGTGTCTTCTCTCTTCTTGGTTACGCTCACTAATGGTCTATCAATTTTAGTTATCTTTTCAAAGAACCCTCTTGTTGTTTCATGTATCTTTTGTATTTTTTCATGTTTCAGTTTCATTTAGTTCTGTTCTGATCCTCGTTATTTCTTTTCTTCTGCTGGGTTTGGGTTTGGTTTGTTCTTATTTCTCCAGTTTCTTATGGTGTAACCTTAGATTGTCTATTTGTCCTATTTCAGACTCTTTGATGTGGGCATGTAAGGCTATGAACTTTCCTCTTAGCACTTCCTTTGCTGTATCTCAGCAGTTTTGATAAGTTGTGTCACCATTATCATTCAATTCAAAGAATTTTTTAAATTTCCATCTTGATTTCATTGTTGACCCAATGATCATTCAGGAGAAGGTTATTTAATTTCCATGTATTTGCATGGTTTTGAGGGTTCCTTTTGGAATTGATTTCCAGTTTTATTCCACTGTGGTCTGAAAGAGTAATTGCTAAAATTTCAATTTTCTTAAATTTATTGAGACTTGTTTTGAGTCCTCTCATATGGTCTGTCTTGGAGAATGTTCCACGTGCTGATGAACAGAATGTATGTTCTGCAGTTGTTGTGTAGAATGTTCTGTAAATATCTATAAGTCCATTTATTGTAGGGTATAGTTTAAGTCCATTGTTCCTTTGTAGACTTTCTGTCTTGAGGACCTGTCTAGTGCTGTCAGTGGAGTACTGAAGTCCCCTACTCTTGTTCTTTTTTTATGGCTGCATAGTATTCTGTGATGTATATGTGCCAGATTTTCTTTATCCAGTCTATCATTGGTGTGCATTTAGGTTGATTCCATGCCTTTGTTATCATGAATAGTGCTGCAATAAACATATGCATGCATGTTTATAACACAATGATTTATATTGCTTTGGGTATATACCCAGCAATGGGATGCTGCGTCAAATCATATTTTTTGTTTTTAGGTCTCAAAGGAATTGTCATACTGTCTTCCACAATGGTTGAACTAATTGATACTCCCACCAAGAGTGTATAAACATTCCTTTTTCTCTACAACCTCAACAGCATCTGTTACTTTTTGACTTTTTAGTAATAGCCGTCCTGCCTGATGTGAGATGGTATCTTATTGTGATTTTGATTTGCATTTCACTCACGATCAGTGATGTTGAGCTTTTCTCATGATTGTTAGCCACATGTATGTCTTCTTTTGAAGTGTCTGTTCATGGCCTTTGCCTACTTTTTAATGTGGTTGTTTTTCTCTTGTAAATTTGTTTAAGTTCCTTATAAATGCTGGATATTAGATATTTGTCAGTTTGCAAAACGTTTCTCCCATTCTGTAGGTTGTCTGTTCACTCTGCTGATAGTTTTCTTTGTAGTGCAGATGCTCTTTAGTTTAATTAGACCTCATCTGTCAATTTTTGCTTTTGTTGCAATTGCTTTTGGTGCCTTTATCATTAAATCTTTGCTCATTCCTATGTCTTGAATGGTATTGCCTGGTTGTCTTCCAGGGTTTTTATAGTTTTGCATTTTATATTAAAGTCTTTAATATATCTTGAGTTAATTTTTGTATATGGTGTACAGAAGGTATCCAGTTTCAATCTTCTGCATATGGCTAGCCAGTTATTCCCGCACCATTTATTGAATAAGGAATCTTTTCCCCATTGCTTGTTTTGTCAGCTTTGTCAAAGATCAGATAGTTGTAGGTATGCAGCCTTGTTTCTGGGTTCTCAATTCACCTCCACTGGCCTATGTGTTTGTTTTTGTACCAGTACCATGCTATAGCCCTATAGTATAGTTTGAAGGCAGGTGGCATGATGCCTCTAGCTTTTCTCTTTTTGCTCAGGATTGTCTTGGCTAGTCAGGCTCTTTTTTAGTTCCATATGAATTTTATAATAGTTTTTTCTAGTTCTGTGAAGAATGTCGCTGATAGTTTAATAGGAATAGCATTAAATCTATACATTTTTTTGGTCAGTATGGCCATTTTAACAATATTGATTCTTCCTATCCATGAGCGTAAATGCTTTTCCAATTCCTGTGTCATCATCTCTGATTCCTTTGAGCTTTGTGTTTTGTAGTTCTTTCAGATCCTTGGTTAGCTGTATTCCTAGGTATCTTATTCTTTATGTGGCAATTGCGAATAGAATTATATTCCTGATTTGTCTCTTAGCTTGACTGTATTTGGTGTATAAGAATGTTTGTGATTTGGGCACATTGATTTTGCATCCTGAGACTTTGCTGAAGTTGTCTATCAGCTTAAGGCGATTTTGGGCTGAGACTGTGAGGTTTTCTAGATATGGAATCATGCCTTTTGCAAATATAGTTTAGCTTCCTCTCTTCCTATTTGGATATACTTTCCTTCTTTCTCTTGCCTGATTACCCTGGCCAGGACTTCCAACACTTTGTTGAATAGGAGTATTCAGAGAGGGCATCCTTGACTTGTTCCAGTTTTTAAGGGGAATGTCTTCAACTTCTGCCCATTCAGTATGATGTTGGCTGTGGGTTTGTCATAGATGGCTCTTATTATTTTGAGGTATGTTCCTTTAATACCTAGTTTATGGAGAGTGTCTAACATGAAGTGATGCTGAATTTTATTAAAAGACTTTTCTGCATCTATTGAAATAATCATACAGTTTTTGTCTTTAGGTCTGTTTGTGTGATGAATCACATTTATTGATTTGCATATGTTGAACCAATCTTGCATCCAGGGATAAAACCTACTTGATCATGGTGGATAAGCTTTTTGATGTGCTGCTGGACTCAGTTGGCCAATATTTTGTTGAAGATTTTTGCATCAATGTTCATCGAGAATATTGGCCTGAAGTTTTGTTGTTATTGTTGTAGTTGTTGTGTCTCTGCCAGGTTTGGTATCAGGATGATGCTGGCATCACTGAATGAGTTAGAGAGGAGTCCCTCCTTCTCAATGTTTTTGGAATAGTTTCACCAGAAAGGGTACAAGCTCTTCTTTGTATATCTGGTAGAATTCAGCTGTGAATCCCTACATATATATATATATATATATATATATATATTATACTATAAATATATAGATATTTATTTATATTTACCAAAAGCACCAAAAGCAATTGCAACAAAAGCAAAAATTGACAGATGAGGTCTAATTAAAATATAAATATATTTATATCTATATAAATATATTCTATCTATATTCTATATATATCTATAGATATCTATATATCTATGAATCCCTATATATATATTCTATGGGTTTTTTTTTGGTTGGTAGGCCATTTATTACTGATCAGTTTTGGAGCTCATTATTGGTCTGTTAAGGGAATCCATTTCTTCCTGGTTCAGTCTTGGAGGATATATGTATCTGGGAATTTACCTGTCTCTTCTAGGTTTTCTAGTTTGTGTGCATAAAGGTGTTTGTAGTAATTTCTAATCATTATTTCTATTATTGTGGGGATCAGATGTAACTTCCCCTTTGCCATTTCTAATTGTGTTTATTTGCATCTTCTCTTTCTTCTTTATTAGTATAGCTAGTGGCCTATATTTTTTTTTTCAAAAAACCAACTCCTGGATCCACTGAGATCTTTTGAAATCTTTTCTGTGTCTCAGTTTCCTTTAGCTCAGCTCTGATTTTGTTTATTTCTTGTCTTCTTCTAGCTTTGGGGTTGGTTTGCTTTTGCTTCTCTCTATTTTTACTGTGCTATGGTCCAAAATTGTATTTGGTATAATTTTGGTTATTGACATGGTTTGGCTGTGTCCCCACCCAAATCTCACCTTGAATTGTATCTTCCATAATCCCCATGTATCATGGGAGGGATCTGGTGGGGAGGTAAATGAATCACAGGGGGTGAATTTTTCCCATGCTGTTCTCGTGAAAGTAAGTCACATGAGAGCTGATGGTTTTATAAAGGGCAGTTCCCCTGCACATGCTCTCTTGCCTGCCATCATGTAAGATGTGTCTTTACTTCTTTGCCTTCAACCATGATTATGAGGCCTCTCCAGCCATGTGGAACTGTTAGTCCATTAACCCTCTTTTTTCTTTATAAATTACCCAGTCTTGGGTATTTCTTCATAGCAGTATGACAATGTACTAATGTAGTAATTTTGCATTTGCTGAGGGTTGTTTTGTGTCCAATTACGTGGTTCATTTTCGGGTATGTGTCATATGGCATTGAGAAGAATTCTGTTGTTTTGGGGGTAGAGAATTCTATAAACATCTATCAGATTCATTTTTGTCCAATGTCAAATATCTTTGTTAATTTTCTGCCTTGATAATCTGTCTAATTCTGTCAGTGGAGTGCTGATGTCTCTCACTATCATTGTGAGGGAGTCTCAGTCTCTGAGTAGGTATCCAACAATTTGCTCTATGAATCTGGGTGCCCCTGCAATGGGTGCATATATATTTAGGATAGTTACATCTTCTTGTTGAATCGAGCCCTTTAACATTTATGTAATACCCTTGTCTTTTTTGATCTTTGTTGGTTTAAAATCTGTTTTCTCTGAAATTAAGGTTGCCTGAAATTAGGTCTATCCAGTCCTGGATTTCACTTTATCTGGAAGTTTTTGGTTACTGATTGAATCTCATTATTTGTTAAAGGTCTGTTCAGATTTTTATTTGTTCTTGAGTCAGTTTTGATAATTTGTGTCTTTCTAGAAATGTTTCCACTTAACCTAGGTTATATAATTCACTGGTATACAATTATTTATAATATTTTCTTACAATCTCCTTTATTTTTGTAAGGCCAGTTGTAATATCTCAATTTTCATGATGAATTTTACTTGTATATTATCTATTTTTACTTAGTCTAGCTAAGGATTTGTTTATTTTGTTGATCTTTACAAATAACCTACCTTTGTTTTCATTGATTTTCTCTACTGTTTTTCTATTATCTGTTTCATTTATCTCTGCTCTTATTGTTTTCTACCTTCTGTTAGCTTCGGGTTTAGATTGCTCTCTTTGTACAAGTTTTTTAAGGTGTAAAGTTAAATTCTTACTTCGAGATTTATCTTCTCCACATACTCCTTTCCCACAGGTACCTACAGCCTTCTCCCAACATTAACATCTTGTACACCATGTTGGTACATTTATTATAATCAATGAACAAACATTAGCACATCAATATCAACCCAGGTCCACAGTTTACATTATAGTTCACACCTTGTGTTATATATTCTATGGGTTTTCAAAATGCATAAGAAAATAGATTCACCATTACAGTATCATACAGATTCACTGCTTTACATATCACCTGTGCTTCTCCTATTCACCCTTTCTTCACTTCTGCCACAACCCTGACAACCACCGATCTTTTTACTGCCTTCACACTCTTGTCCTTTTCTAAAATGTATTGTCACTGTTGGTTTTGTTCATTCCCTTCATTAGAGCCTTTTGAGTATTTAATTAATTTTCTATAATGTGCCATATTAATTCCCTCCTCACTTCCTTTTGTGTATATTTTAACATGGTTTATCAGTAGTAGTTATCATGGGGACTGCACTTGGCATCCTAAAGTTTACAATAATCTAGTTTGGATTGATACCAAATTAACTCCAATGGCACACAAAACCTCTGTTCCTATACAGCTTCATCTCCCTTCGGTTTTGTCATAAATCTTTATACATTGTGTATCCATTAATATACATTTATAATTATGGTTATGCATTTGTCTTTTAAGTGATATTAGAAAAAAAAAAGTAATACAAATCAAAACCAAAATAATACTGACTTGTATATTTACCTGTGTAGTTACCTTCATCAGAGTTATTTATTTCTTCTTAAGACTTTGGGTTGCTGTCTAATGTTCTCTCACTGTAGCCTGAACAACTCTCTAGCATTTCTTACAGGGCAGGTGTATTGGCAACAAATGCCCTCAGCTTTTGCTTATTGGGGAATGTCTTAATTACTGTTGTTTTTGAAGGATAGATATTCTGGGTATAGACTTTTGGTTGACAAACTGCTTTTCTTTCAGCAGTGTTGAAGTGGCATCCCATTCCTTTCTTGCCTCCATAGTTTCTGGTAACAAACTGGCTGTGAATTTCATTGTAGATACCTTGTACATGACAAAACACTTCTTGCTTGCTGCTGTCAAGATTCTTTCTTTGACTTTGGCTTTTGACAATTAGATTTTATGTCTCATTGTGGATCTCTTGGCAGTTATCCTTCTTGGAGTTTGTTGAGCTTCCTGTATGTAGATTTGTGCTTTTAATCAAATTTGGAATGTTTTTGGCCATTATTTCTTCAAATATTTTTTCTGCCCTTCTTTCTTCTCTCTCTCTCCTTTTTTTTTTTTTCCGAGACCCCATTACATGTATGTGTGTATACTTAATGATGTCCTAGAGGTCACTTAGGCTCTGTTCATTTTTCTTTATTTTTTTTCTTTCTGTTCTTCATATGTGATAATTTCAATTGACGTATTTTCTAGTTCTGTAATTCTTTATTCTGCCTGATCAATATTTCTATTATTGAAACTTTCTAGGGAAGTTTTCATTTTGGTAATGTAGTTTTCAGCTCCAGAATTTTTTTGGTTTTTGTTTCTTTTGACATTTCCATCTCTTTATTGAAATCCGTTTATACATTATTCTCCTGATTTTCCTTAGCTCTCTGTCCATAGTTTCATTTAGCAGTTTGAACATATTTAAGACAGTTTATTTAAAGTCCTTTTTCCAGTAAGTCTGTCCATAGTTTCATTTAGCAGTTTGAACATATTTAAGACAGTTTATTTAAAGACCTTTTCCCAGTAAGTCCAACGTCTGTGCTTCCTTAGAGGTAGTTTCTAATCCTTTAGTAGTTCATAAGCATAATGATTGGCTTTTTATGCTCATGAATAAGATGTGCCTCTATCAAGCCTTTTTATGACATTGGCACATTACCTATCTGACATGAAAAATAGATAGTTTCTGTTAGTTTCTTCTGTGAACAAGCCATATTTTTTTGCATATTCCATAATTTTTGTTAAAAACTGGAACTGGACATCTCAATTATTATAATGTGTTAATTCTGGAAATTACATTTTCCCCCTCTTTGGGCTTTGTTTTTGTTGTTTTGGCTTCTAGTTCTATTATTATTCTACCTGACCAAATCTACTATTGAAATCTTCCAGTGAGGTTTTCATTTCAGTTATTATACTTTTCAGCTCCAGAATTTCTGTAGGCTTGATATGAGCTATAACTATTGGGTTGTTTAATAATTTTCTAAACTTTTTTTTGGTGAAGTCTGTATTCTTTTTTGTGTTTTTTTTTTAGAATGATTAGACACTATTTAATAAACAATATCAAATGGCAATCCTTGCACTCAACTGATATTGTAGTATTGTGTTAACAAACAATTTACAGTTGGATTTCATTGTTTGCTTTTGCTGTGAAATAACTTAACCGAAAACTCAATGCCTGAAAATGAGAATCATTTCTGTGCATTTGTCAGTATGGGTTTGAATCAGGTGGGTAGTTTTTCCCACTGGTAATGTTTGAGTATCCACATCACCTTCAGTCAGCTTGGGGATGATTTGTCTAGAATGAACTAACCCACAGGTCTGGGGGTCACTGCTCCCTATTATCTGTATCTATGACCATCAGGCTAGCCTGGGGGATCATTCGCATGGGGGTGATTAACAGTTTTTACAGAAACAGCAAAGTAAGGTATATTCCAAAGTAGAAGGACGTTGAAGTCCCTCCTTGTGTCACATATATCATTACCCCAGTGATTGCTGTCCAAAGCAAGTCACATGACCAAGCCAACTGCAAATGGATTTTAGTCTTCTCAAGAGCATGTATACAGACATCCAGGATTAAATTGAGGGCTATTGCTATAACAATTTATAATGCTGGAATAATGTCTTGCTAATTAAATACAAACAAATCAGATCTTTGTATTGTCCTATTTGAATCAAATTAATACATTAATACATGCACTTTTCTTTTTTAAAAAAATTATTTATTATACTGTAAGTTCTGGGGTACATGTGCAGATTGTGCAGGTTTGCTACATAGGTATTCATGTGCCATGGTGGTGGTTTGCTGCATCCATCGCCCTGTCATCTACATTAGGTATTTCTCCTAATGCTATCCCTCCCCTAACTCCCCCACCCCCCAGGCCACAGTGTGTGATGTTCCCCTCCCTGTGTCCATGTGTTCTCATTGTCCAAAATCCACTTATGAGTGAGAACATGTGGTGTTTGGTTTTCTAGTCTTGTGTCAGTTTGCTGAGAATGATGGTTTCCAGTTTCATCCATGTCCCTGCAAAAGACATGAATTCATCCTTTTTTATGACTGCATAGTATTCGATGGTGTATATGTGCCACATTTTCTTTATCCAGTTTATCCTTGATGGGCATTTGGGTTGGTTCCAAGTCTTTGCTATTGTAAACAGTGCCACAATAAACATATGCGTGCCTGTGTCTTTATAATAGAATGATTTACAAACCTTTGGATATATAGCCAATAATGGGATTGTTGCGTCAAATGCTATTTCTATTTCTAGATCCTTGAGGAATCACCACACTGTCTTCCACAATGGTTGAATTAATTTACACTCCCACCAGCAGTGTAAAAGTGTTTCTATTTCTCAACATCCTCTCCAGCATCTGTTGTCTCCTGATTTTTTAATGATCACCATTCTAACTGGCATGAGGTGGTATCTCAACATGGTTTTTATTTGCATTTCTCTAATGACCAGTGATGGTGAGCTTTTTTTGTATGTTTGTTGGCTGCATAAATGTCTTCTTTTCATAAGTGTCTGTTGATATCCTTTGCCCACTTTTTGATTTTTTTTTTTTCTTGTAAATTTGTTAAGTTGTCCATAGATTCTGGATATTAGCCCTTTGTCAGATGGGTAGATTGCAAAAATTTTTTCCCATTCTGTTGGTTATTGGTTCACTCTATTGATAGTTTCTTTTGCTGTACAAAAGCTCTTAAGTTTAATTAGATCCCATTTGTCTATTTGGCTTTTGTTGCCATTGCTTTCGGTGTTTTAGTCATGAAGTCCTTGCCCATGCCTATGTCCTGAATGGTATTGCCTAGGTTTTCTTCTACAGTTTTTATAGTGTTAGGTCTCATGTTTAAATCTTTAATCCATCTAGAGTTAATTTTTGTGTAAGGTGTAAGGAGGGGTTCCAGTTTCAGCTTTCTGCATATGGCTAGCCAGTTTTCCCAACACCATTTATTAATAGGGAATCCTATCTCCATTGCTTGTTTTTGTCAGGTTTATCAAAGATAAGATGGTTGTAGTTGTGTGGCATTCTCTCTGAGGCCTCTGTTCTGTTCCATTGGTCTATATCTCTGTTTTGGTACCAGTACCATGCTGTTTTGATTACAGTAGCCTTGTAATACAGTTTGAAGTCAGGTAGTATGATGCCTGCAGTTTTTTTTTTTGTTTTTTTTTGTTTTTTTTTTTTTGCTTAGGATTGTCTTGGCTATGCGAGCTCTTTTTGGTTCCATATGAAGTTTAAGGTGGTTTTTTCCAATTCTGTGAATAAAGTCATTGATAGCTTGATGGGGATAGCATTGAATCTATAAATTACTTTGGGCAGTATAGCCATTTTCGTGATATTGATTATTCCTAACTATGAGCATGGAAGGTTTTTCCATCTGTTTGTGTCCTCTCTTATTTCCTTGAGCAGTAGTTTGTAGTTTTCCTTGAAGACATCCTTCACATCCTTTGTTAGTTGTATTCCTAGGTATTTTATTCTCTTTGTAGCAATAGTGAATGGGAGTTCACTCATGATTTGGCTCTCTGTTTTTCTATTATTGGTGTATAGGAATGCTTGTGATTTTTGCACATTGATTTTTGTATCCTGAGACTTTGCTGAAGTTGCTTATCACCTTAAGGAGATTTTGGGCTGAGACGATGGTGTTTTCTAAATATACAATCATGGCATCTGCAAACAGGGACAATTTAACGTCCTCTCTTCCTATTTGAATACCTTTCTTTCTTTCTCTTGCATGATGGCCCTAGCCAGAACTTCCAATACTGTGTTGAATAGGAGTGGTGAGAAAGGGCATTCTTGTCTTGTGCCAGTTTTCAAAGGGGAATGCTTCCAATTTTTGCCCATTCAGTATGATACCGGCTGTGGGTTTGTCATAAATAGCTCTTATTATTTTGAGATATGATCCATCAATACCTAGTTTATTGAGAGTTTTTTAGCATAAAGGGCTGTTGAATTTTTTCAAAGGCCTTCTCTGCATCTATTGAGATAATCATGTAATTTTTGTCTCTGGTTCTGTTTATGTGATGAATTGTATTTATAAATTTGTGGATGGTGAACCAGCCTTGCATCCCTGGGATAAAGCCAACTTGATCATGATAGATAAGCTTTTTGATGTGCTGTTGGATTTGGTTTGCCAGTATTTTATTGAAGATTTTTGCATCAATGTTCATCATGGATATTGGCCTAACATTTTCTTTCTTAGTTGTGTCTCTGCCAGGTTTTGGTATCAGGATGATGTTGGTCTCATAAAATGAGTTAGGGAGCATTCCTTCTTTTTGTATTATTTGGAATAGTTTCAGAAGGAATGGTACCAGCTCCTCTTTGTACCTCTGGTAGAATTCAGCTGTGAACCTGTCTGGTCCTGGACTTGTTTTGGTTGGTAGGCTATTAAATGCTGCCTCAACTTCAGACTTTGTTATTGGTCTATTCAGTAATTCAACTTCTTCCTGGTTTAGGCTTGGGAGGGTGTAAGTGTCCAGGAATTTAACCATTTCTTCTAGATTTACTGGTTTATTTTCATAGAGGTGTTTGTAGTAATCTCTGATAATACTTTGCATTTCTGTGGGATCGGTGGTGATATCCCCTTTATCATTTTTATTGCATCTATTTGATTCTTCTCTTTTCTTTTCTATTAGTCTGGCTAACGGTCTATTTTGTTGTTCTTTTCAAAAAAACAGCTAGCTCCTAGATTTACTGATTTTTTGAAGGGTTTTTTGTGTCTCTATCTCCTTCTGTTCTGCTTTGATCTTAGTTATTTCTTGCCTTCTGCTAGCTTTTGAATTTGTTCGATCTTGCTCCTCAAGTTCTTTTAATCGTGACATTAGGGTATGTATTTTATATCTTTCCTCATTTCTCTGGTGGGCATTTAGTGCTATAAATTTCCCTCTACACACTGCTTTAAATGTGTCCCAGAGATTCTGGTACTTTGTGTCTTCATTCTCATTGGTTTCAAAGAACATCTTTATTTCTGCCTTCATTTCATTATTTATCCAGTAGTCATTCAGGAGCAGGTTGTTCGTTTCCATGTAGTTGTATAGTTTTGAGTGAGTTTCTTAATCCTGAGTTCTAATTTGATTGCACTGTGGTCGGAGAAACTGTTATGATTTCCATTCTTTTGCATTTGCAGAGGAATGTTTTACTTCCAATTACGTGGTCAATTTTAGAATAAGTGTGATGTGGTGCTGAGACGAATGTATATTCTGTGGATTTGGGGTGGAGAGTTCTGTAGATGTCTATTAGGTCTGCTTGGTCCAGATCTGAGTTCAAGTCCTGGATATCCTTGTTAATTTTCTGTCTCGTTGATCTGTCTAGTATTAACAGTGGGGTGTTAAAGTCTCCCACTATTATTGTGTGGGAGTCAAAGTCCCTTTGTAGGTCATTAAAAACTTGCTTTATGTATCTGGGTGCTCCTGTATTGGGTGCATATATATTTAGGATCGTTAGCACTTCTTGTTGCATTAATCCCTTTACCATTATGTAATGCCCTTCTTTGTCTCTTTTGATCTTTGTTGGTTTAAAATCTGTTTCATCTGAGACTAGGATTGTAACCCCTGCTTTTTTTTTTTTTGCTCTCCATTTACTTGGCAAATCTTCCTTCATCCCTTTATTTTGAGCCTATGTGTGTTTTTGCATGTGAGATGAGTTTCCTGAATACAGCATACTGATGGGTCTTGACTTACCCAATATTCCAGTCTGTGTCTTTTGATTGGGGCATTTAGCCCATTTACATTTAAGGTTAATATTGTTACGTGTGAATTTGATCCTGCCATTTTGATGCTAGCTGGTTGTTTTGCCCATTCGTTGATGCAGTTTGTTCAGTGTTGATGGTCTTTACAGTTTGGTATGTTTTTGCAGTGGCTGGTACTAGTTGTTCCTTTCCATGTTTAGTGCTTCCTTCAGGAGCTCTTGTAAGACAGGCCTGGTGGTGACAAAATCTCTCAGCAGTTGCTTGTCTGTAAAGGATTTTATTTCTCCTTCGTTTATGAAGCTTAGTTTGGCTGGAAATTCTGGGTTGAAAATTCTTTTCTTTTAGGATGTTGAATATTGACCCCCACTCTCTTCCGGCTTGTAGGGTTTCTGCCAAGAGACCCGCTGTGAGTCTAATGGGCTTCCCTTTGTGGATAACCCTCTGGCTGCCCTTAGCATTTTTTCTTTCATTTCAACCCTGGTGAATCTGACAATTATGTGCCTTGGGGTTGCTATTCTCAAGGAATACCTTTGTGGTGTTCTCTGTATTTCCCGTATTTGAATGTTGGCCTGTCTTGCTAAGTTGAGGGAATTCTCCTGGATAATACCATGAAGAGTGTTTTCCAACTTGGTTTTATTCTCCCTGTCACATTCAGGTACACCAATCAAACATAGATTTGGTCTTTTCATATAATTCCATATTTCTTGGAGGCTTTGTTCATTTCTTTTCATTTTTTTTCTCAAATCTTGCCTTCTCATTTTATTTCATTGAGTTGATCTTCAATCTCTGATATCCTTTCTTCTGCTTGATCGATTCGGCTACTGAAACTTGTGTATACTTCTCGAAGTTCTCATGCTGTGTTTTTCAGCTCCATCAAGTCATTTATGCTCTTCTCTACACTGGTTATTCTAGTTAGAATTTCATCTAACCTTTTTTCAAGGTTTTTAGTTTCCTTACATTGGGTTAGAACATGCTCCTTTAGCTCAGAGAAGTTTTTTATTACCCACCTTCTGAGGCCTGCTTCTGTCAATTCATCAAATTCATTCTCTATCCAGTTTTGTTCCCTTGGTGGTGAGGAGTTTTGATCCCTTGGAGGAGAAGAGGCATTCTGGTTTTTGGCAATTTCAGCCTTTTTTAGCTGGTTTCTTCCCATCTTTGTGGATTTATCTACTTTTGGTCTTTAAAGTTGGTGACATTTGGATGGGGTCTCTGAGTGGACTTCCTTTCTGTTGATGTTGAAGCCATTTCTTTCTGTTTGTTAGCTTTCCTTCTAACAGTCAGGCCCCTCTGCTGCAGGTCTCCTGGAGTTTGCTGGGATTCCACTCCAGACCCTGCTTGCCTCAGAATCACCCATAGGGGCTGCAGAATGGCAAAGACTGCTGCCTGTTCCTTCCTCTGGTAGCTTCGTCCCAAAGGGTACCTGCCAGATGTCAGCCAGAGCTCTCCTGTATGACATGTCTCCCAGTTAGGATACACAGGGGGTCAGGGAGCCACTTCAGGAGGCAGCCTGTCTCTTACCAGAGCTCAAGCACTGTGCTAGGAGATCCGTTGTTCCCTTCAGGGCTGCCAGGCAGGGAGGTTTAAGTCTGCTGAAGTGGAACCCACAACTGCCCCTTTTCCCAGATGCTCTGTCCCAGGAAGGTGGGGGCTTTGTAAGTCCCTAACAGGCTTTTTTTTCAGAGATGCCCTGCCCAGCAAGAAGGGAATCTATTTCACAGTCTGTCTGCAGAGGCCTTGAGGAGCTGCTGTGATGGGCTCCGCCCAGTTGCTGTGTAAACTTCCTGGTGGTGGTGGCTTTGTTTACACAGGCAATGTTGAAACCATCCAGCGAGCCTCAGCAATGGTGGACACCCCTCCCCCACCAAGCTCGAACATCCCAGGTTGAGCTCAGACTGCTGCTTTACTGGCTGTGAGAATTTCAGGCCAGTGGATCTTAGTTTGCAGGTCTTCATGGGGGTGGAACCTGTCGAGTCAGCTCACTTGGCTTCCAGGCTTCAGCCCCCTTTCTCAGGGAAATGAGCAGTTCTCACTGTTGTTCCAGGTGCCACTCAACTAAAACAGCTGCCTTAGTTTTGTGCTAGAAACCTGGGGTGCTGGCATTGTAGGTGCTGGAGGGAATCTCCTGGTCTGTGGGCTGTATAGACTGCGGGAAAAGTGCAGTATCTGAGCTAGAGTGCTGGAGTATCCGGAAAAGTCTCTAATGGCTTCACTTGGCTGGGAGAGAGAGTTCTCTGGCCCCTTGAGCCTCCTAGGTGAGGTGATGCCCCACCCTGCCTCAGCTTGCCCACCTTGGGCTGTTCCCAGTGTCTAACCAGTCCTAATGAGATGAACCTTGTACCTCAGTTGGAAATGTGAAGATCACTCATCTTCTGGTGTGCTCTTGCTGGGAACTGCAGACCTGAGCTGTTCCTATTCAGAAATTTTGGCAGAAGTCCACGTGCACTTTTCGTGAAGGCTATATTCTTTGTCACATATTTTCTTTAAAGTCTCTGCTCCTTTAGCTTGTGTTCAGTTATTGTTTTGACAGAGAATGCCTTATACAATAGAAGATAGAGAGAGGAGGAGAGAGAGAGAACTCCATCTTTTCAGGTGGACTCTGTGCTAAGGAACTCCTTCAATGCTTAGCCAGGCCATTTACAACTGCCTTAGCTTTTACTTCCTGCTTGTACTGCATTTAGAGGTCAGCCAGATGTAAAAGCTTAGGGCCTTCTCAGGTCTTGTCTAAGAAAGAATGTGTCTGGCCCCAGCCATGCATCTGGCTTTCCAAATTTCCCAGTATATATGAGTATTATTTTAATGCCCTGATTTTTCAAATGAACTCTCTGTAGCTTTTCCTATTTTTACAACTTTTCTATGAGTTAGAATTTATTTCAAAATAAAATTTAAAATAAAAAAGCATAGATTTTGAGGCCAAAAAGTTCTGGATTCAAACCCAAGCTCTACAACTTGCTTACTGTGTGATTATATACAAGTTACTTTCATTAAGCCTCAGTGTTCTCATCTGCAGGAGGAAGATTATAATACCTACTTTACATAGTTGTGTTTTAGGAGTAATGTGTAATTGGCACATAGTGGTTACATAACAAATGATAACTAATATTATTATTATTCATGATACTGAGCCTGTGTTTAGTGAAAAGCCATCCTAGTACTGGATTTGTCACAGAGCCAAAGATTGCTAATAACTTAAGAATACAATAAATCTGAATTCAAATTCTCTTATCATGCTAAGTAATAAAAAAAAAGCACTGTGGTTGACTTGGACCTCAGAATCTTTTAAAACTGAAGGCAAATGAGGAATATAGGTTTAGAGATGCAATTTGAATGTTTTCTTGAGAAATCTCTATTGTAATAAGAAAGTTCCCCTCAATATCATGGAAACTAATTTATATTGGGAAATCTAAAGCAAAAATAATTGATAATACTGGAGGACACTGTCATTAAAAAGATCTAGCATACCTTAAGATTAAGTGCATTTCTTCCATATACTTGACAGTTTACTATGGCCAGGTTGGTCATGGCTGTTATTGTTTCATACCGTGTTGCTGCAACAGTCTTAAAACCTTCACCACGTACAACATGTACCTCTGATTCTACTTTTTTAGTATCAGTGGGACCTAAATAAACAAAACAAAACATAAAATTTAAATGTGTTATCACTTAGAATGATAGTTAAGAGGTATTTATCTTCTGAATATTGAGTTACCTTAAAAGCTTACGTGCACACATCTCTGGCAGTGATTCCCAATAGGCTTCATCTACCCAAACTCAGTTAGTTGTTTGCCAAATTGGGTGTTGTTTTGTTTTGTAATTTTAGAAGTACCATTATCTTCCCCAAAGAAAATCATATGTTCATAGATTTCTACCTAGATAATTTAGATTCCATCAATATCTGTCTTTTTATACTATGTGTAAAAATATTTTCTTAAAATTTACTATGAATCACATAAAGAACTTCTTGGCTCACAAAATTAATAATCGACATCATGTAAGAATAGCTCAGCAAGACATCAACCTCACTTTTTCCTTAATATCACTTTGATGTATAATTCAAATGCCCCCTGTAATTAAATTCTTCCTTTAGTTTGTAGCTCCCCCAGAGGAAATAAACAAACAAACATCTCAGGAGTGAGCCAAACAAAGACCATCTAAATTTAAATTTACTTTATTATGACCCTGTGGGTTTCACCTTCCATCAAAAATGTCCAATGCAAGTATACACCAAAGTGTAGCAGGAAAGTATTTCAAAATTTTATGTAATATATTTTATTCCCAGTCATTATTGCTGCATTGCTTGCAGAAACATATTTTATAATGTCAGTAATTCTTATGCTACTGCTTCAATGAGAGAAAATAATGCATCCTAGAACAAACAAAACAAAAAAATTTTTAATTTCTAAAATAGAATCTCTGTGCCCATTTCAGATCAAGAGATGTGAAAGCTGACCACAGAATAAAGAAAGATATATAATGTAATATAGAGACTCTTTGGCTTGGGAGAAAGAATGGAGCAAGAAGGATAAGAAAGTGGGTTAAGACGTAAGTCTGTGGCCTGTTCCCTGCTCTAAGCCCAGGCAGTTGGTTGTTGAGTAGAAATGAGGAAGATGGAGGGGGAAGAGGAGGTGATCTCTCAAGAATATGAGAATCCTTGAATTTTCTAAGGAGGAAACCACCAGAGAAGAAACTCAATAAAGCAAAAATGGCAGCATGACATGGAAGAGACCTAGAAGTTAATTTACATCATAGACGAGGATACAAAAGTTCTGGGAGGAATGGAGGGCTGTAGTTGGAGTGTCTGCTATGTATAACCTCTTATTAAATGCAGCTATTTGAATTATCAATTTGTTATATTATTTTTATTGTTCTAGAATTTTATTTGACTCATTTTTAAAAACAAAAATACCAGTTCTGTGGTGAAATTCTCCAGTGATCTGTTTATTTTCTTGGACATAGTAATCATAGTCATTTTTAAATCCATTTGAAACTCTAATATCTGAATCAAATCTGTTTCTATTGCCTGTTTCTTTCTACTGTTTTTCAGATATTTTGTTTTTTCTAGAATGCTTTGTAATTTTTTAATTTAATGCTGGACTTTGAGTATGAACTATTTTAACAAGTCTGGATAATGCACTCATTCTCTCTCTCTCTCTCTCTCTCTCTCACTCTCTCAACATGTGTTAGGTTTTCCTTGATTAGGCAGAAAACACCATTATTAAAGATTGATTTGAGCTTAGGTTTTCCTTGATTAGGCAGAAAACATCATTATCAAAGATTGATTTGAGCTTTGTTAGGGCTTGGCTATTTTGGTTTTGTCCTCTTTCCTAGAACATCCTCTTTATTCCTAAGGCATGGAATTTCAACTGAAATTCCAATGTGTTTACAAAGGCCCCAACACTTTGTCAGAGCTTGAACTCTACTATCCGTCTCTTGTGCAACCACAAAACCCTAGGATCAATTTCTTATCTTCTCAGGTGATGTTTTCTGCTGTGTTTCTTGGAGTCTAGTTCTACACATGCACAGCTTAGAAATCAGCTAGCACCCTTGAGGGAGTCTGTATGCAGATTTTTTTTTAGGAGATTGTGATATAGTTTGGATGTTGTCTTCTTTAAATCTCATGTTGAAATGTAATCCCCAATGTGGGTTCTGGAGGGAGGTGTTTGGGTCATGCAGGCAGATCTCTTATGGCTTGGTGCTGTCCTTGAGACAGTGAGTGGAATTCTCATTAGATTTTGTTTAAAAGTATGTGGCAGGCCAGATGTGGTGGCTCATACCTGTAATCCCAGCACTTTTGGGAGGCCAAGAAGGGTGGATCACTTGACGTCAGGAGTTTGAGACCAACCTGGTCAACATGGTAAAACCCTGTCTCTATGAAAAATACAAAAATTAGCTGGGTGTGGTGGTGCATGCCTGCAATCCAAGTTACTCAGGAGGCTGAGGCAGGAGAATCACTTGAACCTGGGAGGCGGAGATTGCAGTGAGCTCAGATTGTGCCACTGCACTCAAACCTGGGCAACAGAGCAAGACTCTAGCTCAAAAAAAAAAAAAAAAAAAAAAAAGTGTGTGGCACCTATCCTTCACTCTCTCTCTTGCTTCTGCTTTTGCAACATGATATACCTGCTCTTTTTTCATTTCATCCTCTGCCATGAATATAAGCTCACTGAGGCCTCCCCAAAAGCCAAGTGCATGCCATGACTATGCTTGTATAGCCTTCAGAACTGTAAACAAATTATACCTCTCTCTATAAATTACTCAGTCTTGGTTTTTTTTGTTTGTTTGTTTGTTTGTAGCAATGCAAGAACAAACCAACCCGTAAAATTAATACTGAAAAGGGGGCATTGCTATAAAGATACATGAAAATGTGGAAGCCACTTTGGAACTAGGTAACAGGCAGAGGCTGGAAGAGTTTCTAGGGCTCAGAAAAAGGATGATGAGGAAAAGTTTGGAACTTCTCAGAGACTGGGTAAATAGCATGACTAAAATGCTGATACTTACATTGACAGCGAATACAGGCTGCCAAGGTCTCAGATTGAAATGAGGAACTTATTTGGAACTGAAGCAAAAGTCGCCCATGTTATGCCTTAGCAAAGAGCTTGGCTAAATTCTATTCATGCCCTAATGACCTGTGGAAGTCTGAATGTCAGAGTGATGACTTAGGGTATCTGATAGAAGAAATTTCTAAGCAGCAAAGCATTCAAGATTTAGCCTGGCTGCTTCTAACAGCCTATGCTCAGATGTGGGAGCAAAGCAATGGCAAAGTTGAAATTTATATTCAAAAGGGAAGCAGATTGTAAAAGTTTGGAAAATTTGCAGCCTGGACATGTAGCAGGGAAAGAAAAAGCGTTGGGAGAGAAATTCAAGCAGGCTATAGAGTAACCACTTGCTAGAGAGATCTGCATAACTAAAAAGGATCCAAGTACGTATAGCCAAGAAAATGGGAAGAAGGCCTCAAAGACATTTCAGAGACCTCTGTGGCAGCCCCTCCTATCACAGGCCCAGAGGACCAAGAGCAGTGAATAGTTTTAGCGGCCAGGGCCAGGGCACCACTGCCCTGTGCCACCTGAGGGGGCTGCTCCTTGCTTCCTGACCATTCTGACTCCAGCCTCAGCTCAAAGGGCTCTAGATACTGCTTAGGCTGCTTCTTTAGAGTCTGCAAGATGTAAGCCTTGGTGACTTCCACATGGTGTTAAGCCTCAAAACCTGCAGAATGCAAGAGTGAAGGAGGTTTGACAGCCTGCACCTACATTTCAGAGGATGTAATGAGAAAGCCCGGGTGCTCAGGTAGAAGCCTGTCACAGTGGTGGAGCCTTCACCAAGAACCTCTATTAGGGCAGTACAGAGAAGAAATGTGGGGGTTGGATCCCTCACACAAATGGAGCTGTGGGAAGTGGGCTGCCACCCTTCAGATCCCAGGATGGTAGAACCCCATGCAGCTTAAATCCTGAGGCTGGAAAAGCCACAGGTACTCAACTCCAACCCATGAGAGCAGCCACAGGAGCTGTATCCTGCAAAGCCACATGGGTGGAGCTGGAAAAGGCCTTGGGAGCCCACCCCTTGCACCAGTGTGCCCTGGATGTGGGCCATCTAGTCAAAGATTATTTTAGAGCTTTAAGATATAATATCTACTCAGCTGGGTTTCAGACCTGCACAGGGTCTGTAGCCCCTTTCTTTTGGCCAATTTCTCCCTTTTGGAATGGGAATGTTTACTCAATGCTGGTACCCGCCCCCATTGTATCTTGGCAGTAAATAACTTGTTTTAATTTTACAGGTGTCTAGGTGGAAGGGTATAATGGTTAATATTAACTGTCAACTTGATTGAAGGATACAAAGTATTGTTTCTGGGTGTATCTGGGTGTTTCTGAGTGTTGCCAGAAGAGATTAACATTTGAGTCAGTGGAGTAGGAGAGGAAAACCCACCCTCAGGAAGACCTACCCACAGCATGGGTGGGCACCATCCAATCAGCTGCCAGCACAGGCAGTTGAAAAAGCAGGCAGAAGGTAGAAGAAGCTGACTTGCTGAGTCTTCTGGCCTTCGTCTTCCTCCTGTTCTCGATGCTTCCTGCCCTAGAACATCAGACTCCAAGTTCTTTGGCATTTAGGCTCTTGGACTTACACCAGTGGTTTGCCAGGGGCTCTCGGGCCTTTAGCGATAGACTCAAGGCTGCACTGTCGGTGTCCCTACTTTTGAGGTTTTGGGATTCAGACTGAGTCACTACTGGTTTCAACTAGCAGACAGTCTATCGTTGGACTTTACCTTGTGATCATGTGAGTCAATTCTCCTTAATAAACTCCCTTTCATATATACACATATATTAGTTCTAGCCATCTAGAGAACTCTAACTAATACAAAGGGACATGACTTGTCTCATATGAGACTTTGTACTTTTGAATGATGCCGAAATGAGTTAAGACTTTTGGGGCACTACTGGCAGGGGATGATTGTATTTTGCAACATGAAAAGAACATGATATTTGAGGGGCCAGAGGTGGAGTGATATAGTTTGGATGTTGTCCCCTCTAAATCTCATGTTGAAATGTAACTCCCAATGTTGGACATGGGGCCTGGTGGGAGGTGTCTAGGTCTTGGGAGTGGATCCCTTATGGCTTCATGCTGCCCTCATGATAGCAAGTTCTTGTAAGATCTGGCTATTTTAAAGTGTGTGGCACCCCCTACCCCACACGACTCTCTTGCTCCCCCGATCATCACGTGATGTGCAAGCTCTGACTCTGCTATCTACCATGAGTAAAAGCTCCCTGAGGCCCTCACCAGAAGCAGATACCAGCACCACACTTCTTGTATGGTCTGCAGAACTGTAAGCCAATTAAATCTCTTTTCTCTATAAATTATCCAGTCTGAGGTATTTCTTTATAGCAATGCAAGAATGGCTTAACACAGAGTCTCACTATGTTACCCAGGTGGACCTTAAACTCCTGGGCTAAAGTGATACTCCACCTCAGGCTCTCAAGAGCTGGGACTACAGCTGCACACCACTGTGCCCAGCTTGTATGCAAATTTTTTGATTTACCTTCTTTCAATTCTTTCCTCGCCAAGACTTTCTCCCTCAAGTCCCAAGTCTATTGGCTGCTCTGAAGTCTGACTGCTATCTCCTCAATCCACTGAAACCACCACTTGTGATCCATACTCCCACACCACAAATACCCTCCGGCAAAAGCCAAGGTAAAGATAGAGCTTCCCTTCTTTCAGGAATTGTAGGCACTCAAGTCATATCCACATTGGTTACTGTCCAGTTCCATTCAAGTCATGCCCACACTGGTTACTGTCCAGTTCCTTCAATAGCTACCTTATATATTTTTGGCAGATTTAATAGTCAATTTTGGTAAGGTTAGTCCAATACAAACTACTCAATCATGGAACAAAAACCCAGAAGTCACCAGGTTATTTAAAAATGTGTCCAATAATCCTAACACCGAATAATCCTGTGGATATGTTTCTAGTGCTTATTGTTTCTGCTAGTTTTCATTCATTTTGTCTTTCTCTTTGTGTGCCTGGTAATTGTAAATTATTTACCACACTCTATATTTGAGAGATTGTTTGTAGACATTATATAATATCTAGGATGGTGTAATCTTTTTTCAAAGATGTATTTCATTTTCATTATTTGTTTCTTCCAAGTAACTAAGGTCAAAGCACTTAAAACAGTGCCTGGCACATGGCAAATAGTTAATTCATATTTTTGTATGCCTGCTTGCCCCGCCCAGATTAAGAGTACATCAGCTTTTATATTCTCAACATCAAAATGTTTGGTTCATAGTCAATATGTTAAAAATAGATGCTCCATAAATGATTTAGGGAGCTGAAAATGAGGTGAGCCATATGTGTGTTATGCATATGTGAATTGCATACATGAACATACAAAATCACTAACACTTTTATAAATATATAATCTTGTATACAGTTTCTAAAAGAATTGTATAAATCTAGCAGTTACCTTTAGGTGGTCTTGGTGGGATTTGCTTTGGGGTACTTTCTACATTTTCATTTTCTGTTGCAAGCGTTTCTAGAAAAAAGGAAAAAAAATGGAGGACTTTGGATACTTGTAAAAATTCATTTGAGGGTTTTATGACTTCAATATAATTGTTCATCATTTAATGGATTGCAATTATCCATGCAAGTGTATTCATGAAGGCATCTATCAGCACTGGCATTCTACTTCTGGAGTTCATCTAGATCACTTTTTGAATGATCATGTATTCTCACTGTTTCTTTATATTAGCTTTTCTGATCCTTTGAATTCCCTTATTGGTTCCCATCATCACCATCTGAATGGAGTGTCCAGTTTGGCCTTGGCAGATCTGCAAGGTCAGGACTTTGGTTATTGCCCTATGGCTCAAATAGTACATGTATAGATACAAGGTGATTCCATCTTCCTACCCTGAAAACCCAAAGGGGGAGGGGTACCATTAGCTTAAATGCCTTCTCTCCCCTTTGCTCTACTTGACTCTGTAATTATACCATGTTCAGATTGTATTTACCTATCACAGACTGTCTTTGAGGTTTTCTTGGCAAAGTTGGGGTTGGCAAGGAAATAAAACCTGGAAATTCAGTAACTCTTAGTGCTAATGTAGCAGTTGGTTAAACCGTTCAGACTGTCCTTCTGGCTTTGTAGATACAGTCCGAGGTGAAGGGCTTGGCACTGTCGCTCTTAAATCTCTCGAGGTATGCCGGTAAGTATAGCCTGGACTCTTCGGTAAAGGTTGATGCTTAGGGTGCACTTTCTCAAGTTTGTGAGTGATAACTGGGCCAGGAATACTTTCAGGTTTGGAGAACTCTGAAGAAAGAACTAAAATGTTTTCTAGCCTTTTTTCAGTATAAACATCTTTCATAGTTTTCAACTTTCTTGAACTTTCCATTTTGTTTGTTTTTTTTCCAAAAACTCGAGTAGAAGCTGAAGGACAACTTGGAAAAAATATGGAACCAGTAGCAGTATCTGGAATCTTCCAGCAGACATGCTTAGTAGATTTTTGGGGTGATAAAATTGTAGTTACTCTTTCTTGTACAGAATGATCAAAAAAGATATTTTGGATGGTGATAGGTGTTACTGATTGATTTCTTAAAACATCAGGAGAACGAGTTTTATCTGTTTTAATGGAAGTGGTTTCATCTTCAGTGAATGCTACATGTAGTGACTCAGTTTTACCAGTTTTGGCTAAACCAAAAGAAAAAAAGAAAATTAAATTATATTTATCAGTATGCCACAGACGAAATATCTTAGTATTCATAACTTTCTTTACTCACCCCTTTCTCATCTTCTAAAAATGTTTCTGCATACACTTGCTCAGCTATCAGGATGTGTGTTGAGATGACTGGTATAAAGTTTGAGTGAGGAACTGGAGAAGTGAAAAGGCTAAACTGTATTAGATTTAAAAAGGGTCAAGAATTATTCTTGGAAGAGCAGAACTGGTAGAGAGAAGCAGAGGATATAAGGAGAGATTTTTGAGAGGTTATCACTAAAACTCTGGCAATAGGGATGAATAAAATATTTTTGATGAAGTTTTGCTATTTATCATACATCGTTTGAAATACATACATCCTTCATTTGAAATTTCCTTGACCAAAGATTTACATTTCTTTTACATGCCAGACAACAGACCAATGTGTCTTTTGAACCTGATAACATTCTGATAGTGGCTATAGGTGCCATAAACTCATTTAGGTTATAACAATAAGTATTCTTTTCTATCTTACATTCAGAAAATGCACTAAGCCTGCATTCTTAGGCAGGAATCATATATGCCTTTTCTTTCCTACACAACAGAATGTGAAATGACATTTTTCTGTTCTCTCAGCTGAATGCAGTAAGTGATGAGAATGTGTACATTCAAATGAGGAGATAATAGATTCATTAAGGCAAAATTTGCAAAGGCGGGGCCAAAAAAAGTGTTTCAACAGTTCACCCTTCACCCACCTGTTGTCTATATATGGGAAGGCTGGAGACTGATCTGAGTTCAGAGAGAGTATTTCTTCTGAATAGAGCTACTGGAGTTCTATGCCTTTCCCTGATTTTTCCATCCCCATGGAGGGTGGAGGAGGGTGATGTCCCTTATCTCAAACCAAGGAAGAGGGACTTTTTATAGAGAACAGGAATATATACAAAAAGGAGAAAGTAACATCTCACTCTTCCCAATACTGCAAAATCTAATGGTTTACCCAGTGCTGTTTCCTCATCAGAGTAATATAAGAGAATCTCTTTAACTACTTGACTTGTATTTCCTGATATTTCCAAGGGGTACAAGACTGATGCTCATCCTCACTTTAATTCCTAACTCTTTAACAACTTTACTCTTCCCCACACCTTGCCCCACTTATGGGGGAGCCAAAAACTATAATATGAATTGAAAAGAGAGTAGGGCCAAGCACAGTAGTTCATGTCTATAATCCCAGCACTTTGGGATGCTGAGGCAGGAGGACTGCTTGAGGCTAGGAGTTCAAGACCAGCCTGGGCAACATAGCAAGACTCCTATCTCTACCCCTCAAAAAGTTAGCCAAGTATGGCAGCATGCTCCTGTAGTCCCAGATACTCAGAAGGCTGAGCTAGGCGGGTACCATGAGCCCAGGAGATTGAGGCTGCAGTAAGCCATGACTGCACCACTGCACTCCAGCCTGGGTGATGGAGCAAGACCCTGTCTTAAAAAAAAAAAAAAAGAAAGAAAAGAAAAAGAACAAATGAAAAGAATAGAAAAGAGAGTAAAAGAACAGGGTGGAAGAACTGATCAGGACCTTCTTTCCCGTGGCTTGTGTAATAATTAGCAGGACCAGGTTGAGCTGGGAGAAGGAACATAGCTTGATTGTATACTAAATAGAAGTACTAATTTAGATGAAATAAGTTATTTAATATCTGACAATGAGAAGGAGTTAACTGACAAAACTGACTAGGAAAGCTTTTAGAGAGATACGTGTGCCACATGAGTTTGAAGGGCAATAGTAAGAAAATAATGTTTGCTTCCCACTTAAACTAATCAAAGCTAGCTGATTCAATAAAATAGTTACACCAATATCTTTAAGTTCATTTTCTCTCTATTAAAACAAAACCCATTAACACAGTGAACACTTCAATAGGCTCCAGAACTCCTTCCAACTACCACCATCTCACCATATTTATCCTTCCCTTTAATGGCAAACTGGAGTACTTTACACTCATTAGTTTAATTTCCTCTCCCACAGACAGAACAGTCTTTGTACTCAGGCTCACACATAGAGAACAGGACAACTCCTCCTTGTCCACACACCCACTTCTGCTACTGCTGCTGAAGGCTGGGTCAGGTGACCCAGAGCTGCCTGTCTGAGACTCAACCCCACAGTGTGACATGGCCTGCATGCCTGGGATCTGGTGTGAAAGCAAGTCCTTCCTCCCTGCCACATGGCACTGTAGCACTGCTGCTGCAGAGAGCAGAAGAGCCTGAGAGCAGCATGTCTGGAGCTGTGGGTGGTGACCAGTAGCACAGACACCACCAACACTAGCCCATACCATGCAGGACCCAGAGGATCATTCCACCACCACTACTGCCATGACCCATAGCACACTGGTTTCCCAGTGACATGAGAACCTGTTCAGTCACCTAGCCCACTGCTGCCACTACCAGCATCCATGCAAGCCACCTAAGGCCCAGGAACTGGCCTACCAGTAACTGCCAACACAGGTGCCAGCATACATCACTCCGGGGAGCAAAGATAAGTAGACCCACCATACTCTTGCCACCCTTGGGGCCTGAAGACTAGCCCACTTGGCTCCCCAGTCCCCAGCACAACTTCACCACAGCCTTCACTAATAATTGCAGCCTAATCCTCTAAGGAAATCACAGAAAGCACTAATGCTATTTACAGCAAAAAAAAAAAAAAAAAAATTATGCAGAGACTACACTACTACATGCACCCAGAATAAAAGCCAAAGTGCCCTACTCAACCAACACCACAGATGTATTTTCAGAAAAGTCCTACCCTACGGAAGTGAATTCAAAAACAGGAAAATGCAACTGTTACAACAGATACACAGATATCAACATAAAGACATAGAAAACATCAAAATACAAGGAAATATAAAACCTCCAAAGGAAAACAATAATTCTCCAGCAACAGATCTTAATCAAAAAGAAGTTGCTGAAATCCAAGATAAATAATTCAAAATTTCAATTTTAAAGAAGCTCAGTTAGATACAAGAGAATTCTGGAAAACAATACAAAGAATTCAGAAGGAGAATTCAGGATATGAATGAGAAATCTACCAAAGAGATAGACAGATATTTTTAAGAATGAACCAAATAGAAATTCTGGAGCTGAAGAATTAATTGAAGAAAATATAAAATATATTTCAAAGCTTCAGTAATAGACTAGAACTTGCAGAAGAAAGAATCTCAGAACTTGAAGACACATCTTTTGAAATAATCCAGTGAGACAAAAATAAAGAAAAAGAAGCTAAAAAATCCGCAAAGGCTTTGTGATATTTGGGACAACATAATGTGATCAAATATTCAAATTATTTGCATCCCCGGGGCAAAGAGACAAAGGAAGGACTTTAAAACCTATGTAATGAAATAATAGAAGAAAACTTCTATTTCAGTTCTTTTGCAAATGCAAAAGAACTGAAATAATAACAGTCTCTCAGACCACAGTGCAATCAAATTAGAACTAAGCATAAAGAAACTCACTCAAAATCACAGGATTTCATGGATATTGAACAAACTGCTCCTGAATGACTCCTGGGTAAATAATGACATTAAGGCAAAAATCAAGAAATTATTTGAAACCAATGAGGACAAAGGGACAATGTACCAGAATCTCTGGGACACAGCTAGAGCAATGTTAAGAGGGAAATTTATAGCAATAAATGCCCACATCAGAAAGCTAGAAAGATCTCTAATCAACACCCTAACATCACAATTAAGCTAGAGAGGCAAGAGCAAATGAATCCAAAAGCTAGCAGAAGACAACTAGGATCAGGGAAGAATTGAAGGAGATAGACACACAAAAACCCTCCAAAAAAATCAACAAATCCAGGAGCTGGTTTTTCGAAAAATTAACAAAATAGATAGATCACTGGCTAGACTAATGAAGAGAGAAGAATCAAATAGACACAATAAAAAAATTATAAAGGGGATATCACCACTGACCCCACAGAAATACAAACTACCATCAGAAAATACTCTAAACACCTCTATGCAAATAAACTAGAATATCTAGAAGAAATGGATAAATTCCTGGATGCATACATATACCAAGACTAAACCAGGAAGAAGTCAAACCCCTGAATAGACCAATAATAAGTTCTGAAATTGAGGCAATAATTAACAGTGTACTAACCAAAAAAAAAAAAAAAAAAAAAAAAAAAAAAAAAAAAAAGCCCAGGACCAGATGGATTCACAGCTGCAGAAATACAAAGAGGAGCTGGTACCATTCCTTCTGAAACTATTCTAAATAATTGAAAAGAAGGGACTACTTCCTAACTCATTTTATGAAGCCAGCACCATCCTGATACCAAAACTGGGAAGAGACACAACAAAAAAAGAAAACTTCAGGCTAATACCCCTGATGAACATCAACACAGAAATCCTCAATAAAATACTGGCAAACTAAATCCAACAGCACATCAAAAAACTTATCCACCATGATCAAGTCAGCTTTATCCCTCAGATGCAAGGCTGGTTCAATATATACAAATCAATAAATATAATCCATCACATAAACAGAACCAACGACAAAAACCACATGATTATCTCAATAGATGCAGAAAAGGCTTTTGATAAAATTCAACATCCCTTCATGTTAAAAACTCTCAACAAACTAGGTATTGATGGAACATATCTCAGAATAATAAGAGCTATTTATAAGAAACCCACAGCCAATATCATATTGAATGGGCAAAAGCTGGAAGCATTCCCTTTGAAAACCAGCACAAGACAAGAATGCCCCCTCATCACTCCTATTCAACATAGTATTGGAAGTTCTGGACAGCGCAATCAGGCAAGAGAAAGAAATAAAGGTATTGAAATAGGAAGACAGAAAGTCAAGTTGTCTCTGTTTGCAGATGAAATGATTTTATTTTAGAAAACCCCATCATCTCAGCCCAAAAACTTCTTGAACTGATAAGCAACTTTAGCAAAGACTCAGGATACAAAATCAATGTGCAAAAATCCCACAAGCATTCCTTTACACCAACAATAGGCAAGCAGAGAGCCAAATCATGAATTCCCATTCACAATCACTACAAAGAGAATAAAATACCTAAGAATACAGCTAACAAGGGATGTGAAGGACATCTTCAAGGAGAACTCCAAATCACTGCTCAAGGAAATAAGACAGGACACAAACAAATGAAAAAACATTCCATCCTCATGGATAGGAACAATCACTATCATGAAAATGGCCATACTACCCAAAATAATTTATACATTCAGTGCTATTCCCATCAAACCACCATTGACATTCTTCACAGAATTAGAAAAAAATTATTTTAAATTTCATATGGAATTAAAGAAGATCCCATATAGCCAAGACAATCCTAAGCAGAAAGAACAAAGCTGGAGGCATCACACTATCTGACTTCAAACTATACTGTGAGGCTACAGTAACCAAACCAGCATGGTACTGTTACCAAAACAGATATACAGACCAATAAGCAGAACAGAGGCCTCAGAAATAACACTACACATCTACAACCATCTGATCATTGACAAACCTGACAAAAACAAGCAATAGGGAAATAATTCCTTATTTAATAAATGGTGCTGGGAAAACTGGCTAGCCATATGCGAAAACTGGCTAGCCATATGCAGAAAACTGAAATTGGACCCCTTCCTTAAACCTTACACAAAAATTAACTCAAGATGTTTTAAAGACTAAAATGTAAAACCCAAAACCACAAAAATCCTAGAAGAAAACCTAGGCAATACCATTCAGGACACATTCATGGGCAAAGACTTCATGACAAAAACACCAAAAGCAATTGCAAGAAAAGCCAAAACTGACAAATGAGATCGAATCAAACTAAAGAGCTTCTGCACAGCAAAAGAAACTACCATCAGAGTGAACAGGCAACCTACAGAATGGGAGAAAATTTTTGCAATTTACCCATCTGACAAAGGTCTAATATCCAGAATTTATAAGGAACTTAAACATATTTACAAGAAAAGAAAACAACCCCATCAAAAAGTGTGTAAAGGATATGAACAGACACTTCACAAAAGAAGACATTTACGTGGCCAACAAACATATGAAAAAAGCTTAACATCACTGATCATCAGAGAAATGTAAATCAAAACCACAATGACATACTATCTCACACCAGTCAGAATGGCTATTACTAAAAAGTCAAAAAGTCAGGAAACAATAGATGCTGGCAAGGCTGTGGAGAAACAGGAACACTTTTACACTGTTGTTGGGAGGGAAAATTAGTTCAACCATCATGGAAGACAGTATAACGATTCCTCAAGGGTCTAGAACCAGGAATACCATCTGACCCAGCAATGGCATTACTGGGTATATTCCCAAAGGAATATAAATCATTCTACTATAAAGACACATGCACAAACATATGTTTATTGCAGCACTATTTACAATAGCAAAGACATGGAACCAACCCAAATGCCCATCAATGATAGACTGGATAAAGAAAATGTGGTACATATACATCATGGAATACTCTGTGGCCATAAAAAGGAATGAAATCGTGTCGTTTGCAGGGACATGGATGAAGCTGGAAGCCATCATTCTCAGCAAACTAACACAGGAACAAAAAACCAAACACCACATGTTCTCACTCATAAGTGGGAGTTGAACACTGAGAACACATGGACACAGAGAGGTGAACAGCACACACCAGGACCTGTTGGGGGGGTGGAGGGTGAGGGGAGGGAACTTAGAGGATGGGTCAATAGGTGCAGCAAACCACCATGGCATATGTATATTTATATAACACACCTGTACATTCTGCACATGTAACCTGTTATCTTTTAGAAGAAATTAAAAAACAAAATTTTGAGCACCTACTGTGTGCAAAGCACTCTGACAAGAGCCTTTGGAGTAAGAGAGCTCTGCTTTCCCAACCAAAAAAATAATAATAATTAAAAAAAAGAAACCATCCAGCCCAAAATGTCAATAGTGCCAAGGTTGTGAAATTCTGTGCTAGAAGAGAAACTTCAAACAAAAGATGAATAGAGAAACGACAAGATAACTGATAGTGAGCTGCAAATCTACATACTGTGAGCATTATTACAGAGCAGATTGTAAATATAGAACATTTTAGGAATGCAGAAACGATGATGTAGAAATCATATAACAAAAATTGGGAGAGAAAGTAGGAGAGGAAATTGTGGCAGTAGTACAGGTAAGTTGAGTTATACATCTTTAATAGCCATAGGTCAAAAAATAATAGTTTAACACCATAAATCAATTATAGACTAGGTATATTTGAACAGTATAAATGTTGACACTAAAACTGTAATTAACTAAAATCAGATGGAAGAGGAGACTGAGAAGGGGAAATAAAATATGCTAATTTTATTGCTTATAATAAGGAGGGACTAGAAACCATATACAGAAATAGAGGATTAAGTATTATATAAAGTTATAGTTCTATAAGTGGCTCATCTTTACTTCATAGCACTTATCCCAGGGTAATTTTGCATTTACTTATATGATTGATTGGTTACAATCACTGTCCCACCAGGGGTAACTAATGAAGGGAACTGGTAAGGTCTGTTTTTGTTCACTAAATATATTCAGTCGTCATTATTTACAGTAGTTCTGTTCTACAAGCAATGAATTACTCATTACTGAACCATTTCTCCTAGGAGAAATATGGGGTTAGGTTCCTGAAAACCTCTGGTTTCAACATTTTCAACAACTGATCAACACATAATTTTGTTTTATATGTGTTTCTCTTTAAAGACACTTTTATTCAGTTGATTCATTAACACTGAACTTAGGGCCAACAACACTGTACTCACACCTGAAGGAAGCCTATCCAGTGCATATCTTGTTCTCTGTAAGGCCCATCACAGCCTTCTCCTGCTTGGGAACACTATGCTTGGGGCCCACAGTGAAATTACTAACTAAAAGCACAAACAGTGAGGAAACACAGCTCTGAACAGACAGGGAAAACAGTACCTGTTTACAATATGAGAGCTGAAACAAGAAGGCAGCAGCAGCCTTGTTCCAACTCAGCTGGGGGCATGTGTGTTGTAT
The DNA here is from genome assembly GCA_036589455.1 of Ateles fusciceps. Classification (NCBI taxonomy): domain Eukaryota; kingdom Metazoa; phylum Chordata; class Mammalia; order Primates; family Atelidae; genus Ateles; species Ateles fusciceps. Next base: position 796,703 of record JAZHEH010000304.1, on the reverse strand, counting down.
GACTCAAATTTTTCAGGGCTCTGCACATATCCACGCATGACTGAGAAAACCCTATGAGTACTGATTCTGGGGTTACAAGTAAAGTTTATCAGTGAGGTAAACTGGAACCTACTAAGTCCACCAGTGAGTATCAACAACTGTACTTGCAGAATCGAATTGGATGTTATCATCTGACAACAAACATTTGTAAGTTATTAGTGAGTGTATTTCTTGTGATTCTGGGCTGTGCAAGTCAAGGAATTTCTATGAAAAATACATAAATGTTAATACACATATCTGATTAATACACATACCTGTACGGGTTTTTTTTTTATGTAAAGTCGGCTTAGTGAATTTTGGAGGTAAGGGTCTTCGAAGAAGCAGAGGGGCTTTTTCATTTTCATGAATAATAAGTATTGTTTTTCATAATCCTTGGTTTAAGTGAGAATTGAAAAGGTTTTGAATATGTTTGAATTGTTGCTGAAAAATAATTAAAATTTAGAGTACATCTTAATGAAAATCGTTCTGTACCAATACTTTACTGATTCCAAGCAGAATTCCTTTATGGAAAAAAAGGGTAAGAAAACAATTCTTTAAAACTTCTATTAATAGAAAGAATCCAGTTAAAATTTAGGAATATAAGTAAACACAGAATTTTTAAAATATGTGTATTACTACCCAGGATCATTCTACAATTTTCCATGTTAGTACAAAGTTCAACTTGCCAATGCTATTTCCTCTAGTAAATACTGACTTTTCAGAATAGTCGAAATGACATTTTTTTTCTCTCCCTTCAAAATGCTAACACTATAAATGTAGAAAGAGAATCTGGTCAGAAATCTGTAGAAGATCCCTTCATTACATAAGCTTCTGAAGACCCATCATATCTAACCATTCACATACAAGTTTTCTTTCTACAATGGTTTTTCAACCACTGAGCTTGAGCCAAAAACATTCAATCCTAAAATAAGATGGGTTTCACTAGAATGAAATTTCCCAGCACTGCTGGATCCCAGCTCATACTGTTTAGAAATGATGTGAGAAGATGCAACCCAAAAAATGTGCGTTTAGTTTGCAGGGCAACATCAAAAGTGCCCGGCACGGCACTATTCCATTGAACACCCTGGAACTGCACAGATGGGCCGTTTACCGCCAAAAGATAACTGCACCCAAGCGCTCAAGGTGTACTCCATGGTCGTACGTTCCACTCGATGCTGGAAATCTCCCTTCCGTAGTATCCAAAGAGGTGCCTGGAAGTGCTGGACTCTCACACTACCCTTTACAAAAACAGCCGCTTCCCAAACCAACCGGCTTTTCGTCTCCCATCTCCTTTTCCTCGGAATTTAGGCAGAGGTAAAGGTCCCGTGACGTCGCTGGTCTTCCTGCAGGAGGCTGTTCCTGAGGAAGCATCAGGGAGCCCCACCCTCTAGGAGGCCAATGAGACACACCCGGAGACACACCTCACCCGGGTCCGCGGAGCCGCCCTGCCACCGGACGCGCAGGCGCGGGGGCGAGACAGGCGGGGCGCGGGGTGCCGGGAGGGGCCGACCCCGCCCACTGCGCCGCGCGCGCGGAGCCTTCTCGCCTTCCTCCGCCGCACTGTGGACTGTAGGGGAGGCTGCGGGCCGTGGGGGCCGGAGGAGAAGCCGGCTCCACGTGCAGCTGCTGTACGGAACACCGTGGTGACAATTGTTATTACTATTCTTATGCTTAATGGCAGTGACCATTATTATTTATTATTTACTTCTCTCTATTACACGATGCTTATCTTGGGTGTCTATAATCTGGGCTGCCATTCTTTAATGCTTCACTTTAGCGCAGCCGGGTCCCGGGGCTAATTTTGTAGTGCTCTCAAAAAGCAGGCACTCGGTTTTCTTTCTCTTCATGCAACTTGTTTTGTCTTTCTGATGCTTTAAAGTTCCTGGCTGAGGCTGGATTGTGTAGAAATAAGGGTATTAGGGGTCCTAGCGAGCTGTAAAACAAACCCATTTCTCACTGTCATAGTCGTCTGTTCTGGTTATCATATTGTGACGTGTCGCCTCTGTCATGGTGTTGATGAACCTGTGTGTGCAGTGATAGATAGTGGTGTGTTTGCAAAAATGTGTGGGTTTCTCTGGAGATTTGAGGGGGAAAGAGCAGTAGAAAGAACTCGTCTGATAGATGTGGAAATCCCAACTCAGAAAGTAAACTAGTTAGAACTTCCTTCCAGGTTTGGTTTTTTTCAATTTATAAGTGCGGAAACTATGTAACAGACGTCGGAAAATGAGAGATTCGGTATAAATCTTTCTAGCTTTGGGGATCTTTCAAGATTCACACCATAACCATGTCTTCCTTTTTCTCCTTAGTAGCAAACATATTAAAACAATTAATGAAAAAAGTAGAAAAGTTTAGACAAAAAGTAATCGGACTCTGGAAAATATTATGCAACTTGTTTTCCTTTATAGCACTAGTGTGCTGTTTCTTTTCCTTGTAAGATTACTGTGTCCTAATTATACTGCTGCCCCAGACCGTGAATTTATTTCCACTTTTGCTGTGTCTACACCATAGATTCATTAGTTTCTCAGAAATGCAAAGCTGAGAACAAAAGGCAGATCTGATGGCTGAGATTAGTCTCAAGGAATATATTTTGTGCATATTTTGTAAATGTGAAAAAATGTTTCTATTATTAAGCATAAAAATGTCAGTGTATAAATTGAGTCAGGTACCTATGCTCTTCAAGTTCGTTGGAACCATGAGAACTACCGGAATTCAGTTTTACTGACTGACGTTTGGCCTTTAAACTTTATGCTTAGTTTTGCATAGTCGAAAGTAAGCCTTCTGAATGCTTTTTGAAAAAAAATGCTTTGTCACACGTGGAATCGGCAGGCATCCAGGTTTCATTCCTTGCAGATTTTGTGTAGCAAGTATGAGACTAAAACCTAGGGTGTGAACGTTTTGTCTTCTGCTACTTACTACTTCTACCGCTTAGTACCAAACATTTAGGCAAATGAGATAGTTATTATGAAAATTAAATTCATGGCTTGGTATGTTATATATATATATATGTTACTCTAACACATCTGACATGCTTTGTCTATGGAAATGACATATCAGTGTGGGATGGGTTTAGACAGGACAAATGAAATTCAATTTAGATTATTTTATATTTCTTATGTTTTTGGAAATATTACCCTCTCAGTTTTCTTTCTTTTTTTGTAAAATAATGATGTGTTTTGAAATAATGAATAGCTCCCTCTTTGAATTTAAGGGTCTGCTTTTTCTGATGTATGTACAGTCGGCCTTTTTATTTGTTCCATCTCTTTGCAGTTTGGCAGAACCTTATGAAGAAGCTTCCCAAACTGAACGACAGTACTTTCACTCTATTAGCAAATTGTACTAAAGATGCCAGAGTAATGATGAGTGCCAAGGTTATAGACATCCTGCATTTTTTTTAATGTTGCTAAAATGAGATAAAAGCCTTATGCAAAAGCAACCCCAGGCACCCCCGCAGGTAATGCTATTGATTTCCCTAATATGTGGGAAATGCTTGGGGAACCTTAGATTTGCTGTTGGTTCTGTTGAAATGATGTAAAAAGTATTGCTAGACATCTTCATTATTTTCCATCGAGCTGTCTCTTATTTATTTATTTACCTTTAAAATAGGACAGAGTTTTACTAAACAGTTTGGCCATTGTAGTTTTAACCTAATGTTTTCCCTTATGGAACTAATGGAGTAATTTGTGTTTTTACGTTCATATTAGTTTTTTAAAGTATTGTTAAAAAATGAATAGTTATTTTTGAGCACATATTCATTCAACTATTGAGTCCCCAGAGTAACCCAGGGCACTAAAATGCTTTTGAGAAAGAGGTGTTTTCGTGGTCTGAATTTACCTGTATATATTAATTATATGTACAGGGAAATTTCTTCACCAGTCACAGTGGCTTAAATGTACCCATTTATTTCATGTGTTTTTGTTTTCATGCTGTTGCCTAGAGAATAGTTTTATATTTTCTCAAATGTGAATAAAGAGATTTTGAAGAAGCTGCTACTCTTTTTTACCCCACATCTCACTGTAAAGACAAAAACTTCATTTCTGTTTTTCATCATTTTTAGCCAATTATTTCCTTTTGTCTTTCAAGATGATAGTTATTTCCTTTGTTTGAACTGGAGATCCTGGGATTACTTTTTAAAAAATTACCGATAAGGAAATGTCATGCAGCCTTTATCATGGAATTAAAAAACATATCCAAACACAAGGAAAGGACAATGTCTGTCTGTTTTTAAAAGTGCATTCATGAATTTAGTCATTCATTCCAGAATCATTTATTGGAAACCTGCTACACATAAGTTACTTCACTAGGTACTAAACTTTAAACTTTATTAAAACAACTTATAATGATTTGTTTGAGGCTTTATAATTTAGACATTGAAATGAAATTTTAAATCATTTCCAAAGACTCCACTTATCTGCATTATAACTACTTGAAGGTTTTTTTTTTTTTTAATTTTAAGTCTTTTGTTATATTGCTGTGGTAGAATAGTGTTGTTTATTCACACTCCTCTGATTCTCAGAAACAATTTTGTGTTTTTTTTTTTTTTTTTAGCTGCAGTGATTATTTTAGTCTGTCTGCTACCAATTACTATTAGATATTTGTGTATATTGTATGATTGTGTCCTTCACCAAAAAAGTTCAATGATATTTGTTTCCTTAACATTAAGCACTTAAGCATGAGCAATGTTCATTACTATGTGGAAGGCACTGTTTTAAATGTTGATTTTGTTTTAGCTTCACAATTATCACATTAATTGAGGATGCTGGTATCTGCATCAAATTTCAAGCACAGGAAGTATAGCACAGCTCAGCTCAGCTGGGTTCAGATCATCTAGCTGCCACTTGTCAGCTCTGTGTCTGTGGACCAGCTGCTTAACCTAAGCCCCAATGTTCCCTCATTTGTAAAATTGGGTTAAAATGATACTTACCAAAGGGCCCTGTGAGGTGTTAAAGAGATAATCTGTGTCAGGGGCTTAGTTCTCTGCCAGCCACAGAGTCAGTGTGCAGTAGATGTTAGAAAATTTAAAATGAAACAAACAGCCCAGTTTTCCAATCTCCACACCCCTGCTTTCTGTGATGATAGATTATGTTAATTGAAATATTGGCAGGCTATAAATCCTGGGCATGTATCCACAAAATTTATCCACAAAATGTCACACTTAACTTTCCTAATGTCTCCAAATGTTGGCAATTCTAGTTTGCAGTTCTCGGATTGTGGCACAAATGCTGTGCTCTAGGCAGTGTCCTACATTCTGTCACTGGTCTTTATACTCCTCTGGGCAGCACAGGAGCTGTGGGACAGCTCGTGCCTGAAAGAGTCCCGGTACAGTGATGTAAGGAGGCCTTGACTCTCCCCCACGTGAGTTGGGTCTGCGAGCTGCTGTCACCATTGATTGAGCTGGGCTAAATCCATGATGAATTTCAACCGGTAACCTAAGGGAGAAAGCCTCTTTGTTCTCAGCATCTTCCAGGCCACTTGGTGTGCTTAACAAAGGTGAAAAGGAGCTACAATGTGAAGCTCCTTTGAATGGCTGGAGGGAAAGGTCTTAAATGCACATGATCTTTCTTAGTTTTATTTCTAATGTGCACACTGGACTTTGGTAGATGAGTCCACTGAGTTCCTGTTCTGGCTGGGATTTAGTCCTAAACTTAGGAGGAACATGGACCCTATCAATAGTGTCTGAGCTACATGCCTCTGTTCAGCCCACAGCAAACACCTGTAGCGAGTGAGAAAAACGTTTTGTAATGACTTATTCTTCATTCTAATGTCAACTTACGACCTTAAACAGTAGATACGATTTGCTTTTCAAACCTAGCATTCTGCTTGTGCCTACTGCCCTGTTGAGTATATATTTGATTCATAAGTGTAGGAGGCTAAAAGTTGCGTATGGGAGTAAGGGCAGGACATGGAAGGGTGAATTGTATTCTGTGTGTTGAGTGTTGATAAAGAACTTGTATTTCTTATAACAGAACTAGACAACTAGAAGTGTAACTTATGTTTCAGTATCACATAGTTTAGTAGGCTGTGGAGAGTTCCGCTATATTTCCAACATTTGTAGTCTCCACTTTATGTTTTCATGCCAACTTTTATCAGGGTTGAATTAAAATTTCAGGACATTGCTTCTCTCTCCACCCTGCCCCAGGTAGGAGAAAATTTCTTCATTTCCTTTGCCAGGTTTTCCAGATGAGGTAATACCCAGCCAAGGAAGATAATATGATGTCCAGCTCTGTTCAGAAGCCATGGGGAAGACAGTTTGTGGGGCTTTATTCTCTCTCCACTGCAATTCCAAGAAAGCAACTATGCTTATATGAGTTTGACTTACTAGGCTCTGCTTTTTGAAGAAAAGATTCTGTGGCTACAAGAGATTGCATGCAAACCACCAAACCAGATGGCTTTAGGTGTTTTCAGCCTTGAGACAGTCTATGTTTCTGCTTCCCATTGGATGATACCTTGCCCTGGTAAGGTTTCTCATGGAAAACTTGCATGGCCATTGCTGGGGTACCTTCCTTGCGCCCAGAAAGTACACACACACCAACACTTCCAAAACCATCTGATCAGGCCCAGCGGAGGCTCTGGGTCACCACTGCTCTCAATGGGAGCAAAGGAAGCCAGGACGTCCTTTCTTCCCCAACTCCCTACTTTACTCCCAGACTCACAGCATTACAAGGGATTGCTTCCAGAGGATTTGTAACTTGGTGTATCACTTCACCCACGTGTTCCTACTTAGGAAAAGAAAAAGCAAAGCACCTCACCCTGTACACTCACTCGCTGAGGACACTGGCAGTACACAGTTGTGAGACACTTGATGTCCCCAGTGAAGGTAAAAAGAAGACAGCACTAATGGGGTCATTGATGACACCAGCTCTCTGAAAGGAGTTAAAGTGATAGATAGACCACAGGGGTTGAAAATGGAACCATGAGTGTGACAAATCCGGTTTGGCACCATTTGCTTAGTAGAAATCAGTTAGATAAAAACCAGAAGGGCTGGTTTTGCTGATCCTGTACCGTGCACCGTAAGACGAGCTGTGATGACTTGGAATGGCTGTGATTGTTAGACCCATACCAGAGGACTAGATTAGCTGGCCTAGTATATTTCTTTTTCTTTTTTTTTAATTTCTTTTTTGTGACAGAGTCTCTGCTCTGTCGCCAGGCTGGAGTGCAGTGGCACAATCTTGGCTCACTACAACCTCCACTGCCTGGGTTCAAGCAATTCTCCTGCCTCAGCCTCCCGAAGTAGCTGGGACTACAGGCACACGCCACTACGCCCAGCTAATTTTTGTATTTTAGTAGAGATGGGGTTTCACCATGTTGGCCAGGATGGTCTCGATCTCTTGACCTTTGATCCACCCGCCTTGGCCTCCCAAAGTGCTGGGATTACGGGCATGAGCCACTGCGCCCAGCCTGCCTAGTATTTCTTAATAAATATATTTATGTTTCATGCTTACTTTCATGGGGTGAAGAGTGAAAGAAAAATGTTTTCTGTGAGCTGTAAATGTATTAGATCATTGAGGGTTTTAAGAGCTTCTTACAGTCATGGAGATGTGGATTTTAAAGGCCAGAACTTCCTGAATGAACTGCTGACGTATTCTGGCTAAAGGATTAAGGAACCCCAGAAGGGAATGGCCTTAGCCAGAATGGAAGGCCCTTATCTCCTATCTGGCCTTAGCCAGAATGGAAGGCCCTTATCCCCTCGACATCCCTCAGATGACCTCTGCCCTTCAGAAACATCTGCACAAAGATTAACCAGCTCCCCTTCTTCCTGGTACTTTATAGCATCTCTCTCAAGTAGAAGGGACAGACTTGATGGAACAGGGTGAAGCACAGGAAGTGGGTACCCTCCGGGGAGGTCACACAGCCATAGTCAGAGCTAAGATGAAGATTTTGTCTTCTGAAACTAGTAAAATGCTCCTTATAGCGATTTTATACTGTTTGTTTTGGGTGTTTTAGAGATAGGGTCTTGCTCTATCCCCCCAGGCTGGAGTGCAGTGGCACAATCATAGCTTACTGCAGCCTCCAACTCCCAGGCCCAGGTGATCCTCCCACCTCAGCCTCCTGAGTAGCTGGAACTACAAGCAGCCACCACTGTCCCCAGCTAACTTTTAAAACTTTTTTGTAGAGCAGAGTCTCACCGTGTTGCCCAGGCTGGTCTCAAACTCCTGCTGAGGAGATCCTCCCACCTCGGACTCCCAAAGCACTGGGATTACAGGCATGAGCCACCATGCTCAACCTTGTATGTTGTCTTTTGAGAAGAGTTTATTCAAGTCCTTTGCCCATTTTTTAGTAAGGTTATTTGTTTTCTTGTTATTGAGTAGTTTGAGTTCCTTGTATATTTTGGATGTTAGCCCCTTATCCGGTATATGTTTTGCAGATATTTTCTTCCAGTCCATGGGTGGTCTCTTCACTCTATTGTTTCCGTTGCAGTACAGAAAGAAAACGGCATCTTATTGTAATTAGTATTTGATTATGAATGAGTTTAAACATTTTTCATATGTTTATTACTGAGTGTATTCTGTTGTGAATGGCTTATCCCAGTCCCTTGTCCATGTTTACGTGGTGGTATGTTTTGTTCCCCCTAACGATCTTTTTTTTTTGAGTGAGGTCTTGCTCTGTTACCCGGGGTAGAATGCAGTAGGATGATCATAGCTCACTGCAGCCTTGACCTCCTGGGCTCAAGCAGTCTTCCCACCTCAGCCTCCTGGGTAGCTGGTACTACAGGCACATGCTACCACACTCAGCTAATTTTTCAAAAAATTTTTTGTAGACACGGGGTTTCGACATGTTGCCCAGGCTGGTCTCGAGAAGTTCTAGTCTAGTTAATTCTCCTCACTCTACAGATATGGAAAATTAAGCACAGAAAGGTGACTAATCGTTAATTATAGTAATAAAAATGATTAAATATTAGTACCAGCACTTTTACAACATACGCTGTCTGTTAGTCATTATACTAAGTACTCCCCATGCATTTCCTCATTTATGCCTCGCAGCTATGCTATGATATAAGTACTGCTTACTTTTCCTGTTTCCTAAGAAGGAAACTGAGGCTTAGAGAGATTAAGAAGACCATAAACCCAGGGACTAGATTTGGGACCCAGGCCTTTGCACTTTGCTATCCCAGCTTGACTTGGCCACACAAGTTGCAACCCAATCAAATTTAGATTCAAGATCTCTTGTCTTGTGTTCTAGTGTATTTCCCGTCTCACCTCAGGCCCCTATTCTCTACATTTCTTTGACAGTATACAGCTAAAGCCACAGAGTAGTTTTAGATCTTATTTTAAGAAAAATGCTTAGGCACATCTATATCAGAAGTTCAGAATAATTAATCATATTCCTGCTTTCTGACTTTTCAGAGTTCTGGGATTTTAATTAGATACTTGACATATTTTTAATTTTTTCAGTCACCTGTAGCATACACCAGGTGTTCAGGTTTTGGTCTAGATATTGGTTCAGTAAGAATTTGTTGGATGCATTAATGGAAATCTAGAACCTCCTTGCTTATGGACATGTTAGATTTCAGAAGGCTATTTTCCAATACATTTGTGTATAAATCCTTAGTGATTAAAATAGATTTAAGGAGTATTTCTCAGAAGTCCCCAGAAGCATTTCCACTAAAGATGGGTATAGAAGGTAGTCCTGTGAAATCAGGTCTGTTTTCCTCCTTTGAGATCATATGCAATCTATCAGACATTCTTTCTATTAATATAATTGATTGTTTTGGTCTACATCAAAAATCTATTGAGACAGTTAACCCTCCTCTTGGATGACATCTGCAACTGTTTCAGGTTACACTTTAAGGTGCTCACTTAATAAACCACAATGTTAAATCAATTCTCCACCAACTCAGTACCCACACCAGTGGAACTGAATAGAGTGGGAGAAAGCCTACATGGAATGCCCTTATTTTAAATTCGTAATCACCCACTTTTTTTTTTTTTTTTTTTTTTTTTTTTTTGAGATGGAGTCTTGCTCTGTTGCCCAGGCTGAAGTGCAATGGTGAGATCTCAGCTCACTGCAGCCTCAGCCTCCTGGGTTCAAGTGATTCTCCTGCCTCAGCCTCCCGAGTAGCTGTAATTACAGGCACCTGCCATGATGCCCGGCTAATTTTTGTATTTTTAGTAGAGACAGGGTTTTACCATGTTAGTCAGGCTGGTCTCAAGCTCTTGACCTCAAGTGATCCACCCACCTCGGCCTCCCAAAGTGCTGGGATGACAGGCATGAGCCACTGCACCTGGCCAATTACCTACTTTTTAGTTAAAAAAGAAAAAATCATAACTTTACAGTGGGGGGCCCTGCAGACATCATGTGCCCCACAATATGATGTGCTGAGAGAGAACAGCATCACTAATTTGTTATTCTTGCCAGAAATACAGACCTGAATTCAATTGTGAGGAAACAGACAAGCCCATACTGAGAAACGTTCTATGATGGACCTTTTCTAAAGTGTCAAGGTGATGAAAGACAGATTGAAGAACTATCCCAGATTAATGGAGGCTAAGGTGACATCATAACTAAATGGAATGTGGGATCATGGTTTGGATCCTAGTCCAGAAAAAATGACACTAATAGGATAGTCTATCAAAGTTGAAAAAAGTCTGTAGTTTAGTTAATAATGGCAGATCAATGATAATTTCCCAATATTGGTAATTATACTATGGTACAGTATTAATGTTAAGATGTTAACATTTGAAAAAGTTGGGTGAAGGGTATATGGGAATTCTTTTAACTATTTTTGCACCTTTTTTATAATTCTGAAATTATTTCAAAATCAAAAGTTAATTAAAAGAAAATATTTTTAAACTGACCATCACTAGCCTTGAATATTATTCAGCCATTATACCATCTTCCTCAAAGCATTCATTATTCCAAACTCTTAGACAATAAACAGGTCTAAAATTGAGCTCCGCAATTCTCCATCCCCAGGCCTGATCTTCATCCTGTCTTCTCCATACCAGTTAATGGCAATTCCATCCTTTTAGTAGTTCAGGCTAAAGGCCTTGGATTCATCCTTAACTCTTCACTTTCTCATATGCCACAAAGAATCTGTCAGCAAATCCTATCAGCTCTACTGCCACAATGTACACAGAATCTGACAACTTCCATCTCCTCTGCTAAGACTTTGGTCCAAGCCACATCATCTCTCACCTAGATTATTGCAACAGCCTCCCAATTTGTCTCACTAATATTGCCCGTCTGTTTTTTGTTTGTTTGTTGAGACAGAGTCTCGCTCTGTCACCAGGCTGGAATGCAGTGGTGCGATGTCGGCTCATTTCAACCTCCGCCTCCCAAGTTCAAGAGATTCTCCTGCCTCAGCCTCCTGAATAGCTGGGGTTACAGATGCCCGCCACCACGCCCAGCTAATTTTTGCATTTTTTAGTAGACGAGGGGTTTCACCATGCTGGCCAGGATGGTCTCAATCTCGTGACCTCGTGACCCGCCCACCTCAGCCTCCCAAAGTGCTGGAATTACAGGCATGAGCCACTGCACCTGGCCCACCTTTCTTTGGTTTAATCATGACACCGCAGTCATGAAGATCTTTACAAAAGTGTATATCAGATCCTGTAACTCTGTTGATGAGACCACCCTCCCTGTAATGGCTTCTTACCTCCCCTGTTGTAAAAGGCAACACCGTATGATCAGGCCTCTCTGACTCATCTGCTACTACTCTTCTCCTCTTTACCTCTTCTCATTGGCCTTGAAAATGAAACACACACTCTTCCCTCAGGGCCTTTGCACTTATTCCTTCTGCCTGGAATTCTCTTACCCTCTATTATCTTCAGGGCTTGCTCCACTTCTTCTCCCTGTCCGCCCTCACCATCCTCATGTTTTTATTCAAATGTCACTTTCTCAGAAAGACCTTTCCTGGTAACGTCATCAAGAATATCAAATCCACATCACCCTCAACCCCAAATACATACACACACACATAGACTTAGATTCCCCTTCTGAGCCTTAATTTTTTTCTCCCTAAGACTTATTACTATCTAATATGTACTTAGTTATCTTAAATATTGTCTGTCTCTCTCAACTGGAATGTCAATTCCATAAGGTCAGGAACTTCTGTCTTATTTATGCACGTACATCTCCAGTGCCTCTAAAAGTACCTGAGATATAGTAAGTACTGAAATATTTGTTGAACAAATGAATGAATGGAGGATGAATCTGCACTGGAGCCCCAACACAAATTTTGGTGAAGCAGGGCTTTGAACCAATGGAATCATCCAGGCCTTGCAACAATTTTTAGCAGCAATTCATCATGATATGTTACGCAAAATTCCTAGACTTCTTCTAAATTAACATTAGACATCCAATATTTACAACACCCAAGATTTCTTCCTAGTTTCTAGCTAACGATGATGATTACACAGATCAAGCCCATTTCAATATTTTGCATGATTTATTTTTAGCCTCTCAGTGTTACTGTTACTGTTCATTCATTCCATATGTACCAGTAATATTTCGTCACCATTTTTATGTGTTTAAATGATCTCTCTTTTTATTATAACTGTATGCTCCTTCTTTATGTTCTTTCAGCATTCTTAAGTCTTTTGCACTCTTTGTACATGCTAAAGTTATTATGTTCTAAAGTTGGAATGACTTCCATGTTTCTGTACAAACATTGCAAACGTGCCATAGATCAGAAGTTATAAATTAGTGATGTCTGGATGAGTCAGTTACAGATTAGCCAACATGATATTTCATTGCAAAAACTTTGCCAGTATATTAAAAATCAGATAGCTTTTTACATAAAAATCTATATTTCTGGTTTCTCTTGAACAAGCCTACATTCTTTCTGCTACCATTAGATAAGACCTATGTTTTCCAGTGTGTGGCAATCCCTGTGACTTCCATGCAATGTATTTCACTTCATTGAGTTACCTGCCCTGATCCCTGTAGGTATTTGACGTTGATTCAAACCACAGGCAGGGAAATGACTTAAGAGACTAAAACAACCCTGTGTGCCCACCAATGGCACCTGCTGGGACAGGCAGAGTTATACACTTACTCTGCAGCACTGCTTTTTGTCTCCGGACGATTATAAAAGGAAAGTTTCTAAGTTCAGTAGGTTCACTAAATCTACCAAAAGCAGTTTTGGAGAGTCCGTGTTTTATTCTTATTTTAAAAATTAAAAAACATATTTTGTTTATCTTTTATCCTTTTTCTTGATTTAGACAGGCAAGAGCAATGAGAAGGGAGATGAGATGAGAGGATCCTTTTCCTTCCTATGGTCTCATTCCTTTGACTGGAGTTCATAAGGAAGTAGGCGGTCTTCATACGTCTGAAACCCTCTGCCGGGTAGACTACTGACAGCCCTGTAGATGGTCGTGGGAACCCCTCAACCAGTTGGGTTAAAATGTGTGGCCCCTTGCGCATATATTTATCACTTTTTGTGGTTACCTCATAATTCATCTAAAAGAAGACCTCTCTCTGCTGATTAACAAGCACCTGCCTTCATCTATAAAAAGTACATAGCCAAAGGACAATAGGAAAGACAAGTAGAACTAGGTAAATGTCACTGAGGTTCAATGCTGATTACTTTGTATAGAAAGCAAAGAGGTAGGATGCAGATTGTCACAGGCTAGACTATGAATTCCACAAGGGCAGAGAGTGTGTCTGTGTGATCCGCCACTGTGTTGTCAAAGGTTGGCTGAGTAGCTTGCAGGAAGTAGGATGAATGAGGAGAGGAGTGAATGAATGTAGACATTGTAGTCATTGCAGGCACAAGCAAGTTTTCAGATTTGCTGGGCACTTCCAGAGTTTGGATGATAGAAGCAGATCTTACACACTGGTAAATTGGAAATGGGTTAATGCTATTCAAGGGTCTTTAGTTTTAGCCATGATTTTCTTGTCCTGAATATGATTCTTCTTAAAATAAACAGAATCTGGAGTGCTTGTGCCTCTTCCTTTAGTGACACTTATCTTTTATTGGGCACAGATAAACAGAAGTAAAAGGTAGGCCTTTATTATTGAAATACATTCCATGTAAGTACACAGCAAAAATGGATTAAATGGGCCTTTCTTCTTTTATCCCCCCCCCTCTTAATTTTAGATGTCAGTTTTTAAACTTCTCATGTGCATCCAGTGCTTCCTCCTAGACAGTTAACTATCCCACAGTTGTGGTCATCTCCCACGCTGATGAGGCTGCAATCCATATCTTCCACCCTGACCTGCGCTAAGCTTTATCACTAAGCTCTTGCGTTATCCACAGGCCAGCTCTCCTGACAACTTCATTGTAATCCATCAGATTTCATCTTTATCTTCCCTAAAAGCCACAGTTCTGTCAGGGCATCACCACTCCCTAAATTCCTTAGATGATGTCTTGATCCATTTGTGTTGCTATAAAGGAATACCTGAGGCTGGGCAAATTATGAAGAAAGAGACCTATTTGGCTCATGCCTCAGCAGGCTGTACGAGAAGCATGGTGCCAAGCATCTGCTTGTGGTGAGGGTCCAGGCTGCCCTTCGCTCATGGCAGAAGGCGAAGGGGAGCTGGTGCGCAGAGATCACAGGGCAAGAGCAGAAGCCAGAGAGAGGGGCAAGGTACCAGACTCTTTTTAACAACCAGTTCTTATGGGAACCAAGAGCGAGGACTCACTCACTCTCTCAGTAGTACCAAGCCATTTATGAGGGATTCACCCCATTACCTAGACACCTCCCATTAGGCTTTCCTTTCAACACTGGCGATCAGATTTCAACATGAGGCTGAGGGGACAAACATCCAAGCATCCAATAGCAGATGATTAACCTCAGAATTATCCTTGACTTGTCCTTCTCATTTGCCCTCAATAGACAGCCTCTGAGATATCTCTTATGTTTGCCCTTTGCTTCCCGTGCCCCTTCCCACCATCCCAGGCCTAGCCGTTATTGCCTCATACCTTGTCCCCAGCCATGGTTTCCTAACCTTTCTTGTTTCCAGCCGTGTCCCCCTCCATTCCATTGTTCTGCTGCCAAACTAACCTAAAATGGCCAGTTTCATAGTTTCACTCTGTGCTGATCAAATATCCTGATTCTTTTTACCTATGTTTGTTTTGTGTCATCTTTAACATTTTCTTATGCCCAGTAAATACTTGCTGAATAAAAAATACTAAGAGTGATTGAAATAAGGAAGTTCAGTCATGTGAATTCACTGGAGCTATATTAACTATCCTTTGGCCTAGTATGTAGAAAATTAGCAGCTGATTCATATCTCTATTTAAGGAATGGAGAACTTGACCAGAAATATTTTTATATTGCAGCTGCAGATAAAACAAAGAGTTTTCATCTGGACCTCAATTTCCTTATCTTACAATAGAGAAAAGTGCCACCTATTTTCTAGATTTGCTGGAAGTATTACATGTGATGTGTTAAGGCACCCAGCATGGGATATCCCATAGATGCAAAATGAATCCTACTTGAGTCTTAATACAAAAAGATTGAATACATGAATTTGATGGCAAAATGAAATAATCATTTTATATAAATCACAATTTATAAAATTCAGTTCAACTAAAATTTGACACTAATTATGACCTCTGTATCAGGTATGTTAACACATATATCATCTTCTCATGTATACTTAGAAGTAACTCTGTGACACAGATGGTGTTTTTTCAATGTACAGACAAGTATAGCTGAGAAAGGGAAAATGCCTTACTCCAGGCTTGTTGGTATATACTGGAATTAGGGTTTGTCTCTAAGATTTCTGGTTCCAAATCTTTTTCTTTTACTTCTCTCTCTCTCTCTCTCTCTCTCTCTCTCTCTCTCTCTCTCTCCCTCTTCTCTTTTTTTTTTTTATGGAGTCTCACTCTGTCACCCAGGCTGGAGTACACTGGCACCATCTCAGTTCACTGCAACCTCCACCTCCTGGGTTCAAGCAGTTCTCCTGCCTCAGCCTCCCTAGTAGCTGGGACAACAGGTATGCACCGCCATGCCCTGCTAATTTTTGTATTTTTAGTAGAGATGGGGTTTTACCATGTTAGCCAGGCTGGTCTTGAATTCCTGACCTTGATTGATCCTCCTGCCTCAGCCTCCCAAAGTGCTGGGATTACAGGCATAAGCCACCACCTCTAGCCTCTTTTGCTTTTTCTATGTGTCATGCTCTCAAATGTTTTTCTTATCAGTTTTTTTCGCCTTTTAACATGAACATTGTTAAAATGCTCATAACTTAACGTTTTTACTCTCCCATTGAACTACTTGGTTCACACTCTTATTTTCTGTATGCTTATTTTAAAACCTTTGTTTCTATATTGGTATTCTTGGTGGTTTGAAGAGTCTCAAACATTGTCTCAGCAGCAGCATCACATCTGTTTACAAAAGTTGAGGAAATACTGTATTTCCAGCTTAGGAAACTGAAGGTAAGTAGCATCCATTCATTTCAACTGGCATCTGTTTCAGTGACTCTGTTAATGCAAATAGGTTGTAAAACGTCAGTGAGTATCTAGGGAGTTGTTATAAGCTACAGGTAAGTGAATTCTCTACTTTTGAAATGGTTGTAGCGTGCATCATTTGCTGAGTTCCACTTTTTATACATAGGAATACTGCAGAAATAACATTTTATGTGTTTGACATTTTATGGAAAAAAATTTGCAAGTCACAAGCAGCCCTCTTTCTTTCTTAATCTACCTGAAAATAACTATAATTAACTTTTGTTACATTGTTATCAGAAAGGGATAGTCAAATTAGCATTAAACAGATGTAAAGTCAACCTTCATATGACAACTGTGTATATAAATTCTCTGGAAGACCTATCATGCTTAGCAGATGAATTTTAGCTATCTATTTTAAATATCTAATTACTTTAGCTCTTCAGTTTAATGTTAAAATGCCATATTGTTTGTAGAACCAGCTTGCCTTCTCAACTAATAAGATATGCATTGAAATTGTTCTATTGCAACACACCATGTTAGGTGCTGTGGAAGGGTACAATGTACTCCAGAAGCTGACATTTCAGTTGGGAGATGTATGTAGCATCCCCCACACTGTTCATATATGCTGGTCCCTCTGTTCGAAATGGGCTCCATCACTTTTTCCCCCTCCTTTACCTGGGCAGCATCTATATATGTCTCAAGGCCTAGCTACACATTATCTTCTATTTTTAATTGATAAACAAAAATTATATATATTTATGGTATACAATGTGATGTTTTGTTGTATGTATATATTGTGGAATAATTAAACTAAACTAATTAACTTACCTATCCCCCTCATATACATATTTGTTTCTGGTGAGAATATTTAAAATCTCCCCTAGCAATTTTCTTTTTCTTTCTTTTTTTTTTCTGAGACAGAGTCTCACACTGTCGTCCAGGCTGGAGTGCAATGGCACAATCTCAACTCACTGCAACCTCCACCTCCCAGGTTCATGTGATTCTCCTGCCTCAGCCTCCCGAGTAGCTGAAATTACAGGTGCACGCCACCACCCCCAGCTAAGGTTTTGTATTTTTTTTAGTAGAGACAGGGTTTCACTATGTTGGCCAGACTGGTCTCGAACTCCTGACCTTGTGATCCACCTGCCTTGGCCTTCCAAAGTGCTGGGATTACAGGTGTGAGCCACCACACCCAGCCTCCCTTAGCAATTTTGAAGGATATAGTACGTTAACAATAGTCATCCTTTTGTACAATAGGTCTCTAGGAGTTATTCCTCCTGTCTAACTGAAATTTTGTATTTTATGCCCAACATCTTCCCATTTTTCATACCTTCCCCCCCATTGCTCAACTACTCCTTGCCTCCGTGAGTCAACTTTTTAAGATTTCACATAAAAGTGAGATTATGGCTGGGCGCAGTGGCTCACACCTGTAATTCCAGCACTTTGGGAGGCGGAAATGGGCGGATCACCTGAGGTCAGGAGTTCGAGACCAGCCTGACCAACACGGAGAAACCCCATCTCTACTAAAAATACAAATTTAGCAGGGCATGGTGGTGCATGCCAGTAATCCCAGCCACCTGAGAGGCTCAGGCAGGAAAACCACTTGAACCTGGGAGGCAGAAGTTGCAGTGAGCTGAGACGGCGCCATTGTACTACAGCCTGGGCAACAAGAGCAAAACTCCTTCTCAAAAAAAAAAAGTGACATTATGCAGTATTTGTCTTTCTGTGCCTGGCTTATTTTACTTAGCATAATGTCCCCCTGATAAATCTATGATGTCACACATGAGAACATTTCCTTATTTTAAGGCTGAATAATATTCCATTGTGTATATAGACCACATTTTCTTTCTTCATTCATCTGATGCTGGCTACTTAGGTTGATGCCACATCTTGGCTGTTGTGAATAATGCTGCAGTGAACGTGGGAGTGCAGGTATCTGTTCTGAATTCATTTCCTTCAGGTATATGCCTCCACCATGCCTGGCACATTTCTCATTATGCCTTTGAGATTTTTGCACTCCCTCTCCCTACCTGTCTCTCCACTCTCCATATCTATGAATCTGAATCATTCTCCCAGAACCAAGAACAGAACCAACTACATAATTTGTAGGCCCTAGTGCAAAATAAAAATGTGGAGTCCTTTGTTTGAAAATTAAGAATTTTTGGACAGTGACAGTAAAGCATTAAAACAAATGTGGAGCCCTTCTGGGCACAGGTCTGTGTGAGACTGCACAGGCCACTGGATTATATGGTAGTTCTATCTTTAATGTTTTGAGGAACCTCCATGTTCTTCCTAATGGCTATACTAATTTGCATTGAATTCCCACCAACAGTGTACAAAGGTTTCCTTTTTTTCTCCATATCCTTGCCAATGCTTACCTTCTGTCTTTTTGGTAATAGCCATCCTACCAGGTGTCAGGTGATATCTCATTGTGATTACAGCTATACTTCTTCTAAGATGACTTCCTACCTGCCACCTTACTGTCATATTTTTTTGGTACCCTATGCATCTTTCTATCACAGAGTTTATCACAAGATACTGTAATTGTTATGTTTGGTAACCTCCCTGATTGCAAACTCCCTGAATTCCTCCCCCCTTTTTTTCTCCCCCCCCCCCTGTTTCCCCCTAAACGCTTGTTAAAAAAAAAAAAAAAAACAAATCCATCTTCGGCAGCAAATATCAAGAATGTCTTATAAACAAGTGCTGTAGGCTTTAGGGGGAGAGGAAAGAATAGATTGGCGGTCAAGGAAAGATTCTTGGGCAGGCCAGCTTTGTGAGCTTGTGGCCCATGCAGTCTCACAGGGGCCTGTGCCCAGAAGGGCTTCCTACTTGGTTTAATGCTCTGCTGTCACTGTCTAGAATTCCTAATTTTTAAACAAAGGACTACACATTTTTATTTTGCCCTGGGGCCCACAAATTATGTAGTTGGTTCTGTTCTTGGTTCTAGGAGAATGATTCAGATTTATAGACAAGGAGAGTAGGGAGACAGGCAGGGAGAGTGAGCACAGAAATCTCAAAGGCATAATGAGAAATGCATGAGGCTGCCAGACGGTTGTTCTGAGGCTTGGAAGATGGATTGAGACAGAGTTTGGACATTTTTCTAGCAGCAATGAATAACTTCAGATACACAGCAAGCAGGAGAGTGACGGGAGAAAACTGTAGCCTTAGGAAGAGTCATGCGGTGCTGCTATGTAGGATGGAGAGAGGAACAGTGAGGCAAAAAACAGGAAAATCAGGAAGCTAATCCAAATGTGGTAGGAAAGCAGACATGGCAAAGAAAGAACAAAACCGGCAAATACTGTGAGGGAAAAAATAAATGAAACTTTGACCACATGTGGGAATTGAAAAGAAAGTAGGACTCAGGAGTACTCTGGACCATCCTGGGGGTGTAGCCCACTCTTGGCAAAATGAAGGAAGGGATGGGCTAGGGGCAGCTTCTTTGTCAAAGGAATGATGAATTCAGTTTTGGACATTGGAGATTATTGGAATTTCAAAATAGACTTGTTCATTTTTCACTTAAATATCAAAAATTGTTCATGGAGAATAGAAATTGGAAATGGAAAGGATTGTTAACAGTGTCAAATATCCCATAAAAACAAGGACATTGAAGACTGATTAGAGTCCAGTTTCAGAAAAGTGATGAGAACAGCAGTCCAATAGAGATTCTATAGAAATGAACAAAGGTAGCACTTCTTAAATTTATAATCCTCTTGTCCAATCCACTCCTCCTGAATTCCTCATCTCGTTGACTGTTACTGC
This sequence comes from Ateles fusciceps, assembly GCA_036589455.1. Taxonomy (NCBI): domain Eukaryota; kingdom Metazoa; phylum Chordata; class Mammalia; order Primates; family Atelidae; genus Ateles; species Ateles fusciceps. Next base: position 776,593 of record JAZHEH010000304.1, on the reverse strand, counting down.
TCTCTACTACCCAGTTTCCCAAGTTCCTTCTACCATATTCAATCTCTTTCTTCCTCCATAGTCAATCAGTCTTTTCTTCCCCTTTCTGCCTATCAAGTGTCTCTGGAATTCACCCATGTGTCATTATCCCACTGCCACCATCATCACCTTATGCCCTGTCAAGACAGTCTTCGGGGGATGGTTCAGTCTTTATTCTCCCCCACTCTTCCTCTAGTTCTTGCCATCTTATTCTTCTCACTGGAGTTAGGGGGGATTTTTCTAAAACTCAAGTCTAATTGTGTCACTTTCCATTTATGACTGTTAGGAATTTGTCCTACCAACAATATTGAAGTTCTAAATCCAAATGCCTAAGAATGTGACCTTATATAGAAATAGGATCTTCGCAGATGACCAAGTTAAGATGAGATCATTAAGATGGGCCCTGATCCAATGCGACTGTCATTTTTTAAAAAAGGAGAAATTTAGACACAAATGTGTAGATAAAGCAGAAATTGGGGTGATGACTTTATAAGTCAAGGACGACAAATGTTGCCAGCAAACCCACCGAAAGCTGGAAGAGAGACATGGAACAAATTCTCTCTCACAACTCTTAGAAGGAACCAGTCCTACAACGCTGTAGTTCCAGATTTTCAACCTCAGAACTGTGAGACAGTTCATTTTTGTTATTTTAAACCACTCAGTTTTTGGTATATTTTAAAAACAGCCCTAAGAAGTATTATAGATCCTGAAATGACTCCCCATTGCTGGCAGGGTGTGATGGTTAATTTTCTATGTGTCAACTTGAGTGGGCCATGGAGTGCCCAGATATTTGGTCAAATATTATTCTGGGTGTTTTGGTGACAGTGTTTTGGGGTGATGCTAACATTTAACTTGGTAGACTGAGTTAAGCAGATGGCCCTTCCTAAGGGGGTGGGCCTCATCTAATCAGCTGAAGGCCTGAATAGAGCAAAAAGATTGACTGTCCCTTGAGTCAGAGAGAATTCTTCCTGACTGACTGCCTTTGAGCTGAATGAGACTTTGGCTTTCTTCTCCCTTGGACTCAAACAAAAACACTGGCTCTTCTTGGGTCTCAAGCCTGCCGGCCTTCAGGCTAGAACTACAGTGGTTGTCCTGGGTCTCCAGCTTACTGAGTCATCATGAAGATCTTGGAAGTCCTTGTCAGCTTCCCTAATCACATAAACCAATTCCTGTAATAAATCTCTTTATACATACACATACATGCATATATAAATACACACACACACACACATTCTATTGTTCTGTTTCTCTGGAAAACCCTGATTAATACACATATTAAAGCCCAAACTCCTTAACACAAGTTAAAAGCTCCACCATGGCTTGGTTTCTGTAAAATCCTCCCTTTTTTCTCTTTCTCTGCACTTTTCCCTAGCTTCACGCTCTTGACCACAGTAGCATCCAGCTTTGGTCATATTTTTGATGTACCTTGATTTCTCCCACCTGTGATCTTTCACACATGCCATCCCCTTATGCTTACTATAGTACATTTCCACCTTTCCTTTCCATGTCATTCTTCATGTCTCAGCTTTGTCCTCTTCATTAATTTATTCAACAAACATTTTTGAAATGTAGGATACAGTATTTAGAAGTTAACAAAGCAAACACAGCCCTTGGCCTCTTGGAATTCCTAGTAGGAGATACCAATGTCAAATGAGGCAATAGTATGTCAGAGATGTCAGCAGTATGTGGGAGACCATGAAATAGGTGGTAACAGTAGCTTTAACACATTTGGAAAAGCTGAATTCCAAACCTATAATGTGAGAAGCCAAAGAGAAGTAATTCAGATCCCACCATGGATGCTCAGAAAAGCTCAGAACTCTGAGACACCAGGTACTTTTGGAGGCAGAGGGCAAGAGGGACTTGAAAAATAGGAAGATTCATAGAAAATTTATATAAGGAGCAGTAAGACATTCCCCCACCTTATCTCCACCCACATGTTTCTATATAAAATAAAAAAAGAAACATTCAGAAAAAAAGAGTCTTTAGCTATTGCTATGGTTTGAATGTCTCCTCTAAAATTCATGTTGAAAATTAATTGTCATGTGATAGTTAAGAGGTGGAGCCTTTAAGGGATGATTTGTCATCAGGACACTGCCCATGTAGAACTGATGCCATTATAAAAAGGCAAATTTGGCCCAGTCTTGCTTTCTTGCCTTCTTGCCTTCTGCCATGGGATGAGGCAGCAAGAAGACTCTCTTAAGATGCTGGCACCTTATTATATTGGACTTCTCAGACTCCAGAACTGTAAGCCAATAAATGTCTGTTTATTATAAGTTACCAAGTCTGAGATATTTTGTTATAGCAGTATGAAACAGACTAAGAGAGAAATTTTGAGATGATAGCAGAAATAAAATGTTCAATGGAAGTTTTGAAGAAAATATAGAAAAATTCTCTCTGACAGTAGAATAGGAAGGCTAAGAGGCAGAAAATCGGAGAAAAGAAAGAAAATTAGAAGATTAATCCCAGAGGCATAACATGCAAATAAATGTAATTTCAGGGAAATAGAGCATAGGCAACAGAAGAAAGGAAATGAGAGATGGAAAGAGAAAATATTTCCCAGAACTGAGAGACCTGAATTTCCCAATTAGAAAAGACCACTGAGTCCCTTGCACAGTAGATGAAACAGACTTAGACAAATCATCACCAATTTCCAGAACACCAGGTATAAAAAAAAAAATCTAAAAATGTTCAGAAAGAAACAAAAAATGACATGCAAGGGACCATAAGTCAGAATGACATCAGCTGTCTCAACAGCAGCCCTGGAACCTAGAACACACAGGAACAATCCCTTCCAAATTCTGAGAAAATGATTTCCAGTGTGTACTTCAAAGAATGGAGATACTTTTCAACTATAAAACATCTCAAATAATGTATGTCCCATATACTTTTTCTCAAGAATCTACTAGAGGATGTGTTCATTACAACAAGGAAGTAGACTAAGAAAGTGGATGATGTGTGGTCTAGAAATAAGAAATCCATCCTAGATGGGGGAAGAAAGGGATCCCCAGAGTGATGAGGAAGGAAAGCTTCTAGATGGCAGCTGGGCAGCAGGACTGAACAGGAGGAAGGGCCTCTCTGAGGGGGAAGCAATGAATGGATTCATTCCTTGATGTTTTAAATTGTATTTTAGCTCTGTTGGAGACTTTATACAGGATTAGTAATAAGTACATAGAAACCTAGCATATCAAAAAAGATATAAAAGCATAGTGCAAAAATATTCCTAACTCAGTTATGAATGTTTTGATAGTCATTATAAAAACAGAGTATTGATTTAACTAAAAGAACTAAACTGTTCTGGAGGATGATGGGAAGGTTAACATGTATATGTTGGACTGGGGGGGATGTGAGAGGGCCAAATATCTCCCAAGTAGGAAGGAAAAAAAAATACATATATATGTAATGTCTATATCTGAACCCAATCAAGATATAGCATAAGCATAGTATCTAGAAATATGGAACTAAATAACAGAAGAATTAGCTAAAACTGTTGAAAATACTTGTTTCCAGGGAATGGGAATCAGAGGTGAAGGAGTGTGTCAGGAGACTAGTGTTTCATGAGAAGCCTTGAGGTAATACTTGACTTCTAAAACTATATACATATATTTGATTAATAAAGAAAACATATGTCCACACACAAAAAATGTACACAAATGTTAATTGCAGCATTATTTATAATATCAAATAGTAGAGAGCATTCAAGTATCTATCAGCTGATCAATAGATAAAATGTGATATATTCTTACAGTGGAATAACATTCATACAGTGGAATATCATTCTTCTATAAAAAGGAAGGAAGGCCAGGTGCAGTGGCTCATGTTTGTAATCCCAGCACTTTGGATGGCTGAGGCAGGAGAATCACCTGAGCCCAGGAGTTTGAGACCAGCCTGACCAACATGGCAAGACCCGATCTCTACAAAATAGAATAAAAAAAAAATTAATTAGCCAGGTGTGGTGATGTGTGCCTGTAGTCCCAGCTATTCAGGAAGCTGAGGCAGGAGGATGGCTTGAGCCCAGGGGTTCAAGGCCTCAGCAAGCTATAATCACTGCACTGCACTTCAACCTGGGCAACAGAGTGAGATCCTGTCTCAAAATAAACGAACAAATAATAAAATGAAGTACTGACATGCTACAACATGGATGGACCTTGAAAACATGCTAAGTGAAAGAAACTAGTTGCAAAAGAACATGTATTGTGTGATTCCCTTTATACGAAAAGTCCAGAATAGGCAAATTTATAGAGACAGAAAATAAACTAGTGGTTGGCTATGGCTGGGGATTTGGGAGATGAGGGTAAATGGGGAGCAACCTCTAATGGGTAAAGAGTTTCTTTGGCGATGATGAAAATGTCCTGGAATTATATAGTGTAATTGTTGCACAACTCTGTTAAAATACAACAAACCACTGAATTGTATCTGTTAAAATACAACAAACCACTGAATTGTACACTTTTTAAAGGTGAATTTTATGGTCTGTAAATCATATTTCAATGAAGCTATTACTTAAAAAATTAAAAACATTAATAATCATACCTAATTCATACAGTTGTTGTGAGGAATAAATAATGTATGTTAAGGGTCTAGTCCAGAGCCTGATGTAAATAGTAGAAGACTAGTTAACATTTATACAGCATTTGCTATGTGCCAAACACTCTTCTAAGTTCTCTACATATATCAATTCACTTAACCCTTGCAGCAACTAGCTAAAATAGACACGATTCTTATCCCCCGTTTTCTAGATGCAGAAACTGAGGCCAGTGCAAGTAAATAATTTGCCCAAGCTCACACAGCTAGTACCGTAGTAGAGCTGGCCCATCATCTTTACTCTTCACCACTTGATGCTCCCTGTCTCTGCCTCCCGGGCCCCACGTCTGGGTTAGTGCTGTGTGTTCCCAGGGACACTGCCTTTCATCTGTGTGGTTCCAAGTAGAGAATTCATCACTAGCCTTGTTTCCCTAGTCTGTGTCTTCAACTACAGTGGACATGCTATAATGGCAGGGGCAGTGCCCATCTTAATTCGTCTTCCTTCCCCTGCCCATCGTGTGTTGGGATGAGGGTCAGCTGTAAAGTGAAACAAAGGTGTTTTTCTCTGTGCAAATACCATGAGTGCATGGAGAGGAAGTGGGGAGAGTTGAAGAGATTAAGATGCTAGAGAAACATGAGATAATTGATGGAGCAAGGTGTCTAGGACGTGGAAGATGAAGAGTGAGATAGTAATGAAACACTGACCTTGGGAAGAAAGAATGCCACTTCTATGAAGACTGAAAGAGAGAAGGAAAAGATGGATATTGTGAGAGTAGAGGGAGGCTCATACCAGACCACTTGGATCATCTCAATCAAGAAGAGGCAGCAGAAGAATCTTGGGCCAGGACAAAGAGTGGCAGGGCAGACTGAAAGGCTGAGGCAAGAGGAAAGAGTTTAGAATAAATGCCCAACTTTGGGGGCTCTATGATCTCTTTATTGATACAATGGTCCCTTTTCCCCAGAAAAAAAGTACACAGAATTATGCATTTAGTTTTAGGGGTCTATGGACCCCAGGTTGAAAATGCCTGTTCTCAAGAATTAATAAAATTGAATGAAAGTATTTCTGCCAAGTAATTTGAAGTCAAGCAGCTTGACTTTTTAGCATTGCAAGTTTGTGTTTCTGTGACTTTCCTCAGCAACATTCAGAGGCTTGAGAGTAGCAGGTGATCTGGTATCTGGGACTGAGGCCAAAGGCTTCAGGGCAGGAGAGGCAGGATGAAGTCCGAGAGGGTGGTGGGGCTTAGAGAAAGGCAAAACCCGGGCCAGGGACAGGTGGCGGTGGAGGCTTATCCACGGTGGGGGTGAGACAGGTCCACTCTGTGTGCAGCCCATAAGGGGCGCATTGTCTGTAGAGAATGTAAAAATGGTAAGAAAAACAAAAGTCAGTCTTCTGTTTACTACTATGATGCACAAGCAATTGTAAACACCAACAGCAATAAAATACTTCTCTCTGAAAAAGTCTTGGTCTAGGACCCAAACAATTGCCTGAAACTGGGTAGACTTACAGCACTGAGAGGCAGATAAAGAGATTAAGATTGAGGCAGTAGGGCAGGGCTTGCAATGGTGCCATCCAGGATGCGGCTGAGGGAGTGTGGGTGCCTGCCGTGGGTGCCTGCCGTGGGTGCCTGCCGTGGATGCTAGGGTAGAAGACGACTCTATTAACTGGGAGGCTGTAAGCAGCACCTAAGTCAATGCCTTTCGTCGTCTACAACCTAGACGTTGCCTGGAATCCTAAATCCTTTTCTTCACTTAACAGACATCACCTCTTCCCAAATCTGCAACTGCTTTGATATCACACTGGCTTTTTCACCTCTGTATTATAGATGGCATTATTTCCTGACATGTTTTTTCCCCCACTAGACTGTACTCCTTGAGAGCAGTGATTGTGTCTTATTTATTTCTGAATCATCAGTTCGGACAGGCATGCAAACAGTCATTGAATCAGTGCACAAATATATTTTGCTCTTCTTTATAGATTCCTCTGATCTGAGATGACCGGACGCCAATAGATACAGACTACTGCTGCTTTCCTTCTCCCAGGTAAAGGAATAAATATCTGTCCCCCCTTCATGAAGTGTTACTGTTGGACCTGTATGCCATCCTGAAACCACCAGGATGTGGAAACAAATCAAGGAGGTCCACAGTTACCACCCCTTGTATCTGTAAGACCATCAAGACACTATCTGTGGACTCCTGCTACAGGGCCCCGAATGATGACAGCATTTTGCTGCTTTTAGTGTGAGCAGTGCTCTAACAGCCATGCATAGATGTTCCTCCGGTGTCCTAAAAGAATCTAGGTGCTTCTTGAAAGCTCTCTGCAACTTATTAATTGGGAGTGATTATGCAATGGAGGAACAGAGTCCCATCACCCCCTCAGCCTTCCCTGGGAAATCATAAGAGGACTGATAGCTCTCTGTGAGGTGAACCGTTTCTAGAATCCCCACCGTCTTGCCCCGTTCTTCCACCCACTCGGTTCCCCAAGATCCCCCCCTGTGGGCTTCTGACCAGTTGCCAAACCACTGGCCGATGAAGTAGATAAACCAGAACAGTTTGGTTTAACATTTAAGGGCAGAAACAACTTTCTAGAGGAGAAATCAAAAAAGCAAAAGAAGTATAAGGGCAGCCCTCCAACCAGTCAGAACACTTTGACCACCCTCGAGGCCAGTGGGGCAGCAAACACAGACACATGTCGACTCTGGGGCAGACATCTTCAGCGTAGCATCTGACACACATCTTCATTCTTAAACAGCAGATCGACTACCGGAACGACACACAGTCTCTGGGCAGTGTGGAAACATGTCTAATATTTAGTCAACATAACTCAGGGTGCCACAGTCTTCACAACTGTTGTGAGCACTTGAGGATGCTCCATTTGAAGAAACGAATTTGCCCTCAAGCATCTGGGGTTTGGGTATAGAATAGAGCTTCCCCTACCTACCTGCTAATTTTATAAAATGTGCATTCAAAAAAAAATCTTGTCTATAAGAAGCAATGAAGCTACCCATTTAAATATAGCAGCTGCCTGTGCAATCTACTGCTGCTCTTTATAGGAAACCCTTAAATAATTGAGATATTTAATTGGGTTAAAGAGATCCCTAGCACATAGATGTTCTATAAATAAAAGAATGAGTAAATAATCTAGTAACCTCCCTTTCATGTCCTTCCCTTAAAGAGATCGTTCTGTTTTGTTTGCACCAATAAGACCACTGTTAGAGGACTCCAGAGAGGTTTGATTTCAGGTGGGGGCGGGGCTTTCCCAAGGAAGTCCCTTTTCATTTGTTTCAACTGTACTGCCACCTTTTTCCTCGGCTCTTTCACTAAAAATGAATAATTTGTTGATCTTTGCTGTAAGTAGGTAGGCACCTGGGCTTTACTTTTGCAACTAGAGTCAAAGAAGTTAACAGGCTGACCTTGCCTTGCTCTCTAGAATCAGAAAGGTTTACAGGGACTACTTAAAGACAGAGAGAAGAGAAAGGGAGAGAGAAAAATGCTTATAAAGAAGTGGGCAAAGAGCGGGACCTTGTCTCAAAAAAAAGAGGAAGTGGTAGGAGGTGTCTGAATTTCAGTGTGACCTGTTCTGTCAGGTGATTTTTGGTGGGGCGGGGACATGAAAAAAAAAGTTAAAATGTCCTTATAAAGACAAAATCTTTTTCTTTCCTGGCTGATGATTTGTCATTCTAGTCACTTCCTGCCTTGTGACCACACACCCCGGGCTTGACAAAGCTGTTCTGCAGATCAGAAAGAAGGGGTTCCTGGTCATATACCAGTACTACCAAGGACAGTTTTTTTCCTGCAAGGTAAATTTTCTTCATGTGTTTTGCTGGTTTTAAGTGCTCGTGATGCCCTTCGGCACTGTTTCTGTGAATTGTGTGGGTTTTGCCTTTAGGGGACTAGAGATCTGAGCATGTCACCTGAGATCTCTGTGATTCCTGCCACGGTCTAACTGCCCAGGACATCTGCGGCCCATTGCATGGCCATCCAAGATGGAGCCCCTCAACTCTCGGGGTTAGATTCTTCTCAACTTATCTGCAGTTATTACCTCTACCCAAAATTAAGGTTTCTTTTTGCTTTTAAAACCAAACCATGTTCCAGTGTATTTCTATTGCTCTATTTCAGGAAGGCTATTTACTATGATTTTATCTTCTTTAAAATGTTTTCAGGAAAGTGCGTATTGAAAATTTAGATTGTACTGCTTATTGGCCTAATGGGGGTAGTTTAATTTTAGTTCCTGAGGTTCTGTTTTTTCTAAAAAAACGTCGTTACAATACTTTAGTGGATATATTAGTATCTGGAGTCATATATTACTGAAGGTGATACTGGTTATTTGAGTGATTTTTGGCGCCAAGGGTTTTTAATGGGTGTGCTTTATAACCACGTGGAATTAGATAGAGGTTTTCTCTTTTCCATTTGTTCTCTAAAAATGAAAACAATTTGTGTAATGTTTAATTGTACTGTTTTTGTAGAATTGTCTGAATTATTTGTTATGCTTATGACCATACCAATGAATATTCACTCAAATTCTGGGAGAAAGGCTTTTTATCTACAATAGAAATTTTTATACAGTTTATATGAGATATTTATTCCAGAAACTTTGCCCAATCATAGACTTTGAATCTTGTAGTATACGCTTTTATTTAATTACCATTATTATATAACACTAAGAACCATTGACAAATGATAACCGTGAAAGTCATTCAGACTGGAAATGGATGCATGAATCAGGATATTTATCAAAACCTAACTTTTAATATAATATATTCATTTTAATATATTAATTAGCAACTTGTTTTCTAAAATTACTCTATCAGGACAACTTTTAGAAACACTATCAGTAAGCAAATAAAGGTAGCTTATCTGCGCACATCTTGATTTTGAATCAAGATATACGTTTGTACATCTTTACGTTTGCACATCTTTACGTTTGTACGTCTTTACGTTTGTCGTAAGTTTCTGTTTGGTTTTCTGTTAAGTATAATTGTTTAAAGAATGTCTGTAAATTTGAATCATTTACCTATAAATGTGAATTTCTGGAAGTTGCAAAATGTGACCACCAATATTACTTTGCACATCTCACCTGCGTAGTTTCAAACAAGCAAAAATGTGAAATTGAGAGAACAGGGACTTGAACCCCAGAAAAGAACAGACTAAGAAAATGCTATGTCTTATTTTAAGTAAAACTATTAATGAGAATAAAATAAATTAGAATGTGAAGGAATGTCAGTATTTTTCTTATATTAAAGAAGAAGTAAAAAGGACTACAAGAAAGTTAATTCAAAATAAAAAGGTCCCCTGTTTAAAATTAAGTTTACATTGCTAAAACGCCAACCCCATAATGTTACAAAGATATTCCTCTTCATTCTAGCTCACCCCCCAGGAACATCAGGGGAAAAATCTTCTAGGTCTTGCTCTTTGAACAAGCATTGCTGTGGTGGGATAGAATTGTGCTTAGGAGGACATTTCCTTAGCAATCCCAGAGATGCTTTTCTTCGTAGCATTTAAATTTTTGTCTCTTTTGTAAATTATGCCTTGAAACAATCAGTAAATTGGGAAACAATCTCAGTGCTTTAACTTCATTTATAATTCTATCTCTGAACTCTTTGGGGGAAGGGAAGACCAACAAGTAAAGTCTCATTTGAATGTATCCATTTAACTTGGAGAGGACAAGAAAATTAATAATAGCACTTAATAATTAGAAGCATGTAGTGTAGGCAGCTACTCTGTATACATCACCTCGTTTAATCCTCTCAGCTACCTTTAGAGTTAAGGAATGGGCTAGATGGTTGAAGGAACTGGCCTTAGGTCCCTGGACAGTTGGGGTGAGGGGGCAGTAGATGGTCAGGATTTCAGGCTCCTACTGCCTGTGTCTGTTACAGATCCTCCCTTCCAGGCTAGCATACTTTTCCCAGAGGTAGGTGATTACAGGCTTTTATTACTGAAGCTGGCTAAGGAGATCTTGGCACTCACAGTTTTAAGCGAGAGAATGAAAGAGAGAGAGCAAGAGAAAGAGAGAAGAGAGAGAAGAAAACACTTTGTAATAAATTTACAAACATTTTTATTTTTATAAATAAGAGATAGCATTGCAGGTTTTATATAATAATGGGATGAAGAAATAGTTTTAAAATTGATGCATAATTTTGCTAAAGAATTGTTTGCCTTTGCAAACTTGCCTCAACCCACTTCCCCAACCTTACTTCTTGTTACTTCCTTCTGTTCAGCCTCCCACTACCCCATCCCCCTCTTCCGCCTCTGCTAACCCACATTTTAATGCGCTAGACCACAAGCCACCAGAAAGTTCCATTCTCTTTCGCTCCAACTGTTTCTTTAATTGTGTTCTTCTTTATTTTTAAAACTTCTGATCATTTCTCAAGGCTGACTTCAAGAAACAAACCCTTTTGGAGGCCTTCCCGTCTTCTCCCTGCCACCACTAAATGTTTCTTTGGTGTGCATTTGCTTAATGCTTTGATCTTAGAGTAAGTATAGCATTAATCATTTGTCTTATTTCAAGTCCTTATTTGCTGACAGACCTAAGCTCCTTTTCTGTCTTTCTTGGCACATAGTAGATGCCAATTGTATTTATTGAATAGAAAATTTGTCACAAGTTTTATTTTTTTTTCAGCTTCTTACATATGCATGAAAGACTTTGATTGTAGTTATTAACTTAAAATTTACTGTTTCCACTTATTTCTATGAATGAAGATGCAACAATAATATAATATTTTGCATTCTACCATGCTTCAGCTTTGCCAAAGCCCTAGTCTCATTTTAGCTTCAAAGTATCAGATAGACATTGACTTCAAGAAATTTTTTAAATTGTACAATTACTACCAAACAGAGAAAATTAAAATCTCATTATTTTAGTATAAATACATTCGTTGGGCTGAAACTTAGTTACCCTTGCCAAAACTATATACCCAATAACAGGCCTCTTTAATGACAAAGAACACGAGAACAGGTGTTAACTTTTACTTACTCACTTTAGATTATTCTCAGAAAATTCTCAAGTCAACTTCTCTTTGTTACCTAAAGAGTACAGGCCCTTCTGTGTATACAGGAGAGATGGCAAACACATTTTAAAATCAGGTTAGGTAAAATAAAATTAAGAAATCTGCTTATAACATTATATTTATGAAGAGTCAAACATTTATAACGTAAGATTATAAAGGCTTGGAATTTATGACTAATAGCAGGTTTTATAGCAGAGTGACATTATTTCAGTTAATCTAATTTTCTTCCTAGCGTTTTTTTATCTGCTAGTTTCCCAACTTACAGATATCAAATCAATGATACTATTTCATTTGCATATTGAACACTGCAGAAATAAAAATGAGAATTAGAACCCATCAAAATATAAAACTAATCAGTGTCCACAGATTTGAAGAGTTTCAAGTGTTCCTATTTTGCCAGATGGAAATGCACTTCTTGCTGGGCGTGGTGGCTCACACTTGTAATCCCAGCACTTTGGAAGGCCAAGGCGGGCGGATCACTAGGTCAGGAGATCGAGACCATCCTGGCTAACATGGTGAAACCCCGTCTCTACTAAAAATACAAAAAATTAGCCAGGCGTGGTGGAATGTGGCTGTAGTCCCAGCTACTCAGGAGGCTGAGGCAGGAAAATCACTTGAACCAGGGAGGCAGAGGTTGCAGTGAGCCAAGATCACGCCACTGCACTCCAGCCTGTGAGAAAGAGCGAGATTCCCGCCTCAGAAAAAAAAAAAGTGTTGATGTTCCACAGTGTCTTCATTTTGAGGCTCCAGGAAGTCACCTCCTGATTAGATGTTGGTCTCCTAGGGGCCTCTCCCTATTGTTGCTGTGGCCATGGTGCTCCCCAGATGCCATCTTCCTACTGCTTTCCTCAGTTCCCTTCTGATCCAACTTCCTGCCTTATACTATTGACTGTTCCTGCTGTTTTGGTTTGTCAGTTTCAATGCTTACATCAGTCTGCCCAGAAATTGCATAACTGCTCCATCTTGTAAGATATTGGTAGGGGGAGTGAGAGGAGTTTCAGCTGATCGTCCTAATAATAACAGCTAATACTTGTATTGAATTGGGTGTTTTTCTAAGTGCTTTAATCCTATTAAAGCATTTAGTTGTCATACAGTTCTGTCAGGTAGTTTCTGGTGTCCTCTTCATGTTTGAAGGCAAGTTCATTCATTCATGTATTTTATTTAATTTTCTACAATTGGATCAATTTTTGTCTTAACTGTTGAATTTCAAGGCAACTTCCTGGAATAAACAGTTAGCAAATCATGGTGCTTATTTGTACCTAAGCCCTCAAGTTGAGCTCAAATAATCATAATTTCCCCCCCCCCCAAAAATGCATCTATATGATAAATGCTTTTATTAAACAAACTATTCTGTGTTATCATATCGTCGTCATTATCAGCAGCAGCAGCAGCAGCAGTAGTCAGCCCTTCTGTACACTTGACTGAGTAGTTGGCTGTTGCCAATTACAGGCCTCTACATGGATCATAGAACATGATCTCCACCCTCAAAAACTTTAAAAGGTTCTTAGTCTTTAAAGTTTAGAATAATTTTAGTCAAGTGGAATTCACATTTTCTAGTCCGCTGTGACTGATAGACATGAATAGATTAAACATTCTAGTATTTATATCCAAACACACATATCTACGATTGTATAGTAATGGCCAAATATAGGTGTCCTAAAAACTAAGAATGAAAACTTGTTTTAAATGTTAGTGGAAGAAGAGAGGTAAAAGTGATCCACTTACTGAGTTTCAGTAAGATTTGCTCAACTTTAGAGCCATGGCTGTGTCAGCCCCACTTACAAGGAGCCTGTTTCTCAAAGATGGTCAGTTGTTCTTTCTGGAGGAAGGAAAAGCTATGTTAAATTGGGGGAACTAGCAAAACCACAGTTCCGTGGTTGCAGCCTTGATTCTTGTTTCGGCATCGGTTACATGGACAGAAGGAGGGGGTCTCCCTTCCTCTCTCTGTCTTTCTCTCTCTCACACACACACAGACCACAGAAACACACATATACACACTCCTTCTTAACTGGATAAGCTAAAGTGGAAAAGAGATTATGTTCTCCATAGCAGAAAAGCCAACACCAAATTCAGCAGGCAGGTTAATTCTGCATGTGAATTGCAATCTCCCAAATAATTTGCTTTCCTTTTTCTGGCTGCACTTTCTAGAGGGAAGTGAATTAATGAAACAATTGCCTTGCATTTAAATAATACCTTGTATTTTGGTTGCTTAGTTTGGTAGTAGTCACTAAAATTTATCCAAGCTATGTATCCAAATGTGTGAAGTAAAGGGATACACAAATGTTATTTGTATAAAATTTGCATATTTTTCCTATTCAGCATTACTTAGGCAAAGTTTTAAATTAGAAGTGCATCTTTATTAACCTCAGGTGCAACCTTTTTTCCCAAAAAAACCTTTTTATAATAATTCATGAGATTATAATAGATGTGTGTGCATCCAATTGCTTCTGTCCTGGAAATGTTTCTTTTTTTTTAATTTTTAAATGGACATATAATAATTATATATATTTATGGAGTACCTAGTAATGTTTTCAATACATACAATGTTTAGTGATGAGATCAGGGTAATCAACATATCCATCATCTGAAACATTTTTGATTTCTTATGCTGGAAACACAATGTGTATTTAATATATATATAACTACAGTCATCCAATAGTGCTATAGAACATGAGCGCTTATTCCTGCTGTCTAGCTGTAATTTTGTATCTAAACAAATCTCTCCTGTCCTCCACCTTCCCCCTACCCTTGCCAGCCTCTAGCAATCTCACGTGTAACTTTTAAAAAGGAGATCCTTTGTACCTCCTTGATAGCACCCTCACCAGAAAGGCCAGCTTGAAAAAGAGGAGTGGGATATCAATTCCTTATAGAGAAAGCTAGGTAATCGGGGCAAAGTGGGAGTTAGGAAAAAAAGAGAGAGCACGCGTGCAGTTTTGCACTGTTGAGCACCCTTTCCTTATCTTAAAAATGCAAACTGAACTTCCCCCTACTGTTTCTAATGCTTTATAAACAGTTCAAAGTTTTCCCTTTGGAAAGGTGGAATATGGTGAGCACCTGGGAGGACTTCTAGATTTTTTCCTTCTCTTGTTGTCATTCATGTTGGGACTGTCCATCAAAATATCACGAATTCTGTTTCTTTCTGTGCCCACTGAAAATGATGGTTGTGATACTGTATCTATTTAGTGATGATCACACAGTTTTTCTCCTCACTCCATATCCACCCTTCTGTTCACTGGACTCAGTTCTTCCTCCAGTATCATATCTCCAGTATTAGTTCTTTAAAGCTGAATGTCTGTAGCTCCCATGCACAAAACAGGCAAATGTGGTATAAAGAAAGGGGAGCAAAGGTAGAGACAAATTTGGATTTATATTCTGGCCTCTTAGTAAATGGGGAGCCTGGTTAAGTCTCTGGAGCCTCTGAAGTCCAGTTTCCTCCTCTATAAAATCCGGCAAGTGCTATCTGCTTGCTAGGTGTGATCCGGGTTATTTTCCCCTTCCATTTTCCCCATGTTGTTGTCTATATAGATATGAAGCATATCTACTTCACCCAGCATCACCGCTGACTTACTGAGCCCCAAATACTTACATTATGCCAAGCGCTTGAAAGATCATTACTCTTTTATTTTCATAAATAGCTAGATAAAGTTGTTATGAATTATGTCTTTATTCCAGATGACCAAACTGAGGTTCAGGGAGGGTTGAGTGACTTGTCTAAGGTCATAGAACGAGTAACTGGCAGAGATTCACACCTTGCCTCTCTCATTTTATGTTGGCAGTTTCTTAAAGGTCTGAACCATGTCTGTTTAAACTGTTTTGTATCTTCTAACATGATCCACTAGTTGCTTCCTGATAATATGTCTAAATATATCTTTTTGCAATTTAGTGATTATTGAATGATTATTTGTAATTCTTTTTTTTTTTTTTTTGGAGACGTAGCTTTTGCTATTGTTGCCCAGGCGCAATCTCAGCTCACTGCAACCTCCACCTACCAGGTTCAAGTGATTCTCCTGCCTCAGCCTCCTGAGTAGCTAGGATTACAGGCACATGCCACCACACCCAGATAATTTTTTTGTATTTTTCAATAGAGACAAGGTTTCACCATGTTGGCCAGGCTGGTCTTGAACTCCTGACCTCAGGTGATCTGCCCACCTTGACCTCCCAAAATACTGGGATTACAGGCATGAGCCAGTGCACCCAGCCTGTAATTCCACATTTTGTATAAGGAAGAGATCCCAACTCTCCTTTTGTTAGTTCTGCTGGTACACCAAACATATTTGAGAAATAAATATAAATGCTTGAGGATCTTATGATGGAAAGTCTTTAAAATAATAGCCATGAAGATATTAGATTAGGCTATTCGGCCACTTAAAATTTTGATAAAAGAAATGTTACACATATTCCATTGTATGTTGGTATTGGTAAATATTTATCAACTAAAGTGTAACTTTCAAAAAAAAAAAATGAAGATAAAAATAGCCCATCAGATTAATACACATTTTCTGCCTCAATTTATCTGTAACTCCTCCTTTTGTTTTTTTCTGCAAAAGAACTTGTCATTAGAGATTCTAAAATAATAGCTCCAAGGAGCCTATTGAGAATGAGGTCGCATTATTAAAAATAAATAGAAGCTTCCATTATCATTGCTAGTAGACAAATGTCGGCTGCACATTGTCTCACTGTTTTCAGCTCAGCCTACAAGGGTGACAATGCCTGGAGAACTGGAGAGTGGAGAAACAGGTAGAAGTGTAGTGCAGGATAACAGAATCAGTTCTGAGCATTGGTGCATCCAACGGGGAGGGGATGTTGCCCAGTGATCCTCATCACAGATGCCCAGAGATCTCCTTTCATGGCTCATGGTGTATGTAGTTGGGTTTTTCTTAAGATTACTGTACGTTTTTCCACTCTGGTCACACTTCCTCAACTGTTAGAAGGTACTTTCCACCGTCAGTATCTCAGGCAAGGCAAAGCCCGGAGCCCCTTCACCACTCAGGATGAGCTAATACCAATGCTGTTGGCTTTGGATGGGTATCATCTACCAGTTCTGAAATAGCTGACTTCAAGGGCTCTGAATAAGAAATGTGGTACCAAAGCCAAAGTAAGCCAGACCAAGAACATTAAACCACAGAGCATGGATGTGAGATCTAGATTTACACCCACACAAAAACACATAATGTACACACAACTAAGTGTTGCTTTTAAGTTGTGACTTCATAATATTTCCTACAATTTATAGTAGAAATTGGGGTTTGTTCTCCAAGATAATTTTGCAGAAGTTCTAGTTCTTTTACATTTTCTTTTAACTTCCTTTTTTCCTTCCCTCTTCCTTCTTTCTTTCCTTCCTCCCTTCCTCTCTTCCTCCCTTCATTCACCAGGCACTGTTGTGTATATTTTAAATACTCAATCTCACTTAATCCTAATGCTGGTCTATGAAATGAACACCGTGGTTGCATTATAAACACCCCTTCTTTACAGATGAAGAAACTGAGGCTCAGAAGATTTCAGTAACACATTCAAAGATACACAGCAAAAAATAGTTGAGTCAGAAAATTCAGCACTTCACCATACCACGTCACTGCCTAGTTCATTCATTTTTAAAACAACAGATAACAATCCTAATTTCGTAAAGGAAGAGGGGGAGCATTCGCTTTTGGAATGCCTTTATGTGGGTATATCCCTGTATCCTAGATCCACACATCTAAGAAGTAAAGCACATTTCACAGACTGTGCATCTCAAGGGTTTTTAAATGTAAAACTTTAGGTTTTTCAAATGCTAACTGATTTGTTTTTCCCATGCATTGGCTAGACCAAACTAAGACTCCAGAGCTTCCACTTATTTCTCTTTTCGGACCGGTCACTGACTCACTTTGAGACTTTTGGGGAGTGACTTCACCCTCCAGGGCCCCTATTTTCCCCAATTCTATCATGTTCAGTTCCCCTCCTGTCTTTGTAGTATTTTCTCAATGGGGGGACAGTGACTAAGGAGAAGGCTTTGTGCGTACAAACAAACCAAAATGGTGTCTAGGCAGAATGATTTTGTTGTTTGCATTCACATTACCTGGTGAGTGGAGTATAGCCTGCATCACTGAGGTTTTGCCTCTGGAAACAAGAGCTAGTGAGAATGAGCACCACGGTGACACCACCTCCTCAACCTCTCATCCTGGAGGTCTCTCCTCCTGCATCCTTTAGCTATACCCAGTCTGCCACTGTTTCCTGTGTATGCTTTTGCTTTGCACTTTGCAGAGCTATTTTCTCTGCCTGGAACTTTCTATATTGTCTGTTTGGAAAACTCCTTCTGGTTCCCTAAGACTTAGCTCAGTGGGCAACATGACCTTCTCTGGAAAACCTTCTCATCCCTTCCCAGGCAGAGTTAAATACAGTTGTCCCATGGTATCCACAGGGCATCGGTTCCAGGACCCCCCTCGGCACTAAAATCCATACATTCTTAAGTCCCACACTCAGCCCTGTGGCACCCGCATGTACCAAAAATTGGCCCTTGGTCTCCCTGGGTTTTGCATTCTGTGAATACTTGCATTTTCCATACACCTTTGGTTGCAGATGCTGAACCTGAGGGCAACGAGGGCTGACTCTATTGAAGAAAATTGCGTATAATTGGACCCACACCATTCAAAACTGTGTTGTTCAGGGGTCCACTGCACTTCCTTCTCTGTGCTCCTGCAGCTCCATGCTAGTAATATCTTTAAAATATTCATATTAGTGTAGCCTTGCATTTGCATGACTATTTTCCTTTACTGGACTGTGTGCCCCTCAGGAGCAAGGACTCTCTGCTGTTTATCTTGGTATTTCTAGTACCTGCGACAAGGTAAGTGCTTTATTAAACGTGAGTGGATGACTGAGTTGTGGAGGCCACTGGCAGAAAGGACCCCTTTCTCCACCAGTGGCGGTGGGGGGGGAGGGCACAGGCAGAAAAGATCAAGCCTGGTTGTATTCTTGCTCTTCTTAATACTTCCTTTAAAGATGCTGAGAAACTGAAGAGAAGACACATTCAGAACTTCCTAAAGAGCCTAGGAAGAGCCCCAGTCCTAAGCACAATCTTGCAGAAATATGTGTATCCCTAATTAACATGAGGTCAGAGCTTTGACCTTTAGGGGTTTCTTTTTGAGTAACCCAAAGGATGGCAGGGAAACTCAAGGAGATGCAGGGAAACTCACGGGGATACAAGAATCCAATAGCCAGAAATGATAGGAAAGGCAGGAGGCTCCCCCCAGTTTATAGCTGTGTGACCCTGGGCTAGTTATTTAAAGCTCAGTTTCCTCATCAATAAAGTGGGAATCATAGTAATACCCTATAGGATTGTGTGAGAATTAAATGTGAATGCATATAAAACATTTAGCACTGAGTTAACCACTCAACGTTAATGGCTATTATTATTGACCAACTGGTCTTCTCATTTGCTCTTTAGCCATTTGCCTTTTCTCTGACTCCAAATAGATAGACTTTCTATAGAAAGAACGTGGACTAATATTCTCAGATGAATGAAGAAAAGACTGACCTTTAAGCAATCTCCTACTCCTGTGTTGAAATCTAGGTCAAATGTCACTTTCTCTAGGGGGGCCGCCCTTGGCTCTCCAGGGGAGAGCTATATTTTCCCTCTTCCTGTGGATCTATAAAGTGCCCCTGTATTCTAGTGACTGTGGCTCTCTTCCCTACTCAGCAGGCCAGAGCCACATCTCCATGTTCTCAGCATCTCACACAGGACCTCGCACATAGTCGGCATTTCACAGATGTCTGTTGAAGGAAGAAATTTACACGTTTGAATTTTTTTAGTGGCAGACATTTAGAATGATTGGAAGATGAATTTCATAGTCCAGATAGTGATATGCAAATGACATGCAGGTAAATGCTAGCACCTACTCCTAATTATGCCAGCGTACTCCTTGGTACACCACACGTGTCCATCCCAGGTAGGTTTGCCCCTTCTTTCAGTCTCTGCTCTGTCTCCACAGTTCGTTTCCCTCACACCTCAGCAGCACTCAGCTTAGAGGCAGGCCCTACAGAGTTGGATAGAGACCCACTGCCAAGCATTACCAGCAGCCAGCAGAGGTATTACAACAGCGCCGAGAAGCCAGCCTCAGGATCTGCGATTTCAGACAGAAATGATTTTTGGCTGGCAAGGTAGGGCTAGGGAGCATGCACAGGTGCCACCTCACAGGCTACCTCGGGATAGCAGCTGCCCTTTAGACCCCAAATTAACTCACCGAAGTTGTCTTTCCAGCAAAGTGGTTTCATGTGAACTTGAATCATTTATTAGCCTTGTTTTGGGTGTTCGTACCTTTCGGTGGATGGGATTTTCTAAGTATATACACAAGAATATTATTGTTAAACTTCTCAAAGAAGGTGATAGTAGACTTTTCAAGTCCTGTATACCATTAGTTTATGGATTAGTTTGTTCATGTATACAGCTCATTTACTGAGGACCTCACATGTGCCAGACACTAAGCAGCACAGTGAGCTCCTAATCTGCTAGGAGAGATGAATGGAAACAGGGACCACATTACAGCGATCTGGAGCAAAGCTCAGAGGAGGAAGAGCTCACTGACTCTCCCCAGGGTCCCGGAGAACAGGATGCCTGAAACCACGATGACTGTTGAGATCAGTCTGAGGGTGTCATTTTAGTGTTGATCTATGAGTTTGGCTGTCTTGTCTTTTGAACATTTCATCTCATGGTGAGTTGTTTTAATTGGGTTTGCTCTTTGGTTGCTAAGGAAATTTGGAGGGCCTTAATGCGAGGTCAAGAATCAATGTACAACAATGTGTGGTGGTGCATGCCTGCAGTCCTAGCTACTCGGGAGGCTGAGACAGGAGATCGCTTGAGTCCAGGAGTTCTAGGCTGTAGTGTGCCATGCCAATTGGGTGTCAGCACTAAGTTCGGCATCAATACAAGAGCAGGGGACCACCAGGTTGTTTAAGGAGGGGGTGGGTGCACTGGCTCACATTGGAAATGGAGCAGGTCAAAACTCCTGTGCTGATCAGTGGTGGGATCACACCTGTGAATAGCCACTGCACTCCTGCCTGGGGAACATAGCGAAAGCTGTCTCTTTAAGGGAAAAAAATAGGATAAATGTATAGATGAATGCAGTGGGAAAGAGTCATCGTGACCTAGAAGATGCCAGTGTACACAATATTTGTATGTGATTTGGCACATGTTACTTGTAGCCTAAATCTGAACAGTAGTTTTGCCATACCTAGATAAATTCCCCTTCATGTACAAGAAACATTCATGAAATTATACTCGTAAGACATTTGAAATCTTGGGGCATTATTCTTACTATATGTGGAGAAAGTCTTAAAGAGAAGAGATCTATCTTAGGGTTTAAAACGTATTAAAAGGAAAGAAGAGAAATAAGGGGGCCCAGACTCAGGTCCCAGGCACACCTCCAATAAGCTCTGCGATGTTGGGTATGTCCTTTAACTTGGGTGTCATTTCATGCCTCTGTGACAGGGGAGTGGCCAGATAGATCATCTCTAAGATCCTTCCACCTCCACATTCTATGACTGCTATTCTTATTACATTCATTTTATAAGGAAGTTGGCATAGACCCAGAAGACAGCAAAGAAAACTATGAAAGATTTGGAAAATTAGCCCTAACAAAGCGGGTTAAAAGAATAAAAAGAAACCAAAGCATGTGCTGGAATTTTTATGAATTGAACAGCTCCTGTTATTTCCTCTGAGAATAGCCCAAGAAACAGAGACCTTTAACCATATCAGAAAACGTTTAGGTTACAAAGTGGGGATATCAGACACCAGAGAGGTTGTGCCATTTCCTTATTCGGATATTTTTAACAAAATAGTAGATGGCTCTCTTTCTGGAACAGTTTGCACACCGTCTTACCTAGAAACTAGGAGTGAACTGGGTCTTAAGCTGTGTGTGGTGACATCCCGTAAAACAGATCTCACATGCTGCTCTGGGAACTTCACTGCTCTGTGCTGGGCAGTCCAGCAGCTAGGGAGCTGAGCAGCGGGCATCTGCCTGGGGCCAGTGAGGAGAATGCATCTAGACAGAGCTTTACGTGCTGCTGAGGTAAGAGCAGGAACGCAGCCCCCAGCCCCCAGGAGCCAGGCTGGGCTGGGGAGCTGCCTACTCCCTCACTTGCTCCATTTCACAGGCGGCACCTCCGGTCCACAGCTGCAGGTGCTGATGGCGCCAGCACCTATTTCTCAGCTCATTCGTAATGCTTTCTAATCTAGCTCTAACTTGCTTGTATACTTGTCAGCTACTGCATAGAATTTTGGAACTTTTAACATGGAAGGGACTCTGCTTCTCAGTTTATGATTGAGAAAACTGAGTCTCACAGAGGCAAGATGGAGACTGAAGTTAACACAGACAGGAAGCAGCCTAGGTCTCCTGACTGTCGCGAGCTCGGCACTTTCTTCCATTTCCTGCCAGTTATTTCCATTTTGATTTCTTTGGAGATGTTCAAGTGTATTAATTATCTCAGTATCTTAATTGCCTGGGCTGATTTAGGTATTTTATATTTTTATTTTTGATAAGCCTCTGTGCTAATTTCTTGTACTTACCTAATCTTATTTTTCCCTCAGAGCCCTGGGTTTAACCTTCTCACTTGTTCGTTTCTGATCTTCAGAACACTTTTCATTGCATTAACCATTCCACAGTAAAACAGCTGTAATCCATGTGCTGCATTTGAAACTTGGCATTTCATGAAGCCCCAGGCTTTGTGTATCTCATGTTTGCAGCCCCTCTCCAACCTCCTTGCAGCCAGGGCAGTACTTTGCATAGGGACATATATCGAGTGAAAGAATGAATGAATGGCATTTGATATGGAGGTAATAGTGCAATCATGGTTAAACAGCTAGCCCATAATAATATTCAACTTATTGAAAATATGCATTTGGGATACTCTAATAGCTATAGAATTTCAAGATGTTAGTACCAGGAGGATCACTGTCTATAGCCCAAGAAAGGAGAGAGATGCTAAGGCACAGAAAGGGCTCCCCAAGCCCCAGCCTGGAGTATCCCCTTTTCTTGCAGGAGGCTTATTCTTGTGTTACACCCTTAGTGGGATTGGGCAACTTGGTAGAAAACAGAGGCATCAGCAATGTACTAAGGGAGAGAAGGCAAGAATGAGAACTCCTTAGCTGGTGACAGAGCCAGGCTCTGTACGATGTGCTACACAGCTTCAGAAGCCCCTCAGTGAAGTGGTCAAACAAGAGGCACCCAGAACAATATGAGGTTGATGAGGTTTGGAGTAATTTGGCTTGCTAGCTTCCCATAGGTGTTTATGTAGCCTGAGATAACAGCGTCAGAGGAGAGCCACTGAGTCTATGCTGTGAATAGCCTTTCCCCTACCTTCCACCCTGTGGCATTTACGTCAGCCTGCAGAGAGAATTCTGTACTCTGAAGTAGGCGTTGAGAGAATCCATGTATCTGCAGGGAGAAAAAAGACAATCTGGAAGAGATTCTGACTTCACAAAAGGATTCATAAGAGTTCCTTTAACTGGCCATCTGTATTTAAGGCCATTTATAATTATTTGGTTTCTTAAAAACAAAGTCATTTTAAAATTATATTTTCTGAATCATCCTTTATGTGAAAGTTAGGCATACCTGAATCCATAGAGATATGATATCCCAAGAATATAGAGTAAATTACATATATTCTCAAAGTAAGAGCTCCTACAGTGGTCTACTTCATAAAACGAAGGGGACAGAATTAACTAAAAGCAATATTTTTCCTTAAATAGATTAATATTGATGGCTTTTAAAAAATGTATGGGTATTTTATTTTGCTTCAAAGTCCTACATATTTTATTTTTCATTTCTTTAGTTGTCATAATCTAATGCTAAAACTTACAATATTAATGTTATTCTAGATGACGTGTTGTTTGGATTACTCACTGTTCTTGAGATGTTTGGAAGTTGTGTATACATACATATAATTTCCCCTCTGGAAAAGTACTGAAATTATTGAGGCAGAACTAGGAACTTGAGTCCTGAGTGTCCAGTTTTACTTTAACTACTGAATCAAGTTGCAGGAAAAGTGGGGCACATTCAAAAGAGTCCCTTGGCAATGTGATACCAGCTCACAGATGCCTCACTGATCCTGGCAGGTTATATAATTGGGTATCAGTATATTGAATCAAAATACTGACTAGCCCAGCACTACCATCTTTCAGAAATGATTCCAGCCCGTGAGCATCTCTCTCTAAACAGGTCACCTTTTCCCAAGCCTTTCTGCTTCTTTTAATTCTCAGTTATGAAACTCCTCAGCAAAAATTCCCTTTACATTTTTACATTTACTTTAGAGGATGTTTTTTCTTCCGTAAATTCTGCAGCACTGTGTTCAATAGTAAACTCCCACCAACTGTTTCTATATTCACACGTCAGGGAACTTCAGTTCAGATACTTTCGTAATAACTCATTCTCAGAAATTCCCTTTGCTCCTGCCTTGGGAAATACCAGCCCCCATTAAGCAGAACCTCAAAACTCACTGACTTAAAGAAATGAACAGGCTTTGTGGCTTTTGCAGTTTGGGGTGGTGCTATTTCATTTTCTTATGGTTTTAAAAATAATATAGTTTTAAAAAATGAACAACCAATGCTTTTTTTGGCCAATGTCTTCAGATTCTACAACTATTGATTTACTAAATTGAAGTGTTCACACACACACACGAACTAGCAGCCCACACAGGACCTCAATGAATGATCTGTCTTCTTGTAATAGATTCTTGATTTGGGCAGTAATTCAGAAGGGGAGTTCCAGAATTGACCACAGATTTGCAAAAGATCTGAAAAATGGTCTGTGGCAGGGCATATTTAGACAGCGTAGTCGTTAAAAAGGCCCACACTCAATGCAAGAGCAGTTGGGCAGAGCTGAAGAAACCACTCACTTATGTCTTGGAAGATACATGCTTTCTTCAGCCCCTTCTCTTTAAGCTCCTGATGCCTCAGCACGCCCATTACTGCAGCAATGTCTCTATATTTTGCTGCCTATATGGTGCCAGTAATTTGCAAACTAAAGCCATCACCAATTAACCTTACTTATATGACTTATTAATCTGACTAATATTATCATAACCCATATTTTCAAATATGCATGAATTAAAATGGGTGCATTTTTTTTTCAGGAAAACACATTCATGGACTATGTAAAGTATCTAATATTTGATTCCAACACCAGCGGTACCTTTTTTTGTTTTGTTTTTTTTGTTTTTGAGATGGGGGGTCTCACTCTGTCACCCAGGTTGGAGTTCAGTGGTTTAATCTCAGTTCACTGCAACCTCCACATCCAGGTTCAACTGATCCTCCTACCTCAGCCTCCCGAGCAGCTGGGATCGCAGGCATGCACCACCACACCTGGCTAATTTTTGTATTTTTGGTAGAGATGGGATTTCACCATGTTGCTCAGGCTGGTCTCGAACACCTGAGCTCAAAGGGATCTGCCCACCTCAGCCTCCCAACATGCTGGGATTACAGGTGTGAGCCACCACACCTGGCCCAATGTCTTTCTTAGAAATGATCTGGTCTGCCTGTTTTACTTTAATTACATTCTTTTCCTACTGCTCTGCTTTGTGAAATTGCTGCCATTTGCACATTCAGTTCAATTACTTAAAAGTCTCTACTCAGTTATGGACCTTAGGGGCCCTTTTAATGGTAACTCCATCCTTTTCCTGCTCTGCTCGTCAGCACCTGCATTTACAAGCTCCAGCCTGGCATTGCCTTGAGAATTTGTACCTGGATGAAACCTTTCTTATCACTGGACCTTCAGTTTCCTTATCCATAAAATGAGGGCATTGTAATAAATTATTTATGAGGTTCCTTCTGTCTTCAAAAGTTAGGTTGTGTTTCCAGGATATGCTGCTCATGCTGTTAGTAAAAGGGACTCTCTCCAGATATCTATTCATGTTTCTGCCCAACAACAACAAACAGTATCACAGCAATGTCAGTTGCTGATTATCCTTTCTCCACTTTACCTGTTTTTTATTTTTCTTTCTGAGACAGAGTCTCACTCCATCACCAGGCGCCAAGCTGGAGTGCAGTGGCGTGACCTCGGCTCACTGCAACCTCCGCCTCCCGAGTTCAAGCAATTCTCCTGCCTCAGCCTCCTGAGTAGCTGGGACTACAGGCACGTGCCACCACGTCCAGCTAATTTTTTTTGTATTTTTAGTAGAGATTGGGTTTCACCATGTTGGCCAGGATGGTCTCGATCTCTTGACCTCGTGATCTGCCCGCCTCGGCCTCCCAAAGTGCTGGGATCTCCACTTTACCTTTTAAACTAAGTCAATCCACTTGTCTTCTGCATTTGTTATTAAACCGCGGGAAGGGTTTTGGGTTTTTAAAATTTGAAGGTGTTCTCACTTTTGGCTTCTCTGAGTTGATCCTCTCCACTCATAAATCTCTTAGAAAAATATTTTTACAGATGCTCAAGGCTTTTCATTTTGACCTACCTGCTGTAGTTTAAAAATAATGATTTTAAAATAATGTGTAATTTTTATGTCTTTTAAATGAAGGAGCCATTGCAATTTTTATGGTAAAATAATTTCCCATTATACCATGATCTTTAGATATCTTTTAGGTTTCTGTTTTTGCCCAACACTCTAATTGTTTTGCTTCTTTCTTGGCCTACTTGTGGCATTTAGAATGCAGTCTTGTCCCCTGCTTCTAGTTATATTTATCACTAGCTGCTGATAGTGCTCTAAAATCTAACATTCTTGTGTCAAGGGCTAGGGCCAGGTCTAGATTCAGAAATCTTGTTTATCTTCTGTACCTTTGACATTGTTTCGTGCTTTCAGGGCAACTAACTAGGTCAATATAGACGTGCTTACCTAGAATGAAGAACAGTGCCTGGCTTATAGTAGGCATTCATAAAATATATGTTAAATGAATGAATTTATCTCATAATCCCATAAACACATGAACCAAGAGGTGTTAAGACATTTAAAAACGTGGAGGGCTGGCCAGCCAGAGAGCCAGCCAGCCTCCTATTCATGCATATGTGGATATGGTAGAGGGTATAAAGAGAGTCAAGCCAAGTTAGCCACAAGTATTTAGCAAAGTTATATACTAATTCCTTAAAACAGAAACTTTGATTTCTTAACACAGGAAAGCAAAAGCTTTCTACTAGAATGCCTGGACAAGCTTGCTATATTGCAGTTTTAAAAATCTCCCATTGAGCTATCCATAGTTCATATACTTAATAAATCATTGCTGAGTGAATAAATGGATGGATGGGATGTGTGTCTAACAGGAACATGAAGGCAGAGAACCTGAGTAGACAGCCTGGGAGAGGAGAAAAGACTTGAGGATTGGAGTCTTCATTGCTTCTCTACCTGGCTGTGTGATTTGAGATCTGAATCTAACTTCTCTGAACGTCTGTTTTCTGATCTGTACAATGAGGATATACATACCTATGCCATCAGACTGCATTGAAGGACATTGTAAGAAACACAAAACCTGTGTTTACCTCATCCCACAAATGGCCTCTTCTTAAAGCCTGGGTGAAGATTTTGCTGTCAGACATCAGATCTGCTGCCCTTGTATAATCGATGACACTTCCCTTTTTGCCTTAGCTTCTAGAGAACTTGGGCTAGATTTTCAGCCTACTTGTAGCAAAACATGCAGGGTCTTAGGCATGTATTTTAAATATTAGAGTTCCTCCTTACAATCATCTTGTTTCAGTTACACTTTCTTATCAGTTACATCATTTAGTTGGTTTAACTCTGGGGTTTGGATAATCTTTGTAACTTAGCTCAAATTATTTTTGGAAAAAGGCATCCTGAAAAGGTAGAAAAGGTGAAAGGAACGAAGGAAGAATGAAAGAAAAAAGGAAGAGAGGGAGGTAGAGAAAGAGAAGAAAGCCAGATAGCCAGTGCCTGTCTCTTAGGGTTATTGTGATGTGTAACTGAGATTGTGTTTTTAATACAATTAAGCCCTCAGCAGTTTCTGTTGTCCTTGAAAAGATCCAGTGAACCAATACCTTCTTAGATATGTAAGCCAAATAATAATAAACAAAAATTTTTATTGATAACGAAAATACATTTTTTGATGAATACATTTAAATTTAAATGAATATATATATAATTCTATGATTTTCAAATTATGCTCCCTGGAGTTCCCACAGGTGAAGGAGACAAGGAGATAAGATAGCAGGGGTAGGGGGACATTTGGGTTTTTTCAACCAAAGACTCTCAGAGTTGTTATTTTTATTTGTTTGCCTTCATTTACATGTAAGGTTTCTGTCAACACAGGGTTGCTTGGTGAAACGAAAGTTTGAAGCCACTGATACATGTGAGTGGCAGGATAATAATTTGGTGGATAATGGATATGGATTTGCAAAATTGAGTGTAATGCATTTTTGGCCTACAGGTTTCAATGTTAAGACTGTTTTCTATTTGGTGTGGATGTTGGTTGCCATCCAGAACAAATACAGCACTGTAGAATAATATGAAAATATAAAAAAGAATCTACTTAAAACAACATCCTGTCACAAATGTATTTTTAAAAATCGATAGCTTCCCTGAACTATCCAAAATATAAAATATTCTTAGAAACACCCCATCCCCCACACTGCCACCCCCACTTATCCCCCTCTGCGCCAGTAAGTTCAGCAAGCTTCAGTGGATCTCCGATTTGAAACATACCGGTGTGGATTAGCTAGGGGCATGGAGATT
The DNA here is from genome assembly GCA_036589455.1 of Ateles fusciceps. Lineage (NCBI taxonomy): Eukaryota > Metazoa > Chordata > Mammalia > Primates > Atelidae > Ateles > Ateles fusciceps. Next base: position 748,406 of record JAZHEH010000304.1, on the reverse strand, counting down.
ATCATCCATTTTCTGTTTTATTTTCTTCTTACCCACTAGAGGGCAGCAGTAATGCACAGGAAAAGGGAAATTACTCAAGCACCAACTCAGCAAGACTAGCCTTTCTGAGAAGAAAACACCTAGAAAGCACCTCAAATTCCCATAGCTGAATTATAAGAGGGTCAGCTTCCCCTTTGTTCATCCCTAAATAATATTGAGAATTTTGATTAACTTCCTTTGAAATTATAAAATATATCTGTTCGCTTATGGTCAAACATATTAATGTTAAATAGGAACATGAAGATACCTCTTTAAGAAAGACATTTGTGTAAAAGTTAAGTTTTAGTTGCCTATTGCTGTGTAACTACTCTAAAACATAGTGATTTAAGACATCACTCGTTTTATCATCTCTGTTCTTTTGGCTGACTGAGTGCAATTGGCCGATTCTTCTGCTTAATGTGATGTTGGCTGGGAATGTGGTCATCTAGAAGTTCAAAATGGGCCAGAAGGCCCAAAATGGCCCTCTCAGGTGGCTGGCATGGATGCTGGCTGTCAGATGGGATCTCAGCCGGGATATTAACCAAAGCACCCAATTCTCCTTCACTGGCTTCTTTATGTGGCTTGAAAGGTCTCATGGCATGGCAATTGGAGTACCAAGAGGGAACATCTTAAGAATGAGCATTCCAAAAGGAAGGAAGCAGAAGTTTCCAGCCCCAGACATCATTTCTACCACCCTCTAATGGTCAAAGCAGTAACAAAATGAGCCCAGATTCTAGGGGAGGGCAATAAGCTCTACTTCTTGATGCGAGGAGCATTCTGTATTGCCCAGGAGGGGAAGAAATTGTTGAGAGCCATCCTTGGAGGCCACTGCACAGAGGGTTGAGAAAAGCGTATTTCTGACTTACATTTTGAAAAGATAGTTCTAAATCATGAAGGATGCAGAAGAGTATTTCCTCATGTAATAAATGGGAATTGCTTCTTAATGTGGTATTTTAAGAATTGAGATGCACAAAAGTTATCTTTTATGTTCTTCTTCTCTCCAGATCTGTTACCTAAAGCAATAAAAATGGCCAGAGGATCGGTGTCCGATGAGGAAATGATGGAGCTCAGAGAAGCTTTTGCCAAAGTTGGTGAGTAGACCTGTACCCCAAATTGCGTCATTCTCTTCTTCACTGAGTAGCTTCAGGGTTGATTCAATGAAATGGGAACATGAGCAACATTGCAGAGGGGACAAGAAACCAGTAGTATTGGTTTAGAAGAGCTGGGAGGACTTATGTTTGAAAGATATGCTTCAAGAAAATTACTTTCTCTATCAAAACATGGAATATGGACTCTACTCTTCCATAGCTTTTTCCTGGAAATGGTTTATAAGTCTCATCTTTTATATCTTGTCTTCTTTTTTGCTGTTTCCTTGATTTAAATACCATTACATATTTTCTCTTACTCTTTATCACTAAACCTGTGGTTTCCTTAAGAGTTTCTGTAGGAGTTCTTTGTGGAAACAGAGGTACCTTATAGAAATTTTGACTCTTTTACTGTGGATGTTGAAAGTAATGCCAGTGACCCTAGTCAATAGCAACAGGCATCTCGTGACATGCCCACTCTTCCATGGGATCACACCTCGATGCCTGAATGATAGCCTGTCTCATCCCTTCACCTTCCATCCAGTCTTCCCTCACCTCTCTAAAAGTTGTTGCCTGAATTGTCCTGAAGCTTCAGTATATTGTGTGCATTACAGATACGGATGGCAATGGATACATCAGCTTCAATGAGTTGAATGACTTGTTCAAGGCTGCTTGCTTGCCTTTGCCGGGGTACAGAGTAAGAGAAATTACAGAAAACCTGATGGCTACAGGTGATCTGGATCAAGATGGAAGGATCAGCTTTGACGAGTTTATCAAGGCGAGTACCATGCAGAATACAAGGAGACACATTTGAAACTTAGAACTTGAATTCCGTTTTTAAAAATATCTGGAAAGACATACTTTCCCTCTTTGCTTCAACATTACATATTCTTTCCTTTGTGATTTTCTTAATCACTGCTTGGGTTTCTAAAGATACATTATATTTTAACAGATTTTCCATGGCCTAAAAAGCACAGATGTTGCCAAGACCTTTAGAAAAGCAATCAATAAGAAGGAAGGGATTTGTGCCATCGGTGGTACCTCAGAGCAATCTAGTGTTGGCACCCAACACTCCTATTCAGGTAGGCTCAACTCAGGTGGGAGCAGAGGTGGCGAGGGTATTCGGATGATAAACAGAGCTAGAGGGCAGCGTGGAGACGGGACCATCATTTTCAGGATTACAGATTCTAAACTTGGTATTCAAACCTAAGGGATGTAAACAAAGACAGAAGCAAACACAACTTTATGGATGACTCCCTACTTTCCGGTTACTAAGAGAGTTAGTTCCAGGTGCATATTATAGGAGCAGTCCTAGCTCTGGGTAGGGTCCAATACCAAATGGCTTTATCAGCATTTAAACAATCATTAAAGGCTGCCTAAATTCCTTTCTAAATCTTACGGACAAAATTACTCAAGCTTCTTTCTTTAAACTTCATGATAATTTTTAACACCTGCTCAGTGATCAAAGAATTATGTTTTCATTGATTTGGAAGAAATTTGTTTATTTATTCTGAAGGCTGCTATCCAACAGCCATAACGGAAGCTTCCAACAGGCCAAACAGTATATAGCATTGCAACATTTCTAGAACTGAGTTCCTCAAAACATTAGTTGATCTTAAAGATAAGTTCATGATTAAATACCATCTATAGTTGCTAAGACAACGTTTGGTTTTTCGTTTTTAAATACAGGAATTTTGAGAACGTTTGCTGGGTCAAATGTGCATTATGAATCTTCAAGACAGATATATTACACAGTGTTTCCCAAACTTTTATGACTCAGGATTTCTCTGAGGGACACTATTGTTTTCCAAGACAGAAAGTTTGGGAAGTGGTAGGCTCTAAAGACATAACTTGAGGTTTTATTCAGAAATCTAAAAATCACCTTCTGGCAGCTTTACTGATACGAAAAAAGATTATATCCAAATGATTTTATTTCATAGCAATTTAATTATAATTTTATCAAAAAACTCAGAGATACTATAAGGATTGTCCACAGTGATCCAACATTTAAACCAGCAGAGCTAAAAGCAGAATCCTGAGTTTTGTCCTGTAAGCATTGCACTACATTTGTATTTATATGTGTATATATATGTATAGATGCACATATATTTTTTATTATTTATGTAATTATATAGAGAAAATAAACATGTATATATTTGCTTCTAAATGTAAAGGTATATCTGCATTATACATATATATATAGAAATAGAGAGAGATAGTTTTTAAATCTGTTTGCTGTATGTTTTATGACTTGGAGTGAACATAGACTCAATGCCTATTTCCCAAGTGATCTGAGATTTTAAAATGTTAATAAATACGAGATGATAAGATGATGGACTGAATAAACTCACGTTGTCTCTCTGCTGGGGATGAGAATTTAAGATCCACATGCATCATTTTGATTATAATAGAGTTTCACTTTGCAAATGAGTCACTTTAATCATTTACTTGCAGAGGAAGAAAAGTATGCCTTTGTCAACTGGATAAACAAAGCCCTGGAAAATGACCCTGATTGTCGGCATGTCATCCCAATGAATCCAAACACGAATGATCTCTTTAATGCTGTTGGAGATGGCATTGTCCTTTGGTAAATAATACTTCTGTCTTGGTTTCCAAAGAATTGCCCATTTTCTGGACCATCATCAATTCACTGTATTTATCCTAGGCCAACTTCGTTTGGGGCTCAGCTGCACCTAGAAAGCTTCTCTGGACTTTCACTTGCCCAGGTCCAGGACAGCAAACTAATTTTAAAAACAATTTATAATAAGATATGTAAAATTGCTATTGCTTGAGTGGAGAGGAGGGATACACATTATAGAGATAAACAGGGAATACCAAGTCAAAAGCATTCGATGTCTGATCAATGTATTAGATAATTAAGTGGAGGAAATTTATAAAGTACTGATTAATTAATGACTATAGAAGGACATTAAAAAGTTTATCTGATGACAAGTTAAAAGTATAAAGTTTGATCAGGCATCAAATAGAAATGTAGACATTATATAAGCTCAGAAGTATGTAGATAGTCTTTTATATAATGGGGACGATTTTCCTGGCTATATATATATTTGGAATATACGCTGCTTGGCTTCATCTGAGCATGGCTCACCATGAAAGCAGACAGAACTGATAATAGCAGCAGTGTGATTGAAGCAGTCTAATGCAATCTGTAGTCCTTAAGCAAAGAAACCTTTGCGTGGTACACAGAACCTACAACTCAAACACTGAGGACACATGGAAAAGGGGGAATGCCTTCTGTCCACAGGAGGCCTCTAAATACGGTGCTGGTCAGTGCTGCGTGACAGCTTTGAAAATGCCTCTATAGCTCTTGCTTAAGCAGGTTCTCTGTCATCGCAGGCCATGCTGGAAGTGAGGTGACTTGAGGTGCTCAATATGTGGGGGCCTCAGAAGTTAAAGGAAACGATGGGTGGGCAAGACATTGAGCCTTTTCCCCTGCTCTGATCAGAGCAATTCTACTTTTGATATTTTATTTATTAGAGTTTGTCCTGAGAATTCATTTTTAAAAGGTTCAACTGCTATAAAAAGATCAAAATTCTAGCTTTTTGGTTGTCACTAAGTCTTTCCCTCAGTCTCCTGGTTTTACCTTCTAAGACCCCTGTGACTCATTGGCACCAGCCTAGGGCACTGAGAAGGATATAAAAATGTTATCTATGATTAGCTGAAGATATAAAGTTTGATCCGGTGTGAAATAGAAATGTAGACATGATACCAGCTCAGAATTGTATAGATAGTCTTTTATATAATGGGGACAATTTTCATGGCTAAGAAAATAAAGTACTTATGGAAGAATTGCCTTGGTTATCCACCCAGAATTTCCTAATATGCTAAGGAAATCAGGATAATTTTGCAGATGTTTAGGTGAGAGAATGAAGCGGGGTCCTCATTTCCAACCTCAACATACTAATATGACTTCAAGAGTATTAACCTTTCCCACAGATAGTTTGAGTCTAGTCAAATAGCATAACCAATTTTATATCTCATCAGCACATTCTGTTGCTATCTTCTTTTTTTTTTTTTTCACATTGGACATTTGTACAATCTGTTGCTATCTTCTTTGATTATGGTATTGCTAGAATATAAATTCAATGTTACTGTGCTCTGTTATTCAGAAGACTGCTTTCTTTAATTTAATTGTTTCTCTTTCAGTAAAATGATCAACCTATCAGTGCCAGACACAATTGATGAAAGAACAATCAACAAAAAGAAGCTCACCCCTTTCACCATTCAGGTGTGTCTTCCCCACCATTACCATAATACAGGATTTGTTTGGCATCAATCAGCGCCGTAACTGCTGAGTCAGCCTTTTTCAGCGGCTCAGCCCTCATTCCCCAAACCCAGGCTTTGGGCTGGTGACTTGTTATACTTCAGGGATAAAGGGATGTACTTCTGAGCAGCAGGGAAGAGAGACAGGTGGAGTGGTAGCAGCTGGGGGTTTGTGTGTTTGTTTTGGCCACTTAGGAATAAAATTCACTTTGGCTAAAGTTTTAACTCAAGCTTTCCTTAGCAATTTATCTTTGACTTGATGCCAAATACTTAGCATTTTAGCTGAAAATTATCATAAGCCTTTCTAAGAAGTGAGGGGGTAAAATACGGGAAGTACTCTGGCAGCCTTCATAGTAATATTGGCCGCAGCCACAAGTGTAATAAATATAACTTGCTTTTATTCCATCAATTTGTTGATTAACTGGAATGGTAACCAGCAGTAAGTGTATTTCTGTGTTATGTTCCAATATTTTAACATTATTGTAATTCTCTTGCTAAGAAACCATATCTAACTTCTTAAATCATGAGCAATACATTATCTCCTGTGTGGATTTAAGCAACCTTATAGACTTTAAAAATGGAAATGGTAACCAAATTGAGAACGATGATTAAACACATATGAAAGCACTTAATGTTAAATGTACTCATAATCTTGACCATCTATAGAAACAGTATTTTTCACTTATCATTTGAGCACTAGAACAAGTACCCACTTTTCTTCTGATAGTTCTTTTCCTAAATCAGTGGTGGCCTTTGCTTTGTTTTTAATTTGTCCATTAAAACAATTTCTATACATCTCTGACACCTTTTGAAACCCAAGAACAGTACATAGATTGTCTGGACTGAAAACTTCCTTGACTGTATCCCGACTATGTGTGAGTTACGTTACCTGCTTTGTTGTTAGTCATGAGAACAGAATCTGTGAGTGTGTGTGTATACTCAGGTTCCTTAGTTATTACAGATAGTCAACAAATCGACCTAGTAAAAATCATACCATCTTTTCCAGAAATTTTAATTGTATCTTTTTTCTTTTTCTTTTTTCTTTTTTTTTTGTTGTTGTTTTCGAAGATGGAGTGTTTTACACTTGTCGCCCAGGAGTCTCACACTGTAGCCCAGGCTGGAGTGCAATGGCGCGATCTTGGCTCACTGCAACCTCTGCCTCCTGGGTACAAGTGATTCTCCTGCCTCAGCCTCCCTAGTAGCTGGGATTACAGGTGCCTGCCACTATGCCCAGCTAATTTTTGTATTTTTAGTAGAGATGGGGTTTCACCATGTTGGTGAGGCTGGTCTCAAACTCCTGACCTCAGGTGATCCACCCGCCTTGGCCTCCCAAATGCTGGGATTACAGGCAAGGGCCACCGCACCAGGCCTTTTTCGTTTTCTTAACACCCAATCTGCAAGTCAAAAAGCTCTTCTGCCACTCTCTTTTATGATCTTGATTTACATCAACAGTTGTCTTGTCAATGATGGCCAGTGACAGGACAATGACTTCCTCCAAGGTGCCCCTTTATTTTTGGCCAGTAGAGATGTTGCGTGTGTCAGCTTCATCACAGAGCAAGATGGAAAAATATAGGACTCATTAGTCTCCTGCCAACCAGAATGAGCCTTCAACTTATGGAACTGGTTTGATTGAATGGACCACCGCATGAACTCAGTGTCTGGGTTCCTGGGTTTTCTCTTCTGGTTTGAGTCACTGTTTTTTCTCAATGTTAAAATGAGTGAAACCATGACTCTGAACCTGTGACCTTTGCAGAAGGAAAACATTGTTGCCCTTGCCATCAGTATTATTTGGTGTCTACAAACTCAAACGAACAAAAGCTTGCATATTTTTTCTACCTCAGGAAAATCTGAACTTGGCTCTGAACTCTGCCTCAGCCATCGGGTGCCATGTGGTCAACATAGGGGCTGAGGACCTAAAGGAGGGGGAAGCCTTATCTGGTCCTGGGACTTCTGTGGCAAGTCATCAAGATTGGGTTGTTTGCTGACATCGAACTCAGCAGAAATGAAGGTAAAAGCAAGTCCCAAATGTCATTCATGACACAGCTTTCTAATAACTTACGTGTTGGGGACTGTAGGAGGATGTCAGAAATTCTCCAGTTTTGAAAACCACACAGTTACATTGAATCCATGACATTCGTGTAACAGATTCTATACACAAAAAGCAGACGTTTTTAAGTGACAGAGCAAAAGCTTTTTAAGACCACAGACTAACAGTTATGCTTGTTTGGAGCATAGGACTCAGTCTTGACTGTTTGACACTCTAAACTCAAGAGCTTTTTTCGGAGCTCACTTTGCCTTCAGATGCTTTATAACAAATAAGATGACTTTTAACTTGCCTTTTGTGAAGGAAGCAACTCATATACTTTGATGGTACCAAATTTGGAGGACTTGGTCTATTTCTTATAAAAACTATAGAGGAAGGTATAGGTCAAAAGGTCCAAGGTTGCAATTATACAGGATGAATAAGAAATGGAGATCTTAACAACATGAAGGTGATAGTTAATAATATTGTGGTGTATACTGGTCATTTGCCAAGAAAGTAGATTTCAGGTACTCTTACTACAAAAAATAAATTAAATAAATAAATAAATAAATAAATAAATAAATAAAAGAAAGGTAATGATATGAGGCGTGGGTATGTTAGTTTGCTTGACTAACAGTAACCACCTTACTATGTATGTGTCTACCAAGATAAGTAACTAAAACCTCACATTATACGCCTTAAATCTATACAGGATAGAATAAAACTGTTTAAAGACCATAGAAAATTACATTTAGGGTTTCAGAGTCCTCAACTAAATATGTAGCTGTCAATCTTATTGCGTCTTCTCTTGCCATCTTATCTGTATTAAACAGTGACAGCACCATGGCTTAGACAGAGATAGCCAACCTTGATAAGTATCATACAAAACACAACATTATCTTTTAGTTTTCAGGTACAAATCCTACCAATATAAATCTGTAGCCAAGTTCTAATCTCTAGTTATATGTACTTTTTATTTATATGTCCAAATCATGATAACCAATGAAGAATCCTGAAATATTATTTAAAAACCAGTGTGTTACACATAATATAAAGAAGTGGAGGAGAAGAAATAGGGATCTTAGAACCTGTGAGAAAGAATATTGATCTTCAAATAATGACCTCAGCTAAATTTAAACCTTCTAGCTGAGCAAAAAATATTTACTCATCTGGGAACACATAGAGGAGAGTTGATTATATTGTTGAGTGGCTATAATTAGGCAGGTAAGCACTTGAAATACAAAACACCTATGGGAATAGACAGAACATTGTTATTATTACAAAATTGATCTCTTAAAAGAAAAAGTGTTGTCATATTGTGAAATGTGGTTTGACAGACCCAGCAAAGCATCTGAGCTGGTAGCCTCTGATTATATTTGTGGCTCTGCCCAAATGTTCTTAAAAATAGCATTGAGATTCACTGTGCCTTGTTTTCTCTATCTGAAAAATGGGAATAATAAATACACTCACAATAGTTTACACCTCTTTAAGGGATTAATAATAAAATATTTAATCCATGGGAAAGGCTACCAAAACCTTTACCCCAAAGAGGTAACTTTGCTATCTTTAGCTTTCCAGCAGAGCTCAGTATAAATTATAACCCAATCCCACTCCCCTCAACATCGCTGCATTCAATTTTCTTTGTTTTTTGTGCTTCTTCAGCCCTGATTGCTCTTTTGAGAGAAGGGGAGAGCCTGGAGGATTTGATGAAGCTCTCCCTGAAGAGCTCTTGCTGAGGTGGGCTAATTACCACCTGGAAAATCAGGCTGCAACAAAATTGCCAACTTCAGTACTGACATCAAGGTAGGCGGAGCGTTGTTTGAACATGACTACCTGCAGCAGTGAAGGGGGAATTTGGTTATTAATAAAGAAAGACAAAGATTTGGGGCTTCGTCTCTTCAGAAGCTCCAGGGGTTAGTCTGGTGCTGTTTTGGAGCTGCTCACTATCCTTGAGAGCCCGTCTGCTGCTCTAGTGCTGCGCCACATGCAGATTTGCCCAGAGTCTTAGTGCAGCGTCTCTTGGAGTTTCTATATCAGGAAGTAGAGGGACAAAGGTGAGCTAGAGGAAGAGCAAGAGAACAGATTGCTTTCCAACTAAAGAGAATATATGTAGGTCTGTAATATCTCTGGTTTCGTAAATGGGAGAAGCAAGATGGGAATTCCATTTAAAAAATTAAGTGAAGATGACTCTTCTAGTTACACTAATAATAGCAAACCGTGGTATCTGCAACATGCCAGGCACTGTTCCAGATGATTTATATGTGTTTTCTCTTGTTGAATCCTTACAACAACCCCATGAGGTAAGGGTTGTTATCCTCTCATTTTACAGATAAAGAGACAAAGAGGTCCACAGGGGAAAGGCTGAGGCAGAAATACACTGTGGTTTTCAAGTATATGAAAGGTTCCCTGTCAAGATGAAAGAAAACAGCTGTTGGCAATGATGACAGATGGATCAAGATAGAAAGTGGTTAAGGAGCAGTATGGAATGGAAAGCGGTCCCTAGCAGGAAAGAGTAGGAGATGCTGGGACGCAACACCAGGAAACTAGTTCAGTTTCCACTTTCTCAAATGTTAAATAAGTTTGCCCCAAAGAGCAAGAGTCAGAGGAAAGGTCACATGACTCAACAGGAGCATACCCAGGCTTGTAATTCTTTGAGTAACAGCTTCCCACTGCTGCATCGACATGCATTCAGTGGCATTTAGAACTCAGGGTGTGTCAGGCACTGTGCCAGTCAGAGTCAAGCTTCTAGATGGAAAGCCCCCATTCCTTAGGATCTAAGCTAAATCCATCTTTCTAACTATACATCTTTCGTGGGTTATTAACACTTCTAGCACCACCAGCCAACACAGGGTTTAACAGGAGTTGGCTGTCATGATCTCCCTTTGTGCTCAACAGTTAAGCTCTGCGATTGTAAAACTTTTTAGCCAAGATTAGGCTGTCTGATCTTAGCTGTAAATTTACCTGATTTCCTATCATTAAATGGCTGTGTTCTTTAGAACAACCATTTTGGGCTTTGGGAAGTGTCTGTACGAGAGGGGGAGCTGGCCAGATGCGTACTTACTTCTTATACAGTATTGTGCCTGTTCTCCGGCACCAGCTGCACGGTGACTGACTCCGTGCTGTAATGAGTAGGTCTGAGTAGCCAGCAACTTTGGGAGATGTCTTTAAATCATGTAAAAATTGGCAAAGGTGAAGAGAACACCCAGGCTAGAGTGAGTGAGAAAGGTTCATAAGAGTCAGGTGAAATGGGGTTACTCTTAGCCAAGCTAAAAAGATGTAACTCAGGGTAGGCAGATTTTATTGGTGCCTAACACCTGCATGTGATTTTCACTGACTTCAAAATAGTTACAGTGAGAAGAGGAGGGTAGAAAGAAGAGAGATAAAGATCAGTTTCCCCAGGTGCAACATCAATGGCTCACACTCTCCGGTTTCATCTTTCTAACATCAGAAGTGGTGAGCATGCCTCCCCCTCTGCCCAGGTCTTACCTACCCTACCCAGCTGTAAAAACAAAATAACAGCTAATTTTTCAATCTTTAAGAGAAACTGAGATGCTATTAAAATATTTAAATACACTACCTGAAAATCTGTATGCTTTCATTGATTTATATTTTAAGACTATAATTCTGAGAATTCTTTTTGTCAATAAGCGTATTTTCAGACTCTTAAGAAAACTTGAGACTTCAATACCTATATCTAATCTGCTATAACTAAATCGAACCATTTTTCTAGCTTCTAGATAAATGTGAAATGCACTTAATATTCCTCCTTTTACATAAAGATTGCTTGTTAATGCTTCAGTCTTCTTTGACATCTGTATTTTTCTCTTGCTCATTGTCCATTTGAATGTATTTTTAAACTCTGCTTTAAACTTCTGCTTCCTTTTTCTGTCACTTTTTTTTTATTAAACCTTAGCTGACTGACTTCTACAGCAATATAAAGGTATATGTATATTTTCCTGTATACAATTTAATACATGTAAATAAGTTGTTTTTCTCCCCTAAAGGCAACCAAATAATATCCACTTCTTTAGGGTGTCTTTTGTGTATATCTTGTATATTTTATTGTTATACTCCTTTTAAAAAGTAAAGGAAATATGATATGTAAAAAGACAAATAGAACATTCAAATTAGTGAATGTTTCTAGCGTTGTTAATTAAGTTACATTCTTGAATGATAGTTGGATGAGAAATAAAATGTTTGCTTTCGGGAAATCATTGTTGTGCTGATAGCTGCGCTATTTTGAAATTGGAATTTCTTAATTTCTCACAGGACTCCAAAGCTTATTACCACCTGCTTGAGCAGGTGGCTCCAAAAGGAGATGAAGAAGGTGTTCCTGCTGTTGTTATTGACATGTCAGGACTGCGGGTAAGGCCAGGTCCCAGTCGTGTTTGGAGAACACAATGCTGCCTTCATGTTGGCAGTTCTGTCACCCTGCGCGGCCTTGACTCTGGAGTTCCATGGGTTCCTGGAGTGGGCATCTCTGCCTAAAGCCCTGTTAAAACTGTAAAACTGTGAGCAGTTTTGGTTAATAATTGATGAAAACTCAATCTGGAAATAAAACATTAAAGAAAGAAACCAATATTAATTAAACGCCATCCAGCATGCTAGGCACTTCTGTATATGTTCATCATTTAGCAGACTCTATAACCCCAACATGGGTCTGAACATTATAATAAAACTTCAGAGTTTTTTTTGTTTTTGTTTCTTTTGTTTTTTATTTGTGTGTGAGGGTGTTGGTTTGTTTTTTTTGCTTTGTTTTGTTTTGTTTGAGATGGAGTCTTGCTCTGTCACCCAGGCTGGAGTGCAGTGGTGTGATCTTGACTCACTGCAACCTCTGCCTCCCGGGTTCAAGTGATTCTCCTGTCTCAGCCTCCCAAGTAGCTGTGATTATAGTTGAGCACCACCATGCTTGGCTAATTTTTGTATTTTTAGTGTAGCGGAGTTTCACCATGTTGACCAGGCTGGTCTCAAACTCCTGACCTGGTGATCCGCCCGCCTCAGCCTCCCAAAGTGCTGGGATTACAGGCATGAGCCACTGCACCTGGCCAAAACTTCAGTTTTGCTGCCACTTTAATATTGATCTTGAGAAGTTGCTTTGCCCATTTGTGTGCCTCATTTAATATCATTGGAGTTAAATCCAATGAGTTAATATTGAAGTCAACGGATTCCTAATGAGAAGTAGAGTAAAAGTAAATGAGCAGTCAAGCTCATGAAATGTATAATATGTACTGTTATCTAGTAAGGTGGCAAATTAAGAAATCCTAATTTAAAGTTTTGCTTTCTGAAAATTGGTAGTTTCATATACTTTAAGGACAATGGACCATGGACCATATTTCAACAATATTTTAGTCTGTTTCAAGAGTCTGCTTACAAATGGCTGAAGACTCTCTAGAATTATTTGAACACATTGAGTGTTTGACGATCTGAAGTCTGTAAAAATAATTGCAGTTGATATTATATATTTATCTGTAATAATATGTAGGTTAACTGATAAAATTTATTTTGTTTGGGTTACAAGTATACCAACTCAATGTGGAGACAGCGGTTATGCTAATCACATGTTCTTATTGGCAAGTGTTAATATCTTTTGTAAACTGGTAATGGGAATATAAATTAATAATTTAAAATTTTTGATAGACAATCTGATGACATCTGTGCAAGAAAATAATATAAAGGAATTTTAATGGTTGGAAATAATTAAGGTAAACTCAAATGATAAGTTTTGGAATCTACTGCATCTCTTCTGAAACAGGGCAGCCAACCATTCATCTGAAATAGTTCGATAATGGAGATGAGAGGTCTTCATTATGTAACCTCTGAGGTTCCTTTTACTTGTGACTTTCTGATTTTGGTGCAGGTGCATATAAGCGATTATGTGTTGTTATTAAGCATGTGCCTGAGATAAACACTAATGGTTTCAGTGAGGTTCCCATTTCTTTTCACATTATGCAATCTGCTTTGTGCATGGAGAGCCTTGACCCAGCCCTGAGACCTCCTTTTGCATTGCAGGAGAAGGATGACATCCAGAGGGCAGAATGCATGCTGCAGCAGGCGGAGAGGCTGGGCTGCCGGCAGTTTGTCACAGCCACAGACGTTGTCCGAGGGAACCCCAAGTTGAACTTGGCTTTTATTGCCAACCTTTTTAACAGATACCCTGCCTTGCACAAACCAGAGAACCAGGACATTGACTGGGGGGGCTCTTGAAGGTAACTGTAAGCTAGTTGCTGAAGATCGGGAAAGGCACTCACAATTCTAATTTAGTGGCAATTCAACTCACTTCCTAAGCAAATATAAACTCCTTACATGTGGAAACAGGCCATTAATTTTCTGGTATGGAACAAAGGGAATAAAATTTCAGCCAAGCAGGAATAATCAAATACCATTATATCACGTCCATTATACAAAGGCTTCATCCATTATCAGAATTAAATGTTTTAGGAAAGATAATGCATTTAATTATTAGATGAAATAAATCCTGAGTTTCAAACAGATAATTTATGTACTTAATGGACTGTGTTGTTTCCTAGAGGCAAGAAATTGCCACCATTTACTATCTAAAAACGATATTTAACGTATGCTAGGATATGCTTACTGAGTTTTTGATTTGGTTTTATTTCTTATGGTCGGCATAGAAAAGTATTTTGAGGCAGAATCCCTAACAGTTGCATTTTTCAGGTTAATGCTCTAAGATTCAACAAAAAAGCATATAGCTTTAATTAGGTTCTACCAGATAGAGCTGCCAGAGATGGTTACTTGACTTTTTTAAAAAATCATGAAATAGTCCCAATATTGAGACAAAAAGATCAATTAATATTAAACAAATGTCGCCCAGGCAAGGAGATTCCGATTGGAAGTATGAGTTGATCTTTTCCCACAGTCCTTTACTCTCACTGGAAATGCAACATAATTGTGCTCCAACACTCCTACATCCTGTCATTTGCTGAATTATGGGCGGGGGTTGTGCTCATTTTGTTGACCCCCAAATCTATATATCAAGCCCACCAATCACCCATTTTAGCCGCCTCTAGAATATTCCTGTTTCGGTCCTTGGCTATCATGTGAGGTGCAGCAGATGCAAAACAGAATTGATTATTTTCCCTCCCACCCCCAACCATTACCTTTCCAGCCCACCTCTCATCCCATCTTTCCTCTTTAGAAATGCTCCATTTCCATTAATCATACCATTTTTTTTTCTTTAGTCACCAAAACTAAAGACCTTGGATCCTACTCTATCTTCCTATCCTTCATCCCTACATCCACTAAGTCAGAAAATACTAATAATTCTTCCTTTGGAGCATCTTCTCAATGGTTATGTTTCTTTTCTGCTCTCCGAAGTTCATTACCTCATACACCAATTATTTTAATGGATCTTGGGGCCTCCATTTATCAAATGCTTGAATGTATCCCACGTGCTGGTGTCAAACCCTCTGCCCTCTGCTGTGTTTAATTCAAATGTGTATCACCTTTCAGTGATTCTGCACATTGCTACCAGGCACACCCTGGTACTGATTTCCTTATATCTCTGCCTTGCTCAAGAATTTATTGTAGTAATTTTACAAAACCATAAGGACTGCCATTATCAAATATGTCAACTAAAATCTGCTACCTGGCATCCAAAGGTCCCCCAATTCTGACTCCTTCCAGGTAGGCGTATCTCACTGTACTGTACAACACAGAACCCCTGACAAACCGGTTCCTGATTTTCTTAGTAGAGGCCTTGCCTCTTGCTCTGTTTGTGTGCATATTCAGACTATCTTCTACTCCCCCGCCACTTGCCATCTCCCCAAATCCTCTACTCTTTCCTTTTTCCTATCTATCCAAAGGGAAGTTCAAATTCCACCCCCTCCAAATTCAGTTCATACTTTCTTTTCCCTGTCTCAACTCAAATAACAACTATAGCTCCCTCATAAATGAGTACTCTAGCCTGTGTGATCTCTGTTTGATGCCTAAAAGTGCTGTTTTTCCAGCAAGAAGGTAAGCCTTTCAGAGCCAACTGGACAGGTACCCCACACAGGATTCCACACACTGCTAATAGATGCTACAGAAATACATGTGGAATTGAAATGGAAAAGAAAAATTAACACAGTATAAGAACCCTCATCCAAATCCAATAGGGTTTATTTCCTTCCTTCCTTCCTTCCTTCCTTCCTTCCTTCCTTCCTTCCTTCGTTTTGTTCTTTTGTTCTTCTTTCAGTTTTCATGGCAGCCTCTTTAATTAAACTTTGGTCATAAAAAAGCCGTGTTTTCTTTGGTCCCAAAAGATAACCCATCCTCATTCATCTAGGTGAGACAAGAGAAGAGCGGACATTTAGGAACTGGATGAACTCCCTTGGCGTTAACCCTCGAGTCAATCATTTGTACAGGTAGGAATATTTGGGAATTCATTCTAATGTAAGATAGAGACCTCGAAAGAGCCATAGGATTCCAAATATCACTATGATGTGCATTCTCTTCACAAAATGTGCATACCTTGATGGAAGGGGAAAAGTGCTAAGTTGAGCTTCAGATGCCAGATATTCAGCTGAGAAACTCGTCTGCATACATCAGTCTCACTGTGTGCTCAATACATAAATCATACATCAACAAAATGAAGCATTTACTGTATGTCCTAAGTGATCTTACGTATAACCTGCTTACAAGCAGGCAAAACAACAGAAGTTAAGTTTATGGTGAAGTGTCTCCCTCTGCCACTTGTTAGAGCCATTTTTAAAAAAATATTTCTTTTACATTTATTTAGTTTTGCAATTGTTATACTTTTAGGTACAGGGGGTACATGTGCAGGTTTGTTATATAGGTAAGTTGTGTGATTCAGGGGTTTGGTGTACAGATTATTTCATCACCATCGTACTCTTTCTTTTCCTGATGCCGCATAATTGGCTGGAAGGGTATAGCTGGTCATACCTAGGAAGAATGAGTCTCCCAATCTCTCTGAGTCATGGTTTCCTCACCTCTGTAGATGGAGCTACTACTATCAAATGTGCAGGGTTGTTGTGACTATTCTTTGAACTAATACGTAAGAAAGTATCTGGCTTATTGTAGGCCCTGAATAAATGTTGGATATCTGAGAATCCTTTTGTGTTTGTTTTGCTCAGTGACTTATCAGATGCCCTGGTCATCTTCCAGCTCTATGAAAAGATTAAAGTTCCTGTTGACTGGAACAGAGTAAACAAACCACCATACCCCAAACTGGGAGGCAATATGAAGAAGGTAAACAGCGACGGTTCTGTTGTTCCGCAGGCAGGCAAGTCCAGCCTGCAAGAGCACTCTGAATGCTTTATAAAGCAGCCAAACTTAGACAAGTAATGTTTATCCAGAAATTAAACTCCAGTGCAGCAATCAGAAATCTGAATAGGTTTATTAAAGTGTGTTCATTATTTCAGTCGATTACTTATTTATAATTCCATGTTGGATGTCTGCAAACATTATCATGCAAAAATTCTAATTAAGATAATTAGAGCAAGCAGAGAACCACAGGGATTTTCTCCTCAGCAGGATCTTCATTCTAATTTCTAAAGAATTGGAGCTTTATACTGACAGTTTGACTTGTACAAATAGTTTGTCTACTGTCAACACAGTGGGAACATTGTTTTGAAACAACAGTGTTGACACGGCCATTTCTCACCATTTTTTATCTGTTCACATGTCCGTTTGCTATGTGTGCAGGGAATGGAGGTTCCAAATTTTCCATGTCAATCTCCATGATTTCACCTATTTTAGAAAGATTACACATAGGTAACTAAGGATGGCTCTCCATTTATGCAGTGTGATATAGCTGTGAACATATCCATAATAATGAATTCATTTTGGTTTTCCACATTATGACTATTTTTTATGAAAGTGAGAGGTTCCAAGGAAAGATGGAAAATTCATTCATTTTGAATCCTAGAATTGCAGAACCAGTTGAGACTTGAGAGGTCGTTCAGTCTGACCATATTGATTTCATTTTTTATCTTTATTATTTATCTGGTATTTATCATAATCAAGATGATGACATTAAATCATTTTCCTTTCTGCTCATTCAGCTTGAAAATTGTAACTATGCAGTAGAATTGGGGAAGAATCAAGCGAAGTTTTCCCTGGTTGGCATTGGGGGACAAGACCTCAATGAAGGAAACCGCACTCTCACATTGGCCTTGATTTGGCAGCTAATGAGAAGGTACTATAAGTATGGAAGCAGCCTTTTCTTGAATGTATTATTTATCTAGAAAAATATTAGCAAATTTCTAGCAGTATGAATGAATTCAGTAAAAGTATGTTTTAAGTTAAGCTTAATAACCAAAGAAGCAGTTTTTATTTTACTGCTTTTTTTTCCAGTTTTATCAGTTTTTGTTTCAGGTATCGTGAAACTCTGTTATTAGGTTGATAAACATTTTAGATTGTTGTTTCATTCTGATTTAATCATCCCTTTGTCATTATGAAGTATCCTTCTTTATGCCTACTAATATTCTTTTCTCTGAAATCTATTTTTTCTGACATTAATATATAATAGCTATTATTGCTACAGCAGGCTTCCTATTGATTAGTGGGTAGCGTGGCATATCGTTTTACCATCGTTTTACTTTAATTGATTTGTGTAAATAACAGTTACCTTTTTTTTATTTATTTATTTTTTTATTTTTTTGCATCTCAGCCAGTGTTGAACAGTTACCTTTTAAAGGGACTTTTTAAATAAAGGGGATATTATGCTATATTTATCTACATATTTACTATTTCTGGTGCTCTTCCTACTATTGTATAGATCAAGATTATCATTTGGTATCATTTTCTGTCTATCTGAAATATTTCTCATAGCGCAAGTCTGCTGGTGATGAATGATTCCAGCTTCTATATGTCTGAAAATGTCTATTTCATTTTCAAAAGATTTTTTTCTCTGAACACAGAATTCTAGATTGATAGTTTTTTCTTTCAGTACTTTAAAGATAGTTTTCACCGTCTTCTGGCCTACATTGTTTCCAAGAGGAAATCTATTGTCATTCTTATCTTTGTTTCCATGTATGCAGTATTTCTTTTTTTTTCCTCTGGGTTATTTTAAGATTTCTCTCTTTTGTATGTTTTAGGTAATTTTATTATGATGTACATGGTCGTTTCTTATGCTAGAGATTTATTGAACTTATAGGATGTATGGGTTTATACTTTTCATCAAATTTGGAAAACTTAACTTTCATCTCTTCAAACACGTCTTCTGTACCCACCAGCCCCGGTTCTGAGGGATTCCTAGTGCATGTAAATTGGATCATTGAAAGTTGTCCCTAAGCTCACTGATGCTTGATTTATTTATTTTCTCTGTGTTTCATTTTGGATAATTTGTATTGCTATGTTTTCAATTTTTTTTTTTTTTTTTTGCCATGTCTAAAGTTCTATTAACCCCATCCAGTGTATATATTTGTGAACCTGGACATTATAGTTTCCACGTTAGAAATTTTGAGTCATTTTAATATTGCCTATATCTGTCCTTTCCTTTACCTTCTTAAACATGCAGAAAATAATTATAGTAACTTATTTTGGGGTCTGTTTCTAATTTATTTTCATCTTCATTACGAGTCATATTTTTGGGCTTCTTTGCATGCTGCTAATTTTTTAATTGTATGTCAGATATCATGAATTCGACCTTGCTGTGTACTGGATATTTCTATATTCCTGTAAGTATTCTTGAATTTTATCCTGGGATAGACTTAAGTTACTTAAATACAGTTTGATCTATTGGAGGCTTACTTTTAAGCTTAATTAATCTAGAGCTCATTTTGCCTCTTAGTAATGAGAAAGTACTCTCTGAGCACTTTACTTGATGCTCCATGTATTATGAAATTTTTCCACTCCAGCTGACTGGGAACAAATTATTTCCAGCCTGTGTGAACCCCAAGGATTGCCCTGCATGCTCATTTCTGCTGGGTTTCGCCCCCAGCCTCCAGTAGTTTCTTCACGTGTGTGCACTGAGCGGTCCTCAGGTGATGACTGAGGAAAACCCTCTGAAGGCTGTTGAAGCTTTCTTTCTGAATGACTCTCTTTCTCTGTACAGTCCTCACCACTCTGATAGTCTCCCCCTAAATTCTAGGCACCTGGGCTTCCTTCACTTCTCATCCCTGTTTCCTCCACTCAGGAGGATGGCCATGCTGTGTTTGGGTTTTCTCCCCTACACTGCAGCTTGGAAACTGTTTCCATGCTGGAAAAATCTTAAGGCTCACTTTATTGTCTTCTTTTCAGGGCCACTGTCCTGTGCTTCCTATTGTCTGATGTCTGAATAACACTGTTTCATATGTTTTTCACTGTATTATACGTGTTTAAATGTGGTCCCTGTTATTCCATCATGGCCAGAAACAGAAGTTCCTTTCATAGAGAACTTTAGATACCTTTTGGAGCTGAATATAAACTTGACTAATGTGAGAAGTATAGGGTGATGTAAGTTAAACAAAAATAGAATATAAGAAGATATGCAAATAGAAAATAAATTATAAGGAAAAGAAACAATTTTGGTACAAAATCATAAGCTTGGGAAGACTTTTAGGTAGCGATTCTGTAAATAATAAAATAGTTTACTTGTAAATGCTTCAGTCTTTCCCCTTATGCTAATAGCTCTGACAAGGCAGAAATGTTACCTCTCCTCCTTAGAGCCTAAGTTAGTGCGACTTAATTCATTTTCCTACCTGGAAGGAAGCCCCAGAAACTGCATGTCACATTGCACTCTGTCTGGCAAGATAATGGCAAAGACGAGGTTTGTGGTGTCCCTAGGCACTGCAGCTTTAGTTCCAAGCCACTGTCTGCAGATCCTAATAATGGCCAGCTCTGGATGTAATTGCATCACTATTTCCAGATAAGGTAGGGTAATCGGAAGTGATCATAAAAGATTTCACTCCCTGATTCACATTTGCTTTACTAAGTATAGAACTCCATTACCCGTTTCTAAACTCTAATGATGGAGGGAGATGTCGTAAGGCTCCTCTGACGCAGAAAACACCAGAGTTAAAGAAACACCAACTCTGTCTTTTAGTTTATTGCATATATTCAGAACATCTTTGAAAACTCATAAGGACTGTCCTCACCAGTGTATTTCCAGATGCTGTTTCCAAACTATCTTTATTATCTTCCACATTTTAAATTTTTAACAAATTAGCTATTCATACTGATTGCTTTAAAAACCAAAGCAAAAGTCCTTTTAGTTGCAACAGTTAAACCTACTCGTGGGTTTAAGTATTAAATAATCTTTAATATATTCTATTTTAATGACTAAAAACTCAGGCCAGCTTATGCTGTCATCCCAGTACTTTGGGAGGCCGAGGCAGGCTGATCAGCTGAGGTCAGGAGTTCGAGACCAGCCTGGCCAACATGGTGAACCCCTGTCTCTACTAAAAATACAAAAATTAGCTGGGCATGGTGGTGCATGCCTATAGTCCCAGCTACTCAGAAGGCTGAGGCAGAAGAATTGCTTGAACCTGGGAAGTGGAGATTACAGTGAGCCGAGATTGTGCCACCGCACTCTAGCCTGGGTGATGGAGCAAGAGTCCATCTGAAAAAAAAAAAAAAACAACTCAGGCCAACTCTGTATTAAATTTCATAATATCTGAAAAACATCTTGCAATATGATCTTTGCTCTGGATGTTTTACAAAAATGTGGCTCAAAACCCTATTTAATGGCTGGCACATATACAGTAAAGTCCACTCTGCTGTTGCTGTCTCCACCTGGTTAAAAAGTCATATTTCTCATGAGTGTTT
The DNA here is from genome assembly GCA_036589455.1 of Ateles fusciceps. NCBI lineage: Eukaryota > Metazoa > Chordata > Mammalia > Primates > Atelidae > Ateles > Ateles fusciceps. The sequence goes on along the minus strand of JAZHEH010000304.1, from coordinate 727,289 downwards.
CTACACAAGAATTGTGCATATAAGAAAGTAGACAGAGAAATACATTACTGTAGAAGGAGAAATAATGACTGATAATTATATAAATGGCACCAGAAGGGATTTTTTTTTCTCTGCATGCCATGTATGAAAAGATCTATTAAATTTACAGCCAGTTCTGCTGGAATTTATTTTACTGAATTGTGCTGATGTGCTAATTTGGTCATCTATCTGGACAATAAATGGCTTGTCATTTTTTCCCATGAGAACAAATGAGACATAGGTACTTAAACTTCCCTTTCCCCCTTCAGTAGCCTGGAAATCATTCTCAGGGTGGACAGTTGGCAAATAGTGTATGCATAAACTTGCAGATAAAGCCCTTGGGGCAAGCAGGCTGCTGGCACATGGCAATGATAGCGCTACTCAGGCAAATGAACAAATAATCCAAAGCAGACAAATAGGGAACTCTCCCCCAAATCAAACAGGCTGTGAAGTCAGGATGGGTCCTTGAAAAACAAAACACCAAGGCAAATGTTAATAAATAAAACAGTGTTGGAAGGCAGGAAAGTAAGCAGGTGATAATCACATCCCTCTAGGGCCTCACATCCAAACCTTGTCAATCCTCTTTTGTTGAAGGAGGAACTGGCTAAAGCTGGAGCTCACAATGCTGTTTCATTTTGACAAAGAGCTTTTCAGCACAGCACATTTGGCAAAGACTGGTAATACTGAGATCTTGTCTGGAGGGCTCCATTTAATAGCACAGTCATCCTGAAGCATGTTTGATGATATGCAGTAATTGTCTCAAAAGGAAAAATCTAGAAAGACACAGGCCAAATTAGTTTTTGTTTTACATTTCGAATCTGTATTTAGATGAGCAATTGCTTAGTATATGATCTAGAATGGGGGCTCCAGCCTAATTCTATTCTTTCTTCCCTTTTTTTTAAAAAAAAATCATTGTACTTACACATGGGTGTCTGATTCCATTTCAAACCTTTGCATCTCACTTGAGGTGGCAGAAAGATGCCTTGTGTTCACAGGAACTCTGTGCCACTATGAGAGGCTGTTCCCAAACCCCAGAATGGAATAAGCTGCCTTCACAATTTTCCATACCTCTATAAGGTTCCCCGCTCCTTGGTAGCTTATTTTTGCAGATAGACTTTAGTATAAAGGTGGGCTTCTCCTCTGCACCATTTAGTTCTCAGGCTTAGGAGGTGGGTCCGGAACACTGCTGCTGTTTATGTGAGCATGTTGACAACACACGGCTGCAACTCCTGATGAAGGGAAGTGAGAACTAGGTCCTGGGACAAGAGACGCTACCAAAAGATTAAGCTTAAGTTGTTCCATCAGGTTATATACAGAGAGGACCTAATGAAGCAAGCACTAACCTACCGGTTTTTTATTCAGACGTTCATTAGGCAGAAATTCTTGATGTTAGAGTAAATGCTAATAAGTTAATATGCGTGCTATCAGGAAATAAGAAGCCGGTTATGCCATAAAATGTAACCTATATGAACAGATCAAAAGTAGGATCTTTTCCAAACTAGAAATATTCTGAAAATCTATCTGCACTTACCCATTTATATTCATGATTTCTCAGCATTTTGGTTTCATCTCTGGGCCCAGACTGAACATCTTTATTAACCCCTTGCTCTCCCTGGGAGAAACTCACTCTATTTCACCTGCCACTCTGTGCCTTCATTTACTAGATGCCCAGTAGTACTAGGCAGTCTGCTATCCTCTGATAAACAGGGCACATGGACCCTGTCCAAGGGCACATGGTGGATGCCAATGTCATCAAAAGTTCTGGGAAACAGGTTTGAAGCAAGTGTAACAATACTGATTAATACACTGTGTATGCTGGGAAAGTGATACTTGAGCTGAGGATTGTTCAAAAAATTAGAAAGGAAAAGGGCCCAGGCAGTGAGTACAGCTGAGACCCAGAAGCAGGAGGCAGAAGGAGGATGCAGGTGTGGCTGGGGGAGCTGCTGATGGTTCTGTGTGGTTGAAATGTGTATATGTCTTTGTGTCTGTATGTGTGTGTAGTGTGTGTGTGTGTCACAGGATGGGCAAGGAAGTAGGGAGGGAAGAAGGAAATCACAGATGTGCTGGAAAAGGACATTACAGCCAATTGTAAAGGGCCTTGTGTGCTGTATACTGGAGCTTTACCTGTATTCTTTGGGCCATGTCAAGTCACTTTAAATGACGTGACCAAGCAGGGAACAGTGGCATGTGTCTGTGGTCTATTCCATACTGGGAGGCTGAGGTGGGAGGATTGCTTGAGCTCAGGATTTCAGGGATACAGTGAGCCATGAGCATACCTGTGAATTTGAATGTCTACTGCACTCCAGCCTGAGCCATGGGCCACATGGTGAGACCCTATCTCTGGAAAAAAAAAAAAAAAGGACCAGAACTGTACTTCAGAAAGGAAATTCTGTGAGGAGGAAAAACAGAATGAAGAAGAGCTAATTGATTTGAGGGAGACTTGGGAAGTGCAATTGATAGGACATCACTGTCAGTTTGTTAAATGAATTTTGATAAAGAAAAGTTACAGAAGCCATTTTCCTTCCTCTCTTCAGTGCCAGGAAGGTGCTTTAACCTAGAGGAAGAAAGGCATTGCTCTTATTTCAAGGACTAAACTTGAAAACCATGTGGGAAGTCATGAAAGAACTGTACTTTTCATAGAAGCAGTAACTAAAGGAAGATACCCGGTGGATTGTGTAAGCAAAATCCTAGAGCACCCAAGTGGAGGGTGACCTGAATTTAGGTAGACAGGTCAGATGAGATTCAGTCACAGGATTCTTGAGTTTCAGTTTGAGAAGCACACTCTGTAATTCTAGCCCTGAAGGTCTTTCATGTGTAATTTGATCCCCTCCTGTAAACCTGAACCATGAAGTCAACCAGCCCATGTGTTCCTCAACTGGTTGGCTTTCTCCCATGTTATTTCCCCTTCAGAAGCGAGTAGCTTTAGAGAATGGTGGTTCTTCTCTGCTCCAGAGACTGTGTTTTTGTTTTGTTTTGTTACAAAAGAGTAAAACAGAGTCTTACTCTTTTGCCCAGGCTGGAGTGCGGTGGCCCTATCTCAGCTCACTGCAACCTATGCCTCCCAGGGTCAAGCAGTCCTCCCACCTCAGCCTCCCTAGTAGCTGGGACTATGAACAAGCGCTGCCATGTCTGGCTAATTTTATGTGTGTTTTTGGTAGAGACTGGGTTTCGCTGTTTCCCAGGCAGGTCTGGAACTCCTGAGTGCAAGCAAACTACTCACCTTGGCTTCCCAAAGTGCTGGGATTACTGGTGCCTGGTCTACTCTGTGGAATTTTAGGAGCTTAAAGCATCTTCTTAATAAATGTACCCCAACCCCTCCAAAACAGCAAGCAAACCAATTCTCATAGCAGTAGGTAGCTGAGGTAATTGTTACCTTCAGACTAAAGATTACCTTTGTCAGCATATTTCTAAAATTTTTACATACATAAGGGAAAAAACTCTTTTATACTTTTTCTTTATCGTGTAGGCTACTTAAACTTTTCCAACATTGAGTTATTTCTTGATTTTTATGTTTTTTTTTTTTTTTTAATTGTCACAGGTTGGAATCTTTTGCTTCATTTTCCTTTCCTTGCATTTTTTCTTTTTGGCTTTTTCTTTTTGCTCAGAGCAATAATCGTGCTTAGAAGGAGACATTTGCTTTGCCTTTCATTGTAATAGCCATAAAGTCACATCTTAAGTTATTCTAAAAGGAACTCATGTTGTTATATATTCTTTTCTTCTCTCAAATGTGATGGTATCCAGACTGTCTTCTATGAAATACCTGAAAAGAATATTTCCATTCTTAGCTACTTTCTGTTCACATTAAATGTTTTAGCCACTATTCTCCAGAAATCATTCTTTATTTTGTTCAGGTATACACTGAATATCCTGGAAGAAATTGGTGGTGGCCAGAAGGTCAATGATGATATTATCGTCAACTGGGTGAATGAAACGTTGAAGGAAGCAGAGAAAAGTTCATCGATCTCTAGTTTCAAGGTAAAATTCTTTGTCTTCTGTAGAGGCCATGTGGGCTCTGTGCCTAGCTGTATTGTTGTCACTATATGTTCGAGTGACCTTCAGTGTTAGGTATTTGATGCTCCCCCCTCTCATTTAGATTTTGCTTAAATGATTTGCTATTGTTTTGATGTTCATCAGCAATTTCACTGACGAATTTCTCAATACTTTCTCCCATAACAGTTAATCATAAAAACCCATCATTAAGAAAAATAATTTTAACTTTTATTTTAGCTTCTGGGCATACATGTGCAGATTTGTTACATGGGTATATTACGTGATGCTGAGGTTTGGGGTACGAATAAATCCATCACCCAGGTACGAAGCATCATACCCAACAGGTCGTTTTCCAGCCCTTGTCCTCCTCCCTCCCTCCCCATTCTCCTAGTTTCTACTGTCTATTATTCCCATATTTTTAATTTTAATTTTTATATCTGTTTTTTGAGACAGGGTCTCACTCTGTCACCCAGGCTGAGGTACAGTGGCATGATCAACCTCCTGGGCTCAAGTGATCCCCCTGCCTCAGCCTCCAGAGTAGCTGGGACTACAGATGCACACTACCATTCCAAGCTAATTTTTTTTTTTTTTTGGAAGTGAAGTCTCACTATGTTGCCCAGGCTGGTCTCACATTCCTGGGCTCCAGAGATCCTCCTCCCTTGGCCTCCCAAAGTGCTTTGGGATTACAGGGGGTGAGCCACCATGCCCAGCCTATTCCCATCTTTATGTTCATGTGTACCCAGTGCTTAGTTCCCACTTAAAACCCATCATTTTAAAAGCAAGATTTTAGGCATTGTTCTTTCAAAGTAACATAAACTATATGACAGTACTTGTAAAATGCGCACGTCCCCATGATTCAGATTAACATTATAATGGTGACATGTAAAACGCTCAAAGATCTCCTTGTAATGTTTTTGAAAAAAAGCAGTTGTGTACTTCTGTCTGAATCCCATTTTCATTAGTAGCAGCATTTTATTAGATTTCCTGCCTCATGTTTCATGCATTAACTGTATTCTTCCTCGAGGGACCTGTGCACTTGATCCCTATCATAGCGGTGCCTGTGCCGTCTAACTACATTTTTCTAGCTTGAAGGTCAGGATGAGGGGGAGGAACCCCTTCAGAGTTGGATTAACAGGGTTGGTGCGGCACTCCATCATGATCTCCATTCTGTGTCTCAAAATCAAGAAAAAATTAAAATCTCTTTCTGTAAGCAGGAGCAGAAGATACTGTCAGGGCAGGGCTGTCACAGGAGTGTCCACCTGCTGTGAGCTCATCACAGACAACTGTCACCTCTGCTCCATCTCCAGCCTACTCTCCAGTCTGGAGAGCTGAACAGTTAGGAGTGGATGCTGGTCACTGATGCAAGCAGATTCTTCCAGAAAGAGATTTGGAAAGGCAGTAAAAAAAGCAAAGTTGAAAGGAGCTCTAAATATCGAATGGACTCTGGCTACCAGAGGCTCCTTGTGCATGTCTAGGGTGTCTTCACTGACATTGTGAAGCTGGCTTTACTGTTTTCCTCATTTCGTAGGTGAGGACATCAAAGCTCAAGTAACTTCCTGAGAGTATGGCTAGTAATTGTACGTGATGACCCACAAACGGGAGGAAAATGCCTTTTACCTGTGGGGTGAGGCTATAGAGTGTAGTGTATCTATAGGTCACTCGGGTGTTAATACAAAGTGACCGGCGTGCTTTACCATTTTAGCTATTCCTAAAATAGCTGCTGCTCCAACCCATTACATTAGGCTGTGGCTTCTGGGGTGTTCTTAGGGGACAAGGTTTGGAAGCAATGCTGGGAGGTTTGACAATTCTTTTGCTCCTTGTAACACTCTGGACTCATTTTCTCCTGTCTTCTTAGAAAGTAATTGCAGAATTGATTAAGTCAAAGAGGCCACACAGTGTACCGACAGGAAATGTCATACTAACCCCACATTCCTTCTATGTGAAGCCCTTTTAAAAATGAACACAACCCACTCTTTTAAAAAAAAAAAAATAGATTCAGAGAATTCATTTGCAGGTTTGTTACAAAGGTGCAATGCTGAGGTTTGGAGTTCTATTGAACCCATCACCCAAATTGGTAGTTTTTTACCTTTAAACCACTTCCACCCTCCCACTGCTTGTATTACTCAGTATATATTGTTACTACCTTTATATCCATATATACCCAATGTTTAGCTTCGACTTGTAAGTGAATAGATGCAGTATTTATTGGTTTTCTGTTACTGTTATTAATTCACTTAGGATAATGGCCTCCAGCTGCATCCATGTTGCTGCAAATAACAGGATTTTATTCTTTTTTATGGCTGCATGGTATTCCACAGTATATATAAACAACATTTTCTCTATCCAGTCCACTGTTGTTGGGCACCTAGGTTGATTCCATGTCTTTGCTGTTATGAATAGAGCTGCAATGAACATGAGCATGCAGGTGCTTTTTGGGAAGAATGATTTATTTTCCTCTGAGTATGTCCCCAGTATTGGGATTGCTAGTCCAAACGGTAATTTTAGTTTTAGTTCTTTGAGAAATCTCCAAACTGCTTCCCACAGGGGCTGAACTAATTTACATTCCCACCAATATATAATAAAAGGGAATTATAATCCCTTTTCTCCACTTTCTCACCGACATCTGTTATTTTGTGGACTTTTTAATAATAGCCCTTCTAAATGTTGTGCGATGGCATCTCACTGTGGTTTTGGTCCTCACTTCTGTGATGATTAGTGGTGCTGAGCATTTTTCCATATGCTGGACACATACCACTCTTTTAACGTTATGTCTTTTACCAGTTGTGCTAACTTCCTCCTGCTTATTATTTGAGAATGACTACCTGCTGTTGGTAGGTAGTGGGTTTTCTGGGAAGTTACTGATGCCCCTACAGAAAGTACAGTTTATTTGAAACACTATGTGGAATACTGCTGCATTTCCCAGACCAGGCTGTATATATTACATATTTAAGAAGAAAAAGCTACCCACTTCCTTTGAGCTGAATGGGAGTAACTTTGGGATACATTAATGAAACCCTCCCTTTCTCTCTGTGTAGGACCCAAAGATTAGTACGAGTCTGCCTGTTCTGGACCTCATTGATGCCATCCAACCAGGTTCCATTAACTATGACCTTCTGAAGACAGAAAATCTGAATGATGATGAGAAACTCAACAATGCAAAGTATGTAAATAAGCCTAAGATCAGGAGGGAAGGACCCAACGGGAAGCTAGATGCTTGTAAAGTCTAATGCTCATGCTTTTATGCAAATACTTTATTTTCACTATTCATGCTCTTCCTTCTTATGACTTACTGTGGTCTCATCGCCACTATTTTGGATATGGTGCAATAGTAGCTTTAAGCTCCTAGTGCCAGAATGGGAGCAAGACAAAATAATAATAATAATAGTAATAATAATGAGTATTCTTGTAATTGATAAACAAGCCTATAGTTTCATAAAACCAATTTCCTAACCAAATGCCCCATCATGAATATTCATGGATAAGAATGAAGAGGGGTAGGGTTCCACACCAGAGCCCTCGCCAGTGTGAGAGCCACTGTCTTGTGTTTACCACTCAGGTCACCTGCCAAATGATTCCTCTAGAGTGACTGTCAGCATATTACAGTTTCTGAGCCAGATCCACTCTGTTGTCTGCTTTTCTAAATAAAGTTTTATTGGGACACAGCCTATTCATTTACATCTTATCTATAGCTGCTTCCCTGCTACAGCAGAGTTGTGTCGTTGCAACAAAGCCTAAGATGTTCACTATCTAGTCTTTTGCAAAAAAAGTGTATGAACTTCTGCTCCAGACAGGTGCTTTTCTCAGATCAGGTTCTGTTAGTTTCCTCGAACGGCCACAACAAAGTACCAAGTACCACACCAGCTGGGTGGCAGAAGTTTCGGAGCTCGTTACAGTTACAGGAGCTAGAGGTTCGCACTCAAGATGTTGGCAGGATTATTTTCTTCTAGAATCTGCCCCATGCCAATTTCTGCCTCCATCCCTATGTGGCATTCTTCCTGCGTGTCTGTGACTTTACATGGCAGTCTTCCCCTTTGTGTTTCTCTGTGACGCTTTTTCTTAGAAAGACACCAGTCCTATTGGATGAAAATCCTACACAAACCCAGCATGACCTCGTCTTAACTATTTATATCTGCAGCAACCCTCTTTCCAAATAGGGTCGCAATCTGAGGCGCTGGGGGTTAGGACTTCAGCATATGAATTTCGAAGAGACACAATTCAGCCCATAGCACAGGTCTAGAAGTGACAAGTAGTGCCCGGCATCCCTGCTTTATGATTCCACCACAGCCCTTCTCTCTGTTCCCCATTTGGGAAAGTGGGAACCTGTGCTCCCGGTATGCCGATGTTTAACACGATCTAATGGAGGAAAATAAATAATTAAACTAAAATCACAATAGATTGTGATGAGAGGTGTGGAAGGAACAGTATGGAGCATGCCTCAAGAGACAGGAAGGGGCCTGTCGCTCTTTAGAACAAACAGCAGCTCATCTGAGCTCAACTGAAAAGACAAGAAGGAAGTAGACAGGTGAAGGAGAGAGGAAGAATGTTCCGGGCAGAAGGAAAAACACATATGAAGACCCAGAAGTTGTAAAAAGCCTTCAGCCCAGATGTTCTAGGGGAATGTGATTAGCTTTAAGAAACTCGCCAAGGCCATACAATTTTTCAGTTGTGCAGCTGAGATTCAAAGTCCAACTTCAGAGCCCAGACTCCTAAGCATTCTCCTGTGAGGACAAGATACGAAATTACTTAGAAAAAGCAGTGAAAGAAATTACACAAAATGCGAAGTGTGGTTATGTAATGGTGGCAAGACTGTGTGTGATTTTATTTGAAGCTCTCTTATGATTTTCAGACAACTTTTCTCTGTGTTTCATAATGGGGAAAAATTAATTTTACTTCATTAATAATTAATATGGAGGAAGTTATTGAGAGATAGACAAGGAGAAAAAATGGGACTACTCCTGACTGATGCTTTTAATTTAATTCGATCAATAAAGTAAAAGTAATCCGGGCGCAGTGGCTCATGCTTGTAATCCCAGCACTTTGGGAGGTGAGGTGGGCCGATAACCTGAGGCTGGGAGTTCAAGACCAGCCTGACCAACATGGAGAAACCCCATCTCTACTAAAAATACAAAAAATTAGCCAGGCATGGTGGTGGGTGCCTGTAATTCCAGCTACTCAGGAGGCTGAGGCAGGAGAATTGCTTGAACCCAGGAGGCGGAGGTTCCAGTGAGTGGAGATTGCACCATTGCACTCCAGCCTGGGCAACAAGGGTGAAACTCCATCTCAGAAATAAATAAATAAATAAATAAAGTAAAAGTAAAGTAATTTTAGGAGAGCTGGAGGTAGTAAGTGTGGGCTTGGGTAGAGTGAGGAATATCTGATGGAGCCACAGTAAGAGGTCACTAGATAATAAAAGAACTGCCAGGTAGTAGTGTGGGCTCACTGGAAAAGAAATTACAATCAATAAAATTTATTTTCATATATCTACAAATAGAGCAAAAATGTTCTGATGCAGCTATTATAATTTTATGTGAAAATATGGAATATAAATATCTGGCTACTCTATATTATAGCAGCGTAAATAAGTACAAATACATGTGGGCAAAAACTGGAATGGAACAAAGAATTTAAAAATTGATGTGTAAGGTCAGGATATTATAGATGCATTTTTCCTCTTTTGCTCCTTGTAAAAATGTTACTGTAGTTGAAATATAGCCTGCAAACTTTTCCTAGCACACATTTTTATTCAGTTCTGTGACTTTTTCTGCTGTGCTGTTAAGTAGCCTGTGAGTAGCAAAAGTGCCGCATGTGCTGGGTGTAGTGGCTCACGCCTATAATCCCAGTGCTTTTGGAGGCTGAGGCAAGAGGTTTTCTTGAGGCCAGGAGTTCAAGCCCAGCCTGGACAACATAGTGAGACCCCTGTCTCTATAAAAAATGTAAAAAAAAAAAAAAATGGCAGAAGCGGAAGAGTTCTCCAAAGACAAATAATACACTTGATAATGATCACAAGGCTAGGTAGCAAGTCTGATGCTTTGTCAGAAGCTTTGGTTGAGCCAAAATTTGTCCACAGAAGTGTGAGGATGCTGGTGACTGCCTCCAGCACTGCAGGAGTAAGTTCTGTTTTGACTATGGAGAGACTGACTGTGATCCTCCAGGCTCCCATTCATGCTGTGTTTCTCAGGCTCTCATTTTCCCTCTTTCTCTCTCTTCTAGGTATGCCATCTCTATGGCCCGAAAAATTGGGGCAAGAGTGTATGCCCTACCAGAAGACCTGGTTGAAGTGAACCCCAAAATGGTCATGACCGTGTTTGCCTGCCTCATGGGGAAAGGAATGAAGAGGGTGTGAGGCCCGGTGGGGCCGGGCGGGAGGCGGTGCACTCCCTCCTGACTGCCTGGCACACATGCTCCCCGGACCTCTCAAGCTGTTCCAAAGTTCAACTTGGTGACATTCTACAAGATTCCAAAAAGGCACATATTAGTGCAGCCAAGTAGCCTCTCTTGTATTTAACAAAAAGTGCTTCATTCTTTGCAGGACACCCAACCTTCTATACATATGCTTCTATTCTTGATTTATTTCCTTCTTTGAAAATCTAGAGGAAAAGAAAGAGGTTGTTTTCCAGGTGCCCTTCTTGCTTTTGCTGTTAGTTGAGGATAGAAGCTGCAGTATTATTAATTTTGATGTAATCTTTCAAACCAGCTACATGTGGCTTCCCTTTTCTTTGTTCAAGATGAGGGCCAGGAGGCGAGTCAGCACGCCTGCCCCAAAGCCTGTTCCTGGAGCTCAGCATCTGATCTGTTGCAGGCCTCTCTTTCTGTCCCCTCTTCCTGCTCCGCCTCCCATGACGTTGCTCCTCACACTCTTGGAACCATGCCTTCTGGGGGGGCCCATCTCTTGTGGCCATCCTTGTCTCTGGGCCCTTTGGAGTGTCTGATAAATCAGTCAAGCTGTGGAAGTCCCAGGAATCTCTGGTAGCCTGCAGAAGTAAGCCTCATCATCAGAGGCTTTCTTCAAAACTGGAGTCCCAAATGTTATCAGGTTTTGTTTTTTTCAGCCACTAAGAATCCCCTCTGTTTTTAACTCTAGAATTTAGGTTCGGACCAGATCTAACATCTTGAATACTCTGCCCTCTAGAGCCTTAATCTCAATGGACGGGTTGGATCCAAGGAGTGTGTGATGGGGCATCAAGCCACTTGGGGGGCAGCATGGAGCTATAAGCATCCTTTAGGGTGCTACCTCTCCAGGCATTTAGCCCCTCACGTTAGATCTAGTTATTATGGTATGGCTAATATATGTCAATATTTGGAGGCGATCCTGCCTTGCTTTGACTCTTAGAGCTTAGCGTATCTGATTGTTGTCAGGCCATATTATCAATGTTTACTTTTTTGGTACTATAAAAGCTTTCTGCCACCCCTAAGCTCCAGGGGGGACACTATGTGCCAATGAATAGCACCCCCACTCACATACACACACACCTAGCCAGCTGTCAAGGGTAGAATGAATCTATGCTAAATAAGAAATGGTGGCATTGCATTATGAAGGGCTAATTTATTGGACAAAGAATTCCAAAGCAAAACCAGAATAGAATGAATTTGAGCAGCTCTCATAGGTTAAGCCATTTCCCCCCAAACCAACTGAAGGCTAAAAAGCAACAGGGCATTGTGAACCAACACTAGGCTCCCACTATCACGGTGAAAGGGTTCGTCAATGAGGTATCTTCTTTAGTGGTGGTATGTAATGGAACTTAGCCATTCTTCAAAGCAATTGAAATGCATTGCTCTGGCTCTGTTCCTTGGCAGTGGACTCAGAAAGCCAACATGTGGCTCCTCCAGCCAATAACCAGTATTTTTGCTGCTTCTGAATGCAAAGTGGGTGGTTTTGACTTCAGATTGAACTTGCTATAGCCTCAGACGATTTCCCCCATCCACCTCCAGGAAGAAGAATGTTACTGCCTTAATGAAAAATGACGAGCATGACGCTCAAAATCTTTCCAAATAAAATGCTCCCTATATTAGGTGTCTCTGGGTGTTTCCTTCTGAAAGTTTGCTAACATTGTGCTAACTGTTCATTCATTCATTCCACCAACGTGCTTTGAGTGCCTAGTATGTGCTAGGCATCGTGCAAGACTTTAGGAATGTGCCTATAAATGAAACAGGCAGTGCGCTCAGCTGATGCCTGTCTTGGGAAAGACAGAAATTAAACAATTAGAATAACAGGTGTGACAAGTGGTAAAAAGAAGGGCAGGGTGAGAGATGAGTTTGTGACAGGAAACAGTCTGAGGAAAAATAGTGTAGCTGAAAACTAAAGAATAAACTTCAGTTAGGCAAAGCAGGGAGTAAAATTAACGTTGAGAGCCAAACTCAGTCATACACTGAACTTGTAGGAGTGGAGAGGTGTAATACCTTTCCTCACTTAGCATCAGGGTCATGGCCAATACTGTGACAAAAGATGGTTTAACAAGAGAAAAGGTGACAAATTAATCAAAGTTTTACGTGACTTGGGAGCTTTTCAAAATGAAAACCCAAAGATCCAGGGAAAACTCTTCATTTTTATGCTTAGATTTAATGCAGAACGAATGGCCATGTAGAAATGTGATTGGGCAAAAGGCGGTGATCCCAAGGTTAAGAAATTGAAGGGGAAACTCAGCAAGGTCTGTCTGTTCAGATTCTTCTTGGCTGCCATCTATAGCATTTTTTCCTCCAGAGATCAGGGCAGGCACCCCTGGAACGAAGGTCTTATTACCTACTATCAGGCAAGGTAGGCCAGAGAATTTCTTTACCGTCAGTGTCTACACAGAAAGGCAGGAGGAGGTTAGTCATTTTTCCAGGGTTTTGTGGCTTGCTTTGGGGGAAAGGGGTTGTAGCTTCTATGACCCTCCTTGAGGAAGATGAATTCTGCTTTCTATGAGTTGCTTCAGGGGAGAAAGAAGGGCAGGAGACAGGAGGGCAGGAGAAGGTCAGAGAGACCTTGTTTCTGAGGTTGCCTTCGAGGCTTTCCAGTCTCCTTTAGTTCAAAATACTCTGCAAACCAAAGTGCCACACTTCAGGGTTTCATTTTTTTCTGAGCCCCAACAAACCCAATCATAAACAAAAGTCAGACTTAGGGATTGGTGCAAAACAACGTCTAGACTGAGTTGAGGAGGTATCTTTGGGGTTAGCAGTCCCCCGGGTCTCCTCTCCAGCTTGTCTGGGCCTCACTTGGGAAGGAGTGGGGGTGCGCAGGGGGGGGGATGCGGAGGAGTTCTGCTGCAGCCAGCTTCCTTGGCTGGGCTGCTGTGACAGAGAAGCTGGCCATCAATTTCGCATGGTCACACTTTGACCTGCAGAGGAGCCACCCACCCACACAGCAGCTAGGAAGCTGGGCTTTTGTGCCTGAGCTGCGTGTCCAGGCTTTACCAGCATCTTCTTGGAGGTAGCTCCTTCCTGGCCTAAGCACTTCTGCACCTTCTATACTTAGAAGGTCTCTGCCTTCCCAACATATCAAGAGGCTACAGATATTGTTTCTTTTCATTTGTGCTAGACTGCACCGATCATTCTCGTAAATAAAAAGACCGAAAAGGTTCAGAAAAGGCCAGAAAACTAAGACCATCTTGAAGAGAAGACTAAAGGAATTCACCAGAAAAAGCGTGATAATTTTTCGAAATATAAATTGTATTGTTACATTTTAAATTATCAATCCAAGTGTGGCATAAGAAATTTAAATTGCACCAAAAGGTCTACAGTAGAAAGCAGGTCACCTCCCGGTTCCATGCCTAGTGGTGTGCTTTGAAACCAGCTGGTATCAGCTCACTAGAGCCAACTGAATTGTGTGCACCTGTTGTTAAACTATCATTAGCTTCACATGGGCCATGGTGGAAATATTTACACCCCCAAAATTATCAAACTCTACAAATAGGGCTTTTTATTCCAGAAGAGCTGTTTATCAATCCACCACTACCTCTGTCCTAACAACCCAAATTCCCCTGCTAATCAGTAACCACTGTTACCAACTTCTCTCGTATCCTAGAAATATTCTGTGCACATATCACACCCAAACATCTTTTTATAACAAATATTAGCATACCATAAACATCACTCTGCATTCCATTTTTTTTACTTAAGACCTTGTCTTGGAGGCTGTTTCATATTGGTACATACAGACCTGCTTCAATCTTTCCAATAGGTACATGGTCTTCTATTATACAGGTGTACTAAACTCTATTTAACCAGTGACCTCTAAATAGGTATTTAGGTTGTTTTTGGCCAGCCGCGGTGGCACAAGGCTTGTAATCCCAGCAAGGTCAGGAGTTCGAGACCAGCCTGGCAATTATGGTGAAACCCCGTCTCTACTAAAAAATACAAAAATTAGGCAGGCATGGTGGCTGTCACCTGTAGTCCCAGCTATTTGGGAGGCTGAGACAGGAGAATCACTTGAACCCAGGAGGTGGAGATTGCAGTGAGCCGAGATGGCGCCACTGCACTCCAGCCTGGTGACAGAGAGACACTGCATCTCAAAAAAATAAGAATAAAAAATAAAAAATGATATTTAGGTTGTTTTAATCTTTTGCCCCAAAAATAAGGCCACAATGAATAATATTATACCCACTACTGGAGCACAGAATGTTAATTTTAATTCAACAGGTACTTACCAAGTTCCTGCTCTAGCAAAAATATTGCACATTGGGTGGTAAGACATGGATCCTCTTAAGTTTCCTCAAATTATTTTATTAAAAACCCTAAGGGGATAGATGATCTAGCCAATCCCAACTTCTCTGTTTTATGTCTAAAGGAGCATGTTAACCAGCAGGCACACACACAAACCATAATAAAAAGCAGAATGTGATCAACACAATCACAAATGTATACATTAATTGTCACAGGAGCTCATGGAAAAAAAAATTCTGAATGAAGGATCAACACAAGTTTTTGGAATAATTCAGTTGTGATGAATGAGAAGTGGGTAGGAACTGGGCCTTACTCACGCTGATGTTCCCTGCAGAGCCAGACACATTTCTAGATTTTTAATAACAGTTTCGTAATTAAAAAAAAAAAATTGATTTAGGCTCCTTCTGAATTTTTAAATAGAAAAAGTAAAAAATAAAAAATTGATTTAGGCTGGGCACGGTTTGAGGTTAGGAGTTCAAGACAAGCCTGGCCAGCATGGTGAAACCCTGTCTGTACTAAAAATACAAACTTATGGATGTAGACTCATATGTACAGAGCCAACGGATTTTTCCCGAAGCTGATAAAGCAATCCCATGGGAGAAAGAAAAGTGTTTTCAGGAAATGGTGCTAAAACAATTGAATATCTATATGGAAAATTAAAGAACCTCAATCCCTCCCCTACAACATATACAAAAATTAATTTGAGATGAATCATAAACTTAAAAGTAGAAGTCAAAACCGTAAAGCTTCAAGAAGAATATTTGCATGATCCTGAGTTAGACAAAGCTTCTGGGCCGGGCGCGGTGGCTCACGCCTGTAATCCCAGCACTTTGGGAGGTCGAGGCGGGTAGATCACGAGGTCAAGAGATCGAGACCATCCTGGCCAACATGGTGAAACCCCGTCCCTACTAAAAATACAAAAATTAGCTGGGCGTGGTGGCGTGTGCCTGTGGTCCCAGCTACTCGGGAGGCTGAGGCAGGAGAATCGCTTGAACCTGGAAGGCAGAGGTTGTAGTGAGCCGAGATTGTGCCACTGCACTGCAGCCTGGCACCTAGTGACAGAGTAAGACTCTGTCTCAAAAAAAATAAAGCTTCTTAGACAAGACTCAGAAAGCACTAACTGTTAAAGAAAAATTGATAAATTGAACTCAGCAAAATTAAAAACTTCTGCTTTGCAAAAGACATCAATAAAAAAATGGGAAAGCCACAGTGTCAGAAAATATTGACAATGTATATGTCTGACAAAGGAGTTGTATCCTGAATATATAAATCTCACAAGTTACTAGTAAAAAGACAAAAAACTAAATTTTCCAAAATGATCAAAAGACTTTGACAGGCACTTCTCAAAGGAAGATATATTTACAATACAGATATCTGACACTAGAAAATGTAAATAACTCCTACAAATCAATAATAAGACAAACTATCCAATTAACAACGAGGCAAATGATTTGAACAAACACTTTGCTATACATGTAATCTAACTATACACTTATGATCTGTGCATTTCACTGCATGCACCTTAATGCAAAGGAAAAAAATGCTGCTCACTTTTACCTAGAACTGATTTTTAAGTAGCTGCTAGTCAGTATGAGACAGAGGAGTAACTACACCAGGAGTAACTAAGCCAGTAACTAAGTCGAGTCATTGCTGTTTGGTGACCGGATCTCCAGATCCACTCCAAAAAGCAGCATAAGCACAGGACTCTGGACTGGAAGCACAGGGACTTCCTGGAGGCATGTGCCAAGCAGACGGAAGTGAGCGTAGAGGAAGAGAGAAAGAAATGAAAGACTTCCTACTTGAAAGAAGATTTCCTACACAAAACGAGTCTGCAAACCAGAGTTCCAAATCACAGAAGAAATCAAATACCAATAAAGGCAGCTAACAAAATCGATACTCAGAACATGAATTCACCCAAATATAATCAACCTCATAAAGCAACATAACATCAACTTTAAAATAAGTACTCTGAGGATTCTCAGTGAGAGATCTGAAGGAATCATATCAATTTAAAAATTGAAAAAAAAAATCTTAAATGATATTTAAAAATACTGGCATAAAAACAAAATTGGTAAACATGTGAAAGAACCAGCTGTAAATGATTTCTATAGTCATCAAGATAATTTTTTAAAGCACAATTGACTATGTAGTCTAAATTAGACTCAAATAATGGATTAGCAGATTTGAAGATAGTGCTGAGAAACTCACCCCAGAATACAGCATACAGTATGAGACAAAGATGATGCGTTTTTCAAACATGAAAGGACGGATACAAGACACGAAAGATAGCTCGAGAAGCTCCAACGGGAGCCCCTACAGGGCACTAGCAGAGATTCAATAGCTGAAGGAAATAATAAAACGATTTTCCTAGATTGAAGAAATGTCTAATTCCTCAGATCAAAAGTTCATTCTGTGTACTAAGCAAGATAATAAAAAATAAATCCACATCTAGACCAGAGGAATGGATCTGAGAAGCACCAAGGACAAAGATAATCCCTTAAAAGTCACCTAGGAGAAAGGACAGCTAAACTGCAGGGGAACAACAATTACCTGGGCAGCAGATTCCTACCACGCAACGGGAAACACCAAAAGGCAATGGCCCATCCGTCACACTAAAGTGTCACATTCAGCTAAACTAGTACTTGAAAGTGAGGCAAAAGAAAGTTACTGTTAAAGATACAGAGCATAAAAGATCTTACCAGCTGTAGACTTTTGCTATAGGAACTTTTAAGAGCTTGCTTCAGCAAGAAGAAATGTAATTTAAGGCCAGGTGCAGTGGCTCAGGCCTGTAATCCCAGCACTTTGGAAGTCGAGGCCGGCGGATCACGAGGTAAGGGTTGGAGAACAGCCTGGCCAATACAGTGAAACCCTGTCTCAACTAAAAATGCAAAAAATTAGCCAGGTGTGGTGGCAGCACCTGTAATCCCAGCTGCTCTCGGGGCTGAGGCAGGAGAATTGCTTGAACCTGGGAGGCTGAGGTTGCAGTCAGCCAAGATCGTGTCGTTGCACTCCAGCCCGGAAGAAAGTGCGAGACTCCGTCTCAAAAACAAAGAAAAAAGAAGAGAAAGAAATGTAATTTAAAATTTATTATTTTTGTGCACTCTGTTTCTTTTCTATCCTATGTTTTTGTTTCCCCAGAGAGACAAAGGGACATAAAGAAGAAACACAGATACAAAATAAATAGCACAAAAAATTGATAGAATTTATTAGCATATTTTAACTCTTGACTGTTTATTTTAAAGTTACCTTTTATGTTAAAAAGATAAGGTAAAAATTACTTGGGTTAGTTTTTCTCTCTCTCCTTCGGTGTGATCATGTTATTCATTTGAAACACAGGTTTGCTTTTGTTTGTAATATTTTTTAAAATTTATTTGTTTGCTTGTTTTAAGTACGTATGTGAAAACAATATGGTTCTAAAATGCAGAATAGTTCTAAAGTTCAGAACTATTCAAAAAGCTTTACCCAAAGAAGCGTCCCTCCCCCATCTCTTCTACCCTGTCTTTCCCCACCCTGTCTCCACTCACCCCCCTGTGGATAACCAAGCTTTTGATTTCTGGTTTATGTTTTCTGTGTTTCTTTCTCCACAAATGAACAGACACACATGTATTTTCTTATTTCTTCTTCTTTCTTATACAAAAAGTGGTTACAATGGAGGCCACCTTAAATCATTAAATATTATTTAATAACTGTGAATCTCAAAAGGAGGAGTTTGAAATCTCTATCATTTTCTCCTGAGAAGTTCATTGTGGGCAGGTTGATTTATTTAGCAAATTTGCCAATCCTGGCTTCAAGAACATTCAAGTGCATTAACCAGTGGGAATGTAGGGAAAGAGGGCTCCACCCATTACAGAGGGTAGGATGTGGCCTGATACTGGACAAAATGATACTCGATGTTACTTTCAAAATGATGGCGGATGGGCCTGGATTTAGTTGATGGCTATTATGGTGACCTTTAAATAAATGAGATTCAAAGTGGCCTCAGGTCTTTACTGCTTGAACAACAGCTTCCAAGAAATAGTATTCCTATCTGAGGGTGGGTCCATCATTCCATCTAGTCAAGGAAGCATCTTTTTGAACAGAGATCCGGTAATCATCCTTACAAACTGCCCCTCAATATTGGATTGTATTAGCCAGATTTGAGGAACTCACTTTCTATGTCTTCATCTAAATTTAAAATGTTGAAAAAGCCAAAGGCAAGGGAAGACATTTATACCGCTTCACTGTAGACCTCCCTCGACGTGGGCTATGTAATCCATTAGTGAATATTCTATAGCTATTGTTCTGAAACAAACCAGACAAGATGCTACTATATCACTATCCCTTTATTCTTGGCCCTATCTTCCCCAAGGAGTTGCACATTTTCTAGATAGTCTTAAATTAAGAGCAACTCTCATCAAACTCTTTTTGAGGGTTCAGTTTTCAAGCAACAACCTGACTAAGCCAATGCGTATTTCTCTTTTTGGGATTGGAAATGGAAACTAAGTTGATTGACCCAAAGGAACAAGAGGGAACATGCCGTTATATTTTAACTAGTGTGTAAAGAAGGCTCTTATGCAATTAACGATCTGGGTCTTTCTCTCCACAGACGTTTGTTGTACAGAAAATTGCTGTTGGGATGAAGCTTTGCAGCCTTGCAGTCCTTGTAGCTATTGTTCTCTTCTGTGAGCGGCATGTCTTCGCGTTTCAGAGGTAACCCGATAGAATCCTAGATTGTTTGGGCCACTCTCCTCATCTGTTTGCCTCACGTCGCATCAAGTCAGTGCACTGAGCTGGTGGGCAAAATGGTAAACTGCGAAGGCCAGATCTTTCAGAAACTTTCCAAGTTGCCCTGACAAACAAGTAGACTTTAGCACAACAGGCTCTCACTAAAGAGAGGGTTTTTTTTCTTTTCTGGCTCTGGTTTTATTAGTGGGAGAACCTGGATGATATGCATATCCAGTGACTATGGAGATTCAAAAATTAAATATTTTATAAAAGTAATTATTAGGCCGGGCCCGGTGGCTCACACCTGTTATCCCAGCACTTTGGGAGGCCGAGGCGGGTGGATCACAACATCAGGAGTTTCAGACCAGCCTGGCCAACATAGTGAAACCCTGTCTCTACTAAAAATACAAAAATTAGCCCCATGTGGTGGTGTATGCCTGTAGTCCCAGCTACTCAGGAGGCTGAGGCAGGAAAATTGCTTGAACCCAGGAGGCAGAGGTTGCAGTGAGCTGAGACCCCACCATTGCACTCCAGCCTGGGTAACACAGTGAGACTTTGTCTCAAAAAACAAAAAGACCAAGTAATTATTTATACTCTAACTTGATATATGATTTGTATTCTTCCTGTTTTCACATAAAAAATATGTTAACTATGGATCATTTATTTTCTTCTCGTACATGGAACATAGGAGGAAGAAGAGGGTGAAAGTGGTAAATAGCAGGTTTGGGTCATGCATGATTATTTAGCATGAAATATGAAAGGAAGAATAGTTGTGTGATAAAGAACTAATATCTAATTCTTATTTTGCTTAGTAGATTCCCTTAGGATGAACTATCTAGAAGAACACAAATGAACTCATGCTGTAGCATATACAATGCATGGAATGAATAGTTCCAGGGTACATGTAATGTAATTTATTAAGTAGTCAATTTTTACACTTTCGAACATTTATATTGTTTCCTTTGGAATTATCTTATTCTTCCCCCTTTGTTTGCTTCTATGATTCCTTTCTCCTCCAATTATCTTTGAGACAGATCCCTCTCCTATGTCAGTGAATGACAAAGAGAGAAAAGACATGGGGCAAAGGATTATACCAGGGACAAGGAACATTCTACAAAAAAAAAAAAAAAAAGTTCATAGTCATAAATAACCATCGAACACCAGTTCAGAAAATAGATCTTGACTTGTGAGCCTGAAGCTGTGTTTGTACATGATCACTGAACTAATTATAGTTGATTGATTTTCTTTCATTCCATATGATTGTTGAATGTCGAGCTACGAATTCTATCATAAAATAATGGTTGTTATTTAACTGACAAGGTTGTCAAAATTGGTGCAATGATTGGTTACTTATGTCTCTCTCTGTATTTTATCAATGAATCAGATGGTCAGGATTTCTAAGGTTCTTGCTAGTTCTAATATTCCATAACTTGATGATTGGCTTCAATTAAGGGAAAAGAGAGGAGAAAAATTGGTATCAACATGTCCAACTTGGTTATGGTACACACAATGGCATTGAGGAGTGAGGAGAAAGGGAGAAAATCTCTGCTTATGCAGTGCCTGTGTTTGTGCCAGGCACTGGGCTAGTCACTTAGAAATGCTGTTTCTCTAAATGCATAAAATCCTACAGTCTAGGAACTTTACCGACATTTTACAAAGGAGGAAACAGCCTCAGGAAGAATGTATCGTTTTCCCAAGATCAAACAGTAAGTGTAGGGCTTGGATTCAAACTCACTTTAGCCTCATTTCAACACTGTTCAATGCACAGCTTGCCTCTAAAAAATCTGGAAATTATAAAGAGAACTAGTTTGAAGGGAAGTCAGATTTAGTCACAGGGAGTTGGAGGCAACAATTGGTTTGGAATGCAGCTTGGAAGAGAGGTTTGGGATTGGAGGTCCAGCCTCATGGTCCTCACCTACTAGCAGGTCTAATCACAGCCTCAGCATCAGACCAGCACAAGCATCATCAGCTGGCTGTTGCAGAGACTGGTAGACAGGTGGGCTCACAGCAGACCACCATTTTGATCATTGAATGACCCAAACTCTTGGATAGGATATCAATAGCAAAACACACCAAAAGCTTTAGCACACCTCTTCAAATGAGTATGTGTACAGCAGCTTAGTGACACTAAATATAATGCAAATAAAAGAAATAGCCAAAAATAAAATAGTAAAAAAAAAATGAGTGAGAAAATGTCTTCATGAGTGGGTTTTCTTACTGTTTGTGGCTTCGGCTTATACTCTGAAATCTGACTGATACTTGCACTTGAAGAAAGATCGAGAATGTGACTGTATTTTAACCAAAGAGTATCCCATTAAAAATATTTAATAGTTCTGTATACTGCGAGAGCCCCTTGGTAGGGGAGGGGAGGTAGGAGGATCTCAGTATTGTAGACAGATGCATATCTGGATCCTGGTTCCCATCCCTTCACTAGAAATAACATTGCAAAGTATTCTTTCTATGAGTAAAAATAAATTTTTTTTACCAAATGTTTCCAGGCTCTGCTTTTCCAGGAATGGCCTATTCCTGAAGCTAAAAAGGAAATCTAATTTCATTCAGAGCGACAGACTTTGATAAATTATTGCTGAGGGTGAGAATATAAACCCTTCTTTAAAAAAAAAGCTAACAGTCTGACTTTTTCTTAAAGCTGTCGTTTCTGTTTTTGTTTTTGTCATGATCATTTTCCTAATAACAGTTTTTATTCATGCAGTCTCTTAGTGGCTGATTGGTAGGTTCATTTTGATAAATCTCATCAGTGAAATGCCCTGGAACAACAGAACAACAAGTTTTAAAGGCACAAATATCATATTCCAAAGGGAAAGGCAGCCAGAAAATCATGACTCCATATTCATTTGCTTTTAAAAGCCAAACACTATAAAGGGTAAAAGTAAAATGCTAGCAAGAATCTTGTAAACAGAGTCATTAATTGTATTGTGCAATGATTACCTAAATGCAGCCTGCCAGGCCAGGCTATTTAGAAAGAGGAAGTAAGAGAAAGTAGGAAGAAAAGAAGACTAGGAATTGGAGAGTGGAGGAGGGTTGAGGATAAAGGGCTTCTGAATTATCAGTAGACCACAGGAAGTGTCCCTTCTGTTGACTTCACAGACTATCTGGGTACCTGGATACCAGTTTATTCTCTTTCACTTAGCTCCTACTGATGTATTGTTTTCATCTCAAAGAACAGGCCACCAGTGGCCTTCAAACATTGTAACGTGTAAAACAAAATCGCAGCCTTGGGCTATGTTCCATCTTAAGTGATATCTTGCCAGCTTTTTAAATTCAAAATAATCTTTCAGAATGATGACAAGGTGAACCCTCTCCTGTAAACCATAGTAGGAGCTACACCCCAGGGAATATAATCACCTTCTCAGAAGGGAAGGGACACAGGAAGTGTTGCATGGCTATTGAAAGCTCAGGATCTGAGCTCCAGATCTGCTATTTATCACCCATGTGGCCTTGGGCAATTTGCTTGTCCCCTTTGAGTCTCCCTCTACTTTTTGTGTAAAGTGACCTGTTACTTCATTTGTGCTTGTACTTCTCATTCTATTTTTGGTGCAAGGCTGTTCTTCTTTCTCAAGTGGTTATTGTGTAAGTGCTACAACTGTATCATTCAGAGATGCAATCAAAGCACAGCTTTATTTTTTGTCTCCCCTGGCCCCATGACATCGTGTAGTGGGGTTGTCTATCACTGCTCTTGCATGGAAAGTTTGAAAATGTCAAGGCTTTTTAGCCTCCCCTTAAGTGACAGTCCTTGGGTCCTGTTAAAAATACAAATAGCCTCAATTCAGAAATTAGAATGTCAGCTCCAAACAAGGGATTGTTCAGGTATCTCAATCTTTGTTCTTAAGAGAAAAACTTGAGATAAATTAAATTTAGCAAAGTTTAATTGAACAAAAGCAATTTGCTAATCAAGTAGCCCTCAAAAATGAAAGTTCATAGAGTTCTGCTCAGCAAGGTGGGCAGGCAGCATTTACAAACAGAAAATGGAAATGAGGTCCAGAAGCAGCTTGATTAGTCACAGGTGAGCAGTTGTCTTATTGGGGATGGGCTGATCAGTTGGCCACCTGGGATTGGCTGTAGCTTGGCTGCTGTAATTGGCTGAGACTCACCTCTTTAGTACAAAAAAAAAACCCCTAAGTTAGGTTGCAGTTTGTCATGTAGAGACTCAAATTAGGAGGCATCCTCCAAGCAAGTTTAGTTTAATTTAACATTATTTATAGGGAAACAACTGCCCCACCTCTTCCACACACACTCCTCACTCTTTTTCTTGTTAGTCCTTTTCTGGAGTTATAACTTCTTAGAGCTGTGCGAGTCATCTTTACCGGGGAAGTCTCTGGACCAGGACAGATGCCTGTCTAGGTATTCACTTGAGACTCCATCCTTCGCGCTTAGGAGTCTTACTTCTACCTCTGGGCTCTTGCTGCTGAGAACCTTCCATCCCTTTAGGTGGCCCTACTGGACAGCATCTAACATGAACTGTTTCATTTCATTTTACTTCCTACCATCTAGCCAACTAGAGGCTGGTTTAGCTTTCTCAGGAGAAGCCAGACACCAGTTCTTGCACCTGTAAATTTGAGCAAACATCAACCTCCCTTGTTATCTCCTGGAACCCTCCCTACTAGGTTGAGGTGAAGGGAGTGCACCCCAAAACTTCATCCCTTGGGGAGAGTAGCGACTTAAAGAACCGTAACAACTTGCTCCAAAAAAAAAAATTCACAAATCCTCTCCCTCTTTCCACTCTGACAGCTTTTTATGTAGCCTGTCTACAACTAAGTAAGGGGAAGCAGCATCATGAAAACAGTTTCCAAACATAGAGTGATCTGACTGACCCTCATATTGTTACCTAATTCTGTTGTGTTAGCACTTGGCTCAAATTCTGTATGAGTCCGTTCGCTGCAAGTTGAACTTGGACATATCAATATATTTTATGGTGAATTTTTAAGTTCACAATTTTGCTCCTCAATATTTCCTAACTTATTTTTTGCATTTCCTTAATTTTTTCTTCTTAAGAAAGAAGCCCATTTGGATAACATACCTTTTTACCTTCTTATTTTCTTTCTTTCTCTGCTCGTTCACTCATTGTTGTACTTTTCTCCTCCTTTAATACATTAGGCTTTTAAAAAATTGAATACTGTTCACTCAGCATTTTTTGTTCATTATTTTCTTCCTTTTTTTTTTTTTTAGACCTAGTCACACTCTGTTGCCAGGTTGGAATCTAGGGGCATGATCCCTGTAACCTCTACCTCCCGGGTTCAAGCAATTCTCGTGCTTCAGCCTCCCGAGTAGCTGGGACTACAGGCGCGAGCTACCACACCAGGATAATTTTTGTATTTTTAGTAGAGATGGGGTTTTACCATGTTGGCCAGGCTTGTCCTAAGCTCCTGACCTCAGATGATACACCCACCTCGGCCTCCCAAAGTGCTGAGATTACAGGTGTGAGCCACCATGCCCAGCCCATTATTTTCAACATAATAGATCTCTACCATACTGCCTTGTGAGTATTAAATAAGAATACCTGTAAAGCACTTAACACAATATCCAAGGTAGTAAATATCGGCAAAAAAGAAGAAAAGTCCCCACAAACATCTTATCTTCTAGTCAACTCAAGACTTCCTCTGCATGGACTTGAAATTCAGCTTCTGTTTAGATAATGGAGAGCTCATTGCTTAATAAGTTGTCCTAACTCATTATTAGCTCAAATTGTTAGGAAGTTCACACTGAAATTATAGTGATTTCATGATATGAACCTCCACTTCTCTGTACTTTACATGAAAAGGAAGCTCTGAGTTTGCCACTTCTTTTGTTAAAACTCTCCAAATCATGCCCAACCAACTCATAAGTGAGGGTCACAATCTTGACCCCAGCATTTAATACTCTTAACAATCAGGTCCTACCTTGCCATCCATCCTGGCTTTATTTCCTGGTATATCTCCACATAGCCCCATATTTCTGCCCACTTGGATCACTTCCTCTTCCTTGAGCTCTGATTTTATTTTTCTACTTGTGCACCTGTACTTATGATGTTTCATCTCCATTTAGCAAAATTTTGCCTATGTTAGTCATACGCCATCTCATTCCCCCTTCACCTATCGAATCCTACTATCTCAGAATTCCAGCTCAGAATGTCTCCATTCTCTGATTACCTAAGCCAAAAATGATATCTGACTTTGCATTCCTGTAGCAGAATATTTATACCACTCGTATTGCACTTTTAGTGTTTTATCTCACAGAATAGGCATTTGTATCAGTTGCAGGTTAGTTTCCCCAGGAAATAGACTCTGAGATGAAGATTTGCATGGAGGAAGTTTGCTGGAAAGTAGTCTCAGGGTCAACATCTGTGGAGGAATGAAGGAAGGACACTTGAGCAGAGGAGAAGTTGAACTGAGATGCAGTCACAAATATGGCCTCAACTGTTCCTACAGGGAGCCTTGAGGCTGGATTGGCCTGGTAAAGTTGTCCTAAATTGAGGCAAGCAGGCGTGCCTTTGTGACTCCTGTTTATTAGTCACTGGGTGTGGATCGTACCTGGGAGGAGGCATCATGCTGGACAACCCAGCTGTCGTCAGGCAAGGGCAAGTCCCAGAAAGAGGCTCAGCTGAGAATGCCAGCTGCCAGCCCTCCCAGAAGCTGAGGAAATGAAGAAGATGAGGAAATGAGAGTTCATTCCTGGATGGAGATCTAGGCAGCAAAACATGGGATACTACTACAGTCCAACTCTTGGCGTCACTGAGATCAATTTTCTTCGTAAAATAAACTTTGAGATCAACTCTTCTGGGATTCTGCTTTGGTCTCTGTTCCTAAAGGAAACATACAGGAGGAACATTAGTGAAATAAACTACAACCTTCACAGCTACAGCTAGTCTTGAGACTGTAACCAATACTTGTCATTCCTCTTTTCCCCTACCCATGCTGTTGTCCCCCTCTCCCTTTCCTAGCACCTGTTCTAATCTAGGTGGTTTACCTGGTGAGACAACCCAGACCTTCAACCCTCAAGGATCTGAGTCTTAGTCACTGGGCCCTCTTAGGCCATGGCTGCTGCAATTGTCTGTATACATTAAATTTGGACAAAGGAATATTACAGAATGCCTAAGATAGATGCCAAACATATTCTTCCCTGCCACATTCAGTACGTAGGTGCAGCCCTCAATGTCCTTCTGATTACTGGAGTCAATTACCCTTCCCGCATGATAACTCCTCTCCTTCCTGATAATCGATCAGCCTGAGGAAACTGAAATGCCTGGACAGGAACAACAGCTTTCAGTTTAAAGGAACTCTTCCTATGCTCTCTAGAAACCAGAAATTTTAAAGGTACAGAGTCCATATTTTTAGATTTAAAGTACTAATTCTTCAAGTGGGTTACTTGGAGTGATGGTAAATGGAAACACTCCAGCTTGGTTCCTGGAACCATGTCTACTACCTAACAGGGACACAGCACCATATGAGTATTGATTTAAAGCGTATACTGGAGGATGCTGCCTTCCAAGTTAGCACCTCAACTGATCCTTCAACAAACCTTTTTTATTGCAGTATCAGGCTAGAAGTGACTAGGTATTGTGGTAGGTGAGAGGCTAAGTGGATTCTATGGTAATGGACCCATTTCTGCAACTCCCTTGTCATAAAGTGGAGCCCATGATCTGATAGGATGTTATGTGAGATCTTGTATCAGTGGGTCGAACACTCTGTAAGCCCTTGTATGGTGATGCTTGCCTGAGGCCCTGCAGGTGGGACAGACAAACCTATACCCAGAGAGGAAGAGGACAGATGCAGTAAACTTGCCACCAAGTGACTGGCTGGTCTCCTTGAGGAATGGTGCTGATTCAGGGGCTCAACTTTGATCTCTGCTGCTAGCACGTTAGACATGGGGCAGCAGCAGTAGCTACATCAGCCTTGATGAGAGGAGCCCGTGCTGCTGGACCCATCCATACTTCATCGCTGCCATCAGGCTATTCTGTTCACGTGCCCTTTGTGCCAGCAATGGAATGGCTGTTGACACAGGCTGACTGACATCAACTGGCTGAGTCATTTTGTTTATGCAGTTAATGTCTATTCTGTTGTGGGTGTGCCTGGTTAGGTGTTAATATGTGGTATGAAGATCTTCACACTTTCTGCCCGCTCCCATAGTTCCAGCCACATCCCCCTTTCTCCAATCTGTCAATATTTCTTCTTCCAGGTTCTTGAGGGGTTTTCCAGTCATGTCACTTGCCGCTATCCATGAATTCCTGCATAGTCTAACACTGGAAATCATCTTTTCCACACTAGGTATATGATGAGATGCAACACTGAAGCTCTGCCTACTTGGGACGATTTCCCTCACTGCTCTCTTTCAGTCACCCCTGAGTGAGTCCATAGTGCAGCCTCACTTCACTTTTTTTTTTTTTTTTTTTTTTTGAGACAGAGTCTCCCTCTGTCATCCAGGCTGGAGTGCAGTGGTGTGATCTCAGCTCACTACAACCTCTGCCTCCCGGGGTCGAGTGATTCTCCTGCCTCAGCCTCCCCAGTAGTTGGGATTATAGGCACCTGCCACCATGCCCAGCTAATTTTTTGTATTTTTAGTAGAGATGAGGTTTTACCATGTTGGCCAGGCTGGTCTCGAACTCCTGACTTCAGGTAACCCACCCACCTCAGCTGCCCAAAGTACTGGGATTACAGACGTGAGCCACCGCACCCGGCGCACTTCATTTTTTACTTGCACCCATGCACTATCAGCTTGACCATCCACATATCAGACTTCCTCTTCCTACTTGTGTCAGTTATGATCCTCTGAGAAGCAGACACCAAGATGAGATTAGCTGTGCAAGAGGTGTGTTGGGGAAAATGCCTAAGCACAAGAAATGGGGGAGAGGGCTGGCGGAGGCTGGGAGAGCCATGAGACTGCAATGCAAGCCTAACTCCTGTGGAGGAGAGAGGAAAGGAAGGAAGAAGGTAGGGAACATCTCAGGTCGTAGTGCAGTTCTAAGAAAGTTTTGGCAAAGGCAATAAAGAGTCCTGGCTGGGCACAGTGGCTCACGCCTGTAATCCCAGCACTTTGAGAGGCCAAGATGGGTGGATCACCTGAGGTCAGGAGTTCCAGACAAGTCTGACCAACATGGTGAAACTCTTTCTACTAAAAATACAAAAATTAGCCAGGCGTGGTGGTGAGCACCCGTAATCTCAGCTACTCTGGAGGCTGAGGCAGGAAAATAGCTTGAACCCAGGAGGCGGAGGTTGCAGTGAGCTGAGATCATGCCACTGCACTCCTGGGTGATAAGAGTGAAACTTGTCTCAAAAAAAAAAAAAAAAGAGTCCTATAGCCAAAGTCATGCATCAGAAGAGTTTCCAGTTTTGTAGAAAGAGCCTGCCTTAGTATCCCCACCATACTCAATTATTAGCTGCGTAAGAATCACTGAGACTTCCTCACAACCTTAGCAAGAGTTGTAAAGTAGAAAGAAATATGATAAAGCAAAGGTGAGAAAACAAACCAAATGTCTGCTTTTAAACAATCTATTATTATTCACCACATTAAGAGATTAAGCCAGAAAACCCACATGCTCATCTTACAGAAAACATGTAAAATCCACACCCATTCATCATAAAAACTCATAACAAAGAGCAAGGAGTTTTTTAAAGTGATAAAAGTCATCTACCAAAAATCTACAGCAAGCATTCTAATGGTAAAATGCTAGAAGGTTTTTCTTAAAAATTATGAATCATGCATTTTTATCTCCACTTCTATTCAATGTTGTCCTGAAGTCCTAGGTAACACAGCAAGATAAGAAGGAAGGGGAAAGGGCTCTATAAGCATTGAAATTAAAGAAGCAGAATGTATTAAAAGTACATTAAGCACATTAAAAGTAATAGAGAAAACCGCAATTACTTTTGCACCAACGTGATAGTATTTGCAGATGTAATGATTACTTGCAAAGAGAAAAATCCCCCCCAAATATCTACATTAAAATTATAAAAACTACCAAGGGAGCAGAATAGAAAATCAACTGCGAAAATCAATTTTATTTCTATGTCTCAGCAAAAAAGAGCTTAGAGATGACATGTTAAAAGTTATCACTTACTAGCGAAAAGGCAAATTTGTTAGAAAAAACAATTTAAAAATGTGCAACATCTTTATGGATGGAATTATAAAATTTTTGGAGAGGCATTAAAGAATAGACAAATTTAATGTATTTACTGATAATGAGACTCAGAATCATGAGTATATCTGTTCTCTCCAAATTATCAATCTATTGATCCAACATAATTCTAATGAAACTTCAATTTTTTTCGTGAAACATAACAAGCTGACTTTTAAAAATTATATGGAACAGCAAAGGATCAAGGCAAGAGGCTTGTAAAACAAGAATTGGGCAGGGCAGAGGGAATCAAGAGTTTGTTCTACAAGATATTAGGATGTAATATGAAGCTACCATCACTAAGATGAGTAGTATAGGCTAAAGGGTAGACAAATAAATCAACAGAACATAATAGAGAACTAAAAACAATAGAGTACATTATATTAGCATGGGTAATCCCTGATTATGCTGCAATCACTAATAAAACCTGAAATAGCTTTACTTAATACAATAAAGGGTTAATTCTGTGTCAGTCCGTTTGGGCAGTTTTAACAAAAAATACCTTAAATGGGGTAGCTTATATAGAACAGAAATTTATTGCTCACAGTTCTGGAGGCTGGGAAGTTCAGGACAAAGCACAAGCTAATTCTTGTGTCTGGGGGAGGGACCACTTCCCCACAGAGAGGAATGTAAATTAGTACAGCCACTATGAAAAAATGTGTCCTGAGACTTTGCTGAAGTTGCTTATGAGCTTAAGGAGATTTGGGGCTGAAATGATGGGGTCTTCTAAATATACAATCATGTCGTCTGCAAATAGAGACAATTTGACTTCCTCTTTTCCTAATTGAATATGCTTTATTTCTTTTTCTTGCCTGACTGCCCTGGCCAGAACTTCCAATACTATGTTGAATAGGAGTGGTGAGAGAGGGGCATCCTTATCTTGTGCCAGTTTTTAAAGAAAATGCTTCCAGTTTTTGCCCATTCAGTATGCTACTGGCTGTGGTTTGTCATAAATAGCTCTTATTATTTTGAGATATGTTCCATTGATACCTAGTTTATTGAGACATTTTAGCATAAAGAGCTGTTGAATTTTGTCAAAGGCCTTCTCTGCATCTACTGAGATAATCATGTGGTTTTTGTCTTTGGTTCCGTTTATGTCATGGATTATGTTTATAGATTTGCATATGCTGAACCAGTCTTGTATCCCAGGAATTAAGCCGACTTGATTGTGATGAATAAGCTTTTTGATGTGCTGTTGGATTTGGCTTGCCAGTATTTTACTGAGGATTTTCACATCAATGTTCATTACGGATACTGGCCTGAAATTTTCTTTTTTAGCTGTGTATTTGCCAGGTTTTGGTATCAGGATGATGCTGTTTTCATAAAATGAGTTAGGGAGGATTCTCTCTTTTGTATTGTTTGGAATAGTTTCAGAAGGAATGGTACCAGCTCCTCTTTGCACCTCTGGTAGAATTCAGCTGTGAACTCGTCTGGTTCTGGACTTTTTTTGGTTGGTAGGCTACTAATTGCTTCCTCAATTTCAGACCATGTTATTGGTCTATTCAGGGGTTTGACTTCTTCTTGGTTTAGTCTTGGGAGGGTGTATGTGTCCAGGAATTTATCCATTTCTTTTAGATTTACTGGTTTATTTGCATAGAGGTGTTTATAGTATTCTCTGATGGTAGTTTGTATTTCTGTGGGATTGGTGGTGATATCCCCTTTATCATTTTTTATTGCATCTACTTGATTCTTCTCTCTTTTTTATTAGCCTGGCTAGTGGTCTGTCTATTTTGTTGATCTTTTCACCAGAGTTGAAATGAAGGAAAAAATGCTAAGGGCAGCCAGAGAGAAAGATCAGGTTACCCACAAAGGGAAGCCCATCAGACTCACAGCAGATTTCTCGGCAGAAACTCTGCAAGCCAGAAGAGGGTGGGGGCCAATATTCGACATCCTAAAAGAAAAGAATTTTCAACCCAGAATTTCATATCCAACCAAACTAAGCTTCATAAGTGAAGGAGAAACAAAATCCTTTATGGACAAGCAAATGCTGAGAGATTTTGTTACCACCAGGTCTGCCTTATAAGAGTTCCTGAAGGAAGCACTAAACATGGAAAGAAACAACCAGTACCAGCCACTACAAAAACATAACAAATTGTAAAGACCCTTGACACTATGAAGAAACTGCATCAATTAACAGGCAAAACAACCAGCTAGCATCAAAATGGTAGGATCAAATTCATATACAACAATATTAACCTTAAATGTAAATGGGTTAAATGCCCCAATCAAAAGACATAGACTGGTAAATTGGATAGAGTCAAGACCCATCAGTGTGCTGTATCCAGGAGACCCACCTCACGTGCAAAGACACACATATGCTCAAAATAAAGGGATGGAAGAAGATTTACCAAGCAAATGGAAAGCAAAAAAAGAAAAAAAAAAAAGCAGGGGTCGCAATCCTAGTCTCTGATAAAACAGACTTTAAAGCAACAAAGAGCAAAAGAGACAAAGAAGGGCATTACATAATAGTAAAGGGATCAATGCAACAAGAAGAGCTAACGATCTTAAATATATATGTACCCATTACAGGAGCACCCAGATACATAAAGCAAGTTCTTAATGACCTACAAAGAGACTTAAACTCCCATACAATAATAGTGGGAGATTTTAACACCCCACTGTCAATATTAGACAGATCAATGAGACAGAAAATTAACAATGATATTCAGGACTTGAACTCAGATCTGGACCAAGCAAAACTAATAGACATCTACAGAACTCTCCACCCCAAATCAACAAAATATACATTCCTCTCAGCACTACATTGCACTTATTCTAAAACTGACCACATAATTGGAAGTAAAATACTCCTCAACAAATGCAAAAGAACAGAAATCATAACAAACAGTCTTTCAGACCACAATGCAATCAAATTAGAACTCAGGATTAAGAAACTCACTCAATACCACACAAATAACATGGAAACTGAACAACCTGCTCCTGAATGACTACTGGATAAATAATGAAATGAAGGCAGAAATAAAGATGTTCTTTGAAACCAATGAGAATGAAGACACAATGTTACCAGAATCTCTGGGACACATCCAAAGCAGTGTTTAGAGGGAAATTTATAGCACTAGATGCCCACAAAGAAACAAGGAAAGATGTAAAATTGACACCCTAACGTCACGATTAAAAGAACTAGAGGAGCAAGATCAAACAAATTCAAAAGCTAGCAGAAGACAATAAATAACTAAGAGCAGAGCAGACTTGAGGGAGATGAGACAGAAAAACCCTTCAAAAAATCAGTGAATCCAGGAGCTGGTTTTTTTGAGAAGACACACCTATTCTTAAGCACGTACAACACTCTCACGCATTCCCATTGGCAAAAGCTCAGGCACCAGGTCTCAATGCAGCCGCACAGAAGACTGGGTAATATAGTTTTTCTGTGTGCCCAGGAAGAGGCATTGGTATGATGAACCAGTATTTTCTCTGCCAAACAGTATGGAAACTTCATATATGACAAAATTGACATAGTGGTTCCCTGGGGAAAATATTGATGATGTAAAACATCATCATAATAAGTGATGCTGAGAAGAAAAGAAGTCTATTTCTTCTTTACACTGCCAAATAATTTTCAATTGAATTAAAAATGTAAGTCAGAAAGACAGAAGAAATATATGAGAGTATCTTTATATCTCAGATATTTAGAAAGACATCTTAACCCACACCTGGAAGGAAATGATTTCCAAAAAGCACATCATCAGGAAAGAGAAAAGACAAATTATACACTACTAGAAAATGTTTGCAATACATATGACTGACAAGAAATTAGTATTTAAAATATATAAAGAAATTATACAAATGAACAATTATAAAAATACAAGTATATTAGAAAAAAATGGGCAAGTGATCTGAATAAACATAACTCATAAGCAAAAATACAAATGGCCAATAATCAAATATAAACAACTCCACTACATTAGCAAGTCAGAAAATGAAAATTAAAATCACAAGAAGATTTCATTTCATAACAATTTGATTAGAAAAGTTAAAAAGTCAGAGAGCATCTGGTGTTGGCAAGGAGGAAGAAAAATAGGAAATCTTTTCCACTACTACCGGTAATATAAATTGATACAAAAAACTTGAGGACTGATATGACACTATCCTATGAAATTAAAACTGTGCATATCCCATGAAATGGTAATTCCACTTGCAGGAAAATGCTTTCACATGTGAACTACGGCTAGATACTCCAACACAAATGATAATCTTGAGAATACAATATTGAGTGAAGAAAAACAAGATTCAGAAGAATATATATAATATACCTTTTTATAAAGCTGAATCAAGCAAATCTAAGGGTATTGTTTCAGAATCCACACATACACGTGTTTAAAACTCCATGCTATAAAGAAAAACAAGGGAATGAGCAAAAGTAAAAATTTAAGGTAGAGGATACCTTTGTGGATGTGGTAAGAGAGTGGGGCAGAGAAGAACATATAAAGATCTTCAGGCTGCCAAGGAAATTGGACTTTTTAAGTGGGGTGATGGGTTCACAGGCATTCATTTTATTATATAACAACCTAGGATCAGCATAAAAATTCCCTTCTGCATCAAATATTTAATTTTTAAAATTAAAACACACACACGCATGCACAAGAGAAAAGAAAGAAGTAAGTAATCTGTAAACTGACCCCCCAGTCAAGAGAGCTGTTGATTTTGTAATTGCTTAGGAGCAGAAAGACTGACAGTGTATGTTCTCTTTTTACACTGAGTCAGTAGTGAGATCCTCTGTCTTAATCATATTTTAAATTTTGTTTCCCTTTTGCAATTACCTAAAAGCACCTCACAGTATAATGTATTCCACTGTTACTCTTTATTTCATATCAAAATCCTGTTTTATTTTTTTTCCCCAGTGGCCAGGTTTTATCTGCTCTTCCTAGAACCTCTAGGCAAGTTCAAGTTCTACAGAATCTTACTACAACATATGAGGTAATTTTTTCCCACTTTATGTTTGTATTGGTTTCATTTTGTATAAGCACTGGGTGTTGAGTTCCCTCCTGTTGTTGTCTGGCTTATATGTATCTAGCATGGACTCTTCTCATAGCCTTCTCTCCCTTCTCATAATCAAATGACTTTGTTGGTTCCCCCAAATCAAAACTTCTCCATTGTGCTATTGGCTTTCCAGCCAATTTTATAATAGTACTTTGGGACTGAAAATGTGCACTTAGAAAGATGCTATGGTAGCAGAAATTACATTTATAAACAAAGCCTTACTTATAAAACAGTGGTTCTTAACCAAGGAGACACCAAAAACATAGGGTACATTAATTAAAATTCTCACCAAGGTACCCATCTTGACGTAATGTCTAAGATGTAGAAAATTGACAAGAATTACAGAATATTAATGTCAGTGGAAGCCCATCTAGAACAGCTGCGGCCGTGACACCAGCTGCAGTGGGGGAGGCACAGCCGGGGCTGTGTGCTCCACGAAGCCAGCAGAAGCCAGGCTCTGTGCAGTGGCTGGACCCCACGCTCGCTCACTCACATACCCCTCGCCGCTCTGCTCGCTCTTGGCAGAAATGGGATCCAAGCCAGCAGCATAAGATGAGCGCAGCCTTCTAGGCTGAGTGGGCTCAGCAGGCCTGAGCAAAACTTAGGCAAAGGCACTACTGACCACAGAAGTTTCTGCTGGTGAAGTGATACCCCGAGATCCCATAACAATATCATGGTAGAAAATTAATGGCTCCTTGTTTGTTAGTGTTTTCCAAGAAGCAGAGGTCAAGACCAGACTAGAGGAGCAAGCGATGAGGGGGAATGCTGTTGGAGGATAGAGGTGGGAGCTGGAGAAGGCAGGGAGCATCATCAGACCATGATGTGGCTCTGACACCTGTGCAGAAAGGAGGATTTTGTGTGGAGAATCTCAGACTGAAGGACAGTTCCAAGGAAGGCTGGGCTAGATCAGTCTCAGTGGTGAGTCCTTAAGCCAGTTATCTGTTATGGGAGCCCCATGTCTGGCAAGAATGGGCCTGCATTAACACTTCCACAGGGCTCAGTTACTGGCTGGCTGCAGCCCAGAGACCACATGGTCTCAGCTTCTGGTGGGTTCCCAGGGAAGCCACTGGGAACACCAGTCAACTGTGCTTTTCTCAACAGAAAAGCTGAGTGGTGCATATTTACGACTACCACATCGTGGTAAAGAGGAAATACTACAAGAGGAAGCAACTGAGATTTAGAATTTGAGTTCTTGTTCTGTCACTTCTAGATGTATGATTTTAGAAATTAGCTATGAGCCTTATTCTTCACCTGAACAATGAAAATAATAGCTATGAGCCTACATTCTTCCCCTGAACAATGCAAATAATAACACCTGCCTAGTTTATATAAAAGTGTTATAATTATCAGAGGAAATGAGATGAAAGTGCTTTGAAACAGTATATTAGAGAAAAAATGTAAATCTTATTGAAAGCCATTGCCCAAAGTCCATAAATAGATTTTTTTTTAAACAAAGGAACAAGGATATGATGATAATTACAAGAACATGACATTTTTATTAAATAAAATCAGTTTAATCAACTTTCTTCCTAGACAAAATTTCGTTTTTCTTTCAAGTATCTAATGTACACATCCAATTTTATAACTAAGTCATGAATATTATCATTCATTCATTGTCTCATCAAGTATTTATTGGTTATGTTGTATGTTCCAGGGCCTTTTTAAGCAACTAGAGCTATAGAAAGGAATTTTAAAAGCTTACTGCAAAATAAGTGTTTACATTACCATGTGTGGATGGGTACCAGCACCAGAGACGGTCCTTTTCATGCTCCTTATAGATACAACTTTCATGGCTCTAGCTACAGATGAGAATGATGTGAACAACTCTTTTTTAATTTTATCAATTTTGTCCCTTAAACTGTAGATTGTTCTCTGGCAACCGGTAACAGCTGAACTTATTGAGAAGAAAAAACAAGTCCATTTTTTTGTAAATGCATCTGATGTAGACAATGTGAAAACCCATTTAAATGAGAGCGGAATTCCGTCCAGGTAGGCACCATTCAATACATATCGAGTAGTTGCATTTGACTAGGGTATGGTATAACTGCTTCCTGGAAAAATAAAATGTATTAACCATGGCAGCATAGAAGTCTCTGACTGTACTTAACAGACTGGTAATAAAGCCCAGGGTCCAGCTCTGTGATCTTGGGTAAGTGGTTTAACCCCACATGACCTTGGTCCCTTATCTAAAATGCAGGTTAGACTCAATGATTGGTAAAGACTCTCAGAGTTCTTTTCTCTGGCGACTCTGTACCCAGACTCAGGAAGCAAAATTGCCATTTGCCTTGGTAGGCTTTGTGATATCTTCTGAAAAAGCAGCTGCTGGAGGGGATTTAGGTTCTGCCAATTCTTCACAAAGACAGTGACCACTTCTGAATGTCTGGCTTTTAAAAAGTGTAAGAGGTGGTTGGACTCTGCAGAGATCCCAGGTTAGAGTCTGGCACTGCCGCTTACCATCTATATGACCCTGGAGGAATTGTTCACTTCTCTGTTTCCAAGTTTTGTAAATTAAGTGTAAAAACAGCACACACACTGTAGGTTATAAATGATTTCCTTTTCTTAAAAAGTGTATCTGGTGCAATTTCTGCTCAGAGTCTAGCCTTCTTCCTCATGGAGTTTCCTGTCCAATATCTCCTCTCCATTTCCACTCCCCAACTGCCAGTACCTTCCTAGTGGCCTGGCCCCTTCCTCGAGACCAGGCTCCTTTTTGTGTATCAATGGGTGGCCTCTGGATAATAGGCTATGTCAATTATTAGTAATATATTATAGAGCATACTATAGGTGTGTACTGTTTTCCAGGAACTGTGCTGAACCTTTCTATTAACTGATATTGTATCAATTAATCTTTATTTAACCCTGTGAAGTAGATGCAATCCCCATTATATAGATGAAAAAATTATCCTTACTTATAAAGGAATTTTTCAGGGTAAATCAGAAAGAACATGGCAGAATTAGGAGTTGAGCTTAGATCTTTCTGATGTCAACGCTGTGGCTTTTATTTATTGTCCTAAATAAAAGTAAAGAACCCTTTATTAGTATGACAGCTAACTTTTAACTTGTCCATCTCAGGTGACAGAATGCCTTAATTCAGTTAAAATGTTTGCCTGGTTAACAAATGTGGTACTCTGAAGAGAAATTGAATGAGATGCCTTTCCTGTACTTCCCTTTTCCTGTTCTTTTCTTTGTTTCCACAGAACATCTGGTGCAGGTCAATGTGGGGGGTGGGGGGAGAAAAAGCTTTTCTGCTGCATCTTCCTCTTTAACTGAAAACAGTATAATACAGTGTTATTCTGGATTGAAGAAAGGTACATTAATCCATATGTTCATATAAAAGACACTGAAGAATCACCACTGAGTCATATTGGTCATGGTGGGAAAAGGTGGTTTTTTTGGAGGTCCCAAAATACACCTCTTAAGAGCTAGTTTTTCTCCAGTGCCCATCTAGGCTCTACTGACAGGGTCTGTCAATCAGTTGATCACAATGTGAGATGTCATGCTTTTACCTTGATGAAATGTTTATTAGGTTTCTTAGTGATTTTTTTCTTCATGCTCACCTGCTGGGCCTGCAATGGGCCATGTAGGAAGGTCCACCCTCTGCTTGGAAACCGGCTCACTCTCTGTTTCATCACCTAGTGTCTTGCTGGCAGACGTGGAAGATCTTATTGAACAGCAGATTTCCAACGACACAGTCAGCCCCCGAGCCTCCTCATCGTACTATGAGCAGTATCACTCACTAAATGAAGTAAGCCGTCACACAGCTCTTCAGAGCTACTATTTTCATTCAATCAGCATTGCCATTTCAACCAGAGGAATATCCAAGAATCATAATTGGTGGAGGACGGTAAAAAAAAAAAAATCACACTTAGGTTAATTATATGATGGTCATTCATTTTTTTGGTAGATATCTTCCCTTGGAAGATTACATCATATTTGGTAAACTGTAGTATGTTTGTCTGTAGCTAAGAGTATCTCTAACTGTTGGGAGTAACACTT
Source organism: Ateles fusciceps (assembly GCA_036589455.1). Classification (NCBI taxonomy): domain Eukaryota; kingdom Metazoa; phylum Chordata; class Mammalia; order Primates; family Atelidae; genus Ateles; species Ateles fusciceps. The sequence goes on along the minus strand of JAZHEH010000304.1, from coordinate 688,846 downwards.
TATGCTATGGAACAACAGAAACTAAAGAACAGGGGCTTTTAATTAAAACCGCCACCAAAAAATTACCAGTCTAGTTAATCATGTCTCTTTGGACTGTTATCCTAATTTTACTATTACTAATTGCCAGATTAGCTCACTTAATTGAAGGAATATATTCACTTATATTTAATACACTATAACTAATTGTATTTTATTCCTCTTAGAAGGAAGCTATTTAAACTAATAATAATAATAATAATAATAATGCCTGTGTTTTAATCTTTAAGAAACTGGATATGTTTTTCTCTCAGTACTTACGGGTTCCACTCCTTCTAGAGGGAACTTGTGTAAGATGTTGACGTACAGGTAGGACCTCATCAAGCTTTCACATAATCCACTAAAAGCCATTTCCCTATATTTGTTAGTTGAAAGAATAAATTCCTTGCAGGACTTTCTTTTTTATATGGTATTCTCCAAGTAGTAAAAATACCTTGATGCCCTTTTATAAGAGTATGCTGCTATATTGCCTAATATAACTATTTTTGTCATCTTTGACAAGGTGCCCAGAAACTATTAGGGACCATATCCTATTTTTAAGACATCTAAGATTTAGGTAATGAGAATCAATTTTATGTATATAATCTTTAAAAGCATCTGTTCTTTCCCAGTTAATTAAACCAGAAGTCAGTATGCTTCTAGAATATGTGCCTGATTGATTGAGGGGGTCTTACAATTTAAAAAGGGGTCTTATCCCCTTTTTAAAAATCTCTCCTACATCTGTACAACTTAGACTACCTCTCTCCAGCATCCATCAGCAGGACTGCATGAGCAAACTTGATGCAGACAGCCTCCATAGGTGGGATTTGCGAAATACAGAAGGTGAAACTGTCACTGCTGTGATAAGTTTGGTGGGGGAGAGAGGAATGCCATAAAGAGAAGTATTTTTAAATGTTTGTAAACCATATTTTAATTATTTTCTTCAAAAAAGTTGTTTTCTTACCATATCTTCAGGAAAAAGTTGGAATGACACAGAAGGAAAAAGTAAGGACATGGCTCTATTAGTTTGCTAGGGCTATGGTAATGAAATACCACAGACTGTATAGCTGAAATCACAGAAATTTATTTTCTCATGATTCTAGAGGCTAGAAGATGAAGATGTCAGTAGGTTTGGTTTCTACTGAGGCCTCTTTCCTCAGCTTGCAGGTAGTTGCCATCTCACAGTGTTTCATTCCTCAGATGGCCTTTTCTTTCCTTTTTTTTTTTTTTTTTTTTTTGAGACAGAGTCTCAGTCTGTCACCCAGGCTGGAGTGCAATGGCAACCTGTCTGCCTCCTAGGTTCAAGCAATTCTCCTGCCTCAGCCTCCAAAGTAGCTGGAACTTAGAGGCACATGCCACCACGCCCAGCTAATTTTTTGTATTTTTACTAGAGAGGATTTCACCATGTTGGCCAAGCTGGTCTTGAACTCCTGAGCTCAAGTGATCTGCCCACCTTGGCCTCCCAAAGTGCTGGGATTGCAGGCGTGAGCCACCACGCCCAGCCTCATATGGCCTTTTGTTTGTGCATGTACATCCCTAGTGTCTCTCTCTGTATATCCTAATCCCCTCTTCCTATCAGGACACCAGTCAGATTGGATTAGTGCCCACTCTAAGGGCCTCAGGTTGATTAGATCATCTCTTTAAAGGCCCTATCTCCAAATACAGTCACTTTCTAATCTACTGGGAGTTAGGGATTCAACACATGAACTGGAGAAAGGGGTAGAAAATTAGTCCTTAACTATGATATTGTAGAAAATATCTTGTACTTCTCTCTCTACCCCCACCCCTATTATTTTCTAAGAGGTTCATAGGAACCATAACAATTTTGCTCTCGGAAAATTCCTCTAAGTGCTTCTCTCCCCTTGGATCAGTGGTCTCTCCATCAGCCCTCCCTACAATATGGCCTGGTGGGCAACAGAGGTTATTTTGTTATTGATTCACACCAGGAGACCTTAAATAATCCAGTGTAGGGAGAAAGAAACAAATGGTCAAAAATTACTTCTTAGAAGAAACGGCAAAGAAAAGAGTTCTTCAAAAGATGTTATGTTATCTCAGCTTAGTTTGAGAAATGAATAAAGTTAAACTGCCTTCATATTACTCATCCTCCCCTGTTAGAGGAAATCTACTGAAGTATCAATGCATACATTAATTTTTTGTGGTAGCTGTCTCAGATGTATTTATGCCTAGATGAGTAACACGGGAAATGGAGTTTCAGTGAGGAAATTGCTGATGGTTACATTTCTGACACCCCAGACACTGATAGGGTCAGTACGTGATGGCAGGTGGGCCTTCCAGGAGCCCTTAATTCTTAGCACGGGGACAACCACCCACACCTACCACTCCTGCTGGTTATGCTGTCTCAGAGAACCCAAGGATAAATGGTGCTCCAGTTTTTACCAGCTAGGATTGCTATTTGAAATCACCTCTAGAAAAGTTCCCAGAGATAAGCCAAGTGTTAATTGTTTCCAATTCAGAAAGCATCAGAGTTTAAGAATGGACCCTGGAAAGTCAGTCCACATTAAAACATAACCCAGTTCAATCCCAGCAACACTTGCTTTGAAGTGGGTGCTAACCTAAAGTCATATGTATATATATATATATATATATATATATATATATATTTTTTTTTTTTTTTTTTTGCTTTTTCCTTCCTCTGTTATCTTAACAGAACCTCAAATATAACTGGACTTCCACCCAGGAGAGAGGTCCAGAATCAAATTACTTCTTGGGGGGGGGATAACTGGGTTTGTCTGTTTGTTTTTCCTCCAGATTGTCCCCATCTTTGCCTCTCATCATTCTGTCAATCTGACTGTGCTTGCGCAGGTCTTTAGTGGGAGACAATGATGCTTCCATTATCCCGCATAAAGATGGTGCTCAGGGCTCCCTTCATCTTGAAAAGTGCATTTTTAAAAAGGTTCCAAATAAAAGTGAATTTTTGAACGAATGATAATGAGAATTTCATACACGGGGCAGTGACTCAATGTGATGACTTTAAAAATAACTTTCAGTTTTAAACTTTAAAAATAACTTTCAATTTAAAGATTAACTTTTTTTTTTACCTTGTTATAAGTTTCTTAGCACTTTTTCACTTTCTCAAAACCTTGACACTTATCAAAACTTTAATTTTATTAATTTCCCTAAACAGCAGAAGAAACACCCTGCCCTAAGTGCTTTAGCTCCTCATGCATTCCACATACAGAGGTTTTACAGGAATCTCTTTTCTCCGAAGAAATTGTCTGCTTCCTCTGGTCAGGGAAATGCTTTGAATTTGCTTTGTGACTAACCTCTGGTTTCCATTTTGCTAGATCTATTCTTGGATAGAACTTATAACAGAGAGGCATCCTGATATGCTTAAAAAAATCCATATTGGATCCTCGTATGAGAAGTATCCACTTTATGTTTTAAAGGTATGTTGTGGGGAAAGTCATGGATCTTTCAATGTGAGGGGGAGGGATTAATTCTCCAGTGGTGCTTGTTAAAACTTGAATTTCTTTTCTTTGAGCTCTGAAAATATTTCAATTACAAGTGTTCCTCAACTTTAATATCTGGCTATTTAGGGGTTGATTATTTCCTTTAAAGTTTTTCCCACTAATAATATAGTCTTGTCCTGGTCTATATGTCCTAATCTCTTCCTACAAGGACACCAGTCAGACTGGATTAGTACCCAGCCTAAGGGCCTCATGTTAACTTAATCACCTCTTTAAAGGCCCTATCTACAAATACAGTCTGCAGGGGTTAAGGCTTCAGTTCTAGATGAACCCCAGTTCTAGAATTAACTCTGTCCGTTACGTGACATTAGATAAGCCATTTAACATTTCCATAAAATGAAGGAAGTGATGTTTATTTTTTTAAGTCCCTGTTTTATTTTGTTAGTGGATAAACACTGGTGTAGCTTTTTGTTGTTAATTTCTAAAAATTTATACATAATAATTGTACATGTTTCTGGGATACACGTGATTTTTTTTCTCCCTCCCTCCCCCACATGCGATATTTTGATACATGCATACAGTGTGTAATGATCAAATCAGGGTATTTGGGATAGCCATCACCTTAAACATTTATCATTTTTTTGTGTTGGGAACATTTTAAGTCCGTCTTCTATTTTGAAATATACAATAAATTATTGTTGACTCTAGTCACCCTACTGTGCTATACTGCACACTAGAACTTGTTCCTTCTACCTAACTATATTTTTGTACCCACTAAACCAGCCTCTCTTTATCCCCCCTTTCCCAGCCTCTGGTAATCACAATTCTACTCTCTACCTCTGTGAGATCAACTTTTTCCACTCCCATACCAGAGAGAACACGTGATATTTGTCTTTCTGTGCATAGCTATTTCACTTAACATAATGACCTCCAGTTCATCCATGTTGCTGCAAATGATAGGATTTTATTCTTTTTATGGTTGAATAATATTCCATGTGTATATGTACCACCCTTTTTTATCCATTCATCTGTTGATGAACACTTGAGTTGGTTCTATATCCTGACTATTGCAAATAGTGCTGTAATAAACATGGGAGTGCAGATATCTCTTTTATATAGTGATTTCCTTTCTTTTTGATTCATACTCAATAGTAGGACTACTGGCTTATATGGTAGTTCCATTTTTAGTTTTCTGAGGAACCTCCACACTGTTTTTCTTTCCTTTTTTTTTTTTTAATTGTACTTTAAGTTCTAGGATACATGTGCAGAACGTGCAGGTTTGTTATATAGGTATACACATGCCATGGTGGTTTGCTGCGCCCATCAACCCGTCATCTACATTAGGTATTTCCCTTAATGCTATTCCTCCCCTAGCCCCTCACCCCTGACAGGCCCCAGTATGTGATGTTCCCCTCTCTGTGTCCATGTGTTCTCATCATTCAACTCCCACTTATAAGTGAGAACATGTGGTGTTTGGTTTTCTGTTTCTGTGTTAGTTTGCTGAGAATGATGGTTTCAAGCTTCATCCATCTCCCTGCAAAGGATATGAACTCATATTTTTTGTGGCTGCATAGTATTCCATGGTGTATATTTGCCACATTTTCTTTATCCAATCTATCATTGATGGGCATTTGGGTTGGTTCCAAGTCTTTGCTATTACGAAAAGTGCCACAATAAACATATGTGTGCTGTGTCTTTATAGTAGCATGATTTATAATCCTTTGGATATATATCCAGTAATGGGATTGCTGGGTCAAATGGAATTTTCTATTTCTAGATCCTTGAGGAATCACCACACTGTCTTCCACAATGGTTGAACTAATTTACACTCCCACCAACAGTGTAAAACCTTCCCTATTTCTCCACATCCTTTCCAGCATCTGTTGTTTACTGACTTTTTAATAATCACCATTCTAACTGGCATGAGATGGTATCTCAATGTGGTTTTGATTTTCATTTATCTAATGACCAGTGATGATAAGCTTTTTTCATATGTTTGTTGGATACATAAATGTCTTTTTTTGAGAAGTGTCTGTTCATATCCTTTGCCCATTTTTTGATGGGGTCATTTGTTTTTTCTCTTGTAAATTTCCCTGTAGATTCTGCTTATTAGCCTTTTGTCAGATGGATAGATTGCAAAAATTTTCTCCCATTATGTAGGTTGCCTGTTCATTCTGATGATAGTTTCTTTTGCTGTGCAGAAGCTCCTTCATTTAATTAGATCCCATTTGTCAATTTTGCCTTTTAGTGCCATTATTTTTGGTGTTTTAGTCATGATGTCTTTGGCCACACATATATCCTGAATAGTATTGCCTAGGTTTTCTTCTAGGGTTTTTATGGTTTTAGGTCTTACATTTAAGTCTTCAATCCATCTTGAGTTAATTTTTGTATAAGGTATATGGTATAAGGAAGGGATCCAATTTCAGTTTTCTGCATATGGCTAGCCAGTTTTCCCAATACCATTTATTAAATAGGGAATCCTTTCCCCACTGCTTGATATTGTCAGGTTTGTCAAAGATCAGATAGTTGTAGATATGTGGCATTATTTCTGAGGCCTCTGTTCTGTTCCATTGGTCTATATTTCTGTTTTGGTACCAGTACCATGGTTTTGGTTACTGTAGCCTTGTAGTATAGGTTGAAATCAGGTAGCATGATGCCTCCAGCTTTATTCTTTTTGCTTAGGATTGTCTCGGCTATGTGGGCTCTTTTTGGTTCCATACAAAATTTAAATAGTTTTTTCTAATTCTATGAAGAAAACCAATGGTAGTTTGACCGGCATAGCATTGAATCTATACATTACTTTGGACAGTATGGCCATTTTCACAATATTGATTCTTCCTATCCATGAGCATGGAACGTTTTTCCATTTGTTTGTGTCCTCTCTTATTTCCTTGAGCAGTGGTTTGTAGTTCTCCTTGAAGAAGTCCTTCAAATCCCTTGTAAGTTGTATTCCTAGGTATTTTATTCTGTTTGTAGCAATTGTGAATGGGAGTTCACTCATGATTTGGCTCGTTTGTCTATTATTGGTGTATAGGAATGCTTGTGATTTTTGCACACTGATTTTAAACTGAACAACTTGCTTCTGAATGACTACTTGGTAAATAATGAAATTAATGGCAGAAATAAATAAGTTCTTTGAAACCAATGAGAACAAAGATACAATGTATCAGAATCTCTGGGACACAGCTAAAGCAGTGTTTAGAGGAAAATTTATAGCACTAAATGCCCACAGGAGAAAGCAGGAAATATCTAAAATCAACACCTTAACATCACAATTAAAAGAGCTAGAGAAGCAAGAGCAAACAAATTCAAAAACTAGCGGAAGACAAGAAATAACTTAGATCAGAGCAGAACTGAAGAAGATAGAAACAAGAAAAATCCTTCAAAAAATCAGTGAATCCAGGAAGCTGGTTTCTTGAAAAGATTAACAGAATAGATAGACCGCTAGCCAGACTAATAAAGAGAGAGAAGAATCAAATAGACACAATAAAAACTGATAGAGGGGGAGATCACCACTGATCTCACAGAAACACAAACTACCATCAGAGAATACTATAAACACCTCTATGCAAATAAACTAGAAACCCTAGAAGAAATGGATACATTCCTGGACACATACATCCTCCTAAGACTAAACCAAGAAGTCAAATCCCTGAATAGACCAATAACAAGTTCTGAAATTGAGGCAGTAATTAATAGCCTACGACCCAAAAAAAGCCCAGGACCAGATGGATTCACAGCCAAATTATACTACACGTACAAAGAGGAGCTGGTACCATTCCTCCTGAAATGATTCCAAACAATAGAAAAAGAGGGACTACTCCCTAACTCATTTTATGAGGCCAGCATCATCCTGATACCAAAACTTGGCAGAGATATAACAAAAAGAGAAAATTTCAGGCCAACATCCCTGATGAACACTGATGCGAATATCCTTCAATAAAATGCTGGCAAACCAACTTCAGCTGCACATCAAAAAGCTTATCCACCACAATCAAGTTGGCTTCATCCTGGGCACACAAGGCTGGTTTAACATATGCAAATCAATAAACTTAATCTATCACATAAACAGAACCAATGACAAAAACCACATGATTATCTGAATAGATGCAGAAAAGGCCTTTGATAAAATTCAACACCACTTCATGCTAAAAACTCTCAATAGACTAGGTATCGATAGAACGTATCTCAAAATAATAAGAGCTCTTTATGACCAACCCACAGTGAATATCATACTAAATGGGCAAAAACTGGAAGCATTCCCTTTGAAAATCTTTGAAATAGTGTTCATTGAAACAGCCACAAAACAAGAATGTCCTCTCTCACCACTCCTATTGAACATAGTATTGGAAGTTCTGGCCAGGGCAATTAGGCAAGAGAAAGAAATAAAGGATATTCAAATAGAAAGAGAGGAAGTCAAATTGTCTCTGTTTGCAGGTGACGCGATTGTATATTTAGAAAACCCCATCGTCTCAGTCCCAAATCTCCTTAAGCTGATAAGCAACTTCAGCAAAGTCTCAGGACTGTTTTTCATAGTGGCTGTACTAATTTACATTCCTACCAACAGTATACAAGGGTTCCCCTTTCTCCACATCCTCTCCAGCATTTGTAATTGCCTGTCTTTTGGATAAAAGCCATTTAAACTGGGATGAAATGATATTGCATTGTGGTTTTAATTCACATTTCCCTGATGATTAGTGATGCTGAGCATTTTTTCATATATCTATTGGCCATTTGTGTGTCTTCTTTTGAGAAATGTCAATTCAGAATCATTTCACATTTTTAAAATTGGATTATTTGTTTTTTCCTTTTGAATTGTTTGAGTTCCTTATATATTCTGGTTACTAAGTCCTTGTTGGATGGATAGTTTGCACATATTTTCTCCCATTTTTTAATTTTCACTCTGTTGTTTCTTTTGCTGTGCAGAAGCAAGTTTTCAGCTTGACGTAATTCCCTTTAACTATTTTTGCTTTTGTTGACTGTGCTTTTGAGGTCTTAACCAAAAAACCTTTGCTGAGAACAATGTCCTGAATTGTTTTCCCAATGTTTTCTTCTAGTAGTTTTATAGTTTTAGGTCTTACATTTAAGTCTAATCTGTTTTTAGTTGATTTTATATATATATAGTGAGAGATAGGGATTTAGTTTGAATTTTATGATAAAAATTTTCTTAGCACCATTTATTGACAAGACTATCCTTTTCTCAATGTATGTTCTTGGTGCCTTTGTTGAAAATGAGTTGACTGTAAATCTGTAGATTTATTTCTGGGTTCTCTATTGTAATCCATTGGTCTATGTGTCTGCTTTTATGCCAGTACCATGCTGTTTTAGTACTGTAGCTTTGCTTTTTCTGTATAGCATTACTTTGGCTTTTCAAGATCTTTTGTGGCTCCATATGAATTTTAGAATTCTTTTTCCTCTTTCTATGAAGAGTGAATTGGTATTGACAGGAATTGCACTAAGTCTGCAGATTGCATTGGGTAGTATGGACATTTTAACAATATTAGTTCTTAAACCCATGAACATGAGGTATCTTTTCATTTTTTTATGTGTGTTCTCTTTAATTTCTTTCATCAGTGTTTTATTATCTTCATTGTAGGTCTTCCACTTCTTTGGTTAGATTTATTCCACTTTTTTTTTTTGGTCATTGTTAAATGGTATTTCTTTTTTGATTTTTCTTTCAGGTTGCTTGCTGTTATTGTATATAAATGCTGCTGATTTTGTGTGTCGATTTTATAACCTGCAATTTTACTCAATTTATCAGCTATAACAGTTTTTTGGTGGAGACTAGGTTTTTCTAAATATAAGATCATGTCATCTACAACCACGGATAATTTGATTTTTCCCTTCCAATTTAGATGACTTTTATTTCTTTCTCTAACCTGTTTGCTCTGGTTAGTACTTCCTGGTACAGCTTTTAAAACTAAAGTCAGAACTAAACAACAAATCCTAGTGAAGGACAAACAGCAGGACAAGGCTGAAGTCCTATACAGTAGGGTTAACAAGATGGTTTCTTCTCTAATAGCCAACCATTTGGTTATTTATTTTCAGTTGCAAAATGTTATGGAAGAGAAGTTGATTAATCTACCTTGATTGGAAGTCTTCTCTCTTGAATAAATTGACCTTTGTAAAGGTCAGTGAACACAGCCACAGCCAATTGTTTTCAGAACTAGAAAACAATTCTATAGTTCTGTTTTTTACCTCTCTCTCTCTCTTAAAAAAAATTAAAAAACAGCTCTGGAAAAAAAATGTAGTCACTAAAAATGTACATTTGATTTAGTAACATATAATTTATGCATAGTATCCCAACATCATCTAAATTGTGATAGGTGAGCCTCTTCAGTCATGCAAAGATAAGACTTTGGGTTAGGACTTCTCAATTTTAATCTGTCATTTATAAGAACTTGCAGTGCAAACTCAAGGCAGACATATGAAATGTTGGGTCCTCTTGGTCATTGAGTTGGTCAATCAGATTGGATCCATGTATCATGGCATATCCTCCCATTACATTTGCTTTCAGCCATGCTGTATGTAGTCCTTGCAACATGTATATCTGGAACCGGTCCATGTTGAAAAGTCATGCATTCTGGATGGTTTGGTCCCACTCTGACTTGATCAAGGATGTGCATATAATGTGAGTCTCTGAGATTTTGCCAACTTTTCGGTGTCAGAACCAGTGCCAAGAAAATTGGTCTAGGACTTAGAAAGGTCAAGTAAAGCAACGAATCCAGACAACTTAGGATTTTCTTTACATTGAGTAGAATAAGCTAGGTAATTCTCTTTGACTATGCAATTTGATCACTAGTGGCCAATGCCATTGGGCTTTCTCACTTACTATCTTATTAAATATTGCTAGCTCCAAGTTAGGAAAAAAACCTCCCGGAGTGGTACAGATGGCAATCTAAATACGTCTTTCTTCTTCTTGTTCTGGAATTACAAGTCTACATATTTATTTGATTTTACAACACTCTTCTCCCTTTCCTCTATACTAGTGGTCCCCAACCCCTGGGCTGCAGACAGGTACCAGTCCACGGCCTGTTAGGAATGAGGCCACACAACAGGAGATGAGTGGCCAGCGAGGAAGCATTACCACCTGAGCAATGCCTCCTGTCAGATCAGCAGCAGCATTAGATTCTCATAGGAGCACAAACTCTATTGTGAACCGTGCATGCAAAGGATCTAGGATGCACACTCCTTACGAGAATCTAATGCCTGATGATCCGAGGTGGAAGAGTTTTATCCCCAAAACCTTGATTCTACCCCACCTCTGTCCCATCCATGGAAAAACTGTCTTCCATGAAACTGGTCCCTGGTGCCAAAAAGGTCGGGGACCACTGTGCTATACCCTAAATTGTGTTGTAGCTGACTTTTAAAGGCATTAAGATTAATTTTGGAGGTGTTCATAATTATTCTAAAGACATCAAAGGCTGTCATTGAGGAAAGGTTGACAATTCTTATGCCAGAGTTAGCAGCTTGTATCAGCCCACCACTCTGGAAATAAAACCTCTGTCTCTGGATTTGCTGGTAATCAGTTTGTGAGAAGTTAGAGGTGTGCTTCTTTTTGTGTGGAATAAAAAAATAATCTACACCAAAATAAATAAATAAATAAAATGCACTCAGAGGAAAATGATGAAGGAGTTTCTGCTCCCGGTATGTCTCCACACCTCCCAGGGAAGGTTGCCGTCCAACTCACACCCATTTACCTCGAAATGAAGCATGAAGATACAGCCCAAAGCATTAGTTCTCTGGTCTCTACTTCTAAACTTCCACATGCAGTTCTGACATGTGCTGGGTCTAGCCCCGCAGGGTGTAGTGGGTGTTCTTTTGTGTGAGGAGATGATAGACTGTAGAAAAGAAAGAGACAAGGACACAGAGGTAAGAGAAGAATTCAGCTGGGCTTGGGGGACCACTGCTACCAGAAGGGTGGAGTCCAGTAGTGGCCCCGAATGCCTGGACACACTGATATTTATTGTACAGAGGCAGAGGGGCAGGGTCGGAGAGTGACTCATCTGACATGATTGGGATTGGTAGGGGTCAAGCGAATCACATTCTTATAATACGGGGGCCACGTGGGTACAGTTCAGGGGGCTACTTGGGTATAGTACAGAGGGCCCCTCCCTCTCAGGTAGCCGCTGCAAGGAGGGAAGGCACATACGTCAGTATCTTTCCATGCACTTATCAGAGAGATCAAAGGGTAGGATTCCTCTATTCTTACTGCTCACAGCCTCTGAGAATTTACAAGGGAGCATCGGGTGAGAAAGTGGAACATAAAGGTGAACAAGGATGGTGACCATCGGAGCACAGCACCACGGAGAGGTGTTTAAGCCCCTGGATGTCTGTGGGCCGGCCTGGCTAGTGTCAGACCTTCCTCAAGAGCCAGCAGAGCAGAGTTTTCTCTGAACTCCCCAGCGAGAGGGAAACTCCCCTCTCACCTCCTGATCACTTCTCACAATGTCCCTTCAGTTCCGAATTATATTTCACCTGATTATGTCTATACTATAAGACTAAAATGTTCCTACGCTAAAGCCAAGATTAATAGAGAATGATGTAAAAAGATTGATTATATAATTGATTATGTGATTGAATCTAATATCTATTTGGTGTCATTTCTATAACTAAGTAATCAGTAAATATATTATTGCTATAAGGAAGTAATCAGTACATCTATTTGGTATCATTGCTACATCTAAGTAATCAGTTATTTATTATGCTGGGACAGATTGTGCCTTCAGTCTCTTGCCGTGGCACCTGGGCAACTTTCTTCCCACAGACATGACTGCATAATTGTAGGAGGATAAACCATTTTAAATCAAACAGTCCTGGCTTCAAACTTCAGTTTCAATTCACACTAGCTTTGCTACCTTATCTAGTGTCCCTTAATCTCGCCAGTGTTTAAATTTCCCTTGATAATTTTCAAAGAAATGCAGAACAATGTGTATCTAAGAGATTTGCTGATACTATTAAATATAAGCACTAGATAAATGAAAGTTATTATCCTGAAGCTTATTGTTATCGTTTTTGCTACTTTTGCGGTTTTTTTGAGCAGGTTTCTGGAAAAGAACAAACAGCCAAAAATGCCATATGGATTGACTGTGGAATCCATGCCAGAGAATGGATCTCTCCTGCTTTCTGCTTGTGGTTCATAGACCATGTAAGTATTCACATTCCCTTAACCACATTTCTCAATATGGTGCCCAAGATCACCTGTGTCAGACTCAACTGGGATGTTTATTAAAATGCATTTTCCCAGGTCACATTATGAACTGTAGATTATGAATCTACAGTTTTTCACAAGTTTCCCAAGTGACTTTTATGCACTAGTAAGTTGAAGAACATGACTTCAAGCATTTAAATCACCCAAAATATTGTTGGTCTTTTTTACATTTCTGCCTGGAGCTAAACAGTGGAAAATGATTAAGAAATAGCATATTGATTATAATATGTTTACTAAGTAGAAGAAAGGACTGAAAGAGTTATCTAAGTTGCAGCCAAATTAGTTTATCTTTTGGTTTTAATTATCCAGACATCTTTGCCATTTCTGCCCTTGAAAATTGAACATAAAGCACAACATTACAAGGGGGAAACAGAATATGTTTTCCCATATGTCATAATAGGGAATTTTGTCCCTGAAGAAAAGTTTTGCTTCAAAAAAGCCATATATAAGACAAATTGTATGTCAGAAAAGTAAAAGATATAATGACTATTAACCTCCCTGATAAATGAAAACAGTAAAAATTATGCTTCAAATCCTATAAAATGGGCATATATGTTCTCTGTACTGATTTCTACAAAGAGTCACTGCCACTGGAAAAATAACTCAAAATATGTGTCCTTCTGATAATGGTTGTTGTAGTCTTTGCATTCACAGATACACAGTAACAGCATAGATGAGTGAGGAAATTAAGAGATTGGCACTTATTAAGTACATCAAGGTAAAACTGTTTCTGCCTTTGCTGGACCTTCACAAATGCCACATCCCTATTTGTCTTCATTCACTGTGACAATATCTTCCATCCTCCATCACCCATGGATGGCAGCTGCAGCCTCCCTGAGTCTACTGGAAATTTCCGACCACCATTGGTACTACCTTGTCCAAATAAGGATGGTTCCAACTCACCAGACACTTGACACAGCCCAGTCACATGACGATCTGGAACCTTTCCCAAGTTGAGTAATTTGGTTGTTTTATGTAGTGAAGGGAGCAGCAGTTAACAGAGAGGTAAAGGTACAAAGTAGGAGAGTAAGAATATTTATTTTTCATTCAATCACTGAACATGAGAAGGGCCAAGAAGGAACCTTGATTCATATTGACTCTAATTTATATTAGTGAGGTTGTCCCTAATTACTGCCCTTCTTACCCTAACACCTCTGCCCTCCTAGTAGACATCCTACCTTTTACCCCACCCACTTACTGAATCTTTGTAAGATTAAATTCTTTAATCTATAGATATTTATAAATTGACAATGATGTTTCAGATCCTGGAAATACAAGGAGGAATAAAATATAGCTCAAGGATCTTATAGCTCAGTATTTTGCTCCAACAATGTGAACCTAATTTTTGTAGCCCGAAGAAACATAATCAATAAGGTCTTTTTCAATGGACATTTAAACTCCATTCTTGCCTGCCTAAAACTAATTCAGATCATCTGACTCTCTTAGTGCTTCAAAGCACTGGAGGAGGGAAAGTAAAATAAAATATTTATCTTTCAAAAATTGTGTAGGTAGGTTTTATATTCAAAAGCTGACGCACCCAAAGGCAAATTGAAATCTTAGCTTTTAAGTCTTTCGATCTTTTCTATAACTCAGTAAGGATTTCAAAAATCTTATAGTCTAGTCTCAGACGAAATCCACTACAGTACACTTTGAGAAGCATGAGGCCAGTCATATCTTTCTAAGCCTCTTGTTCATATACTCCCAGAAGATCTAAATCTAGCCACCTGCAAAGGCAGAGCTGAGACTGATTTGTGCATGATTGCACCACCAAGCCAAAATCCAGCACAGGGGCTGGCACATCGTAGGGCTCAGTGAATATGTGTGAACCATCACAACTTGCCAAGTACTTTTTCTGCCAGATGGCTTTTCTCACTGCTAACCTCCTGCCAAACCTCTGCCCTAGAAAACTCTTGTCTAATTGCACACAGAGTTAGAGCTCTACAACTTCTCAGACTTCACAGAATTCTCTCGGCCCCTCCTCACCACAGCTGACACATGACTTAAGGACACTGCTTCTTGGTGGCTCCTTCAAGTAAAGGGGCTGCTCTTTCTTTCATATCACCATGTGCTGAGAGGCCTGGAGGAGTGGATCAGCATTCTCCTGTCCTGATACTACCATTGATCCTTCTCTTCTCAGAAACTTACATAATCTGGTTGCACTGTTACGTTTTCTATTGCTGTCTTGCGTTGACCTTCAGATAATTTCCTGGTACCCAGTTCATGATTCTTTATTCTCCTCCAACTCTTGCCATCATTCTGAGTGAATTCAAAGTCCATATGTGAGAGTCACCTCACAACATATCATCACAGTTCCTTATTCCCTGTTCTACTAAACTCATCTCAACTCCTCTTCAGCAAATTTCTCCAGCAGCTATCCTCTGGATCTCAGAAATAATGTTTGCTAATCCTTAGACCCAGAATATGGCCATGGACAGCAACAAGAAAGGTTAGAAGAAGTCATCTTGCAAAGCAACTTCTTGATTTCATGTCTTCTTTCACTTCTCACCCCTACTATGACTGCTTTTTTTTTCAAATTTAGTAAATTATTTCCAGTTCCTACATAGATCTACATCCTTTTAATTTACCAGCCCTTTTCTAGGAACTCTTTCTTCACTAATTGGTCCCATCACAAATTCATCTAAACCTCAATTTCTTGCCCTTTTGACCTGCTCTTCTGGAGTTCCAACCCCAAACACTCCACAGAATTAACCATCCTTTTTCTGAGCCACCTTGTACATCTTGCCATTGTTTATTATCACACTTACGTTAGTAGCATTGAATTGCTGCTTTTCCCTTTCCAACTTATCACTTCTATTAGCTTTTTGAAGGCAGAGACCATCTCTAAAGTAATTTTTTTTTTCCCATAACCTGGTATATTGTTTGGTCAACATAATTGAGCTCAATATACCTTGTAGAATTATAAATTTAAATTAACGTTGCAGGTTTGGGCTGACATACAATTTTGAGTTCCAGAGGGTATCTAATCAGTACCTACTGTTGGGATAAATACTTTATTGCCATTGGCTATGGTTCAAATTATACATACATATATAGAGACTGGAGTAAAAACTGAGACTGATAGCTCTTTGATATATTTCTAATGGTAATGAAAATGACATTTTGTTTTAAAATCTTCCCTTCATGTGTCTTATGTGTTTTTTTCAGCAACCCTATTAACTGACCTATATGTCTTTATGTACGAGTTTATTATCTGTTACATGGTTATTGGTTAATTCCTAGGTAGGAATTGTTGTTGTTGTTGTTGTTTAGGGCCACATTGAAGGCAAAGCTTGAGTGCACCCCAGGCAAAGTGAGAGGAAGACCTGAGTGATCACTGACCACAGGCCAGCTGAAGGGAATCAATCCTACCCTCTCATCACTCACTCAGTCTTACACTTTTCTCCATTGCCCTTTATTCTCATCTTTTTTTTTTTCTTTTATACAGATGTTTCTCAACTTATGGTGGGATTATGTCACAATAAATCACCACAACGGAAAATATTTTAAGTAAAAAATGCATTTAATACACCTAATCTACCAAATATCATAACTTAACCTTCCTTAAATGTGCTCAGAACACTTACATTAGTCTACAGTAGGTGAAAATCATCTAACACAAAGTCTGTTTTATAAAAAATTGCTGAATATCCCATATCATTTATTAAATGCTGCACTAAAATTGAAAAATGGAATGGTGGCATGGGTACTCAAAGTATGGTTTCTATTGAATATGCATTGCTTTTGTGTTACTGTAAATTCAAAAAACCATAAGTGAAACCATTATACATTGTGGATCATCTCTGGTAGAACAGGATTTCAATTATTTTACTTGCCATGCTGGTAACATACCTTCAACAAATATTTATTTATTGTCTTTTGTGTGACAGACAAAATTTCTTCAGCCATTTTGGAAAACAATGTGGAATTCCTCAAGATTAAGTATAGAGTTACCATACGACCCAGCAATTCCACTCCTAGGTGTATACCCAAGACAATTGAACACATATGTTTACAAATGATTATAGCAATATCATCATAATAGTCAAAAAGTGGAAACAACTCAAATTTCCATCAACTTATGAGTAGAAAAACAAAATGTGGTATATTCATGCAATGAACCATCAATCAGCAATAAAAAGGAATGAAGTGTTGATTCATGCTACAACATAGATGAATCTTGAAAATACTACGCTAAGTAAAAGAAACCAGACACAAAATGCCACATATATTATTCCGTTTATATGACATGTCCAGAATGCGCAAATCCACAGAGATAGAAAGTTCATTAGTGATTGCCAGAGGCTTGGGGAAGTGGCAGGAGGGAAACGGGTGTGAGTTCTAGTGAGCATAGGCATGGGGATTTTTTATGATGAAATGTTCCAAAAATCAGATATTCATAATGGTTGCACAACTCTATGAATACACTAAAACCTGCTGAATTTCATACATTAAAATGGTGAATTTCTGAAATGTAAATTACATCTCAATAAGCTATTAAAGAAAAAATGGGCACCCCTTTCTTTGAGATTGTAGCTATAGGAGTGGCTTGACACACAGCACAGACTATATTTCAGCCCTCACTCACTCCTTCTGCCTGGATTCCTACCTATTAGGTAAAGAAATAGGTAACATTGTTCTGGGCCTAACACTGGTCATCTCTCAGAGCCTAACCTTTTGCAGAAAGATTCTTATCCAGCCAGAGGTAAAGGTAGGAAGGAAATTTAAAAAGTGAAGCAGAAGAAACCCATCATGCTACATCTATTAAAAGTTTGGCCCATGTTGTAGAAATGAGAATGAGAAATCCTTTATCATTTGCCTTATTATTTTGAAAGGAACAGGCTCTCCTAATATTTTTCTAAAATGGTGAAGTTTGTAAAAGGCTTGTTTTTGTCAATAATGAAAAAGACATTTCTTAACAATATCTTCTGAGTAAACTTTGAGGCAACAAACAATTGTATACCAAATTAAATATTTAACATAATTAAATGTGAATTAAATTAAAATATAGCAATGTTGCCACAAATGAAGATTTTAAACCAAAAGCTTAGTCCTAGATGAAATGATTTGACCAGCTAAAATTTGTCTTTATAGTTCTCCTGCCGGTACATTTTGTCATTTTGGGGCAAACTTCTCAGTCGCCAAATCTGGATGCCATTGGATCGCATCGTAATATGTGCTGCTAAGCTGGGTGACTCTGAAGTAGAGAGGAACAAGTTTGAGATTATGTCTGTTAGGAATTCATAGTCAGTACTTAGGAAAATCTACCCCAGTTCTAAAGCTAGATGGTCAAATGCTCGGGAAACACACTCAAGTCTAGCAAAACTTGAGCTCCACAAGTTCTAAGGACAATGTAGCAAATATCATGTAATCACATCTGGGGATAAAACAAGATAGGTAGTTTAAGCTCTGATGAGCATGAATTACGGAAAAAGGAACTAAACTACAGTGATGAGTTATGACTACTCCTCACTACTAGTGATGAGAGGGTGGGACTGATTCCCATCAGCTGGCCTGTGGTCAATGATTACTCAGCTCTTCCTCTCAATTTTGCTCACTTTAGGTTTTTGTTTTCTTAAGTCCTCATAGTGGGCTCTATGGCTTTAATAAAAAGTCAATTTTATTTCTTACGGCAAATTTAGAAAGCTAATGGTTTGATTTTTCTGTCTTCATTAACTAGGAAGACTGTACCACGTGCAAGGCATTTATCACCACTTCATAACAGAGTGCGCTAAGTTCAGTTCGAGGAATTAGCATTCTTTCTGAAAGTTAAATTTGCAAATCTAAACTTGCCAAATGACTTAAATAATAATAATTAAAAAAAGAAACTAAGTTCAGAAGAACTTGAGACATCTAATTAGACATATTTGGTTTAATTTGCAGATAACTCGATTCTATGGGACAGTAAGCGAATATACCAATCTTCTGAGGCACATGGATTTCTATGTTATGCCGGTGGTTAATGTGGATGGTTATGACTACACATGGAAAAAGGTAGGAGAAAAGGCAAAGAAGACAAATCATGCTCTCCTTGGGGACACAGGATGTACAGGTTGAATTATTCATAGAATTCTGGATCTAGGCACAATGGCTTTATTATTAAACATTTTTCTTAACTTTTGTGGAAAATGTCAAATATATATAAAAGTGCACATAATTGTATAGTAATCTTCTATCTACCCATTACAGAGCCTCAACAACTCATGACCAACTCATGGCCAGTCTTGTTGCATCTGTCTTCTCTCTACCCACTTCTAACTTACTCATTTTATTTTGAAGTAAATCATAGGTACCATATCATTTCATCAATAAATATTTTAGTATGAATTTCTAAAAAAGGAACTCTGAAAAAAATAACTATAGTACAATTATATTTTAAAAATTAACCGTTTCTGAATATCATAAAATATTGTCAGTCCTTCCAAATGTATCATAACTTTTTTTTTTTTTGAGATGGAGTCTCGCTCTGTCACCTAGGCTGGAGTGCAGTGGCATGATCTCAACCCACTGCAACCTCAGCATCCCCGATTCAAGTGATTCTCCTGCCTCAGTCTCCTGAGTAGCTGGGACTACAGGTGCGCACCACCATACTCGGCTAAATTTTTGCATTTTTAGTAGAGATGGGGTTTCACCATGTTGGTCAGGCTGGTCTCAAATCCTGACCTTGTGATCCGCCTGCCTGAGTCTCCCAAAGTGCTGGGATTACAGGCGTGAGCCACCACACCCAGCCTGTATCATAACTTTTTTAAAAGTATGTTTCTTTGATTCCAGATCCAAATAAGGATCTTATGTTATGACTGGTTTATATGTCTTTTAATTCTATTTTAATCCATGGACTCCCATTCCATCTTTTGCTCTTTCTCTCTTTCTATTTTTTTTCCATGCAATTTATTTGTCAAAGAAAAGAGTTTCCCATTATCGGGATTTGCTAATTGCATTGCTATCTTGTAGTTTAACATACTCTTCTGTATTTTCTGGTTAATCAATGTCGTGATTCATGTAAAATTATTCAAGCAATATGAAATACTGTGCTTTCTAATTTAAAGAGGGGCACACAGAAACATAGCTAGGTATATATAAGTTTAGAAAAACCTACTTGAGTAGCACATATAACCACTAAGAGAAATAAAATTAGTTGGAATGATTGCAAACATGGAATTACACATGAATTATTTCATGTAGGAGGTAATTTATGCAGAAGAGATGGAAATGACACAGGAGATTGATGAGAAAGTCATCTCTGGTGAGAGGAATACTGTAACTGAAAAGTTTGTAAGTGGAGGTGGGCAAATGTCAAACTAAGTAAATGAGAATTACCTAGCATAATGCCTAACACAAATTTGGTGTCCAATAATTGGTCATATCTGTAAACTGATAATAAAGTATATTTACACCTTAACCTGAATCACAGTAGAATTCAGTCACCCTTTAGATTTCCAACTTCCCAACTGTTCTTTGCATCGTCACCCTATTATTAATTCCTGCGGTTTGAGAACTTAATATCCCCAGGACCTACTGTTGCCACTGAACCACAGGCCTGGGAGTGGTAGCAGCCTGGGAGGCTTGGCAGAGGGTTGGTAAGAGTAGGAGAAAAGGGTGCTACATCATCCCAAACTCAGAACTTAAATGAAGTCTGTGCAACTCTTTACATGACCAAACTTTCCCAGTTTTACCCCAAGAACCCAATAGGCAATTTGCTTTATATTTAAAAACCAGAGCAAATCAGTACAATCGAAGAAGCCGTCAGACTAGAGGTGTCTTCACATCTCCACCTTTTCTAGCTCTGAAAGGGGAGTGGTGAATTAACCTAAAGAGAACATTTTAACTCGTGACTCAGTGTTGAGTTGAGATACAAAGTTATTTTGCTTTTCTTCGAAAGAGCTCAAAATGACCCTGTGAGTAAAATTAATGTAAAGGATACAAGACTAAACAAGAAGGCTAATAAGCAGCCTAGTGGAACGAAATGAAATCTTTATTTGCATGTCAAAATTGATCAAATATTACCATTTTGTTTGGTTCAACTAAAACAGTCTGAATGGATGTGGTTGAAACCCAGATAGCAATGGGGGCCGTGCAAAGGAATACTGCAATGACAGTGATGTGATGAAGCCATGCAAGGTATGGGATTGAAGGAGAGAAAGGCAACTCTGGCTGCCTGGTCTTTCAAATGTGTGTCTTTCCTTGGGTCCTGAACGTGGCCACCCACGTTGTCTGTTTGTATTTTGTTTATGTAGAATCGAATGTGGAGAAGAACCGGTCTTATTACGCGAACAATCGTTGCATCGGAACAGACCTGAATAGGAACTTTGCTTCCAAACACTGGTGTGGTAGGTTGTTGGCTTTATTTCTTGCTGTCTCTTCACTGAAAGGGTGATGTTCACACAGAGAGAGGCCCATTAATTCAAACTAAATACAGAGCTGGCCTATCTGAATCAGGGAATAATTTAAATAACAAACACTTAGGTAAATATAATGCTACGAAGGTTGACCAGAGTCAGCAAATCACTCTGGCCTCTCCTTTCTCCTGTTTCCCCATCTTTAAAATAAGAACGTTGAATCGGTTCTTTAAGAGCCCTTCCAGCTTCAAAATTCTAAAATCTATTATCCTGGAATAATAAAGAAGTAACAGTTAAAGATCCTATTTTAATGAACGAAAACATTCATCATTAGACTTTCAAAGACCTGGGATGGGGGAGACCTCTCTTTTTTTTTTTTTTTTTTTTGAGACAAAGTCTTGCTCTGTTGACCAGGCTGGAGTGCAATGGCACAATTTTGGCTCACTGCAGCCTCCACCTCCCAGGTTCAAGTGATTTTCGTGCCTCAGTCTCAAGTAGCTGGGATTAGAGGCATGCGCCACCATGCCTGGCTAATTTTTTTTGTATTTTTGGTAGAGAGGGATTTTCACCATGTTGGCCAGACTGGTCTTGAACTCTTGATCTCAAAGTGATCCGCCTGCCTTGACCTCTCAAAGTGCTGGGATTACAGGCGTAAGCCACCGTGTGTGGCCTTCTTTTTATTTTTCTTGAAGTAGTCACTTCAGCGTTTAAAGTAAATGTGACTTCCATCATATTTCTATTAAACAACACTGGTCTGAGAATTCATATTAGGGCACCACTTCTCAATTCAATGGTTATGTCCTCCCAGACTTCCATCCCCAATATATAATCTATATTCTCTAGAATTATATACTACATAAAAGGGCAGGAATATTCAAAGGTGATCAAACTATCAAAAATGGTTTATTCAATCACATTATTGGTTAAAAATGAAATACTTGGGAAGAACTTAGGTGTTCAGCACACTTCCTCTCAGGGAAACAAATGTTTAACAAACATTAATGTTGTGTTTATATAATAACAGGAAGAAAGCAGAATGAGCTTAAATAAGAAAAGTAGGCTCTGTAACGATAGTGAGTAGCCCATGGAACCCTGAGGCAGGGATGCAGCTAGATTCAGAAACCGACAGGAACTGGGCCTGGGGCCCTAGAGAGGCTCAGCGAATCTCTCCTCTCCCCTTCTCCTCTCTGTGGTGCACACTGGCTTCCTTCAGGTCTCAGTTCACATGATGATGATGATGATGATGATGATGATGAACAGCGACAGTTATGAAACACATACATGCTACATGCCAGGCCCACTGTGCAAAGCACTTTGTATGAACTAGCTCATTTAATCCTTATTCAATCTGCATTTAATATATAATTCTTAAAAATTTGCAGATAAGGAAATTGAGATACAGATAGATTTTTAAAATCAGCCCAACGCCGTATAGCTAATAAATGGTAAAATCAAGATTTAGAATCAAGTAATTGGGTGCTTAATAACATGCTGTATAGCCTCTTAGTCTGAAGAATGGTTATCACCAAGAATATCCAGATTGCATATCCTAAAATAACAATATTTACTTCATAGGGTTGTTGTAAGAATTAAATGAGATGTGGCAAAAATCTTAGCAGAGTTCCTGATGTACAGTATGTGCTCCGCAGGTGTCAGATGATAGCATTACTATTCTTACTGTCTGTTCAAGACAGCAGCTAGACTGAGACTAGACTCTTAGTATTGATTTCAAGTTATCCTTGAAGGGATTCAGACTGGCAAAGCACAAGAATCAGATTGAATCCTGAGTTCTCAACTGTTTCCAGGAGGGAATAATCTCTTGTGGCAGATGCAGCTTGATGGGGTTTCACTTTTGTGAATTAGGGACAGAGGGGGAAGTGTTGGAAGGCAGGGTATTATCTGAAGTGATGTGAACTATAATCTATCAAAGGAATGAATGAACGTTACTCTGGCAACAAATACCACCATCCCATTTTATTTGCTAAACCACTTTAACAAGTTAAAAGTAGCACTGAAGGCGGACTTACATATTCTGAGTTCTGAAGTGAGGCTTTTCTTTTATGGGCGATATTAATGGGTAGCTTTAAAATTACAAATATCAGAAAAACTAAATTTACAGTGGATTATGGAAAAGCGGGTTTATTTTTTCTCACATAACCAGAAGTCTGGAAACAGAGCTGGCATCTCTGAGACTCTCTTAGCACTTTCTCAAGGCTGCAAGGGAGACAGGTGCTGGGAATGACTGTTAGAAGGTCAGCTATGTGGGCAGATAAGTATTTGACTTCAAAAGAAACATAAACAACACTTAGTGGAAATATGCTCTTTACAGAGCCCTACCTAATCCATTCATCTAAAAATGCTGCAACATAGATATTAGAAGAATAGATTACCTGGGAAACCACAGATTAAAATAGTATATGCATTCCCTCATAATTTCACCTTATCAATTTCTCTACAGAGGAAGGTGCATCCAGTTTCTCATGCTCGGAAGTCTACTGTGGACTTTATCCTGAGTCAGAACCAGAAGTGATGGCGGTGGCTAGTTTCTTGAGAAGAAATATCAACCGCATTAAAGCATACATCAGCATGCATTCATACTCCCAGCATATAGCGTTTCCATATTCCTATAATCGAAGCAAAACCAAAGACCATGAGGAACTGGTAAGTGCTACTTAATTATTTTTCTCATTAGCATTTTGGAAATAAAATAATACTTAGTTGAAATCAAAAACCATGGGAAAAATTCTGTCCTCTAGAAGGCAAATGATAGATGTTTTAAATCATGGTGTGATTCTGTTGAGTCACCCTGGGTCAGTGGTCGCTAAGGGAATGTAAACAATGTACTTTGCTCTAACAACATGCACTTTATTCTAACAACGGGCTCCCTAAGAAAATGTCAGACAAATTCCTGGGAGGTTAGGAAGGAACGACTCCACTTGACTTGATCTGCATGCGAAGCCACATAAGCAAGGACGAGAGTATGGAATCATGCAACAGCTTGTGGTCACTAGCTTCCTACAACAGCCCACCACAGATTAAGTCTCAACACAGCACTCATTGCTTTGGTATTAGCAGTAGGAATTGTTTATGCCCTGACTTCCCTGACCCTCAGGGTTTTGGTCCTATTAAAGCACCTCCAATTTTAGCATTGAGGCAAGAGTCTGTCTTTTGGAACATAATGAACAATACAGGAAGTTCAAAGAGGACTCTCATAATCTGCTGCTACTCCCTTAGGACTTTTTAGTCCCAGATACTGTATGTTTGGGTTCATGGCAAAAGATACAAGGATTCTTGAAGGATTGTAGCTAGGCTTCAACAAATCCTCATCCCAGACGCTCTTCAGATAGTGAAAGTGTTATAGCAACAGTCCCATTCTTGGGCGGGGACTAAGTTTTAGGTAGTAGCTTGTTTCTTAGCAACTCATTTTTTTTTTCTGGCTGTCTTAACAGAATAAAATATAGTCACATTTCAGGAGCTAGCAATTGCTGATGAAAAATATTAAGATTATTTCCATTTGCTGAAAATAGCCCATTTAGAAATAAATATACTTGATACTTGAGCATTTTTCTTCTCAAGGGAAAACTCTTAAGGAAAGCACCTTTTAAAAATATCTTTACAGAATTAAAAGGAAATGTATCATGATTTGGGAAGTAGAATTAGTCTAATTATGCTTTTTTTTCATTACTGTCAGCACACATATTTGTTAAAGCCATTACGTGTAAAATACCTTGTCAGTGGTTGTTTAAAGAAGCATTAGGTAAAATCCTGCCCTTTAAGAGAATGTGTTATGGTTAGGGAGCTCAACCATTAGCAAATGTTACAAATAGCTGTACTCTAAGGTGACATAGAGTAACTACTAAGTAAGTGGGGTACAACTCACTTCTGACTAGAATAGCAAGGGATGGCTTCATTAATGCATTCAGAGGGAAATGCTGAGATAAGCGAGGAGATAAAGTAGTTCCTGTCCTTGAGGAATTTACGATCTATTAAGGGGGGGGGGAAAAACCAAGGAATAATAAAGTGCTGTTGATGTCAAAGATTAGATACATTTTAGACAGGCATTGAAAGAGGATTTCTTTAGGCAGACAGGGAAGGGAGGACCTTCCAAGCAGAGAAGATGGTGTTCCCCATAAGAGGCTGTAAAAGTGGAGGGTGATACCATCAGAAAGTAGATGAGGTTGGCTTGCGAAGGGGTGTGAATGTCAGATAAATTTGTATTTCATTATGTAGACAATGGGGTTCCATTAAAATGTATTTTTTGAACAAAGAAATGGCATAAAATAATATCCACTGATAAATCTCTGAGTTTTTCAAGAGGGTGACAGTGTATATACCATGATGCTAGTTCCAATTTCACAAAAGTTCCAGGTAGGTGAGAACTTCAGAATAGATTTTTGTAAACTAGAACAAAATGCAGTCAAATGGGGGTCTTTGTTATTATCCTGCTCCATACCAGAGTCATAATCTTTTTAGATTTGATAAGTCTGTGAAAGTCATTAGACCTTTTACACAAGAAGAAAACAGAAGTTGTGAGAAGGATAAGAAGTGAATCATGCATGCGTTAGGTGTATGTGTGTGTTTAGAGATGCTGGATTTAAAGTTTGCTGATAATTTTGTTCAGAAATGGAGTACCTCTAAGCCTTTGAAATGTAGTTATACTTCACTTTCCATAATAAATGAATTCCCAAAAAGGCATGTGAGAATTTTTTTCTGCAAATTAAAATTTTAATATATTGGAATAGTTTATGTTTAAAGCCACCCAATTGTGATTGCCACAAAGTGCACATTTTTAAGTTAATTTGTTCATCTTATTAATTCGCCTTTTGGATGAATCTAGATTTTCTACATGTACACTTTGATTCAATTAATGTATGACTGTTTTTCAGAAACTTCTACCTGTCCTGTTTCAGAGCTGCACATTAACTGAAATTCCATGTCTTCTTGCTTCCAGTCTCTAGTAGCCAGTGAAGCAGTTCGTGCTATTGCGAAAACTAATAAAAATACCATATATACACATGGCAGTGGCTCCGAAACCTTATGTAAGTATTTCTTCTTATGATCTTAAAGAACTTTGAGCTGCTAAAGAAATCTGTGTGATCTGTTTTTCTTTGTGTATTTAATTTTTCCAAATTAAATAGGGTCATATGTAATACATTTGAATTGTAATAATTAGGAACAGAAACATAATCGCTATGACAGTGCTGAACAAAGCTATATAAATAAATGAGTTACTGGCCGGGCGCAGTGGCTCACGCCTGCAATCCCAGCACTTTGGGAGGCCGAGGGGGGAGGATCACTTAAGGTCAGGAGTTTGAGACCAGCCTGACTAACATGGTGAAACCCCGTCTCTACTAAAAATACAAAATTAGCTGGGCATGGTAGCGCGTGCCTGTAATCATAGCTACTCAGGAGACTAAGGCAGAAGAATCGTTTGAACCCAGGATGTGCAGGTTGCAGTGAGCCGAGATCACGCGACTGCACTCCAGCCTGGGCAATAAGAGCAAAACTCCATCTCAAAAAAATAAATAAATAAAAATAAAATAAATGAGTTACTAAAAAGAAGCCAAAATGCTATTTAATAAATTATATTTATCACAATAGAGTAGGAATTACAGAATTGGCATCATAGTAATGAGTGAAGCAGAAAAGTTCATAAAACTTTTGTATGATTCCCAGGGCCACCACGGAAGGTTGTGCAGGTTGTATACTACACTAACCTAGGGCATCCCATTTGCATCAAGCGTTTTTTAGTGTTAGCCTGTCCCCCAAGACTATAGGTCATAACACATTATAGTTGATTGTCTTTAATATACATTACACAGACAAGAGCTTGTGACAAACTCTTAACAAAAAGTTTTGATTAATTTTTGCTGAAAGATGTTTATTGATGAACTCCTATCTACACACACTGAGAGGCCAGACTGATTTTGCCCTTTTGAAATTTGAAGGGAGATGGGAAAAAAGGAGCAGAAAATAAACCTGTAACCAGGCATCAGAAAACTACAGCTTGAAGGCCAAATCCAGGTTTTTCCATTTTTTTAAATGCAAAAATCAAAAAGAGGCCAGGCGTGGTGGCTCACCCCTGTAATACCAGCACTTCGGGAGGCCAAGGCGGGAGGATCACTTGAGGTCAGGAGTTCGAGACCAGCCTGGCCAACATGGTGAAACCCTGTCTATACTAAAAATACAAAAATTAGCTGGGCATGGTGGGGCACCTGTAATGCCAGCTACTCAGGTGACTGACACATAAGAATCACTTGAACCCCGGAGGCAGAAGTGGCAGTGAGCTCAGATTGCACCACTGCACTCCAGCCTGGGTGACAGAGCGAGACTCCATCTCAAAAAAGGTCAAAACTGTATTTATAATGAACACTAAAATATGTATACATTTTAGTTAACATGCATTAAACTGTAACAAGTCTTCTGGTAATTATAGCTTTCATGTGATGCTCCCCAAACTGTATTAGATAGATGCTAAAATTATAAATTAAAATTTTGGGCCAGATTTTGCCATATCCTGGACTCAATTTAGCACTCAAAAAAAAAAAAAAAAAAAAAAAAGAACGTTAGATTACTCAATTAATGGGGTTGGAAAAACTAACAAGTTACCTAGAAAAAAATCAATTGAATTATTAACATGTCTTTCACCAACATAAATTCCAGGTAGAGCATATATTTTCATATGAAAACTCTGCATAAATGAAGTTGAAAGCTCAATTAGGAGAAATAAATTCCTTACGAAAGGATAAATGAATAAAAGGAGAAAAAAAGGTCTACATGCCAAACAGACCTAATAACATTAATATTGTTTTTATAAGCAATTGATAAAATGAACCAAGTAGAAAAATGAGGAAGGACAACTAATAGGAAATATAAAGATGGTCAATAAATATGCCAAACAAAATGTGCAACTCACTGATAAAAAAAATAAATGAAGACAGTTGGATATCAGTTTTCACCTGTAAAATTATCAGAATTCATAATTCCTATTGATGGTACGGGATGGGAGAGTGGGCAAATTCACATCCTGCTTATGGAGGTATAAATTAATTCAGTTCTTTTGAAGTCCATTTGGGAACTTGTCGTAGTTGCAAAAAGTGCAAAGCCTTAGACTAGCAAATCTATTCTAGGAAAGAATATTCTAAAGAGACAAAGAAGCAATTATATATAAACAAGGGTACTCACTGTAAAGTTGTTTATATTAGCTGAAAACTGAAAAAAATGTTAAGGTATCCAAACAAATAAACATTTAAATCAAACAATTCCCAGTTTATTAATTAATTTGAAACACCTGTATTTCAAAAAGTAACTTCTTTCTTCTTTCAGACCTAGCTCCTGGAGGTGCGGATGATTGGCTCTATGATTTGGGCATCAAATACTCGTTTACAATTGAACTTCGGGATAAGGGCAAATACGGATTCTTGCTACCAGAGCGTTACATCAAACCCACTTGTAGAGAAGCTTTTGCTGCAGTCTCTAAAATAGCTTGGCATGTCATTAGGAATGTTTAATGCTCTTGATTTTATCATTCTGCATTCGTATTTTAATTTACTGATTCCAGCAAGACCAAATCATTGTATCAGATTATTTTTAAGTTTTATCCGTTGTTTTGATAAAAGATTTTCGTATTCCTTGGTTTTGTCAAAGAACATAATAAGTGCTACCTTGACATTAAGGCACACAAGGGTTCACGTCTTTTTACCTTTTAAAAAAATTTGTAAAAGTCTAGCTACTGCCTTTTTCTTTTATTTCTGACGTTTGACTAGTCATCTCAAGCAAGTTTAATAACTAGTTTCATGCCAATCATTGGATCCTATTTAACAAAAGAAAGGTGGTCAGAAGTACATTAAAGATTTCAGCTCCAAGTTTTCAATAAATTTCTGCTTGTGCCTTTAGAAATACAACCATGCATTCCATATCTCCACAGTAATTAGGCGATGGATGGTCCAGAAAGAAAGGGGAGTGTCAAAAACGACAAATATGGCCTCTCATTCTAGCTCTGCTGCTCAATAAACACTGTTGAACGAATGAATGAATGGCTCCAGTACTTTCAACAACAAATGCGGCATTTTGCGCTTTTACAACAGCTGTTGATAGTAACGAATTATGTAACAAAAGAGAAAACTCTCTTACATTTACTTTGAAATGGGAATTTTAGTTCTCCCCTGTCTCCCAGTTTCCTCTCGCAGGATCTCTCACAGAGCACAGATTTACTGATTTCCAGGGCCGGCCGCACTCTCACTCCGTGCAGCGGACGTTACGCCTAGAGGGCGTGTTCACGGAGGGTGGTGTCTGCGCACTGACGACTAATCTGACGGCCGGAAGCTGCCTGGGTCTATAGAGGAACGGGGCAAACCTTTGACTTCCGGCGGCTTTTTGAGGCGGGCCTTCTAGCGGCCTCATAGTGTTTTTGTTGCCTTTTCTTACTCTACAATAGCTTCGTTGTCTTTCTTCCTACGACCCAGTTTCGCTTGACCCTGGCGAGGCGGCGGGCGGGTTCTGCTTCTCAGCCGTCCCGGGGGCCCCTCGTTAGCCGAGGGCCGGTTCCCGGGAACCGCACGCGCACCGCTTTCTCCTCGTCGTCGTCCTCCCGGTTCCAGGCGCGGGGACAGAGAGACACCTCCCCCGCTCCTCGGAGCGGCGGCGGCGGTGGTGCCTCCGGACTGCACTTGCGAAGAGAGCTTGGAGAGGAGGTAAGTGTTCAGTGAATCGGCGTGGGTATCTGGAGAAAGGCGTTGGGCGGACCCGGAATGTGGAGGCCCGGGTTACCCCCCATCTGCGCTTGAGTCACTGAGATTTTTAGCTTTCATTGAGCATCCCACCCTTAACTCTGCAGTAGCTCCCTGTGCTCAGACATAATTTTTCGCTGTGGTTATGATTCTGGCATTTGTCTAAGGGAGATAGGTAGACTCAGACAATAGGCTGTGCCCTTCATTACCATTTGATGTACGCACGGGAACCCTTGTATGGTATTCGCATTTGTATGCGATGGAAGGGTGCAGCAATTTGGGCTTAGATTTAGAATCTCCCTCTATACGCGTCCCAGACCTGTTAGAGAAAAACACCTTGTGATTGGTCTTGTTTTTTCTCAGCAGTGATAACGATTTAGGTCCTGGGAATTGAGTGATACTTTATCTTCACATGCTTTAGGTAGTTAATTTTGGCAACTGTCAGAAACGGGGGAAAGTGGAATGAAAGGAGAGAGTCTATTCGGCATTATCTCTGTGTAATAGGCTAATGCAACCACGTGGTTTGAAAATTATTCAGAGTTGATAGTACTTGAATGCTAATTGGTAAGATCTTGTTAGTGGAGGGTAGAGAGTCTTGAGGTACTTGGTTGTACTCTGGGGCTTTCAGGTAATTCGAACTACTTTGAAAATTATGGGAGTGTAAAGTTTCTTAAGGTTTTTGGATTTTTAAAGAATTACTTTAAGAAGTTTGGAAAACATCTTTACAATTCTAGTTTTCAACTGCTGGAGAATAAATTCTTAATGCAGTTCAGTCTATGGGTATGTGGTGCCAGTTAGCGGGGTCTAGTTCTGTAACATTTGAAATTACTGGCTTTAGTACCTAAGCGACAATATATTAGAGCGTATTGTGAATACAATCTATAGATTTTCAAACAATTTCTAATTTTTAATGAACTATTTAGATTATAACAGATGACAGTTTCAACTAGAGACTAACAAAGCTGATGCAAGCTTGTAACAATTTGTGACTTTAAAAATACTGCGCTGTGAAACTAAGACTTTCACTGTGTGCATCTAGTACGATTCAGTTTTATCAAATGTATGCCTCTTACTGGCTTCCTGATTACTGGTCATTCGAAATGAACGTTGCGTATTTTGAGATTTGCAAGCTTATGTGATTTTCATAATTGTAATATGAGTTAACATACTGAAATCCAGCAAGTGGATGGTATCATAACATCTATACAAATTATTAAAATTGTAATAAGTCATCAGTGTTTATTTTTAATATGCATTGGCATTTGCATAGAGGAAAAACATTGTTTGACTTACATTTACTTAGAGAATTGGTTTTCAGTGGATGTCAGTCTTCCTCACCTCCTTATCTCTCCCAACTCCATCTTCTATCTCATATAGACGTGGAGCTATAGTAGTAGTTGAAACATTAACTGCCGTTGATATAGAAACAGTCTTTTATTCTTGTGTGTGTGTGTGTGTGTGTGTGTGTATTTTTGTATGTTGCAGTCCTTTTTACTTCACTTGAGAGTAGCTACTAGCATGGGATGTTCTCTGTGCAGTCTTTTTAACAAATTATTTTTTCTGCACAGTACTGCAGTGTTGCTTCACTAATTCCTTATGTAGTCAGCTTAATTCTGTCAATTGTGTTTGGAATTTAGTTTGGAATTGTTTTAGTATTAAATTTATGAAGCAATGTGATAGTTTGTTGTAGAAAGTTCTTTTTAAAATGTTCTCTCAAACTATGCATCAGATAAACTTAATTTTTTTCTTTCTAAAATTATGAGGTATAAATGTGAACATACCTTATTTTTAGTATCATCTTTTTAATCTTAGAAATTCAGAGTATAGGGATTTATCCTACCAGTTAGTACATTCATGTAGTTTTAATTGCCTAATTATTTGAAAATTTCCTAATATTATACCGCTACTCATCCAGATTAAAGTGTTATGCTTTCACTTAGGCTTCCAGAAGATGAGACCTGAAAAAGATAGTTAGTTATGGATTGAAGTGAAGATACTAGAAGGGATATGTGTTTATTGACAAGATTTTTGTAATTGAGCTTCTGGAATCATTATTCAAAAAGAGTCTTGTATGCTTCTCCTTTCTTAGCCATAATTATAATGTGAACCTCTGAGTACAGTGTAATATTTAATATTGTAAGCTTCCTGGGGCAAGGGGGCAGTTCCCATTTAAGACCCTCTTTGGTTGTGTCTTTATTATTTGACTCAAACTTTGTGTCCTGGATTTTCCTTTTCTGTTTCCATTTTCTTTTTTAATAAAAAGAGATGATAGAAGACTTCAGATATTCATTTACTCTGCAAATGGAGAGGAGAAATAGGAAAATAAAGGAATAGATTTTCACTAGTGCCACTCTATCTTTGAAAATTCTCGTGTTTGGGAAAGACTTCATGATGTGGGTGGAAGTGTGATGGCATCTTAAACCAAAAACAAAAATGTAGGAAAACCTTCATAGAAGAGTAAATTAGTAAGTTATTGGTGTTTACATTTTTATCTTATTGTTTCTAATTTTTCTCATACACTTTGAAGCATTTACTTCTCATTGAAGCGTGTTCAGATATAATTTGAAAAAGCTTTCCCCCTCCTTAAAGTCTACGTTTTAACTGTTGTGGTGTTCATTTTCCTGTCTGGGCCCAAAGTTTTAAATAGGATTGAAAATCTAATTGTCACCCTAGTTGGTAACATGTTGTTTTAATATATGAAAAAGGAAATGTTTTTCTATTATATTGTAGATATTGTGTATATTTTTAGACAAATGGGCTTTTTAAAGTTATAAATTGTGTTCTTTGCAAGCATAAAGCATTTTGTTTATCCAAAGTCTTGAATGTCTCCTTAGTAATACTTAAGTAACATTTTATTGTTGACTACTGATGGAAGTTTTTACATGGATGATCAGAAGAATTCTTTCAGCTAGAAATCTTCAGTTCCTACTTTTCTCCTTTTTGCACCAGATGTTTTATACACACACACATATATACCACATTAATGAACATTTTTAAAGAAGATATGTGTGTAGATTATTATTATTATCATTATTATTGTTTTAAATTTTCTGTCCAGGACCTTGCTGTTACCTAGACCTTGTACTCAGATGCAGTGCTACTTTAGGATGAAGGCTGGTACTCTAGGACTCTGAGAAAAATGAGAATACATCTTTACTTAATTTCATTTCTTCCCTAAATTGGAAGACTCAGTACAGTAGTAATTGGAAGTGAAATTCCTGGGATAAGTACTATGTAGGTGAATCTTGAATAGTTCTTGATGTCACCTGTAAAAGCAATTTTGTCTCTGTGGAAAGAATATGGGGGTGGGGTGAGGGAGGTGAGGAAGTGGATCATTAGTCTTCATTTGATTGTCTTTCACAGAAATCCCAACCCTTGAAATCTTCAAAGTTTGTATTAGGGGTCTAGGACTGGAAGGAGCTCTCAGACCAGCAAAGCAATAGGTCAGGGAAGGAGAGTAGTGCTGAATTAAGCAACAGAGGACAGAACAGGAAAAGAAACTATGGAGTTAATACCTGGAGACCTCAGAAAAACAAGAAAGGAGATGGTAGATGACCAATGTTTTAAGTATAATAAGTATGATAATAAATAGCTTGTTGTCCTAACTGGAAACCATTACCATCGAAATTTTTGAAGGAGGCTGTGCTGGGAGTGGAGGCTTGTTGCGGGGTAGTGGAAATGTTGGGGACAGAACTAACTCATTCCCAGTGACAATGGAGGGAAAGTAAAAAAATTAGTGTTAGTCCACTTGAGGCAGTGGGGTAGGATGGTGTGCCTGTTTTCTAAGTTATAGATAACTAGCAAATCAGGAAATTTTGGAACCTATTCAATTTTGTTTATTAAGAAAAGTTTTTTAAAAAAATTATGGTTAAGGATTACACTGTATATTGTATATTAATATTTATAGCAATATATAATGAAACTATGTTTTTCTCAAACTTCTTATACATACATTGTATGATACATTTACTTCTTATTGAATCATGCTTGCATGTATATTGTAAAAAAAGTGTTTTTCTCAGTAAAAGCTCCACATTTTCTAGATCTTTCCCAGCTCCACTTCTCATAGCTTTCAGTTTTTTATGCTTAGTAAATCAAATGGACATAGGAAGTTTTACCAGCTTTTCCTCCGTATGTTCGCATTTTGACTGAGAATGAGTCTAAAAAAATTAAATCAGAGATTATGTTATAATGCTAACATCAGTATGTAGAATTGGTGTGTAGTTCCTTACCTGGAGAACAATTATTACATAAGTGACTTTGTGTTGCAGCAAATTATTGTTTATTTATGTGATGCTCTCCACTGATTCTTAAATTTATAATTACTGTAAAGTAATTCTCTAACTTCTTAAAATCACTAAAAATTAATTGCTATTGTATCAAAAGAATTATTACATTTCATGTTAATGAATGAGAATACAGATTTTCAATTTAAAACCAACCAACCTTCCTTCCTTCCTCTCCCTCCCTCCCTCCCTCTCTTTCTGCCTTCCTTCCTTCTTCTTGCTTTGTCGCCAGGCTAGAGCGCAGTGGCGCAATCTCGGCTCAGTGCAACCTCCACCTGCGGTGTTCAAGTGATTCTCCTTCCTCAGCCTCCCTAGTAGCTTGGGACTACAGGCTTGTGCCACCATGCCCAGCTAATTTTTTTTGTATTTTTAGTAAAGACGGGGTTTCACCATGTTGGCCAGAATGGTCTTGATCTCTTGACCTTGTGATCCTCCCGCCTCGGCGTTCCAAAGTGCTGGGATTACAGGTGTGCACCACTGCACCTGGCAAGCCACCATGTATTATTTCATATTTTCCTTCCTTGATGCACCATCTTTTATTTATCTAATGTTGTTCTTATTCTTCGGATTCTTTTAAAAATGTTACCTGAAGTACCTCATAGAACCAAACATTGTTTATAATTTTTTGTTGCTGTATTAGATAAATTTCAGTTAGTTACTACCATGATTTAATTTTCTTTAAAGTGATGTCTACTTTGAAACCATAGTAAAGAACGTTTGTGATCTTTATAGAGACCAAATGAAACTTTTAGCTGCTATCATTCATTCTAGTAACTTTCGATGATTGATAAGATTTCAAGTAATCAATGTCTGTATAAAGCAAGATATAGAGTGGTGCTTTTTTTTTCCTTTCCCTTATGAGGCAGTTTCTACCCTCTTCTCATAGTAGCGTATGCTCTGGGTTGTATCTTTGTCTAGAATTCAATATTATTTTCTAATGTATATTATACTATCATTATCTGATACTTGCATCTCTAGTTCACTTACCCAATTATGTCACTGGATTAGATTTTTATTATAGTTTCAGTTTTTGAATGTTATATTTACTTTTTAAAAAATATTTTTATGTTTACATTAAATCCAACAGAGCTTAAAGGTAAAATAAAATAAAAATATTTTTATAATTTGTCTTTTTTCTTATTACTAATAATGGTAAAATAGTCTGTTAATTACTTTTAACACCTTTGAATTTTATGTCAGTGTAGTATAGATTATAGAAACACCTTGACTTTTTCTAGTTCTACAATCTGTCCTGTTTTGAAAGTTGTCTTTAGCGACATTGGGTTTTGTTTTTGTGTTACTGGAAAATAAACAAGCTTGATCAAATTGCTTTGATCTCTGTAAGGCAAAGAAAATATTAAAATCATTCATTTTTCTCCAGCCTGATTTTTGGAACATAACTACTGTTGTCACTTAAACTTTTGAAATATAATTTCTGCTATCAAAATTTTCACCCAGTTTTATTTTCCAGTTTTTTTTAGCATAACTCTTCTTCATTTGACCAGTTGATGGTTAACAATTTTTTCTTAGAGGTTAGAGTTACTAAATTTTGAAGCAATTTTTGTAAGTAATTTTTATAAAGTAAAGATTTTGTACTATGTCTTCTGAGGTTGATAGTACTATGAAAACTTCACTGTGTGAGTAGGATCATATTTGTTCACTCTGCAGAAGAGGTACAATTCTAGCCAACAGATTTCACAGCTGTTATAAATTCACCAGTGAGACATGTTTTAGAAGATACCTTATCTCTGTTTACCTGTGACCTCTCCTATGCCTTTTTTATCTCCCAAGGAAAATCCCCTGTAATTTTACACTGTTACCTATAGTTTTATCTACTTGTAAGTTGTGGGCTCAGTTATTTAAAACTGAAGAATTTTACAGTTTTGCCTCTTTCTTTTTGGTTAAAGTAGTACAAAATGTCAAAAATTAGAAGGAAGGTCACAGTGGAAAATACCAAGACCATATCTGATAGCACATCCCGAAGACCCAGTGTATTTGAGAGGCTTGGACCCAGCACTGGCAGTACACCAGAGGTGAGTTGTCACTAGTATAGTCACAAGGGTTCTCTTAGAATTCTGTTGTTGAAATGCTCATTTGTTTCATAAAGGTGAACAGGTTGTTTTATTGTAGGAGTGTTGGTTGAGTAAATTTTTCAAAGGTGGTAAGGTTTATGGGATTTTCATATTTTTTTCTTGAAGTTTTTATTATTTGGGGGAGTAATATCTCACAGGTTAGCTGGAATTTTGATAGCATTTGTTTTAATTTTGTCCCACTAGCATTTTTTTTTTCCAGAACTCAATATGAAATTTACATAGTAATATCTGTCTCTTAGACACAGTGCCGTAACTGGCTGAAGACTGGCAACTGCCTCTATGGAAACACATGTAGATTCGTACATGGCCCTTCACCTCGTGGTAAAGGTTATAGCAGCAATTATAGAAGGTAAACTGAGAACTTTGAATTGTTTATGTGCTATTAGAAGATGGCTTTTGTAATTTATCGAGTATAAAAATCTGCAATGCAACCATACATTTGGTCAGATTTTCCGTATTGGTGGTAGTCTTACCAGTAGTCAAAGATTGACAAGATCTTTTTGTTTTTATTTTCAAGATTAATAAAATATTTGCTTTAAAATTAACTTATTCAGTATTTACTTGTTATGACAATAGATCTTTTTGTAATGTGTGTATTACTTTTTTTCCCCAATTATGTATTAAATTGATGCTTAAGTCAGCAGAATTTCATGGTGTCTGAATTTCTTTTTAGTGAGGCTAGACTATTTTTAACTCTTAAAATAGTAAAATTAAAATTGAGTATAATTTTAGTTGTTTAAGATGTCCTGAATTTAAATTTTGTACAAATTCTGTAGGTTAAAATGCATTTGCTAAATCCCTTATCATAGAGTGTTAATGTGAATGAAAATACATATTTATATGTGGATAAATGTACTCCATCTTTCAAACATCATTTTGCCTTTAGTAAAGGCTTGGCTAGATTAAACTTGCTTAATAAAGACCTTTTATTTTTCTTTTGGTCCCTCATGATGATTCTTTTATGGTGTTTAAAGATGTAATATATATGTGAAATTTGTCACAAAAACAGTTTTAACTTCATTGGTAAACAAATAATTTTACTTAGTTCCAAAATTGGTTATGCTGATTGTTTTGGCTGTAGCATAGCAACACTATAAAAACTGAACATTGGCAACTGGAGATTTTTTTTTTTTCTTTTTATTAGTTGGGTGATTTTTTTGGGGGTAGTGTATGGGTAGATTTTATTTAGTAGAATTTAAAATTCAAACACTCAACGTTAGCCAACTTCTTTTTCACATAACCATTATATATTTTAGTTTATTTGTGATTCTGAATACTGTTTTATTTGTATTTAGATTGTCATTTGTCACTTCTGTTAATGTGGGAAAATTAGTGTTATTGTATATGTATATATACATGTGGGTACTTACATGGTCAAACTATTTCCATAATTTTAATGTTTTGCTTATATTAATACTACACTTTTAATATTTTTTAAATTCATCTTTGAAATGTATTAGCTGACTCAATTTTTATTTAAATAATTTTGAGAAAAATGGTCAGAGAAATTTGTCTATAATGGGAAAAAGTAATGTCATTACTAGACTTAGAATAAAGGATATTTATTATAATTTTGCTATTTTGTGTGTGTTTTTCCATCTGATAACTTCTTTTGTATTTGTGCATTTTTTTTGTAGGGAGGCAAAATATATTTCATAATGTGAGTTAAAGATGAGAAGAAAAGCAATGTATTTTACAAAATACTCACTTATATGCTTATATACAAGACTTAAGTAATTTGTTGAGAATTTGCTGTGTGTAGAACATTCACTCTATTGGGTGCTGTTTAGGATAGAAACAAGTTCATAATAAACTGTTTTATTATATAATGTAAAAGAAACCAGGGCACACAGGATTTCCATGTACATCATGATCATAATTTAAAGCACTTAAGTATGGGTTCTTAAAAAGAGGTTCCAGTTTCAAGTTTAGCTTTAACTGTTAAAACATTTAATATACATCTATTAAGTGTACATGTAAACATTAATGAGGTCCTTTCAAGTGAATTAACTCAAATTATTTCTTCACTAACCTTATGGTTTATATTCATAAAATCAAGGAATTGATTTGATTGATCAGTGGCTGCTTGAAA
The DNA here is from genome assembly GCA_036589455.1 of Ateles fusciceps. Classification (NCBI taxonomy): domain Eukaryota; kingdom Metazoa; phylum Chordata; class Mammalia; order Primates; family Atelidae; genus Ateles; species Ateles fusciceps. The sequence goes on along the minus strand of JAZHEH010000304.1, from coordinate 650,659 downwards.
TAGATGTGAATATTTATGTGATTTGTTCATATCTTTTTTATAGACAGTACTTTTTTGTAGTCAAAGAGGAACAGAGCATTTTTTTAACTTCTTTTGCCTTCTTTTAAAGGTGTTCTAGAAATAGTCTTTAAAGGCAAGGTGTTTTCCATCTCTCCTTTGTTTTTTACAACTGATAGTGAAAATAATTGCATAGCCATATGCTGTCAGATTCCTAGTATAAATAATAAAGCCTTACCACTGCTGAGTATAAATGTGTTTTTCTTTCAATTAAAAAAAATTTGCAACAGAATTTGAAAATCACTGTTGTAAAATTTTGGTTTGACTCCTTTTCTGTCTTTATTCTGAAATAAATTAAAATTTAAGAAAAATTATAAAGCTCCTATATTTGCTTTGATTCTGAAGTTATATAAAGTATTTTCTCAGTTGTTGACGTTGCATCCAACCACATGCATGTATATATAAGAAACTTATTTCTTGTAATATATTCGCATATCTTGCATGTATATATGATAATGCTGCTACCTCTAGATTAATTTTGCAACTTTATAGTTTAAAACTTTGTGTTAGTATTATGTTTGGCTTCCACATGTAACTAATATATTTATATGATTAATAGGAAAACAAGTCAAGCTATTAATTCCTTTTTCTCAGTTCACATGTAATTCCTTATTCACGTCACCAGTACCTGCCACTTCATGGAATTTTAACATATACATTTTTATTGTTAATGGGAGAAAAACTGTAAGTGTTGCTTATGTTTTACATATCATATTTAAGGTGAAATTATTTTTCAGAAATTTAGGAGTCAGGATCAGAAAAGGTATATTGACATTTGTGAGGTTATTTCTGTAAATACATCTATAGAAAATGTTATTAATATATAAACATAGATTTTTGTTGTTTTGTTTCGTTTTTTGTTTTTTTTTTTTGTTTTGTTTTGTTTTGGTTCAAAGGTCACCAGAAAGACCTACAGGGGATCTTAGAGAAAGAATGAAGAACAAGCGCCAAGACGTGGACACTGAGTCCCAGAAACGAAATACAGAGGAGTCATCCTCACCTGTTAGGGTAGGATTGAATTTCCCAAAACAAAGTTAAACTTTAATAGTGATTTGTTTATTTAAGTTTCATTTTAAATATTATTTGTGTGCTAAATATATGGTAAATGTGCAATATGGCATTATATTGTTCTATATGGATAATATAATTTAGAGGGAAATTTAATGTAATTTATGGAAAAAGTGGTTCAGTTCTTTATGGAAATTAAGATGAAAGGGATTGCTCGGCAGAACTCAAACTGAACTACGTAGGGATTTTGTACCTTGTTGGGGATCATGAGTATCTTTTAGTTTTCAGAATTCAGCCAGCCATCACATCTGTTTCCAAGAAAGATTGAAGTGGCTTGCAGTAGAACATTTACAAATTAAAACAATGAAAGCAAAACACATGGGGTTAACAAACTGAACTAAAAAGTTGAGGTAAAAGAAAGCACATATGACCACAAATTTTAGCTGTGAGTTTGTTGGCAGCGAAATCAAGAGAAATAAAATTTATAATGTAGTTCATTGAATAAAAGAAAACATAAATGTTTGTCAGGAATGGAAATCTTTCCCAGAGCTAATTTTTTTTCTAGAAATTTATACCATATTTCACATACCATACAATTCACTCATTAAAAGTGGTTTTTAGTATATTATTAGAGTCGTGAAACCATGACCATGGTCAATTTTAGAATATTTTCGTTGTTCCATAAGGAAACCCCAAACTTTTCAGCAGTCGCCCTCCTAGCCACCGGCCCTAGGCAACCAGTAAATTCTCTTTCTCTCTCTATAGATTTGCCTATATATTTCATATAAATGGAATAATAAAATATGTCATCTTCTGTGACTAGCTTCTTTCATTTAGCATAGTTTTTAATGGTTCATGAAAGAGTATAGGATGCATCAGTATTTTTATTCCTTATTTTTGTCAGATAATATTACATTGGATTAATAATATCAACGTTTTGTTTATCCACTCTTTAGTGATGGATATTTGGGCTTTTTCTGCTTTTTGACTCTTGTGTAAAATGCTGCTATTAACATTTATATACAAATTTTTGTATGGATAGTTTTTATTTCTATTGGGTTCATGTTGAGGAGTGGAATTGCCAATTTCTACAGTAACTGTATATTTAACCTTTTGAGGAACTGCTAGACTTTCATTAAGTGGCTGTATTATTTTATATTTTTGACAGCATCTGAAAGCTCCAGTTTCTGCACATCATCACCAACACTTTTGTTATCTAACTTTTTGAATATAGCCATCCTGGTGGATGTGTAATGATAATGTAATTGCGGTTTTGATTTGCATTTTGGATTCTAATGATGTTAAGCATCTTTTTGTGTACTTATTGGCTGTTTGTATATTTTCTTTGGAGATCCTTTGCCCATTTTAAAAATTGAGTTGTCTTTTTATTATTGAGTTATAAGTGTTCTCTTTATTTTGGATACAAGTCCCTTATTTATACATGTAATTTATATATATAACTTGCAGATATGGTCTCCCATTCTGTATGTTGTCATCACATTCTTGCTGGTGTCCTTAAAAGCATGCACATTTTTAATTTGACGAAATCCAATTTATCTGTTTTTGTTTTTGTTGTTGTTATTGTTGCTTGTTTGTGCTTTTGGTGCCATCTAAGAAACTATTGTTTAATCCAGGGTCACAAAGATTTACATCTATGTTTTCTTTGAAGAATTTTATAGCTTTAGCTCTTATATTTGTCTTTGATACATTTTGAGCTAATTTTTATTTATGATGTGGTAAAGGTTCAGCCTTATTTTGTTTGTGGATATCCAGTTGTCCTATAATATAGTCTTTTTATGAAAGTTACTGAATTATATAAGCAACAATTTCTTTGATCATTTAAGGTATATAGAAGCTTTCTATGGCTGTTTTTGACCCATGATTAAAAAGCCCTGACAGTATTATAATTTTTGAAACTTATTTCTTGTGATATAGTTTTAAGTATGTAGTTTTCTAATGTCTAATGTGATATAGTAGTACAGTCTTAAAAATCTCAAATAGTTCTCAGCTGGAGGTTTTTATTAAAATTCCTTTTGAGGGAAGATCTTTTTCAAAATACACATGCCAATATTCCACCCCTAATCTACTCAATCAGAATTTCCAGGTTGGGGCTAAGCATGTATATTACATTTTGAAATAACCTATTGATTCAAAATAACAAGATAACGTCAGTGGCCTTCTGGTAGATGTACAACTACTCTGAAAAAGAAAGCCATGCTTTGTAGGGTTTGCTAATTCTTTGATGTAAGTACTCGCACCTGGGCGATTTCAAGCTTTCAAAGACATCACTGACAGATGCATAGTTGGGAAGAGATGCTAAGTGACATTATATACAGTGTTCCCATTATGTATATTATAAACACACACACAAAATGTAAATAACCTCAGGAGTAAAATGTACTGTGAGTTCTGAGTAATTATTACCTTTGTTTTTAATAGTTTATTTGTTTAATCATGGCTGTGTTTAACAGTGGCTTCCAGAATTTCTAAAAATTTAAATCAGTTCTTATAAGTCAGTATAGAAAAACTCTGGCATACTACTAGATGAATTGTTACTAGTGTAAGGAGCAAACATCTGGAATCCACATTTAAAGCATATTGCTTTAGGAATTATTAAACTCTGCTTGTCTCCTTATCTGTAAAATGGAAATGCTGGCTGTCAGTGTTGCTGTGAAGAAAATACATGTGAAAAATGTAACATGATTTACTTTTCCATGATACCTGCGTAATAAATGGTATATACTGGTATTGAAATGGCACTTAGCTTTTTCTCTCTAATAGAAATTGTCTTTAGGCTCTTACAGAACGTGCACATCAGCCTTGGAGATTTAGGTTGTTGACAGATACCTAAATGTAAGTGTGTTGTTTGTCATAAAGGTGTTTATGTTCATTAAATAAAGTTAGGACAACAAAGTTGGCATTTTGTTAAGAAATTTAAAGCCCAATTCTTGCTTTCCCTAGATGAGAAAGCCCTCAAAGGCACTGAGCATCATTTATACCTAAGGGATAGAGTTACAAGTCTCAACAGTGTTCAGGTTTTAGGTAATACACTATCTAAACTTAAACAGAGCTGTTAATAAGCTAGGACACCAGGGTATTTATTATCATTATTATTATTATTTTTTGAGACAGAGTCTCAACCTGTTGCCCAGGCCGGAGTGCATGGCACGATCTCAGCTCAATGCAACTTCTACCTCCTGGGTTCAAGTGATTCTTCTGCCTGGGCTTTTGGAGTAGCTGGGATTACAGGTGCGCACCACCATGCCCAATGAATTTTTTTGTACCTTTAGTAGAGATGGAGTTTCACCATGTTGGCCAGGCTGGTCTCAAATACCCGACCTCGTGATTCACCTTCCTCAGCCTCCCAAAGTGCTAGGATTACAGGCATGAGCCACCACAGCTGGCCGGTATTAATTATTTTTAGTGTTGTGTACGATAGGTAACAGATACTGATCATTTTTATGGTGCATTCCTGCTACAGCATGTGTGAGTGTTCATCTACACGTAATGAATTTCTATAGGAAGATCAGGCTTAGGTTAGGGCAGCTATAGCATAGATTACTTAGGCATAGCTAAGATAGAATAGGTGTGATTTTCAGCAAATTAGCAGTAATTCCTCTTCTCTGTCACTGATGTCAACTCCAATGTATCTGAATTATGAGGTTGATAACCCCTGATCTTGTGAGACAAATTCATAAATGGATAATTTCTAATTCTGTAGCATGCATATAGTATGTCAGAAAGATATGAGGTAAATACACAATGGAGAGAGTAAGTAATTACCTGGAGAACCAGGGAACGCTTCAGGGAAAATGACACTTGGAGTGGATGTTGAAAGAGTTGGGGTGTCAGAGGGGAGGGAAGAAGAGAAAACCAACACAACAACTGTAAGGAGTTTTAAAGGACTAATGTGTTTGAGAAACTTGTGAAGCTGTGTGCCTAGGTTATAAAAATGATAACATGTGGATGTGAGATGAAGGCTGAAGTAGATTAGGACCAGATTATCAGAGGTCTTGTGTGCCAAACTCAGTTTAGCAATAGAGAAGAGACTTACGTGCTGAGATCTGTCTTCTCACCAGTTTACCTCCAGGCCCTGGAACCAGTAAGTTCACTTACTGAATTAATGGAAAGTGGTTCTGATATGCAACCATGATTGAGAACCCCTTCTGGTCTAGGGTCTGTGCTGTCCAGTGGGTAGTCTGAATTGAGGTGTGCCGTAAATATAAAATACATACTGAATTTCAGAGACTTAATATGAAAAGAAAGCCAAATATCTCATTTTAAAATGTTGATTATATGTTGGGAAGGCAGTAATTTTGGATATACTGGGTTAAATAAAATAATGTTATCAATATTTTAATTTTACTTGTCTCTCTCTTTTTTTTTTAATCTGACACCAGGAATTGTAAAATTGCCTAAGTGCTTGCATCATGTTTCTGTTGGAAAGGGCTGGTCTAGGTGATGTGAATCAGACTTAATACAGTGGAACTGAAAAGTGAGAGGCTTATTTGAGGTAGAGTCAGTAGGAAATAGTTGCATTTAATCAGTAGAGCTTTTCAAGTTCAAATGTAATTGTATTTTCTTTTTGTATGACAGAGACTTGTTATTTTATGGAATTTGAGCACAAAAGATAAATTAGCTTTGAAAGCAAAATTAAACCCCTAAATATAGAGTCAGGAGGAATAGTCAAGCATTTATTGGTAATGGAGGCATAAAGGTGCTGTAGGGCATCCTTGTCTCTTAGTGGAACCTTTGTGGCTGCATTCAAGAAAGAATGAGATACTTCATCATTGTGGGAAGATATCTAGTTTAGGAGTTAGTATTTCTTACCTAAGTCTTATGTCAGAGCACATGGGCAAGAGCAGTGGTCTTAAGTTTATTTTTATTTATTGACCTTGTTTTTATTTTCATTTTTTATTGTAAAATACACATAAAGTTTACTAATTTAACAATTTTTTGATGTACAGTTTATTGGCATTAAGTAAGTTTACACTGTCAATACCACCATTCATTTCCAGAACTTTTTCGTGATCTTTGTTTTTAAAGTTTTTTTGTTGTTGTTTGTCCTCTCCTATATGAAATTAAAACAGTTGGGATAGCTGGGTGCGGTGGCTCATGTCTGTAATCCTAGCAATTTGAGAGGCTGAGGCGGGCAGATCACTTGAGGCCAGGAGTTTGAGACCAGACTGGCTAACATGGCGAAACCCTGTCTCTACTAAAAATACAAAAATTAGCCAGGTGTGGTGGCTCATGTCTGTAATCCCAGCTACTTGGGAGGCTGAGGCAGGAGAATTGCTTGAGTCTGGAGGTAGAGGTTGCAGTAGGGTGAGATCATGCCAGCCTGGGCGACAGGGTAAGACTCTGTCTCAAAAAACAAACAAACAAACAAAAAGGACAATTGGAATAACATTTTAACTAATGTTAAGTTTCTATTACATGTTAATAATTTCAACTGTTAAATATTTTTTCTTAACCTGTTATTTTAATAACTTTTGGTTCCTGAAAAACTCCTTTTTAGAGGTTTTTTTTTTCCCACCTCAACGTGTTTTTTATTTTTGAGACTTTGGAATGTCGTTCTCTTTCCCTTATCCACTACTTTTTTCAAAGGACCATTCCGTCATTTGTTTATGTTTCCTACCCCACCCCAACCTGATTGCTTACCTTCAAACAGATAATTTGTTTAGATTTGATGTTTGTCCTGAATCTATTTAAGATGACCACACTCAAATTACTTTTTCAGATCTCAGTCTCAAGTTGATTATCCAACTTGAGATAAGTGTCTTATACTGAATTGAAAATATATTTCTAGTATTAAGTTTGCTGTCTTTGGAAACTGTACTTCGTAGAATGCCTATGTAATTATTAGTTTTGTTTCACAGTTGCCTCCTCAGTTCTCTTATGGCCTCCTCTTCCCCTGCCATCCCCTATGTTGTTCTTTTCTTTTTTTTTTTTTTTTCTTGACACAGGATCTCACTCTCCCTACCAAGCTAAAATGCAGTGGTGCAAACATGGCTCACTTCAGCCTCCGACTCCCAGGCTCAAGCAATCCTCCTGCCTCAGCCTCCCAAAATGTTACGATTACAGTTGTGAGCCACTGCACCTGACCTTCCCTTGTTCTTTTTCTACATCTTGATACTTCTGGCTGAGATGAGGGAAAAAAAATGGCACTGACTGTAGGGGAAGGGATAGTACTGTAGCTGTTAAAATTAGCAGGACTCTTGTAGTGGAGGCCCTCAAGTTAGAAGACCTTAACATTGTTACTAACTATATCTTGAGTAAGTTTCTTGACTTTGCCTTTTAAGCTATAAGATAGATGCATCTGCCTGTTTATCACAAGTTATTATGAGAACCAAATGAAGAAATACATAAAAAAATTCTTTGGAAAGAATAAAACATAGTTTTAATGCAAAATAGAAATAGTAGAAAGTCACCAAAGTAAACATTTAGGAAGCTGATCGCTGTAGGGATAAGTAGATCAAATGAGTGTTGTTGATTTATTTCAAAAGAGAAGGCTTAAAGAGAACGATAAGAGTATAAGATGAGATACAGTATATCTACCATTTGTTAGAAAATCAGTAATGAATATGTAGTACAGAGATAAATATGGTGGTTTTCCAAAATAGATATATATTTTCATTTTATATGGAAAAACCTTTTACGTTTTAGACTAATATGATCTGCAAATGTATTCTTTGATAGCATTAAGAGTTGTTCCAGTTGCTGTTCCTTGATATAAAACCACCATTTATTATGTGCTCAAATTCTGTCAAGAACTCAGGAAGGGCACAGCGAGGATGTCTTTTTCTCTTGCTATGTGGGCCTCAGCTAACGTACTGGAAGCACACAGGCTGGAATCACTTGAAGGTTTATTCACTCACCTGTCTGGCAATCAGTGCTGGCTATGAGCTAGAGACCTCTGTCTCTATGTGGTCTTTTCACTTGGATAGCTTGGGCTTCCTCACAGACTAATGGCTGGATTCCAGTAACATGTGTCTCAGTATTCTGAGACACATGTGCACAGGCACACACAGCAAGGGAATGAGCATGTCTATGTGCCCTGCTTTCTTTTTGTAGAATGGTATTCGTAACCAAAATTTGGGTGTTAGCTGTGTTTGTGCTGCTGGGTTATTGTTTCTTTTAGGACTTTTCAGCTAGCAAAGCAAATAAATGTATGTGTGTATACTAACTGGTATATAGAAATATTTCTAGTTACCATCTGTATCTGTATTAAGCTAACCATGAGTTTTTACTGATTTCTCTAACTGTAATCCATTTTCACTATTATTATTATTTTTATGCCCAGATGTCCCTTTTTTATAGTTACGTAGCATTTCATTGTGTGATTATATGGTACATTATTCAACCAGTCTTCTATTAGTGGAGATTTAGGTTATTTCAGTCTTGCCACTAAATGTAGAGCTACAGGGAGTATATGCAATTGTTATTTTGTATTTTTGTGCCTGTGTCTTGGGGAAATATAAATCTCTAGAAATAAGATTGTTGTGTCAAAGGGTAAATGCCTGTACGATCTTGCTACGTAATGATATTTGCGTTGTTGCCAGCAGCACACACAGCCAACTACTTCATCTTTGCTTTGTTAGTATGTGTTTTCAAACTTGACTTTTTGCCAGTTTCATAGAAAAAAATGTTATTTCATCATCATTTTAATTATGTTTCTCTTATGAGTGAGGTTAGGCATCTTCATATACTGACAGGTAATTTACTGAATCCCCTGCCCAGTCTCTTTTTTTTGTTTTGTTTTGGTTTTTTTTTTTTTTGGCCTTTTTCTTCTCTGTTTAAAAATTCTTTCTTTTAAGGAAAACCTTTTACTTACAATGTCAAGTAAAGGTAATTTTGCTTGTCATTTTCTGTTTTTAAAAAAACACTACGTTTTATAACAGTTTTAGGGTCACAGCAAAAGTTAGCGGTAAATACAGAGATGTCCCATGACAGTTCCTCCCTCAACATATGCAGAACTTGGACCATGTGCAAATTTTTGTGTGGACATATGTTTTCAACTTCTTTGGGTAAACAGGAGTGTAATTAATGGATTGTCTGATAAGAATATGTTTACTTTTGTAAAAAACTGCCATCTATCTTCTGAAGTGGCTGTGTCATTTTGTATTTTCACCAGCAGTGAATGAGAGTTTCGGTTGCTCCACATCCTGCCAGTATTTGGTGTTGTCAGTGAATTGAATTTTGACTATTCAGTTAGGTGTGTAGTGGTATCTCTTTGTTGTTTTACTTTGTGTTTCTGTATTAGATAAGCTGTTGAGCGTCTTTTCATATACTTACTTGCCATCTGTATATTTTTGGTGAGGTATCTGTTCAGATCTTTTGCCCATTTTAAAAATCAAGTTGTTTTCTTATTATTGAGTTTTAAGAGTTCCTTGTATGTTTTTAATAACAGTGCTTATTAGATATGTCTTCTACATATATTTTCCCCAGTCTATGGCTTATTTTTTGATAGTGTTTTCATAAGAGTAAAAGCTTTTAATTTTAATGAAGTCCAGTTATCAGTTATTTCTTTCATGGATTATAGTTTGATGATGTGTCTAAGATGTCATTGCCATACCCAAGGTTGTCTAGATACTCTCTTATGTTACTTTCTAGGAGTTTTATTATTTTGTGTCTTATGTTAAACTCTATGATCCATTTTAAGTTAAATTTTGTGAAGGCTGTAAGGTCCATGTCTAGATTTTTTTTTTTTTTTTGCATTTGCTTGTCTAGTTGTTTCAGCACTGTTTGTTGAAAAGACTATCCTTGTTTTCATTGAATTGGTTTTGCTTCTTTGTTTAAGATCAGTTGACTATATTTGTGGGAGCCTATTTCTGGGCTATTATTTTCAACTGATCTATTTGTCAGTTCTTTTGCCTGTACCACACTGTCTTGACTGCTATAACTTTATAGGAAGTCTTGAAATCAGGTGATGTCAATCTCATGACTTTGTTCTTCAGTATTGTGTTGGCTATTCTGAGTATCCATATAAACCTTAGAATCAGTATGTCAATATCTACAAAGAAACTTGCTGTGGTTTTTTTGGTGGTGATTACATTTACTCTTAATTTGGGAGGAACTGACATCTTGATAGATATGTAGTCTTCTACCCAAGAGTATAGAATAGCTCTTCATTTATTTAGTTCTTTGATTTCTTTAATCAGTTTTGTAATTTTCCTCATATATGTCTTATACATATTTTGCTAGATTTATCCTTAAGTATTTCATCTTTTGTGTACTGATGAAAATGGTATTGTGTTTTTCCACTTTTGTTGTATATAGGAAAGTGATTGACTTTTGTGTATATTAACCTTGTATTCTGCAGCGTTGCTATGATCACTGACTAATTCCTGAAGGTCTTTTGTTGGTTCTTTCAGAATTTCAACATAGACAATCACTTGTTCTGCAGACACTTTTATTCTTCCTTCTTAATCTGTATTCTTTTTATTTTCTTGTCTTATTGCATTAGATAGAAATTTTAGTGTGATGAAAAGGAATAGTGAGAGGAAACATCCTTGCCTTGTTTCTCATGTTAGCAGGAAAACCTCTGATTTTTCACCATTAGGTATAATGTTAGCTGTAGGACTTTTTGTAGATGATCTTTATCAAGTTGAGGAAATTTGCCTCTGTTTTTAGTTTGTCAAGAGTTTTTATTATGTCTTGAGTGCTGGACTTTATTAAATGATTTTCCTATAGCTATTGATATAATCATGTGAGTTTTCTTTGTTAGTCTCTTGATGTGATGGGTTACATTAATTTATTTTTGAATGTTGAACCAGCCTTGCATACCTAGGATAAATTTTTCTTGGTTATAGTACATACATTGTTGGATTTGATTTGCGAACTTTTTATTAAGTTTGACTTTTAAAACTATCTGTATTTAATTTGCAAAACATGATGTTTTGATATAAATATACATGATGAAATGATTCCTTTAGTCAAGCAGATTTATATATCCATCATCTTATGTAGTTACCTTTTGATTTGCTAATATTTTTTATAAGGATTTTGCTATTATTCATGGTGGATATTGGTCTTTAGTTTTTTTGTAATGTCTTTGTCTGGTTTTAGTATTAAGATAATGCTGACCTCATAGAATGAGTTAAGAAATCGTCCATCTCTTCTATCTCTGAAGAGATTATAGAGAATTGGTATAATTTCTTCCAGAAATATTTGGTAGACTTTAACCTATGAACCATCTGGTGCTTTCTGTTTTGAAAGGTTATTACTTATTGATTCAGTTCTTAAAATAGATATATACCTATTCAAATTGTCTGTTTTTCCTTATGTGAGTTTTGGCACATTGTATTTTTCAAGAATTGGCCCATTTCATCTAGGTTGTCAAGTTTGTAGTCATGCGTTGTTACATAGTATTCCTTTATTATGTTTTTAATGTTCATGGGATTTGTAGTGAGATCCTTCTTTTGTTTCTGTTATTAGTGATTTATGTCTTCTCTCTTTTTTCTTAATTACCCTGGTTAGAAGTGGATTAATTTTATTGATCTTCTCAAAGAAAATAGCCTTTGGTTTTGCTTATTTTTCTCTATTGAATTTCTGTTTTCAATTTCATTGACTTTTTTCATTCTAATTTTTAAGTTTATTTTCTTCTGCTTTGGGTTTAATTTGTTCTTTTTCTTGTTTTCTAAGGTGGAAGCTTAAATTAATGGTTTTTAGTTGCCTTTTATGCATCCAGTGCTATAAATATCTCTTTGGGTACAGCATTCACTGCATCCAACAAATTGTCATAAGTTATACTTTTTTCATTTAGCTTAAAATATTTTGAAATCTCTTTTGCAATTTCTTCTTTGACCTATGTGTTTATTAATATTGTATTGTTTAATTTCTAAGCATTTAGGGACTTTTCTAATCTTCTTGTTATAGATTTCTAGATTTCTAGTTTAATTTCATTGTGGTCTGTGAAAGCAGACATTTCTTTTAAACCTGTTAAGTGTGTTTTATGGCCCAGAATGTGATCTGTCTTGGTAAATGATCTGTATGAGCTTGAGAAGAATATGTTATTTTGCTATTATTGGATAAAGCCATCTATAGTCAATTGTATCAAGTTGGTTGATGGTGCTGTTGAGTTCAACTGTTTTTATTGACTTCCTACTGAATCTGTCCTCTTTGCAGTTTTACCAGTTTTTGACTCATGTATTTTGATGCCTTGTTGGTAGGGTCATACACTTAAGAATTGTTATGTATTTTTGGATAATTATTGACTTCTGTATCATTAGACTGTTGGGCTAATGTTCAGGCCAAAGCACAATGAGCCATTTTCCTAGATAAGTAAAGTTTTTTTTTTTAGCTTTTATCAGATATGTCCAGTTATAAAGATTTGAAAACGTTAAGGCGGAACCCCCTAATCTTTTTCAAAATTAATAGTAGTTGCTTCACTTCTTAATAATTTTGAGATACTATATGGCAGTAAATGACAGAGAAGAAGAATTGGTATTAACATTAATTCTAGAGCTGCTCAAAGAAAATCCAGGAATTCATTGATAATGTTAGTGTTCTGTGGAACTAAGTATATTTTTAGAGCAATAGGATTTGGAAGCATTATTTTTTTTTTAAATAAAAGGAGAGGTTAGACCTGGTTTCGTGGTTCATGCCTATAATCCCAGTACTTTGGGAGGCTGAAGCGGGAGGATTGGTTGAGCCTAGGAGTTCAAGACCAGCTTGGGCAACATAAAGAGACCCTGTCTCTACAAAAAAAATTTTTTTTAATTAGCTGGCCTTAGTGGTGTGTACCAGTAGTTCCAGCTATTGGAGGCTGAGGCAGGAGGATTGCTTGAGCCCAAGAGGTCAAAAATACAATGAGCTATGATTGCACCACCGCACTGTAGCCTGGGTCACAGAACATGACCCTGTCTCAAGTAGATAGATGGATAGATGGGATAGATAGGTAAGATCAATGAGATAAGTTGATAGATGGATGATAGGAAAAGAAAACAGAGTTTTGTGTAAAACATTGAATGTTTAAAATCCTCTAATATCAATATACTAAATAGGGAATTATTACTTGAATGATAACTTTAGTAATGGATAGATTTTTATAGATATTTAAAAGTGAATATTAGTAGCAGGTGAGAATGTTTTTAACATACAAATAATTGAGTCATTCTTTGACTAAATGTTCTGAGATAATTTGTGTGTATTAACTTCAAAGGAAATTTCTCCAAGTAATTGTGGAAAGATGTAAGTAAATCCAATGTAGGAGGTGTGACTATTTGGGAAAAGCTCAGAAACTGTTAGGGATAAATATAGAGCTGATTTTAGGCATAGACAGTTAATTGCACTACTGTGGAATAGGGTGACTTGACCTGACAATAGTTGCCAGCTGTAGAGTTTATCTAGAATTCATCACATAAAGAGAAGTTATGGAAAGTATTGACGAGGTTTAAAAATATGAGGGAAATACTTAGAAAATTCAATATGCATCTAATTGGAAACCCAGAAGAAGAAAAAAGAATGTTGGAGAAGCAACATTTTAAGAAATAGTGGCTGAGAATTTTCCATAATTGATGAACCATAAATCTACAGATACAAAAAGCATAATACGTCACTGATAGAATATTATAGTGAAACTGCAAAACATCAGAGACACAGAGAAAATACTAGAAACCTCTAGATTTAGAAAGACAAATCCCTATGCAAAGAAGCAGCAGCATGACATCAGTGACAAACAATGAAAGCTAAAAGAAGTGAAATAATATTTTCATAGTACTGAGATAAATCTGTCAACCCAAAGTATGTACCAAAGTCTGACTTTCAAGAATAAGAATAAAATAAAGACCTTTTCAAATAAAATTGAGAGTGTTTACTACCAACAGATCTTCACTAAATAGAGAATGCTTAAAAGATATATATCAGGAAGATGGAAAAAGACCTCAGAAGGAGGGTCAGAAATGTGAGTGGCGAAGGAAAAATTTTTATTAGGTTGGAAAATCTGTCTTGTTACAGTCTTTGAAGTTATCAAAAGTGTGGCATTGTATCATGAGAAAGTGAAATGTAGTATGAAGTGTCATGCAGATTGCTTTGGATTCCCCAGAACCCATTCCATCACTTTTTCATTTTGTATCAGCATTGTGATTTGGGGAATTGATCCCGCTTTGATGGCTGGGACTTGATTAGTCGAATTCAGTTATAATTCATTTTCCTTGCTCATTCAGTTGATTCAGAAACCAGGCCTAAGCCATTTATCCCATGACTATTACCTTGATAACAAGTTGTTCATTCCATGTGACTAAAGTTGGCCTAATCATTCTGAAGGAAAGAATTCTTGTTTGTGCTTGGGAAAGATACATTGAGGAGACCCAGATTACTTCTTACTATGGTAAGAAATAAGCCTTAACATGAAGTCAACATTATGAATAACATAGCTGTGAGAAATAAAAACAAAAGAGTTAATATTTGGTATTTAATGATGTCACGTTACTAAGTCACTTACACCTGAAGTTTACCCTATTTATGGACTTCATGTTATGTGAAATAATAGTTTAAATTTGTATTGTTTAGGAAATTATAGTTTCTTAGTTGAAGCTCCATTCTCCTCTTCAAAAACAAATTAGACTTTACTAATACAAGTATTATTTCAATTCTAAGTCAGGGAAGTTGGAAGCTGTATGCCTTATGCTGCTCTGACAAGACTAGATTAATTTGGGGTATCATATTTCATTGAAGCACACTGGCAGATGAGTATGCCAGAGAAGATGACAAAGTGATGAGGAAAGGGCTCACATAAAAGAAGTATTAGATTTGTTTTGCATGATTCCAGAGGTCAGAACTAGTCCCAATCAGTAGAAATTCTAGAGAGGTTAAGAAAGATGCGATCGACATAAGAAAGAATTTTCTAATAATTAGAACTGTCTGGAAATGGAGAAAGGGTGCGACAGTAGAGAGCTAAAATTTTTGCCCCCAAGAGCCTTCTAATAGAGGGCTTCCATAGCTGTACAAATATTAAGGAAAATTGTTCTGCATGGGGTAAGAGGTTGGATTATATAACTTACACAGGCTTCTAACCATTTTGAAACTCTACTTACTAATCCATTCTAGTTACTAATAACGATTCTCAACTCTCTTAGCCTTGACACTTCCTTTTTATTTCATACTCTTTGTAATGCCTGCTTACTATCTAAAATTTGTGGTTAACATCTCTCCACACATATAATATTCAGGAAATGTGCATTTAAGAGTGGAAATGAAAGTAATATAAACATCTAAAATCATGTATTGCATTTCTGTAATTGAAGAAACTTAAAACCAAACATTTTTCCTAAGGTAGGCACAGACATTTGGAAGCAAAACCTGATCTTAATTGAAATAACATTAATTACGGTTTTTACACAAGTGGCGAATTTCTGTGTTTTTCTACAAAAATGTTAGTATGTTTAGTCACAGGCTACTGTTCCAGACTCTGCTGGCAGTAGTACTTAATGTGCTTTGAAATGCAAAAAAACAAGACAAAACAAAACAAAAATCTAAACTCTGAAAATATCTGATCCCAAGGGTTTTGGCTAACATACTGTGCTTCTTCAAGTATTTCAACACTTAGATATTCCAGGATGACTAACAAAACATATAGTAAAGTAATCAATAGGTTATACTTTGAATTAATATGTCTGAATTTAAGAGAAGATGAGAAGCCATTCTGTTCAAGAATTAGAGCAAGGTGGAATAGTAGACTGTGCTACACTACATGGGACGAGTTATACCATACCCTATTTATTTGAATATGATAAGAGAAAAGGGGGAAATATCTTTATTTGATAAATTGAATAACATACCTAAACAAGTTACATTGTTGAAGTGGAGAAAATGAGGAAATATTTTTTAAATGAGTTAGACCTTCTCAATAAATGTTACCAAAATAATTTCCTATATTATGATTTGAGGTAAGAACTTGAAATTCCATCACCTATTTAAACCTGCATTTAGTCTCTAGTACCTAATAATAGAAGTTATATATGATCTCTGGGAGTAGCATCAGAGTCATATTGAAAAAAAATTGACAATTCAAAAAGTATAATTTTAATATTTAGGGTAAATATGAAATATTTACACATCATTATTAATGAAATGTATTGATACAACATTTTTGGCTCTAAATCTGATAAAATAATGTGACAAATTTATAGATTTATTTTGCAGCACCAGCACTACTGCTCTAACACCCTTTCTAACTAGATTTGCAGTTGGATTTTATATACGTTAAAGTGGACAGAAAGCAGAGTGTGTTATTTAATAATTTGGAGACAACCTCCTATTAAATATTTTTGGTATAGTTATTTAGTAATGTATATTTATAGTGGGTTTAATCCGTAGAACATTCAAAAGTTGTATGGGATACAGGATAGTTCTTCATTGATGTTCCACAGAATCTTGTTTTAAAACTAAAAATAAATTATATTTCTTCTTTTTGTCTTCTGTACAAGTAGAAGACCATTTCTATTTTCTTGACTCTTTACCATTTTTGTCATGGCAGGTTTTACCCTCATGTAACTTGTAAATTATTGTTGTCAGCCTCTGTTGTCTTACCAGCCATGAAATACGAATTTTGCCAATAATATTTACAATATGACTTCATGCCTAAATATATAGAATTTAAGGGCAGTTGCATACTAGAGTTCTTTAAAAAGAAAACTCCAAAGAGAAATTTGTGTTTTAAGCAGCCAAATTTTATGACTAGTAATGCTCAGAAAGAAATTTGAACACTTCATATCCTTGTGTATAAGTGTCTTTCATAGTATTTACAATGTTAGTAAAAGTGAGACTTTTACTGCGTTGGAAGATAACAATTATATAACACTGGTTACTTTATTTTCTTACCACCTAGTAAAATATGATTGGGAGTTCTTACGTAATAGGACATTTAATTGACTTTTATAATGTGAATCAATTTTGTCCTTTTTTGTGGGTAAGCTGCTTTTATACCTGGAATAAAATGTAAAACCTGTTTTTCATCTGCAGTAGTGAGGACTAATTCACTGACTATTTTAGGTACCATTTGGTTTCATCAAAATGGGTAAAATATCTTTTTGTAAACCTTTGTAATACTACTAAATGAGTTTGGATTTATCCTTAGGTGTCTAGGAAGATGGCTGTTATGACATGTATTGAATATATGACAATCCCTAGATCAGTTATTTTTAGAAGTCTGCAGTGACGGTTTAGTCCTTTTTTGTCATTTTAAAATATAGTCACTTACGAATCCTTCCATTGTATTTTATTCATTTTAAATGGTCTTTTCCCCAGTGATTTTCACATGGAAACTTAGTATGTAGCTGAATGTCACAAACTTGTTAAAGTATTAGATTTGCACTGTATATTTTTACATCTTAGCTACTCTTTAATATTTAAAGTTTTTGTTCTTTAGTAAAATAGATGTAGTATAGTCTTTTCATTGTGGTGCTAAACTAGAACTTGTCACTTTCTCTACTTAATGGATAAGTGACTATTTACAAAACTGATTCTTTGATGAAACAGATGAATGAAATTAAAATGTTCTGTATTACAATAAACTACCTCATATAATTTTGTAAAATATAGTAATCTGAATGTATGTATGTACTTTTTTAGAAAGAATCTTCAAGAGGGAGACATAGGGAAAAGGAAGACATAAAAATCACTAAGGAGAGAACTCCAGAAAGTGAAGAAGAAAATGTAGAATGGGAAACTAATAGAGATGGTGAGTTTCAGAATCTTGGTTTAAATAGCAAATTCTTGATTATTTACTTTATAGAGTTTTTGTGAGCTTCAAAACACCTTTCATCTATGATCTCTCGCTTGTTTCAGAATCATTTTATTGACATGTTTCTATCTTATTGAGTTATAAGGCAAAAACTGGCATATAGTAGCTGTACAAAGGCAGAGAAAGTGGTTTTCATTGCATATTTTAATTTTCCTATTCTAGTTTTCCCTCTAGAACTTTACTGTGTATCATTACAGTCCTTCAGGATTGTATTACATATGTAAATTTAAAAATTCCTAACAGGCTAAAAATGAAATCTAAATTTGTTAGTTTTACATAAAATATTATAAATGAGATTTTTATATCTTAAGGACCAGGGAAAGTTATTTCCAAGAAATGTTTGACTTTAAAATCAGATGAAGATCGAGAACTGGATTTATTAAAGAAAAATTAGCAAAAAAAAAAAAATTTTTTTTCTTGAGACACAGTCTCTCTGTCATCCAGGCTGGAGGACAGTGGTACAATCATGGCTCACTGCAGCCTAGCCTCTTGGACTCAAGCAATCCTCCTGCCTGTAATCTCAGCACTTTGGGAGGCCAAGGCTGGAGTATCACTTTAGCCCAGGAGTTTCAGACCAGCCTGGGCAACAAAGTAAGACCCCATCTCTACAAAAAAACAAAAAAATAGCTGGACATTTTGGTGCTTGCCTGTGATCCCAGCTACTTGAGAAGCTGAGGTGGGAGCAAAATCATTTTTGAGTCATTGTCTTAACAAATAAGCATTTATTTTCCACACCGTGAATGTTTTCTCCACCTCTTTGGTGGTCTGAAAGATGGGCACCATAATGTCATACTTCCAAACACAGTGAACTTGTATTTGTTAAATGCATTGAGCAGGGGTAGACAATGTAATGTAATTTATATAATTTTGTAATTATTTTAATGGCTTTGTTACTCTACTTACAGATTACAAAACTAAAGAGTTTAAGAATTTAAGCAACTTTCTCAGTGAGAAGCTGAAAACTTTAGACCCTGGATTAGAAAACTAGAGTGTGTAGACGAGTCACTGGTTTTTGCAAATAAAGTTTTATTGGAACACAGTCCATCCATTTGATTACATATTGTCTGTGGCTGCTTTTGAGTGACAGTGGCCAAGTCAAGGCCTTAGGACAGAGAACTGAGAAGCTACAAGACTGAAATGTTAACTACTATATTTCAGAATTATCTCTGAAGACTTACAGACTAACACCGGCAAAGTATTGTAAATACATCTTTCCAGTAATTGTTACATCAGTACTTAAAGGAAACCTCTTTCATCTTTGGACAGTGCTATCTGTTAAAAAGTTGCTTCTGAGAACAAATAGGAAGCTTGTTTATGGTTACTCAGGATTTCATAATCCAACCTAATACAACTTCTACAAAAGAGCAATAAAGGCAGCTATACTGTCCCATTTTAGTTGACCTAGTATATTTAAATAAAATATAAACATATTTATATTTATAAATAAATATGGGCATATAAACTATATGTCAAAACTTTTTTACTTCCCTTTTATTGTGTGTAAGAGGTCTCTTTCCTGCTGTATAAGGTTAATGAGTAATTCCTTTGTATTGCTGATCTGATATATAAATGGTTCAAGTTTGAAGCGCTAACTTTTCCTAAATACTAAGGAATTACCTCTTAACACACTCAGCATCCTTTCTTTTCATTTTAATTTTTTTGCATAAAAAAATTTTCAAATGTATTTGATACTTCCTATCTTTAAATTTTTTCTATTGTCATTACAATATTTAATAATCGTTGAAAATACAAAAGGTTCAGAAAAGCCTAAGTCTGTTCTATGTTTTTCTTCGTAGTAGGTATGCTAAACCTTCTCCATAAATCTCCTATACTTCCATTTCTCTTTTTTGCTATCTACTAAGCAGAGATGATGGAAGTCTTTAGGCGCTCCCCCAACTTCGTCCTAACACACCTTCAAACTAATCTTTTATTCATACCTAAACTTTTTTAGTTCCCTCTTACTCTGTGTAAGAGGCCTCCTTTCAGCCGTATAAGGTTAATAATTCCCTCCTGTTGTAGATCTGATTTCCTCCTCAGCAATCTTGTTCATTTATTATACACTCTCTTCTGTATCTTTAACATCCATTTTCTCTTCTCCCCATATTACTGTTAGTCACTGTTCTGCTTATCCCCCACTTAACAACTAAATTCTTTAAGCAGTTCTGTACCTCACTGTGTCTACTTGTTCGCCTGATACTTATTATTCAGTGTTCTGATCCAGCTCTCCACTGAAACTGCTTTTCAAAGTCACTAATGACCTCCTCTTTGCTTAATAAATGGAGATGTACTTGTTTCTATCTTAAACGACCATTCTGCAGGATTTGACACATCAAGAGCTCCTGTCTTCTTGAAAAAAACTTCTCTTTTGGTTTCTATTTATCACTCTTCAGTTTTGTGTCTTCCTGTTCAAGCCCTTCAGTTTTTTTTTTTTTTTTTTTTTTTTTTGAGACAGAGTCTCCCTCTGTCGCCCAGGCTGGAGTGCAATGGTACGATCTCGGCTCACTGCAACTTCTGCTTCTGGGGTTCAAGTGATTCTCCTGCCTCAGCCTCTTGAGTAGCTGGGACTACATTAGCTGGGACTACATGTGCATGCCACCATGTCTGGCTAATTTTTTGTATTTTTAGTAGAGACGGGGTTTCACCGTGTTAGCCAGGATAGTCTTGAACTCCTGACCTTGTGATCCGTCCTCCTCGGCCTCCCAAAGTGCTGGGATTACAGGTGTGAGCCACTGCACCTGGCCAAGCCCTTCAGTCTTACGTAGGAGGCTCCTTATATTCTGTCTGCCCCTTAAATGTTGATTCCCAAGGATTTGTACCTAACTATGTTCCTTTAAAAAATCTAAAGTGATTTTGTGTCAAGAGCCTTTTATATAGGAAATTGTTTTAAAAGGTGAGTGTAGATGTCTTTAATAGGAATTTCTTATGTTTTCACTTGATTGAAACACGTAAGTTTTGACCATTGTGTATCTCTGTGATTTGAAAGTATCTGTTGAGGGAATATCGAAGCATTAAGTTAGGTGCTCTAGTCCCTGGGTAGTGAGACTAAACTGGTTTCATAGATTTACGTTCTGCATTGTCATTCTAAAGGGAGTAACAATCTTAGCTGGATTCAGAAAACAATGGTATATAATAGTGTGTCTCAAACTTTCTGGTTTCAGTACACTTTGGTATGCTTTTTCAGAACCCCAAATAACTTTTGTCTTTGTGGATTTTAGGTTTTCATAATTGTCATATTATGAACCTGAGAAAATTTAAAATATGTATTTATTCATTCACATAACAATGACATCTAAAAATCCAGTATATGCTTTTATGAAAAATAACTATTTTGCAAAGCAAAAAATAATAATAATTGTGAAGAGGTGGCAGTGTTTTGCATCATTTTGCAAATTGTTTTAACATCTGGCTTAATAGTTGATTTTCTTATCTGCTTCTGCATTCCATCTGTTAACTACATCACATGTTCTGGAAAACTCATGGGAGAATGAGTACACCAGACAAATAATGTAGTGTTATAGAAATAGTTAGATTTTGTAGAATTCCTGAAATTGTCTCAGTGACCTTCCAGGTATCCTCAGACCACTCTTTGAGAAGCACTTGTCTCTAGGAACAGCTTTTAAAACTTGTTTTCCTTTTGTCTTGCCATCTTCTTTTCTCACTTTTAATTTTCTTCTAGATGAAATCATGCTCCTGGGGCATCATTAACATTGTATGTGTTAGTGACTCCAAAATCTGGAGCTCTCAGTTTAGCATTGACCAACTAGGCATCTCCATCTGAGTTCTATATCTTAAGGACATCACTTTTCCTACCAGATACCAATAGTCCTGAGAGTCGTCATTAACACTCCTTCTTTCCCTCCACACAGGCATTTACGGAGTTCTGATATTTTTATGTACCAAATACCATTGAAAACCATCTGTTTCTCTTAATTTACTACTAATATTCTAGTTCTTAAGGTATTTGTTTTTTGCCTATAAATATATTTTACCAAAATAACCTCCTAACCCCATCTCTTGCTTATAGTCTTGTCTCCTAATTTATTCTCCACTGTAAAGCAAGAATAATCTTTCTTAAAAAGTTTTTTTTTTTACTGAAATATACGTTCAGAGGAATGCCCAATTCCTGTGTACAACTCAGTGGATTTTCACAAACTGAACATGTGTAAAAACATCACCCAAATCAGTAAGTAGCAACTTAGTAGTTTCCTGTAGTCCCCTTGTGTTTCCTTCTAGTCACTCCTCCCTATCCTCACCTCCCAAAGGTAGCTACTGTCCTGATTTCTAGCACCATTGATTAGTTTTGTCTGTTTGAGCTCCATATAAATGGAATCGACAGCATGTACTCTTTTTGTGCCTAGCTTCTTTTATTAACAGTATTATCTGAGATTCAGTCTTGTACTTTATTTCATATATCTTTCATTAATTCTTATTGCTATATAGTGTTTTATTGTTTGAATATGCCATAATTTATCTAGTCTACTGTTGATGAACATTTGAGTAATTTCCAATTTGGTGTTATTATGCATAACAAGGTACTGTTACTATTCTTAAAACATATTTTTTGGTAAACATGTATAAACATATACCCATTCCACTTGAGTTTATGGTTCGAAGTGGAATTGCTGGGCCATGGAGTATGTATGTGTTCCTCTTTAGTAGATAATTTCAAATAGAAAATGGTTGTACCAATTACCCATATGGTATTTTTGCCTTTTTCATCCTAGCTATTCTAAAATTTTGTAGTGGTAACTTACTGTGGTTTTAGTTTGCATTTTCCTAATGAAGTTGAAAACTTTTTTATCATTGTACACCCTATTTTGTAAACTGTCTATTCTAAATGTTTGCCATTCTTCTATTGTGTTACCTGTTTTTTTCTTGTTACTTAGAGGAATTCTTTATGTTTTCTGGATATGAGATTTTGTATCAGATATATAAATATATTCCAAGTATTTTCTCCCACTCTATGAGTTGCAGAGCAGTCTTTTAAAAGAATAAATTGAATGTTCATTTCATTTCCCTGTTTCAAATTCCCTAATTTCCCGTTGTCTTCAGGAGCAAGTACAAATTTTAACGATACCTGTAAAACTTTTGATTATCTGATTGCTCTCTGTACTTCCAGTCCCCACTCCAAAGTCTGTTGTTTTACTTGGTTCCTTAAACTTCTTGTGTTTGTTCACCATATGTTCTTAAGGACCAATGAAATAACATAAAAAACCAAAAGTATCATTTCAGTAGAATGTGTGAAAATATTTTAGTAATCTTGGAGGTGAGTACATCTTCCTTAAATAGGGCATAAAACCCAGAAGCCACAAACATTTGATTACATGAAACTAGGAATTTCTGTGTAACTAAATGCAGAAGTTAAAGACAGATGATAGGCTAAAAGAAAATATTTGACATGTGTAACATCTGTAAGCATTAGTAAAGACACTATATAGCCATATAATGAGTTTCTACAAATACATAAGAAAAAGATGGCCTAGTTAAAAAATGAGCAAAAATATATATGTATCGGATAGGTACCTCACAGGAGAAATAGAAATGGTCAACAAATGCTCAACCTTACTGCAGGGAAATACTGATGAAAATAAAGAGATAGGATTATTCTACCCATCAGTTGGGCAGAAATGAAGAATATTAATGTTTTCAAGTGGGAGTTTATGTTGGTAAAGCAGCTTTGGAGTACAGTTTAGTGATATTAAAAATAGAAATTGTATTTATTTTCAGTCCAGCAATGTAGTCTGAGAAATAATGTCATAGCAAAATACTTGTACTTGAACCAAAGTAGATATGAAAATGTTCATGTAAGTCTTGTTTTTAACAGCAGAATATTGAAAACAGTTCATCTGTCAGAAGGAAACTCCTTTAAGCTATGATTAAGTATGATCATATTAATGAAATGCTTTGCAGATGTTAAAATGTAGTTGAATTATATCTATGACTTAGAAAGATTGTTTATAAGGCAGTGTTGAATGTTAAAGGGAAAAATATAAAGCGTTATTTTCATACCTATGACACTAAACTAATAGCAGTGTTATCACTGGAGAAAGGATGGCTGTAGGAGGAATATAGGGGGAATTTCATATTTTACTTTGTATATTCAGAATTATTTAAGACTTCAGCAATGAGAATGTATCATAAAGACAGATAGCACAAAATATAGAATGGAATTCAAAAACGAGTGTCTGAAATCAGTTAATAAATTTAGAAAACGTCTCATATAGCTTGAGGTTGTCACTACAATTGCCTTAGAAAAACTGATACACATAAATGATTCTAACTCACTGGAAAAATGTTAAATATAATTAGCATGGTATAACAAGGCAATTCACAAATATTTACAGTTTTTAATCCTTATACATAAACTTTTTATGTATCTGTGATTATTTTTTTACATTAAATTACTAGAAGTTTCTTTTTTTTTTTTTTTTTTGAGACAAAATCTTTCTTGCTCTGTCACCCAGGTTATGGTGCAGTGGTGCGATCTCAGCTCACTGCAACCTCCGCCTCAGTTCAAGTGATTCTCCTGCCTCAGTCTCCTGAGTAGCTGGGGCTACACGTGCCTGCCAACACACCTGGCTTATTTTTTGTGTTTTTAGTAGAGAGAGGATTTCACCGTGTTAGCCAGGTTTGTCTCAATCTCCCGACCTTGTGATCTGCCTGCCTTGGCCTCTCAGAGTGCTGGGATTATAGGCATGAGCCACCACAACCAGCTTAGAAGTTTCTATATTAAAGGGTATTGATGTTCTTAAGGCTTTTAACCATATTGACAAATTATTTTATGAGATAGATATACTAGTTTACATTGCTACCACCAGAGAATGACTATGTCCTTTATTTGTACCTTTACCAACAATTAATATTATAATTAGAAAAAATGGCTCCTGAATACATGGGAAAAAATGTATATGCTGTCTTCATTTCTTTCTGTTTGTGAATTGTCTTGTAATATTCTTTGCATGTTCTGTTAATCAGTAAGAATTCTTTATGTAGAAAGAATCTTAACCTTTTCTTTAAAATATCTTCCTTGTTAAATATACCATTCTAATTATACTTAATGTTTTTCTGATGACTCAGAATCATTTATATCCATCAGTTTTTGTAAGGCAAAATTGTAATGATAACCTGAAGCTACATGGGAGACATTTTCTAAATTTATTAACTGGCTTCAGACTCTTGTTTTTGAATTCCATCCTGTATTTTTTACTTTATGATTTTTCTTCTGTTGTCAAAATATTGTCTGTTGCAATGTGCCTATCTTGTAATCCATCTCTTACAGGTTAGGAAAACATCTGAGTTTTGATTATATGCATAAAATAAGTACCTTCAGAATAAAGACTTGAGAACTATTTTCCTGAGCAAACTCTATTAGTTATATATACTACATTGACTTAGACATACACTTTAACTACTCAGGCGTCTCGCCCTTGGTTGGATAGTTGAAGATTGAGGACTGAAAGCCAGTTTCTTCTTTCTTTTTTTTAAGAGATGGGATTTCTCCATGTTGGTCAGGCTGGTCTTGAACTCCCGACCTCAGGTGATCCACCCTCGGCCTCGCAAAGTGCTGGGAGTACAGGTGTGACCCACTGTGCCCAACCAGTTTCTTCTTTCTTTTATGCGTTCTGTATTGGTAATTTTTCCAGTTACGAATTTTTAGATTGGCAGTGCATTACTGATAATGCAGTACCTTCAGAAACACCATTAATCATTCTTCTTAATTAATTATTCTTTGCTGTGTTTTACCTGGGTATTTGGATATGGAATTTTATTGAATTTAAGAACATAAACCAGATAATTGAGTCCTATTATTCACTAATGTAAAGTATTTCAATAGAGTACAAAATAATAACTGGAGATAGCTGGTATTCACTTAATTAAATTCAGTATCTTCATTTTATCTGGGGAAAGAAAGCCACATGCTCTTAATTAAGTAGTAGTTACTTTCTGACTGAAAATCATGATTTAGCCTATTTCATTTATTTACTGAAAAATTATCATACTCTATCATAAGATGAGTAATCAACCTCAGTCACACAGGTAGTCAATATATATAGTTAGCCTCTCAGTCCCCAAGCATGAATGGATAGTTGTCATTTTAATGCATTTGAGCAATATTATAACAGTGATGTTCATTTTCTAGGGCTTTAAGCAGTCAAGTAGGACTTCTTATATTTATTGTTCTTTAGTTCTTCATTTTATTTCTTTACCCAAGGTTAAGAAATGATCTAAAGTGCTAGAAGTATAGCTTGAGAAGGCACCTCAGTTTGTGATCAGTCAAATCCAACATGGTCAATGAAATTCCCTCCTCTAGACTTCTGGGCATTCATGGCAAATGAGGGTGATGGGGTTGGGGGCCAGTGCCAGTAACTTCTACATAGTTTGATGAAATAGATCTGCACACAACTCTTCCTTTTTGTTTTTTAAACCAACCTTCATAACTTTTTATCAGAAAATATTAAATGGAAATAGAAATATGGCATCAAATCCATTGAAACGGACAGTTGTAATCTAAGGAAATAGTTCAAATTGCTTGTAAAGAAAATGTTATGAATCCTTTAAAAATTAGCATATATACACATTAGTATTAAAATTAGTTTTAGATATTAATCAGTTGTCTCACAACTTTTAAAACTGACAAGCATATAGATTGAATGTTGCACATGTAATATAACCTCACTTTATATGATGTATTTTAGTAATATATGTTTAGGAAAATCAAGGACATAATGAGTTACATCACATGCAGTGTGAAATATCAAAGGCTTTGGTACCTTTAAGGCTGAGAAATTCAGCTGAGTGTCTTTTGTCTTTTAAAATTCCATCTCCCAACAAAAAACCCAACCCCCAGACAACTCAAAATCATTTCCAGAAAACCCAGAAACCTTAAAAATATTTGGCTTTTCATAAAGAAATTAACCATTGTGACTTTAATCCTTTATCGAAATAGTATCTATTTATTTTATCTCTTAAAAGTATGTCATTCTGATGAAAGATTCTGCCGTTTAGATTTGTATAAGAAATTTGTTGAAAAAGTCTCTATAATTTTTGGCATAGATAATTATGCTAGTTTCTAACAGTAATACAATTTTACTTTAAAGATTCTGACAATGGAGATATTAATTATGATTATGTTCATGAATTGTCACTGGAAATGAAACGTCAGAAGATACAGAGGGAATTAATGAAGCTGGAGCAAGAAAATATGGAGAAGAGAGAAGAAATTATCATTAAAAAGGAGGTATGCTATTTATTGCAATAAATATGTTAATAATAGCAACATTTGTATTGATCAGTAACTCAGCTTCTTGCTACATCTTAAATTATACTAGCATACTGATACATTGATCAGCTCACTGTATAATGTGTTACTCCATATATATTCATCATTTAATTGTCACATTATTCTATTAGATAAGTAGCAAAAATTTATGTTATTGAATAGGTGAGCAAAGCTGAGAGTTTGTTGCTTAGAGTCACCGGCTAATGTAACATGGGGTTTGAATCTACGTATGTCTGTTTCAGGCCCATGCTATTTCTAGAATGCCTTGTTTCTTTTCCAAAAAATGAAGACACAGTTAATTTAAATGTAATTTATGATTTTTCTGAGGAGATTTTGAAATTTTTTAATTTACTTTATTGAAACTGGTATATGTTAGGACAATTATATTACTTAAAATCATAAATTCAAGAGTCAGACTAATAAATATCAACAGATAGTGGCTATTATAATTTATAATTTTTATTTCATACTTTTTTTAGGGATGAAGTCTTAGCCACAGGCACATTCCACCATGCCCGGCTTTTTTTTTTTTTTTTTTTTTTTTTTTAAGGGATAGGGTTTTTCAATGTTACTCAGGCTGGTCTTAAACTCTTCACCTCAAGCAATCCTTTCTCCTCAGCCTCCCGAGAAACTGGGATTACGGGTGCGAACCACTGTATCCAGCAGTAATACTTAATTTAATTGGAAGTTTGGTGTGATTCTAAAATACTGTAAGCCTCGTTGTACCATAAGTGGAGGAATTTCTGAATTGACTTACTGAATTTTTTTAAAGGTTTCACCAGAAGTGGTTAGATCAAAATTGTCCCCATCACCTTCTCTAAGAAAGTCTAGCAAATCTCCGAAGCGAAAATCAAGCCCGAAGTCATCTTCAGCTAGCAAGAAAGATAGGAAGACATCTGCAGTATCTTCTCCCCTGTTGGACCAGCAGAGGTCAGTAGGGTGATAAATAGCATCAGAAGAAAATAGCTTTTTCTGAAGTGATACTAAAAGGAATTATTTAATAGGTTATAGAAGGGTACTTATAATACATTTTATATTTAATGTAAGCTTTTTTGTTCTAAAAAGAAGTCTGAAATGTTTCCATTAAAAAGACAATGGTAGAGATCAATAAAACAAACATCTGTGTCACATCCACATATGCTTCAGAGCTTTTTATTTTTTAAGAAATAAAAATAAAAGCTACATTTTCTGTTCCTCTATTAAGTGTGGTGTTTATGATACTTGTGCATGTGTTTATACTTTCACTAATGTGTGTTTTGCAATGTATAGTATTGCTTTAATTCATTGTAATACAAATACATTATAACTTTCCTTCTGCACCTTGCTTTTTCACTTAACATTTTTTATATTTATCTACATTGTTACAGATAACCTTAGTTCATTCGTCTTAGTATTTATATTATAAATTTATCTACTTTTCTGTTGAACATTTACTTTTCTGATTTTTAAACTATAAATTATACAAAATAATTCTTGTCTCTCTGTACGTATTATCAAGAGATTAAATTCTTCATAGTATATACCTAGCAGCATAAATATATTATTTAGAATTACTGTAGAAGCCAGTGGAAGAAGTAAAAATAGGAATGATTTCATTCAGGGACTAAGAATAAGAAGAAAATACATTTTCATTTAATGTCACTCTGAACTATTTACATTTTATTTTAATTAAAGTCCATATCCTAATTTTATTTTATAAAAAATAAACTAAAAATCTCTACTTTCTAATATTTAATCAGTTAACAAGCCCTATCTATTTGAACCAGTAATGAAACTCATATTTATCTCCCTTCTTTTAGTTTCTAGAGGCTAACCCTATTTCAGACTCTACTTACTTTTTGCCTGGATTATTATGCCATCCTGCTAACTGTACTTACTTTATGTAGTTTCTGCTCCCCCACACACACACATGTAAACATTTTCATTCAGCTGCCTCAACCCATTTATTTTCTAGATGCTGTCAGAGAACTCTTCAAAGGACAATTCCAATTAATTTATTATACCATTGAAAAACTCAGTGCTTTTTCATTCTGTAGAATGAAATTCAGATTCCTTAGAATGACATTGACACTTTGGTCTTTTCTTTCCTGTCAGTAGTTTTTGTCTAACTTCCTCATGCCTGCCCCCTTCTACCCTCAATTCTTTAATCTCTAGCTCAAATTCTAAGTGTTCCTGTTTCTCTTTACTGAACATAAGTTCTGTTCCCTTTATGTACCTATCAGATTTTGCTTACACCTCCCTGTTGATATTAATTTCCTGTTATATTATATTTCAGCTGTGACATATGTTTTACAACCTCTATTAAATTTAAGCTCCTTAAGATTGGGATCTTGATGGTTCATAGTTCTGTCTTCTCATAGTGCCTACTTGGCATAGAACTTTGCATTGTAATAAGGCGCTCAGTAAAGTTGAGTTGATCCTCTCCTTTGTTCATGTGATTGAGTAAATAATGCAAAGGGATATTGAAGAAGTTGAATGAACAGAGAATGATAATCATCTACTCGTTCTTATCCTTCTGGCTAACCAATTATGTAGCTTTCCCCTCAATTTCATTAGTTTCCCAATAAACTGCATACTAGAAATACCCTTTCTTCCTTTTCTTATCTGTTCTGTTTATAGAATATTTGAAATTTAATCTTTTCATAGAAAATTCTGATAACTGTTTAAATGAAGGGTTAGTTTCATCTTTTACGTTCAGTCTCTTTTACTACTTTATTAGTAACTCATCCTGTTATAAATATTTGTCATGAATAATCATTCACACTGGTTTAATTACTATATTTCTTATATTTTACTATGTTGACTTTAAGGTGGACCATTAATTTAATAATAACGAAGGACCTGGAAAAATACTATATTAAAAATACAAAGAAAACATTGAATTGAGTATAGCATTTTATTTTTTTGAGTATAGCATTTCTTTAGCTATACAGTTTACATTGCCTAGAGTGTGTCAGGTAATCATCTTTTAATTTTATTGCTGGATCATACTATAAACTGAGAACATACTAAGCGCATGTAAGGATTAAAATTTCAGTTACAATTCAGTGGAATATTTCAACCATTGTCAACCAAATGAGATGTGACAATCAGGTAAACAAACTTCTTGGTCTTACTAGGTTATCATATTGAATGGAAGATATAATTACTGACAGATTACACTTTTCCTTGAAAGCTGGCATTTTTCTTTGGTATTTTTGAGATTTAGTCTGATAGTGAGATTTGTCTTGATATGTGAGATACAGTGTAATCTAAAATATATCACCTATTCTGTCCATCTGCAGTTTTAATCTTAGTTTTTATTAGATGAATTTTTCTTTATAGGTCTTTGTACAGAGAATATTAAGTATGTCAGAAGCTGATCTAAAACAATAGTTTTGAGGAGAGAGAGAGAGGATTAAAAACTGATAAAAATAGACAGGTGAGCTCTTTGCCACAAGTAGGAAGTAGGCTCTGTTCCACTGAAACAACAATTAGTTGACTTTTAAAATGTTGAAGATCTCGTTGATTTCAGAATACACAAAACCAGTTTTGGCCTCTTCAGTTGGAAGGTACTATTTGTGTTTTCTAACCACATATACTTTTGACGGTAATGTTAAGAAATTCTGTACTTTAGTAAGTATATTAGAATAATTAGTGTTGTGATTATAGCTAAGTCCCAAAATGTCAGTGGTTTAACACAATAGAAGGTTATTTCTCACATAAAGTCAAAATGAGTGTTTCTGATTAACAGGTGGCTGTCCCATATATGGAGATTGAGTAACCTAGGCTTCTTCTGACCTGATTCCACTTTCTTGGGTTTTCAAGGAAAACAAAGAATGGAATGTACAAAGAAAAATTGAAATTAAGTATTGCAGTTATTTAGCTGTATAGTTTACAATTGCCTGGCATATGAGAGTCCTTTGAGATTTGGGCCTGGAAGTGGTATACATCACTTCCACTCGCATTCTTTTGGCCAGATCTTGCTCACTTGGCCATGCTTAATTTCAATAAAGTGTAGATAGTATGATATGCCACTGTGCTCAGAAGAAAAGTTTGGTAAATGCTCAGCTAGTCTCTGTTACAGGTGATCATGTAAAAATAGTTTGTATCAAGAATTCCTTTGTTGTTTAATCATGAAATTTTAAAAGATAATTTGGAAACAGATGCCAACTATTGATTAGTTTTTATCTTTAACGTAGAAAAATATCCAGAAATACAGATATTTATCACATATCTGTTAGGTACATAAGAAGATTGAGTCTTCTCATGAATATACAATGAGATGTGGCTAATATAGTTGTTGGCAGAAGACAAGAATGAAAAATAGATATAGTCATCATATTTTAGTAATTTCTTGCTTGTTCACATGGTTAACTCTGTATCAATGGTGATAAGAAATAGGGATGAGGACTAAGAGAGCTACATTTTCTGAATGCTCACTATGAGTCAGGTGCTTTTAAAATATTGCCAGCAATTTTGAGGTAGATACTATTTATTTTTCTATAGCTAAGAAATCTTGGGACCTGAGAATTCAGCATAATAGAAAATAAGTTCTAGGATTTAGGCCTAGGTCCTCATTTATAAATATCAATAGATAGTGGAATTAGTAGGTAGTGAAAACTCACCGGATGTATGAAGAGGGCTACTTGCAAACCCAGTACCAGACTGAACACTCGGAACAGATGACTTACACAGAAACATTAATACAGAAAACAGGGACAAACTTAAATTATAGATGAATTTATAAGTTAAGTCCAATTTGTGAGGATATTACATTTACAGGATGAAAGCAGTTGATCATGGGAAGAAAAAATATGTGAATGACTATATTTTATTTTATTTTATTGCAGGAGACTGGAGTTTTATTATTAAATCAGTCTCCCCCGAGCATTTGGGGGATCAGTTTTAAAGGACAACTTGGTGGAGGGACAGCAGAGAGACTAGGGGAAGCCAGTGAGCCGGGAGTGCTGATTGGTCAAGTCAGAGATGAAATCATAGGGAGTCAGAGCTGTCTTATTGTACTGAATCAGCTCCTGGGTGGGGGCCACAGATCACATGAGCCAGTTTATCCATCTGGATGGTGCCACCTTGAACAACAATATTTTTAAAGAAAAAATAGTTCACATGGAAAATAACAGAATAGGACAGTTGCAGTGGTCTAAGGTAGGCAGATCTCTTGAGCTCAAGAGTTTGAGACCTGTCTGGACGTGGTGAAACCCTGTCTCTGCTAAAATGCAAAATTAGCCAGGTGTGGTGGCATGCACCTGTATTCCTAGCTACTCTGGGCTGAGGCATGAGGATCACTTGAGCCCTGGAGGTCAAAGCCACAGTGAGCCATGATCATGCCACTGCACTCCAGCCTGGGCAACAGAGTGAGACACCGTCAAAAAAAAAAAAAAAAAAAAAAAAAAACAGAACAAAACAATGAGATTGCCAAGCAAAATCTGTACTACTTTAAAATGTACTGAATATAAAGACAGATTTAAGATCCTGAAAAAGCAGGAAGAATGGAAATGACAGAGAAATCTAAATGGAGGAAAGATCCAAGAGACACAGTAACTGTATAATAAAAAGAACTACAGAGACATGGGTCATAAGGAGAAGTTATGAAATAAAAATAGGAATTGAGTAAAAAGTTTGAAGTTTCAGATTAAAACAGTTCATTTAGTGCTGGAAAAGATTTTTTAAAAATACCTGAACTTAGTGGAAATCTTTTTCCAGTGAGTTGTTTTTAAGGGATAATGTTCACAAACAGGACAACAGAAAAATTAGCTTACCTGAATAGCAAAAAATTTGATTTTCTTTGGATTTCTTACCTACAACATTAAATGTTAAATATTTCTTACCTACAACATTAATGTTCACAAACAGGACAACAGAAAAATTAGCTTACCTGAGTAGCAAAAAATTTTATTTTCTTTGCATTTCTTACCTATAACATTAAATGTTATAAAATGTTATATTTTAACTACAGAGCGCTGAGGTAAAAAGTATTTTGACACAAAAATGTTATATTCAATGAAACTGTTAAGAGGCAAAGACAGCCAGTTTTGAATGTATGGGATCAAAAGTTTTACTGCTTACTTAAAATTGCTTAAAATGCCAAAAAGAGGCACTTAAAGAACAAAGTCTGTACCCAAAAATCGGTTACAAGTAGATTAAAGACAAATGTGAAAGGCAAAATTACAAAATTTTAGGAGACTGTCTTTGTGACCTGAGAGAGAGGAAAAATTTCTTAAATAAGATTCAAAGATTTATGATGAATATATACTGACAGTGGTTGGTATTTCATTTGTAGATGATATAACTGTGTTTTTTAAATAATGATGAAAACCTGGAAGCCACCTGAAAAACTATGAAATTGTTTTAAAAAGTTTTGGAGCATCTATTCAAGGAAGTTTTATACAGTCTATAAAAATGATTACCTAAATCTGCTTTTTTAAAAATTTTATTTTGAGATGGAGTCTTGCTCTGTCACCCAGGCTAGAGTGCAGTGGCACGATCTCAGCTCACTGCAACCTCTGCCTCCTGGGTTCAAGTGATTCTCCTGCCTCAGCTTCCCAAGTAGCTGAAATTATAGGCACCCACCACCACGCCCGGCTAATTTTTGTAATTTTAGTAGAGGTATGATTTCACCATGTTGGCCAGGCTGGGCTCCTGACCTCAAGTGATCCGCCCACCCCGGCCTCCCAAAGTGCTGGGACTACAGGCATAAGCCACCGTGCCAAGCCTAAATCTACTTGTTACAGAAAGATGCTCACACTATGTCTATGTTCAGTATTTTAAAATTTTACAAAATATTGTAATAGGATATTCCATGAATGTGTATGACACATACACACAGCCATTTCCAATGAGAGAAAACAGTTGTGACCATATATATATATGATTTGCACATATTTTCTCCCATTTTATGAGTTGCCTTTTCACTTTGTTGATTGTGTCCTTTGACATGCAAAAGTTTTAAAATTTGATGTAGTTCCTTTTGTCTATTTTTGCTTTGTTACCTGTGCCTTTGGTGTCATAGCCAAGAAATCATTGCCAAATCCAGTATCATGAAACTTTCTTCTATATTTTCTTTTGGGATTTTTATAGTTTTTGGTCTTATGTTTAGGTGTGTATTTTAAGGGTTTTTTTTTTTTTTTTTAAATGTGATAAAATATAAAGGTTAAGCTTCTTTCTTTTACATGTGAATATCCAGTTTTAAATGAGTAGACAGAGAAGGAGATATGGCAAAAGTGTGTAACTATTCAAGATGTTAAAAATAGTTCTCCTTGGGTAGTGGAATTATAGGTGGTTTTTTACTTTGTCTACTTTTCTATATGTCTTTAAAAATCCAGTTTAAACAGTCATTGTATTAATATCTTTTCTGAAAGTCTCTTCCTATTTTACCTGTATCTTTTCTCAGAAACCTGCCCTTTAATATAATAATAATCAGTGTTAACAAAATAAGTATCAAGTAAATTAATTCTTCACCCATTTCTGTTAGTTTTTTTTTCTTCTTCTGGATATTGATTAGTAGTATATAGATTAATAAAGGGTGAGTAATACAAAGGAACACTGCTGTTTTTAAGTGCTTTAAAAAATATCCTCTTGGCATATTTGAACCTCTAATGATAGCTTTGTGTTATCTTCAGAAATTCAAAAAGCAACCAAAGTAAAAAGAAAGGACCACGTACTCCTAGTCCACCCCCCTCCTATACCAGAAGATATTGCTCTGGGGGAAAAAATACAAAGAAAAATATAAAGTAAAAGACAGGATAGAAGAAAAACCAAGAGATGGAAAAGACAGAGGACGAGATTTTGAAAGACAAAGAGAAAAAAGAGACAAGCCAAGGTAAGTAGGATTGTATGTTATTAGCAATATTAACTTTTGTAGAATATAGAATATTTACTTTGGGCATTACTTTACAATATTAACTTTTGTAGAATATAGAATATTTACTTTGGGCATTACTATATCAAGTGTTTTTTTTTTTTTTTTTTTTTGAGACAGAGTCTTGCTCTGTTGCCAGGCACCAGGCTAGAGTGCAGTGGCTCGATCTCGGCTCACTGCAACCTCCGCCTCCCGGGTTCAAGCAATTCTCCTGCCTCAGCCTCCAGGGTAGCTGGGACTACAGGCACAGTTCACCATGCCCAGCTAATTGTTTTTTGTGTGTTTTAGTAGAGACAGGGTTTCATCATGTTGGCCAGGATGGTCTCAATCTCTTGACCTCGTGATCCGCCTGCGTCGGCCTCCCAAGGTGCTGGGATTACAGGCTTGAGCCACCGCACCCAGCCCTGTATTGAGTTTTTTAGTTTTGTTTACAATAGTGTATATATTTATTTTAATAATTCCCATAATTATCTATTATGAGTCATGGATAATTCCGTAAACATTAACTTTTACAATTTATTTTTGAATTTTTTTACTGTGGTAAAAAACATAAAATGTATCATCTTAATCATTTGAAAGTTTACAATTTAGTAGTGTTAAGTATATTCATATTGTGAAACAATTCTCCAGAACTTTGTCATTTTGCAAATCAGAAACTCTGTATGTATAAAAAAATATTCCTTTCCACCTTTCCCCAGGTCCTGGTAACTATCATCCTATTTTGTGTTTCTGTGAATTTGACTGCTTCAGATACCTCATATACATGGAATCATACAGTGTTTGTCTTTTTGTGACAGGCTTATTTCACTTAGCAGACTGTCCTCAGGGTTCCTTCTTGCTGTAGCATGTGACAAGGCTGAATAACATTACACTGTATGTACATGCCACATTTGATTTATCCATTCATCCTTTTGATGGATGTTTGGATTCTTTCACCTCTTGGCTATTGTTGATAGTGCCAAGGTGAGCATGAGTGTGTAAATAATCCCTTTGAGACCCTGCTTTCAGTTCTTTTGTGTATATACCCAGTAGAATTTCTGGATCATATGATAATTCTATTTTTAAGTTTTTGGAAAGCGTCCATACTGTTTTCCATGGCAGTTGAACTGTTGTACATTCCCCACCGACAGTACACAAGTGTTCCAGTTTCTCCATACTTTCACCAACACTTATTTTCTATTTTTGTTTGTTTGTTTTATAGTAGCCATTCGAAGAGATGTGTTTATCTCATTGAGGTGAGGTGTTACCCCATGAAAGTTTTGATTTGCATTTCTCTGATGAATAGTCATGTTGAACATCCTTTCATGTGCTTGTTGGCCATTTGTATATTATCTTTGGAAAAATGTCTTTCCAATTCTTTGCCCATTTTTTAATTGGGCTGTTTGATTTTTTTCTGTTGAGTTCTAGGAGTTTGCTATATATTCTGGATATTAACCCCTTATCACAGATAAGATTTAAAAATAGTTTTTCCTATTCCATAAGTTGCTTTTTTTTTCACCCTGTTTATTGTGTCTTCTTGACATGCAAGAGAATGGTTAACTGGAGCCTTCACAGTTCTTAAATATGTTTTCTTGAAATATACTCTGTATTTTACTCAGTTCAGCAGGTGTATTTGTGAAAATTACGTGTAAATGGTCTTGCTGATTGACATTATATCAGTAAAGCCTTTAGCTTTCCCTAATGGTTCTTTGTACTTTTATTTTGGTATTTTGACTGAGAAGTCTCTGAGAGATGGTTCTTAACACATATTCCTAGGTAGTTTATCATTTTAATGGTAAAAACATTTGTATTATGAGGAATTGAATATTACCCAGGCTAATCCTTCATTTTCCAGTTTTTCTTCCTGGGTTATCCCTAAATGGTATGCATAGAACTCACCTGTTAACTTAGTTATGTAGCTAAATCTGAACTTTGTTTGTTTGTTTGTTTATTTATTTTGGTCTAAGAACATGAAACAGCAGAGCTAGGAATACTGGAAGATTATATAAATACTTGATCTGCACACACACCAGTTCTAAAGCCATATATGACAAGGTTGGAAAAGGACATTTTGCTTTAGGAAGAGGTAATTTAATTACCACAGTTTTTAGTTGGGGCCGTTATTTTCATTTGTGTCCATTACTCTGAATAAAGAAATTACAGGCACTTCCATTTTATTGTACCTCGAAGATGTTGTGTATTTTTCCAAATGGAAGGTTTGTGGCATCCCTGCATTAAACAAGACTGTCAGTGCCATTTTTCCAATAATCTGCTCACTTTGTGTCTCTGTCACATTTTGTTATTCTTGAAGTATTTCACGCTTTTTCATGATTATTATATCTGTTATGGTGGACTGTGACCAGTAATTGTCTACATTACCATTGTAATTATTTTGGGGCACCGTGGACTGCACCCGTATAAAACACTGAACTTGATCTGCAAATGTGTATGTTCTAACTGCTCTACTGACTGGCTAGTCCCCTGTCTGTCTGCTTCTCCTTGGGCCTCTCTATTCCCTGAGACACAACAATATTGAAATTAGGCCAACTAATAAGCCTACAGTGGCCTCTACATGTTCAAGTAAAAAGGAAGAGTCTCTAATTTAAATCAAAAGCTAGAAGTGATTAAGCTTAGTGAGGAAGGCATATTGAAAACTTAGGTTGTCAAGCTAGACCTCTTGTGCCAGTTAGCTAAGTTGTGAATACAAAGGAAAAGTTCTTGAAGGAAATTTAAAGTGCTACTCCAATGAACACATGAATGAGAAGAAAGCAAAACAGCCATATTGCTGATGCGGAAGAAGTTTGAGTGGTCTGGATAAAAGATCAGAGCAGCCACAGGTGAAATCAGCCATAACATTCCTTTAAGCCAGAGCCTAATCCAGAGCAAGGTCCTCTCTAATTCTTTTGAGGCTGAATGAGATAAGGAAGCTGGAGGAAAAAAGTTTGAAGCTATCAGAGGTTACTTCATGATGTTTAACTAATGAAGCCATCTCCATAGCATAAAAATACAAGATGAAGCAGCACATTCTGATGAAGAAACAGCAGCAAGTTATCCAATAGATCTAGGTAAGATAATTGATGTTGGCCACACTAAACAAATTTTCAACATAGTTGATACAGCCTTATTGGAAGAAGATGGCATCCAAGATGTTCATCGCCACAGAGAAGTCAATGCTTGGCTTCAAAGCTCCAAAGAACAGGCTCACCCTCTCATTAGGGATAATGCAGCTGTGGGTTTTAAGGTGAAGCCAGCGCTCATTTACCATTTTGAAAATCCTAGGATTTTTAAGAATTATGCTAAATCTACTCTGCCTGTGCTCTGTAAGTGGAACAAGAAGCATGGATGGCAGCACATCTGTTTACGGCATGGTTTACTAAATATCTTAAGCCCACTATTGAGACCTATTGCTCAGGAAAAAAAGATTCTTTACAAAGTACTACTGCTTGTTTACGATGTGCCTGTTTACGAAGGAGTTCTGATGAAGATGTACAAAGAGACTAATAGTTTCATGCCTGCTAAGACAAAAGGCACTCTACAGCCCATGATCAAAGACCGAGTCTTACTATTTAAAAAATACATTTTATAAGGCCACAGCTGTGATGGGTAGTGATTTCTCTGATGGATCTGAGCAAAGTAAATTGAAAACTGTTTGGAAAGAATTTACCATTCAAGATGTCATTAAGAACATTTGTCATTTGTAGGAGGAGGTCAAAATATTAATATTTACAGGAGTTAGAAGTTGATTAACACATTCATGAATGACTTTGAGAGGTTCAAGACTTTATTGAAAGAAGTAACTGCAGATGTGGTAGAAAGAGCAAGAGAACTAGAATTAAAAGTAGATCCTAAAGATGTAACTGAATTGCTGCAATCTCAGATCAGACTTGAACGGATGAGGAGTTGCCCCATATGGATGAACAAAGAAAGTGGTTTCTTGAGATGGAATCTACTCCTGGTGAAGATGCTAGAAACATTTTTTAAATGACAATGACACCAAAGAATTTAGAGTAGCACATAAACTTTGTTGACAAGGCAGCATCAAGGTTTGAGAGGATTGAGTCCAAGTTTGTTTTGTGTGTTTGTGTGTGTGTGCTTTTTTTTTTTTGCCTTTGTTCTCGCTGTTACCCAGGCTTGAGTGCACTGGTGTGATTTCAGCTCGCTGTATCTCGCTATTACCTGGGCTTTCATGCACTGGTGCGATCTCAGCTCACTGTAGCCTCCGCCTCCCATCAAGTGGTCAAATGATCTTCCCACCTCAACCTCCCGAATAGCTGAACTTACAGACATGCACCGCCACACTCAGCTAATTTTAAAAAATTTTTTGTAGAGATGTGGTCTCACTATGTTACCCAGACTGATCTTGAACTCCTGGGCTCAAGTGATCCTCCTGCCTCGGCCTCCCAAAACGTTGCAGTTATAGGCTTGAGCCACCATGTCCAGGTGATTCCAGGTTTGAAAGTTCTACTGTGGGTAAAATGCTAGCAAGCAGCACACATGCTACAGATAAATCTTTTGTGAAAGGAAGAGTCAATTGGTGTGACAAACTTCATCATTGTCTTATTTTAAGAAATTGCCACAGCGTCCCCAGCCTTTTGCAGTGTCTACCCTTGTCAGTCAACAGCCATCAGCATCAAGGTAATACCCTCACTCACAAAACAGTTACAACTCTCTGAAGGCTTAGGTGATTGTTAGCATTTTTTTAAACAATAAAATATTTTAAAAAATTAAGTTACGTACCTTTTTAGATATAAATTTGTTGCACACCTAATAGACTACAGTATAGTATAAATATAACTTGTGTGTGTACTAGGAAACCAAAAAATTTGTGTGGCTCGCTTTACTGTGATACTTGCTTTATTGTGGGAACCAGACTCATAACATTTCTGAGGTGTACTTGTATTAATTTTAAAACTAAACAGTATCTTTGTAACTGCCTTCAAATTGATAAGGAATGTAATTAAAGGTTAGTATCTAAATGCCTTTTGGAAAAAATTGTCCTTTAAAAATATTTTAAATGTTATAATGGGCGTATTAGTATTTTGGTTACTGGGAGGTATTGTGTTTAAGTAAAATTGCGAATTCAGTCATCCAGCAGTTACTTAAATATCTGTTCTAAAGCTGGTATTGCAGCAGTGAGCGAAAGTATTTCCAAAGCTTTGTTAGTATGGGTAGAAGTAATATAGTGATGGGGGGTGTGTGTGTGTGTGTGTGTGTATGTGTGAAATAGTGTTTCCAAATATGTGGGTTTTGGCTTTGGGTTTTTTTTTCTTCAAGTATGACCCGTTAGGCTTACTGGATATAAGCAGTTGCTTACATTTCTTAAAGGATGCCTCTCTATTGAATTACCCATTTGCATGGCATAGGTGTGCATACACATGGCATAGGAGATGCAGCAATGCTGCATGATCCTCTGACTTTAAATCCTTCTGCCTGTTCTCTGTGTCTCAGCTGTCCAACCTTCTATATCCGGTGCTCCTAACCCAAAGTTCATTGGTGGATTTTAGGGGTCCACAAGCTTCATGAGTTAGGTATAAAACTTTGCCTGTATGTGTTGGTGAGGGAGAGTGCCCATAGCCTTCTAGAAAAGTTCATGAATTTCCCTTCTCCAAAAAAATGTAGAATCATGAATCATTCTTGAAGCCTAGGACACTAACCTGATGTCAAAGATTTGAGTACTTTACTCCCAAACTGTCACTGGTATGTCAGGTTTTTTCCAGAGTATTTGTTAGTTTAATATGAAATTCTATCATGTGGCTAATTTTTAATTGAATAATGTGGAGACTGCAGCTCTTAATGTTATTAGTGTCTTCCAACTTTACTCAGGTTTGATTTATTTATGCAGTATTGATCAAAACCTGAATACTACTCATTTATGCAGAGAAAAAGCCTTTTGGATTTATTACTCTGCTTTCAGAAAATATATCAATTTCCCATAATGTTTTTTAAAATAAACTTTTCACAACCTACTCTTTATAGAAAATAGTAAAATACAGTTGTTCTACCACCCTTATCCTTAGGGAATACATTCCAAGACCCCCAGTCGATGCCAGAAATGGCAGATAGTACTGAACCCTGTATATATTATGCATGAATTTTGTTTTCCTTATTCATAATTTCATCTATAGAAGATTCCTTCTTATTGTAGATTTTTGCAACCTCAGCACCCAGTTTTTCTTCTTTCCTTAAGAACTTCCATATTTTCACTCAATGGAAATACTTTATGACTTTCTTTTTTTTTTGGCACATTCAAATTGGTAACATTACTCCTTTTTGCACTTTGGGGCCATTATTAAGTAAAATAAGGGTTACTCAAACTGCATAAATACTGTTATTGCCAAACTGCAAGTCAGTCTGATAACTCAGATGGCTACAAAGTGAGTAATGAGCAGGGAGTGCATACAGTGTTTATTTGCTAGACAAAGGGATGATTCATGTGCACGTTGGGATAGAGTGGAATGACAGGAGATTTCACTGTGCCACTCAGAACTGTGTGCAATTTAAAACATATGAATTGTTTATTTCTGGAAGTTTTCATTAGTATTTTTCTGTGGTTGACCAGGGAAAGCAAA
Source organism: Ateles fusciceps (assembly GCA_036589455.1). NCBI lineage: Eukaryota > Metazoa > Chordata > Mammalia > Primates > Atelidae > Ateles > Ateles fusciceps. The sequence continues at coordinate 609,164 of JAZHEH010000304.1, read as the reverse complement.
ACAGCAGTTAAGCAGGGACTACTGTAATAAGAACCCAACAGACTAATTTTTTTCCTGTAAATTGTTTAGAAGAGATACAAATCAAAGGGAAATTAAGTTTATTTTGGGCATGTAGTCAGAAAGATAATTTCTGAGGGGGAATACTCGTGTTAGTATTCCTAACCTATTATGTCTAGATAATCCTAAATTGAATATTTACTTACCATGATGTTTTGATAGATCTGTAATACTTGCTTTTATCAGTGTACTTACTTATATTAGTATATATTCTTTATACTTTCGCATGCTAAATCAGGAAAGTAAGCCAATACATTAGTAGTATTTTAGGAACAAGGGTTTAAACACAAAATCTTCTTGGATAATAATCAGGAAAAAATCGTCTAACAATTGCATGTAGCTCATTCTGCCAGATATTTTGGTTTCAGTATGGTTTTATTGACAGGTGATATGTTTTTATCACAATGCTAGGTTTTAGGACTTTGTGGTCAAATGAGAAGGTGCTCAGAGCATAGCTAATTACAAAAAAAAAAATCATTCCAACACAATTACTTGAATGTGCAAATCTGCTTATTACTTGACAGTAACTGTTTCAGGTTGTTCTTGTATTGCTAAAAAGAAATACGTGGGACAAGGTAACTTATTAAAAAAAGAAGTTTAATTGGCTCATGGTTCTGCAGGCTGTACAAACATGATTCCAGCATCTGTTTCTGGTGGAGCCTCAGGAAGCTTACTAGGAGGACGTGTGCTGAAGTAAAGTGTTAATTCACTTATTCATCCCACAGATAGTACCTGTTCTAGAGCTGGTATTGCAGCAGTGAGCAAAAATATTTCCAAAAGCTTTGTTAGTACAAGTAGAATAATATGGTGGTGATGGTGGTGGTGGTGGTGTTTGTGTATATGTGTATAAAATAGTGTTTCCAAATATATGGGTTTTGTAATATAACCAAACATGATTATATTGCACACTGAGCTTATGAGAGGGTTGTGTTAAGAATGAAATCATTTTATAAACATCAGAACAACTCATTCACAATGGATAAAAAGAAACCTTTCACATTTAGTCAAATGAACCAAGTCTTGGACTCTGTTTAGTAGGGGTAATGTTGGGAAAATTTGTTGAATTCAGGAGAGAACTCATATCTAGAGAGGGTTTATGACCTTAAATAATTGTACTTTTAGCTTTTGTCCAACATGCTTTGCAAAATTGGAGACTTGAGAAAGGCTGTTCTCAAGTGTTTGCAGAGAGGATTTTAGTAGCAGCTGGTGGTTGGGAAGTTTAGTCCTGTTCCAGTAATTGATTCAGTCAGATATGCATAATATGGAGTTAATTCAGTAAAAAGTGTAGGGCTGTGTTATTATAATAACATTAATAAAATAGCCCCCACCCTTCACTATCAAAATCCATCCTTATCTGGCTGGTTTGGTGCCAGGTGGTGGCATTTTTTTTTTTCACTGACAGTTAAATGACCACCGGAATAATTTTGGGCCCCGTGACTGGATGGGACTTCCAGGCCATTGGCAGGGATTTCAGAAATCTCCCTTGTTTGGCAGCCAGTGACCTGATCTGAGGAGGTATTATGTTGGGAAATGCAGATCAGGGACTTTTTCACCTTCCTCTTCCAAAACTGGATCGCCTACTATTTCTTGGCCTGGTTTGGTCCTCTGCTTCATATTCTTGCCACCCTACCCTTTCCCCAGCAGAAAGTAATATCTTTAACTGGTTCCACCAAGCAGAGGGAGCCAGTTGTCTTCTGGCAATGTGTGTTGTTTCTGGGTTTTATTGCATTTGAAATATTGATTCTCTTACTCTTGGAGCTTAAAAACAATCCACAGTGTGTGGCAGGAATACCAGCTATTTGTCTTTTTCTAACCCTTGATCACATTGGTAGGTACAGTTTTTAGTTCAAGCCAAGTTGTTGAATAAGTCTATGTAAGGCTCTTATCTTGAACTACATTTCATAAAAGTTGTATTAATTGTTAAATTAGTCCAGATTTGAATAGCATTAAAGGATGGGTTAATTTAAGGGTTGCCTTCAACATTTTTTATTCTTAAATTAAAATTTTTGAAATTACAGTTGTCCCTTGAAAAAATGAATGGGGGCATCAACCCCCTGTGTAGCTGAAAATCCTTGTATAACTTTTGACTCCCCCTCAGACTTAACTGCTGATAGCCCACTGTTAACTGGAAACTTTACTGATAACATAAACATTAGATTAACACATATTTTGCATGTTATTTGCATTATATACTGTATTCTTATAACAAAGTAAACTAGGTAAAAGAAAATGTTAAGGAAATCATAAGGAAGGGAAAATATATTTACTGTTCATTAAGTGGAAGTGGATCATTATAAAGGTCTTCCCTTTGAAAAGGAGGCTAGGAGAGGTACAAAAAGGAGGGGTTGTTCTAGCTGTCTCAAGGCTGGCAGAGGCAGAAGAAAACTCACATATGGGCCCATGCAGTTCAGACCTATGTTGTTCAAGAGTCAACTGTACTTCACTACTGCATGCAAAAATGAAATCTGAACAAAATTATTAGTACTTCAGTGAAGATTTTCTTATATTATCTAGAACTTACATGAGTTTTCTTTTTCTTTTTAATCAAATCTGTTTTACAAGTATCATGTATTTATGGAGGAGTGATCTTTTAAAAAATTCCCATAGACAAGTGTCCTCCTAGTTCTGTAGATTGTTCAATGATTCCCTTTCCAGGGAGTATTTACCCTGCTGCAAAAGAATAGCAAGCTACTAGGTGTAAAACAAATCACACAAAAGCATTTTCTTTTCCCATCTTACAGGTTTATTTAGACAAGTAAGACCTTGTTATATTATAAATGGCACTTACCTGCCTAACACTCTCCAGTGCTTTGTCTCAAGCTTAGAATCTAGACTTTTACTATGACTTGTGGCCCTTATCTGGCTCTGCTTGCTTTCTGATTCTCTTCCATGAGACTGTTCTCTCATAAATTGTGGTTCCACTTGGCTTCTTTCTATTTTTATACAGCAAGATCCCTCCTGCCTCCTTTGTGCTTATTGATCCTAAAGCTCTCCCCTTAGATCTTCAGCACTTGAGTCAAGTATCCTCCAGTAAAGGTTCTTTCCTTACCAAGCAGCCTAAAGCAGTCACTCTGACTTACTTTGTGTTTTGTGATCAAGGGTTAGAAAAAGACAAATGCAGGTATTTGTGCCACACACATGTAGATTGTTTTTAAGCTCCAAGAGTAAAAAGCACATACTTATTGTGGTTTTTGGACCCAACAGTTCTATTGTGTTGTCCTTTTTTTTTTTTTTTCTCTTACCCACCCTCCCCCCCCCCGCGCCCCCCCCCCCCCCCCCCCCCCCCCGCCCCCCCCCGCCCCCCCGCCCCCCCCCCACAATATTTTTTTTTTTTTACTAGCCCCCGCCTCCCCCCCCTGCCCCCGCCCCCCCCCCCCCCCCGCCCCCCGGCCGGGCCGGGCCCCCGGGCGGGGGGGCCGGCCGGGCCCCCGGCCTTTCCTCTTATATACTTTGTTACATTAATTAGCAGAAATTGTCTAGCTTTGTCGTTGTTGGTTTGCTCCCTAGAGCATAGACTCTGTTACTAGATAGACTGGTTTCCAGTCCTCCCTCAATGTATTAGTCAAGGTTTTCCGGAGAAACTGAACCAATAGAAGATGTGTCTAGAATGAGATTTACTTAAGGAATTGTCTCATGCATTTATGGAGGCAATAAAGCCCTACGATGTGGCTGCAAGCTGGAGACCCAGGAAAGCTGGTGGTGTAATTCAGAAGTGTGAGAGGTAGAGAGCTGATGGTATAGATTCCAATCAGGCTGTAAGCCCTGAGAACCAAGGGCAGATCAATGTCCAGCTCAAGCAGTCAGGCAAACAGAGAATACAGCCTTCCTTCACCTTTTTGTTCTATTCAGGCCCTCAGTGGATCAGATGATACACACATTGATCAGGGCCATCTGCTTTACTCAGTTTGCTGATTCAAATGCCAAAGTCTTTTAGGAAGTCCTCACCGACATGCTCAGAAATAACATTTAGCTAGATATCTGGGCATTTCATGAACCAGTTAACCCATTTGTGCCAGAGGCTGCAAATTTTTTTGTGAAAGATCAGACCTTGGCCGTGACCTTGAGCAGCAGGATATAAATAATTCCCACAAGCTTAGCATTCCAATAATGAAACACTAGGCATAAATGGATTAAGTTGACATGTAAAATTAACCATCACATTCAGATACCTTATTAGATTGTCATAAAGATTGAGTTAATATATGACAAGCACTTAAAATAGTGTCATGCACATGGTAGCAATATATATGTTACTTGCTATTAATAATGTCATTACTATTATGATGGTAGCGGTTTTGTTTGTTCTCTTCAATTCTGCATCCTCATTGCCAAAAATAATACTTGGAGCTTAGTATGTGCTTACTTAATATTTGTTGAATGAATTAAAATGACTTAATAGGATGAATTTCATATGTAAAATAATAGAACCTAAATATTTCTACTTGTGAAATGTGTATTATGTTGTACTTTATCACTGAAAACAGTTGATTTTGGTAGTGCCCATATTACTTTTGTTTTTTAAAAGTGTATACATTTTACATGATTTTTTAAAGGTTAAAATATGAATGTTAGTTGCATTATGTAAGCATATTTTCATATTTGAGAAATAGAAACCATTTTTTGAGAGAAAAATTGCTGTTACTGTTTTTAAGAAAGTCTAGGGTAAACATGTTAGTTTATAGTTGAAATTACTTGCATTTTGAAGGAGAGGAGTTTTTATTTTTAAATTTCTTAACTTTTCACATTTTTTCCCAAAGTGAAATATAGCCTGAGTATTCTCATTCCACACCACGTCATGTCCTAATTATAGCAGCACTAAAAAGTGTTTGATTGGAATCTGTCAGACTAAAGATCAACTTTCCCTGTATATAATAAATCACAATGCTCTTGCTTACATTATACAGATTTTTGTTTTAAGGTATGAAGCTTCTCTTCATTAAATAAACTTTCCTTTTTTTCTTTATTTGAATTTCATATTTTTTTCCTCAGATAAGAAACCGGTTAATTATAAAGCATAAGACTAATCTGAAGTTACTTTTATTCTAAGTAGAAATATACTTTATCTCTAATAGTCTATAGCCAAAGTACTATTAATTTTCATCAGATTTCAAGACAGTTTCATTACTTAGAGTCACACCTTTTATGTATGCACAACGGACATAACAGAAGGTTGAGTAAGGAGAAAAAGGTTGAAGCCATTACTTGACAACACGTTAGTGTTCTGACTTTAATATAATAGCTTGATTATCCTAAGTTCGAAGTTTTTCTTCCATGCTATGGACACTAAGTTGAATAGGAACATGATTGGACCCTAATGTGTTTTTTAAAGGTAGTATATATAAACTATTTTGTCTTTTTAAGTTTTATGCTCTAATCACTCAAGGCTGTTGAGACATTCTTGAAACAATTTTTTTTTTATTTTTATATTTTTTCTTTCTTTTGTATTTTTTTTTCTTGAAACAATTTTAAATACCCCAGAAATAAACTCAGAAGTGACCAAAAGGATATCAGTTCAGTAGAGAACCATTCTTTAGTTTTTCAAGTTAACGAGAACCACCAAGCATGGTGGCTCATGCCTATAACTGCAGCACTTCGGGAGGCTGAGGCAGGATGATTGCTTGAGCCCAGGAGTTCAAGACCAACTGCAGCAACATAGTGAGACCTTGTCTCTATAAAAAGTAAAATAAATTAGCTGGGTGTGGTAGCATGTGCCTATAGTTCCCAGCTGCTCAAGAGACTTAGGTGGGAGGATCACTTGAGCCTAGAAAGCTAAGGGTACAGTGAGCCATGATCATGCCATTATATTCTAGGATGGGTGACAGGGAGACCTTGTCCCCCCAAAAATAAAAATAAATTGACTAGAACCTAATGAAATTGAAATTGAAAAGCACCAGATAATACTTACTCTAATTTTTACTCTTGCAGGGATTTTTCTGTTCAGTAGGATGCATTTAAATGGACATTGATCATAAATAGTTTTCCAAATCTGGCTAAGACCCATTGAGTATTTCCACTCATATTATCTGTTAAGTTAATAAATTTCTATTTAGAGTCAATTAAATTTTAGTGGCTTATGGCTTATTTTTTTTTATATTAGAAAGGAATCACTATTTTATTAAAAGTATAAAGCTTTAATCAAGAAAACTTGATGTTTAGGTGAGTGTAGTGGTCTAGTTAGCTGACTTTTTATTTCAGTCAACTGTTACCCAAAAGATATTTTTATTTGCCTAAATTATTTTCTGCAAATTCTTTCTAATATATTAGATCACTTTCCTGATTTAGTAACATTTAGTTTATAGATTGAAATCTTTTATTGATAAAAGGTTTACTAAGGCATCATTTATAAACAACGTAGTTTAAGGTAGTGGTTCTCAACTGGGTGTGATTTTGCCTCATAGAGGACATCTGGCATTGTCTGGAGTAATTTTTTATTGTCATAACTTGGAATGGGAGGGATGCTATTGGCATCTAGTGAATTGAGGCCAGGGATGCTGTTAAACGTCTTATATATAGTGTACAAGACACTCCCCCTCCTCCAAAGAGTTACCTAGTACAAAATGTCAGTAGTGCTAGGGTTGAGAAACTGGTTTAGAATTAGTAATGATTTGTGCCATCATTGCACATACAAAAAAAATTTATCATAGTCTGAAGATAATTTCAGAAGTACTTTGACTAAAAAAATCAGAATTTTTAAAAATACGCTTTTAGCTCTTGAGCTGATTGCTTTGAAGAATATTTATCTGGTCATCTAGAAGGTTACTTTTTAAACGTTATTTCCTGCTGCTGCTTAGTTATTGCACAAAAGTGTGGACAGGACCCAGGCATGATAGACTCTTGGAGTGATTCAGATGTGTGTAATGATTACCATGAGGTTATATGTTGTTTGGTAGTAGTGAAAGAAAATGATTTGAAGGGAATAGAGGAGGCCTTAGTTGAATCAAGAACTATCAACTCTCAGTTTGTGCTGCCCACAGTGAAGACAGATTATTTAAGTTAAAGACAGTATATATTTTGTTATCCTTTCCTTAACTGTAGGATTCTTTCATAATCCTAAATGTCAACCCAAGCAGCGTGGACTTTTTGTTTGCCTTAGCTGATGCTAGCTCCCATTTTTCCATAGCCTTGAACTTACAGGCATTCTCACAGCTACTTTCTATCTAGATCTCAGTAGTATGTTTTGCCGTAGTTTGTGGGTTTTCTCCTTCCAAGTACTTGTTCACACTGTCAGAGATTATCAGAGTGAATTCCATGCTTTAAGTTAGGATAGATGGTGTATGTTGGAAAATGCAGTGTACTTTGGCATCAAAGCCTGGGAGAAAAGCACCGCGTATCCGTTCTTGAACTGTTGACTTAAAATTAAGTCACACCTTTAAAAAGTGACCTACTTACAATTTTATAGCATTGTGAATTAAAATTTATCACAGAGTTGTTATCTGTACTTTTAGCTTTGACTTTTACATTCACGTTTTTGTTTTTAAAGATTTTCCTTTGGCTAGAAGTAAAGCTCTTGAATACATTTTTTATTGTTATCATTTTCCCTTATAGGTCTACTTCCCCAGCAGGACAGCATCATTCTCCTATATCTTCTAGACATCACTCATCATCCTCACAATCGGGGTCATCTATTCAAAGACATTCTCCTTCTCCTCGTCGAAAAGAACTCCTTCACCATCTTATCAGCGGACACTAACTCCACCTTTACGACGCTCTGCCTCTCCTTATCCTTCACATTCTTTGTCTTCTCCTCAGAGAAAGCAGAGTCCTCCAAGACATCGCTCTCCAATGCGAGAGAAAGGGAGACATGATCATGAACGAACTTCACAGTCTCATGATCGACGTCATGAGAGGAGGGAAGGTGTGTACTGTACTTTGATTTTTTTTAATTGAAAAATTGGACATCCAGCTTTATTGTTGTAATAAGAGATGGAGGAGGACAAGTCTTCTGTAACACTCAGACTAGAATTCTTGAAGGCAATAGGAGATGCTTAACAGCATGGTAACGTAAGCTGTTAGGTATATACAAGTTGATATTTACAGGTATGCTAAGTTGGTGCTTTCTTTAGTTAAGATGTTCTGCTGAGTATAGTACTCTCTAGTTCTAGAAATTTTTGGCCATGTGTTTCTTAGAACATCCTTTCCATTTGCTTAGTTAATGTCTTTTGAAAACAAGGAAGCGAAGGGAAGAAAAGCAACAAATCAGGGAGCATAGTTTGAAAGCATCAGAAGTGTTTTGATAAAGGAGTGAGGGCTGAGGGGGAATTTCAGAAGGTCATTGCAAACCAAGTCATCAGATTTCTAGATCATAATAAAGAAGTAAGCAAAGCAGCTTTCCTTTCTAGATCCCTGAGAATTAAGTTAACTTTGGATTTGCTGCTCCCTATTCAAGCTGAGATTTTATTGTTACCTGGCAATAAAGCCTGTTTAATGGCTCTTACCTCTTTGTATACTTCTTGTCTAAGCTTCTTGTCTTTGTAGATAGAACTTAAGTCTGTTTTCTAACTTGTGTTTTCATTTTTAACACAGTGAGTACTTGGGAAATGCTCACTTGCAACATTTCTATTTAATACACATTTTAAGTACCTCTCTGTGAGTGGAGTACAGCAGTCTCCTATGAAACATGTTGAATTTAGTATTTTCTTCCTATCAACAGTGCAAGCAATAATTAATAGGGGTCTTTTATTCAAGAAAATGGCAGAATGATATTCAAGAAAACAGGTAGAGACTGGAAAAAGCACCTATTTGATAGAATTTTTTTTTTATATGTATGATTTTGATACTAGGTCAGCATAGCAGTATTTATGGAACATTGGTAAGATGGGAAAATTCTCTTATATTGTATCTTTCTGTAAATTATAATAAGATATTTAACAACTAGAGTTGACCAGGAATATAATACATATTTAATGATTACTTATTGAATGAAAACTCCATTATTATTATTAAACATACTAATGAAGGGAAAATAATAAGCAATTGAGTGTCATAGGAATGCTTGTGTGAAGAGGGGATTATGTTACAAGAAGACTCCTTCTGGTAACAAATCATATGTGTTTTAAGTTCTTTGTAAGGAAGATGTCTGTTTAACCTTCCATGCAGGAGATTTAGTAGGCAATTGCTCCTCTCTATTTAGATGTCACTTTTTGAAATAAGGATAATTTCAGTGGAAGGATAGGGAGGTAGGTAAAGTACAAAATGCAGTACCTAGACGTATTTGTAAAGACAGATGGGCACATCATGGGAAAGATCTGGCACTAAGTGAACACATTTTCAGGCACAGTTAGTATTGGGGGAGGAGTAGAAGTAAAAGGAGCAGAAAGGGATGGAGATATATCAGGTCTTTGCCTCTTGCTTTTGTCCTTAAGCAGCATTTGTGGATATGGATATATGGACAAAGGAATTGGTGGGGGGAGATAGGTTATTGATGAGGGTCTAAGGGCCTTGTGTATACAAGATGTTTGGGCCCATGAAAAAGTCTGTGGGCCTAGGCACCAGGGACAAAGAGAAAAGGAGGTAAACTTAGAATGTTTGGGGCATGAGGCTGCTAAAGCTGCCAAAATAACCTGAGACTGGGGCAATTCCAGAGTTTAAGAGCAACTTGCAGAAGAATCTGATAAAAAGAGCAGGGTTTATTCTTTGGGGTTCTCTTGTTAATTCTTTGGCTTCATATCAGATTTGTTATAATCATTTTATGCCCTTTCTAAATATATGTAAAGAGTGGTTTCTAATCTTTGCAAATTAGGGGGTTGACTAAGCCATCTAAGCTTTAGATCTGTTTCTTTATAATAAAATGACATGATTGGTTTAGATTATCAGTGTGGTTCATTCCAGCTTTTTAAAAGTGAAAGTTTTTTTTTCTATGAAATTCTTTGTTTGTTTGTTTGTTTTAAAGAGAGAAAGTCTCATCTTACTATGTTGCCCAAGCTGAATCAAACTCCTGGGCGTAAGCGATCTTCCTACCTCAGCCTCCCAAGTAGCTGGCACTGTAGGTACATGCCACCACACTCAGCTAGAAAAAGCTCTAAGTGGAGAAAGCTTTAAAGACTTGCATACATGAGTGTTATACCATTAGACAGTGCAGGAAAAGAGAGTGAATAACAGTATCTCTTAACCAGCTAGCTTGCTAACCATAGGTTACCCTCTAGTACCGAAGTACCTTTGAGGAGGTCACATATTGTCTAGGCTAGCCTAGCCTAATAGTTGATAGAAGGAATTAAAGTAACTGAAGTGTCTCTGTCTGCATCTAAAAATGGCTTCTGAAAAGTAAGCCATCAGTGATAGGAGATCAACTTATTTGTTTCAGCTGTTTTGGATCTGTAAGTATAGGTAAGTGGGGGCAGAGGAAATTCATGTTCAGAGTTTATCCAATGAAGAATATGGTTATCAAGTGTTAATTATCTGTGGTATTTTAGCTTCTTATTTATTTATTTTTTGCAAAGAATATGAATTGTCATTGTAATAAAATTTTTAAAGTTCTGTATTCATATGTTGTCTAGTTTCCTGAAACTTTGTAAAAGCAATTACAGTCGATTTCCAAAATTGCATTACAGAGACTAGGGGCAAACGAGACAGAGAAAAAGACTCAAGAGAAGAACGAGAGTATGAACAGGATCAGAACTCTTCTAGAGACCACAGAGATGACAGAGAACCTCGAGATGGTCGGGATCGGAGAGATACCAGAGATACTAGGGAGCGAAGGGAACTAAGAGACTCCAGAGACATTCGGGATTCAAGGGAGATGAGGGATTATAGCAGAGATGCCAAAGAGAACCGTGATCCCAGAGATTCTCGGTCCACTCGTGATGCCCACGACTACAGGGACCGTGAAGGTCGAGAAACTCATCGAAGGAGGAGACATATCCAGAAGAATCCCGGAGTTATGGCCGAAACCATTTGAGAGAAGAAAGTTCTCGTAATGAAATAAGGAATGAGTCCAGAAATGAGTCTCGAAGTGAAATTAGAAATGACCGAATGGGCAGAAGTAGGGGGAGAGTTCCTGAGTTACCTGAAAAGGGTAAGGTTTTTGACTTCTCAGTGACCTGTATCTTATATGCTCATATAGAAAGTATAAAATCTCCTAAGATTTCTAATGTATTATTTTTTACATTTGTTAACATTTCATCACAGTAATTTTTAATTAATTGGGTATGTGCCTATATGTAGCTTTATGCAGTTTTATCCTATGTGTAGCCCATTTCCATAGTCAAGATACTCATTTGTAATGTCCAAAGGTTCTCTTGTATTACCCCTTAATAGCCACAACCCTTCCCTGGCCTCTGGCCCCGACCCCTAGCAACCGCTTATGTGCCATTTATCCTGTAATTGTTTCATAAATGGAATAATGCTTTATGTGTCCTGTGAGATTGGCTTTTTCACTCAGCCTAACTTTCTTGGGGCTCATCCAAGTTGTTGCATATATCAACCATTTATTTTTATTGCTGAGTAGTATTCCATGGCATGCATGTACTAGTTTAACTGTTCACCCATTGAAAGACGTTAGTGTACTTTGCAGTTTTTGGCTATTATGATCAAAGCCACTGTGAGCATTTGTTTCCCACATCTGTGAATGAAAATTTTCACATACAGTTTAATGTTGTCATTAACTTTGCTGTTCTATGTTAGAATGTTTTCACCGTAAACTGTATTTAAGCAATAATTTATACCCAGTTTTTTCTTTCATTATATTTCAGTAAATTAGATATGAAGAAATAGTTTTTATTTTCTTTTGGTGGGGGCAGGTTAATTTTAATGAGTCTTATTATTTTATGATTTTATTGTATGATTTTTGCAGAGATAGGGAAAACTGGGACTTGGTCTACTCAAGTCAGTCATTGGACTGCTCGGGTGTTCTGAACCGTTGCTTGGTACTCTTTTCGGGAGTGATTACCACACTTTGGAATTTTAAATATATATATTAGCGGTCTTTAGGAGGAATGATTGGGACTGATGAAATTTGTTGAATAAAGTGTATGTGCTAAACATTTGTGTGAATATCCTTTGTTTAGGAAGTCGAGGCTCAAGAGGTTCTCAAATTGATAGTCACAGTAGTAATAGCAACTATCATGACAGCTGGGAAACTCGAAGTAGCTATCCTGAAAGAGACAGATATCCTGAAAGAGACAACAGAGATCAAGCAAGGGATTCTTCCTTTGAGAGAAGACATGGAGAGCGAGACCGTCGTGACAACAGAGAGAGAGGTTTGTCAAACAATTTTATTAAATAGTGAACAACATCAATTGGGAGAATTGTTTTTTACTTTTTAATATAAAATATATTTTAAGACTTTTGCTTGATAACACACTTGAAACTATTATATATATTCATATAATCTTTGTTCACATGGTTTAGGAGGGATTATGTTAATAGTAACCAGTACCTACTGGCAACAAAGTGCAAAACCTTGGGTGCCCTACTGTATCTCTCTCATCTTAACCAAATAGCCTGTGAACCTTTAAAGAATGTAGATGGTTCCATTCCAGGCATTTCTGATTCGGGAAATATCTAAACCTTCTCATCTGAGTATCCTGGCTACTCACTCATTCACTATGATCAATAGAATTTTATAAAGACTGCCAGAAAGAAGCAATTAAAAAAATATATTTTATTTGTATCCTATCCTGAGAATATATGATGCTTGCTTTAGCAGATTTTACATTCTAATATGTTTTAAGCTACAACTTTTTCTGTTCATCTCTCAGATCTCTTAAATCAATTTTGAAGCAAGATTACTAGAAAGCACTTAAAAAGGATTGTAAATACTTTCTTTGGCAAGCTTTTATTTCTGTACTTATTAGGGCCTTTAAACATTTAAAATTTTATGGAGGGCTTACTAATCTTGGCTGAAGTAAGGTTCACTGTAATGCTGAGATTAATATAGCTTGAAACTTGATGGCCCAGAGAATTGAATATTGATACTTTACTATGGGCTGAATCAAAGAGGTAATATTATATCTTGATTGGTGTGAAGAATAAAGTTTCTAAGACATCGTCTACTTTTGGGAGCATAGATAGGATTAGAAGCAGTAGAATTGATTGGTTTGAGTTCATTAAGGTAAGCCTAAGGCATTTTGGTTAAAAGATATGTAGAATTTCCTTAGTTACAGATAGGGCTGGAGTGTCTATGTTCTGTGTTGATAGCTGAAATTATTTCTTCCCTGGCACTTTTAGAACTTACACATCCTGGTGATTCTTTTTTTTAAAATCTCTTTTTTCCTTTTTTTCTATTTTCATATCCTTGCTCAGATTTTTCTCATCTCATGCCTGAATTCAATAGTAACATTTGGTTTCAGTCTTATGGTTAGTTCAGCCACACGTGCTGATCTTTTGCTAGGTGCCAAGAACTTTAAGAGTTGCTTTACATATATTCTGACTTAATCTTTATAATACCCTTGTAAGTGTAGGTATGATAAAATAATTCACGTTTTCACCATTTTGGGGGTTAGACCTAAGAGAAGTAAGATTACAATATTACAGAGAAGTGGGTTCCAGACCTGGAATTCAAACTCAGGTCTTCTGAGTAAAAGTTCAGTTCTCTATTTTAATTTTACTGTAACTATGTCAATAATTATCAGATATATGATTGAAATAAAAATATATATTTGGAGGTTAATGATTTTTTTTCCTTTTGAGACCGAGTTTTGCTCTTGTTGCCCCAGCTGGAGTGCAATGGGACGATCTTAGCTCACTGCAACCTCCACCCCATGGGTTCAAGTGATTGTCCTTCCTTTGCCTCCCAAGTAGCTGGGATTACAGGCACACGCCACTATGCCTGGCTAATTTTTTGTATTTTTGATAGGAATGGGGTTTTACCATGTTAGCCAGGCTGGTCTAGATCTCCTGACCTCAGGTGATCTGCCTGCCTCGGTCTCCCTAAGTGCTGAGATTACAGGTGTGAACCACCGTGCCTGGCCAGTATTTTACAAATATTTGTTGAATACCCATGCTAGTTTGCTAGGCACTTGAGGTACAATAATTCTTGTACTTGTAGATATAATGGGAGAGGGAAGAACTCCCCACCCAAAAAATAAAAGTATGGTAAATGCTACTACTCTATAAAGTTCTGTGAGAAGACAAAGGAGCAAACACAGTTCTGAGCACTTCCAAGAAAGCTGCCTAAAGAAGTAATGTGCATTAGGGCCTGAAATATAAAAGGGAACTGCGGAAGGAGCACTTTACAGGGAGAGGGTGCAGCATGTACAGACATCAGGACTGAAAGAAACATGTACTTTGAAGTAGTACGGAATTATGTTACGAGATTACTAGAGTCAGAGTATGCTGTAATTGGCAAGGTAGAAAAGAAGCCAGGGAAAAGGATTGATGAAAGACTATAGATCAGTCCTAAGTTTAGGCTAATCGGGCTAAAAATTTGAATTTAATTGCCTTTCACTGCCTACAGTATAATTGCTTTTAAGCAGTTGGAAGAAATAATTTTCATCAAAAACATATTGAGAATGTTGAGAAAGATCAAAAACAAGGATACCCATTAGTTAGACTATTGACGACATAAGCTTCTAAGCAGACCTGATTAAGGTCTGAGTTAATAACTGTAGATATGGGGACAGAAAAAGAATAAATATTTTAGAAGTGAAGCTGATGATGCTTGGATATGATGAGACTTAGACAACTCAGAGATTATCAGCTTTAGTGAATCAGTATGTCGTTTATTAAAATAAGGAAATATGTAAATAGAAGCACATCTTTGAATAACGCATTTTGGAGAAAGATAGGGGAAGATAGTTTAGACATGTTAAAGTGTTGTTCTTATATTCTTTCCATTTTTCTTTGAAGAAAGTAGCATTGTTATTTTGGTTGAGAAGATAAAATATATCTCCCATAAAACCATGTCTGAATAGTCTATTTGCTGATATTGCTGTAATTAGAAATTTGAAATATGATTTGGTATAAGTTATGGTATTGAATTTGTTTCAGAGTGTCTTGTAATGTTATGATGTTGGTATGACTTCTTCAAACTAGGAATTCAGACAATATAAAAGATGGTTAGATAGCATTCTAGGAATCCAAAGTATGGTACAGAAGAACTACTTTAAATTTAAGCTGGTTTCAGCAAAAGTAAAAGGGTTTAAGAAGACTGATTTCTAATGCATCTACCATCTCTGTGACATTGGCAGGTCAACTCTGGACCATAATTTCTGTTTTTAAAAAGAAAGGGGGAGAAGCAACTGTGTAGGATTTCATTTTGGTTTATCTTTAAAATGCTATGATCGTTTGTATCTGGGTCTATAACCTCTAAAATAGTAAAGATAGATAATTCTTGTCTTTTTAATCAGTGATTAGAAAGGGAAACCCAAAATACTATATTGAACCTTTCCTGGAAACATCCTAAAATTATTCTGCTTAATGAGTTGATGTTAGATGTTCCACTTACCAACCTGTTGGCCATATTGTAGTATGATCTTTATCGAACAACCAGTAGATATAGTATGTAAATGGAAACATCACAGTAGCCTAGATCAGACCACAGTAGTTGTTTTCAAAAATGGCTGTCTCTTTGAAACAGTTCATTCCATCCTCTTGTACATTTTTTTATCCCGGACTAATTTTCTGCTCAATTGGGTATTTGGGCAGCATGGATTCATTTAATCTATGTTTATGTGATTTGTGTGTACATGGAAAAAATTTATGTAAAATGTGATGAGGTTATCAGTTAACATTTTAAGAAAACGGCTCTTCATCTGAGTAATCAGTTATATAATTAAGCAAATCTTTTAATTTATTAGTAATTGGTTATTAATTACAAATATACATCACTAATATGAAACACTTTTTACATTTATTTCAAGATTGCTAGACATCAGTACGCTGAGTATTATATAGTTCATGATAAGAGATTGATATTGCAGCAACAAATTCTGACATATGTTTTGTTCTACTATATTTTCCTCACATAATAGCTGCACTTTGATGTGTATATATTTTGGCCTGAAATTAGAGGTGTTGACTTACGAGGGAAATTTTTTTTTTCCTTCAGCTCCTATGTTCTACACCTCCCTGCTGCCCCTATCCTTTGCCACCAGTGTTCTCAGGTCCTGCTGGGGGGACAGAGAAGATCAGAGGTGAAGGGTAGAGATGGCAGAAAGTGGGGTTGAAGCAGTGGGCTGGAGGTAGGGTAGGGAGCATGCAGAGAAAGATCAAAGATGGATCAGCGGGAGGGGGGAAGGGGGTTGATGGGGAGCAGGAAACATGGTAGTTAGAGGGCAAATCATTATCTTAAAAAAATTTAAGGTCTAGGGGTGATTATTACTTCAATGATTAAGTTAAATAAGCCACTTGGTTTGTGATTTGTTGCCAGTGTGACCCTATACACAGATAAAATTTTAAGATTTACCATGTTGTCTTACCAATTAATCACTGACAAAACTTGATTTTCATTGTAGATCAAAGACCAAGCTCACCAATTCGACATCAGGGAAGGAATGACGAGCTTGAGCGTGATGAAGAAGAGAGGAACGAAGAGTAGACAGAGTGGATGATAGAAGAGACGAAAGGGCTAGAGAGAGGGATCGGGAACGAGAACGAGACAGAGAGCGGGAGAGAGAGAGGGAACGTGAACGGGATCGGGAAAGAGAAAGAGAGAGAACTAGAAAGAGAGCGTGCTAGGGAACGGGAGAGAGAAAAGAGAAAGAGAGAGATCGTGAAAGGGATAGAGACCGAGACCATGATCGAGAGCGGGAAAGAGAGAGGGAGCGAGACAGGGAAAAAGAACGGGAGCGAGAAAGAGAAGAAAGAGAGAGGGAGAGAGAGCGAGAACGGGAGAGAGAGCGAGAGCGAGAACGGGAACGAGAAAGAGCAAGAGAAAGGGATAAAGAACGAGAGCGCCAAAGGGATTGGGAAGACAAAGACAAAGGACGAGATGACCGCAGGGAAAAGCGCGAGGAGATCCGAGAAGATAGGAATCCAAGAGATGGGCATGATGAAAGAAAATCAAAGTAAGAATAATTGCCAATCAGTTGTTAATAACACGTTGCGTTTCAGGAAAGAATTCAAAGTTTTATTTAATGCTTTTCAGTGTACTCTTAATGTCCTGTTTTTTTTTTTCTCTGTATATTTTCCTGTTTTTCAAATGTATTATATATATTCAGTGTTTAAAGTTTTTTTAACCAGCACTTTGGGAGGCCAAGGTGGGCAGATCCCTTGAGGCCAGGAGTTTGAGACCAGCCTGGGCAACATGGCAAAACTCTCTCTCTACAAAAATTAGCCAGAGATGGTGGCACGTGACTGTAGTCCCACCTACTTGGGAGGCTGAGATGGGAGGATTGTTTGAACCTAGGAGGCAGAGGTTGCAGTGAGCCAAGATTGTCTCATTTCACTCCAGCTTGGGTGGAGACCTTGTCTCAAAAAAAAGAAAAAAACAACCACAAGTTTTTTCAGTTGTTAGAAAAAATAATTTTTAAATTAAGACAGGAATCAGTGAACTTGTATACCATCACATTTTCTAGACTAGTCACCAGGGGATATAACCTGTGCCATTCTGATGATCCTTCATGAGTTTTATGTGCTTGCAGTTATGGGGTCACTGCCCCCAGGCTACAGGAAGCCTTCACAATGTCTGAGATCTGAGAGAATCCTTGTAATCACTGCATGGTTCGAAGATGAGAGAAAAGGAAGTGTCTTCTCTTGTGCTGTGGAGTAGTTCTTTGGGGTCAGAAGACATGTTCTTGGCATCTCATATATTTGAGGGCATTTCCCCACCCCCACCCTCTTTAACCAAAAAAGAACTTACTTGCTCAAATATCTAGGAAGTTGGAGGTTAGCTTTTGCTTGTTCCAATGTAGCTATATCCAGATTCTCAAACAAAGCATTAGCAATTTCCATCTCTCCCAGTTTCCCTGTGTTACTAGTTTCAGTCTCAGAAAGGTTTTCTCAAAATGATGGCTAAGATGGCCCCAGAGTTGTCCCTGTCAGCTTAGCAGTCTTCTCTGTATTGGGGCTCTCATTAGTTGAGGGAGAGACAGTAATTGACTAAGCTGATCACAGTGTTCATGGGAATGCGAAACTCTGATTGGTCAATTTTGAAGTTCTGTGGGCACAAAACCAAACTTTAATTGGAGTTAACTGCTTTTTTGTCTCCAACTGGGATAAACACTGTTGCTTACCTTGCAAAAACAAACAGAAAATAATTTATATATCTTCAGTTTTCTTTAATCTGCAGCCATTGTGTTGTATAATACAACCCATGGCTTACTTCCCTCTTCCTTCTCCTTACATTTTGAAAAATCTTACCTTAACATAAACTTTAGAGATACCTTTTTAACACGTGGAGGCACACGTACATATTATTCCCATCCTCCCCCACCACTTTTCTGATCTCTTCATTTTCTAAGATTAAAATTCTGAAATCTTTATTTATCTTTTATTCAGTCCTATGCTTTCACTAATACAGATTGAGCATCCCAAATCCAAAAATTCAAAATTTGAAATGCTCCAAAATCTAAAGCTTTTTGAACACTGACATGACACTCAAAGGAGATGCTCATTGGAACATTTCAGGTTTTCAGATAAAGGATGCACAACCAGTAAGTACAATGCAAATATTCAAAACCCAGAGCATTTCAGATAAGGGATACTCAGCCTGTATTTTTTTCATGTTTCTGATCTCTGCTTATAATAGCAAAAGTTTTTCTGATTTTTCATGGTTAGACAATCTAAGAGTTGACAATGACCCCAGAAATTTAGGAGTTGAATAATTCTATAACAGAAACTAGTTACGTGAGATTAATATCTTACTCTTTCATTAACTGTATTGTCATCTCAGTAGTTCAATTTCTCCAGCACTTTTTTTAACTGCTGTTATGTAGGTTTACTGAATAGCCATCTTTATTGTACTCTAATTGTGTTTATTTTGTTACTTCCTTGAAAGAACTTTATTTTTTTCATGTTTTAAATTTTCCCTTTATTCTAGTATATCAGTTATCTCCTGCTGTATAACATGCCACCACATAAGTTAATAGCTTAAAACAACTGTTTATTTGCTTATGATTCTGTGGATTAGTGATTTTGCCTGGGCTCAACAGAGTGGTTTTTCTGCTGGTCTCAATTGGAGTATCTCATGTATCAACATTCCATCTGACAGTGCAGCTGGGCCTGGAGGCCCAGGATTGTCTCACTCGTGTGTTTGGCAATTAGGGCATCTTGTTTCTCCTCCACTTGACCTCCTAGCCTTCAGTAGTCTAAACTTGGCTTTGCATGTAATGGTAGAAACATAACAAGAGGACAGAAGCTGAAGCGGCAAGGCCTCCTGAACTCTCTTCCCATTTGCACAGTGTCACTTTCACCACATTCTCTTGTCATAGCAAGTCATTAGGCCGCTTAGATAGGAAAAATGGGGGAAATAGACCATTATTGTTGGGAGAGGGGCTTTGGATAAGTAGTACACAGGCTTGGGCCTGTGAGTTGTCATATTACACCTGGGGCTGTCTCCACATGGTTGCTCATCTATATAAAGGAGCTGTCCAGGATATACATGTGCTGCAATATGTTTTTACGTTGTTTTTATTTCAATAGCTTTTGGGGTACAAGAGGTTTTCGGTTACCTAGGTGAATTCTGAGACTTTAGTGCACCTGTCACCTGAGTAGTGTACATTATACCCAACATAAGGCTTTTATCCCTCATTCACCTCCCACCCTCCCACTTCTGAGTCTCCAAAGCCTGTTATATCACTCTGTATGCCTTTGCATACTCATAGCTTAGCTCTCACAAGTGAGAACAAGTTGCTGCAAAAGACATTATTTTGTTCCTTTTTATAGCTGAGTAGTATTCTTTGGTTCCATGGTGTATATATACTACATTTTCTTTATCCACTCTTTGCCCGATGGGCACTTAGGTTGATTCTATGTCTTTGCAGTTGTGAATTTTGCATATAATAACTTCTTTGTAAAGTCATAATGACTCTTTTTTGTATAATGACTTCTTTTCCTTTGGGTAGATACCCAGTAGTGGGACTGCTGGATCAATCCTCTCCTTTTAGTTCTATAAGGACTCTCCATACTGTTTTTCATAGAGGTTGTACTAATTTACATTCCCACCAGCAGTGTATAAGCATTCCCTTTTCACCACGTCTATGCTAACATCTACTGTTTTTTCACTTTATATGGCCATTTTTGTAGGAGTAAGGTGGCATCTCATGGTTTTAATTTGAATTTCCCTGGTGATTAGTGATTTTGAGCATTTTTCCATATGTTCGTTGGCTGTTTGTATGTCTTCTTTTGAGAAAGGTCTATTCACGTCCTGTGTCCACTTTTTGATGGGATTATTTATGTTTTTCTTGCTGATTTGTTTGAGTTTCTTATAGATTCAGGATACTAGTCCTTTGCTGGATGCATAGTTTGCAAGTATTTTCTCCCATTCTATGGGTTGTCTTTATTTATTTTGCTGTGTGGAAGTTTTTGAGGTTAATTAGGTTCCATTTATTTATTTTTGGTTTTGTTACATTTGCTTTTAGAGTCTTGGTTATGAAGTCTTTGCCTAGGCTAGTGTCCAAAAAAATTTCCCAGTGTTAACTTCTAGAATTTTAATGGTTTCAGGTCTTAGATATAAGTCTTTGATCCATCTTGAGTTGATTTTTGTTTGAGATGAGAGACAGGGATCCATTTTCATTCTTTTACATGTGACTTGCCAGTTTTCCCACTACTATTTAGTGAATAGGGTGTCCTTCCCCCAGTTATGTTTTGTATGCTTTGTTGAAGATCATTTGGCTTTATTTCTGAGTTTTCTATTCTGTTTCATTGGTCTGTGTATGCAATATGTTTTTTAACTTTTGACCATAGTATTTGTAAATAAACAATGTTAATTAAAAAAACAGGTGGTCAGATTTTAATGAAAATGTGAGAGAAAACACTGGAATAATTGAAGTACCCAAGAGATGTAAATGGCTACTCATTTAAAGCTCAACTAAGGAACAAAAAAATACAATCAGCATGAGTTATTTTGTTAATTTGTTAATAAGTAAGTGATTTCTAAGAAGGGGAAAGGAACTGATTTTACGGTGTATCCACAACATATCTGGCACTGGGTTTATGACATAACTAATTTGTTCCTCACTGCAGTTTTCTGAGATGGACTCCCATTTCCCACCCATTTTCAGATGAGAAACTAAGGTTCAGCGACTTCAAGGAACTTACTTAAGGCTGCATGATAACTAATGTAGTTATAAGTTGAACTCATACCTTTTTTACCTCAAAGCCAATATTAGGTTTTCTCATTCAGCTCTGCAACATAAGGCATTTTTATATCATAAGAATGCAAAATTGCTGAATGTTTACATTAGAGGGTACATTAATATATTGATTTCTGTGCTACGTGTCACCACCTCGTAGTATTTAAATCTGGCAGTTTTCACTTGAGTGATTCTACATATATAATGAAGAAAGAAGAAATGTTGTTGTGTATTTTAAGTTCACAATTCTTAGCAAATGAAGTAAAGAATTTTTATTAAAGACATTGAGTAGCCTTTGTATGATACACCTCTGACAATATTGCTTTTCTACAGTTACATGTTCCAGTTATAGTAAAGAGATACTAGTAAAAATAAAGAAATCTCTTTTTGCCCTCTAGAATTTTATAAATTGTGTTTGCTTGCCCATTTAGGAAGCGCTATAGAAATGAAGGGAGTCCCAGTCCTAGACAGTCCCCAAAGCGCCGGCGTGAACATTCTCCGGACAGTGATGCCTACAACAGTGGAGATGATAAAAGTAAGCAGATTCTGTTTTCTGTTTCTCTATATTCATATTCATCTGTAACCATGAAACCGTCCTTTCATACTAGTAAGAACTGATGAATTAAGATTTTTAAAAAGTTGTCTTGCTTTGCTGCCTCTAAATCTCTCCTTTTGTGACTAAAGTATGTGTTAGAGTACTGTAATTTTATATTATTTATAGTAAAGCCATACTCTTATTTTTACCAAAATTATTGTCATTTTCAAAGTTTTAAAATGCTCTCAATCTCTTGACCTCATGATCCACCCACCTCAGCCTCCCAGAGTGCTGAGATTACAGGTGTGAGGAGAGACTTGCTTATTATTATTTATATGTACCATGCAGTGTTTATTAACCTGGTGAGAGTGTGATTGCTTTTATTTTTTATATAGATGAAAAACATAGACTCTTGAGTCAAGTTGTACGGCCTCAAGAATCTCGTTCTCTTAGTCCCTCGCACCTCACAGAAGACAGACAGGGTAGGTGGAAAGAGGAGGATCGTAAACCTGAAAGGAAAGAGAGTTCAAGGCGCTATGAAGAACAGGAAGTCAAGGAAAAAGTTTCTTCTGTAGATAAACAGAGAGAACAGGCAGAAATCCTGGAAAACTCAAGAATGCGTGCACAGGACATTATAGGACATCACCAGTCCGAAGATCGAGAGACATCTGATCGAGCTCATGATGAAAACAAGAAGAAAGCAAAAATTCAAAAGAAACCGATTAAGAAAAAGAAAGAGGACGATATTGGAATAGAGAGGGGTAACATAGAGACAACATCTGAAGATGGTCAAGTATTTTCACCAAAAAAAGGACAGAAAAAGAAAAGCATTGAAAAAAAACGTAAAAAATCCAAAGGTGATTCCGATATTTCTGATGAAGAAGCAGCCCAGCAAAGTAAGAAGAAAAGAGGCCCACGGACTCCCCCTATAACAACTAAAGAGGAGTTGGTTGAAATTTGCAATGGTAAGAATGGTATTCTAGAGGACCCTCAGAAAAAAGAAGATACAGCATTCAGTGACTGGTCTGATGAGGATGTGCCTGACCGTACAGAGGTGACAGAAGAGCATGCTGCCACCGCAGCTACTCCTGGTAGTACCCCTTCTCCTCTATCTTCTCTCTTCCTCCTCCACCACCTGTGGCTACTGCCACTACTGCAGCTGTGCCTGCAACTCTTGCCGCCACTACTGCTGCTGCCGCCACCTCTTTCAGTACATCTGCCATCACCATTTCCACCTCTGCCACCCCCACCAATACCACCAATAATACTTTTGCCAGTGAAGACTCACACAGAAAATGCCACAGAACACGAGTGGAAAGAGTAGAGGCACCTCACGTGACTATAGAAGATGCACCACATCGCAAGCCTGTGGATCAAAAGCGGAGCAGCAGCCTTGGGAGCAATCGGAGCAATCGTAGTCATACGTCTAGTCGTCTGCGCTCCCCATCCAATGATTCTGCCCATCGAAGTGGAGATGATCAAAGTGGTCGAAGAGAGTACTGCACAGTGGCTCAAGAGATAGAGAAAAAACCAAAAGCCTGGAAATCACAGGAGAGAGAAAATCTAGGATTGATCAGTTAAAGCGTGGAGAACCCAGTCGAAGTACTTCTTCAGGTAATAAAATTGAATTATGATCTAGTCATCGTTTCCTATGTTGGTATATTTTACATACTTTAATTCTAAAGTAATGCTAAATTGGTTACTTTACATGCTGCCTTAAATTTTATGGAACTTTTAAAAGAAAAGCTTAGCTGCCCCATCAAAATGTTACCTGTTATCACTTTAAACCAACATTATAATAGAAATACGTACAATAGTGTTAATCAGTTTGATATCAGGATTTTCGTAGTATGTCTTGGGGGAAGGGTTTATATGTTCAAGTCCCTTATTGATGCCTATGATTTTAATCTTCGTGCTATTCTTCATGCAGTCAAGCCTGCCTCTTTTGACCACAGGAAATAAGATAGGGGAGTAGGAAAGCTCAAACAATGTAGAGAAATATATATATATATGTAGAATATAGAAATATATAGAGCCAATATGGAATATAGAAAATTACATAGTGGAAAAAGGTAAATTATGTTTTAAAGGACCCTAAAATGAAGCATTTTGTTTCTGTTTTATTGTGTGCTAATAGCTCTTTGTATGTGGCATATTTATTTTAGATCGCCAGGATTCAAGAAGTCATAGTTCAAGAAGAAGTTCTCCAGAATCAGATCGACAGGTCCATTCAAGATCTGGGTCATTTGATAGCAGAGACAGGCTTCAAGAACGAGATCGATATGAACATGATAGAGAGCGGGAGAGAGAGAGGAGAGATACGAGGCAGAGAGAATGGGACCGAGATGCCGATAAAGATTGGCCACGCAACAGGGATCGAGATAGATTGCGAGAACGAGAGAGAGAACGAGACAAAAGGAGAGACTTGGATAGGGAGAGAGAAAGACTGATTTCTGATTCTATTGAAAGAGACAGGGACAGAGACAGAGACAGAACTTTTGAGAGTTGTCAGATAGAGTCTGTGAAACGCTGTGAAGCAAAACTGGAAGGTGAACATGAAAGGGATCTAGAAAGCACTTCCCGAGACTCTGTAGCCTTGGATAAGGAGAGAATGGATAAAGATCTGGCATCTGTGCAGGGATTTGAAGATATAAATAAATCCGAGAGAACTGAGAGCCTGGAAGGTGAGTGGTACCTTTTTCTCGTCTGTGATACTGCTTTCTTTCTTTTCAGATTTCTTGGGAAACAACGATTTTCTTTTGAAAGGTCATATATATATATGTGTATGTGTATTTCTAATGTGGTCCCATCAGTAGTACCATTAAGGTAGATTTGGTTCACATAAACCTAAATGAAATAAAAGATTGTTTAGCTACAATGCGTATAGATGTTGAAGAATAACCATCGCAGCCTTTTCTTAGATGTTAAAAAAATAAGATCACAAAAATTGAAATGACTTCTTAGTTCAGAGAGAAATTTCAAATAATTATTAGCAAATCTCTGTTTTTTAGAGCAATTGAGAACAAATATATGAAACAATAGCACTACCTGAAACTGTATTTAATGTCAGATTGACTGTGGAATCCCACTGGTACTCTGCAGTCCTAGAATAGGAATGCTGAGTCCACATCAACCTTTTGGCCCACTCAAAGCCAGCCTCAGCTATGTGAAACCTCACTCTCCATGCGTCTGCTCTTTATCCTTCAGCCCCCATTTACTAGACAAGTTGACTCATGCCTTTCCATTCTCTGCCCTTCTTTGTACCCACTCATACCATTGCCTGATAGACCTTTTTCTTTTGTCTCTTCTTTCTTCTTCAAACTTCAAGTCCCAATTTATACGTTATTTTCTTGATGAAGCCTTCTGTGCTCAAGGCACTTACTGTTTCAAATTCATCTCTTCAATTACATTTTCATCTCAATTTTGAGTATAAATAGCATCAAATCATGAAGCATGGTTCTGATGGAGGTACAACCTTGGGATATAATTGAATATAATTGAATTAATCATTATAATAGCTCTCTTGTGGTTGGAGTCAATGTCCCTCATCTCTAAAATATATCATTTGGTAGTTATGATCACAGATAATATAGCATAGAAATTTATAAGTGAATCTCTTGCTGTGTGATACAAAGTTTTCATTCACTTTAGGAAAATGAGTTGGATCACCTTGAAAAATGAAAAATCCTATTATGTGCATTTATATTTAGATGTATGTTTATATGGCAAAGTTAGTAAAATTGGTTACCTTAGAAGTGAATTACTGAGGATATGGGGAGATTATTATAGAATTTAATAATATGGAAAATCACTTAGAATGACTAGAAACCTCTCATAACTTCTTATATTTGCTGCAAATTCATACTCATAAAGCATACTGTTACATTTTGAAACCTAGTGTTGTAGATTCAGTGACATGTATGGTTAGCTAGTGATTATAAATGTTAAGTATATTCTGTAATTTTAGGATTAAGTTCACAACTAACTCACCAGAAGACAAAGTTACTCCTCTGAAAGAAGATCATTGAGATAGGGAGGGGGGAATTGAGATGTAGAGAGAGAATTAATGGCACTTTTTTGTATTTTTACCTCACTGCTGTAAAGTTTATATAATGAACTAAGTAATATGAACTAAGATTTAAGCTTCAAATAAATTTTTTAAATAAGTTTGCAAGTTTTTAAATTACTTTATTTAGATAAATTATTGCAACCTTTTAAAGTTAGTAGATTTGTTGAGTTTTTAAAGTTTTAAATTATCGAAAATTAACACACAATCAACATTAGTCTGTTAGTAGTAACACTTATTTGTCATATTTTAATTGCGATCTTATAACCTCCTCTGATCATTGCTTTCCAGATTGTGTTCTTGCTGTTAAACAAGTTTAATTTAACTAATTAAATTTTATTTTTGTTTTCTTTTGATATATCAAGTATTTGAATAATTAAGAGATGTAGTTTTCTGATGAAAAAGATGTTTTTCACATCGTTATAATGTGTGTAGCCTCTACCTTTTGGTTTGACTTAGCCATTGCCTCCCTTTCTTGCTGTCTTTTGTCTGAAATTCATTTGTCTATTTAGCAGGAGATGACGAGTCCAAGTTAGATGATGCACATTCGTTAGGCTCTGGTGCTGGAGAAGGATACGAGCCAATCAGTGATGATGAACTAGATGAAATTCTGGCAGGTGATGCAGAAAAGAGGGAGGACCAACAGGATGAGGAGAAGATGCCAGGTAACTATTTGCAGAGGTGGTTAAACATGAAGATTATCTGGTATATGGTATTAAAGTATTCTTACCTTCCACACTGTAAAAATTGACCTAAGTCACTTAGAATTTTTCCCTTTATATTTTAGTTAAGGTTGAAAGGCCAATAAAATGAAAATGATAGCCTATATGCCTGCTCATTTTTAAGTAGGCATTGCCTATGAATTAGAAAGGGCCTCATTTAAAATAGCAAAATTCTAACATTTATTTTCCACAATTTAAGAATCATATTATATGACTTCGAATTTACTGATTCCAAGTAGATTGTATAGCAGTGTTCTTTCTACATGGTAGATATATGGTACAGAGCTTCACAACTGTGGTGACACAAGCCAACTTCTTAAACAACCTGTCAAAAATTTACAGTAGTTGACATTATATTGGAACACTATATACCTCTTTCTATCAATTTTCTAAATTTGGTAATTATTTTGACTTACAGTACTTTGCACATTGTCAGAACTCACTCTAGTGATTATACCATGAAGCAACACCCCTTAACATTCCTCTTGAATCATTCCAATTAGTGTCTGATTGTTACTAACATTTTTTTTTTAAATCACAGGATGTTTTTCTTTGATTATATAAAATATTAAATTTTTATTTTTATTTGCTCTTATATTTTACATTTTTTTCTACTGATGTAGAAGGTATGTATAATTGTTATCTTTGTTATTTTCTGATAGTAGGCATTTCTAAGTAGAACATTATTTCTCCAACTCTTCCTTCTCAGTGGATGGATTATTTGCTCTCAATATTAATAATAGTCACTCTGTGACTCTTAAAGAGATTTCATAACGAAATAGTTGCTTTTAAAAATTAAAATGTATGTGTGCACACACTGCAAACACATGTACTCTTAGATTTAACCCTTAAAAGGATTCTGGTGCCAAGTATCAAAAGATTAGACCTGATCTGAGTGAAATCAAAAGAGTTTTTTCATTGGGGATCTCCCATAGAATTAAAATGAGTTATTTGTATGGATGGGATGGGTTATCTGTTTTCTTTTGGTGGGAAGGTTTTTTTATTTGTCAGAGTCCTTAGATTCTGAATATTACATAGGAAGGCTTTGCTTTTATTTTAAGAATAGGTCATTTTTGGTTTAAAGCACTTTCATGTAATGTTTTCTGTGTTTTGCTTGATTTATATAAATTTCTGTGTAGACAACAAGACTGCTATTTCTTGGTGTAAAAAAATCTTGCTTTTTAACTTTTTACAGATCCCTTGGATGTGATAGACGTGGACTGGTCTGGTCTTATGCCAAAGCATCCAAAAGAACCACGAGAGCCTGGGGCTGCACTCTTAAAATTCACACCTGGAGCTGTTATGTTAAGAGTTGGGATTTCTAAAAAGTTAGCAGGTTCTGAACTCTTCGCTAAAGTCAAAGAAACATGTCAGAGACTTTTAGAAAAACCCAAAGGTAGTTTCATTTTACTTTAACTATATAATGTCTGTTAAACATTTAAGATGCCATCTGAAGAGGATTCTGATCTGTTCTTATATAGCACTTAACACTGTATTGAAAGTATTTTTTGAGGAATCATTTATAGTCATCAAAGTTTCTCTTTAAAATTTATTTTGAGTGGCCGGGTGTGGTGGCTTATGCCTGTAATCCTAATACTTTGGGAAGCCAAGGCAGGCGGATTGCCTGAGCTCGGGAGTTTGAGACCAGCCTGGGCAACATGGTGAAACTCTGTGTCAACTAAAATACAAAAGAAATTAGACAGGCGTGACAGTGTGTGCCTGCCTGTAGTCCTAGCTATTCAGGAGGCTGAGGCAGGAGAATCACTTGAACCCAGGAGGTGGAGGGAGGTTGCAGTCAGCTGAGATCACGCCACTATGCTCCAGCCTGGACCACAGAGCACGATTCCATCTCTTAAAAAAAAAAAAAAAGAAAAAAAGAAAGAAAAATTATTTTGAGAAGAAAAGTTATCCACAGAAAAGTTGGAAAAAGAGGAAAGAGTACAATGAACTTTTTGTATTAAAATTACTTATTAACAGGCCAGGCATGGTTTTGCATGCCTGTAGTAGCAGCTACTCAGGGAGGTTGAGGCAGCAGGATTGCTCAAACCCAGGAAATTAAGGCTGCAGTGAGCCATAATTGCACCACCATACTCCAACCTAGGTGACAAAGCAAGACCCTGTCTAAAAAAAACATTACTAACCAAGAAGTTCAAATATCAAGAGTGCTCAGTGGTTTACCCTTGGCTAAATGAAGCAGAACCAGGAAAAATAGACTACATATTTTTCATGTCTAAAGAAATTGGGTATCTTGGCAGCCCTTCCCCTAGATATCTACCCAAATGCAGTTGTGTAGGTTGAATCTTTAACAAAGTGGTTAAGAGCTTGGCTTGTAAGACCAGATGATCTGAATTTCAGTAGGCACACCACTTACTAGCTATTACTTAATCTCTGTGTTCGTGTCATCGTCTGTAAGTCAGGAATAATCATACCACCAGCTTCCTATGGGCATTAGGAGCAAATGACCACAGGCAAAACACTTAGAAGAGTTCGTGGCATGTAGTAATACCCAATAACTATTAACTGCTACTACTTTGAAAACTATCTTATCACGTTGATTTTTGACCTTACTGCAACAGTTTTCAGTTATTCCAGATAATCTAGCTTATGGATTCTGCTGGTGGGGGTTGTTTGGTTTTGGTCTTGGTTTTTGCTGTTTCTTTCTCATCTAGTACCTTCCTTAGTTTATTTTGCAACTTATTAATACTTTGTTAGTGGGGAGGGACGAGTAGGTGGTAAGAAGAAGGAAAAAGAGGTAAAAGGTGAAAGCAACAACATTAATTAACAATTTTATGTTGTGTCCCTGAGCGTAAAAGTTGAGTTAGTATTAAATTTTTTACTAATATAAA
The DNA here is from genome assembly GCA_036589455.1 of Ateles fusciceps. NCBI lineage: Eukaryota > Metazoa > Chordata > Mammalia > Primates > Atelidae > Ateles > Ateles fusciceps. Next base: position 579,768 of record JAZHEH010000304.1, on the reverse strand, counting down.
ATTAGAAAAATTGTTTTATGAGTTTTATGAATTTATGTCCTTCCTTTCACCTATTAGCATAAGCAGTAAATTTTTTAATTTTAATATGGCCCAATAAACCTAGAATATGCATGAACAAACTACATATAAATTATATATGTGAAAGTGTGTTATCCTGAAAAATGACCAGGAAATTGAGGCTGTAGTGAGCCGTGATTGTGCCACCACACTCCAACCTAGGTGGCAGAGCAAGACCCTGTCTCAAAAAAAAAAAAAAAAAAAAAAACTATTAACTAAGAAGTTCAAATATCAAAATTCTTGACTTTGTTCTTTCGATATTCTTTCTACCTTGTTTGATTGGTTTTGTGGCCTTAAGCAAATAACTCCTGTGGGCCTCAATTTTATTTGTAAAGTGATGGAATGAAACCCCTAAAATCTTACCTACCCCTAAAGCTGTTTGTTTCTGTGACTTTTGCTAGTGGCATTTCAAGTTAAATCTAGTTTGATTTTGTCTGCTACACATGTCATACAGTTTGGCCCTTACTTAATGATTACTTAATGAAAGTATACACTGTAAAGGGTGGGGTGATGTTGCTTAACAGTCAGACCTCTTCTATTGTTTGCTGCTATGGTGGTTGTATTAGAGAACTGTTGTATCATCTTGAATAAGGACTTTGTCTTTTTATTGCTATATTCAGGGTTTAATTATCTATCTATATTTTCTGCTATTGCCCAGAAAAGTGCTCAACATACATAGTAGGTATTCAGTAAGTAGTTATGAAATATGAATACTGATTTTTCTATTCCATTTGGTCTATTTAAGTGTACCAACACAAAGGAAAACATAATCACACTTCATATATAATTTTTAAAAGAAACAACTAAAGCTTAAACAGAAAACTTTAAGTGTACCGAAATTGAAATTGCTTTTGTCTAAGTTTTCTAATGGCACTATGGTTCTTTTTTTAAGTTTTTAATTTTTGTGGGTACATAGGTACATATATTTTTGGGGTACATAAGATACTTTGATACAGGCGTGCAATGTGTTAATAATCATGTCATGGAAAATGGAATATCTATCCCCCTCAAGCATTTATCCTTTGTGTTACAATCCAGTTACTCTTTCAGTTATTTTTAAATGCAAAATTGTTATTGACAATAACAGTTTCTACAACCAGGTGGTAGAGTCACCCTGTTGTATTATCAAATACTAAGTGTTATTCATTCTTTTTTTTTTTTGTTTTTGACCCATTAACCCCCCAACTCCCCACCCCCCACTATCCTTCCTAGACTCTACTAACCATCCTTCTGCTCTCTGTTGGTTAAGTTCTTTTGAGCTAAACTTTTCCAGTTATTTTGGTTCCTTTATTTTACTTCTTAAGAATGTATTTAGTGTATTTCTTTAGTAATTTTGGGCTGCTCAGTTCAAAACTATGAAGATACTGGAAATTTAGACATGTTATATACTCCCTGAGGAGGTTTGCAGGTGTGTGTTTTGTAATTTATTGTTTTGAAAGCAAAAAATAAGGATGCCAATAAACAGAAAATTGTGCTAATGAACCATTTTCAAGAAAGGTCATAGGCTCAGTGCATTTCTTTTGTATCTGTGGTGGAATGGTAGTTTATGTTTTTGTTTTTGTTTTGCATGTGCATATATGACTATATCATTGGTTGGTACAAACATGGGTATATCTGAATCATCTGAAAAACTGCTGGTTTTTTCCCTTAAGGTATTCTAGTCCAACTATGGCGATTCTGGTTTTGTAAAACTGGTGCTAGAGCCCAGGGAATGTTTTTTAAAAAGCTCCTCCGCTGATTCTGATAGACTACAGTGTTTGAGAACTAGTTTCGAGCTTTTCTGGTATATTTACACCTTTCTTACGTTACTTATCCATTGACCAGGTGTGTTACATAAGACTGGTTTCTTGTTAATTATCTAATCTCGGTACTTACACTTTGCAACCCAGAAAATTGAAATGAACTGTGTAATGGAGCTCTATTTCGTTCTCAGTAAAATGTGTCTTTTATTTTCACCCAGGCGTTTACTGCTTTTCTTTGTGGGTTCTAAAAGTAACCTACTTGATCATGTTGTATGAATAGATGCTGTTACCTGCTGTCTTTCGTACGCTTGGCCGACTCTTATTTATTTGGATTACTGACTCGTCCTGTTCTGTTATTTTGACTTTGTGTCTATTTTTAACACAACCTCTTTATATTTTATCATATCTTTCCTTAATTCTTCTGGGGGTTTTTTCTATGTTCAGTATTTTCTCCCCTACCTTGTATGTTGTGACTAAACCTAAAGATTTTAATTTAATACATTGTCCCAGGTTTTTATGGTGACCAAATCTAGGACAAAGTTTGCAGGTTGTCTGACTAACAATCACTTTCTTAACTAATTTTTTTAGAGGTCACAGACTTGAATATTGTTAAAACATTTGAGTCTTGCTATAATAAATCTTGACATCTAGAACTCTTAAGTAGTAGTTGACAGTAAGCAGTATATTGAATTAGACTTCAGTGATTCTTAACTTGAACATTTCTTTAGAACACCCTTTAAAAATACTCTTTAAAAAAAAATTCCCTGGGGTCGGGGGTAGTGACTCATACCTGTAATCCTAGCACTTTGGGAGGCCAAGGCAGGCAGATCAGTTGAGATCAGGAGTTTGAGACCAGGCTGGCCAACATGGCAAAACCCCATCTCTACTAAAAATATTTTTAAAAATTAGCCAGGCATAGTGGCACACACCTGTAATCCCAACTACTCCGGAGGCTAAGTCAGGAGAATCAATTTAACCAGGGAGGCGGAGGTTGCAGTGAGCGGAGATCGTGACACTGCACTCCAGCCTGGGCAACAGAGAGATACTTTGTCTCAAGATACTTTGTCTCAGTTAATTAATTAATTAATTTAATTAAAACAAACAGACATTCCCCGGGCTCTACCTCCAGATCTGCCGTCTGCTTTTCTTATATTTTAAATAAATTTAAAGTGGCTATCAGAATATTTATTCTTGTTTGAGACTACCAACATAACTAAATGTTGAAATTTCTTCACAGACAGTCTATTGCCTTTAATATGAAAGAATTTCCACCAATGTGGTAACTTCGATAAAGTATAGAATTTGTAGAATATTCAGTTAAGTGGTTGATAATCCTTTTCTATTTTAGTAAAACTTAATGCATGTTTATTTTTGTTGAAGATGGAGACAATCTCTTTGAACATGAATTGGGGGCTCTCAATATGGCTGCATTACTACGAAAAGAAGAAAGAGCAAGTCTTCTTAGTAATCTTGGGCCATGTTGTAAGGCATTATGCTTCAGACGGGATTCTGCAAATTCGAAAGCAGCTTGTTAAAAATGAGAAGGTACTGTTATTTCCTTGGAAAAAATACAAGTGAATAGTGTGGATGGCATATTTTTCATTTGATTGCTTTAAATTGAGATTGCATGTTTTTATCAGTTTGGTTTCCTAATCTTTTACACATGTAAAAGGAAGAATGCCATTAAAATTTATAATACACTTTATTTTACTTCAATAGTATTAATGAATATTGGTGTTAATAATGAAAGTTTAAAATATTCTATTTCTGTTAAATGTTTTTTATTTGTGAAAAGCTTCTTTCAACAAGCAAACGTATTACAAAAATGTATTTAAATTGAAACTTAAGGAAAAAATTTCTTAGAGTGTTGTGGATATTTATGGAAGTAGTATTTATGAGAATGTACAAAGTTGGAAGAAAGGGAAATAAAAGCGATTATACATAAGCATTTGAGAAGAATAAAGACATTGAGAAATAAGAGAAATAGAAATTAGATTTGGAAGAAATCTGTTAATGAGATCTGGTAAACCCAAGATGAAAACATTTTAGACTTTTTAAAGTTAAGAAACTGGGATTTATTATTTGGGGTGGTGGATGGGTGGGTATAGGCAGTACAGATCGAGTATCCCTAATCCGAAACTTTCTGAGCGTCGACATGACCCTCAAAGGAAATGCTCTTTGAAGCACTTCAGATTTTGGATTCTCAGATAGGGATGCTCAACTGGGTAAGTAAATGTAATGCAAATATTCCAGAATCCAACAAAATTTCAAAATCTGAAACATTTCTGTTTCTGATCCAAAGCATTGCAGTTAAGGAGTACTCAACCTGTATGACAAAAGAGAGTTGGTGTGATTCTTTGCTTAGCAAGTTTAGAGTAATGATAAAATGGTTAACGTCACTAGCTTTTTACTTGGGGGGCAATTAGGAAAACAGAATTATCTTTGGCTATATAACATTGCTAAAGAAAAGGTAACTTCATTAAAGAAAAACACTCAGATTTAGGGCCCGGGGGAGATGGGGGCGGGAATTTTTCAAAAGAGAAGAATGAGTTTATCTCCCAAAGATTAAAATGGAAACAAATACAAGGAATAGGAGACTATTTAAACACATCTGAACTATATAATCAAGTTTTCCTCACTTAAAGGTCTTGACTCAAGATTACTTTTGACAGAATTACTACAGTCATTCTCCTTTACCCACCCCCCCATTTCAATATGCACTTTTCTTTGTTTTTTATTTTGTAACATTCCCTGGTCCATCCTCTATGACAATAACTTGCCAAGAAAAATGCTAACGTAACTTTAAGTCACAATAATATAGATACATATTTTAGTATAAGGGGGTAGTAGTTCTTCAGTGTACTGCATGATTAGCTGTCTTCTAAAGGATTTATTCAATTCTTGAGCTCACTTTTTATGGGACATTAAAAGATTGGTAAGGAATATAGAATGTTTGGCTTACAGAAGGAAAAACAATGTGAGGAAGGAAGTCATGACACTTATCTTCGAAGAACTGAAGGATTGTCAAGTAAAAGTAAGATTGAATTACAGTGTAGCTCCATAGAAGAGCTTTTATTTCATCACATGGAAGAAATAGTGCCATTCAACAGTAGAATGTGCAGTGTGTTGTTTGTTTTGAAATTGGAAATGATGAAGTAAAAACTGGTTGATTACCTGTCAGAAATTGTTGAGAGGATTCCTACTTTAAGCAAGAGGCTAGACTAGGTGCCCTCTAAAAGTTTATTTTCAGCGTCATTGAGCCCAAATACATTTTCTAATTTTGCTTTGAAATCCAATAAAGCAATATCCAAAATTAAATACTCTTATAACTTTGATATTTTGGGTAGAGGTTAACCTGCCCATTTTCGTACTGTCAACTAATAATGTACATCTTTTTTAAAAATTTGTTTTTGTTTCTTAAATAGGGCACAGTAAAACAAGCATACACGAATGCTCCAGTGGTAGACAATGAATTATTACGATTGAGTCTTCGGTTATTTAAGCGGAAGACTACTTGCCATGCCCCAGGACATGAAAAGACTGAAGATAATAAACTTTCGCAGTCCGGTATCCAACAGGAACTGTGTGTGTCTTAAGACTGAAGTTCAATATGGTATTTTTGTTACTGTCTTCCGTCAGCAAAGTTCTTTGGTTTGACAAGCATTAGTGACAAAGGCAGAAAAGATTTATCAGCCATGCTAGAAGAGTGAAGAATTTTGATCTTTAGAGACACTAGTTTTGGCTAACTTAAGATTTTACATTAATTTTTACATAGTACCTGACACTCATGCAAAATAATGTGAAAACATCTAGATTTAGTAGTTTATTCTACACCTTTTGTTAAAACTGAAGATTTTGGAAAATGGTTGTCACTGCTCTTCCAGCCTATGAATATTTTTGTGAAATTGAACCAGTGATTTATGCTGGATCATCCATTCAGAAGCAACAGTTTTATTCAAAAACAATGTGTTCATCAAAGTAATTGCTCACATGGTGCAATACCATGTTGTACAGACCATGTGAAAGGGAATGCTGGTATAGCTAGCATGGTGTGTTTGCCGGTGAATCTCTAGCAGAAGGGAGCCAAAATATTTTTTTCCTTTTGAAAGTTTTTTAAAAATTATTTCATGGGTTTTTTTAAAAAAAATATTAATATGTGTGCATTGTTACAATGTATGTTAGATGTCTTTTGACTCTAAATGCTTTTTTTGTTATCAGAGACTGTGTAGTATTTTTATTTTTAATAAATGTAACTTCCCTTTCCTTGTTTTAGATTTACTTTGCTCTCCATTAATCTTATTCCTGATGTTCTAAAACATTAGTGATCAACATTACAGTTTCATGCTTCAGATATTTTACTGCTTGTGTCCTTATTGTTGGATTGCTTTAAACAGAGTTGATGTACTTCAAATATAGCTCGTTAATACTTAAGGCATCTTCTTAGAATGTGGCTTTTGAAGAAAAAAAAAATACTCAAAGCAAACCAAGAGTTAACAAATCTAACGTAACCTGAGGTTTAATAGTCTACTATCATATTTGTTAGAGCTATAATTTTTGATTATATTAAACTGCCTCCAGCTGTACTATGTAAAACAGATTTACTTTTAAAAATTACAGTATGTAATTTGTTCTGTATGTATATGTTTAACTCATGAAGTGGACTCTTAGAAGGATTTGAAATGGACTCTGGCCATAGAAATTGTGGACAGACAGTAGTAGTGATAATAATAAAAGAAGCCAATCAAAATTCGAATTTTATCATGCCCTCTGACAGGTTTTTGTTATAATTGTAAGCCTACATTACTTGTGTTAGCAGTTTTGTCTCTATAGGTAACATAATGACAGTGGTGTAAAGTTTCTGTTCAAGAAACATATGTTATACAATTAATTTATATGAGATACTTACCCGCCAAAGAAAATGGTCTTATTTTCAAATGACTTTGAAAGCCTTTTTCCTTGCAAACAGAGCAGAAGAAAAAATTAATCAGAATTTCCTCATGTCCTTTTCCTTTACTAAGTGTTTTGAATAAAGAAAAAAGAAAAAAAAATGACCTTAGAGAATGAATACCCTTTAGGAAGCCACTCCCTGATTTTAGTGGATAATATTGTTCTCTGTAGCACAAAGATTTAAAGTCCTAAAATTTCTAATCTTAGTTCTCAGAATTGTGGAATATGACAAAAATAATGGTTTTTCCATTTGTCCACTGACTTCAGGGATATTTCACAAGTTATTTATTTGTAGAATGAAAACTATGTAGTTAAATCTGTCATTCAGTGAAACCTGTTGTCTTTCAGTTTGAAACTTTGTTATGTTACAAAAGAAAATTTAGAACTATTCCTTTGGTCACTCAGTCACAGCATTCAGAGCTTTATGTTTCCAGTGGAAATGTACTGTTAAGTCTCAATTTCTTTTAATTCAACCATTCTCACTATTAGTGACATATACCAACAAAATTTTTCTAAAGCAAAATTTTTAATTGCATTTTTCATAAAAGCTCTTGGACCATAATTAAAGTCTCAGTTAAACTACTATTCCTGTAAACAGTCTTCCAGTCTGTAAATTGTTTGCTAGGGGCAGTTAAAGGTCATCTATCTTATAACTGATGGCTCAAGTCTGTCCAGTTGCCATAATTGCACAACTGGATTCCAGCTGCTGGTAATAAGGAATTGTCTAGATAGATAAAGGGCAAGAGTATCCCTGCAATCCAAAATAAATGAGAGTTAATACATAATTAGCTGTTTGATGATTTGGCAGCTATCCTTACCACTTAGTAAAGGGTCTACTGACAATAAACTTCATTTAACAAAGTTTTGTAAGCATACCTAAGTAGTAACTTTATTTGCTGAAAAATCTGACCTGTCACTTCACTTCACTCTGACCAGTCATTGCAGGTTGTTTTCCCCATCTAGCCCATGACTATGTTAGGATTTTATGACTTATTAACTTGAAAATCTGTGGCATTGGTAGAATATCTCACTTTGCTCCTCACTGTCCAATTGTGTAAAGATAAGATATGCTATTGTTGATGATGCTTTCACACCTCAACTTGCTATTTTAAAAGGTTATATGAACCTCTCCTGCTTTTAAGGATATTCCCTTTTACTGATTTTCCTACATAAATTATATAGCCATATTTCTAAGTATTGTATTTAAATCTGATCTAGGACTTAACCTTATTTTATCATTTTTCTTTAATAATCTCTAATAAATTTCTTTATTCATTAATTTTGTTGATCTTTCCATTTGAGTATTTTGAATGCAATGACATTCTGGGGAATCCATAGTTTAAATGGTGAAATACTTTTATTAAATAACTTTCTCCCTGGATCTGTAAACATAATTTCTCAACTTTATTGAGCTGTTTCTTTCAGATTTTTTTTTTTAATTTTTTTTTTTTGTAGAGATGGGGTCTTGCCTAGGCTGGTCTCAAGCTTCTGGCCTCAAAGCCATCCTCCTGCCTTGGCTTCTGAAAGTGCTGGGATTACAGGCATGAGCAACCATGCTCAGCCCTTCCTTTTTTTTCAGAGGCAGGGTATTTCTCTGACCCCCCAGGCAGGAATGCAATGGCGGGATCATACCTCACTTTAGCCTCCAACTGCAGGGCTCAAGGGATCCTCCCACCTCAGCCTCCCAAGTAGCTGGGACTACAGGTACGCATCATTATAACTGGCTAATTTTTTAAAAAAATGTAAAGGTAGTATCTTGCAGCTGGGCATCATGGCTCATGCCTGTAATTCTAACACTTTGGTAGGCCAAGGCGGGAGGATTGCTTGAGTCCAGGAGTTCAAAACCAGCCTGGGCAACAAAGTGGGACACCATCTCTATAAAAAATACAGAAATTATCCAAGTGTGGTGATGTATGTCTGTAGTCTTAGCTACATGGGGAGGCTGAGGTAGGAGGATTGCCTGAGCCCGAGAGGTTGAGGCTGCACCGAGCTGTGATGATGCCACTCCACTCTAGCCTGGGCAACAGAATGAGACCCTGTTTGAAAAAAGTAAAAAAAAAAAAAAAATGGATCTTGCTATGTTGCCCAGATTATCTCAAACTTTTGACCTTAAGCAATCCTTCCATCTCAGTCTCCCCAAGTGTTTGGATTACAGCCATTAGCCACCATCTGGTTATATTGTGATAGAAATATAACCTATCACATTATAGGTTATGTACCTATATGCAGTTTACATTTTATTCATGTGTGTTTCCTTCTACAATGTACAGTTGTCATTTAACTGATTAACTAATCTAATATTAACTAACATTAATCAGTTATCCCTGTGTATTTCATATGTATTGTTGTAGTGCCAAATGCTGACTTTCTAATTCCATTGTTTCTTGTACACTTACTGGAATTCCCTTATCCATTTATTTTCCCTTTTTTTCATTTATTTATGTCAGTATGAACTCATAGATTTTTATTTCATGGGTTATAATTCATGTATAATTACAGTGTACAATTGGAGTAGCTTAGGTAAAGATGGGAAGTAAACAGACATGAATAAAATGTAAATTGCAGTGATTGCAATGAAAGAACAAACCAAATGGCTGAGATGAGAAATAAGTGTAGCAACTGGGAGTTGGTTACTACTTCAGATTATCAAGAAGGTCTTACGTATGAGTTTTAAAAAAAGAAAAGCTAGCAAAGAGCAAAAGGGGGAGGAGTATTTTAGGCAGAAGGATGGGAATATGCAAAGGCCTTAGGGAAAAAGCTTTGGTGAATTCCAAGACATAAATACTAGTGTGGCTCAGCTTTGGGTGGAGGGGGTGGGGGTTGCTAGAGAGAAGGTCTAGAACAGTGCTGTTCAGCAGAATGTTCTACAATGATGGAAATGTTCTATAAGTGTGCTGGCCAAAAAAACATGACCAGTACAAGCCTCGTGTGGCTTGTATTAAACACTTGAAATGTAGCCAGTGTGACTGAGAAACGGAGTTTTAAATTTTTGTTTGTCATGACTTTTAAATAGCTCTGTGTGGCTAGTAGCTACCATTTGGGGTGGTGTAGGTATATATCTTGGCAAAGGCTTGTGAAACATGGAGGTGTTCCCACAGTAGGGTATAAAACAAATTCTTCTGTTAAAACTTTTATATTTAATGTTCTAGTTACTTTCCATGGCAAGTAGGACTGATTGTTTTAGTTTACTGTGGCAATATAACATTTCCTTTCATAATAAATGTTAATGGCTAAACAAGTAGTCAGGTAATGTGGAAATAGGACAGAAATTACTGGTGCTCAGATAATTGAAGTTTAGAATTTGAAAGCAAAAGTAATAGGGAATAATAAAAGGAAAAAGACATTCAATCACTTCAAAACAGGCAAGCAGAAGAGAAAAAAAGCAGTATAGAACAGTGAGACATAGAAAACACATGGATATAAGCCCAAATGTATTCACAAATTATGCTAAATGAAAACAGATTCAGTATCCAATTAAAAGACAAAAGTTAGCAAACTGCAGAAAAAGCAACTACGTTTCTTATGAGACTGACCTAAAACATAGGGAGCTTTAAAAGTAAAAGGATGGAAGAAAGATAACACCATGTAAACATCAAGAGAAAACAATGTTAATGTTAATCAGTTGTCCCTGTGTATTTCATATGTATTGCTGTAGTGCCAAATGCTGACTTTCTAATTCCATTGTTTCTTCTACACTTACTGGAATTCCCTTACGCATTTATGTCCCCTTTATTCATTTATTTATGTTAGTATGAATTCATGGACTTTTATTTTATTTTATGGGTTATAATTCATTATTGCTCAAAATGTCCAAGTTTTATACTTGTTAATTAACTTCTGTGTGTATGTATGACAATTCCCATATTTAATGCCAATTCAGAATCTGTTTCTATTGTGTGTTGTTTCCGTTGGCTCTTTTTCATGTTTTCTTCTCTCCTCTTAGGCCTGGTTATCTTTAACTATATGCCAAACTCCTGTTGGCAAAATTGTAGAAAAAACATTGAGGTCTAAGATGCTGTTGTCCAGACGAAAGCTTTGTTTGCTTCTGTCAGCTGCCTGGGTCACTGTCAAACTGAAAACATCTCAATCCAGTTTTAGGAACTAAGATGATCTGAGTCCCCCAGATGACCTGTGTCTTGGCTGCACTTTATGCATGGGCACTTTTAGCTCACTGTTATTCCAGGGTTCAGCCTTTGGGGTCTAGATCCAAAGTGCAAGGGCTTACAAGAACCTCCATTGGTGGAGCCCATGTGCCAGTGTTACCTGCCTTCCCCAAGAGGACATCACGACTTGTAATCGGTTTCTCAGTCTCTTTTCCAGATTTTTAAATGGTACCTTGGCAAAATTGACCCCAAATGTCAGGTTCACCCCTGGATATCTATCTCCTGAATTTTGGCCCAGGAATTCATCATCTTACTGGCTTTTCAGTGTTCAAGCAGAGTTTTTAAGATAAATGTTTTGTCCAGCCTCTCCAGTTTTTAGTGTGAAGTTACTCTGAATTATCTAGTCTTCCATTACCAGAACAGTTTAATTTTTTTCTTTACTTTCTTTTCATTGCATTAGTATTTCTCCATTTTATTACCTGTATCTCATTTGGTTTCCCACAGTGTGTATTTTTTTTTTCTATAACTCCTTTCCTGAGCTTATATTTTTTGTTATTTCATCATCTCTTCCTTCTTGATTTTTGTTTTGTGGACTTTCTTCATGGAGGCAATTGAATCACTAGATTTTAATATTCATGTTGAATTTTTTTTTCTTGAGACGCTGTCTCTGTTACCTACGCTGGAGTGCAGTGGCATGATCATGGCTCACTACAGCTTCCACCTCCCAGGCTCAGCAGTCTTCCCACTTCAGCCTTCCAAGTAGCTGGGAACACAGACAGGCACATGCCACCACTCACCCAGCTAATTTTTTGACTTTTTTGTACTGGCAAGTTCTCCCTGTGTTGCTCAGGCTGGTCTCAAACTCCTGGCCTCAGGCAATCCTTGCCTTGTCTCCCAAAATGTTAGGATTACAAGTGTGAGCCACCACGTCCAGCCTATTCATGGCGAAATGATGCAGAACAATACTCAACTGTTCTGCAAAATTTTTCAGATGGTGAATATTCTTTATCTGTTAATTTTTGCTCATTTCTTAGTTGTTTTTTTTTTAATAGTATCTTTGTATCCGTCATATGGCAGTTCCTTTTTTCTTAATTACTCAATACTGAATGGCTTGTAATACCATTGTTGGCAGGAAATTAGCCTTGGTAGCCTTCCAGACTTCACACATGCTTCATCTTTTATGCTGATGTCACAGAAGCATGCTGCGTCATGTAAATGGGCTCCTTGTGATTGCTTATGCAGGTGGCCCTTCCTCCTCTCCTTCCCTGAACCAAACCAGATCCAGGAGGGCCTCCACAGCCAATCTTGCTCTTCCCTGCTCCTAATCGATTGTTAGAAATAAGGGACATAGCTTTTGCTTTTCAAGGGGAGCCCTGAGATCTGCTACTACCTGGTCCCTCTCAACTCTTGCTGCACTTCCTCCTTTCACTTCCTCCTCACACTGCTTCTGCTAAATTCAGCTGTTTGGGCAGCCCTTATGTCTATTTTGACATCTGAAGATTATATCTTATCTCCTAGATTGACTGAAAATAAACTTTATGAAGATTTTTAGCCTTTTTGTTGCTTGTATACAATTTATAGAAAAAAGATTTATGCAGCTTGTTTCTACTAAAGTTCTTTCCAAGCTAAAACTCAATCCAATGGACACTTTAATCCGCAGTTTGTATAGTTCCATCAGGATGCATTCTTAGATGAACGCAGTATTAATGGATTAATACTTGGGATTATGGTATCAATATAGACCAAACACATAAATGTGATTTATGAAATAAAGGTTGTTTGATGTTATCCTGGTAGGTGGGAATCATTCTCTCTTTAGTCACATTTCCTTTACAATAACTGTATCACATGGCTACCTCTAAAAGCAAAGGATGCTAGCAAATTGGGCATTTGAATTTTCTAGCCCCCTTATTAGAAATGACCAGAAGGGATAAGGATGGCATTATAGGTGTTAGCTTTGCCAAGCAACCAATAGTGTCTTCCATAACTTCAGGAGAAACATAAGGAGAAACAATGGTACCAGTTAAGGCCTGTTGATGCCAACTTCGTAAGACTTATAGTAGTTCAGAACCCAGAACAATGAGTTTTGATTCTAATTCTGCCACAAACTGGCAGTGTGACCCTGAGCAAGCCACTGTGCTTTCGCTTCCTCATCTATCAAGTAAGCAGGTAGTAGAGAATCTTAGGATTTAAACAGAAAGCTGACATGATAACTCAGAGACAAAGATGTGTTCATTTACTTGTGAGGAGCTGAGAGCACCATGTAGAGTACAGGGTAGGAAAAGGTCTCTGTTTAGTAGCAAGAGGAATACGTCAGTATTTTGACTAAGGAAATCCTCTAATGCTTCTCAAACCCGTCTGCATCACAGACAAATTTTAATGCAGGGTAGGATTTCTGGGCTAGGATTTTCTCCTGATACTAATAGGGGATGAGGGGAGAGAGAGAGTGTGTGTGTGTGTGTGTGTGTGTGTGTGTGTGTGTGTGTGTGTGTAAAATTAAGGGCCCTTCTCCTTGAATATGGACTGAACTTGACCAACTTCTAATAAGTAGAATATGGTAGAGGTGAAAGTATGTGGCTTGTGAGCCTAGGTGGTGGCTAGTTTCTTGGAATACTCATTTTGGGAAATGCCCAGATGCTAGGTCATGAACACATTTCAAGCTACCCTGAGGAGTTTATGTGGTGAGAGGCTGAGGCTTTCTGCCAACAAGCATGTGAATTGGCTGTCTTGGATCCTCCAGCCCCAGTCAGGCCTTCTTTAGCTTAGTTTTTGGTTCTCTCTCTCTTTTTTTTTTTTCCTAAACTGGATTACTGGATTTGTTCCTTCATTGGAAAAGGTAAGGAATATGACTTTTTTTAAACTGGATTTTGTTCCTTCATTGGAAAACGTAAGGAATATGACTTTGTTTAAACTGGATTTTGTTCCTTCATCAGAAAAGGTAAGGAATATGACTTCTTTTTTTTGAGATGGTGTCTTGCTCTGTCGCCTAGGCTAGAGTGCAGTGGCGGGATCTCGGCTCACTGCAATCTCCGCCTCCCAGGTTCAAGTGATTCTCCCACCTCAGTCTCTCGAGTAGCTGTGACTACAGCTACACTTGCCCACCACCACGCCCGGCTAATTTTTGTATTTTTAGTAGAGATAGGATTTTGCCATGTTGGTCAGGCTGGTTTCGAACTCCTGACCTCAGGTGATCCATCCGCCTCGGCCTCCCAAAGTGCTGGGATTGCAGACGTGATCCACCACACCCAACCAGGATATGACATTTAAATCACACTTTTATTACATTTGTCTGTTTATGTAAATGCTTCAAAATAAACAATCTGAAGGATAGCCGGGACCTGAAGACTCCTGGACTATATAACTTAAGCATCTCCCATTGTGCATCCCTCTATATAGTTTATCACCCTATATAAACTAACTGGTAGCAAAATTCTATATCCAAGAAAACTGAGTCAAATAACAAAGTCTACTCAGATTAAATGAGATAAACATGAAAATTGCTGTGTAAACTGTGATGTACTATATAATGTAAGATATCTGTGGCCATCATTTCCATCTTAAACCAGTTTTTTGTAGAGAAGTAGTAAGGGCTGAATTGTGCCCCCCAGATTCATATGTTGAAGTCCTAACCCTTATGTCAGAGGGTAACTGTATTTGGAGACAGTCTTTGAAGAGGTGATTAAAAGGAGCCCATTCGGGTGGATGCTAATGAATGTGACTCGTGTCCTAGTAAGAAAAGGAAGAGATAACGAGGGGCATACTGTGCACCGAGGGCTGAGCATGTGAAGCAGCAGCAGCAAGAGGGCTGCTACCTGCAAGCCAAGGAGAGAGACCCAGAAGAAACCAACCCTGCTGAGACCTGGATCTTGGACTTCCAGCCTCCAGAACTGTGAGAAAATCAATTGCTGTTATTTAAGCCTCCTTGTCCGTGGTATCTTGTTAGGGAAGTTCTAGCAAACTAATCCAATCAGCTTTGGTGCTGTCACTTCTCCAATTTGTATATTCGCACAGCCACAGTTCAAGTATAGGTTTGCATCATTTTCTTTTAAACAGTCCCAAAATGAGATTTTTCTTAAGCATTATAAATTGCATTCAGTTGCCTTTAACTATACGACCACAGTCTATCTACAATTAATTTAACCCAACAGTAGTTCATCTTTGCATGACAAATAAGTTAGAGCAAAATGCCCTTCCATTTTAACAGGATACCTCCTTAGCACATGCAGGCAGGAAGCAGGGAATTACACCTTATTTCTGATCCCTAAAGTGTGATAAAAAGCATTGGAATTGTATGAAATGAATATGAATAATTCTGATTGTAAAGTACATTGAGTTTGGAAACTAATAAAAGGCATCAAAATGATACAAAAACTTCAGTTAATACTAAAGATATCGATGGATAGAGATAGATAAAGCGAGCTCATTATTTCTTCATTTGGACCATTCAGCAGCCTCTTAGCTGTTGCTTACTACTTGGACACCTTTAGCCCCTTCTTCCTAATTCATTCTCTACCCTGCACCCAGAATAATGTCTCTAAATTATCTAAAAATACAGATATAATCGACCCAGTTTCTGGCTGCAGCTCTGCCACTGTCAGGTTATATACACTTAAGGCAGTCAACCTCTGTGAGTTGTCACTTTCCCAATTTATAAAGTAAGGAGATTGGGTTGTATCTTAGGTTTCCATGACTTTCTCTGTCACTCCTTTGCTTAATAGTCTGGATTTCATGCTTTCTGTGTGTAAGGGTTATTGCTGAGTTTAAAATGAGGAAACTGAGACCAGCATAGGAAACTTAAATGCCAATTTATTAAGCTCCAGGGCGAGGTTCTGTGGTCCAGAAAGGGGGCCAGAGAAGTCACGCTTGGCTCCTCTTGGGCCTGGGGTTTTATAGGGAGTGAAGGCGTCTTGATTGGTTGTGGAGAAACAGGACGTGGACGGTGCAAGCTGCTATTGGTAGGTAGGTGAGATTTCCAGTGAGCGGTCCGCCCAAGGGGAATGGGACCTGGACAGAGCAAAATGCTATTGGGCAGGTTTTGGTGGGGCTTCTTTTAAATTTTGGCGGGGTTTTCCTACGGCGGGCTAGGTGCCAGGTGCAGAGTTTAGTGTTGAATGCAGATTCTGGTGCGGACTGCAGAAGTGGGCGTTGGGGGAAGCCACGTGGCCGAGCTAGATGCTGAGTGCAGGGCTTGATGTCGCCTAGTTTCCAGGCGAGGAGAGGGATGGGCGTGTCCGAGCTCCCGGCGAGGCAACCGGCCTTACACTGTGGAACAAAGTCCAAACACACCACCCTTCACAATCTCACCCCAAAATGGACCTTCTAACCACACTTTCCTCTCAGGATAACTTATCTGCTTCCTGCACCCAATAGACCTTCACAGCTCCATGTGCTTGCTTGTCTCCTGTGAGACTCTGAGTATCTCAGGTGTTGCATCTTATCCACCTTCTTATCCAGTGTAGGGCACGCTGCCCAGCATACCAGTAGTTTCTTTAAAAATGTCAGCTGTTTCTTCCTCCCCCTTGAATACTGACTGCCCCTGCTGACCATCCCCCCCAGTGCCTCCTTCACCTAGTAAGCTTGTGTTCATTCTTCAGATATATTCATGGCACTTTTTCAATGAAACTTTCCTCTTCCCCTTCCCAGTTAACTGTTCTCTCCACGCTTTGTTTTTGTCTGTTATAACATGCCTCTACAGTACATTGGACTATTACAGTCTCTATGATATCACATCTCCTAAATTAGGACTCCAGTTAGGTTGTATAGGTGTCAGCTTATTTTCCATATTATTGGTAAAAGATAAGCATTGGCATATTAAAATGTAGAGTTTACTTGAGCAAACAGTGATTCCTGAATCAGGCAGCTCCAAATCAGAAGTGGTTGGGGTGACACCTGAGGTGGTTGCATTGAAAGCTTCCAGAGGGCCAATGCAGAACCTGAGCAAAGACACGTTTTGATGGGTTAAAATTTTACAATATCTTATTGGAACTACCCCAATGGAAGTTCAAGACAATGTAACTAAATCCCAGTTAGCCGCCTGTAATTGGATGAACCTATATTTCATTTCCTTTTAAATTCTGAGTTAGAGGCTGGGCATGGTGGCTCATGCCTGTGATCCCACCACTTTGGGAGGCCGAGGCAGGTGGATCACCTGAGTTCAAGAGTTCAAGACCAGCCTGGCCAACATGGCTAAACCCCATCTCTACTAAAAATACATGAAATTAGCCAGGCGTGGTGGCGGGTGCCTGTAATCCCAGCTATTCAGGAGGTTGAGGCTGGAGAATTGCTTGAACCCAGGAGGTGGAGGTTGTAGTCAGCTGAGATTGTGCCTTTGCCCTCCAGCCTGGGCAACAGAGCGAAACTCTGTCTCAAAAAAAAGCAATTCTGAGTTGGGTTTCAGTTTGTTCACTTAGGAACCCAGGGCACTGGAACCGCCTTAGTCTCACAGCCTCCCATGTAGTTATTTGAACAGGATAATCCACTTGAATTCAGAAGCCTTTTCTAATTGATCTTTTTAGTCCCCACTCCCGCTTCCGGTAAACAGCTTTTTCACTTGAAAATGGTGAACGCTCAAATGTTCGCTAAATCAAGTTGTAGATGAAGTAGAATTAGTCTACTATGCCATAAAATTTATGGCATACTTTTTCCTTTGGATTTATTCTTTTAACTAAGGGCAGAGGAAGTTTTGATGAAATTATTGCAATGGATCAGGCTCTAGCTAAATCCACTTCAAACTTTCATTCTTTCAGGATAGCTATTTTTTCATATTAAGATGCAAATATAGGTATTAAAAATTTCTTAGGCCTCATTAATTTTTACTTTCTTATTCCTAGACTTCAGCTCCATATATTATTTTTCCACAACAATTAAGTTTCATCTGTAGTGATGGGGAAAAAAAAGAACAAAATAATTAAAAATAAAAAAATTATTTTTAAATTAAAACTATAATACAGTTTTTACATCTGTGGCTGTGATCACAGCTCAACTGTTAACCTCTTTCTTGCTCTGTTTCATATCCTCCATGATAAACACCAATTCCTTTCCTCTGCATGGCTGTCTCCAGCACAATATTTATGAATTTATTATAATCGTTACAAATCAAGACCAATTGAAGGCAGCAATAAGCTTTGTCAAAATTTTTACTATGGGTAACTAGCTGCCTGGGACATTCACCATCACAGATTGAGCTTCAGAAAGTTAACTGGTAAACCCGTTGTCAACCACTGATAAGCAGTGCTAAAGAGGGGGGTTGCTTAATTAATCTGTGTATTGTGCTAATGAGGATGTTAAATGGGTTCATCCCTGAATTTGATTGTTCACAAAGAATGTGAATTTCCTAAAGGGCAAATATAGACAGATTTCCTATTAAAATGAACCATCCAACCAAGAAGCTCTTTTAGTCATTTTGAAGTTTAAAAGGGTAGCAGATAATTTCAAAATAACTTCATGACATTTCTAGTGGCTACATGTGAGATATTATTACCATATCTCCTGAAACTGTTTGCCAGTTCCTTTGGGAAAGAATTTTATATTACAATTCTTAAATAGATACTGGCTTTTATTTTCTATCAAGACTCCTCAGGGTGCAACATAAATTAAACTTGTGGCACTTATCTTTCACAAGCAGACTTTGGAGGGGTTGGGAAATAGCAGATGCCAATAGTATCATCGTTCAGTCAAGAATCCATTATGTTAAAAAACATTCCATACAGGTCAGCCATGGTTGTGCATGCCTGTAATCACAGCTATTTGGAAGGCCGAGGTGGAAGGATCGCTTGAGCCCAGGAATTTGAGGCTGCAATGAGCTATGATGGCGCTGCTGCACGCCAGCCTAAGTGATATAGCAAGACCTTCTCTCTAAAATAAATAAATAAATTCATCCCAAATGCAATATCATTAAGCCAGAAGAAGATAATGTTGGATGGGGGAGTTGCATGTGTGTGTTTAAAGGTAGGGAAGTTCTGTTTACTTAACAGTGGCCTATCATGTGACATTCAGGCACAGACCATAACCCGGACCTCAATTGATTATGGCTTGCACTG
The DNA here is from genome assembly GCA_036589455.1 of Ateles fusciceps. Classification (NCBI taxonomy): domain Eukaryota; kingdom Metazoa; phylum Chordata; class Mammalia; order Primates; family Atelidae; genus Ateles; species Ateles fusciceps. The sequence goes on along the minus strand of JAZHEH010000304.1, from coordinate 560,880 downwards.
GCATTCCATGGATAACAGTAACTAGCTGATCCCTAGCATGTGTCCTCTTTACCTCTTACCACCTTCCTTTCCTGTGTGAAATGTGAGATAAACCAAATATTTGCAAAAACATAAAAGGACACTGTTGCTTGTGTGGGGGTACATGCAAGGAAGAAAACTTTATGATTCACTTGGTGAAAAGGAAGAGTGGATTTTTCTGCTCTTTGAGAAACAGTCCGGGCTGCCTTCCATTGCTTATGCCCAGGTTAGGCAGAGGTGCCTATTTTCAGAGTGACTGATAACTGCTGGCCATGGACACCATTCTTCTGTCTCCTCGACCCCCACTCCAAAAACCGTGGAAATTTTTCTTTCCCCTTTATCTCTCTGTGTGGGAAGAAAAATTCCTTTGTTTATGATACACAGGATGAATAGGAGGCATTTTCTTGATCTTGAATATATTTTGTATGCATAAATTGAAAGATACTTCAATTATGAAAATGTTTTTTCCTGCTGTTGGTGCATAATGTTGAGTAGGCCTTTTTGGTATTTTAACTGTGAGAACAACAGCTTATATACTGAGAATTGAAATAAACCTGCTGAGTATAAGTAATAACTGACTTTAATGACTTTTAACAATGGGTTCATAAAACACATTGAAAGATAAGTTTAAATAATGAGCTCTCTGAAATCTAAGTACATACATATTTACATGGTAGATGAGCTGCTTTAAGACTTACTCGGTTGGACACAGTTTTAAACATTGAAAGTTGTGAACTAAAAACATCTATATTGAATCAAAAAGACTTCAACCTAATCTTATCCATAAGTAGACTGAAATAACATTTTATTTGAATGAAAATCTGAAATGCCCAGGGCTTTTTTAATAACACTGGAATGTAATTCATTAGTTTATTTCCTAGCTCAGATATTATCATCGTCTACACGATGCAGTTTGCCTTGGAGGCATACCCTAATACTTAGCACTATGGTATATTAAAAAATAGATTGGATAAATGAAAATGAAGTTCTGGTCTTAGTTGGCTAGCTAGGGATGTCATTCTGTCTTACATCCCTATTATTATAGTCATTATATAATTATCAGTATTCAGTTAATGATGTTGAACTTTGAGTCTCACACTTTTGTGTTGCAGAAATGACTTACTGCAAAGAACCACCTTTCCCCATATGACTTAGCTAAGACCTGTGCACTTATGACTTTGTTTATCTGTGATAAGGCTAGAGTTGGATCCAAATTCCCATTTTGTCATAGTCCATTTTATGTTGCTATAACAAAATTAACACAGACTGGGTAATTTATAATGAACAGAAATGTATTTGACTCAGAGTTCTGGAAGCTAGGAAGTCCAGGAGCATGGTGCCAGCATCTAGCAAGGGTCTTCATGTTGTGTCATCCCATGGCAGAAGGTGGAAGGGCAAGACAGCATAAGAGTGAGCAAGAGAGGAAAAACCCTTTTTTTTTCCCTTCAAGAATTCACTCCTTCAGTGACCTACTCTCTTGATAACAGCATTAATCTGTTTATGAGGGCTAAGCCCTTATGATCTGATCACCTCTTAAAGGTCCCACCTCTCAACACTGTTGCATTGAAGATTAAGTTTCCAACACACGAACTTTGGGAGACACAATCAAACTACAGAATGTTCTTCTTTCTCACAAATGATTTGCTGAACTATTTGTCCCCCACTGACCAATATGGACTAAATACCCATTGACTTTATGTGACAAAACTTTAATCAAGTCTCCTCCTTCCCCACAAGCTCCTGGATCTTGACCCTCCCGTGAGCTTAAAGAACAAGGAACAACCCCTCCTTGACTTCCCCCTCCTGAGAATCAGCTGGTTACAAGAAAAGATACTTCCTAATCAACTGTCCCATCACACCATCCATTCTAAGCCCCCACATCTGTCCTTTCTTGCTTTGTTTGCTCCTTCTTGTGAAAGAAAACCCTCTATTGCTTGACCTTTGATGCTTCAGGTCATATAGTCAGAGTGTTCTTCCTATTTCAATAGTTCCTTCCCTTATAGCAAAAATCTCCATTTTTTTTTTAAAGTCTCCCCTTATCTAGGCCTGGATTTGTTTTAATTGACATGGTTTAGGGTTTAAAATATCAGTCACATGATATTTACCCAGAGACTCTGACCAACATTTGCTGTAAGATACAGTAAGTCTGCAAGTGATATCCATGTTTGTGTAATAATCTCTTATATCAGTGTAGCACTTTCCACTTCACAAAGCCCTGGTGCCCACATTATCAGATTTTCATCCTTATTATGAACTGGAGTGAACCATGAGGGAGACCTTCCTGATACAAGAAAAGCTGTGCTTGGATGGACTTAGCCAAGGCCACAGTGGTGGGGCTGGTCATTTCTTCATCTTGGGCACACAGCTATCCTACACCTTTCACCCACTTGTCCTGTGGAAACATGGATGCAATTTTTCAGGTCCGGCACCTACTGACTCCCATGAAAGCCTTCACACTTTTTCTCTTTGTTCATAAACTGTCTAGACCCAACCAAGCAGAAAATCCCACAACCTTCCAGAGCAATGGCTTCACAAGCTGGAAGGGGTTGAATCTCCAGTCACTGCTCAGAGGAGAGCCACCTGGTTGGTGTGTTAACTTAAATCACGGAGATGTGGGGTTGTTACGGCAGGACACCTATCTTGGCTAATAAAGAGGGACCATATATAAAGAAAGAAAGAAGCCTCAGCAAAACTACTACTCTTCCTGATTTAAGTTGAAAAAAACTTACGAAAGGACATTTGAGGGCTGGAGAACCAGGCTTGAATTTATGCAACCAAGAGTTGGGCCCAAATCCCACCGCAGGATTGCTCCCATGCAGTGGGCACCACTATGCCTCTGGGCATGGGTTCTGTGCTTACCGTCCATATGCAGAGCCCAGATGCTCCCACGAGGAGCCCTGGCACTGCTGCCTCCCTCAGCTCAATGGAGACTGTGGCAGCTGCCTTTTCCTTCTCTGGCTGCTGAATTGAAAGTCCTTTGTAGCAGCTCTGATTGGTGGAGCCTGATCACATGGCCCCAGCTGCAGAGAGAGGCTGGGAAGGTGAGTTTCTTCCTTGATTTTGGGGAAGCACAGATTCATTAGGTGGAGAATCCCCTGAAGCATAGAAAGGATGTTCAAAGAGGCTTAACCAAAAGAAAGACAAATACTCACAACAACATTGAAGTTTACTAATGGCAATTTCACTCTGAAGCACTCCGCACATTGAATGTGGCAACAATGTCAAAGGATACTGCCCTCTGCCACTTGAGGAATGGGCACAGGAGCTACTGGGTGAGTGACTATGTGCCAAGCACTTTCCATTCTGTGTCTTATCAACTTCTCATAAACCTGTAAGGAAGATATTCTCAGCCTTCATTTTCTCATGAAGAAACAGGTTCACAACAATACGTGATTGCTCAAGGTCAAAAGGCTACGACTATGGGGCTTTAAAGCACACTTTCAACCACTATGACATGAAGTCTTCATGCATCTGTGTGCTCTCATCAAAGCAAAACCAGAGTTGTAAAGAGGAATCCAAATTTTTAAAGGATTTATTTTGTGAAATTGCCCTTTAAATTCTGAAGTTAGTCTTGCTTCCTCTCTTACCCCTCGCTCGCCCCTCCCAGCCCTCCTCTTCAATCCAAATTCCCAGCTGCCTCCCAATTTAGATAAAGAGAGAGCTTCTCTAAGGAGCAGAGACTTGAATACAATGAGGTAAATTTATTTGGCAGAAATATTTCATGCTGGTGTTGTATATTCCAAAAGGAAGCCTATAATGTCTGAGCGTTTCTTCGTGATGTTAGTAACCATGGACTATTATTGTTGGCACCCACCATTTTATTAGCTGTTGCAAAATGCTAATAGTCTGATTCCGTCATTCTTTCTCCATTTATAAACTGGCAGCCTCCTAGAAGAGAAACTTTCCTCATCAATTGCTTGGTGGTTGTGAGATGCAGTTCATCCAGGAAAGGTGAGATAAACACATAGTTTTTCTCTCTCCTTACCAGTCACCCCTGAAGTTAATTGAGTTTTTAAAATATATGTAATCAAAAACTCACAGATTTACACATTTTTCATTTGCTTCAACCCACTGCCATTATTACTCGTATAGATGCCCCAGTTTTATCATGTCTGGCCAATAGGAATGTTTTCAAATGGACTCCTAAACATATTGGCACAATCCAGCTTTTAAAAAAAATAGCTTCCCCATTTCCTAGTATTGGAAGATGTTTCAGAATCATTTTGTACATTTCTTGCCTAAGACATGGAATTAGCTGTTTCTTCAAAGATCCTTGTTTCTTTTAGTGGGGAATGGTATTTAGAGACCACAGTCTTATTCGTGGGCCCATTCAATGAACTGAACTAGGAAATACATAACACTTCTTTGGAGAAATAAAATACACTATGAGTTCTGCTAAAGAAAAAAATCATTTCTGACACTTGCTGAAGATGGATAAAGACTTTATTCCAGGAGGTCACGGTGATGGGTAGAAGGACCGCTGCAGCAGAGTCTTTAGATTGGACTCAACTCCGACTCCAACACGAACAAGTGAGATTTAACCAAGGAGCAGAGCAGGACTCAGCAGATGGAAAATAAGAGCAAATATCAAGAAAAAGGGGCTTCTGGCCCAACAGTCTCGATAAGATTCTTACTGAAAGCAAGCCAGGATGCTTAGATATCAAGGGTGGTCAGATGCCCAGAGTGGGGGATGTTTGTACACAGACTCACCAGGATTCTTGCTCAAACCAGTTTCTACAGGAACAGAGAGGAAAACCCAAGGTCAGGCCTAGTCAGAAAGAACTCAGAACCTGACTAAAGCCTTGGTCAGAAGAGAGTCTTCGCTAATACCTGTACAACTGATACAAGGCAATTCAGAACCACAAGGTTTTTACTTCAAATCTTCTTACACCAGTACCTTCCTTCTTTACATGAAAAATTCTGCTTCCAGCTGGGCACTGTGGCTCACGCCTGTAAGCCCAGCACTTTGGAGATCTGAGGCAGGCGAATCACTTGAGGTCAGGAGTTCGAGACCAGTTTGGCCAACATGGCGAAACCCCATCTCTACTAAAAATACAAAAATTATCTAGTTGTGGTGGTGCACACATATTATACACAGCTACTTGGGAGGCTAAGACACAAGAATCGCTTGAACTCGGGAGGCAAAGGTTTCAGTGAGCCGAGATTGCGCCACTCCACTCCAGCCTGATCAACAGAGTGAGACTCCATCTCAAAAAAAAAAAATTCTGTTTCCCAGCAGCATCACTCTAACTGCTCATTTCCTTTACCTCACTGCAACTCACATAACAATCTCAGAATCATGATAGCAACACTCACTACTGCCAACACCATGATTACTAAAAATGATTTGAATTCTTTTCAGTGTCAGCCTTTTATTTCTAAACCTAGCTGAATCTCTTTGTTTCAGATGGTCTTCTTAAATACAGCATGATTTTCTATTTGGCTTTGTTAGCCAATCTGAAACTGTTTCCATAGTTTAAGTCCCTTCACGTTCACTGATAGGACTGATATAGTTCACTTCCTATTTTTATTATGTGACCTCCTGTTTTATTTATTCTTTCTGATACATCTTTCATACTTAGGGAGTGTATTAGTCTACTCTTGTGTTGCTATAAAGAAATACCTGAGAGTGGGCTATTTATGAAAAGGAGGTTGAATTGGCTCATGGTTCTGCATGCTGTACAGGAAGCCTGGTGCTGACATCAGCTTGGCTTCTGGGGAGGCCTCAGGAAGTTTATAGTCATGGCAGAAGGTAAAGGGGGAGCAGGTACATCATGTGGCAAAAGCAAGGGCAAGAAAGAGAAGAGGGAAGGAGAGGTGTTTAAATGACCAGATCTCACAATAGCTCATTCACCATCATGAGGACAGCACCAAGAGGATGGAGCTAAACCGTTCATGAGAAATCTTCTCCCTGTCATCCAATCACCTCCCCACCAGGTCCCACCTCCAACATCAGGGATTACATTTCAACACGAGATTCAGGCAGGGACAACATCCGATCTATATCAGGAAGATTTTTGTTTTAGTCCAAAATTGATCTTTATATGATTGTTTTTTATTTATTTATTTTTTATTTTTTTCTGAGACAGAGTCTTGCTTTGTCACCCCGTCTGGTGCAATGGCACCATCTTGACTCAGCTGCAACCTCCGCCACTCGGGTTCAAGCAATTCTTCCTGCCTCAGCCTCTTGAATAGCTGGGATTACAGATAATCAGGTGCCCATCACCACACCTAGCTAATTTTTGTAGTTTTAGTAGACACGGGGTTTCACCATGTTGGCTAGGCTGGGCTCAAACTCTGACCTCAGGTGATCTACCCACCTCAGCCTCCCAAAATGCTGGGATTACAGGCGTGAGCCACCGCGCGCAGCCTGTGACTACTCTCAGTCCCTCTTTTTTGGATCTTATCCAGTTCCCTCCTTTGAGTAATCTGATCATACCAAGTCACCTGTTCTTTTCTCTCTCTTCCCCTGTTCTCTAGCAACTAATTTGAAGTATTATAACATTATTTTACATTATTATTAAAGTATTATAACATTATTATAACATTATTTTGAGTAAAATAATACGAGAAAGCCATGAAGTTTAGCTTTTCTACTTTCCATATACAGGCACTCTCCACTTTCTCTCTTCACAGTCTAATGGTTGGGCTGCAGAGACGTTATCAGAGCGTGTAATTATTACTACAGCATCTCCCATATTCTCCCATTTAATATTAGCTCTATAGGCAAGTATGTCTCGCCAGTCACTTTGGTTGGTCATTTTGTTTGGTCCAAGCGTGTTCTCAGATCAATTTCTTAGGAAGGGACCAGGGGTACAATATTCCCTAAATTCTAATATGTTGATAACAATTTGTCTGTGACCTTTATACTTGAAGATCAGTTTGTCTGAATTCATAGTCTTTGGCCCATATTTTCTTTCCTTGAGTGATTTAAATTTCCTACCCCTAACCTTCTGGCATAAAACATTGCCATTCAAAAGTCTGATATGAGTCTTAACGTTATTCCCTTTAAAAGGACTTGGTTGCTAGTCTCTGGTCAGTGTATAATTTTGGATGTCTTGGCAAGCTTGAGAGACTGGGGTTACATCCTTGTCTTTTTGGATTAGAGCTGTGTGTGGGGCAAACTGTTTAACCTTTTCAGGCCTCAGCAGTAAACAGACACAAATATCAGACAAGATCATTGTGAGGCTTGGGTTAGGTAGTGTTTCTAACGAACTCCAGTTTTCTAATGAAGTCAGCTGTAACAACAGATTTCTTTGGAAAAGTACTTATTTATCTGTAGAGAAAAAAAATTAAGTCTGAAGTTTTAGAAGCCACAGAAAAGTAAAAGCATTATGACTCACATTTTAATAATTTTATAAAATAGTTTTGTGTCTAGAAGCAATTTCAAAAAGCATCTAGTTCAAAATTAAAGAAAAATGGCAAATCTCCTTCTTTTTATTTTCCCTGTTTTTACTACGCTTTTTTTTTCTGCATCACTACTTTAAACTCCTGTCCTTCTCCACATTCAGAAAGACATCTCAATTAGCCCAGTCCCTTGAGTTCTTTAACGCTGATCAAATGATCAATATTTAACCAGCCTTATCAGTTCTTTGGACAGACCCATTAACTAATGAAGATACCTTGTTAGCATAAGGAGTGACTCAACATCCAGAAGAAATTTGTTTGCTAGATTCTATTTCTCTGGTGATTCCTTCCCAGCTATCTAAATTTCTAATCAAAGCACCCTGCTGGATGTACCCTAAGCATGCATTTCTCCAGTTCAGAGCAAGAATAATCTCCAAGTGTGTTGCTGGCATCTAGGGTTCACCTTACATGGAAAAGAGAAAACACATCCTAGAATCTGATTAGCAGTAACTGACAGCTAATCTAATAGCCTCAGAGCTTCTGCGCAAAGTAGTCTGATGACCAGTGTTGCTTTTCTGAGGCCAATGATGGAAGAGGAGAGAAAATGCTTAATCTCTGATGGATGCTGGCAGCCTCTCCCACCACCCCGTTTTTCTTTGTTTCTCCAAATAACCATTTTAAAGTTCTCACTGAGACTAACCTTTCAGACAGGCAGAACACTGTCTTGGCACATGGGTTGCCGGCAGATTGTGTCATTGCCTTTTTAATATACGGATGCCCGCAGTCATTCATAAATAAATTCACATGCCTGCCGCAGCCGGTATGTGAGCCTCACATTTGTGGGGATAGTCCTGGTTTTAGTGAGAGAAACTTTTGCACACTTGTTTCTTCAGTGATCCAAAGAGCAACACTGGGCTTTCTGCTTCCTCTTCAGACAACCATTGCCCTGTGTTTTATATGCACATTTACAGGTTACAGACAGCTTTGTGTGTGTTTTCTTTGCTTGTCAAATAAAGCTTCTGACATGAAGAGGCCCCAGCAAAGGATCTCTCCTTCATGAATGGAATGAACCTGTGGACACAACACCCTTCAGCCTCACGCTTCCCCCCAAAATGAGACTCTAGCTCCTTCACTTCCAGGAAGGCCGAGAAAAGTGATTTTGACATTTTCTCTCACCTTCAGCTTTTGTCTAATCCTTTATGGAAATTTGTATCAATTCTCATGCCAGGGCCTGCCTGATACTTTGGGCATTTCTGAATACTGTCAATGTCATCAGAACAAAAATCCTACCCTGACTGTGGCAGTCGTGGGTTGGTGGGTCTGGGCTGCAGACCTGGGAAAATCTCTTTTCCAACTTTGCAGGACTGGCCCTTCTCCCAGCTCCACTGCCTCCAGACAACACTCCCAGAATCAGGGTGCTGTCGGCAGAATGTGTCTCCCCCAAAATTCAGATGTTGAAACCCTAATCTCCAATGCGATGCTCTTTGAAGGTGAGGTCTTTGGGAGGTAATTAGGTTGCATTCAAGGGCAGAGCCTCATGATGGGGTTGATGCCTATATAAAATGACGAGGGGACAGAGGCCTCTCTGTGTACACACACTGAAGAAGGCCAGGAAGAGGCTGTGGCCTCACATGGCCTCACATTACTACCAGAACCCGACCATGCTGGCACCCTGATCTCAGACTTCCAGCTTCCAGAGCCATGAGAAGTAAATGCTTGTCCAAGCCACCCAGTCTGTGGTATTTCCCTGCAGCAGCACGAGCTGACTAACACACAGGAGAGCTGGTCTCTCATTTTTGTTGTATTTGTATCTGGACACAATATACGTCGTGAAACTCTGTGTGCTTGGACCTCTGTCTTTTTCAAGTAAAAAAATTAGAGAGGAGAATGAGGTAAAAAGGGGGCCTTGGTTGGGAACTGGGGAACTGGGAGGAAGAAGCTGAAGAGACTGGATGGGAAATGAAGGTAAAGTAACAGAGCTGAAAGTGAAGGGTGCTAGGAAGGAGGGACACTCGCTGTGGGATGGGGAGAGATGGGAGAAAATGGGGACTTTGGAAAGCAAGGCAAGCTGATGGACTCAGATCAGCAAGGCCGTTGAATTCCATTTTAGGGTACAAAATAAGCAAAAAGTTGTCATTTTCTACATTAAACAATAGAAATTCTGTGCAAGGGATGCTGGAATCCAGAATCAACCATCTAGGTCAGTGTCAGAGCGGCCCTTCAGCCCAAGCTTCTGCCAGAGTGTCAGCTGAGAGCCTGCTGGGGTGGAATACACGGTTAAACCAACCTCTTTATATCTGGAGGTGGGGATTGCAGGTTACCCTGTGTGAAAAATCACCTTAGTTGGTTCCCTTCTTAAGCCTGAAGAGTGCAATAGAAGCTTCAGGTTTTAATTGTTGTTGTTTTGTTTTCTATTGGTGTAGTAGAGATGGCCTTCCTCGGACACAGACATTGGGGTTAGGGTTGACGAGGAACCTGCAGAGGAAAATTCAGGGCCTTCTGGGAGCCCAGGAACAGAATCTCCAGCCTCCTCTTCCTGATACTGGAAGTTGGGAAAACCCTCTGGCATAAAACCAAGCAGTGCAGGCCATGCTCTGTGGCCATCAGCACTGCCCCGTCAAGGGGGTACCTTGACATTGTGCAACCCTCAAGACACAAGTGAGGACAGGACCCAAGACCCCAGAGAGGGAGTGCCCCCCACTCCTACATGCCAGTCTCCCATCACACCTGCCCTCCCCTGCCCTTCCATGCCAGGACAGGGGACCCTTCAGCCATCCACATGCAGCCTCCCACCTGCGACTGGAGTTCCATCCCTTCCTGCCTTCTCAGGAGTCTGGCACTGTTCAGTTATCCCACCTCCTCTCTCCCCCAAACCTTCCACACGTCCTACATCTCACACTCAGCTGATGAGCTCGTCTCCCATTTTATTGAGAAAATAGCTCTGGGAAAGCTCTCCCTACCAGCATCTGCCACAGGCAGCATCTGTTTTCCCAGAATTGCATGGTGACGTCCTCACCTATGGTTTTCCCAAACAACCCCCACCCCGCTGCCAGAAAAGCACTTTCCACACACAGTTCTGACGATGCCATGGCCTGCCTAACACTCCCCAGAAGTTCCCCCGCAGCTTTCAGGACCTCACATCCTCAGCCCTTCAGCCCTGGCCCGTGGGGGGGGGAGATCCCTGCAAGAGCCGAGGCAAGGATCTGAAGCCTCAGCATGTTCTCATATAAACATAGAATTAGAAATGAATTAGAGATACAGTAATATAGTTATTCCTATATATATAATCATAAATAATCACATAGATATTCATATGTAATCATAAATACATGCATCTATATAATCATATAATTAATCTTACTAATAAGTCTCAGGTCAAGAAGTATGGGACTGAAGTGGCATTGGAAAAGAGGTGACCCTTAGGCAAGATGCTCTAAGGCCTCTGTCATGCCCGCATAAGGGTTGCCGGAGGACCCCTCGGCTGTGTGACAGTGTCAGCACTGTGAAAGCGCCCGCTCTTTAGCCAGCTAGGGAAGGAGACGTCCAAGATGGCCGAGACATCTCCTTCCTCAGGGGAGTGAGGAAAAAACTCTGCTCTCCCAAGCTCTTGCGGTAGGCCTGGTGGCTGTCAGGGAGGCCCACAGACATCTCGGGACTTAACTGTCTCTATGTGGTGCTGTGCTTCAGGGGTCATGTTCCATGTCTACTTTTAAGTTCTGCTTCTGCACCTGGTTCCTCTTTTCTTAGAAGATAAGAATTAGTAACATAAATCTTAGTGACCTTGTTATTTGGCAAGTATGAAAAAGTGCTGACACCTTAACTTTTCTCCTCGCCTCAGCTTCTTCAAAGTCTTGGGCCCCTGTCTCCAAGACATGTGATTTACCTGACCCTATCACTGACCACCGTTACCTCATCCTACCTGCCCTTCCCCAGCTTTGGACTCCAGGGCACTTGGGGCCTCTGCTGGACTCCACGCTTTGGTTGGCAGTGGATCCAGGGACCCAAACTCTGTTTTCTCTTTCTCGGTATCTTGTGTCTTTTATTTCCACAGTTTCTCGTCTCCACACCAGCAGAGAGGGACTCACAGGACCCTGTAGGGCTGGACCCTACACTGGCCTTCATCCTCCTCATGCTCCTCAAGATGCCTTTCCTCCAGCCCTTCCTCCGCTCGCCCCCACATCCTCGCTCTGCCTCTCTCAGGGCTCTGTGTGCTCCCCACATGCCACTCTCGGCCTGGCGCCGCTTAGTCTTTAAAATGTAGCGTAACCGCAAAGCCTTCTGCGATCACTTCCCCTGCCCGATTTTTTAGATGCCAATTTCCTTTGCTGTTGGGACATCTGTGACATTTTCGACATGTTTAGTTTCAGTGTGTGAGGATGAGCAATGCAGCACGGAGGGCCCATGCACTGGGTGACGATACACATTCTGATAAGTTCAAAGAGGGATCTTGCAGAGTCCTCATAGAGGACGAGGTGGCAGCTCTGCTTATATGACTTGGAAAGTTCAGGCACAGCTGAATCCAGCAGCTCGGGCAGTGCCCTGAGTTGTTCGTTCTCTCTGTCTCTCTCTCCCCCCACCAACCCCCATCTCCCCCCAGCCCTACCACCTGGCTATCTGTGGTCTTGCTTTCCTCTGTCTTCCTTCTGCGAGCATTCTCTTTGCAGTGGCAGGAGGGCTGCCTTCAGAATTTCTGGGCTCATCATGAACTTAGCCATCCCCAGAGAAAACAAACCTCTCCCCCTGAAGTCCACAAATCACAATTGTCATTGAATGGCCAAAGGAGGAAGAAACTGTCTGATTTAAGTTATTTCCCCAGCATCCCTATTTCTTATTTAGGACTCATCTTTCAAAAAGCATTTCTTGAGTGCCTGCCCTGTGCATAGAGAGAGTGAAGGGAAGAAGCTGAGTGATCTCAGGATGGCGTGGAGAGGGGGTAATTTGATGTCACAAGCTGGTGTGTGAAACTCAGGGATACCAAGTACCTGTGGCAAAGTGCACTGGGGGATCCTGTTTCCCCCAGTGCTTCCCTGTCAAGGGCAAAAAAAGGAGAAAGTTAGAAAACAATTTTTTAATGAACATTTCCCCAAATAGGTAAAGAAACGGCACAAAGCCCAGAAGCAACATCACAATGAGTATGAATATTGTCTGGTGCCCAGGGAGGAAAATGCCTCTTAGTAAATGCTCAAAAGGGACACGCAGCCCCACAGAGAACCCTGGCTGCTGGAACAGGGCCCGGGCCAAGTTCCTTAATTTTTGTAAGGACCTGAGGGAACTTCTGGGAGAGACTTTTTATTTTGAAATAATTTGAGACTCAAAAGAAGTTGCAGAAAAGTATAAAGGGTTTCCATGTACCCTTCGCTCAGCTCTTTCAAAACAAGGAAATTGGTGTAATACTAATAGTTAAACTATAGCTCTTATTCAGCTTTTATTGATTTTAATATGTATACATGTGCATATGCATGTGCATGTGTTGCATGTGTGTGGGAGTGCATGTGGGCATGTGTGTGCATGCGTGTGTGCAAGTGTGTGGGAATGCATGTGTGTGTGTGTGTGCACGTGTGTGCAAGTGTGTGGGAATGCATGTGGGTGGGTGTGTGCATGCGTGTGTGCAAGTGTGTGGGAATGCATGTGGGCGTGTGTGTGCATGCGTGTGTGCAAATGTGTGGGAATGCATGTGTGCGTGTGTGTGCGTGTGTGCAAGTGTGTGGGAATGCATGTGGGTGGGTGTGTGCATGCGTGTGTGCATGTGTGTGGGAATGCATGTGGGCGTGTGTGTGCATGTGTGTGTGCAAGTGTGTGGAATGCATGTGGGCGTGTGTGTGCATGTGTGTGTGCAAGTGTGTGGGAATGCATGTGCGCGTGTGTGTGCATGCGTGTGTGCATGTGTGTGGGAATGCATGTGCGCGTGTGTGTGCATGCGTGTGTGCATGTGTGTGGGAATGCATATGGGCGTGTGTGTGCATGTGTGTGGGAATGCATGTGGGCATGTGTGTGCAAGTGTGTGGGAATGCATGTGGGCGTGTATGTGTGCGAGTGTGTGGGAATGCATGTGGGCATGTGTGTGCATGTGGATGGGAGTGCAGGTGCGTGTGTGTGTAGAGTACTAATCAGGACATAGAGCAGTGATGAGGTATTTTTGAATGGGTTGTCAATCTTAAAACAGATCCCAGCAAACAGGAAAGAAACTGGGCCCCTACCTGTCTGCCTATCAGCCTCCTGGCCAGTAAGGAATGTGAGGAGACTTAGTATTTGGCAGTGGCGGAAGACAGATCATTTCCTACAAATCCTGGAGGTGTTCGTTCACGTGCCTGTCTGGGCCCAAGATGGCGGTAAGCCGGGGTGCAAACACTAAAAGCAAGACCACAATTGCAGGGCGAGGGTGGAGGGTGTGGGTTCTAACAATTGCTGTTACTCTGGCTTCAGTTCAGTAGAGGAAAGTGACCTCATCAGTACTGGAGAAGGCAGGAAAGGTGACCCAGGGTCCACACAGGTCATCTTGCCAGCAGCACTCCCAGGCCCTCCCCACCTTGGCTCAGGAGCGGCTCTCAGGGCCGACTGGGATTCAGTGGGACTCTCTGATGCAGTGATTGCCGTCCCCAGGAAGCGGGTCAAATTCCAAGGGTAAAAATGACCATGTAAGAGTTGAGGTGCTCTCTGGAGCTTTGCCTGAGACTCCATTGGCTACTGTGGGCTTTTTTTCTTTCTCATAGAAGGAAAGTTCAAAGCCCTAGAGGTCTTCCTTTTGTGAAGGAAACTGTTTTCTCCAAAGTACTGACAAAGTGTAATCAAGTTTCTTCACAAAAATTGGCTGAAATCTCAACCCCAAACTGGGGCACTTTGGCAAACCACTTAAAGAAAAGAAAGCCCTGGAGGCCTGAAATGAGAAGCATTTCACTGTGAGAAGGGAGTGAGCTTGTGGCTGGGGGGGCTTGGAGGGACTGAACAGTCAAGAACACATCATCTCCCTCAGGGCCACTAGCAGGGGGTGGGCGTGCAATGCCGTGCTGGGCCTCTGGTCTAATTAGGAAGCTGCTTTGATTCTTCCCCCAAAAGTTTTGGGCTCGAAACATCTTCCATTTCCTGGAGGATGGTGCTAGGAGATGCCTAAAGTCATCATCACCAGCCACTATAAATTCTGTCATCTTCATCAACTGTGGCATTGAGAATAGGCGATAAAGGGAGAATGGATGGGTATTTATGAAGTCCCTGCTGTGTACCAAGCACTGTGCTAGGTGCTATGTCTATCATACTGTGGCCTTCTCATAAAGCTGAATGAGTGCTCTTAACCCCCCCATTCCTGACCCAAGCCACTGGAGGCTCAGTGAATGTGCGCTCCCAACGTCTCTCAGCTAGAAAGTAAGAGGAACAGAACTTGAACCTGGTCTTTTTGACTCCAGAGTCTGTGTGTTGTCTCTCGCTGGGTACTAGCTCCCAATAGGCCACTTTAGGTCATCAGATGGGATAAGGAAGATGCGGAGAGTGAGTAAGACTCTCTCAGATCATTGCTTTTGATTTTTCTCACATTCATCTATGTTTCCTCCCTAAACCCCTTCTTTTCTCTAGGCACTGGACAAGGGCAGGTAGGAGGGTGCTCATCTCTTCTGCTCAGGCTTCAGCTGCAGCCAGTGGAGCCTCTTCTCAGCCTCACCCTGTGTGCCCAGGGTCCCCCCTGCCCTTGCTCCTGGTCCTTATCTCCTCCTCTGAGCTTCCAAATTTCCAGCGACCTTCAGAATTGATAGATGGAATGTCCCCAACGGATGCTCCCATTGACATTGAGCATGCTGCTGTATGGAGCTCAGCAATAAAAGGGGGAAATTAACAGGCATTTAAATTCTAAAATTCATGATGAGAGGTCAGAGTCTACAGAACATCTGTTTTCAGCATTTTCAAGGGGGCCTTCAATTTGCAGCCAGCACTCAGCCGTGCGTGGTTATCAGCAGTTAATTGTGACTCGACACAGCTCTGCGACTGGAGCAGGCAGCTGGCAGCGTGCTGTAGCTGCATTTGCAGGCTTGGTGGCTGGCTCCGAACTGTGTGCCCGCTGCATTTTGGGATCACAGCCTGTGGGTTGGTTTCCAAGTACCTGTCTAGAAAACCTGAGTCTGTATTTTCCTAAGTGTAAAAGTTCTGGGAAACTGAGTGTTCAAAAAGAAGCCCTGTGCTGAAGAAAGGGACCAGATGCTTCCTAGAGTGGGACTATCCAGTATGGAGGCCTCCAGCACCTGCGACTGCTGAGTGTCTGAAATGTGTTCCTCTGAGACGTGCCACACGTGTACAGTCACACGTATTGAAGCCAGTTGTGATGGCTCACACCTGTAATTCCAGCACTTTGGGAGGCCAAGGTGGGACAATTGCTTGAGGCTGAGCTGGACAACACAGCAAGATCCTGTTTCTACAAAAAATAAAAAATTGGCCAGTGTAGTGTGGCATGTGCCTGTCATCCCAGCTACTCGGGAGGCTGAGGTGGGAGGATCTCTTGAGCCCAGGAAGTCGAGGCTGCAGTGAACTATGATGGCATCAGTGCACTCCAGCCTGGGCAACAGAGTGAGACCCTCCCTGACCCCTTCCCCCCCCAAAAAGTAGACACTGGATTTCAAAGACAGTACAACAAATGTAAAATATCTTTAATAATGTTTTATATTGATCTGATGAAGTGAAATAATTTTGGATATATTGGGTTACATACATTATATTATTAAAGTTAATTTCAATGGTTTCACTGGGTTTATTTTATTTCTTTTTTAGACACCTTTGCTTCAGAGTTTCTTTAGCTTGGTGTTTCTCTAAGGGGGACAGTTACCACTCCTAAAAGACCTTCTGGAAAATCTGAGGGACTCTTTGTCACATTGATTGGAGGAGGTGCTACCACATACAGTGAGTCAGTCATGAAGAACGTGGAGGTCCCACACTGGCCAAAGCAAAGCAGTCCAGCACAACGAAAGCATTATCCCATGACCTGCATCATTTTGAATTTCCCAACAGACATGAGGTAGGTGAAAAATTATTTGTAATAATCTGAGTCTCACAGTCCCTGTCTGGGCCCAAGGTGTCTGTAAAACAGGGGTACAAACTCCATTTGACATATAAACACAAAGCTTTTTGGGTTTTGGGTTTTTTTGCACAAGCTAAAATTTCCAGGGATGCAAACTATGTAAATCAAAGGAAGACTTATAGTTTGTTTTATCTGGATCATGACCAAGGTTGTTAATCATTATGAAATTCACAGCAACGTTGGCAATGCTGCTCATGGTATTTGAGTTGCCAACGTAACACGTGACCATCACATTCACTATAATTCCACTGAGAGGTGCTAACTTCTGCCTTCTTCACTATAGCAGTGAGGCTGTGCTTGAGCGACTGCATATGGAGGTGCAGATGATTTTATTGAAACTCCTTTTGTTTCCCCTTTATATTACAACTGGGACTTTATACTGGTTTTTAAAAATTATGTATATAGGTAAATTATGCCACTGAAAAGGAGGCTTAACAAATATTTTTACATAGCAGCATCAACTACAAATACACACACACACACACACACACACACACATATATATAACAGAAAAGGGCATAGTGCATCTAACAGAATTACAAACCATCACTTGAACACATTCATACACCATTTGACTCCAGAGAGTCTATTCTTTGCCTCTGAAACATCTTCTCATTCTGTAGGTTTCAGCTGCCGCTGCTCTTCCTCTAAAGAGCTCTGTGCTTCCTATGCTCTGTATTTACACGTCACTCCATCCCTTATCATACGGGCTGTAATTTCCCGTGCAACTGTCATCTTCTTCCCCTGGAAGGAAGGACCCCTTCCTGTGGGTTCTGACAGAGCAGGAGCTACGTACAACTGCTCATTACTCCACACCCAGTGCCCTGCCCGTGGCGGAGCACGCTAGTCCATGCTCAGCACCTGGTGAGTTGATGAATTGCAGAGAGCTGTAAGGGCAGGTGGGACTGTGGGCCAGCAGCTGGTTAGAAGTAGTTAACAGTTTTAAGGGAGATCAGTGCCTTGGGCTTCGGTAAAATAGAGAACCCAGAATGGTACAGAATAATGCACTTTGGAGTCAGGCAGATTGAGTGTTGAATTCCAGTTCTGCTATTCACTACCTTGGAGATTTTAGGGAAGGTCATTACCGTCTCTGAGGGAAGAAGAACAATGGTGCTTCTCTCACCTGGTGGAGGTGGGGGGTTACCTGAGAATTGCTGGAAAAGCACTTACCACAGCGTCTGGCAAATCAGAGCTCATGGAATGTTAGCTGCTTGTATCAGACTGGGTTCTCCAGAGAAACAGAAACAGCAGGCAATGGAGCCTTTATACAAAGGGATTTATTGTAAGGCGTTGGCTCGGTGGCTTTGGAGGCTGGCAAGTCCCAGGATCTGCAGTCAGCAAGATGAAGGCCCAGGAGAGCCAATGGTGTCAGTTCCAGTACAAGCCCGAAGGCCTGAGAAGCAGGAGAGCCAGTGGTGTAAGTCTTAGTCTGAGTTCAAGTCTAAAGGCAGGGGAAGATTGATGGCCCAGCTCGAAGGCAGTCAAACAGAGAGAGCAAACTCTTTCTCCACCTCTTGGTCTCTTCAGGCCTTCAGCGGATTAGACTAGGCCCATTCCTAGCATAAAAGCAATCTGCTTTACTCAGTGGTTAAGTACCACTGAAGATTGTACCTTTATGACATGGTGGTTGGGAATGGGACTGGGATCTGAGCCCACCTCACCTCACAGCTCCTGATCTTCTCATGACTTCATGCTGCCTCCTTTGGGGGTAAGAAAGTTATCCTGTCATCTTCTGTGAAATTGCCCGGTCATCTTCTGTGAAAATTAGCAGGATTGTCTGGAAAGGACCTGGGGACTCCTCCCTGGTTGCCTCCCCTGAGTTGGTTGGTACTAGAAGCTCCCCTTTCCCCCCACAGGAGGGACTGGTCCAACCTCCCCCAGGGTATCCAGATGTGGACACTGCCTTTCCCAACCGTGGCTGTAAACAGCTGGTGCCAAAGCTCAGATAGATCCTTTGGTGCCTTCATGTAGACACTTTTTGCCCTGAGCTTCAAGTTCATTCTTATGCTTATTCCATAAACAAGGAAACCACTGGGCAAGAGGGTGCCCCTGCCGGCCAGCACGTGCAGTTCCCCCTGGGCCCAAACGCACCTCTCCCAGGCTCTCAAGAGAGCAGGGTCTGCACAAAGGCCAAGCCTTCTGCAGAAAGGTCCAGTCTGCACCAAGTCTGTATCACTGAGCCTGTTGCGTGGCCTCTCACTTTCAGATGGCACTTTACAGTTTACTTTCAAAGACATTTCTTGCATCATCTGCTTGATTTAGCTACCACCAGTTTCCGCTCGCTGCCTGTTTTGTTACTGGAACACAGCCAGCTCTATTCTTTGATGTATTGTTATGGCTGCTTTTCCTAATATGGCACAGTTGAATAGTTGCTACAAAGACAACAGTGTTTGTTAGACTACTGGCTAACCAAGGTGTTGTGGCCTGCAAAGCTTAGAATATTTACCATCTGGCGCCTTGCAGAAGAAGTCTGCTGGCTTGCTCTAAACAACCCCACAAGGTAAATGCAATTGTTTTCATTATTTTCATGCTATAGGTGGAAAATAAATGGATGAAACCAAGTGGCTCAAGACCCTAAATGTTTTCTTAAGGAGGCAGAACTGGTCAACAGAGCCAAATTGAAAGCCAAATGCTTTTCTGTCCGTGGAAGAATTTATATTGCAGAGACAGGAACATAAGGAGGGGTTGACCCCAGAGACTGGTTCTTTGAGAATGCCTTTTAGATCCAGTGGCCTTGTCTTGGAGAAAATAACAGCAGCAAATCTCTGCTTTTCACTTTACTTATTTATTCATTATTATTATTTTTAGAGACAGGGCTCTGCTGCCCAGATTGGAATGCAGTGGTACAATCATGGCTCATGGCTCACTATAAGCACCACCTCCCGGACTCGAAAGATCCCCCATCCTCAGCCTCCTGAGTAGCTGCAATTACAGGTGCTCACCACCACATCTGGCTAATTTTAAAACTCATTTGTAGAGATGCAGTCTAGCAATGTTGACCAGGCTGGTCTCAAACTCCTGGCCTCGAATGATCCTCTCATCTCCCAAAGTGCTGGGATTACAGGCATGAGCCACCGTGCCTGGCTGGCACCTGCTTTTTAAAACACGGTGGACGGCCGGCCCTTCTCAGCCCTTGAATGGAGAGAATCAGCCCTTAGCACGTGGCTGCAGGGTTTTAAACGCCAATCAAAAGGATCTATAATATTCAGAGTTGATATTTTATTTACTTTCTCTCTTGTAATTCCAAAAGCAAACACTCTGAACTCCTAGGAACACAAGAAATAAATGTGAAACAGATGCATGTGGGGGAAGGGACCCGTGAGCTCCTAGGTGAAGCCAGGGAAGCAAACTTCCAAGGGGCAGCTGTTCTCATGGAAGATCACCTCCCCCTCTCCTGCCCAGCCCCTCACCATGCACACAGAATGGGATTAGCAAAGACACCATGGGCACAGCTGTCATTTCCTCACACTGTCTAGGACCAGATATGCTTCTCATGGGCTGTTCACGTGTCCATTCATAACACAGACACGTGGAGGCTTTTGCAACTCCTAGAACTCAGGCCAGGTGTGGTGGCTCACAGCTGTAATCCGAACACTTTGGGAGGCCAAGACAGGAGGATGGCTTCAGCCCAGGAGTTCAAGACCAACCAGGGCAACATAGTGAGACCCCATCTCTACAAAAAATTAAAAAATTAGCCAGGCATGGTGGTGCATGCCTGTGGTCCCAGATACTTTGGAGGCTGAGGAGGGAGGATTGCTTGAACACAGGAGGTTGAGGGTACAGTGAGTCATAATCATGCCACTGCACTCCAAGCTCAAAATAAATAAATAGAACCCATCATTCACTAACAGTATTCAGTAGCAGCCAGACATCACCTCCTGGTGGCTTCATCCGGGGACAGTCTCACTTTTCCTACTTGGCCTAGGGAGTTTAAAATGGTGAGGAGCCGGAGAGCCCACAGGAGACTTGGCTCGGTCTTGGAAATCCAGAGCCTATGGAGCCCTGAGCAGGCAAGTTCAACACTGTGTAGACTGAGAGACCCCTAGGGACAGGGGTGGTTGGGTGTGGGCGTTGCCCCCAATCCTGAGGCAAGAATTTGAAGCAGGAGAGGCTTGGAAGAGAAAAAGAAGGCAAGGCCTAGATGAGAAGGTGAGGCCAAACAGGAAGGGAGAAGACTGCCGGTGAAAGTCAGCTGTCAGGGTGGTGAGGGGCAGCAGCACCAGCAGCAGAGCCACAGCATCACGCTACTCTAGGGGTGCATGGTTGCATCTGTAAATGGTCCTCCTAGTTGTGCAGTGCACAGCCTGTGCATCCACACATGGCAGCTCTGAGAAACACCAATGCTCAAAAACTTTTAGAAATGGATTTTGCAAATAGAAGGTTGAATCAAGGGTAATAAGCGTATGTATACATATGCGTGGGCCTTTGTGTCAAGAAAGAATCAAAGAAGCAGAATAAACGTAAAATAAAATTAGCATCTCCAGGCTTTTTGTGCTGACCTGCATTATTGATGATCAAGGCTGTGCCTGAGAGACAGCAATCTAATAGAGGGTTTAAGAAAACATTTGCGTGAGGAGGTCAAAGGTGCGAGATGGGAAAGAGACCCATTTGAGACCCAGGCTTCTCCCTGGAGCCTGTGGTTCTTTCTCCTCGCAACAAGGACCTGGAGACAGTCCTGTATTTTCCCAGCCAGCCTCACTCTTTACCTCCACATCAATATTTTTCATCAATTTGCAACCAATACCCTTAAAAACAAGACGTTATCAGCTGTAGCCAATTTCAGTTTTTGAGTTTTTCAATTTAGAAAACAATGGGACACTGGGCTTGCCGGGAGACACAGTGGAGAGAGGTTCTCAGACTTCAGTGTGCTCAGAGGCCCCTGGAGGGCTTGGGGACACACTGGTGGCTAGGCCGCAACCCAGAGCTTCAGTTTCTGTAAATCTGGGGGCGGCGCCCAGGGATTTGCATTTCGAAAAATTTCCTAGGTCATGCCGATGCCGTTGGTGCAGGGACCACACTCTGAGAACTACTGAAGGATAGAATAGTAAGTTTAGCAGCAGAGAATTTGGAGCCAGCCTGCCAGAGTGTGAAGTCTGGTCCCACCCATGCCATCCCTGTGACTCAGAGCAAGTTACTCAAACTCCACACCCTTTTCATCATCTATACAATGGTGACTTTACTGAGACTAAATTAATTAAGGAAACTCACAGGGTGCAATCTGTAGAATGTAGTTAAGTAACACATTGCTTTTCCCCCTCCTCGCTGGCTGATAGGGAAGGATGAAGAGGGGACAGTAAACCAAGCGGAGGGGGAAAGTGAGCAGACAGGCAGGGCCGGGCGGTGGCCAGGGACCCTCAGGCTTGTGTCTGCATGGTGGGTTGTGGGCTGCCCTGGCTGTCACCTCATGGTAGTCAAGTGGCTGCATTCCCACCACCTGGGAGAATATGAACAAAAGGGAGGTGGTGGGCACTGGCATGTTTTATCTGCTAGGCGCTGCCACGAGTGCTATTTCATTTGGTCTTCTCAACAATCCTGTGAGTTAGACCTTATAGATGATGAAACCAGAGGCTCCGAAGTGGCCGGGCATGGTGGCTCAGCCAAGTGACTTAGCTACTGTCACAAGCAAAGGTACCTGGGGATCCAATGCGGCAGCTCCGTCAAGGCACCTGACCGGCATGGCTGCCAGCACCTCAGCTAGATTCTCCTTCCCTTCCTTTTTCTTCTAGAGGCTGGGGTTAGACTCAATGGTCAAGTGCCCTTCCTGGGAAAGGGGCCCAGGCAGAGGATGGCTGAAGGAGTCTGTCTTTATCAGAGAAGTCTTAGGACTTGGCAAGCTAGTGGCTGCTCCAGCATTTCAAAAAAAGGCTAAGAGAACAAGTACAGGGTGGTCTCCTGCCTCTGTGATTGATCTGCCACTTGCTTTGAGATGGAGCCTCATTCTGTCACCCAGGCAGAAGTGCAGTGGTGCGATCTCGGCTCACTGCGACCTCCTCCTTCTGAGTTCAAGCGATTCTCCTGCCTCAGCCTCCACAGTAGCTGGGAATACAGGCGCACACTGCCAGGCCTAGCTAATTTTTGTGTTTTTTTTAGTAGAGACAGAGTTTCCTCATGTTGGCCAGTCTGGTCTCGAACTCCTGACCTCAAGTATCTGCCCATCTCGACCTCCCAAAATGCTGAGATTACAGGTGTGAGCCACTGCGCCCAGCCGCTTTTTTTTTTTTGGTTTGACATTATATAATCTGTCAGTATTAACTATAGATCTACATGGATCCAGTTCATATCTTTTTATTTTTTAAGTTTTTGTTTCTTTTTGAGACAGTGTCTTGCTTTGTTGCCCAAGCCGGAGTGCAGTGGCATGATCATGCCTCACTGCAGCCTCACCTCCTGGGTTCGAGCCATCCTCCCACCTAACTACCGAGTAACTGGCACCACAGGTAACTGGCGAATTTTTTTATTTTTTTGTACAGATGGGATCTCACCATGTTACCTATGCTGGTCTCAAACTCCTGAGCTCAAATGATCCTCCTGCCTTGGCCTCCCAAAGTGTTGAGATTACAGGTGTGAGCCATTATGCCTGGCCATTACATTTTTAAAATTATTTATTATTTATTTTTATTTTTAGAGCCAGGGTCTCACTATGTTGTCCAGACTGGAGTGCAGTGGTATGTTCATAGCTCACTGTTGAACTCCTAGGCTTAAGCGATTCTCCCTGTCTCAACCTCATGAGTACCTAGGACTACAGGTGCATGCCACCATGCCCGGCTAAGTTTTTAAAAAAAAAAATTTGGTAGAAATGAAGTCTCACTATGCAGCCCAGGTTGGTTGCAAACACTTGGCCTCAGAGGATCCTCCTGCCCCAGCCTCCCAAAGTGTTGGGATTACAGGCATGAGCCACCACACCCAGCTGTGTGCATGGTCTGGAGTGGGAGGTCTTGGCTCACAGAGTGCTGAAGGAACAGATGCAGGGCGAATCTGAGAGCACTTACCGCACACATGAGCAAGGGCAGTGGGGCCGAGGCTCACTCTCAGTGTCAGGAAAGATGAAGGGTCGGGGGAGGGTGGCAGCTGCGGGATCAGGGAGGCTGGATGACTCTTTCAGGTTCATCATTAGGCCGCGGAAGCCTGCCTAGAGTGTGTAAGGGGCAGGGCAGGGAGGTGATGGTTCTCATCTCTATTTGTTTCCTTTCTCCCTGTGCTGCCATTGCTTAGACCAGTGGCCACCTGACATTTGACTTTTCCTCCCATCAACTGGCCTGAGGGCAGCCCTGGTGCACAACGGGCTGGAGGTCAGACAGGCTGGGCTACTCTGTTCCCAGGCACACTTCCCTACCACCTCTTCTGCTTGGTACCCTTAGAGGGGGTAAACGTTCAGAATATTGGAGAAAGCCCTTTGAAAGTTTCTGTGTCCTTGGGTACCTGCCATCGGTATGTCTCATCATCTGCCTTTCTGTTCAGGGAAAGGGGTTGTTTACTTGCTCCTGTTTTCTTTCCAATCTGATTTCAAACCAAGTAACATCATCAGAGGGACTTGAAATGCCCACAGCCATAAAAGCTGTCACAGTGAATTTCTTTCTGAACCAGTCAACCCAGAGTGTGACTCTAAGGAACGGTGCAAATTGCAGCTGGGTGGCAGCTAAATACAACACAAACGTGTCACAGACCTCATAAGCTCAGGGAGAGTGATGGAAACAGGCTGAAAATTAATATGTCATACACACATCCCTGGCTTGTCTGTCTGTCTGACTTAACCACATTTATGCTTTTATCAGCACTAGATAATCTTCAGCCACTAAATGGTCTTTTGAGATTGTGAATGTCTTTAAAATGAGCATTTCTGCAGTTTCCCTTACAGATAAGAAGAGTAGGGAAATGCTTCGGGATGTGATTTGAAAGACCCTAAAATGCACCCCTGTCCCAAATCTTATTCCTTGCCACCATGCTTAACATCCTCACAATCAATAGCACTTATTTGGGATACAACATTGAGTTCAGAAGGCATCTGCTAATATCAGATACATTACCCCAAAGAGGCGGCAGGTTGAACAATGAGTAAACAACTCTCCCTCCATCTGTCTTTCCCATTCTTCCTGCTTCAATGTTATAAGTGACCACCATGTACTACCTCAGACTTCTTAGCCAGGGGCTCCAGGCGGGGGCTGCAGTGCTTCCATGATGTGGCCTGTCATTTAGCCTATGTGTGTTATATGCACATACGCCTCTAGAGAGGGGTCCCTAATTTTCACTGTATTTTCAAGGGGTCCATGACTCCCCACAGTGTAAGCTTCATTAAATTAGCTGTACTAATGTTATCAATTTAGAAGGTTGGCCCAGGCCCCTTAAAGAGCGGGAGTTTGGAGGGCTTCACAGCAGACCTTGATCACATTTGAGTGACTTTGCAACCGTGCCCAAAGATCCCCTCTTACTTCCACATCTGCACTCCTCCTCCTCCCTCCAACACTAAGTATACACTCTCTGCAGGATAATAATACACAATGAGCATCTCTAGTCTGAAGAGCTGAAACCCTAAATGCTCCAAAATCGGAAACTTTTTGAATACCAACACGATGCCACAAGTGGGAAAGTCCACACCTGACCTCACGTGACAGGTCACAGTCAAAACACAGGTGCACAGCACACAGTTTATTCAGCATCCCCAAGGGGAAAGGCGTTCCCCGAGCTCCCTTTAGTTTGGAGTCTCAGACCTGCGACTGTGTTCAGTGATGGTGATAAAATGGCATGTGTCATGTGAGAAAAAAATGATGTCTGACTTCTGTATATACATGAAAAAGATTCCTTCAGAATCTGTCAGTAAGCTGCAGGAAGTGGATATTGAAGAAGTTTTTAACCTCGATCATCGGGGTCCAGGTGTTCATTCATTCACCCATGGTGAAATAGCCTAACAGGTTCTGAATCAAGGTGATCGTGACAATAGTGACGATGCAGATGAAGTCGTTAATATGCAGAAAAAGTGCCGACAGACAACAGGGTGAAAATGTGCGATGGGCTTATTGCCGGACTAGAGCAGGGTGCATTTATAACAGAACAGAACGGAAAATCGTGTCAGTTTATAAAATCAAAGAGAGACTTTTAAGACAGAAATTATTGTGAATGAGGCTGATGACTCTGGAGGCAACATTTAAAGAAGCCATGGAGCAGAATGCCTTGTCATCCCGAGAGGACCCACTTCCTGGTCCCTCAGCTGCTTCTGATGTTTCTTCTCACCTGAAAAAAACACTGTGAAGTTGCCTTTTAATCAAAATACAGCATTGGAGGTAGAGACCGAAAGCCTGCTGTTTGCTGTTGCTGTTGTCTACTGGTTGATACAGGTGTTCTTGTAATGGCACTGTGAGGCTGAGTTACCCTGAACACGTTATGTGTGCACTGTGTTAATGGGGTGTCATTCTTTTCACTGTTAAGTACCTATGTGTAAGTGTAAGAAAATGATCGCTTATTGGTAACATAAATTCACAGTCAAGAATTATGGTGATCCCAAACAACCAGATTGTCCACATGGGTGACTGAGACAGTGATGCCTTTGCTTTCTGGTGACTCAATGTATGCAAACTGTTTCAAGCACAAAATTATTGTAAATATTATGTAAAATTACCTCTAGGCTATGTATATGAGTTACATATGAAATATAAATGAATTTCATGTTTACTTATTTCTTTTTTTAGACAAAGTCTCACTCTGTTGCCCAGACTGGAGAGTACAGTGGCGTGATCTCAGCTCACTGCAACCTCTGCCTCCCAGGTTCAAGAGATTCTTCTGCCTCAGCCTCCCGAGGAGCTGGAATTATTACAGGCATGTGCCACCACGCCTAGCTAATTTTTGTATTTTTTGGTAGAGAAGGGGTTTCACCATGTTGGCCAAGCTGTTCCCAAACTCCTGACCTCCAGTGATCCACCCACCTTGGCCGCCCAAAGTGCTGGGATTATAGGCGTCAGCTACAGTGGCCGGCCGAATTTTATATTTAGACTTGGGTCCCATCCCCAAGATATCTCATCATATATATGTAAATATTTCAAAATCTTAAAAAGTCTGAAATCCAAAACACTTCCGGTTCCAAGCTTTTCAAATAAAAGATACTCAATTTGTATATAATTTATTAAGCACACACTAGGCTTAGCACTACAAACGTTACCTTAATCCACGTAACTACCTTTTATGATCAATTCTATTATTGCTCCATTTTACAGATGGTGAAGCTGAGGCTTACAGTGGTTGGTTAACTTGCCAAGGTCACCCATATAATAAAAAGCAAAACCAGGCTTCTAGCTCAGTTAGCCTTGTACCAGAGTCCACACATTTAACCAGTATGTCATTGGTTAACAAACTTGAGTGATATCAAAACCACCTGGCAGGCTTGTGAAAACTCAGATTTCTAGGCCCCATCGTAGAGTTTCTGATTAAATAGGTCTGGAGGGTGGGGCCTAACAATTGGCATTTCTAACAAGTTCAAGCTGCAACTGCTGCTGCAGGCCTGGGGAGCCCAGTGCCCTGTGGTGAAGCCAATCAGCCCCTCCCTTGCACAGGCTCCCTCGACGGCCCTGGAAGGAAGCTAAAAATGTGTTCATACAATCAGATATTTTTGTAAAATTAAAACATATAGGCAGAGCATGGTGACTCAGTGCTTTGGGAGGCTGAGCAGAGTGGATGGTTTGAGGCCAGGAGTTCAAGACCAGCCTGGCAACATAGCGAGACCCTGTCTCTACAAAAACAAAAAATTAGCTAGGCGTGTGGTGTGGACCTCTAGTCCTAGCCACTGGGGAGGCTGAAGCAGGAGGATCACTTGAGCCCAGGAGTTTAAGGTCATGGGGAGCTATGATGGTGCCACTGCACTCCAGCCTGGGCTACAGAGCAAGACAATCTCTTAAAAAAAAAAAAATTATAAATAAATAAAAAGATACTTGTGTGTTATTTTCTTAAAGCAGATCCTTAAAATTGTAGAAGCTTTGAGTCCCCCAAAGCCTAATCTGCCCAGACCCCGATGTCTTCTTTCAGTTACGGTTCTCCTGTTTTTATCTCAAAGCCAGCTCACGTTACAAAATCCAGACCCACAAGCCATAGCTACCTCCCCACCCCAGCAGGCTAGGATTTCATGAGGTTCTTAAGTGTGTATATATCTACTGACACAATCTGTCTGCAGGTTTCAGATAAAGATGGGACTAAAGGAGCTTAATGTATTAAAGGGATTGCCTCAGCCGTCAGGATATCCTAGCCAGAATCTGATTTGGGATCTCAAGTGGTGTCACCAGTGCCCTTTGTAGGAAGGGTAGGGAGACGGGGAAAGGCTCCTTCGTATGCCTGGACCTGGGAGGCCAGCCTCGGGCTAGTCTGGGTGGCAGCAAGGAAACCCCTTTCTTTATTATAAGAAGAGAACTTGCAGCCAGATGGTGATGAAGGGAGCGGGTGCTCTTTAGGATGAGTTGTTTCAAATCTTCCACCTGGCAAGGGTCCAACACCATCACAAAGGACTGTGAGCATGGTGTTTGGGGAACAGGAGAGCACAGGAAGGAGAGAAATAAACATCTGACCTTTCTACAGTGACTTGGAGGCTGAGGATTCCCCTACCCCATTCCCACCACACTGCAAGCATGAAGTCACAGTACCCTGATGTCAAAGGTTGTTGAAGAGATTTTCTTATCTCCTGTCCAACATATAATTAAAATACCACTCTAGCCATAAATGGAATTAAAAGAGGCAGAAATAGAAATTAATTTTAAAAATAGATGTAATCCAACATATTAAAAATATGATCACATCAGCATATAATCAATATAAAAATTATTAATAAGCTATTTTACAGTTTTTCATGTTAAGTCTTTGAAATCCAGTGTGTGTCTTTACACTGCAGCACATCTTACTCTACACACTAAACTTTCTTTCCTGTCTTTATTTCATAAGCTAGACTTTATTCAAATTAGAATCTCTGTTCTCTGAAATACAACGTTAAAATAATGAAAAGAGGCCAGGTGCAGTGGCTCATGCCTGTAATCCTAGCACTTTGGGAGGTGGGAGGATCACCAGGAGGGCCGGGGTATTTGAGACGATCCTGGGCAACATGGCAAAACTCTGTCTCTATTAAAAATTCAAAAACTAGCCAGGCGTGGTGTTGGGCACCTGTAATCCCAGCTATTCAGGAGGCTGAGGCACGAGAATTGCTTGTACCCAGAAGGCGCAGGTTGCAGTGAGCTGAAATCGTGCTACTGCACTCCAGCTTGGGAGACAGAGCAGACTCTGTCTCAAAAGTAAAATAAAATAATGAAAAGGTAAACTGCAGACTGCAAGAAAATATTTTCAAAACACCTAGTTGATAAAGTACTCGTGACCAAATATGCAAAGAACTATTACAATCAATAATAAGAAACTAAACAACCCAATTAAGGAATGGACAAAATATTTTAATAAACATCAAAGAAGATATATGGATGGCAAATAAATATATTAGAGATGCTTATTGTCATTTTTCTTGTTTTATTCATTAGAATTGTTAGTATTTTAAAATTTAGATGTTTAATTTTAGTATTTTTTTTTCTTTTTTTAAATTCAGTCTCCGTAGAGACTGTCAAAAATTGCCGATGCCATCTATATTTCAAGTCGTCATGGCGGGGTATTGGGAAAATTTTTCAATTAGCAATAATTGTGCCTCGGATAAACCTCATTGGCTACAATACTGCCACTGTGCAAAGCGTAATTTTAGTATTTTTAATACACCCACGTGCGGGTTTGTCACATGGGTATATTGCGTGATGCTGAGGTTTGGGCTTCTAATGATTCCACAGCCCAGGCAGTGAACACAGTGCCCCATAGGTAGGTAGCTTTTCAATCCTTCCCCCTCCTCTGCTCCCACCTCTTAGAATCCCAAGTGTTTATTGTTCCCATCTTTGTGTCCATGTGTAGCCAATGTTTAAGCTCCAACTTATAAGTGAGAACATGTGGTATCTGGTTTTCTGTTCCTGCCTTAGTTTGCCTAGGATAATGGCCTCCAGCTGCATCCATGTTGGTACATAGGTCAAAATTTTGTTCGTTTTTATGGCTGCATCGTATTCCATGGTGTATATGTACCACATTTTCTCCATGCAATTCTCTGTTGTTGGGTATCTGGGTTGATTTCATGTCTTTGCTACTATGAATAGCACAGCCATAAATGTCCTAGTGCAGGTGGACACTAAATTTTCAACAGATAAAGTGAAATCTGGCCCTAACAAAATAATGAAGTATGTTTGATGGAAAAATATGTTCTACTGCTTCAGTTTTTACATTTATGTAAAAATTAAATTGTATTAAAACTTAAGATCCTCAGTAGAACCAACTATATTTCACATGATCTATACATGTGACTAGTATTGGAAGTACAGCTTGAAGATGGTACACTGCTTCCTGGGCCTCTGGGGATAGCAGTTGATAGACTGGATGAAAATGTCTTTGTTTCTGGAATAATGGTAATAATAGCAGTAGGAACTGTCTGGAGACCTCATAGAAAAGATGGAAGGCTTTGGAATCTGGAGAAAAGCAAAAAAAGAAAATCCAGGTGGTCAGGATTCCTACTACAGAATCTCATATCCCTGGAATAATAATGAGCAGCAGTTATTACCATGATCATTAACATATTGAGTGATGAGTTGCTTAGAGTCTGACTCGTCTGCCAAGCCGTAAGCTCTGTGGGGGGTAGGAAATGCGTCTCTCTTATTCACCATAATATCTACGGAGCCCAGCACCATGCCTGCTATCAGAGTTCTGGGTACTGTTGAAAGAATAAATTCAAAAGCTGCACTCAATCCTTTGAAGACAAGGTGAGGCAAGGTTTATGTGATTCTGCCCAGCATAAGCAAATCAGCCCAAACAGAGGGTTGCCATCTGAGCAAGACTGGCAAAGGCAGACTACAGTTTAGCTAAAAACACAGCACTACCAAACTGGGTAGAGTGTCTCCATTTTACAGGTGAAACCATTTGCAGTATCAGTAAGCCACGGTAACTTCTTAAGTCCTGAAGCCCTACAGAACCTAGAGGGTTTCCAGCACTCCTAACCCGGAGGCCACTCCCCTTCCCACACAGGCTCTGTTTTCTTCCGGGTTCCTCTTCTTTTATTTCCTCCAGTTACAAGGAAATCATGGCCAAGCAGGTTAGACTCTTAGTGAGCGACCGTGAAGCACCACTCGTCAGTGGGGAGTCGTGTTAGTCTGGACTCTTCAGGGAAAATGACAGAAACGGAACTTCCGGAAGCTTCAAGGGGAACTCCTCACAAAAGTACTCACACTACGGGCCCCTGGACGGGACATAATGAGGGCAGCTCAGCCGGAAGCAGGTCACAAGCTGCCGTCTCTCTCCTTCTCTCCCCATTCTTCTTCCCGTCTCTGTCTCTCTCCTTCTCTCACCCTCTCTGTCTCTCCCTCTCTCTGTCTGTCTCTCTTTTTTTCTGCAGACTGGCCTCCTTCCGACTTCACCCACGCATGGGTCATACCCGGCCACCAGCGACCACGCGTGAGAGCCTGTCAGCCACGAGAGGGAGGTAGACAACTCTCTTGGGTTCAAATTTCAGAATCCCACTGAGGGACCCCTTTGACCAGCCTGTCGAGACGCCCTGCCCTGGGTGATTTGATCGCGGCTGGGCCTGGGAAGTCCCAGCACTCTGACGCTAAGGACATTGAGAAGACTTTTCTTGTTGCCCTAGATTTGTGAGTGCAGCTCCTGTAAAGAGTATGAAATGTTAGTCCACCACATTATGAACGCAGCCACCTGGAGGGTGCACCCAAGAGACTGCTCAGTTGTCCCTACAGCCCCCAGGCACCATGCCTGGTGGGTACCTCAGCCCATTCGAGGAGATGACTGGAGCGAGGGGAGGGACAGTTCCTGGGTGGTAGCGCTCCTGTGGCGTGAGACAAGTCAAGGGTGGGAAAGGGGGAGCTTTCCTTCTCTCCAGCCAAGCAGAAGGAAGGTCCCAGGACACCCCTCTAGCGTGGTGGGCTGGAGCGGAGAGGGCCTGGATTCAGGGCCAGCTTCGCAGGATGTGAGCCGTGCACTCGCACAGAATGGCCCCTCGCTTGGTTTAATGCTCTGCTCTCACCATCTTGACGTTCTTAATACCTGTTAAACAATTCTGGGCCTGGTCCTGCAAACGGAGTGGCCAGTCCTGCTGGCAGTTCTTTCTCTCTTCAGATGCTGCTCAGACAGCGGGCATCCTATCCTGTGCCCACATCAACAGGAGAAAGATGTCAGGGCAAAGTGAGGGTGGCACTGGGGCACCCAGTCCTCCCCACTCCACTTGAGATGGCAAGGCCATGTGGGTTTCCACTGGTCCAGAAGACCCCATGAAGGAGAACTGGCAGCAAATCGTCTTGTCCCTACCTTGACCGGAAACACCTGTCCTTGTGCCAAGGGACCCTGGCAGCAAGAGACTTGGGGCCTGTTCTGATGGTGGAGGCTGAAGCGTAATGGGGCACCGTGTTGGGCTTAGCAGGCTCTTCCACATTCGGGGAACCGATCCATACAGAGGCTCCACAGGGCTCTTCAAGGACTCAAAATCTGGTGCTTCTTAAAGGCAGCCATGGGAGCTGACACATGAAGGATATTCGAGGAAGTGGGTGTGAGGCCAGACAAGCAGCGAACTGCAACTAAGTCCCGGCAGAGAGGAGCCTGGCCCCACCTCTCCACTCCTCCGTCACTTCCTCCAACTCCCAAGAAAGAGAGGGAGGAGGCATCCTCAGCCAGGTCCTGCTGCCATTCCCGTGGTGAGTCCTGGCACTTTGGGGGAAGGACAAGGTGAACTGAAATGTCCCTGGGATGGGAAGCTTAAAACTGGGAAGGAATGAGCTTGAAAAATCTGAAAGTCACCTGAAAGTCATGGGACCTGACCTAGATGTTGTGAAGATATCCTTTATGCAGCAGGGGTACCAGGCGCATCCCCCGGAGCCCGGCTGGGGGCAGTGAGCTGAGCAAAACACTGGCTTGATGCATACAGATGGCGCCACAGCACTCATGAGGAAGGGGTCCTGGCAGGCCATGTGGAATGTGCCCACCCCAGAGGATTCGCCTCCAGGAGGGGTGGGGCCCCATGCCCCAGACTTGAGTGAGCTTACAGTCACACGGAGGCCCAGCTGCCCAGGGTCTTAGACCCACATGAGAAAGCGTGTTCCCTGAGATGGCTGCATTGTGTCTCCCTGCTGCAGACAGGCTGGGGCTCTGCATTCAGGACAAGACCACTGAACACATTGGCAGATGCCCTGAGGAGTGCCCTGGCATTTTTTCTGCATTGATTCAGAGCCGTGGTTCGCCGATGTTATGCCAACACCAGAATCCTCTGCTGGAAAACTTGCTAAAACACACTGTTTTGGCTTCTGGCCTGGGGTTTTGGATCAGAAGTTCTGGGGGGGGGGGGGCCTGAGAATGGGCATTTCTAACACAGTCCCAGAGGACCACACAGAGAGCTGGCAATCTGTACATCTGCCTCACCTGGGAGAATCTGCTTCTACAGGTGGGGATTCTGCCACCCTCACCATACTTTCTAGGCTCAGTGGCCTGGCTGACCTCTCCCTGAGAGCCTCACCGGCCCCTAGAAGTGACAGCAGGAACAAGTGGTTCTTTTCCCAACCTGTGTGGCTGGTACGCTGGAGCAGCAGGGACTCAGCATGGGTTTTATCTCCCTCCCAGCCTGCCAAGTTAGAGGTTCCAGCCCTTTGCTCCTCTGACAGTGTCTGCTAGGTCTGCCCTGGAGGTGACAGCCAGGCAGGCGTGTGGAATTAGAGGGCTGGCAGGTGCCTCAGAAACCCGGCATGGTCCTTGGTCTCCGCACACCACCCAGTCTATTTTAAACATCTAACATATTAGTTAACATCTGAGAGTGAGCTTGTCGCTGCTTCTGCTTGATCTATCTTCTGCTGGCTTTTTTTCCCCAATGATAAAATGCTTATAACACAAAACTCATCATTTCACCTATTCCAATTATTATTATTTTTTTAGATGGGGTCTGACTCTGTTGCGATCTCAGCTCACTGCAACCTCTGCCTCCTGGGTTCAAGCGATTCCCTTGGCTCAACCTCCCGAGTAGCTGGGACTACAGGCACGTGCCACCACGCCCAGCTAATTTTTTTTGTATTTTTAGCAAAGACAGGGTTTCACCATGTTGGTCAGGTTGGTCTCGATCTTCTGACCTCGTCATCCACCCTCCTCGGCCTCCCAAAGTGCTGTGATTACAGGCGTGAGCCACCGCGCCCAGCCTCCAGTGATTTTTGAAGTGCACAACTCAGTGGTAATAAGCACATCCACAGTGCTGTGCAACCATCACCACCAGCCATATCCAAAACTTTTCTATGCCCCAAATAGAAGCTCAGTACCCGTTAAACAATAACGCTCCAGTAGTAACCTCTATTCTAGGTTCCTCATATACATGGAATCATAAAATATCCTTTTGTGTCAGACTTAATTTCACCTAGCACATCTTCAAGGTCCCTGCATATTGTAGCATATGTCACAGTTTCATTCCTTTTTAAGGGTGGTGAATATGCCATTGTAGACAGGCACACCACATTTCATTCATAGACTTACCAGCTGGTGGACACCTCAGTTGTTTCCACCGGTGTGCTATTGTGGCAAAGGCTGATATGAACATTGAGGTGCAAGGTATAGTCCCTGCTTTCAGTTTTCTTGGGCATATACCCAGAAGAAGAATTGCTGGAGTGTAGGGTAGTTCTATGGTTATTATTATTTTTTTGTGGAATTGTCATATTGTTTCCTACAGACATTGAATCTGACCACTCAGCTAGGCATTGTTCACCAGAAGCAAGGATCTGCTGAAAACCTCGCCAGTATCTTCCAAAAGGGACTTGAGGCAGGCCTTGGCCAAGACTTATAGCTCAAAGTCAATGTCAGAAGAGCCTTGACTAACCTCCTCACCTCTGTAGGTGGAAACTTAGCACTGCAGGAGCCCCTCCGAGGACCTGACACCCAATGCCCTCACTTTACAGAATGAGGAGGTGGCAGCTCAGAGGGGTGAAGATGCCTCACCACTCTGGCTGGCTTCTTATTTGCCCAGGTCTCAATCCAAATGTCACCTCCTCAGAGACCCTGGCTACCCCATCTAATGTAGTCCTCCCACCCTCATCACTTGCTAGCCTTTTTTTTCTGTGTGTTGTAGTCTAAACTTATCTTACTCACTTATCTCCTAGTTTGTTCTCTGTCTGCTCAAATAGATGTAAGTTGGGGGAACTGGTGCCTTATCTGCCTTACTCAGGTCCCACCCCCAGCGTCTGGAACTCTGCCCAGCAGACGGTAAGCACTCGAGTATTTTTACATAAATGAATGAAGTATACATGCCTCACTAAAATGTATACACAGCTCTAATGTTTGCAAGAGAGAGACACTGAGACCTTCACGATTCTCCCAAGCATAAAATCTTCCCCATCAAAATGAACAGCCAGTTTTTAAAACACAAAGCCAAACAGAGATGCTCGATAAGTGACTGACGGCAGGGAGTCTAAAGCTCCATGTTACCTCTGCAGATACCAGACCTCTGCTCTCTCTGCTGTCTGGGCTGGATACAGAAGGGTTAGCGTTCCCCCAGGGAGCTGAGGTCTTTGATTATGATCACACCAATAATTTTCTTTCCATTAAGACGCTGAAGCCTTTTGGCTGTTCTAAGGATGACAGGAACGGTTTTCTAAGTAATGGTCTCTTCTGGTGTAAAAATGCTGTAGGTAATGGGAAGGAGAGAGAGGGACGTGGCCTCTCACCCCATCTCTGTATTCAATCGATGGTGCTGTTCCTGTTCCTGGTCTTTTAATAGGACTCATCATGGATCGTGGCAGGATTGCCAGGAATGGCAGATGTGGTTTTACTATTTTTATTCCTGACTGAACACTGAGCAGAGTAGGGTGAGACTTTGTCCTGAGCCTGAACTAGGGCTAACTGGGGGGCAGGGAGGTGAGACCACCACGAGCCACACAACCTGCCCGGGGCCTGGGGATTTCTGCTTGTGTCTTGGTGCCCCGCTCTGCTTCTCCTTGCCCAGAGGCCTCTGTCCTGGCCTCTCTCTTAGTTGCTGTGGCTCTGCCGAGGCCGAGCCGCTTGTCCTTGGCCGGGCTAAGCTGTCCATGTTCCCTGCAGTGGCGGTGGGATCAGGAGGAACAAAGCAGAGCAAGGGACCCAGCCCAGAGGGAGTCAGACAGGCTGTGGCCTCTCAGTGGTCCTGCCCGGGTAACTGCTGGGATGGGGACAGCCCTGGGGCACCAAGGAGGAATGTCACATCTCCTTTCTCAGTCTGCTGTGTCTCTTCCCTCTTCCTCTTCACCAAGCCATTCTCCTCCCTCCACATGGCCAGCTCCTGTGAATGACTCTCTCCACCTGACAGGTCGCTGTACCCCTGTGACTCTGCTGACTCCATGTGTATTGATGATGGGCCTGTCCTCTTTGAGGGCAGCATCTGCTTCTTCATGGGTGTTCATGTATTTAATGCAAAAAAAGGGGTGGAGGCTGGGGGTATCCATGAGGAGCTGTAGCCTAGGAGGCGAGGGGCAGAGAGAAGCAACCAGAGAGGTTATGGGGGTTGCAGAGCAGTGGAGAGTCGTGGGTGGTGAGGCGAGGACTTCAGGGGGAAGATGAGGCTGCAGAGCCCTACAGAGACAGAGCCAGAGAGGTCGGGAGAGGGAGAAGGCACCAAAAGAAGTTTTGGGGCTCAAGAATTAGAAAATCGCCAGAGAACCTAGAAAGGGAGCAATTTTGTCACCGGCACAAAGGGAAAAGCTAGGTGGAAGAGTTAACAAGTGAATGAAGAGTGGTCACCTGTGCTGGTTAAGATGTCCCTTCCAACAGCTCACAGAGTATACATGGATGTGCCCATGTATTGAGACCTTCAACAATACTCATGTCCACAGCTGAACATGGTAGTTCTTGTCTGTAATCCCAGCACTGTGGGACACCAAGTCCAGGACTTTGAGAGCAGCCTGGGCAACATAGTGAGACCCTGTCTATACCAAAAAAAAAAAAAAAAGTCCGGTGTGGTGGCTCACGCCTGTAATCCCAGCACTTTGGGAGGCCGAGGCGGGTAGATCACCTGAGGTCGGGAGTTCGAGACCAGCCTAACATGGAGAAACCCTGTCTCTACTAAAAATACAAAATTAGCCTGGCATGGTGGCACATGCCTGTAATCCCAGCTGCTTGGGAGGCTGAGGCAGGAGAATCGTCTGAACCCGGGAGGTGGAGGTTGCAGTGAGTCAAGATCACGATCGCACCATTACACTCTGGCCTGGGCAGCAAGAGTGAAACTCCATCTCAAAAGAACAAAATTAGCCAGGCACGGGTGTAGTGGCACACTCCTATAAACCTAGCTACTTAGGAGGCTGAAGTGGGAGGATTGCTTGAACCCGGGAGGTCAAGGCTACAGTGAGCTGAGATCAGACCACTGCACTCCAGCCTGGGTAACAGAGCAAGACCCTGTCTGAAAACAAACGAACAAACAAAAAACTCATATCCTTTGGCTCAAAATTTCATTTCTAGGCATAGCGTATAGACAAAGATGGAGGCATAAGGTTAGTTACCCCAGCACTATTTATAATTGTGAAAAATGAAAACTGCCCAAGTATCCAACTTGAATATCAGAGATGAAATATCAGTTAACCATTACCATTATTATAAATATTTAATCAGCTAGAAGTACAATAT
Source organism: Ateles fusciceps (assembly GCA_036589455.1). Lineage (NCBI taxonomy): Eukaryota > Metazoa > Chordata > Mammalia > Primates > Atelidae > Ateles > Ateles fusciceps. The sequence continues at coordinate 523,808 of JAZHEH010000304.1, read as the reverse complement.
TGTGTTAAATCAAACTTCAGGGTATAAAACACTATATTCAATATGAGCCAAAATCTGTAAAATAAAAAATCAGCAACAAGTCTATCTGTCTGTCAATCTATCCACCTACCATCTATTTCTCTAGCTCCATAGAGAAAAGGACTAAAGAGGGAACCTGTACATTAGTAGTCAGTGGTTATGTCTGTACTGTGGCCTATGAGGGATTTTTCTATGTATTTTCTAAATTTCTGTAGTAATTGTGAGTCATGCCTATAAACAGGGAGACAGAAGGAGTTGCTTTTAAAATGAAATGAGCCTGTGGTTAAGGTAGAAGCAAGGAATGAAGATTGTCTTGTAGGAAGTCCTGCAGTGAAGTGGCAAGAAGAAAGAAAGCAGTAACTTAAGAGGGAGCCAGTTTGGGAAGGCTTGGCTTAGTGTTATTTTAATTTTAGAGATGGGGTCTTGCTATGTTGCCCAGCCTGGTCTTAAACTCTTGATGTTAAGTTCTTCCCCGGCCTTGGCCTCCAAAAGTGCTGGGATTACAGGTGTGCACCACCGTGCCTGGTTCAGTTTGGGTTTATTTTTGAAGACACGATGCCATAGACCATCCTTTTAAGCAGAGGAGAATGCTAATAGAGAGGGTGAAACTGAAAACTCAAAAGGAGGGCAGTCATTCATGAGAATGACCCTGGCCTCAAGGGGTCCTCACGAAGTCAGCTTAGCAACCAGGAGAGGCTGGTCTGGTAGGGAAGAGGGTTTGAAGCTGGGGCCATTGCCGCTGGCCCTCCCAGGTCTTCCTTTGTTAAAGGCTCTCACCTGCAGGTGCAGGGCTGCAAAACAGAGCCATCATGGATGCCTTCCTCCAGGATCCTGTCTACTCTTCTTTGGGCATCTCCTGTGCCCATCTTTTTCTTCCTATTCTCACTCCCATTGTTAGCTTCAGATCCTAATGTCTCCAAGGGATGATCAAAATCCTTGCCCTTTGACCTCTGCCTCCAGCCGCCCCACTGTCCCCACCCCCCGACTGTGCTTGCTTTCCCTGGCTTGGGGGTCTTTGGCTGTGCTGTTCCCTTTTCTTAGAATCCCTCCACTGCCTTCTCTGGGCCAATTCCTGATCATCCTCCAGACTCAGCTCCAGCGTCCCTCCTAGGGAGGCCTCTGATTCTTAGACTCAGTTCCAGCCTGTCCGGAGAATTCTGCCCTGATGTTTGTCCTGGCACTGAGCAGGCTGTGCCATGTGCCTTTACTTCTCTGGGTGCCCCATAGGATGGTGTGAAGACGGGCCACACTTCTTTTTTTTTTTGAGACAGAGTCTCGCTCTGTTGCCAGGCTGGAGTGCAGTGGCCAAATCTCAGCTCACTGCAACCTCTGCCTCCCAGGTTCAAGTGATTCTCCTGCCTCAGACTCCCAAGTAGTTGGGACTACAGGTGCACACCACCACACCCAGCTAAGTTTTTGCATTTTTACAAAAAAATTGTATTTTTAGTGGAGACGGGGTTTCATTGATAGTCTTGATCTCCTGACCTTGTGATCCGCCTGCCTCGGCCTCCCAAAGTGCTGAGATTATAGGCATGAGCCATGGTGCCTGGCTGGGCCGCGCTTCTATCTGCCTTCTTAACCCTAACATCTGACCTGGTATCTGGGACTCAGTGAATGCTTGGTGAGTTTTGATGATGGAAGGAGTGAAGCACACATCTTATTCCATTCAAGGAAATGATGAGGGGGGAAGGAACCAACATTTATCTCCTATTTACTCAGGCATTGTACAAAGTGTAGTATCCTAAGTGCTTTGTGTAAGGGTTATTGCCGAGTTTAAAATGAGGAAACTGAGACCAGCCTAGGAAAATTAAATGCCAATTTATTAAGCTCCCCGGGCGAGGTTCTATGGTCCGGGAAGGGTGGGCCAGAGAAGTCGCACTTGACTCCTCTTGGGCTGGGCGGGGGGGGGGGCGGTGGGGGGGGGGGGGGGGGGATGTTTTATAGGGAGTGAAGGCATTTTGATTGGTTGTGGAGAAACAGGACGTGGACGGCGCAAGCTGCTGTTGGTAGGTAGGCGGGATTTCCGGTGAGCGGCGCCCAGGGGGAGTGGGACCTGGACGGAGCAAAATGCTATTGGGCAGGTTCTGGCGGGGGCTTCTTTAAACTTTGGCGGGGTTTTCCAACGGCAGGCTAGGTGCTGGGTGCAGAGTTTAGTGTTGAGTGCAGATTCTGGTGCGGAGTGCAGAAGTGGGCATTGGGGAAGCCACGTGTGGCGGAGCTAGATGTTGAGTGCAGGGTGTGATGTGGAGCGCGGAGTGGTGACGTAGTTTCCAGGTGCGCAGAGGAATGGGCGTGTCCGAGCTCCCAGTGAGACAACCGGCCTTTGAATATACTATTTCAATAAGTCTCAGATAACACAGGGAGGCAAAGGTTATTATTACTCTTTTGCAGACGAGGACACAGGCTTAGAGAGGGAAACAGTTCACTGGAATGTGCCCAATTTGCACATAATTAGCACCCATGGCTAACTCCAAAGTCCCCCATATGGACAGACTATATCATCCTCTGTCTTCTTCAAGAAACTTCCTGGTGATTGATTGCCACACTTAGGGAACTAGAAAGTTATTCCTTTCCATAGAAGTTTAGAGTTTCTAACAAATAGCTTTAAATCGTACACACATCTTTAAATAGCTATTTCTTTTCTTCACATCAGGCTGAGAGATCCTCACGGGCAGGAACTGTCTTATTCATCTTTCTACAACCCATGGTTCTTGGCAAGTTGTAAATATTGTGTAAATATTTACTGACTTGATTATCAATCAAATTATTTGTGATTTATTAAGTGAAACTAGGATGTTGAATTTTCTGGAGTGAGGGGGAGGAAGTATTTTTGAGCAGATGGCCTATTCCAGCACTCATCAAATTATACTAGATGGGTCATTTTCTAAGCACAGGGCCAGCCCTGAGGCTGTAGAGAGAACACATTTAAATTCATGATGAATTCATTTAAAATTCCAGGACAAGAAATCTTTCAGGAGCACTAATGACATCCCCATTTAACTAAATTAATTCTGTATGGTTTAAATGTTGTTATAGTGAAGTGCAAACGCACATAATTGTGATGAGGCCCTGCCTCTGAAAAGGAATCCATTAACGGAGTCAATCATCATAGTTTAGCTATTCATTAATACGGCTTAACATGATGCTACGTCACTCTTCTCCGTGCGTTTAGTTGATAAATATTTATGGAGCACCTGTTCCAACCATGCAGGGGATGGGGTGCTGAGAAAAACCCCACAGAAATGGAAGGCATGGTCCTGCCCTGTAGCTCCTCACAGCCCCACGTGTGGTCTCACGGCCGGCAGCATCGGCATCCCCTGGGAGCTTGTTAGAAATGCAGGATCTCCTTTGGGTATATACCCAGTAATGAGATTGCTGGGTCAAATGGAATTTCTATTTCTAGATCCTTGAGGAATCGCCACACTGTTTTCCACAATGGTTGAACTAATTTACACTCCCACTAACAGTGCAAAGTGTTCCTATTTCTCCACATCCTCTCCAGCATCTGTTGTCTCCAGATATTTTAATGATCGCCCTTCTAACTGGCATTAAGATGGTATTTCAAAGTGGTTTTGATTTGCGTTTCTCTAATGATCAGTGATGATGAACATTTTGTCATATGTTTGTTGGCCGCATAAATGTCTTCTTTTGAAAAGTGCCTGTTTATATCCTTTGCCCACTTTTTGATGGGGCTGTTCTATTATAAAGACACATGCACACGTATGTTCATTGCAGCACTGTTTATAATAGCAAGGACTTGAAACCAACCCAAATGTCCATCAAGGATAGACTGGATAAAGAAAATGTGGTACATATATACCATGGAATACTAAGCAGCCATAAAAAAGGATGAGTTCATGTCCTTTGCAGGGGACATGGATGAATCTGGAAACCATCATTCTCAGCAGACTGACACAAGGACGGAAAACCAAACACCACATGTTCTCACTCATAAGTGGGTGTTGAGCAATGAGAACACATAGACACAGGTAGGGGAACATCACACACTGGGGTCTATGGGGGGGTGGGGGGATAGGGGAGTGATAGCAGGGAGTGGGGAGGTTGGGGGAGGGATAACATTAGGAGAAATACCTAATGTAGGTGATGGAGGGATGGAGGCAGCCAACCACCATGGCATGTATGTACCTATGTAACAATCCTGCAAGATCTGCACATGTACCCCAGAGCTTAAAGTATAAAAAAAAAAGAAATGCAGGATCTCTGACCCTGCCTCAGACCTACTAAATCAGAGTCTCCAGTTTAGCCACATCCCCAGAAGATTTGTGTGGCCATTAAAATTTGAGAAACACCATGGAAATCATGGTCATCCTGATGGCAATATGGGACCGTCAAATGAGCTCATTGCTGAATGACATAAAATCTTCTCAAAAAGGCTTACCTACCTGACTAGTGTATTTACTCCTGTGACTTGAATTGCCCCACCTCACCACCCTTATAATCTCCTTTCTCCGCTCTATTTTTTCTTTTTTCATGATATCACCTTCTAACATATTATATACTACATATTTATTGTGTATGTGGTTTACTTCATCTCCTCCTCCTAGAATTTAAGCCCACAGGGGTCTTTGTCCATTTTGCTCACTGATACATCCTAAGCAGATGTTATCAGTGTACAAATTGGGGCTCTTCAAGGGCCAGATTCTTCTGATGTTTCTCTAGCCCCCAGCACAGTCAGAGGCTTTCTAAGTGCAGAACAAATCTTTCTTAATAATTGGATGAAGCTGGGCTCGAAGGCTTACAACTGTAATCCCAGCACTTTGGGAAGCTGAGGCGAGCAGATCACTTGAGGTCAGGAGTTCGAGACCAGCCTGCCCAACGTAGTGAAACACTGTGTCTACTAAAGATGCAAAACTTAGCCAGGCATGGTGGCATGCACCTGTAATCCCAGCTACTCGGGAAGCTGAGGCAGAAGAATCACTTGAACCCAGGAGGCAGAGGTTGCAGTGAGCCGAAATCATATCACTGACTTCAGCCTGGGCAACAGAGTAAGTCTCCATCTCAAAAGAAACAAAACAAAACAAAACAAAAAACCCATTAAAACAAAACAAAACAAAAAAACACAGATGACAATATGCCTGGCTGCTTCCAGAGCCCGAAGACCCTTCCTTCCCTGGATCTTCAGCTTGTCTCCTTGGTCTGAGTCTTGCAGGCCTCATGGCTAGTGTGACCATATCATCTGGATTGGGACACCTTTGATATTGCTGGGGTGAGTGGTGGTGAGGAATTATTAATAGTTCTGTAGCAGGTACAAATGGGGACCATTTCAAGCAACTATGCTGTTACTTACAGGACCCACTAAGTTCTGTTATAGTCTACAATCCAGTTCCAGGAGGATGGATCTGAAAGTTGCTTCCATGTTAGTTCTTCTGATATAAACTCAGATTTGAATATGTGTGTAGCAAAATACACAGATTTGAATATGTGTGTTCCACTTTTCCCCCTGAGATACCCTTATGACAAAAAAAGTGATATCATCTAGGTTGTACATTTGCATTTTTGTTTTGTGTTTTATGGTATACAGTATTGCTACTTTCATTGGAAAGGGGGAAATGCAAATATATTTATTTTTCCAGAATTGGCTTTTATGCAGACAGTGTTGTCTATCCCAGTGCTAAGCCGAGGAAACAGCAAGTGAAAGAACTTGGGGGGTGGGAGGCAGGACCCTGCAGCACTTCAGAGTTTGGGTTTGGCCGGGTCTTCTCCCCTCTGTTTCTTGCGCTCACAGGGCCTGGACCTCTTTCTCAAAATGAAAACCAAACCAAAACAACAAAACAAGCAACTCTCTCCCCAAAGCCTACCTTTCCTGCTTTCTGTCACGCATCCCAAGTATATATACACATTATTCTCTCTCTTTTTTTTTTTTTGCAGGAGTAGGGAAACATTTGATATATTTTCATGAGTATTTAACCATACATTGTGGGAGAGACACCTTATTATGTTACCTTCAGTAAAGCACAGACTGACAACCATCCTGTCACTAGGACACCAGCCTCATTACTGAAGGTGTTATGTAAGGCTATGTGATGTTCACCTATGCTGTCCTGTCTCTCCACTGAGTTCTAAGCATGTTGGGGGAAGGATCGTGGCATCTATTTTTTCTAAGTCTAGACTCATTTAGTTGCAGAAAACTAATTCAACTCAAATTAGGTCAAGTTTTTAATAAATGTCTTATTGGAAGGTTATAGTAACGTCTCATACCACCACAGAACAAAGAGCAGGAGGAACAGCAGACCTGCAGACAACAGGAAGGGTGCCTGGAAGAGAGCCGTCTCACAGCCTTCAGAGCCATGGGGTCTCCCTCATCTTTGTGTCCCTCTCCTTTCTCTGAGCCCGCTTTCTCTCCATGCCTGTCCTCCCCCGCCACACACAAGAACATCTTTCTTTGGCTTTGTATTTTTCCAGTGGATGTGCCATTGGCAGACCGGGGTGGGACAGTTCTTTGTTGAGCTGATTGTCTGGTGCATTGGTGCATATTTTGCATCCCCCCAATGAATGCCAGTGACGTCTCCTTACTTGTTCATTGAAACAACCTGAAATACCTCAATGCCTTCCCAAATGACCCCAACTCTGTGATAAGATGGGTACAGCATCCACTTCCAACACAGTTTCAGTGTCTTCAGTTCCAATTTTCCAGAGAGAAACTGATTGATTATCCTGCAACCATTAAATTGGACCCTGGTCCACTCAGCCATGACTGGAAAGCTGCCAAGTCCTGCCCCTTCTATAGGAGCTGAGAGAGGGATTATTCCCAGAGAGGGGTCTGTGACCAGGCAATTATCCCCAGGAAATTATCTGTTTTTCCCTCCTTGCTCCTGGACATCGAGCTTTTGGTAAGTACCTATAAATATGTATTAACTGTTGATTGACTAAAGGATGGGGCCAATGGAAGCTAAGGGATAATGAGACAGCCAAGTATAAAGGGGTTACCAGAGAACCTCCAACCCACCTAGGTGTGGAGCCTCTTGAAATTCACGAGGTTCCCCGGGGGGCAGGGGGAGGAGCCTGGCCTCTCCAGTTCTAGTGTGGTACCTGGGATTCTATCTGTGAGGTGGGAAACCAGCTAGCTAGCAGGACTTTCGCTTTGCCCAGAGTTCCTATTTCCCTTTGTCCCTTTTTGTCCAACAAATTCCATTTTTCTCACTCTTCAAAGTGTCTGCAAGCCTAATCTCTCATGGTTGTGTGACAAAGACCTCGTTTTCGCCGAACTAAGGAGAGAGGGCCTAAACAGTAATAGTCATGTTGGCTCGGGAGGCCCAGTTTCTGTGCTGTCTCTTGCCACACTTTTGAGCCAATGCCTACAAGTCATCTATTTTCCCTTCTTTTTTCTTTTGAATGCCAAACTTAACCCTGTCATTTTCTCTATTTCCACTATCCCCTCATTACGCATTTCTGCGCCCCTTTCAACCTTTTATGTCCATAAACATGTGACCTTAGTGGTTCTCACCCCTCTTTGCATACCAGATAACGTAATATTAACTTACTAAAACTTGAACATACTATGTTGTAATCACAAGAATATATGAAAATGCCCTAATTTACCCCCCCCCGAATTTACATACTTTTTGCTTGTGTGTTTGCTTTGCACAGCTGTTCACCATTTGAACAGGCCATCACAATGCTCAGAAGATAATCAAAGAAACTACTTAAGAATAACATGCCCTTTTAAAACATAAAAAACAAACAATCCCCCATGCTGAACTTGGAATGGTAATGAGCTCGGGCAGGAACCCAACTGCGACCTCCATGGCCAACCCACCCAGCTGGGATATTTGCATTTTACACAAACCATTTTATGATGCTATAAATTTCACATTTTTACAGTTACAGGTCTTAATCATCATGAAAACCATTTCTGCACGTATCTTCGGTAAACGGAATTAAAATTTCCACATGATCTGAAAACGCTAAATTGTTAATAGCTTCTCTAGGGCTTTGCAGCTTGCTTTGACCTCTGATGATCTCGTCATTGTTTAGGCATATAAAAATCACAATTTAGGCTGATGAGCCTAATTTAAGTCTGCAGGCAATTTTCAGTCCATTTTTGCTGCTTTTTCATGTTCTTCACCATAGAAAAAGCCATTTTAAAGCAACCTGGGTACCAAATTACAGACCTCAATTAACAAACCTGGCATATATTATAAACATCACTGTATCTATTGCCATTCTCTAAACCGTTCGTTTGTAACATTCAATCACAATGTGTAATCCTTGGGTTTTCAGTTGTTTTATTTAGTAGTTGGCCCTTAAACAAATCTGCTCTTCCATTTAAAATTTTCTTCTTAGAGATGGTTTTAACCTCATTCATTTGAAGTTTTGAATGTGTTCTTTTTATACTTGCTTTAATTTTAGGTCATACAGCTTTTTGAAGCACAGTCAAGCAAATTTCTTGGATCTAGATAAGCATTTGATTTAAAAGTTGTCTTTGAGCTGTTTAATAACTCTTCTTATGAATATTGTGTGCTCGATAGGAATTCTGAGTTTTTCATTCACTGGGATTTTCTTGATCAATTCTGTATGTTTTGGGTAAAGAATATAAGATAGGGGATGTGTTCACAAGACAGTAAATGTAACAAGCTGTTCTTGATTTAACCATGAAAAGAAAGCTTGTACCTTCTTGCAAACATCTTTTGCACGAAATGAAGGCATTGATTATTTGTATGGCTGTTACCTGCCATAGTCGATCAACAAACCCTCAGTGAATACTGGGCAGGAAGTAAAGTGGCTGACTGACTCAGGGACAGTGGCCTTATCTTGGCTGCAATCTTGAGGACCCAGGACTGGAAGACCAGTGAGTGTATTGGTTGAGGCTTGTAGACCCTTTTCTCCCACCAAGTTGTGTGTGGTTGATGGCGTAATGGGGAGATGGAAAATGGACTGTTAATTAAATTTTCATGAGAATAAGTGAAAACTGAAGAACCCGGACACATTTGTAAAGGTTCTGATGAATCCGTCTTGTCCTTAGAGTTTTGGGTCATATGAGATGCTGAATCTGTCTTTTGGATTCAAGTTAAGAATTTCCTAGTTGATCTTGCCTACTTCAGCCTCATCTCACTGCCCCTAGCTTATCTGTTCCAAATGTAAATGTGATTTGACTATGCCCTCTTTAAAATTCTTCAAAGTTGTCCTATGGTTTGTAGGGGAAAAATACGAATGAGTTGGCAAGACCTCTGAAACTAGCGTCAGTTGGCCCCAAGTCACCCATCTGGACATGTCCTAAAGCATTCCCCATTTGCTTATTCCATTGCAGCCACAGAGCGCTGCCTGGTGCCCCTGCAGTGAATCAGTTTTCCCTTCATGTTTGTGCATCTAAAGAACTCTCCCTTCTCTGCCCTTATAACCCCTTAGCAAACTCCTATTCATCTTGCAAGACCCAGTTCAAGCATTACCTCTGAAGATTTCCCTGATCACATCCCTCTCCTAACTGAGTTAATAGACCTCTCTTTGCTGACACATCTCTGTTTTTATACCTCCATTCCAGCACTTATCATATAATGTTGTAACTATTTTTCTCCAACAGGCTAGTTGGTTTTTTTTCTTTTCTTTTCTTTTTTTTTTGGGACGGAGGCTCGCTCTGTCACCAGGCTGGAGTGTAGTGGTGAGATCTCGGCTCACTGCAACCTCTGCCTCCCAGGTTTAAACGATTCTCCTGCCTCTGCCTCCCAAGTAGCTGGGACTACAGGCACGTGCCACCACGCCTGGCTAATTTTTGTATTTTTAATAGAGACAGGGTTTCACCACGTTGGCCAGGATTGTCTCAATCTCTTGATCTCGTGATCTGCCCACCTCAGCCTCTCAAAGTGTTGGGATTACAGGTGTGAGCCACTGTGCCTGGCCCAGGTGGGTAATTCTTTCCTTGGTTACATAACAAAGACACACAGGAAGACTTTTTTGAAATACCTGTTCTTAGGCTGCAATCTTAAATATTTCAATGTAGTAGGACTAGGGTGGAACTCAGGAATCTTTTTTTTTATATATATGTTGCAGGTGAACTGACCAGGTGCACATCTGGTTGAGAATCATCACATGAACTGGGAGCTCTGGGCAGGCCAGGACGGGACCTTGTTCATTTTTGTTCCCCCTTGCCCTTAGCAGAGTGGCACTTAGTAGACTCCCAGGTGTGATGTGGAAAGAAGAAAGAGGAGAAGGGGGAGGGAAGGGGGAGGGGGAGGGGAAGGGTGGGGGAAGGGGAGGGGAGGGGAGTGAAGGGGAAGGGAAGGGAAGGAGAAGGAAAGAGGAAGGAAGAAAGGAAGGAAGGAAGGAATGAGGAAGGAAGAAAGGAAGGAAAGAACGAAGAAGGAAACGAGGAAATGAGAGAGAAAGAGAGAAAGCAGAAGAGTTCTAGACTTATTGGAAGAATCTTACCCTCTTGGGAAAAAATACTGCAAATTAGTATAAGGAGTTTTGTGAAAAGATATCCCCTGGTTTAGCTATAAGGACAAGAGCTATCTCCCAAGAAGTAGGGACCAGAATATAGATACACTTAGAAGCGTGTACTGGTGTCTGCTGAGTGTGTGGGCACAGTCCAGCCATGGGAGTTGTTCCTGGTCTTCTAGTTGGTATGTAAGCACCAATCTGAACCCTCCGGAGAAAACGCCTCAATCGGCCTCTTCACTTTGACTCGCAGTACATCACCTTCTCTGGTAGTCTGACACCCACTTTAAAAGATCTTCCACTTCTGTAAGCGGAAGCCTAGCCAAGTATCCCCATTCCCAGAGAGATCGTGTGGCCATCAGGTGGTCCTCATGTCACTGCAGAACATAGGGATCCTCCTCATGGCTCCATTTGTCAGTCCTGCCCCAAGCCCAGAGCCACGGCCAAGCTGATTTGCTCTGACATCAAGGGTCTGCACAGGACTGGCATCTTGTAGAATAGGATGGTGCAGATGAGAGAAGATTCCAAAGTGGATCTTCTCCATATCTGGAGGAGCTTTCCAGCGGCAGGCATAGTGCCATCATTTTGCTCTATACTGAATACCAGGCTTAAGGCTAAGCACCGTGCAAAATCAGCCCCACCAGACTGATGCAAAAACAGATCTTTCCCAACCACTGGGATAAAGCTTTCACACTCCTGGTTTTCCCAATCATTAGAAAACAGACCCCAAGATTTCAGCAGCCTAGATGCCCAATAGGAGCCTGGTCAGAGCTGTGTGGAATTGCTAACCATTGTGGGGTTTTGTTTTTAAATATATGCCCGGGTTACGGAAGGAAAACTCATTGTGTAGAGCCCTGCATTTCAAGCACAAAACCTGATCCGAGGAAGAATTATGATTGCAGCAACCACAGTGCAGCTCCACTTTGGGGCTCTGCCAGGGTTCCCATAAAACCTTCGCTTTTCTGTAGTCTACACCACGCTCTCTTTGTAATCAATTTAAGAGGCTTTTATGAGATGCCAGAGCATGTTACTTAAAACATTCCCATTTATTTTGCCTTACTTTATGTTTTTATTACACAGAATTTGAATTAAATCCATTTGGCAGTGTTTTACAGTGGAGGGAGGCCAGAGGGGGTTCATCAGGAAGGGAAAAGGCATTTCTCATGGAGGGAAAGCACGCATGGTCAGGTGGCTTAGACCCCAGCACAGGGAAGAGAGATGGAGGCGCCCAAGGGTGGGGAAGTGTGCCAACCCTCCGCTCAACTCAGTGAGTCTTGGAAGATTCCTCATGCTCATCTGGAGCCTCCCTCTTCCTACAATTTTTGGTAATTTTTCTAAGGGCTGGCTCCGCCCTCCATTGTTCTGTTCAAAACCTTCCATGACAAAATTTGTCTTCAGAATAAAGCCCAAATTCCACATTGTGATATTTTTCATTACGTAGGATTTTCCCTCAATCTGCCCCTACCACTTGATTAAGTTATTTCTTTCTCTTGCTTTTTACTCTCCAGCTAAACACGAAGCGCTTCCTGTTCATGCTGCCTGCACCAGCCTTCAAATCCTACCCCAGGGTTGAGGCCAGACAAAATGTCAGCTCGGCCCCCATATTTCCCTTAATCCTTTCAGAAGGAAGTAGTTGGACCCCGCTGTGAATGCTGACTGCATTTTATTTGTACTTCTTATGACAATTAACATGTTTTTGTCTTGATGTCTACAGTACATGCGCTTTGTTTTCAAAATTGTAAGTCCAGAGCAACAGTTGCCTGAATATTTTATCTTTGAATCACCCTTACCACCTAGACCAGGGACTCGAACATCAGAGGACTCAGAAAGTACCTGTTGAATGGCTATGTGTATGCTGGCGCCACTAAGCAGGCTCAGAAATAAGAAACATTTATAACATCTATAAACATCTATAAATAGGGCTAAAGCGCTTGTTTTAGAGGCTGTTTTCACTGTCGCAGCTACTCGCACACCCACCCGAGAGCAGATGGGCGATCACATGAGTCTGCCCCATGGCCTCATGGTCCCACTGAGCAGGCTGCTCCACGCCCAGAGCCACGCCAGGCTGATTTGCTCCAAGGTCAGGGATCTGCACTCGATGACGTCTTGTAGAAGTGATTCGGGCAGACAAGAGAAGACTCTGGAGTGGCATCAGAACAAAATCCTCCGCGTCTCTGGAGGAATATTCTAGCCACAGGAATAGTGCCATCATTTTTCTCTGTACCCAGTACCAGGATTGCGTTCATTCAGCTGCGAAAGAGAATCCTACTTGGCCCTAAGGACGCCCATGGTGCTGTAATCAGGCCAAGCCCCCGGCGGTGGGGGGGGTCACCCCGGATCTGGAAACTGACAGAGGAAGATGGCAGAGATGGTGAAAGTTTAGTCAAGGACCTAAAATGAAGCCAGGAGGCCATTTTAGCTTGAGCCTCAGGCACAGCTTAAGTAGAGAACTCTGGACCCTCAGGATCACAGCCCCTAGTAGAGCAACTACCAAAACACCTGCTGTTACCTTCACTGTTTCCTGCTGAGCTGGGTGGTTCCTGACCACAGGCACCCTTTCAGATTGTTACAATCAATCCCTTGACTCCAAGGCTGCTTTAGATAAAATCACATCAGTTGTAATCTTTGAAAAACAACTCTTGTGCTTGCACCATCTTCTGGTTTGGCCTTTTTTTTCTTTAAACCTTCAACTTTTTTTGTTTTTCTCAGGAACACTTCCCAAAGTAACTTCGAAATGTTTCCTGGGCTGTGGTCACTCAAATTTGGCTCACATGAGTTCATTCATTGCATTGCTTAAGCCATGCCTCAGTTTCTTTCTAGGTCCACAGGACTCTGCCACAGTGTGGACACTTTTTTCTGGTGTTACGCCTTGACTGGATGCAGCCACACACTTCACATCTGCTTTTTTTTTCTTTGGAGACACCAGCAGGGCTCTTCACCCAGGTAAGTTCTCCTTATCCCTGACTCTGCTACATGACCTTTGGCTATAACTCCTGTAACTAGTGGGCAAATGCACTGTATCTTTCTTGGTTTGAATTTCTGAACAACAACAAAAAAATTGTGATGGGTCCTGGCCATCTCTGTAAGCCAAATAATTACAGCCCTTGGGGCAGGTGCCTGCCTTCAAATCAGTCAGCAGAGACCAGGAAGCAGGGGCAGGTGTGCACCATTTGTGTGAGCAGCAGGAGCTTGGTCAGGCAGGCACCACAGCTGACATTTCCAATGGTATCAATGACCCCATCTGCCGTGACCTAGGGAAGGGTGAGGAAGAAAGGCACTCTGCTTCCTAGTCAGAGCAGCAAGAGAAACCTGGTGATCAGAAGATATGGCAGCTCATTTCCGATGCCAAAGCTCTGCCCCACTGCAGATGAGACCTGGGGGAGAAATGAAATAACCACAGGTAAGCCCAGATTTACTGATGCTATCGTCTGCTATTGGTGTGGCCCCCAAATTCATATGTTGAAATCGAATCCGCAGTGTGTTGATAGTAAGAGATGGGGCCTTTGGGAGCTAGACTAGGTCATGAGAGTGCAGCCCTTGTGGATGGGCTTAGTGATCTTATAAAGAGGCTTGAGGAAGTCTGTTTGCCCCTTCTGCCATCTGAGGACACATCGAAGGTGCCCTCTGGGAGGAATAGGCCCTTACCAGACATAAATCCACTGGCGCCTTGATCTTGAACTTCCCAGCCTCTGGAACTATGAGAAGTAAATTTCATTGCTTATAAATTACCCAGTCTAAGATATTTTATTACAGCAGCCTGAGTGGGCTAGGACAGTTGCGAAATGAAAAACATACACAAGGGAGAGAAAGAGAGAGGAAAATAATATTTTAAACACTTTGATTAATAGCTGCAGCCAGAGGCCAGTCTTTTGAACTGAGTGATAACCTGTTATATTTTAGATGCATTTTCTATCCTGGGTCCTCGTTTTTAAGACATTTGAGGTTTGGCCTTGGATACGTAAAAAGGATAGAACCTCATAGGACGTTGCTTGATTCATGCCTAGCTTGCACATAGCATTAGTTTAGGTTACATCATTTGCATAGCAATGCTGAGATAATAGATACAATTTCTTATGTGCTATTGTTCTGAGTTTCTGATGTTCATTGCATGTTTTGCCTCTGGAATTGACTCATGCTCATTCAGTTCTTACCTAACAAGCTCTCGATTCTGAGCAGTTCTCACTCCTTTATAATCACAGATGGAGAGCCGTGATTAGCTGTTTAATCTGGTGACCACAAGCACTCGTTATTTCTTTTAGCAGATTCAAGCAATCACCCCATGTATCTCTGAGAGAAGAGTCTGCTAAGATCTGATTACAGGGTGCTAATAATCAAGGGTAGCCTAGTGTCCTCCTCCGCCTCCTCCCTCCCCTTCCCCCTTTCCTCCATTCCCCTCCTCCCTTCTCCTGTTGCTTCTTTCTCTCTGCCTCTAGGCATGCTCTGGTGGAGAGGACAAAGCCAATTATGATCATAAGAGCCAACATCTATTGAATGCTGAATACACGCCACGCACCCTGGCAAGCACATTCTGTAATTACCTCATTTAATTCTCATGACAGTCCTACAAGGCCCGTATCTCTGTTTTGCAGAGGGGACCAGGAAGCAGAGAGCAGTTAGATCTCTTGTCAAAGATCACAGTCCTCGTAGGAGGATGAGACCCAGGGAGGCCACCCCAGAGTTCCTGGGTCTTTCCAAGGGCTTCTCTTTGTATCTTTTATGCTTTCCTCCCAGTCCCAGCTAGGAATGCAGTGGAGGGAGAGGGGGAGGAGGGCACAGGGAGATGAAGGCAGGGCATACACCTAGCAAGGCTGGACTTGACAGAACTTACTAGCTATGGGAACTGAAGCAAGTTACAGAACCTCTCTGGGCCTCAGTTTCCTCGTGTGCGAAAGGAGAATAATAACAGTGTCCTTCTCATTGTTGAGGGGGGTTAACTCATACCTGAAACAGATGAACAACTCAATTAATGACAGCATTACTATCACGTTATCGTATTTCACTTTAGGGCTATGCTGTGGCCCATCCCTGAAAGGTCTTGCTTCCTGAATGGACTAAGACAGCTGGAAAATAAAAACTTAAAAACTTACACAAGGTAGACAGAGAGAGAGAGAGGAAGCAATGTTTGCTGTTGATTATTAGGGCTTCCTGAATTTTCCCTTTCAAAGAGACCTACAAGTCGGACAAGAGGGAATCTTTTCTTGACTAGATGGAATTTCTGGATCCACAAGGTGACAAAATGTTCTTAGGTTGTGGCACATAGTATTAGTTTAGGTCACATAATTTGCATAACAATTCTGAGATAATAGATGCAATTATCCTCATTTTACAAATGGGGAAACTGAGGGGCTTGCCCAAGATCACAACTGGGTGAGTGGCCAAGCCAACGTTTGGAACTGGGCATGAATCGGCAGCTACCTCACCTCTCAGCACACGGAGTTACAACCACCAAAAGAGCAGAACGCTGTGGGAACGTATCTGGAAGAGACCTGACTTTCATCAGCGGGTCCCCCGTCTGCGGGGGCTTTTTCCGTCCAGCAGCCCCGCCACCTCCTGCTCCCTAGCCTTGCAGCCCCTGCCCCACAGAAGATTTAGACCTAGGAGTCAATGCTGCTCTAGCACCAAGACAACAGAAATACATGATGATTATGGGCTACTTATTTTGTTAATTTATTTTTAATTTCATGTTATTTTCTGTTAATTTTTTTTCTTTATTTTATTATTCTTTTTTTTTGAGACAGAGTCTTGCTCTGTTGCCAGGCTGGAGTGTGATGGCATGATCTCTGCTCATTGCAACCTCCACCTCCCGGTTCAAGCGATTCTCCTGTCTCGGCCTCCCCAGTAGCCGGGACTACAGGAGGGTGCCACCATGCCTAGCTGATTTTTGGATTTTTAGTAGAGACAGGGTTTTACCATACTGGCCAGGCTGGTCTCAATTTCTTGACCTCCATCCGCCCGCCTCGGCCTCCCAAAGTGCTGGGATTGCAGGGGTGAGCCACTGCGCCCGGCTTTTTCTGTTTACTTTCCTGGGGAAAATTCCACATTCTGCTCCTCTGCACTGTGGCTGGGAGTCTTCAGATCTCTATTAAGTTCCTTTGTTATTTTCAGGCTTTAAACAAACAAACTTTTTTTTTTTTTAATTTTGTCATTCCTTGGGGCTCATACAAACTCTCCCAGCCTCAATTAAAATTTAGGCTCAATCTCCTCAATCTCCTCTCCCTGTGCAGAATTAAAATTTACAGCTGACTTCTGGCCGCTGACGTCTGCCACAAACTTTCTCATCTCCTCACGGCCAGGGCTTCTCTTGTTCCAACCCTGTGGATGGAGGAAGACAAACGTGAGGAGACTTATCTTCTGATGTCTGGTCACATCCTGTGTTCAACATTTGCTGCTTTTGCGTTAGACAGATGAGTGCTTTTTAAAGAAAAACTTCAACAGGTGTTTCCATTTCCCTCAAAAGCATTAAACGTCATCAAATTCACATAGATTTTATTCTTCCAACAGAAAGTTCCTTACTGGTCTTTGCCCTGGGCTTGAACAATTCCGTTTCATACATAATCTTATGAAAGATAGAAGACCCTCATACTTCAGCCTCTGCCCCACCCTTGCCCTACCCCTGCCTAGAAATCCCACGTACCCAGTGTTGGATG
This sequence comes from Ateles fusciceps, assembly GCA_036589455.1. Classification (NCBI taxonomy): domain Eukaryota; kingdom Metazoa; phylum Chordata; class Mammalia; order Primates; family Atelidae; genus Ateles; species Ateles fusciceps. The sequence goes on along the minus strand of JAZHEH010000304.1, from coordinate 506,751 downwards.
TCAGTGGGTGTGCTTTGCACTTTTCCTATAGTGGGGAAGGGAAGTAGGGGCCTCCCCATCCCAGAATCTTTGACTAATTTATTATCCAACAGTTTTTGAGCACCTATATTATGTACCAGGTCCTGCACTACTCAAGAGGCTAGAAGCAATAAAGAGACCCTGGTAGGGCTCTAAGGGAGAAAGAAATCACACTCCTGTCCTCATCCTCTGAGTTGGAAACCAATGGAGAGATATTCAGGAGTCTGAAGGAGGGAGATTAAAATACCAGCTTTATTACTGGTAAAGATGGATTGAAGGATGTTTTCGATGTTCCACCTCCTATTACTTCACAAGCTTGTCCAATCTGTTACAGCAGAGCCAGACCGCTATGCCCTCCCCAGAAGGGCTGTGTGTGTCCAGGGAGTTCGCTGTGAGGCTGAAGGGCATATCTGGCTCCTGCATGGGCAGCCAGATTGGAGAGAGACAAAGGGAGCTATGGGCAGGGGCAGGAATGTTCTGGTCAAAGCCCTTCCACCTGGACACATGGCCAGGAAGATAGAGATGCCCCCCCTATCAAATACGCTCCCTCCTCCCATGGAGGGCACAGCCCAGCAGGAGAGAGAAAAAGACATATAAAACAATACAGGTTGGGCGTGGCGGCTCATGCCTGTAATCGCAGCACTTTGAGAGGCCCAGGCGGGGGGATCACCTGAGGTCGGGAGTTCGAAACCAGCCTGACCAGCATGGAGAAACCCTGTCTCTACTAAAAATACAAAATTAGCTGGGTGTGGTAGTGCATGCCTGTAATCCCAGCTACTTGGGATGCTGAGGCAGGAGAATCACTTGAACCCAGAAGGCAGAGGTTGCTGTGAGCCAAGATTGTGCCATTGAACTCCAAGCCGTGGCAGCAAGTGTGAAACTCCTTCTCAAAAACAAACAAACAAACAAAAAACAATACAATCATTACTTTACAGAGCAGGTGCTTTCTGGACTAAGGCCAGAGGGTAAGCAGGGCTCCAGCTGCTGGACAAGTTGCAGGAGGACTAGGGTGCACCAAGGATCACAGATGCAAGAGGCTGAGATAAGGAGGGTGAACATGAGAGGAGCGTGGACCTGCGGGAAGGGACTGAGGTGGCATTGCTCCCCCATCTTTTTTGTGGTCAAGGAGTAGAGAACTGAGCACCAGACCTGGGAGGCAGACGCACCACAGGGCAGAGACTGTCTTGTTCGTTGCCTGCTGCAGTGCCTGGTATGTGTCTGTGCCCCTCAAAGATTTGTTCTTTGAATTCACACCATGATGCTTTGGCCCCTCTAGATTCTGCCTGGAGCAGGCCACTTTTCCTTTACACCTGTTTTTTAACTATGGAGATCCTAGTCCAAGTCACCTTCTTACTTCCCTGAGCCTCTGTTGTGAGCATTCCAGAGTGATGTTTGTACAAAGCCTGGTGCGCTCAGAAGCACAGCTCTCAGTAAATACAGGGTTTTATTATTAGAAGATACTGAATTTTAAAAATGTCAATTCTGGCCTTTTCATCACAGCAGAGTGAACTCAGCTCTGCATACAATTTGCTCCTTCTTCATCAGACACCTCCCTTGCAGGCCTTGACTCTGGGCTGAGAACATGACTTCAGGTAGCAGCCAAGGTCACAGATGCACAGGGAGCTAGACAGGTCCTGGGGGGAAGGGAGCCCACCCCAACTGGAGTATGGCTGCCCAACTCCTGTATTTATTAATACAGTATCCCAAATCCTGTATTTATTAAGCAGTCATTATCTATTCTGCCCTCCTACCAGCCCCTGTGTTCTGTGTTTACAGACTTACCTATTTTGGATATAAGGAGAATCTGTAATACGTGACTGCTTTGGTTTGAATATGGTTTGTTGAATTTCAGCAAACTTATGTTGAAATTTGTCCACAATGTGACAGTGTTGGGAAGTAGGGCCTAGTGGGAGATGTTTGGGTCGTGGGGGTGAATCCCTCAGGAATGGCTTGGTGCCATTCTCGCCGTAAATTAGTTCTCACTCTCAAGAGACTGGATTTGTTCTCTGGGAATGAATTTGTCCTGCAAGAGTGGGTTGTTATAAGGTGACATTCGTCCTCCCGTTTTGTCTCTCTTTGCATGTGTCTGCTTCTCTTTTCCTTCTCTACCATGTTATGGCAGCGCAGAAGCCCTCAGCAGATGCCAGCACCGTGCTGGGAACTTCCCAGCCTGCAAAACCATGTGCTAAATAAAACCTCCTTGCTTTTGTTCTTTTTTTCTTTTTCTTTTTTTTTTTTTTTTTTTTGAGAGAGTCTCGCTCTGTCACCCAGGCTGGAGTGCAGTGGCGCGATCTCAGCTCACTGCAACCCCCGCCTCCTAGGTTCAAGTGATTCTCCTGCCTCAGCCTCCCGAGTAGCTGGGACTATAGATGCACAAAACCACGCCCAGCTAATTTTTGTATTTGTTAGTAGCAATGGGGTTTTGCCATGTTGGCTAGGTTGGTCTCAAACTCCTGGCCTCAAGTGATCCACCCAAAGTGCTGGGATTGCAGGTGTCCAGCCTAAAACTCTTCTCTTGATGAATTACCCAGTCTCAGGTATTCTGTTATAGCAACACAAAACAGACTAAGATACTGACGTTTTGTGATTGACTTCTTTCATTTAGCGTATGTTTTCAAGCTTCATTCATGTTGTAATGTGTATCAGGACATCATCCTTTTACATAGCTGAGTAATCTGGTGTGTGTGTGTGTGTGTGTACACGCAGCACATTTGGTCTATTGACTCATTTGCTGATGGACACTTGGCTCGTCTCCAGCTTTTACCTACAATGAATACTGTCACTATGGACATTCATGGGGAACTGGGGCTTGTTCATCATTGTATTCTCAGGGCAGCAGGCCTGCGATCAGTATTTATTAAATAGTTGTGTGGATGCTCAAAAAATGCCATAGATTTTAAGCTCCAAGTTTAAAAGGTGATGTTACCTCTTCTCCCGTCGCTCCAAGGAAAACAGCTCACACTGTTTTGGTGCTTGACAGATGTTATTGGTGCTGACAGTGTCGATAACGTGGGCAATAATAATGAAGGGGGAAACCAAGAATGATGTTTATTCTATAACCGGTCCTGGTAGTAGCATTGCATTTCATATAATTATAGGTGAATTTACGATCACAAAATTGGATAATTTAAAGACAAATAGCCTGGGTTTGAGATGTTCCTCAGCTCCTGCAGAAATTCAGAAAAAGCTAATCTTGTTTGGATTAAAATCCAAACAAGAATTCTAATATTGGAAAAGAACTTCCCATGATTCTCACCCCTACATAAGGGAGCATTAGAACTGCAGCCCACAGAGCAGGGCTGCTGCACACGGGGCTCTGGAACCGCCAAGATTCCACCCCACTGAGAAATGAGGGGTGACAGGCTGGCTCTTTGGAGGAAAGGCAGCAAGCAGACCAGGAGTCAAAGAGAAGGATCTGTGAATAGAATACTGACAGACCCCGAGGCAAGAGCCACGCAGTGGCATATCAAAGCAAATCACACTGTAGGAAGAAAAATTGGTCATGCGTTGGCCTTTTCAGTGACACCCGAACAAATTGTTAGTATTTTCAAGGTATTCATGTGAATATAAAGTATGTCCCGGTTTATGACACATTTTGAAGTATAATGAATTGCACAGTTATGTCATTAGAGTGCCACTCTAAAGTTGTGTGGGATGGAGAGCTTGAAATAGTCATTGATCCCACATTGATTCACGTATTCATTCATTCATCAAACACTTATAATTACTATGTGCAAGGCACCATGCTCTGTATGGATGACTGAGTGGACCTCATGGCCAATGGTTAGATACGATTTGGTCTTGCAGACAGAATAGAAATTTACCTGATGGGCATGGACTGGGGAGAAGAAGGCATAGGACTCAAAATCAAACTCAAGGAAGATGGAAAGATATGACATAGAGACCAAGGTTCTTTTAAAATGCAGTTATTAATTTAAAATTATTTGTGATGCTCTATAGCTGGGCAATATTCAAAGAAAATGATTTTGGAGTAAAATATCTTACTTGTAATTTATTAAACAATGGTTACCTGCTAACATTTGAAAAGGAATGGAGGTGATTTACAATAAAAATTCCTTATTCTCAACAAAAAAGAATTCTCTTCTGAGCACCTGAAGCTGGAGTGAATGTTCTAGGTAGATCACGGCCCTCTCTAGCCCAACACGTGATGTTTGTCTGCTGTTGACGGGACTCCCGTGACTGCCTCGGGGTGTGCTCAGGTGCTGGGTATCTTGCTTGTTATTGCACTCCATACTTGTTGGCTTTCTCCTCTTGTCTTTCTGACTCTAATCTTTTTTCGATCAAGAACTGCAAGAGCAGGGCAAGAGCCCTGCTCTGTGGGTTGCAGTTCTAATGCTCCCTTATGCAGGAGTGGGGATGATGTGAAGTTCTTTTCCAATGTTAGAATTTTTGTTGAATTCTAATCCAAGAAAGCCAACTCTTTTGCCACTTACTTCCCAGTGCTTCCTGAGACCTCCTCACCAATAAGCTATTTGCATTCAGATCTTTGTCTCAGGGTCCATTTTAGGAAGAATCTAACTCCTGTGGTTTGAATTGTGTTTCACATAAAGATACGTGGGAATCCTAATCTCACCCCTTACTTGTGCGTGTAACTTTATTTGGAAGTAAAATCTTTGCAAATTTAACCAATCAAGTTAAGATGACATCATCCTGGATTACAGGAGACTCTAATCCAACATGGCTGGTGTTGGTGAAGAAGAGAAGAGACACAGACACACAGGGAGAATACTAGGTGAAGATGGAGACGGAGATTGGGGTGACCCATCTGCAAGGCAAAGAACACCACTGAGTGTCAGATGCCCCCAGAAGCTAGGAGAGATGTACAGGAAAGAGCCTCCCTCAAACCTCCAAAAGGAGCCAAGCCTGCTGACATCTGGATTTTGGACTTTTGGCTTCAAAAATTATGAAAGAATATATTCTTGGTTTTTTTTTAAGCCACCCTGGGAATCTAATACACCATCCCATGACCAAAGTATTTCATTCTTCTGAATTTTCCAAGAGTCTGGGGCTCCTGAGTCCCTTATAGCAGGGGTCTACATTGTTCCTGCTGTGGTGTCAGACTATGATGGGCAGAGAGATCAGGCAGAGGGGATGGAAGAAAGAGATGAATGGACTTTTCTGGAATCCTCCTGGGTGGTTAGAGTCAAGGAGAGTAACAATGCAACAAGATATTACAAAGAGAGGACTGGAAAGCCTAATGCTTCTGGAACATTTACAGATCTTTCTACCCACATCTACAAACCCGGCTCTCACGTGTAACTGACCGTGTACATCTTTTAAATGCTAAGGTATGTTGTTTGTCCTGTTTAGGTGTATCACAGCACTTATCAAAAACTGGCACAAGACGTGCTGGAGGGCACAGACTGACATGCCGGAGGGTGTGTAATTTTGAAACTTGCCTGTGTCAAACCTTGTATTCCACACCTCTTTGCTTTTTACATTTCTATTCAATTTTTAAAAACAAAAACAAAAAACCCACAGGCACAATTATTGAGCTCTCTTGAAAATTATCTTAATCCTTTCTCAAAAACAAATTCCAATTTTCAAATCTTCAAATGTTTTTCTCTTCTTTCATCTACCTCCATTGAGCCAGCTACCTCTTCGCTAGCTTGCATGGCAGTTCATCTGTATAGCAGATAAATCTTTTAAGTGTTTGACCTTGAATTTGGAAGATGGAGCAAAGACAGAGGAAAATAAGCACAGCCTGATAAAGACCCTGCAAACCCACTCCTGAGGCTGGGGGAGATGCTTCATTTGTCTTCATTAACTTTGAGTTTGACTCCTGGATTTTCATGCCTTAGGTTAGGGTCATCAGATAGATACCCACAGCAAAACCCAGTGTGGGCCTCTGGCTGCAAGTGGCCACACCAATGTGGAAGTCTTTTTTGAGGATTTGATCCTGCCATTCTGCAGACAGGGGTTGCCATGGTAACTCCCTGGGGGGGATATTTTCAACTAGACAGAGACATTCCAATGCTTGGAGATGGTTGGTTAAGAAAAGTCTGTCTTGACAAATAGTTGGTGTTTTAATTCGAGGCAGAGTCAGAAACTCCGCCTGTAGCTCTGAGTGATCCTTTGAGCAGAAGAATGCCAGTGATCAAAGTAACCTGTCTGTAATCACATTCCCAATGGGGGAGAGCAGGGACAAAACCCTCTGTGGGAGGACTCTTCTTAAGAAAGCAGCCCACCCTGGGTGCAGTGGCTCACGCCTGTAATCCCAGCATTTAGGGAGGCCAAGGCAGGCGGATCACCTGAGATCAGGAGTTCAAGACCAGCTTGGCCAATGTGGTGAAACCCCATCTCTACTAAAAATACAAAAATTAGCCTGGTGTGGTGGTGGGCACCTGTAATCCCAGCTACTCAGGAGGCTGAGGCAGGAGAATCGCTTGAACCTGGGAGACAGAGGTTGCAATGAGCCAAGGTCATACATTGCACTCCATCCTGGATGCCAAGAGGGAAACTCCATCTCAAAAAAAAGAAAGCAGCCAAGTCAGCTAAACACCCTGTCAGTGCTGTTAAGAGCAGAGATAATGATGTTGATTTTAGAAAGCGAGACCAGCATTCTCTTTCTTTTACTCACTCCATCACTCATTCACTCCTCCCATCTCCTCCCTAGAATCTCCCTCTCTTTCTGAGTTCTTTTTCTCTTAGCCCATGTACCGTGTTGGATTTTTGATTCATTTGAACATGGAGTTCAATCCCAGTTGTGTGACCTTCTTACCTAACCTCTCTGAGCCACAGTTTTCTCATCTGTTAACAGGAGATAATACCACTTATGGTAAAGGATACTTAAAACAGTAAATAGATGAGACCTGTAAATTGCTTAGCACAAAAGGAGCACAGTGCTGTCTAATAAACACTGGCTCCTTCCCCTCATAACTTTTCCTTTGTAGTTTTTGTGTAAAGAAGAATGACTATAAATTAGAGATAAACATGTTATTCACTATGGTTCTGTGGGAAGTTGGCTGAAATTAAAGAGTTTGGTAGTATTACCGTTCAAATGGAGGAGTGACCCTCACAGGACAAAGATGTGAGTTGGAATGGGATGAGTAGAAATCTCAATTAGCCAACAAAATCTTACTGTGACCACTGTGTGAGTCCAGACTGATGAGGGTAAGAGTAGGAGGAAGGGTAAAATTGTAACAAGTAGCACAATATGAATGTACTTAATGACAGTAAACTGTATACTTAAAAATGGTTAAGGTGGTACAATTTCATGTTATATTTACCACAATTTAAAAAAAAAAACGGATCACAAGTGGTTTCTTGAGGATTTTATGCCAGATAATAATAATGTAGAATGAAATTAATGCATTAAACTGAGAAATAAATCCATTTAGGTTTTTCATTAATAACAACAGTGACATGCTTCACTGGAGCTCTGCAAAGAAAAAGGGTGCTGTACATTTTGAAAAGCCAGTGAGAGAATGATAAATCATCACATCCCACAGATCACAAATGTCTTTTCAAATCTACTTGAATCAGGATCTTATGCACATACACCACCAGTAAAGCTTCAGGCTACCTTTAAAACATCAGCATTTGGTTTTCTCTCTAAATGTCTCCTTATTTTACCACTGAAGGTAAATTAATCTCCATGGAATTGCTAAGTCATTAGACAACTGTGTTTTGCCAGAAAAATATGTGAGGGCTTCTGGCTTCTCATACTACCCAGATTCCCAATTCCAGAAAACATGGCTTCCTCCTTGAGGACGGCTGCTTCTCCTTTGTGGGATGGGCCCTAGTGAGGCATTAGGTATTGGCCTTCTCTTTGATAGGAAACTTTTAAAATATTATTGATTCAACCTCATTACTCATTATTGATCTGCTCAGGTTTTCTGTTTCTTCATGATTCAATCTTGGCAGGTTGTACGTGCCCAGGAATTTATTAATTTCTTCCAGGCTTTCCAATTTGTTGACATGTAGTTGTTCATACCAGTCTTTTATGAGTCTTTGTATTTCTGTGGTATCAGTTGTAATGTCTCCTTTTTCATCTCTGATTTTATTTGAGTCGTTTCTTTTCTCTCTGTTAGTCTAGCTTACAGTTTGTCTATTTTGTTTATCTTTTAAAAACACCAATTCTTCATTTTGTTGATCTTTCATGATGTTTATTTAGTCTCTACTTTGCTCGTTTCTGCTCTTATCTTCATTATTTCTTTCCTTAGGCTAATCTTGCATTTAATTTGTTCTCGTTTTTCTAGTTCCCTGAGGAGCAACATTAGGTTGTTTAACTGAGATCTTTCTCCTTCTTTGATGTAGGCATTTATCGCTGTGACCTCCCCCTCTCAGAACTGCTTTTGTTGGATAGGTTTCGGTATGTTGTGTTTCCATCTTCATTTGTCTCAATAGATTTTAAAATTTCCTTTTAAATTTCTTTGTTGACCCATTGATTGTTTAGGAGCATGTTGTTTAATTTCCATGTGATTATACATTCTCCAAAGTTCCTTCTGTGATTGATTTCTAGTTTTATTCCAGTGTGGTCAGACAAGATACTTGATATAATTTTGATGTTGATTTTTAAAAATTTGTTAAGATTTGTTTTGTGGCCTAATTTATAATCTATCCCGGAGAATGTTCTATGTGCTGTTGAGAAGAATGTGTATTCTGAAACTCTTGGATGAAATTTTCTATAAACACCTGTTAGGGCCATTTTGCCTAGAGTCCAGTTTAATTTTGATGTTTCTTTTTTGACTTTCTGTCTGGATGATCTGTCCATTGCTAAAAATGGGGGTTATAGTATCCTACTACAGGTGTTTTTCAGTCCATCTCTCCCTTTAGGTCTGTTAAATATTTGCTTTACATACTTAGGTGCTTCAACATTAAATCTATCTATCTATCTTCAATTGCTATACCCTCTTGCTGTATTGACCTCTTTGTTATTTTCGCATGGCCTTCTTTGTCTCTTTTTACAGATTTTGGCTTAAAGTCTACTTTATCTGATGTAAGGATAGCTACTCTGCCCTTTTTTGTTTCCATCTGAAAATCTTTGTTGTAAAGGAGACTTTGAGAATGGTTGTATTAAATTACCACTTAAAATGGCAAGTGCAGTAAATTATTTAAGGACTCTTCCACTGCAGGGTTTGTGCTTTTGTTTTCTTCAAATTAAAAATGAAAAAAAAAAAGCAATTTCAGCAAAACACCATTCAATGTTTTTCCATCCTGTGGAGATTCAGTCCCAGCTTTACCACCAGAAAAAAAGCATGTCAATCATGTAACTGAAAGGAGCTGAAAGAAGGAAGACCTTTCCAGCGGAGCTCTGATTCAAGGCATGAGGACCAGTGCCAGCGATCACCAGGTAGCCTCTGCTATTCTGGGAGTGAGTGAAGCCGTGTGCCAGAGGTGTGAGGCCACTCATCGGCCAAAAACAGGGGCACTAAACACTGACCCTGAGTGACATGGATGAGCCTGTTCCTGCCTGGCTCACAGGCTTCCTGTAAGGGAGAAAGAATAGTATTTCTCCACCTTCTTATATTAATACAGGACAAATGCTTTTTCATTCAAATCCTTCTGAGTCCTCGCATCAACCCTGTGCAGTAGGTACAACTCTGCCCATCTCCTCCAAGTGGAAAATGGCTCAGAATGAGAAAGTAACTCACTGAAATAACACAGATATCTTCTATGTTAAGACTCTGGGACCGGGAGCGGTGGCTCATGCCTGTAATCTCAGCACTTTGGGAGGTCGAGGCAGGCATATCACAAAGGAGATCCGGACCAGCCTAGCCAATATGGTGAAACCCCGTCTCTACTAAAAATACAAAAATTAGCTGGGCATGGTGGCGCACACCTGTAGTCCCAGCTTCTCAGGAAGCTGAGGCAGGAGAATCGCTTGAACCTGGGAGGCAGAGGTTGCAGTGAGCCGAGATTGCACCATTTCACTCCAGCCTGGGTGACACAGCAAGACTCGGTCTCAAAAAAGAAAAGAAAAGAAAAGAAAAGAAAAAGTAAGACTCTGAACCCTTCCTGCTTCTGCCACACCACAAGCTTCATTCAGCAACCTCAGAGGAGAAGCTGCAGCAGCTCTTGGGAGAGGAGGTTTTTCCAGAAATCAATAACAGGAGGAATTTTGTATTTGTATAAATACATGGAGATTAAGCTACAGCAGGAATGGCCGCAAGAAACAAACCTCTCGAACACTGAACTGGGAAGGAAGGGGAGATTTATTCATCCGGGAGCAAGGTGGCATAGTTGCCTAACAGCCAAGCTCCAGTTCACAAAAAAAGTCCTTGCCCTTTTAAAAGCTTACAACTCTAGAAATTACATGTGAAAGGGTCTTGGGCTCACAACTCTATGTGAAAGGGTCTTGGGCTCACAACTCTATGTGAAAAGGTCTTGGGCTTACAACTCTGGAAATTACATGTGAAAAGGGTCTTGGTCCATGGAGTAGGCATAGGGTATGTGGCTTAGGTGGGGGTTTGATCTTGTTTAAGTAAACACAATGCCTTCCGGAAAGATTCCTCCACACCATGCCTGCGATCTATGGGAGGGCGATTAAGGTGGCACCCAGTCTGCCAGCCTTTACTTCTACTGAAATGCAGTGTGGAAGTCAAAGGGGAGGTGGTCTTAGATGCTTAGGTCTCCTTCCTCAAAGCAACCCAGTGACAGATCAGAGAATTACAACTGTGGATGGTATATGTCCTCAAACCCAACATCTGTCTCATGTATAACCAGAGAAACTCCTTCGAAGCATGCCAAAGAAATGAGGGAGAAGGTTCATAGCAGCGCTGTTTGTAAACCCCCAATCTGGAGCACACTCTATGTCCATCACCCATGAAATGATACATACATCGTGGTGCAATTATTGGAAGGAATGCTGTGCCGCGGTGAAAATGAATGAACTTCACCTGCACACATCGACAGAGATAGATCTCACAAACTACCATGAGCAGAAGCAGCAAATCTCAGAAGAACAAGTTACATAGACCTCAAAGACAGACCAAATTAAACTCTCTGTTTCCTGATGTATACATAGGTGGTAAAATCATAAAGAAAAGCAGGGAATGATCATAAAAGTCAGGATGATGGCTGCCTCTGAGGGGATGGAGGGAAGGGAGGGAAGTAGAGGCCAGAGATGGCTCCTAAGGCACCAGCTCTGTTCTAGTTCTCAATCACAGCAGTGGGAATTCAGGTTCCTGCTTTCTTTGACTCTAAAATAGAGAAATCGTATATATGCTGCTGGATGTTTATTTCACAATAAACATGAAGGTTAGGCTGCGTGTGGTGGCTCACACCTGTAATCCCAGCACTTTGGGAGACTGAGGCAAGAGGATCACTTAAGGTTAACAGTTCCAGACCAGCCTGGTCAACATGGTGAAACCCCGTCTCTACTAAAAATACAAAAATTAGTTGGACGCGGTGTTGCGTGCCTGTAATCCCAGCTACTCAGGAGGCTAAGGCACGAGAATCACTTGAACCCAGGAGGGGGAGGTTGCAGTGAGCAGAGATTGCACCACTGTACTCCAGCCTGGGGGACAGAGTAGACTCTGTCTCAAAAAAAAAAGAAGGTTAAAAAACAAATAGAAATCCATAGTATGTCTCAGTCTAATCCACACATTCATATATCTGTGTGTATATTCATACACTAAAAAGAAAATTTCACAAAGAAACCCGTCTTTATTACAAGAAGTATACTCATATTTTAATCCTATTCTATTTACTCCCCCTTTTTAAATGCTAGTTGTAAACTATTAAGCTGATTTCAGAACCCACTACTGGATTACAAACACTGCTTTAGACTAATGATAAATACCAATATTCCTCCTTGCTTAGCTTAGAAAGGCTATTTGAAATACTTGGTAAAGCCCAATGTAGCAAGGGCAGCCCTTATTCTCAGAAGGGATTCACCTCTTTTGATCCGACATTTGCATTTCAACAGCAGAGCTTTTCTCCTGGGAAGCTCATCCAATAAGTGACTGCTGGTTATTGTATTGCAGATTCAGATGCCCTTATCATCTGATTCAAACAGTGAAGGAAAAAAAAAAAAATCCTATGCAACAGTTTAGGGGCTGTGTTTCTGGTAGAATAACAGTATTGCCAAGAGACAAAGTGTATCATCAGGAAATAAGCAACGAAAACTATCTGCAGAGGCAGCAGGCGTGAGAATTGTAGCAGGCCCACCTGAAAGACAAGGAATGCAGAGATGAAAATGGAGCTGGGATAGCGCATCCCATGAACGCTTTGTTCAGTGCTGTCCTGTTGCGGTTGGCAAAATATGTCCAGGGAACAGCTTGTGGATAGAAGAGCTGCTCGCTGGCCAGATAACAGGGTGGCAATAGAAACGATCAATAGACAACGGGCTAACAGTAGACAATCCTTCAGTGCCTAGATGATTCAGAACATTCCTCTCCAGGGATTCCACTTTAGCATTTGTGTTTTAAGCGATGAGGTCTCGCTCTGTTGCCCAGACTGGAGTGCAATGGCATGATGATCTTGGCTCACTCCAGCGTCAACCTCCTGGGCTCAAAAATCTTTCTGCCCCAACCTTCCATGTAATTCAGACTATAGGCATGTGCCTTCATGCTTGGCTTATTGGTGGTTTGTTTTTTTTTTTTTTTTGGCAGTGAAGGGGTCTCAATTTGTTGCCCAGGCTGGTCTCAAACTCCTGGCCTCAGGATATTCAAGATAGTCTCCTGCCTTGGCCTCCCAAAGTGTTGGGATTACAGGCATGAGCCACTGAGCCTGGCCTAGTATTGCTTTTAAGGTTGAGGATGACCCCAGGTAGAACAAGCCAGCCACAACAGAAAGACTAGGTACCTGCTTGGATAATTTCATACCTTTCAGGATCCCTGGAATAAAAGCCTTGCTGCCCACTGGCTTTGCTGGACACTCCCGAGTTCAGGATTGAATCTACGTTCTATTCAATAGGACAATACAAGTGAAGAGGCATTAACAGTTTCCTGGGGTGAAGGGGCAAGCTCAGCAAATGATGACTTCCATACAGCCTCCAGAACCCGGCTAGGCCAGGGCGGGAGCCAATGGGGTACTGTTTCCAGTCCCCCCTGCCCACCTAGCAAAGCCCCGTAAGGGCTGTATCAGAGGGCCTCTGCCTGGGTTGGTCTCAGACTCTTCTTCAGGGCGTGACTGGCAGAGGGGGAGGCTCTGGCTGCTTCTGAGTACTTTGGGACCCTCTGTATTCAAGCTTTGAGAAGGTAAGCCAATGGAGCAACCAGGTGTTACCCTCGGGGAAGGGTCACAGATAACTGCCACCCGGTTCCCGCACCCAACCAGAAGGAGGTAGAGTACCAAGTGTCGTTCTGACAAATCCAAGCTGGTGGAGAGGGTCAGAACCTTTGGTGTGAGCTGCCAGGAGGCGAGGAGATCATGTGGGCTCCAGATGGTGGGGCTGCCAGAGTAGTCCAGCCTAATTAACGTATGAGTGGGTTTTGGTAGGACAAGGGCAGCAATGAGATAAAATGAGGAAGAAGAAATAACAGCACTCTCACGTTCCCCTATTTTCTCCATGGTCACTGAACATTTCTAGCCAGAGTCATAAAATCTGGGTTCTCCAATTCCTTTCCCTGCAGTATTCCTCTTCCTAAGTAGGAACATTCTGCAACATGATTGGCTCTCTACAAATCTTTTTAAATTAAAAAAAAGTTTTTTTTACAGAGGTAACCAAGTAAAAACTACAAATCTGTTGTCACCTTTTATGTAGAGGAGAAGACAGTCCCCAGGGGCAGTCAGCCTGAGTATACTCAGGGCCTTAGTTTTGCATCAGGATAGAAGCAACGCAGAAAATCAGCAGCATTCTGTCCTCCAATAGTGTCCATGAAGGAGGAGCTGCTGAGATGACACGAGATGCGTTCTCTTTACCCTGGAAAACTGTTTAATGCTTTAAGGACTGCAATATTGCAGCTGTGTGTGTGTGTGTGTGTGTGTGTGTGTGTGTGTGTGTGTGTTTATTCATAAATTAGAGAAAGAACAAGCTTCAGAGAGAAAGACCAGAAACTAAAGGAAACTCAAATGCTGGCATAATCAGAAACCAGATATTACTCTTCAGGGTGGGGGTTTTAGCTCACAGGGCCTTCTTCCCATCAGCCGTGGCTCTTGGCTCTTAGCCCAGTCTCCTGAATAGTAATGCCTGTTTCTAACCTACTGGATAGAGAGGGCTCAAATATACATTTTAGGTATCCCCTAAAAGGAAACCCCAAGTTTGAGAAGTACACCATCAAAGCTTTGTTAAACAAAGACAGTGATTCACAGTAGGTGCACACATCTTGATGAAAATGGAAATCAAGCCGCTGTGCCTTTCTCCTGTGCTACTTGTAAATGCACCAGAGGGTGATAAGCCATGAGCACATCCAATAACTCTAATAATTGAATAATAAATAAGCATGCAATCAGGACAGACTGTGAGAGAGTAATGCCAGCAGGCTGAGGCAGCACCTCCCTGGGACAAGCAAAGGCAGGTTGAGACAGATCAAAAAGGACATATTAGGATAACCTTCTATAGATTTCCTGACCTTGGTATTTGTCCAGGACATGCAGCCACAAGAAAACTCCTAAATACACAGCTAGCACAAGACCACCAGCCTCCTTGGAGCCCTAAAAGAGCCACTGAAACCATGGTCGTTGTTTTCATGTGGGCTTAAGATAGTCCCTGGCAGCTGCAGGCCAATCGCCTTGAGTACTTAGATCATGGCAAAATTGGATGGATTCTGACTTCAGCATCAATCAGCTTCTTCACCAGGAAAAAAAAGAAAATGTGTGTGGTGGGTGGGGAAGGGAATTAGGTTGTTGAGTTGGAAGAGTTAACATAATGGAAGGGAACTAGGAGCTACGTAAAGTATATGAAGCCACTGCCATATATAACTCATTCCTTGAAGCTTTTTTTTTCCTTTATGATTCCTGGAGGGTTTGGCCCAGTGATTTAGGCAATGTGTGAGGCTGCATTTAAATCTGAAGCAGGGAGGGTGGAGCTCCGTCGCTGAAGAAAGAAGTATGAGGCAAGGGTGAGTAGAGAGGAACGGCAGGTGCACGTGAGGACTTGCATAGCTCCCTCCTGCTTCTCGAAGGAATGCAAAGAGGAGGCACTCTCTAGATGGAGGAGGAGCCCCTCTCCCAGGAGCTTCTGCCAGTGATGCCATGGCCTCTGTTACTAGAAACACCCAGAGCTGGCCTTTGGCCATGTTCCTTGGGGCCCTGGGAGAGGAAAGGGGCATGGGGCCAGTAAATTGCGGTGCATTCTATTACTGTTGTTAGCATGACCTTCAGAGAAGCAACAAGGTACTAGAATGTCATTTAGAAATGGAAGACACAGTCTCTATTTCAGTCCACAGTGTAAAACCGTTCCAAGGTCACACATAAATTAATCTAACAGTTCTCTGTATTCATTTTACACACTTAGCATAGTACCCTGTACACAGGGCCTTTGGTAAGGGTTATGGCTGATGATTGAAGGAGAAAGGGAGGGGGGAGAAAAGAGGGGGGGGGGGGAGGAGGAGAAAGAGAAGAAAAAAAAGAAGAAGAACTGAGGGAGAGAAGGAGGTAGAGGAGGGGGAAGGATAAGGAGGGGAAGCAGAGGGAGGAGGAGAGGCTGGTGATAATGGCTTGGAGTGGCTGGGATAGTCCTTTCTGCAGAAAGGGGTAAATCAAGTGATCTGTACTATTCCTTGTAGCCTATGAAAAACCACTTTACTTTCATGTTTGGTCCAAAATTATATTAATATGAATATTTCACCTCTCAGTGTTGAGCCTGTTATCATTGAATAATAAATATCTATTAACCGATTTTATGAATCTATTTAATGGAATGTAAGTGGAGAAATTAAACCTACTCCACCATCAGGCAGCTCGTTAGCAGTGGAGTGCAAAGAGAAATTGATTAGGCAGGATCCCAGTGGAGAACAGGTCCTTGAATACTGAGCCTTTTTTTTTTTTTTTTTTTTGAGGCAGAGTCTCACCCTGTCACCCAGGCTGGAGTGCAATGGCATGATCTCAGCTCACTGCAACCTCCGCCTGCCAGGTTCAAGTGACTCTCCTGCCTTAGCCTCCCGAGTAGCTGCGATTACAGGTGCGCACTACCACACCTGGCTAAGTTTTTGTATCTTTAGTAGAGACAGGGTTTCACCATGTTAGCCAGGCTGGTCTTGAACTCCTGACCTCATGATCTGCCTACCTTGGCCTCCCAAAGTACTGGGATTACAGACGTGAGCCACCGTGCCTGGCCCAAGCTTTTTTCATTCCATTGCTAAGTCCACCTTTTCTGCTGTGAGGGGGAAGAGTAAAGAAAGCATCAAAGCTGTGATGTCAGAGGCAACTCCTTCCTTGACAAGGGAGAATCACACACTACCACCGAACGTTAGGAGCTTGATAATTAGCTTTTGTTTTTCTTAGAGCGGTTCAACTTCTTGTTCTCTCTGTCAATGGAAGTGAGTGGATTTTGAGCGCCTGCTGTTCATTCATTCATGCAACGATTCTTGGTTTAACTAGATATCTGCTAGGTGCTGTACATCATTCATGCCAAGCCAATTTAGAAATAATTGGTGCCCTCGGGAAGCTTTCAATCTAGTGAGAGTCTTAAAAGTATTTATATATTACTACCACACAAGGCAGGATACGGCAAATGCCCTGAGAGCGTTGCATGTAAAAGCTAGCAGGTGCTCTGAGGTGGTAGAGATATGGTGAGAGAAGAAACCTGCCATCTCCATTGTTGTGTGAGGATGGGAGAAGGAAGGGGCTCATCAGAATGCTTACCACGAGGTCCTGAAACTGATCTGACACTGCAGGTGTACTGTCAACGTGTTGCCTTCCCGCTTCAACCCCCTCCTGACCCCACCTGAACTCACTCTTTGCTGCCTCTTTAAGAAACAGTGACTTTTGGCCCTCTGCTTTGCATTTCAGGGTCTAAAAGTCTGAGACTACTTTAAGTACTCTTAACATTTGTGCAGTCGGGAGACTAAATCTCTCATTACAAATCAGCAGTCCAAGAAAAGAACAGGGTAACGTGATTATACGCTGACATTTCTGCAGTGTCCAATCTGAAAAGTACTGGCTGTTTGCTAGGTTATCTATTCTATGGGCACTCAAGGTGAAATGTCCCAGCGTTATCAAGAAATAGCATCATTTCAAGCCCTGCCATTACATACACTAAAAATATCAGGTCTCAGGGTCTGCAAAGAGGAAAAGAAATCAACCATCCTCACTGAAACATACACACACACACATACGTACACACACGCACGCGTGCCACACACACACACACACACACACACGGTTTCTCAGTACTACCTTTGTTTTTATTACTGACTTTTTTTTTTTTTTGTCATTAGCCTCAGAACCTTCTTGATGAATTTAGGCTAACAAGCCTCAAAGAGATGCTGTTTTTATGACAGCATGGTGGCAGGGCCTCTCCTAGAATTAACTGACTGTCTGCACTCACTACAGCACGTGATCCAGACTCTTTACAAAGAGCTGTCTGGTATTGGTGTCCGTGAGCATTTTCTTTTTTCCAAAAGAGAGGGAAACCCAATCTGAGAGGTTACCATCAACAGTGATGGTAAAATGCCAGTAGAGAGTGAAAAATAACAGATAATGCTGAGAATAATATCCTCCCTTGATGCCCTCATGGGCCTCAAGGGAACCTAGCATCTGCCCTTCTAACCAGAGAAAGGAGGTCATAGGACAGCAAGCAATTAATACCTAAGAAAGGCACGTCCCCCTATTTCTTTAAACATACAAGTAAGCAGAGATTTAATGGAGAAAATTAAAAATAGAGATAAGTTAAAAAGATAAAACAACCAACCAAAATTCTACTACCCAGAGAAAGTCTCTGTAAATATTTTGGTGTATATCAATCAAAACTTAGGTGTGGGTTTTAATAGAATTATTTATATATATATAATACTTTATGACCTAATTTCCTTTTTAATATGTCATAAATATCTTTGCATATAAATGTTAACAGTAAAACCTTAGCCAAATTAAATTTAACACAGTTTAGTTGAGTACAGAACAATTCGTGAATCAGGCAGCCTCCTGAGCCAGAGTGAGCTCAGAGAGACTCCAGTGCAGCCCTGTGGTGGAAAATTTATGGACAGAAAAAGAAAAGTGACAACAGAAAATTGAAGGGAGGTGCAAAAACAGCTGGATTGGTTACAGCTTGGTGTTTGCCTTATTTGAATATGGTTTGAATGGCTGCCCCCTTTTTTGATTGGCCAAAACTTGGTGATTGACACAAAAATAAGTATAGAAGAACCTTTAGGCTGAATTTAAAATATGTAAGGAGGCAGCTTAGGCTAAATTTGATTTAACATATATACACATATATTCATTGTATTCCTGTCTGCAGGAATTCTGCCTGCAAGCAAACACACACTTGTATATCATCATTTTATCATTTTTAATGGTTATATAATATTCTATTCTCAAATGAATTGTAATTCATTTATTCAATCCTGCAGATTTTTGGACATTGAAGTTGCTTGTAGCTTTTCACTATTAAAAGACTACCCTAATGAGTATCCTTGTATATACATTTTGCTTTCTTGTCCATAATTTTCTTCGGATAAATGTCTTAGAGTAGAATTGCTAGGTATATATACATTTTTGAAGCACTTGCTATATATTTTCAAAGCATATTCAGGAATATTGTTCTCATTTACACTTTTAGCAACAGAATCCAAGAGAACCTCTTTCCCTAGACCCACGAGAGGCACCTTTTAAAGTCCTGGGTGTTATCTTTGCCCTTGGACTTCCAACCAGGACACGCTGCTTTTGTGACAGCAGGTTACAGAAAGTGCTCTGCACCTCTCATGTGCACCAAAGAAAGAAAGATGGGCAGGCAGCCATACACTGGGGGAATAACTGAGATGGGCTGTCAGGACCTGGTGAAATTTTGCTCCAGAGAAAGAAAGAGAGAAAACAGCAAGGTGTCATCCTCAGAGATACATGGCTCACTTCTGTTGCCTTTTCTTCTGTTTTGAAAGGAAGCCATACCTTGAGTTTATAGAGCATCCCCCCCAGCAAGGTCTCGGCTTTCAATCCTTTTCCAGATTCAAGTACAATAAAAACTCATGCACTTTTATGTAGATGACTGAAGCAAATCTCCCTGCTACCATCTTCAGTGTAGGTCTGATAATCTGCTTCACTACGGCTGGTCTAATGGCAGGGTAGAGGGAAGACTCTGGTCCAAATCCAGTGCTCCCTTTAGATATTTTCCTTTTTCATTTAATATATAAGATATTGGCATAAATATATGTTAACCCTCAAATCTATGGAAGAAGTTGCCTTTTTGACATTATTCTTGGTATCAACTATTTTTTTGATACCAAGAATCTGTCGCCAGGCTGGAGTGCAATGGTGTGATCTCCGCTCACGGCAACCTCTGACTCCCTGGTTCAAGTGATTGTCCTGCCTCAGCCTCCCGAGTAGCTGGGATTACAGGCACTCACAACCACACCCAGCTAATTTTTGTATTTTTAGTAGAGACAGGGTTTCCCCATGTTGCCCAGGATGGTCTCGATCTCCTGACCTCGTGATCTGCCCGCCCTCAGCCTCCCAAAGTGCTCGGATTACAGGTGTGAGCCACCGCGCCCAGCCTGGTGTCAACTTTTGTTGTCCTTTGTTTTATTTTCTCCTAAGGAAGCATCAAAAAAGGAAATCTAAGATCTGGTCCCAGCTACTCTATGGATCCCACACCATTAACTACATCAATAGGACCCTATTCATTGTATGAGTGACTTACTAGGGCCATGGTTACTGACTTCACAGAAGGTTTATGGGATGAGAATTACTGATGTTTAGACAGTGCTCTGTGGGGCCCTGTGAAATTAATTTGAAGTGTCGACCTGGCCAGTTCACAGTACCCAGATATTTGGTCAAACACCAGTCTAGACGTTTCTGTGAAAGTGTTTTTCTTTACGAGATTAACATCAGTAGACTCAGTAAAGCAAATTACCCTTTTTAATGTTGATGGGCCTCATCCAGTCAGTTGAAGGCCTTAGTAGAAAAGACTCATCTCCCTTGAAGAAGAGGGAATTCTGTCTGTAGACAGCCTTTGGACTTGAACTGCAGAACTGGCTGTTCCCGAGGTCTCCCCCCCTGCCAGCCCCCCTGCAGACTTTGTACTCACCAGCCTCCACAATCACATAAGCCAATTCCTTAACTCTGTCTCTCTCTCTCCCTCTCTCTCTCTCTCTCTCTCTCTCTCCATCTATCTATATGTTGGTTCTGTTTCTCTGGAGATCCCTAACACAGGTCCAGTGCCAATTTGTAACAGAGCTTCCTGGTCAGGGTTTCTACTTCACCTAGACTCACTTTTAAGTCCAGGAAGCAAGCACAGGTGAGCTCCATTCCTTCCCAGGCTCCAGTGAGAATGATAATTCAAGCAATGTCCCGGGTACTGCACTGAAGTCACTGCCCAACACCAGGAGGCTGGCCTCAGGTCCCCTGTGTATAGAAGAGGAAGGAAAGGCCCCAGCGGGTGGACTCCCTGCCTCTAGCCTCATATGTGTGACTGTGAGCAGCTCTGAGCCCAGTGTTCAGATCCAGGTTCCCCTGACTTGCCTGATTCCCAAGTTCAGGCTTTTGTTCTCTGTGTTGTCCTGTCTTGTTGTAAAGTGGTTTGGCATTTGAAAACATATTTGGTCCCAACTGAGCACCAGCAGGACTCTAAATGCTCTTACTTGTGAGTGAGTAAAAGCCACCCAAAGACTCTTTCAGGTTCTTCACACACTAAATGAGGTTCTGAGGGAGACTCAGAGCAATATTCCTGGAATACACTTTGAAAATATATAGCAAGTGCTTCAAAAATGTGTATGTACATAGCAATTCTACTCTAAGAAATTTATCCTAAAAAATTACAGAAAAGAAAGCAAATGTATATACAAGGATACTAATTAGGATATTCTCTTAATTGTGAAAAGCTGCAGGCAACCTCAGTGTCTACGTTAGGACTCTGTTTCTCCAATGTAAGAATGATTTAGATGCTCAGCCGCTCCACACGGATTGTTTCCATGTCTGTCTCTTCATGCCCAGCTCTGATCCTTCTCTAGGGCCTGTTACAGGTAGAACTGACCTCTGCCCTGCCTAGAGAGCCCCTGACCCAGCTCTTCACAGGTTCCCAGTGGCCGTCTCAGGGCTGCCTTCTGGAGGGGGATCCTGTTGGACACTCTCCGCTTTGGATGAAATATCTCTAGCACCCTCTCTTAATATCTCACTTCCTCCTTGCCTCCACGTTCCCCTGCCTTCCTCCTCTTCCTTGGCAGGTAGAAAGATTTGTAGGCAAGAGCCAAGGGGAGGAGGAGAATGAGGAGGAGGAGGAAGACCAATGCTATTTCTTTTCTCTCTCTCTTCCCTCTCAAGTCGGGGGCAAAGTAAAAGCATAATGAGCATCTTTCAACCACATGAATAGATGCCGCAGCCACTGTCACAGAGAAACATCAATGTGTTTGAGCACTCGGAGCGGGGACAAAGCTGTAAGAAGGCCTGTCCACCACTGCTGGGAGACGTGGAAGGGAAAATGACAACACAGCGAGAGCCACTGGGCTCCCATTGGGTTCAAGGAGGATTATAATATGTAAAACACCATTTGCCTTTCATTATTGACACATCAAGTGCTAGGGGGAGTAGGCTCACCCAGAAAGTGTTTGCTGTTTTACCATATTCTTTCCCATTTCCCTAGGAAAAATTACAGAATCATCTGCCTCTTTATTTCCACTGTCCCCTCCCCACCCCCACCCTTTTTGTTGCCAGAAGCAGCTGCTGTTGCCTTGGCAACGTTACAGAATAAACTTGTTGCTTGTGGACCATCTGTACCCAACCGGGCTGTATGGAGGTTCTTTGCCTCCTTTGCTTGTTACCTACCAAAAATCAGAATTCGTAGTTCAGCTGCTGACCGTCCTGAACAGTTCTACGGGGGCTAACTAAACTGCTTATTCCCATCTCAGACGTGGAAGCTGAGCCCTGGTTCATTCCTTCAGATTCAGGTCTCTTCCCAGATACCCTGTACATACATGCCTGTTACCAGGGAGACGGGACCCATCAACACACTACAATCCAATGGGATTAGTCAGTTTTCTTGTAGAAAATAGAATCTCAATGGATGAAAGCATAGGGCCATCATGTGAAAAATAGAGTGTTTTAAAATTGTATGATTTTTACTGATTTTTTTTACTGACTTTTAAAACTGAGTTGTCTATTTCTCCTTATTCTAAAAGGGATATAATACAGTGATCATAAAAATAATATTTCTTCTTAAAACAGTTTTAAAAAATAAATTTTTTAAATTACCAACAATCCTGCTACCCGAAGACAATCACTGTCACTATTTTTGTATTTTTTCTTTCATACTGTAGAGTATACTTCTTTTTTTAAAAAAGATGAATTTATTTTATAAATACAATTTTATATTCTAACTTTCCTAACTTAATATATGTTGGACTTTTTTGCATATTATAAAGATCATTTAAACATGATTTCTTCCTCTTTCTCTCCCCTCCCCATCTCTCTCTCTCTTGCAGTGTGTTCCTTATTTGTTAAAGAAGTGGGTCACTTTTCCCCTAGGGTTCCCTACAATCTGGATTTTGCTGGTTGGATTTTCATGCTGTCATTGCTAATGTTCCTCTGTCCCCTGTACTTCCTAAAAAATGGTAGCTACATCTAGAGGTTTGGTCAGATTCACGTTTGATACTTTGGCAAGCGTATTTCGTAAGTGGAACGGCATGCTTCCTGGGAGAGACATGGTGCCTGGTTATCTGTCTCTGTGTGGTCAGCAGCCATTGAGGGTCACTGCCCAGAGCCGTTATTTCATTAGGAACTCAAAAAGGTAATATTCTCATCTGACCATTATTTCTTCATTTATTAACTGGAATACTTCTGCAAGAAAAAACTTCTCCTCACTGACAATTCGATTCTACTGAGATACAGTTCACACAAGAAAGGCAGGATAAATGCTCAATTTATTCCCTTTGTTTGCCAGTTATCAAAACAATGAATTAAGTGCCAAACATAATCCAAAGCAAGCTAGTTTTTTAGTATCATTATGAATGCAGGGGCTTAAACATATTTGATGTGTTTTAATCCATTGCAGCCATCATTTTAATGATGCTTCAATTGTCCCATCTTCAGCAAATAAGAGCCTCTTCGTGATCGCTTCTGAGTCTTTAACAAGACCTTAGTATTTTCTTCCTTGTCTTTTTTAATTGCTTCCTTACTTTCTGTGGTGATGAGACGCTCCAGGCTGGTCTAATACATTTTCTGTTCCAGACCTACAACTAGCCACTTCTTCAAAGATATCTAGTTTGTTTGCTGTTGGGAACATTTATGTGGAAACCACAATCTATGTTCTATGGCACTTTTTTTTTTTTTTTTGATTCCGTGTCTCACTCTGTCACCCAGGTATGAATGCAGTGTGCAATGGCATGATCTCCACTCACCGCAACCTCCGCCTCCCAGGCTCAAGGAATCCTCCCACCTCAGCCTCCCGAGTACCTGGGACTACAGGCATACACCACCATGTCCAACTAATTTTGGTAGAGATGGAGTTTCGTCATGCTGCCCAGCCTGGTCTCAAACTCCTGAGCTCAAGGATCCACCCCACCTCAGCCTCCCAGAGTGCTGGGATTACAGGTGTGAGCCACCATGCCTGGCCCTACAGTACTCATTTTTAAAGGTCTTTTCAGTAGATAGAACTAACATAACAACTTCTCCTTCTCCTCCTTCTCTCCTTTCCCTCTTTCTTTCCCTTTCCCTCCCTCTTTCCCTTTTCCTTCTCCTCCATCTCCTTTACCTCTGCTCCACCTCGTCTGCCTCCTTAACGTAAAATACACCACTGCAATCATTGCAATTCAAATTCAGTACTACAGTAGATGTATTTTTAACTTCATTCATCTTATACCTGTAACTGCTTTCTTTCACACCAATGACACCAACATAATTACTCATTTGCTTCATCAGCAATACACACACATCAAATCACTCCAAAACTTGGTGGCTTGCCACAAGGACTAACACTAATTATATTATGGTTTCTATAGATCAGCAAGTCATAAGCAGCATAGCTGCATGGCTCTGGAACAAGGTCTCTCGTAAGATTGCAGACAACTTTGGGAGGCCGAGGCGGGCGGATCACGAGGTCAAGAGATCGAGACCGTCCTGGTCAACATGGTGAAACCCCGTCTCTACTAAAAATACAAAAAAATTAGCTGGGCGTGGTGGCGTGTGCCTGTAGTCCCAGCTACTCGGGAGGCTGAGGCAGGAGAATGCTTGAACCCGGGCAGCGGAGGTTGCAGTGAGCCAAGGTCGCGCCACTGCACTCCAGCCTGGCGCCTGGTGACTGAGTGAGACTCTGTCTCAAAAAAAAAAAAAAAAAAAAAAGATTGCAGACAAAATATTGGCCAGAGCTGCAGTCATCTGAAAGCTTGACTGGTGCTGGGTGATCTGCTCCCATGAGGGCATACTCACATGGCTGATGAGTTGATGCTGGTATTGACAGAAGACCTTAGCTGCCCCTTCACATGGCCTCTCACACAGCTGGGAAAGGGTCCTTACAGCATGATGTATGGCTTCCCCCAGAGAGAGTGATTCTAGGGAGCAATATGTAAGTGGCAATGCCTTTGATGATGTTGCTTCAGAAATCCCACATTCTTGTGTATATCACACTTTATCGTTATAAGTGAGTCATTATGTCTGGCTTCCATTCAAAGGGAAGAAATTTGTCTCTCCTGTTGAAAGGGGAATGTTAAAGAATTTGCAGACCTATTTCTTCCTACCCTCTGGCTGCAGCTTACTTACATTTCTCCCATATGCAATATACACACCCCTTTTCCAAAGACCCAAAAGTCTTATTCCTTTACAGCATCAGCTCGCAGTCCAGGATCTTGTGATCTAAGTCAGGTCCAGGCGTGACAGGGACTCCTCAGCTGTGGTTCCTTGAGTTCAGCTCCTTAAGTACAGTTTCTCACAATCTGAGGACCTGTGATCTGAAGAAAAAAGTTATCTGCCACCTGCTCTTCCATTATACACTTAATACAATGGTAGCAGAAGCATAGAATAACTGCCATAGGCCCACCCCTTTCAAAACAGTAGAAAACAGGAGACACAAAAGAGTCCCTGACCCATAGCAATTCTAAAATTATCAGAGCAAGGGTTGGAAATTTCTTTTTTTTTTTTTTAAGAGCTGTGATGTCTTTTTATTTGCATATGTATATAAATCTAGACATAAATATAATTGTATTTTTAGAAACTTTAAAAATACTTGTTAATAACATAACTGGGGAAAATCTACATGCATTTTAACAAGTGAAACGGTATACAGTTAATTCAGAGAACACCTGGAGTGCATGGTGCTTAGATTGGGGGAATAATGAGAAATAGCGCCGAGAGGGGGACTGAAACCACATGGCAGGCAGAGAGACTGCATCTGTGTTATCTCTCCATTGCATCACTTCTTAGTTATGGATGTTTGGGAATGATTTTTTTTAATGTTACATTTCCCCCCACGCTAGGCTTACTTTTATGCATAATTTGTCGTGTGAGAATACATTGATAGTACTTTTCTTTCTTTCAGCTCTATGGCTATGCAATAACCGCAGATGGCTGTGCACCAGAATATCCACTCCCCTTGATCATTAAAATTGAAGATGATAATGATAATGCCCCATATTTTGAAAACAAACTGACTATCTTTACTGTACCTGAAAATTGCCGAACCGGTAAGTTCACATTTTATAGTAGTATGATAAAGAAGACTATTTGACTCTTCATAAGTATTATAAAGATGTTTACCTTTTATCGTTGCATTTTATCCTTTTCCTGGCATTTCTGATTACACACACTTTTTTTCCCATTAGGAATTGATGTTATATGACATTGCTGTTAAGGGTCGTAAATGACTGAGCAAATTTTCTTAAATTTAAGCGTATTCATAAGATAAAATATTATACATTTTTCCCTTTTATATCATGATTTTATAATTCTGGCAGCATTTATTTGACTCAGTTCTCCCAAAGGTAGAGTTGTTGCTGAAGTTGGTGTTTGGTTTATGAATGCATGCTTAGAAAGTCTGGAGTGAAGGAATTGTTGCTCATTTTTGCCACTGGGAAAAGTCATCGTTCAGTGTAGGAAGTTTCTTGATTAGAACACAAGACCTGAGAATGAGTCTCCATAGCTCCCAGTTCCCATATCTGCACCCTTGGTTCTACCCATTAGGTCATTCATTCTTTTTCATGAAAGGTAGCCCATGTTCTGTGCTGAATCGTTTTCTCATCTTGCTTCTTGCCTGTAGAAGCTTGAGGGTTTAAAGGCCTCTTTTCATTTTACATGGATTCTGCAAGCTTTCAATCCAAGCTCCTGATAGTTCTGCCAATTTACTTCTCTTAAAAACTTCATGGATCTCCTGTGATTCTTTTTTTTTTTTTTGAGGTCTTTTTTTTTTTCCTTTTTTTAATTTTTTTTTTTTTTTTAATTTACTTTAAGTTCTGGGATACATGTGCAGAACGTGCAGGTTTGTTATATAGGTACACATGTACCATGGTGGTTTGCTGCACCTATCAACCCATCATCTAGGTTTTAAGCCCCACATGCATTAGGTATTTGTCCTAATGCTGTCCCCTCCCCTTGCCCCCCACCCCTCAACAGGCCCTGGTGTATGATGTTCCCCTCCCTGTGTCCATGTGTTCTCATTGTTCAACTTCCATTTATGAGTGAGAACATGCAGTGTTTGGTTTTTGGTTCCTGTGTTAGTTTGCTGAGAATGATGGTTTCCAGCTTCATCCATGTCCCTGCAAGGACATGAGCTCACTCTGTTTTATGGCTGCAGATCTCCTGTGATTCTTCCTGTAGCCTACTCAGATTAAACACACCCACAGACTCCTCCAAAATAAACCCTTCTCAATCTTGGACTTCCTCTAAAAGCCTTTTCAAGATCCTTTAGGTTTTCATTAATACTCTCAACTCCTATCCACTACCCAATTCCAAAGCCATCCTAAATCTTAGGGTTTAGTTATGGAAACACCCTATTCCTGGTGCAAACTCTGTATTAGTTATCTATTGCTGCGTGACAAATTACCCTTTGAGACAAGTTACCCTAAAACTTAGTGGTTTAGAGCAACACTAAACATTTATTCTGTCACAGTTTCTACAGGTTAGAAATTTGAAAGCAGCTCAGCTGGGCAGCTCTCATAAAGTTGCAGTAAAGGAATTAATTAGCCAGGACTACATTTATCTAAAGGTTTGACCAAGACTTTGGGGTCTGTTTCCAAGGTGTCTCATTACATGGCTGGCAAGTTGGTACTGGTGGTTGGTAGGGAGATATTAGTTCCTTTCCAAATAGGCCTCTCCAGGGGGCTAATGGAATGTCCTCATGGCACGAGGGCTGGTCCCAGAGCAAGCCATCCAGGAGAACAATGGGAAAACTCCAATTCCTTTGACAATCTAACCTCAGAAGTGATACGTCATTTTCACACTTCTTATTAGAAGGAAGTCCCTACTTCTGGCTCAGGTTCAAGGGAAGGGGAATTCGGTTTTACCTTTCGAAGGTGGAGATACATTTTTAAACTACCCAAACACTACTACCAACAATATAATTACTAAAGTAGTTAAAATTTTCACATTTGCTTTTGTCCTTAGAGGGTATCTTACTAAGGACTTCTAGTCAAATTACTATATCTAAATTCAATTAAAATTGTTCTCTCTATGTGCATATGCCGCCAACTTCAAAAATAGTTGATTTATTTTGCTTTTGACAAAAGCTTGTCAAAAGTTTTTGTCAAGGATTTCTTGCTTTGTAATTTTATAAAATAATTTCAATGTTTAAAAGCCAAACTATAGAACAAAGTATATCAGAGGAGTCTGGCTTAATTTCTGCACCCTCTGTCCTCTTCCTTTCCTTCCTGTTTATTAATTTTATTTTCAGTTTGTTAATTATTCTTCTTTTAAAAAAATACAAATAGCTATTCAAATAAATATGTATTCCCCATTTGAAGACAAACATTTGCATGTTATGCACACTTTTCTTCATATTTCTGTCTTCATCCACCAATATAATCTGAATTCAATCCATGGTAGTATTTGGAGATAATTGTTACATCTACAGCTAATGGTCACCATTGTGGAGATGTATATAGTTATTCAACCAGTCCCCTATGGAAGGATAATCTGGAGGTTCCTAGTGTTTTATCATTACAAATAGCGTTTCAGTGCATAGTGTTATGCATATAGCTTCTGCATGTTTTACTGAAACATATTTCGATAGCTATAATTTTTCCATATTGTGGATAGATAGATGTGCCATAAATACTTTAAGTCTACTTGTATTGTGGACATATAGTCTCTTGCTGTTTTTTTTTCCCCCCAGTAGTATAAATGATACAACAGTGAACATGCTTGTACTTAAATCTTTGTCGAAATTTCTATTATATCGTAAGAACAGATTTCTAGAAATTTAGTTAGTAGGTCAAAGTTTATGAACCAGCCAGGCACAGTGGCTCATGTCTATAATCCCAGCACTTTGGGAGGCCAAGGTGAATGGATCATTTGAGGTCAGAAGTTTAAAACCAGCCCAACCAGCATGGTGAAACCCCATCTTTCATAAAAATACAAAATGTAGCGGGCCGTGGTGGCACACACCTATAGTCCCAGCTACTCAAGATGCTGAGGTAGAAGAATCACTGGAACCCAGGAGGCAGAGGCTGCAGTGAGCCGAGATCACGCCACTGCACCCCAGCCTGGGTGCCAGAGTGAGACTCTGTCTCAAAAAAAAAAAAAAAAATGAACCATTTTAGGCTGTTGGTGCATATTGTCAAATTGTTTTCACGGAAAACGTGTAATAAGTTTATATTCTCAGAGGTGGTAAATCTCAGTATCTGTCATCAGAGAGGTCTGGGCTCAAATCCTACCTTTACAATTTACTAGTTGAGTGACCCTGGGCAAGTTACTTAATTTTCCTGAGTCATAGACTCTTCATCCATAAATGAGACAAATATTACTCATGGTTTTGTGGCAAAGAAATAAATAAGATATTTGATTGCATATGTACTTGAGTACATAGGCCAGTGTTTAGTATCGTTCTTGACATATGGCAAGTATTTAAATGTTTGTTTTTATTATTCTGAAGAGAATGTCAGCCTTATAGCATATTCATCAGCACTGCAGATATGTATATATATGCTCCTCCAGTATACACTTAATACAATGGTAGCATAATCACAGGATAACCACTATAGACCCGCCCTTGGGTATACAATATAATATATATTATATATAATACAATATTTTAAATAATTATATTATTTTAATAATTTAAATATTAAAATATAATATTTAAATATATTTAATAATAGTAAAAATATGAAGAAGTTTAAAACCAGCCTGGCCAACATGGTGAAAAGTAGAAGAATGTTGTCTTGTTTTAATTTGCATTTCTTTGATTTCTTGTTCTAGTGAACATTTTCTATTTTCATATTAATTTTTATTTTTAAGACCACTTAACTGAAGTATGATTGAGATACAAAAATCTGGGCATACTTAACGTGTACAACTGGATTCTGGAACTCTCATAAAGCTATTTTTATCTGTGGACAGTGGTTCACTTGGAGGGGGGATGGAGGGCAGGGACCTCCTATTTTACCATCTCGTTGACCTCATCACTTCCTACTTACTCATCTTTTTATTACTTCTTCTGGGCACTCTGTTTATATTCTTTGTCTATTTTTTCTATATAATCTTAGTTATTTAAAATGCATGTACAAGAGTTCTTCATTAGAAATCAGAACGTTTTCTCATGCTAGCTGCAGCTATATCCTCAATATTTTGTTTGCCTTTCCATTTTATTTGTTAGACATTGTTTTGTCATACAGAGTTTAATATTTTATTTAATCAAGTATTTCCCTTTGTGATCACTTCAATAGATTTTTGAAAACCTTTGTGAAGTACTTCACTATTTTAAAATTCAATTATTTGCCCATCCACGGGTTATTTTAGTGTTATTGAAGGCATAGATCTTATGTATAGAAAAGTGCACTGATCATACGTTCACAGCCTGATGAATTTCCATGAAATGGGCATAGTCATTACATGAGTTTGCTAAGTCTGCCGTAAACTGTGTGGTTTGGATAACAGAAATGTATTGTTTCACGGTTCTGGAGGCCAGAAGTCCAAAGTGTCAGGAGGGTTAGTTTCTTCTGAGGGTTGCAACGGTCCCTTTCACGCCTCTCTCCCATCTGCTAGTAGTTTGCTGGTCATCACTGGCCCTCCTTGGCTTGTGGATGTGTTGCCCCAATCCGCGCCTTCATGTTCACAGGTCGTGCTCTCTTATATGCATGCCTCTGCCCACGGTTTTCCTTTTTATAAGGATACTAGTCGTATTGGATTATGTCCCACCCTAATGATCTCATCTTAATTTGATGATCTCTGTAAATAACCTATTTCCAAATTAAGGCACATTCTGAGGTACTGGAGGTTAGGGCTTCAGCATGAATTTTTTGGGGAAAACAATTCAATCCATAACATTTATGAAACTAGGACACAGATCAAGACATAGAATAGTACCAGCTTTCTACAAGCACACCTCACATGCCCTTCAGCTGTCGCTCCTTGCCAAGGTTACCCTCTCCTGATTTCTCACACCATAGGTCACCTTGTCCATTTACTTCTCATAAATGGAATCACACGTACATATTCTTTCGCGTCTGGCTTTTCTACCTCAAATTTATATCTGTGAGATCCATTTGTGTTATTGCATTGTTGCATGCAGCAATAGTTCGTTCTTTTCATTTCTATGTATTATTTAATAGAGTAAAAATAATGTGATGTGTTCGTGTTATTGCTGATAGACATTCAGGTTATTTCCAGTTTTTAGCTAGTATGAGTATGTTGCTATGAAAATCCTAGTGCATATCTCTTGGTGAGGACATGCTCACATCTCTATTGCTCGTGTATGGGGAGTAGAATTTCTGGGTCAGAGAATATATATATGTTTAGTGCTAGTAGAGGATACTTAATGGTTTTCCAGAGTGGTTTCTAGCAATATATGAGAGTTTTGGTGTTCTGCAACCTCACTGGTACTTTGTGTTATTTACACAAATACTTTTTTGATAAGAAGAAGGTAATGATGATGATGATGATGAGCTTCTCATTGCTACATTTATCATAAAAACTAGGCATTGGGCTGTTATTATCTATATTAACTCATTTAATCTTTTAAACTATGCTTTAATGAAACTAATAGCTTTATTTGACAGACAACAAAATTAAGCATAAATGAGGTTGAGTAATTTGCCCAAAATAACAGTAAGTAACAATACAGGGTTTGAATCTAGATTTGTCTGATTGTTAATCCCAGACACTTTCTAGTACAGATAAAATGTAAATTTGGTTGCCATCAAAAAGGAGGAGGTGTTCTAGGCCTCACGGGTAGCAT
This sequence comes from Ateles fusciceps, assembly GCA_036589455.1. NCBI lineage: Eukaryota > Metazoa > Chordata > Mammalia > Primates > Atelidae > Ateles > Ateles fusciceps. The sequence goes on along the minus strand of JAZHEH010000304.1, from coordinate 475,358 downwards.
GAGGGGATTGGTGTGTCTCTTGCAAAAGAGCCAACTTGGTAGTAAGAGGTGGACATAGCTCCAGATCTCCACATCAAGTCTTGTTTGTGCCACCCTATTTTGGGACCTTAATCATAAACATTTATTACTAGACTAAGTTCCAAACATTGCTCATTAAATGATTATTTTTAAGACTGTCTCTAGGAACAGATTGAGGTACTTCATATTTTAAAATAGAGTGACAAAGCCAGTTTTTGGGTATAGAGATAAAGCTATCGCTTAAGTCTAAACCCAGGGGAAAGAATCTGTAGTAGCAGGTGCATGCTGCTAGTCTCATGGCTGATATGGACCAGCACTCTGTAGCCCTTCAGGCTTCACTTTCTCAGTCCTGGTCTCTGGGCAATATCAGGAACATTGACCCTTCTAAGTATATAGCCAGGAGCCAGCTCTACTTTTATAATGCCCTCTACTTGCCTGACCCTGGGTGGTAGGGTGGATATCAGTGGGGAAAAATAGTTCAGGGTGCAGGAAAAAAAAAATATTACCAAATAATCACCCTACTGCCAAAGACACTCAGTAGAAGCAAGTATTGGGAAGCTACTTCAAATCAGGCAGTATGCTGGTATCTTCAAATATATCATCTTAGTCTTCACAATGTCCATGAAAAGAAATAAATGTCTATTATTCCCATGTTATAGTTGTGGGAATTGAGCCTTGGTGAGGTTAAGAAAACTGGCTGAGGGTTATAATAAGGAAAAAAACCAATACAATAATGGGTTTGCTCCAGACATACAAGGCTAGTTCAACATTTAAACGTCAATTAATGTGGCCAGATATGGTGGCTCACACCTGTAATCCCAGCACTTTGGGAGGCCAAGGCGGGTGGATCACGAGGTCAGGAGTTCGAGACCAGCCTGACCAACATGGTGAAACCTCATCTCTACTAAAAATACAAAAATTAGCTGGGCATGGTTGCAGTCACCTGTAATCCCAGCTACTCTGGAGGCTGTGGCAGGAGGATTGCTTCAACCCAGGAGGTGGAGGTTGTAGTGAGCAGAGATCATGCCACTGCACTCCAGCCTGGGTGACAGAGCAAGATTCCATCTCAAAAAAAAAAAAAAAAGTCAATTAATGTAATTAATTACATCAACAGGCTAAAGAAATAAAATCACATGATCATTAATAGATGTAGGAAAAGCATTTGACAAAATCCAGCGCCCATTCATAATAAAAACTCTCAGTAAACTAGGAGTAGAAGGAAACTTTTTTAACTTGATAAATAATAACTACAATAACCTACAGCCGACATCATACTTAATGGTGAGAAAATAGAATCTTTCCCACTAAGAGCAGGAAGAAGACGAGGATGTCGTCTCTTACCATTTCTTTTCAACATTGTGCTGGAAGTTCTAGCTAATGCAATAAGACAAGAAAAGGAAGTCAAAGGTATACAGATTGAGAAAGGAAGAAATAAAACTACCTTTGTTTACAGATGGCATGATTGTTTATATAGAAAATTCAAAAGAATCAACAAAAAACTTCCTCAAACTAATAAAGGATCATAGCAAAGGTGTAGAATAAAAGGTTAATACATAAAAGTCAATTCATTTCCCATATGTAAACAATGACCAAGTAGGCTTCGAAGTTAAAAACACGATACTATTTACATTAGCACCCAAGAAGAAATACTTAGTTGTAAATCTAACAATTTTTCGACAAATGGTACTGAAACTGAACATCTGTATGCAGATTAAAAAAAAGAATCTAGACACAGATCTTGCACACTTCACAAAAATTAACTTAAAACTTGAAAGTAACCAAGGTGTCCTTCAGTAGATGAACAGGTAAATAAACTGTGGTCACCCAGTGGTATATTATTGAGTGTTAAAAACATGAGCTCCACATCATGGATATGGATATTAAATGCATGTTATAAAGTAAAAGAAGCCAGTTCAAAAAGACTACATACTATATGGTTCCAATTACATGACATTTTGAAAAAGGCAAAACAAGGTCATAGCATAAAGATCAGTGATTGCCAAGAGCTCGGGGAGGTTGGTGGGAAGGGGTGAATGAGCAGAACACAGAGGATCTTCAGAGCAGTGAAAATACTCTGTTTGATACTCTAACAATGGATTTAGGTCATTACACATTTGTTCAAACCCATTGAATGTACAACACCAAGAGTGAGCCCTAGTATAAACTATGGACTCTGTATGATGGTGATGTGTCAATGAGGGTTCATTAATTGTAACAAACGCACCCCCTGTGGTGGGGGTGTTAATAACAGAGGAGGCTGTGCAGGTGTGGGGGCAGGGGGAAAATGAGATATCTCTGAGCTTTTCTCTCAATTTTGCTGTGAACCTAAGACTGCTCTAAAAACATTAGGTCTTTAATTTACCGAAAGTTAAGATAAAATTAAAGGAGCATTGATTTTTATATCTTAAGCACAAACATGAGATTATCAACACAAAGTTATAGACCTTTGACCTATTTGATGAAATCCGCATTTTGTGTACAATCATTTTATTTTAAAAAATACTTTTTCAAAAAAAATGCAGAAATCCCCACTGTCATGGAACTTACTTCTAGCAGGGTGACAGAAGCAATAAATTTTTAAAAAGTAAAGAAAAACGAAACAGAACAAAAAATCAACACAATCTTTCCACTAGAGCCAAAAATGTAAAAATAATTTGAACCTTTCTGAATTGTTAATATATCTTTAAGGAATCTATACGAGCATATGCACACTTTTATTTCTTAAAAGAAATAAGCCAATGAAAGGACATTGAATGCTTTCCCAATGAACTGCTGAAAGCTTATTTTCTGGACAATGCAAACCTTCGAAAGCAGATTCTGGTTTTGTGGGCAAGCAACCCTTATTATGTGCCATGTAACAAGTGAGTCCAGGACTCATGTCCTATAAAAATACCACGTGGATAAGGTTCTAATCAGTTCAAATGTTGTCATCTTCTAGTTTGGTGCCAGCATAGTGATTTTAGAAAGTGCAAAGTTTCCTTTTTAGTTGGTGGTCAGCTTGTCCCTTAAAACATTGATTTGGTTTTAAATTCAAGTTAAAATGAACAACCTGGGCTCTGTCCTGGCATCAATAAACTTGTGCATTATTTTTCTCCTGTGTGTTATTTTGTTGTTAGTTTAATTGCCTGACCAGGCCACAGACTTAGGTGTCCCACGTGTGCATGTGCTTTGCATATATTACAATCCAAGCATTGTAGCCAGAGCAAGAGCCATGTGGGAGGGAGCAATGGGCTCACACTCACAGAGTACAATTCACAGTGGGGGCTGATCCTGCCTCCAGGCAGCACTGGATCTGGGCTGACTTCTCAACAGAGAAACAGCCAGTGAAGAGGAAAAACACAATACACTCAATTCCCCTGCTTTAGCTGCAAAGACTAAAACATCAGAGCTAGTCCCAAAAAACCCAGAGCCCTTCAAATACTGCTTAGGAATCTTTTCTTCAAGAACCAGCGGACTCCCCGATCCCCCGCTGCCCGCTCCCCCACCAGCCCTCTTCTGGGGGAGCAAGGACGGGTTTGCAGTCTGAGGACTGGAATGCCCTCTGCCTGTGCCAGCACAGAAAGGTGCTGCTAGCATTTGCAGAAACAAGTAAATGATGTGGTTTGTGCATCCTTAATCTCTATTTTAATATCTCCAACAATCTAGTGGTTAATTAGCAATTTGCTGCCCACCAATATGCAAATGAATGACAAGCAAAGGTTCTCTGCTTCTGTAATTATTTTGCTGATTTACAAGCCTCTTTCCTCTCAGTGTAGGTTTTTCTGTGTGTGTGAGTGCATTCATGCATCAGGGATTTCATTATTTTTTGAAGCATACTCTTTGCATTTTTATCCTTTAATATTTCAGACTTCAGTAATCACAGTATTTTGGGTAAAAAAGAAAAAATATATATAGTAATATATGCTCCCCCCCACCCCTCAACTCCAAATGGATTTGTCAGGGGTTCTTTTCTTTGATAAAGAGTGGAAAGTAAGATTTATCAAGGGGCTGTAATCCAGATTGCAGAAAGTCAGAATGCAAGATTGAAAGATACACATTTTGGCTGCTGCCAAGTCCTTATCTGGAATCAGAGTCTTGTAATATTTTATTTTCTCCCAAGCAGCTCTGGTGAGTCGAGCCACGATCTGCGTTATCCATCTGCCTACTTTGGAGCCGGGTGTTGTACTATTTGGCGGCTTAAACGCTTTACGTTCTTGCCAGGGCATTAAGAAAGGCTCTCATGTTAAATTAAGTCAATTAATAAATGGAGACACATTAAGCAATCAATTTTGTCAGCCTATCTCCCCACCATTATGTATGGTTGGCTGTAATCACAAGATAAATGCAATGTGCTGATCTATGGTAATGTTCAATAATACATTCTCCGCCAGGCTCAATTCATCAGGGAGTTTCGGTAGGGAAGGCATTTGTTATTGGCTGTCTCTGCACCTCAAGGATAACATTTCTGTCCTTTTGATTGGCCGCCTCACTGCTGCAAGATTCTAACCGTCTTATTTTGATGATGAATATGAAGGCGCGCTAAGCCGGGCTGGAGCGGAGTGTCTCAGAGGCTGCGCTCCTTCCAGAGCCCAAGGACTCACCGCTTCCTCCGCTCCCTTCCCGGGCCAACAGCCCCCCAAAAGTTGTGATGCTTTTCTTTACCCAGTGCTTTGGGGCTGTGTTAGATCTCATTCATCTCCGGTTTCAGCACTACAAGGCTAAACGGGTTTTCTCCGCGGCTGGGCAGCTTGTCTGTGTCGTCAACCCCACGCACAACCTAAAGGTGAGTCTCTCTCTGGGTCATTTTCTCTTCCCCCGGCTCGGGTTCAAGTCCTTTCTCCGAGGCGGCAGCGACCCTCCGGGGAGCGCGTGCAGCCCTTTGCACCCCCGGTTCGCGGGGGCTGGGACTGTGTCTGGAGCCCGGCGTTTGCCTGGCTCACTCTCGCTGTCTGGGTGGCTGGGTGCTGGTAGTGACCGAGTGTGGTTTCCCTACTGGCAAGAAAAACTGGATTGTTGGTCTGATGTCTTTCCCCCCACGCTGTCAGCCTGAGAGTGGTGTCAGGGGCAGAAGTGAGGGTGGTGGAAGGAACAGGGGGGGCGTCCCGATCACTCCCTCCAGTATTTGTGGGCGAGTGTTCAGGAGACAGAATTTGAAGTTAGCCAAATTGCTCTCTTCTGTCCCATGTGTTGGGAAAGGTGGTCAAACACGAGGATTTTGGAAACTACTGGAGGGTGAGGAATCCTGAAACAGGGACCTGGGAGTTTTTTTTGGGGGGGAGGTTCTTTCTGCAAAGTGTTTGTCCTTGTCCTCAGACTCGTGTGTGTGTGTGTGTGTGTGTGTGTGTGTGTGTGTGGCGGCGGGGCGGGGGGGGTGTCGGGAGGATTTTGGCTTTTTTCCTTCCTGCTGGTTAGATGCGCTGTTTGCACTGAAGACAAGAGGAGCAGGATTTGCCTGGATTGTGTAATAATGAAACTAGCTCCAAGCTGCTGCAGCTACTGCCTTGAGCTCCCTAGGCAGCTGGGTGCTGGGTTGCTTGCGGCTGCCTTGCTGCCCTGCAGCCTCTGCATTTGTATCCTCAGGTTAGTGCCCTTTTAGGGATCAGACAAAATACGGGTCCGGCACAGCCGCTACACATCACAGCCAAAACCGACTGGGAAAGGAAGGATGGGCCACTGGGTAGAGGTGAGGGGGGAGAGGGGGAAGAGAGGAAGTCAGGGGGCTGGGGGCTGGGGAGAGGCCATAACTGAACTCCCCAGATGGGAAACTCAGCACCTTGCCTCTGTCCTAACATAAGAGGTGGACTCACTGAAAGTTCCTTTCCTGTCCTCTGTAAGGCAGGACTGAGTGCAGCGGGGGAGGGGCCGTGTCTGCAGCGCCAGTGCCAGACAGTCTCTGTGAGGATACATCTGTCACTCTGACTACTGCTGTTGAGCAGGAAGAGCATTGCCTGTTGTCCGTCACTTTATAAACTCCCACGGCCAGACTGTCCTCAGCTGGAGACCCGCAGGTTAGCGCTGATGGGTACCCCCACTCCCAATTCCTGGAAGTCCCTAGGAAAGACAGCTGCTTGGAGCTGCTGGGGCTACATGCCAAGGCCAGTCCTGGTGGAGGGGTGATGGACCGTCCTGGGACCCCGATGGTGCACCTGACCTAGAATTTGACTCTGTCTGGTACCCCAGCTCTGACGAATGCCATCGCACGCAACTGTTCACATCTGCTCTTGCTTGCGCGCCCCTTTCCTCTCATTTCACTATTTTTTTCTTTTATGGCTTAGTTTTATAAATGAGAATTCACTACCAGTCATCCTTGGCAAAGCAAGTATACAGTATACACATTAAAATATAATTCGGAATTCCATTTTATGGCCACTTTTGAGACCACATTCAAACTCCCATTATTTTGTCACTTTGCATTAATTAGTTTCCTGGGGCAAGAAATTTTGTTTACTTCTGTTTTGTATTTTAATACCTTTAAAAATTGCTTATGAGACTTTAGCATTTCTGAAGTTTGAATTTATATGGTTCATTGACTGCAGCTGATGATGGAGAATAGAAGGGTGTTAAGGTCTCTGAGAGGAGTGAGGGGGAAACCATTTGTGTATATTTTTCAATGATGTCTGCCTGGATATTAAGGAGTCGTCTTGCTGCCCTAACCCAGGAGTCCAGAGTCAGGGTTGGAGGCCTTGAGTCAGCTCTGGCCGGCTGTGTGAACTTGAATCACTCCTCCACCTCTTTGAGCCTTCCCTTCCTCACCTTTTAAATGGGCTTATGATCTGCCCCTTTCTCCGACTCAGCTTTTGAGATTGAAGAGAAGTATTAGAGGTGCTTTATAACTCTCCTCTAAAAATAATGTATGTTATTGTATATATAATTTGTAGAGTTCCAACAGCAAATTCAAAAGTTGTCACTTAACACCTTCAGGCAATTTAGAAATCATATAAGCAGTAACATAAAAGTGGATGACATATGCTTTGAGAGGCCATGGCTCACTTTTTCACTTACATGCTCATTTGGCTTTTCATTTCCCATTAAAAAAAAAACACTTAGGGATTTTGCTCAGAGGAACATCACCGCAGGTAAACAAAGCAAGTCGAGTGCTGCTACTGTCCCCAGGATGTGGGATGGGGCACAAAGGATCTGGAGAGGGAGCCAGGTAGGGAGAGACCCTAAGGGTCCAGGTGGCCCATCAGGTAAGTTTTACCCCCCTCTCAAACCTAAGGGCTAACAGCCATTTGGAGAGCTTTAAAAGGACTAACTCTGTAGGAACATCACTGCCCCATTGCTTGTATTAAAAAGCACATGTAACCTCAAAAAAATTCTCCTTCTAAACACTGATTTCCATAAACAGACCATGGAAATATCCCTTGGAAGTAATAAGCTGTGATCTATGTAGTGGGGAGGAAAGTCCTTCTTTTTTTTAAGGAAAAAAAAATACCCTGTGGCAATATTAACCCAGAATAGCTATTGATCTGCTGTGCTTACCCATACTTTGTATGACAGGCCAGTACATGAGAGGGTGACCAAGGACAGAGAGACTGCAACCTTGCTTTCAGTTCTCTGGGTTGCATGTAGCTACAAAGAGGGCTGGGAAGCTTGTGTTTTTCTTTGTGGAAGTATTTATGTGTTTTATCCTTTCTTGGGCTTTCCTAGAATTTGAACCAACAGCATTTTAGAACCTGAGGCAAGTGCTGAGTTATAATCAAAATTCATTTATAAAGCAAAGAAAATGGTGTATTTACCATGCCTGTATAGGTGACCTTCATTCTCAGTCTTATTATGGTGATTACTCAGTAACCTGGGGATTCCTTCAAGCTAGCTGATGCCTTTCCTTCTAAATGGAAGGCAGAGCCTTCCCCCGGAACAGCAGATCCTCTGGCTAAGGCCATTAGACCCCTGAAGCTCACCCTAATTAAAAGGGACATTTAGAGTAGCCAGCCTTGAGCATAGAGACCTCAGCTTTCAATGAGTGCCAGGCAGTGGAGGGCAAACAAGACTGTTTCCCTCTGTCTCTCTGTCTCTGTTTCTGAGGACTCCTTGCACAGATTAGGGTTCCAAATGGTGCCCCCACTTCTTTCCACCCCATAAAAAGTGACCGTCAAGGAGCCAGCTTTCTTGGCTGCCTGCCCTCTGCTTCCTCATTCACAGAGGTTATTGAAATGTGGTGAGCAGACTTCAGGCTGGCGCTCATGAGGGCGCCTGTTCCTGGTCCTGATTCAGCACTCCTCTCTCCCTCCTGTCCTTTGCTTGTTTCTAAACCAAGGAAGCCTTTCTCTCCTGGCTGCACTCCCACTGGCACTAGTAGCTTCTATAGTGCCCTGCCCTGGGCAGCCCTGCCTTCTTTTGCCCAATCTGCAGAGGCATCCTTTGAGGGGAGGAGTAGTCAGTTCCTGTGCCCAGGTGTTCCAGAGAAGGCTCTGTAGTGCTAGCCAGAGCCCCTCTGGGGTCGGGTCACGAGCACTTCCCAAGCAGGCAGTGGCTAGGCTGAGGCTGGCTGAGTGACTTCCTCTTCTTAACCACAGCTTTTGATGAGCAAGTTTCTGAAAGAATAGCAAAATGCTTTCTGGCAAACTTCCATGAGGCCCTCTCTGATACCTCCACCCTGTGCCTGCACCACCCCAGACAACCCAGTTAACCTCTGCGTGCACACGAAATGGGAGGGGCATACGGGACAATCGTGGCTTTAATTTAAGTGCCTGACAGATACAAAATCTAAAACTGGGGCACTTCAGTACCATTTGTTGATGCATTCATGTGCCTTTCATTCCCAGACCAACCCATGTGGATGAATGTGTACTGAGTGGCAGTGGGGAGGGTGGGAGCTGTAAGGAAGGGGAGGAGGCAGCCGGGACCAGGAAAGGAGAGAGGTGAGATATGTGGCCGCCTTTGCCATTTATGGGGTAATCTTTGGAAACCCCTTGCTGCCCCGGGCTTTGCTAACTCTGTTTCACACAGCACAGCAGGCTGCTGAATGAGAGCTGAAGACCTGAGCATTGTCTTTAAAGATTTAGAGGTGGCCTTTGGAGTGTTCTGCGTGAATACCTACTTTAAAGCAGTTAAAGGCTTCCAGCGAGACTGTTTAATAGCTGGTGTGTAGGTTACTCAGTTCCTCTCCACCCAGCCACCTCTGACGGTTCCATTCCCAGTCCCCGGGTATTTCACTGTCTTCTTTCTCTGTCCAGGCTGTAGCCACTTTGCCAGAGGGGCTGGAGAAAGGGTAAAGAAGGTGACCCCAAGCTGGTGGTGGTCACTGTCTGAGCGTTATTCTAAAGGCTTTGCAGCCTCTTCTGGCCCTTGGGTTTCTGTGAATATTGTATGACACTCCACTCTGTGGGCTCAGAGCAGTCGTGTGGCTTTTCTGGTTAATGGTGATTGCAAATGAGGCTCCTGAGTCACATAACGGGGAGGCCCAGAGCCCCGAGCAGTAATTTGGTTAGCCGTGTGCCAGCGATTGAGTTGCTGGGGAGACTGAAGCTGGTGGCTGCGATGAGGTGAGCCGATTACCTCTGTACTGCATTTATCCAGCAGCCCCGAAGAAAATTTGGTGGAATTCCCTTCACCGTGATCCCCTCAACCTGCAGGGACTGTTTGGGAAAATTAGAAAATAGATACTGAAAGCTTTCTTTGAAATCTGCAGAGAGGTCTGAGTTATTTGGATGGCTTCCCTGGGGTAAGATGGATTATTTTCCTAGCAATTAACAACGAGAAAAAAATTAACTGTCTGTGGAGGTATTTTACCCTTAGCAAAGTCATCTTGACCCAACTAGCTCTATTCCTCCAAAGGGAAATAGTGACCTGGTTAGACATGAAATGTCCTGTGGAAGGGATTAACCCAAATGGAGACCCTAGTGACAGAATTGAGCCTAAAAGTTAGGTCTTCTAGGCCGGGTGCGGTGGCTCAAGCCTGTAATCCCAGCACTTTGGGAGGACGAGGCAGGCAGATCACCTGAGGTCAGGAGTTTGAGACCAGCCTGGCCAACATGGTGAAACCTGGTCTCTACTAAAAATACAAAAATTGGCTGAGTGTGGTGGCAGGACCCCTAGTCCCAGCTACTCGGGAGGCTGAGGCAGGAGAATCACTTGAACCCGGGAGGCAGAGGTTGCAGTGAGCTGAGAGCATGTCATTGCACTCCAGCCTGGTCAACAAAAGTGAAACTCCATCCCCTCAAAAAAGTAGTTAGGTCTTCTAACACCAGATCTATATTCCTACACTGCCCCAGGTTGCCTTCAAATTATGCTAAGCTAGATGCCCCTCGCTCCAGATGTGTGGTGTAGGAGTAAAAACCTGCAAGGTTCCCTTTCCTATACCCTGTCTCCCCTCCGAGGCCAGCAGCATGACACCCTGGGCTGTGCCGCACACGCCGCCATCTGCCCTTTACCAGGGCCTTGTTTTCTTCACAAATTAGAGCTTCTACATCGTCATCCCTCCTTATTCCCTCACCCCCACTATGAGTTTTGGGCCGTAATTTTGAAAGACACAATCCTGAATGTTGAAGTCAGGAAAGATGAAAATCCCAAAAATATATGTATGGAAAAAAAAATTTAAGACCTTTATTTAGATTTTTAAAGCGAATTTATTTGAGAAACATACAAAAACACAACAGAGTATTTTATAGGCCACTTGACACAGTAAAAGAGGCAACAGTAACAGACATATTTCTGCAAGCATAAACACTCAGATATACTAACAACTGTAGCATGGGCATAAGTTACAAGTAGACAAACTATATTCATAAAGAAATAGGTCAAAAGGGGAAATGTATAAACACGTATTACTGTGGTTGATAATCGTGTGCACCAGCTTTATAACCGTGGCCATCTGAAACACTGTGATGGACAACTTAAATTTTTCGACGGATGGCTCAAAAGCCAGTGAGTCACCACTGCACATACAGTCACTCAAACCACCAAGATCTCAAGTAATTGTATGTTTCACGGATGCAGATGTACAGGAAGGACATCTCTTTATTTACTGAGGAGGTTTCAGTGTTTGTACACACACGCACAGTGCCAACACACAAAATCGACCTTGTGATAATGCACTTTCCTGGAGTCAAATTTGCAAAAAAAAAAAACAAAAAAACAAAACATGAAGTAAATGAGAACTTTCTAAAAGTCTTTACACAATGGATATACAATGTACACATCTAGTATAATGTACACATCTAGTACTGGAGATAATCCGAACATGAAATACATAGTGTAGTATATTGGCACTATGTGTGAATACGGCAGGAGCAGCACATGATTAAATAATTTGGCAGCGGAGTTTTTTTGTATCTTTCACCTGCATTTTCACTTCTATGATCTTCGAAATGGTCAATGCACTTGTATTTGGAGAGTGGTTGTGGTCTACACATTTTGGAAGTACACGCTGTCCATTTGAAAGTTTGGTTTATGCCGGGCCGTTGCAATTAAATGATTTTCTGCTATCACAGCACCAATGTAATTAGCTTTTAAACTTTTATCTTTCACCATTAAGTAGCTTCATACACTTAATTTATCACAGCATTTTTGCTAGGGGTCAGTTTCACACATCTCTTCCATTGTGTTGTAAGGTATGCATAAGAATGAATGAATGATATTCGGCTTCCCCAGTACCAAATCTGTATTAGTTAGGGTTCTCCAGAGAGCCAGAACCAAAAAGATATGTATATATATGGATATATGAGAGGGGATTTATTAGGAAAATTGGCTCACACAATTATGACGGCTTAGTAGTCCCACGACATGCCCGTCCGCAGGCTGGAGACCCTAGGATGCTGGTGGCATGGCTCACTCCAAGTCCAAAGGCCTTAGAACCAGGGAAGCCAATGGTTAACTCTCATTTAAATGGGGGTGCTGGTGGAAATCTTGGAGTCCGAAGCCTGGTGAGCTTGAAGTTCTGATGTCCAAGGCAGCAGAAGAAAGTCTGTCCTGGCTCTCTGAGGGACATCAATTTGCCTTCTGTGTTTCTCCCAGCCATCGGTCAGTGGGATGGTGCCCACCGACACTGAGAGCACCTCTTCCCCAGCTAACCCACTCAGAACCACACACTAACCTCCCCTGGAAACACCCTCACAGAAACACCCAACATAATTTACCAGATGTCGTGGAATTTTTTAATTCAGTCAACTTGACATCTAACATTTAGTCCACAAGTCCACACCTTGGTACCCACATGCATCTCTTTAAATCACACTTAATTTCCCAATGAGACCATAACAAGGGAGTAGTTCTGCCTAACCTGATACAGCTAACATGGTGCACTTACCCTGTGCACAACCTAAACGCACTAATCCTTTCTCTAGATTTTGACTTTCAGAATTTTAACATTTGGGATTTTAATCTTTTGGGAATGGGATTTTCCGGATTTCAGACTTCAGGGATTTTGGTCTGCGGGGGATTTCGGCTTTCGGGATTGTGACGTTGGAGACTGCATCTTTTGGGATTATGTTTGGCACCAATTGTGAGGATGGTCATTATGATGAAAGCAGCTACTCAAAGCTGGCTTTGACTCCCCACCTGGCTGTCTTTCTCCACCTTCCCTTCCTCTCTGCAAGCCTCGGTGCTTGCTGTTCTTGGTATTTTGTGAGTTATCTTTGGCCTTGAAGAGAACTGTAAATAGAACAATTTTTTGCCTTGTGTGAAAGTCAGATTTGTCCTTAATGTTTAGCTTCAAAGAAAGCATGGAACCCCATTGGGCTCTGAGCCTGGAAGCCCGATGGGAGACAGGCTGGGTCTCAGGAAGACAAGCATGCCTGCAGTGGGACAGGAGCTGAACGAGCTGGGCCCTGTCATTCACAGAGCCGGGAGCCATGCAGATAAATCCCCTTCTCTGCACATCCTGAAAACTTGCCCCTCATGACTTATGCATGACTTCTCATTAGCAGAGGCTTGAGTAAGCATGAGAGTAGGTGGCTGTGGGAGGGGTACCCAATTCAAAGGGTATATATCTGCAGGCTCAGTGACACCACTCCGAGATATGGAGGCAAAAACTGCATGTCCCTGTGAGGTTGTACATTTTCTCTCTGCCTGCAGTTCATTGCACCTTGAGGACATAGCTTCCCTCTGAGCGGGGGCCTGGATGAGGAGGGGGATGATGCCCAATCTAGGCTGCAGCCCCTGGAATTAAGGAAGGGCAAGACAGAACTCCTAGATCCCACTGTCATCAGAAAATTAAACATGAATGAGCTAAGCCCTAGGCCTGAGGTCCCTGCACTCCAACCCGAGTTTCTACACACACACACGCACACACACACACAGAGAGAGAGACAGAGAGAGAGAGAGAGAGAGAGAGAGAGAGAAATAATGGCAATTCCGAGATGCTCCACTGTGTGGTGTGGGCCCTGAGTGGTCTCTGAATAGCAGTGTAAGATCACAGGATGCAAAGCCCAGTGGGTGAGGAAACCTGGTCCCAGCACAGGGGAAGAAAGAATGGAGATAAACAAGACCCTTGTAACCAACCAGCCTCAGGAAAGAGGTAAGTGGGGAAAGCGGTGTTGGGGGAAGAAGAGAAATGTTTTAGTTGAGGACCTAGAGTATGAGTTTTCGGGTCAGATCTGGGTTTGAATCTAATGTTGCATACCTTGGATAATATCTTTGGCCTCCCAGAGCCTGCATGTCCTCCCCTATAAAGTGGCTGTTGTAAAGATTAAGTAATATGATGTACAGGCCAGGCACACATGGTGGTTCATACCTATAATCCCAGCACTTTGGGAGGCTGAGGTGGAGGATTGTTGAGCCCAGGGGTTCGAGACCAGCCTGGGCAACACAGTGAGACCTCGTCTCTCCAAAAATATAAATATTAGCCAAGCATGGTGGCCCACACCTGTAGTCTCATCTATTCAGGGTGGAGGGGCTGAGGTGGGATGATCGCTTGAGCTCAGGAGGTCAAGGCTATTGTGAGCCATGATTGCACCACTGCCCTCCAGCCTGGGTAGCAGAGCAAGACCCTGTCTCAAAAAGTATGCATAGGATGTACTTAAGTGTCCAGCACAGCACCTGGCATATTATAATTACTCCATCAACAGTAGTTACCATCAGTTACCATCATTACTAGTAGGTTGAGTCCTGCTAGTTGTTACCTGATGCACAGATGTGACCCAAGTTCCTTTGCCTAAGTTTGGGTGACCAAACTTTTACTCCAACTCGATGTTGGAGGGAAGGGGGTAGGTACAGCAGTAAAAGGACATACCCGTTGAGGACCATGATTTTGAAGCGCACAGTGTTCAAGCTGAGAGCCAGAGTGATGTTCTAGTTCAAGGACCCGGTCTGACAAATGTGACTCAAGGGGATGAGGTGACTTGCCTGAGGTTCCCAATGATGAGCCTCCAGCAGGGCTGGGGGTGGCACTTTGGTTAAGGACGCTGCCTCTCTAATATGTCCCCATGGCAGTGCTGGACCTCTTCCCAGAGGGGTCTTGTTCTCAGGACCTTGCCAAGGAATAAACCAGCTGGACCACAGTGGGGCATTAAAAAGACAAATGTTCCTTGTGTCTCTAGTGCTGGCACAAATATATAGCGACGGACAGGGATGGGGCTCCAGATGAAGTCACCAAAGCCTTGCAGCCATCATCCCAGACTTTCAATCAGCAGAGGGGATCCCAAGGCCACATATTCAGCTTCACTATGGCACCATCAGAAAGCAGATCAGAAACAACCCTCATGTTTTTAGCAGAAGAACAGGGTCTTTGTGGGTAATTTAGAACTGTGGTCTAACTGGAAATGTCAGCTTTACTTGCAAGATGCTATAACTTATAATCATTTCTTGGTCCTTTAATGTATTTTTAATCAAGAATCCATGATAAGGAGGGAACTGCTCATGGCAGGGCTGTTTTCAGCTGTGGCACCAGAACTCCAGCAAGGAGAGAGTAGCCTAAGGAAACAGTAGGCCCTGGCTCCCCAGGACAAAAGGACAGGCTCCTCTGTAGAAGAGATGGGTCACTGCAGCCCGTGTTTGGAGAGGGAGGACAAGGTTGGCATTAGGAAGGCCTTATAGAGCTGAAATCAAATGCAGATCAGTTAAACAGATTTCACAAGAGACTGACCAGCAAGCCTAGCGCTTGCCAGCTTCATAACCAGACTTCATGGCCCCTCGGATCTAACTGCTCTGACTCTGCCAAGATGTGCCAGGGAGTCCGGGGCAAGCAGCCACTTGGAACCTTGGGTTCCCATTGTGTACTTTAGGGATGTATGATGACCTATACTAGGCCAAGGCGGCTACACATCCTGAAACTCTGACAGTAGTTTTCTCCAGCATTAGTTACACACACAATAAAAACAATAATGATAGTAACAACCACAGAATACTACATCCAGGAACCATGTTAAATGCTAATGCATTTAATCGTCACTGGGAAATAGTATATTATCATTCTCCATTATACAGAATATCAAAACAGAAAAAGGTTAAAGAGCTGACTCAGTGTCACCTGGCTCTCAGTGGCAGAACCTTTTTTAAAAATTAAAATTCTGTGCTTTAAAGCATGCCTTGATACGTCATCCTTCAGAGTTCACTTTTCATGACAAACAACTGAGCCGACGTGCTTGGCCTTAGGATTCATACTGAGTATATTTCATTTTAAAGTGCTGAGCTGGGACCCTGTCTTATTCATCCTGTGTGTATAAGTGCACACAGAGATGGTCCGGCTCCAAGTGGGCATCCTGGTAGCATCCTGTGTGCTGCTCTGTGCTGCCTGGTGGGATCAAGTCCCTGTGGCCTGCAGCAGTGACCTGTTGCCTTCTTCCTGCCGGAATCACCTCCCAAATTTACTGCTGCATCCAAATCCTTATCTCAGACTCTGTTTTGGGTGAACCCAAATAAGACTATGTGTATGTATGTATTTTTTAACTACTTAGCATTTACTGAGCACTTACTAAGTGCCAAGCACTGTACTAAGTGATTTACCTGAATTGCCTTTTAAAAAATCCTCGGGATAATTCATTAGTCTATTTCCAGTTTACACATGAGGAAGCTGAGGCACAGAGAGATGAAGTAACCTGTTCAGAACCCATTCCATGAGCAGCAGAGTTTAGCTCATGCTTTTTCTCTTCCTTTTTTTTTTTGAGCCAGAGTCTTGCTGTCACCCAGGCTGGAATGCAGTGGTGTGATCTCGGCTCACTGCAACCTCTACCTTCTTTTAGGTTCAAGTGATTCTCATGCCTCAGCCTTCCAAGTAGCTAGGATTGCAGATGCATGCCACCATGCCCAGCTAACTTTTATATTTTTGGCAGACACAGGGTTTCACCATGTTGTCCAGGCTGGTCTTGAACTCCTTACCTCAGGTGATCCACCGGCCTCAGCCTCCCAAACTGCTGGGATTGTAGGCATCAGCCACAATGCCTGGTCTAGCTCATGCTTTTAACCTTGATGCTGAGCTAGCTCTCCCTCCTGATTGTAGAATTGGTTGTCTAGAAGCTTCTACAAAGAGCCAAGCCCTTCAAATTCAAGCTTGGTAAAAATTAGGCTTTGTATCAATATTTCTGGCAAATCTTTGCCACAACTTTACCTAAATGTCCAATTCGAAATTATCCTTTAGGAAGGAAGTTTGTGCTCTATGACCGTGTCTTCTGAGAAATGAGTTACCTGGTTTAACAGGTGGACAAAACATCTGAAACTTGGCCTGATCTCCAAATGTGGGTCCTGTGTGGTCTTGGCTTGTCCAACAGCGGAAGCTAGTTGGCCACCTTGGAAATGCGCATGATCTGTAAGCACCAAGATAGTATAAAACAGGCTGCTTTTCCTCAAAAAAAAAAAACAAGAAAGAAAAAGAAAGAAGTCTTTTTATACAAAGCAAAATGGCCTTTAAGAGAATGTGGCTCTCACCATGTAACACCTGTTCTCTAAGAGATCTACAGGCCTTTGAAACTTCCTTTCTCATTAGCAGCCACACTCTGTAACTAAATTTATTTTTTATTTTTTGTAAAATCAAAGAGGAATGAAATTTTAATGACCATTTTCTACCTCCTTTAACTCAGCTTCTACCCTGGTTTCTGGTAAACCCTTCCCCTTATGCCTGTCAAACATTTTCTTTTTCAAACGCTGCTGTGGGGGAGAACTGAGTGAAGGAGGCGTCAGGGTGAGAGGCGGGGTCTGGAAGGGAAGCGAGATGACGCCTACAAGCTGTGTGTCCAGGTCAAAAGCCAGAGAAAAGAGGGACTGCGTCCCCATTGACCCTAGAAAGCGGGAGGGAAACCCTCAGGCCAGGAGTCAAGGAGGGAACATCACCAAAGGAGGCCCCAGAGCCACCTCATTAAACAGCCCTGACATCTGGGAAAAGTCACCAAGGAGGGCAGAAGGCTCACAGGAGAGCCTGGAGTAGAAGGAATGAAAAGGAAACGTGAGGAAAGGCCTCAGACATTTGTGATGTGCAGTCTCCACCACTCCCTGCCCTCCATGATGTCTGCTTGTCACAGTGCCCCTCAGGGTGGTGGCCTGGGTACCCTGGGGCCGGCGCTGGCACTGCAGGAACCTGACTGTTCTCTGCCACCCCCGTGCCCTGCGTGAGCCTCCCCTGGAAGCAGGAGGGCTGATGAGCACATCAAGAAGCTGCCTCATTGAAGCCAAAGTGCTACATCTGTTTCTGGTAATTAAATAAATGCCAGTTGGACCCTTCTCAGTGTGCTTACTGAGGCAAGTGCCAGAAACGCACCGCTCTCCAAGAATCGGAGAGAAATTAGAAACAGAAAGGCAAGCTCCCAGACACTTACCACCCACTCCTTGAAAATCTTGGCCAAGGAAGTCTACTGAGAATCAAGAGGCTAAGCTCTCATGTGCAGTTCTGGCTTGCTTCCGTGTGGGGTCCCCAGCGGGTCGTTTAAACTTGGCTGGTTCTTCTGTCAGATGAGAAGATGACACTTGCCCTTTACCTCCCCCCCAAGGTGACCTTGATGTGCAGTGATGGGTCTTGACAATTGAACTGATTTACAGGCTGCCTCTTTTCAAAAAAGTTTGAGGCAATTTATACGAAATGGTGGGGTGATGCGGTGAATACAATGGAAATAAAATGGAGAATGCAAACAGGTTAATTTTATGAGCTTAACTCATTTATTGTGGGAGACAGAAATTGAGTAGAAAAGAAAAGTCCACAGATGTATTTTAAACACTCCTCAATGTATTGGAATCATCATGGACTTTGGACTAGGATGTGGCTTTAAATTTAGTTCTAATATTCATATCTGTGAGATCCTTGGCAAGTTACTTAATCACCTTGAGCTTCGTTTACCTTGCCTGTAATCATACATACAATGTGAGGCTAATGAAGAATTAATGTGGTAAATATAAGCAGAAGCACCTAGACCAGAGCCTGGCACACAGTAGTGCTCCCATAAACATGGCTTTCTTTTGGCCTGCATGTATTCCTTCTTTCTTCCCTCCCTCCCCCGCTCCTGTCTTTCCTTCTTGTCTTTCTCTCTCTCTTTCTTCCTTTCTCTATTTCTTTTCCTTCTTTTTCTTTCCCTCTCTTTCTCTCTCCTTCCTTCCTTTTTCTTTTTCATTCTTTTTCAAATTTAAATAAGGAAGTCCCCCAAAGCTCCTCACATTATTTGATAAGTGAGTTAGAGAAGAACCTTTGGGAATGAGAAAGAGTTTGAAATTAGGAATGGAAGTGAGCCTTGACAGGCAGGAAAGGGAGAAATTTTCAAAATGGGTAATGACTCTATGAACGAATCCAAAGCCACCAGATGAGTCTCTTAAAATCTCTGAGTCTTTTTTTGTTACTGGAGTGTAGAATTAATAAGATTAGGTTCCGCCTTTGCCCCCTAGCTAGATCTCCCCAAAAGATTTGGGAGTGGAAAGGGAGAGCTGGAAAGATGTTTTCTCCACGTGAAGCTGAGAAGACCAGGGCCACTATTGTGGTGTCCCAAGGGGACACAAATCCAGACAGACGTGAAGCTGCACTGGGAGACATAGGGCTGGGACTAGGGCAGCAGACGTGTACACATTTACCACCAACCAATTATAAAATAAAGATAGCAAATGCAATTCTCTTTACTCTCTGAGCTCATGGGGGTATGTCCATGCAGGCAGAATGTGGTGTCTGCAAAGCGACCACCGGCAAATATTACAGGCAACTGGGGACATCCAGGAACGTCCAGCAGCAGGAAGCAGGGTCATGGCCATAAGGTTACTGATTGAGGCAGGATTTCTCTTTTTCAACTTTTATTTTAAGTTTAGGGTAGACGTGCAGGATGTGCAGGTTTGTTTCACAGGTAAACGTGTGCCATGCTGGTTTACTGCACAGACCATCCCGTCACCCCAGGTATGAAGCACAGCATCCATTAGCTGTTCTTCCTGATGCTCTCCCTCCCCCGCCCCCTCACAGGTGCCCAGTGTGTGTTTTTCCCCCAGCATGTGTCCATGTGTTCTCATCAATAATCAGCTCCCATTTATAAGTGAAAACACGCTGTATTTGGTTTTCTGTTCCTGTGTTCGTTTGCTGAGGATAATGGCTTCCAACTCCATCTATTTCCATCTATGTCTGTTTCCTTTTTATGGCTGCATAGTATTCCATGGTGTATATGCAGCACATTTTCTATATCCAGTCTGTCATTGATGGGCATTTAGGTTGATTCCATGTCTTTGCTATTGTAAATAGTGCTGTAATGAACATATGCATGCATGTGTCTTGATAATAAAATAATTTGGCAGGACTTTTCAAGATCTAGTCCTTGCCTCCTCCTCTGTGAAGTTTTCCCCTGATAACACCTGACCCCCCTCATCTACCTCACTGGTCCTCACTGATTTTAAGCACAAAGCTCAGACTCTCCACTCTATGTATTCACTTGCATATCCGTGTCCCTATCAACGGTGAGTTCCCCAAGGGCTCTGTATCCCCAGGTCTGGTATAAATTACTGGCTTGTATAGTGGGTACATAGTAGATGTAGGTCTAATTAATAAATCAAAGGCTCGGGACTGCAAGAACAAGGCAAGAAAGTGGGAAAACTAACCGTGTTATCAACACAGAGGCTGAAAAACAGGGAAAGAAAGAGTCAGGTGTCTCCCAAAGCGGGCTGTAATGAATATTATATTCATTATGTAATATGAAACATGATATTCAGAGAGCTGTGATGTACAAGGCCAGAGCCGGAGGAGCAGTGTTAAGAGTGTTGTTTCTGAGCCAGACTGGGTCTGAGCTCACAGATGGGGTCAATGATACTTAAAATTTAGCGTATTGCTAGGTGCTGGTCTCTGGAGTCACGCTACCTGGGTTCAGCTACTTCCTCTACAGATGCCAGCCATGCAACTTTGGACTTGAAGTTTAGCTTTTTGGGGGACCTCAGTTTCCTCATCTGTAAAACGGGGTAATAATAACTGCCTGTCTCCTCTGGTTGTTCTGAGGACTAAATGAGTTAATGTAATAAAGTGCTTGGCACAGAATACATGCTATACAGATGTTAGCTGCTGTTACTGCTATTGTTGTTATTACTATGGTCATTACTAGATGTGAGGAGGGCACCCTTAGTTCATATGTCCTGATGCTGATGCAGAGAAAGGAGAGAGAAGAATCTAGTGTGCCTGGCTTTCATTTACTAGATTAGAGCTGCTCTAACCTTGACTGGTTAGTAGTTGATAATCTGAAGACCGGTTCTCTACATGCTATTGAGAAAAGCTTTAAGTTCCAGTTTTGGAGAGCCTGGGAAACAGTCACTATCACAATGATACCAAAGGTTGGCTTTTTAAAAAAACGGGTTGTAGATTTGTTTGTGGGTATATTCAAATAAATCAGGGAGCTTTGTGGTTTGGGAGGTGGTGGGAGGGAATCAATCTTTCTCTTTTTGCCTTTCTAGTCTATCTTGTTGGCTTTCACACCTGCTCAAGGGAATATAAGAACATTAATCATTAAAGGAAAGTTTCTATTTACTTGTCTTTAAATACACACTTATAAAGCACTTACTCTGTGTTAGGCATACCCTGTTCTAATTACAAACATTAACTTATTTGATCCTCAAATAACCCTGTGAAATAGAGCTATGATTGTACAGATGAGGGATCTGAGGCCCAGAGAGGTTTAGCAGTGAGTCCAAGGCCACACAGCAGCAAGTGGTGGAGTCAGGATTGTGAACTCAGGAGTTCCTCCTGCGTCACCTCCAGAAGGCCTAAGTTTAGATACCTGCACAAGATGGTCAGTGCACCTCTTCTGGCTCAGGGTAGGTCAGCTTGGGTGGCCCAGCTTTGGAAGGGAGTTGTCATAACCCACGGACAATGAGCTGGAAGCCCAATGGGACAGCCTCCAAGAGGACAGGGATGCTGCCCACCAGCCATGGTCCCTGAGCTCCCTGGGAGAACTGCCCTGGAACCCGAGACCTCTCTGCTGCATCTTCCTGTTGGTTTCCTATTCCCCAGTCTCAGAAGGTGCTACCGTCTGAATTTCAGTGAGATTTGAGGCCCGGGGGGATTTTCTCCCCTTTTCCAAGCAAGAAGAAAAAGCCCTAGGGAGCCCATCGATGTCAGTAAACAGGTCTGTGTGATTGCTGGGCCTTCACAATTGGACAGCCTTTTCTTTCCCCAGGTAGAGATAAACGTTGATAACTCAATGATGATAAAAACATTGTGAAGTGTCAAACACAGCATGTTTAGTTACAAAAGCTAGGAATAATTGCTTCAGCTTTGCTGCTAAGAAAACCAGTTGTTGAGTCCGGGATAATTCTAGTAAGAAATTGGCATTCAGGGATTAATTGTTTGGAATGTAATGACTGCTACAGCCCAAACTAATGAGAACAGACGGCAGTTTCCAATTAGAATTCTGGGAATGAAATAGGCTTTGCCAGGCTGAATGGGACAGAATGGAAGGGCTTTTTTCCCCCTTTCTTCCTTTTTTTTTTCTTTTTGACCTCAGTATTGGTTGGGCAAAAAATAAGAAAGCATTTTGCAAGAACAGCTTCTCAGAAGACAAGCCAAAGTCTGTGCAGACACAAGGAAAACTCTTGATTGATTGTGAAAAGCCTGGCTGAGCTCTTCCTGGAGGCCCTGAGCAGGTTGGGGACAAGAAGGCCAGGGTGAGTCATCGCCATGCTAGGGACAGGGAGCCAGCTCTGGGCATGGAATCAGACCTGTCCCTGTCACTTACCAGCTCTGACCTTCAGCAGGTCATGTCCCCTTTCTGAGTCTGTCCCTTGTTGCAAAACCAGAGTGGATAGCAGCACTTACTCTGCCAACCGTAATGGTTTCTCTCGAGGATCAAATGAGAAAATATCTGACAAGGTGCTCTGCAATCTTTAAATCACAGTGTGGGTAGAGAGTATCCTTTGGATGAACCACCCTCTTTCTGGTCCTTTTATTTGTGTGCTTAGCTCTGCCTTGTTCTAAAAAGGACTGCAGTGTGTGTGTGTGTTTCTTGCAAAGCTGTGAGCACCATGTAGAATAACTGTCATAGCAAGCAGTTGGTCAGTACCAAAAAAGACCCAGTGTCGTTGACTAGATCCAGCTACACAGTAACCTGAGGGCTCTGGGAGGGAGTTGATTCACTCTATGGGAGTCTAGGATGTCTGACCTTCAGTGATGCCCTTGTCAGACCTGGAACTTGAATGATGGAGGAGAAAAGAGGAAAAGAAGAGGCAGTAGCTCCTTCCTTCAAGTGTTTATTTATTGAGCACATGCTATGAGCATATATTTATTGACACCTGCTGTGGAGAGTAGTGCTATAATGGAGGGAAGAAAAGAATCTTTGGAAGATGCCCACTATAATGGGTACCTCATGGGAGAGGTCCCAAATTTGTCACCAGTTTCCCAGTTCCTATCCAGTTTCCTCCCACCTCTGTCTCTGCTTTCTGCCTGTGGTTGGCAATAGGGATGCTGAATAGAATTTCCCTGAATTCTTTCAGCTACCCAGAAGGCACATGCATCAAAGTCCCACCACAAAATAAAGCCTCCTCAGATTGCCAACAGGACTTGGATGATCAGAGTACCTTCTGAGAGAGGATTTAGACCTGATGCTCTTAGGATAAATCAAAGTCAACAGAAAGTAGCAAGTGTTGATGAGGATGTAGAGGAAGTGGAACCTTTGTGCATTGCTGGGAAGAATGTAACACAGTGCAGCTGCTATAAAAAAACAGTATGAAGCATCCTCAGAAAAAACGTAACAGAATTACCATATGACCTAGAATTATACTTCGGGGCATATGCCCAAAAGAATTGAAAATAAAAAGTCAAACGGATGTTTATTGCAGCATAATTCACAATAGCCAAGAGGTAGAAACAACCCAGGTGCCCATCAACAGAGGAATCAATAAACAAATGTGGCAGATACATACAATGAGATATTATTCAGCCGCAAAAAGGAATGAAATTCTGACATCCTACATGAGTAAACCTTGAAAACATTATGTCCAGTGAAATAAGCCAGACCCAAAAGGAGAAATATTAGATGATTGCATTTACATGAGATGTCTCAAATACGCAAGTCCATAGAGACAGAAAGTAGATTAGAGGTTACCAGGGATGAGGGACGGGGAAATAAGGAGTTCCTGCTTCGTGGCCACAGCGTCCCTCTGGGGTGAGGAAAGGTTCTGAAAATAGATAGTGGCGATGGTCACACACATTGTAGATGTAATTAATGCCACTGAATTGTACACTTATGCATGGCAAAAATGGAAGATTTTATTTTAGATATGTTTACCACAATAAAAAATATATATACTCTGCTCAAATCAAAGCAAACAATAAAAAGGCCAAGTCCCCAGGCAGAGTTGAGCATGGCAGGGCCCTTGACTGCCTGGGTGGCGGCACCCCGAACCTCTCTTCCCTCCTTTCTAGGCACTTCCAACCGGCTCTCTCTCCCACCCTCCCAAAGTCCGTCTTCTCAGGCCACCCAGCTAAGGTGGGGTTCCTTGGCTGTATGCTCTCCAGGACCTATGCTCTTTCTCCCCAGAATATGCAGCTTAGTGGTAGGATATCTGAATGGTGTCTGACTCCCCCATGAGCCATGAATGCCGTGAAAACAGCGTTTTGGTTTCTTCTCTCCACTATAGAGACACTGCCCATTGTAGGCCCTCAATAAATACATACATGTTGGGTAAAGACACACATGAAGGAATGAGCTGTTCAGTCTTTTTCTCACATCCCGTCTTCCTCTTTACCCCATTATCCATTATCCACAGCACTCACTGCTGTCTGAAACAATGCGATGTCTTTATTGCTTTACGTTTCCATGGTGTCCCTGCCTTCTCATTAGAGTATAAACTCCTTGAAAGGATGGATTATTTCTGCCTTGCCCACCATAGCTTCACCAGTCTAGAACAGTGCCTGGCATATTGGAGGGCCTCATTAAATATTTACTGTGTGAATGCATAGCAGACCTTCATTAACTCCTTCCTGGATTATCTTCTACTTTGTATCAGTGCCAGGGTTGTGTGTCTATAAATGTCAACTTGCACAAGACCCCCTTCTGCTGAAAGCCTCAGTGCCTCCCCCCAATTCCTGGAGGTAATAAAATCTGTGTTCCTTTTGGAGAAAACACTGGTCTCTCCTGGCACCCGCTCATCACTGATCCCACCCTCTCACTGCTGGAAGGCTCTGAGGTCATTACATAGACCATTTTTTTTTTTTTTTTTTTTTTTTGAGACAGAGTCTCGCTCTGTTGCCCAGGCTGGAGTGCAATAGCATGATCTCGGCTCACTGCAACCTCTGCCTCCCGGGTTCAAGCGATTCCCTTGCCTCAGCCTCCCAAGTAGCTTGGGATTACAGGCATGAGCCACCATGCCTGGCTTATTTTTGTATTTTTAGTAGAGACCGGGTTTCACCATGTTGGCCAGGCTGGTCTCGAACTTCTGACCTCAGGTGATCCGCCCACCTTGGCCTCCCAAAGTGCTGGGATTACACGGATGAGCTACCATACCCAGCCAACATAGACCATTCTTAACTCATTCTGCGCTCTCTTCCCAAAATACCCTCCTCTGCCTCTTTGGTTAGTACTTTCTCAGCCTCCAGGACCACTTAGAGGTCCTCTCCTGCTGGAAGCCCTTCCTCAAACCTCCTATGTCTGTCTCTAACATGGCATAACCTGCTACCCAGCTGGGTTCTCCCACTAGCCTTGAGGCCCTGAAGAGCTGGGAGCAAGTTCAGTTCATCTCCCTGGCTTAACGCCTGGCAGATGTCCAGCACCAGTGAAGAGGGCTTTAGCCAACCCCAGCTCTTCAGAGTGAATTTGAGAATGAAGCAAGTTGCCTCTTGATTGAGTTAAATGACATGTGTTATAAAAGCACCCTTAGGCCAGGCAGGTGTGCCTCCTAAGCTCTACAGGACCCACCTGGCCTGCCTCGGACTACCCACCTGGCCTGCCCCTACCCCACACCTTGAGGAATGTGCAGCCCCAGCTGAATCTCCCCACTTGGAGCTCACACTTCCCTTTCTTGTTCTCTCTCTGGGTGCTAGGGGCTTGTCTTCTGCAGGTCTGTCCTCCCAAGAGTGCACAGGGTCACCAGCGGGCATGCCCCTGACAGGTATCCAGGCTCACTTTTTATAGAGACTGTAGACAGAACTTAGAGATACAGGCTGAGGTGGCCACATACATCAGGTGTAGGATGGAGCCAGGGATGGGAAGAAGGGGGGGTCGCTGCCCCTGGAACCACAGCTGACTCTGTCCAAGGGACATATTCCAGAACTCCAAGGAGTCCGAGCCCTGGCTTTCTCATGTGTTATGAAGATGTTCATTTATCAAGAGAGGAAGAAAAATGGAGTTTATTTAACAGCCCATTGGCTCAGTGTGTAACTCTGAAACGTTTACATAAATGGTTCATGCTGTTTTCTGTGACTCTTGCCCGAAAGTCTCGCAAATGTTAGAGGCAGGCCTGAATCGCAGCCAGGCAGGAAAGCCGCACCCTGGGACAGAACGTTCCAGGGGTGTGGTTTATCATGGCCTTGAACCCAAGCGCCTCTAAAAACACAAGGTAATTGCTGCCCTAAATAGGGGGTGAGATTTATTAGAAATCCTGAGAGAGAAGCAATGTGTGGTCTTCTCAGAGGGAAAAAAAAAATACTGAAAGGGAAACAGGCAAGACTGTTTTGCCTCAAACTAATTGATGGTGATAAATGTCAGATGAGGGGTTATCTCTGGAGGTGGGAGCGAGGGTCTGCCTGGGAAGCACCATGGGAAAACATTCTAGGATGTAGCAAATGTTCCATATCCTTTTTTTTTTTTTGAGATAGGGTCTTACTCTGTTGCCCAGGCTGGAGTGCAGTGGCACGATCATGGGTCACTGCAGCCTTGCCTTTTGGGCTCAAGCAATCCTCCAACTTTAGCCTCCCAAGTAGCTGGGACTAAAGGTTGACACCACCATGCCCAGCTAATTTTTTTTTTATTATTATTTTTTCCAGAGACAAGGTCTTGCTATGTTACCCAGGCTGGTCTTGAGCTCCTGGGCTCAAGCAGTCCTCCCACCTCAGCCTCCCAAAGTGCTGGGATTACAGGCATGAGCCACTGCACCAAGCCATGTTTTATATCTTGATCTGGGTGGTAGTTATGGGTCATGCATATGGTAAAATTCACCAAGAGATGAATGCATGTTACACACCAGCAATTTTTGGAGTCAATCAGCTTGCTGACTGTTGCTAGCTCTATGCTCTTGAGCCAAGTAGCCTGATCCTTTGAAACCTCAATTTACTCCACTGCAAAGCGAGTGAAATCAACACATCTACCTCACAGCACTGCGGTGCCGATGAAAGGTCTTGGTGCTCAATCAGAGGTAATTCTAGATTAACTATTATTAAATTAGTTATGTAAGCTATTGCTTATTAAAATGCTTTGAAACTTTGAAAAGGGTGGATTTTTTTAAATGCCGTTTTTCTGCAAAAAAAAAAATAGTGTTAATTCTGTTCAAAACTCTCCTCCCTTCTAACTCTTCTGTCAATACCACTTGTTTTCACTGACTGATTCCTCTTAAACCGCACGTGGGTCTAGATGCTGGCTTTTCTGCATGGTAAGCAGGTTTCTCCTTCACCATCACGCATGACAATGAGACCGGAATTCAATTCTACAGGAAACCAGAGCACACTGTTGAAAATGACTTATTGAAAGAGATCTTTATTGTCGTGGACTTCACCTCGGGCCCCCTGAAAGGGCCTTGGTCCTGGCCGCCTTTGATTTCTTATGGAAATGTCCTGGCTCTAACCTAATTCCGTGCGAAGCTCAGCCTGGATTGGGAGGAAATTTGGACTGTCTTTCATTAGATAAGCTGGGATAGCAGTTTTTGAGTCTCATAAAATAGTGAATATGCCTTCCTTATTACACTGCAGTTACATTTTGCTGTTACCTAAATGCGACTTCAGAAGGAAAAGTGGGCTACAACACAGAATCCTAGCAGCTTCTAGAGCAGCATTTGTTCCTTTGTCAAGCCTTTACTTGGTGCCTGCTAAGGACAAGGAAACGTCCCAGACACCACTGAGGTGAAGATCATCAGAATAAAGATCACCACGACCCTCAAATAGTCTAGCTAGTTCACTTCAGTTTTCTCATCTGCAAAATGAGAATAATAATAACTGCTTTGCTGGGTTGCTGGGAGGACTAAATGAGATATCATAAGCAAAGCATTCCCCCGGGCCTGACCCATGGGAGTGCTCCATCCATCCATCCATCCACCCACTCATCCATCCATCCATCCACCCACCCACTCATCCAACCATCCATCCACCCACCCACTCATCCATCCATCCACCCACCCACTGATCCATCCATCCATCCATCCACCCCACTCATCCATCCATCCACCCACCCACTCATCCATCCATCCATCCATTTATCCATCCATCCATCCACCCACCCACTCATCCATCCATCCATCCATCCACCCCACTCATCCATCCATCCACCCACCCACTCATCCATCCATCCATTTATCCATCCATCCATCCATCCACCCACTCATCCATCCACTCATCCATCCATCCATCCACCCACCCACTCATCCATCTACTCATCCATCCATCCATCCACCCACCCACCCACTCATCCATCCATCCATCCATCCATCCAAATGTTTATTTAGCATCTACTATATGCCAAACACCATCCTAGGCTTTGAAGGTGTGTTAGTGAATGACATAAACAGGTCTGATCTCATGGGGTTTACAGTCCAGTCCAGAGAAGAAGAATATAATAGTGTAAACATATCAGGTAATATAAAATGCTTTGCAGAGAACTAAAGCCTCTATGGACTGACTCATCCAAAGCTTTCTTTAGAAAAGTGTCACATGAGCTCACATCTGAGTGAAAAGAACACGCACGGCACCAGCCATACAAGACTCAAGGGAAAACACTTTCCAGATAAGGGCTAAGGAGAAACCAGGAAGCAAAGACACAGGGCTGGAGCATTGAGAGCCAGGGGGAGGAAGGCAGAGATCTTTGAATGCTGAGAGACTTGGTTTTGGTCTTCATGGTCAGGGGAGGGAGCCTTTGGAGGAAAGCTGTAACTCAGAGAACAGGGCCTAGGAAGCAGGGGAGCTGGGGAAGGGCCATCCTACAAAACAAAGAAACATCCCAGGCGCAGAGGATGTGGCCAGAGCAGGTGTGATGTGAGCACCCAGACACAGGGGGTCTTTGAGAAGGGACCCTGCCCTAGATCCTCAGAAACTCTCTGGCAAGGGAGTGATCAGGAAGGGCATCATCAGGGTGATAGCCTCAAGGACCACCTAGGGAAGGGGTGGCTGGAGACCTGTTAAAGGCCGTGACAAAATGCAGAAAAGAAATAAAGAGGACTCACACCACAGAAAAGGCTAGCAGTTGGGAAACACAGAGCTGATCTGGGAGATATGTAGGAAGTAGAAGTGTCACCGGGCCTTCAGCTGCAGGTACCTTACCTACTGCAGGTGTGCACTGATGCTGTTGAATGAATGAACAGATGAGGATTTCCCCATGGTTACCTTCCGCAGAAAAGTGAGCTGGGCAAAGTGGACCCTCAGGAGGACTACTTCACAAAGGTGTGAAAAGGTCAGTTCAGATGTCACTCCCTCCAAGGCGACACTGAGCACACGTCCCAGGTGAGGTTGGGGGCTGTGCTCCTGGCTTGGGTGAAATCCATTTTCTAGAGAGGAATGTGGTGTGAGGCCTTTTCTCCGTCACCCACATGTCCATCTGTTAACGCAGTGCTCCCAGAGTCGAGATAATGATTTAAAAGCTCTAATTTTGTTACATTCTGAATCCTGTCTGCCATCAAGCCTGATTGTAATGAGATTTGGGCAGGAGATTGGCTCTTAGCTGGGGTCAATTTATCTTTGGGAGAAAGTACTCCCATCAAAACGCCCAGGAATTATTAGCACTTAGAGGAAAGCTGAAGAGACCTATTAATGCAAGATGCCTAGGGAGTCCTGAAGTGTAAGGTGCAATTATATTTCTTATTTATTTCCCCCAGCTTCATGTTTAAGGGTGAACAAAAGATGGGTAAGTAAGATCTTGTGGAAATCAATAAATATTTATTAAGCACCTACGATACTGTCATGCTGCTGTACGTTTGCATACCGCTTTGCACTCACCGCAGTGAACACATCAGCACACACGTCGGTACTCTGTCACTTCTCAGCACAGCCCTGCAGAGTAGAGGATGGCCTCTTTTTTGGTTTTTTTTTTTAATAAATGAAGACTAAGGCTCAGAGCTAAGAAGTCCCCTTCTCTGATAAGTGATAGAGATTTAAACCTGGATTTTCCAGTTCTGGTGCACCGCCTTAACAAATTATACCACAACACATTCTTTATGTGCCAGGCTCTATGTGCCTGGAGGTCCGAAGACATTTAGCCCTGGTCTCTTTTCCAACAGTGGCTTTCAACTCCACCTGCACATTGGAATCATCTAGGGAGCTTTAAACCAAGGTAAAGGGCTGCAACCTGGGTCTCAACCCCGGAGACTCTGCTTTAATTAGATGAGGTCAGGTCCAGAGCCTTCCAGCTTACAAAGAGGGAAGAAAATGGCCCGGGACAGGTGAGGGGTATGGAGGCTACCCCAGACCACGCTGGGTATTCTGTTACTGTTTTCGTTAATGGCAGCAGTCCTTTATTGACAGCAGCAATGGGCAGGTCCTGTGCCTGCCATGGGCCTGACCACATTCAATCTGACTTACAACCTTTTGAGGCAGCTAACAGTACTGACACTCTTAGGGAATTCGATATGGCATTGTGGACAAATAAAGGGTTTGGCACTAAACGGAACTGATTTTAAAACCAAGTTCTGCCACTTTTTACTTGCGTAGTTTTTTTAACTTAAATAGAAGTTCTCTTAAACCTAAGTCAAATTTGTCTGGTATGTAAAATGGTGTGAGATATGACAAGGTTTATCTTCAAACAGCCTGTTTAACCTTTTGTTCTTTCATTCCTAGTACCCCCACCCCCACCCTTCTCTTCTCCTTTCCTTCTTTCTGACTTTACTACATGCCCAGGCATGCCACAGCACCAGTGGCATTATCAGGACCAGCTCACATTCCTTCCCTTATTTGGCAAAAGACTGGCTCTCTAACTTGCCACAGATGACCCCTTCCCCCCTCTCCCTTCTCTCCCTTACATGCCCACCTTGTATAAGATAATTTAAATGCTTAGCCAACCGGGTCTAGTTTAGATTCTGCGGTCCGACTCCAGCCAATGGGGAAAGGACACGGGGGCAGGATTCACGCCAGGAATAAAAACTTCCACTCTCCTTTGTTCTGTGTGTTCTCTCGTGGCAACTAGCCATACAGGGGACACCCTTCTGTACAAAAGTAAATTTGCCTTGCTGAGAAAAGTAAATTTATGTTCTAGTGCTATTTCTTTGCGGCACTGAGGAACAAGCATTTTATTTCTGACAAATGGGATGTAAAAATTGCCTTAATTATAGAGTGGTGAAGATTAAACATATAAGAATGGGTATTTGACCTTTGTAAGGCCAGTGGACTTTGTAAGGTAGACTATTGGTTACTATGTTCACTGGGTGATGGGTTTACTAGAAACCCAGACTCTACCATCACTCAAGATACCCCTTGAATCTAAAATAATATATTTTTAAAATGTGGTCCCAATGTTACTAGAAAGGAGAGAGCTGAGGCTCAGAGCCAGTAATTTGCCTAAGGTCACACCCAGGTCACAGCCCAGGTCTTTGACAGACACTGTCAGTACCACTCCCTATACTGTCAGGCTGATAGGAGCAACCCACAGATTAACACTTGCACAGTGCCTGCTGGCCCTGAAGGCTTTTGCATCTTTTGACCTGTCTTAAAGAGAGGGTAGGGTAGTGCTGGGTGATGCGAAGCGGGACAGGCTTCCTGGTGTCTTTGGATAGTAGTTTTTGAGACCAAAATCTTTTAAGTGCTTGGAGAATCACAGAATAGATGGAGCTCTCTAGGGCTGAGAGTTTACATTCAGACAACTGGAGAGTTTTAAAGCTGAAAGGCATATCGGTGGTAGATTTCACGAAGGGAAAGAAAATTGGAAAAACTCCAGAAGTGGACTGAGATTTAAGGTTTCTAAAGTAATGCTATAAAAAGACCTGCCTGGGAAAATAGGGCAGACTCGAGTTGCCTATAGCGGTTCTGAGGATCAGCTGAAATAGAGCACAAGTGCTTTAAAAACTCGGAAGCAGCAGTTCTCAGCTCTGGCCGCATATTGGAATCACCAGGGGAGCTTTTACAGAACTCCCGCTGTAAGGCCCACCCCAGACCGACAGAGTCAGCACTCTAGGGTGGGGCCAGCAAGCGGTCTTCCATAAATGCTCCCCCAGGCAGTTCGATTGTGCCGGTACAGTTAAGAAACCACCACTGTAAAGCGTCAGGAGAATACGAGTTGTAATTATTTTATTATTCAAGTAGACCCAGGACTATCATGGAATAGGATGCCCACCTTCTACTGAGGTTCAAATACGAGCTAACAGCTTCAATCTGGAGCAGAAGGGACGGGTTGAATCTAAGGAGAAGGTTTCTGTCTGGAGAGGGAAGGATTCAAAGAGCTCCTCAAGTGCTGGCCCCTCTCCAGGGTGACTGGAGGATAGACCTTGGGGCGGCTTCATAGCCTTCGCTCTTCATTTCCTCATTAAGAAAGGAAATCAAAAGAACCTCATGGAGATAAGTTTTGAGGCTGGGGATGGAGGCCATGGGGCAGGCAGTGAAGTGCAAGAACACAGCACTTCAAAACCAGCTCGGTTTCAGGACGATGAGGAGTTTCTGTGTCCCAGGCCTGCGGCACACCCAGCCCCCAGACAGCAGACACTTGTCATCTAGGCTGATGATTCCAACTCCTTTAATAGTAACATTTTTTTCTGATTATATAAAAAAGTGTTCATTTTCAAAATTAGGAAGTCAAAAATATAAGAAAATAAAATCACCCATAATCCTGCTGTCCAGAGGCAATCATTATTAATACAATGTTTTGCCTTTTCCATATATATATTTGATAATGAAAATGTTAGCTCACATTTTCATAGCATTGATCACTCTAGTTAGCGAATTCATAACTGAAGCTTAGATCAGAAAAGACTCAAATTCAAATGTATTTAATTATTTTAAAAGTCCTTTCGGCTCAGTCTGTTTTCAAATGATCCTATATACTGTCTTACTATACTTGGAAAAAATAATGAAGGATTGCTGAGAAGATATGTTCACCTCTAAGAAAGTGATATTGGAGAGAAGAACAAGTTCCCAGCTCACATTCCAGAAAGACAGCAATTTTTCTGCTCTCTGTTCCCGAGTCACGGCAGTGGGACACCATATAGGTCTGCATTGAGACCCCAGTGTCTTCAGAAAAGCTCCCTGTTACACCAGCTAAGGAAGCCTCAGGGATGGTGCTGGTGAGCTTGGACTGGGAGTGCCAAAGAGCGGGATTTCTCCAAGACACCCTAGGTCCACATATCACTTGCAGCAGGGGACACATGCCACGAGAGCAAAGGCGTGTAGACCCGCTGGGGACACACAGGTGTGAAGCATTCCCTGCAATGGCAGCTGATAACCCTCATAAATCACACCTGGCTGGTACTCAGGCCCCTCCCCCTGCCCTGTGGAGGGTCGTGCTGAAAGAGAAGCAGCAGAAATCAATTTGGCAAATGAAAAGAACATCCAGATATGTCACAGTGAACGTTTGTTCTTGTTCTCTCTTCCTACCCAACTTGCTGAGCAACAAACTGTCTCTTGACTGCCTTTTGGCCCCACTCTCATTGATTTTCAACCCAAGAATTGAGCACAGTTATTTCCTGGGGGCCATATCTAGGTAATGATATAATTAAGAGGGCCACAGAGTCATTTGCATAACACTTGCTCATAATTAGCATCTTTGTTATAGTTAATTAGGACAATGGTTAAAATTCTCTGCGGTGATTTTCCACCTTGAAGTCTAACTAGTCTTATGACACCAAATTTTTCTGATGGCCTACGATGTGTCAGGCACTCTACTGGGCGGTGGGGCAATAGGTTCAGGCCCTTAAGAACCGATGGCTTTGTTTCATTGAGTTGATCTTCGACCTCTGATATCCTTTCTTCTGCTTGGTCAATTCAGCTATTGAAACTTCTGTATGCTTCACCAAGTTCTCGTGTTGTGTTTTCCAGCTCCATCAATTCATTTATATTCCTCTCTAAGCTGTTTGTTCTCGTTAGCATTTCGTCAAACCTTTTTTCAAGGCTTTTAGTTTCTTTGCATTGGGTTAGAACACGTTCTTTTAGCTCAGAGACGTTTCTTATTACCCACCTTCTGAAGCCTATTTGTCAGTTCATTAGACTCATTCTCCATCCAGCATTGTTCCCTTGCTGGTGAGGAGTTGTGATCCCTTGGAGGAGGAGAGGCATTCTGCTTTTGGGTGCTTTCATCCTTTTTTTGCGGCTTTGCTGGGGGAGGCAAGAACTCAAATACATGTGACACTGTGATTGGGCTACTAGCACCTGTATTAGAGTTCTACAGCTGCCACAACATAGTACCATGAATTAGATGGCTTGAAATAACAGGAATTGTTTCACAGTCCAGGTGTTGGCACAGCTGTTTCCTTCTAGGCCACGAGGGAGAATCTGTCCCAGGCCTTTCTCCTGCCTCCTGACAGCCTCGGGCATCCCAGGGCGTGTTCTCCCTGTCTCCTCACATCATCTTTCCCAAGTGTCTACGTCTGTCTCTGCCTCCAAATTCCCCTTTTTACGGAAAGACACCAGCCGTATTAGATTAGGGCCCACCCTAATGACCTCATCTGAATCTGATCATCTGTAAAGACCCTACCTTCAAATAAGATCACCTTTGCAGGTTCACAGGTACTGGGGTTTAGGGATTGAACATCTTTTGGGAGACAATTCAACCCATAATGATATGCATTTGTGCAGAAAGAACAGCGGGGAACACAGAGAAGGAAACAACAGACCTTGGTGGGAGAGGCTGGCGGGGAGGGAGGAGGAGACATTCTTGGAAGAGAGAATATTACGTACAGAGAACCAAAGGGTAGACATCAGCCTCCTAGGAACTGGAAAGGCAGTAACACAGCAGGAAGCATGCCCCAGGAGCTGCCTGGTTCCCTTAGTTCTGAGGGCCTGAGAATCTGGGGGAGGAGGGGGAAGAGAAGCCCCAAGTAATCCAGAGACTTACAGAAGCAGCCAAGCAGAGTCTGCTCTGGGAGGGGGATTTTGGAGGCTGGTGGAAGAGGAGGCCGGGGTGGCGGGAGGAGGTGGAGGGAATGCTGCTGCTCAGTAGTCCTCCGAAACTGCCTGGCTCTACCACCCACACCATACCATATGTCTATGCACTTCAGAGTTAGCAATCAAGTGAACAAAATCTTAAACAAAATATGTTCTCTCCTCTACCTTTACAAACATAGGCCTTAAACAATTAAGACCAGGTTCCAGTCATCTAAGACTAGATTCCAAGGAGCTCCTCACCAGAATGTAGTGGTGTGAGGAGACGCAGCCCCTGGCCTGCAGCCCCGTCTCTTCTCATCCCATCTCTGGCTCCATCCCCCACCACAGGGGATTCACCTGCATGGCACCCTGGCCCACTCATCAAAGCTTCATTTATCTCCCAGCCAACAGAGCTTCTTGGCCACCTCTTGGCTTAGGGGTTCGCTTGTGGCATTGTGAGCCATCTAGGGAGGTGCTGTGGTTTGAATGTGCCCCTCTTAAATTCAGGGGTTGAAACTTAGTGGCCAATGTGATGGTATTAAGAGGTGGGGCCTTTAAGAGGCACATAGGCCCTGCAGACTCCTCCCCCACCTGAATGGGATTTAGGCCCTTATAAAAGAGGCTTGGTACAGTGTCAGGCCCTCTTGCCTTCTTCCTCCTGCTATGAGAAGACGCAGCGTTCGTTTCCTGCTGGGATGACACAGCGAGGCACCATCTCAGAAGCAGACCGCAGCCCTCACCACACGACTGAACCTGCTGGTGTTTTGATCTCGGCCTTCCCAGCCTCCAGAACTGTGAGAAAACACATTTCTGTTCTTTGTAAATTACCCAGCCTCTGGCATTCTGTTATAGAAGCACAAATAGACCGAGACAGGAGGGCCGAAGCTCTGCAGGTCCTGGAAGTGGGTTTGGGGCTTTGAGGGGAAGAGACCAGATCCCCGGAGTGAGGTCTGTGTAGGTCACAGCCCTGGAGACCCTGCCTCCAAGGTGGGCACTGCCAGGGCAGCCAGAGCCAGCCCTCCGACATGCAGGGCCCATTTTCCCTGTGAGCACAGAGCAACCAGAAAGCTATTTCTAAAGCCACATTTCGTGGCCACCCAATAATTATGTTCCTCCTGAATGCCAGCTTCCACCACAACCTCCTTTTTCTAATTTTCCAAAGTCTGGTTTCCTCCTTGCTATTTTTTTCTTACTTTGCAGTTACTGGTTTCTTGTAGAGGCCATAATGATCTGACTCTTCCTCAATGACCCCCACTCCTTCACGTGCCGTCTGTCTGGCCGTGTCCCCGCACTGTGCACCCTGAGGCCATGGCTGCCTCCTGGCTCTGTGGATGGGCGCACACTCTTCTCTCTTTCTTTCTTAAATGCTCTTCCCATCCTGTATCTGTTAGAAGGAAAGTCCAGCAGCAAAAAAACAACCCAACAAAACAGTCGAAGACAATGGCTCATGTAAGATTTATTGTGTTGCTGTATTAAAGCAATCTGGAGGCAACCAGTCCCTGATGGTTTGGTGACAGCACAGGGCTGTCTGGGACCAGGCTCTTTTGACTTTCTGCACTGGCCTCTCTTCCCTTCTCAGCGTCATGCGTGGTCAGAAGCTGGTCCTGGTGCTCTGAGCCATCACATGCCCACTGCAGCGGGAGCCCTCTTCATGGCTCTGAGTCAGCATTTAGCCAGCCCCCTGTAAAGGTGGGTTTCCTTGTCCACCTCTCCATTAGAATATGAGCACCTAAGGGACAAAGACTGCCTTTTATTCATCTCCATATCCCTAACACCCTAGCACATGAAAAGGATTAAGAGTAAAATGTTTTTTGCATGAATTGCTGTCTTACGGTAAACTGATGATGATCCCCACCCCTGTCCACCTCCTAATCCCAGGAACTTGTGAATGTGACCTTACGTGGCAAAGTGTTTGTAGCTATGACTAAGTTAACCATCTAGATATGGTGAGAATATCTTGGAGTATCTGGGTGGGCCCTAAATGCCATCACAACTGCTCTTATAAGAGGGAGATTTGACACAGGCACACAGAAGAGAAGACAGAAAACAGAAAGGTTTGAAGATTCTGGCCTTGAAATTGCAAGGACGCAGCCACAAGCTGAGGAATGCCAGCCGCCACCAGAAGCTGGAAGAGGAACAGATTCTCCCCTAGAACCTCCGGAGGTAGAACGGTTCTGCTGATGCCTTGATTTTGGCCCAGTGATAAGGATTTCAGACTTCTGGCCTTCCAAACTCTGAAAGCATAAATTTCTGTTGTTTTAAGTCACCAAGTTTGTGGTAATTTACTATAGCAGCCACAGGGAAAAAACAATTATCTCTTTAGAAGTCATTATTTAACCTAACTACATGCATGAAAATAGCAAATATACATATGTATATAGTACAAATTTCTAATCATTATGTAGTACAGCCTTTTGTCAATGAATATGTATATGTCTTGGCTTGAGTTCTTCCAGGAGCAGACCCTGAAACGAGGACATGAACACAAGTAGTTTATTTAGAAGGTGACCTGAGGAAACACCAGTAGGGGAATGAGAACATGAGACACAGATAGAGAGGAAGCCGTGCAAGGTGCATGCACAAGAAAGTTACCACTGTGGGCAGCTGGGGCACAGTCTCCCTGGGGACTCAGAGTCACTCCGCTCAAGAGGAGGCATCTGGGTATTTTCCTCCAATTTCTGCTCATCATTTGTCAGTAGCTGCCCCTAGGGCACAGATTTGCAGGAACTGGCAGTAGGAAGGCATCACATGTTGAGCATCAGTGAATACAAAAGGGATGCAGGCTGGGCCCCTACCGCACCTTCTGCAATGTGGATAACAAGCTGGTGGTCTCTCCCCACGCATACAATAGACAGCAAAAGGGGCACAGTGGGTAAGAGCATAGGTACAGGGCGCCAACAGACCTCAGATCAGATTTTCATCTCTAAAATGGGAATAGCAATGTTGCCTGCCCATGGGATTGTTGGGAAGAGTAAAATACATGTATATATATTCTCTCTACCTATAAGCTCTAAGAGAGATTCATCCTTTGCCTCTTCCAGCTTTGGGTGGCTGCTGGCATTCCTTGGCTTGTGGTTGCATCACTCCAGTTTTCAAGGCCAGAATCCTCACATCTGTCTTCACATTGCTTTCTCTTCTGTAGGTCTGTGTCAAAGGTCCTTCTGCCTCCCTCATATAAGGACACTTACATGATGGCATGTAGGGCCCACACGGATAGAATCCAGCCTATCTCCACATCTCAAAATGCTTAACTTAATCACAGCTGCAAAGACTTGGCCCGTCTAAAATTGTGTGTTGTTTAACTACAGGAATACGTTCTGAGGAATGCATCAGTAGGCCATTTGTCATTGTGTGAACATCACAGAATGCACTCACACAGACCTAGATGGTCTAGCTTACTCCACACTTAGGCCATATGGCATAGCTGGTTGCTCCTGGGTTACAAACCTGCACAGCGTGTGACTATAGTGAATACTGTAGGCAGTTGTAACAATGGTATTTGTGTACCTAAAAATATCTAAACATAGAAAAGGTACAGTAAAAATGCAGTATTATAATCTGTGGGACCACCATTGTATATGACCTAAACATTGTTGCGCAGTGCGTGACTGTGTGTGTGTATGTTTACAATTATCTAGACACTATTTTAAGCGCTTTTAACAAATTAACTCATTTAATCCTCAGAGTAATACTAAAAGGCCGGTGATACTATTATTCCTATTTTACCCATGAGGAAATCAAGGCATTAGCTAGTAAGGAGAGGAAACGGGGTGCGGGATGCGTCTCATTGCCTAGTGCAAATTTCTAGTCATTATGTAGTACAGCCTTTTGTCAATGAAATGATAGTACCTGGTTCAGTGAAATAATAGCCTGGTTGGCAATAATCACTCCATATGTTATTGTTATTATTACTGTTCATTGCTACTACCTGTAGGCATGTGTAGTTACCGTGGGCCCTCTCTCCCATGGCTGTCATACTCTCAGCCGTCAAACTGGATTGGCTGTCCTGGAGCAGGTGAGGGGCAGTTAAATGCCCCCTAGAGTGAAGAAAGGCCTTGCTGAATGTTGATGATGTCAGAGGGCAGCCCGAGGGCAGCCGCAAGGCAGCCAAGGTGCGCAGTGCAGTGCAGTGAGCCTCTGTCTGGGGGAAGTGTGATTACGGGGCGCGCCCGGCGGGGGGGAACTGAAGTTGTGAGTGCTACATTGACATTTACATTTGAATGAATGCCATTCCTCAGGGTTCATAACTCAGCTGTTGTAATTTATAACAAGGCTTTTAAAAATAGATGCACATTATTTTCCAGTCCATATGTTAGTGGAAATAAGTGGCTATAAACACCCTGTCTTCTCTGGCTGGGATATTGCTGTGTTTTTCTGGATTAACCTCACTTCGTGTGTTTATTCCAGTTCAGTCAGCAGAATCCTAAGATGAAAAGGCCAGCAGAAACAGGGTCTCTAGGGTACCACTGTCTGCAGGGCACTGTTCTCTGCAGTCCTTGTGAATAGAGGCAAGGGCTCCTAGAGTTTCACAATGCAGTGACGCAAACAGACGATCAGCAAGGATGGCTTTGACGTCACCTCCTTCAGGTCCCACTCAGGCCTCACAAAGCAGTGAGGCAGAGGGGCTCAGGCCAGCTACCTAGGCTGCAATCCTGCCTTCATCTGCCCGTGTGTGTCTGAGCATGGCAGCTACATTTCTCTGTGCCTCGGTTTCCCCACCTCTAGAATGGGGTGATGATGGTCCCTAACTCGTGGCTTAGCTGTGAGCATGAAATGAGATGGCATGGCATGCACTTTATGTGGGCCTTGGCTCCTGAAATACAGTACACAAATACAATTTGCTATGATTTTTGTTGTGGGGATGTCCCATACTGCCTTGTCACCTTACCAGCCTCTGTCGGCTGTGTGGCAGATAAAGAAACCAAATTCTAGGAAGTTAATTGACTTATCTGGACTTGAGGCTCATTTCACGCTGGGGCAGGAATGAAATTTGTTTTGTTTGGGTTTTTCCTCCCCAGCCCTTTCACATCATGGAGTGAATAACTAATCATCAGGAAAACCCAGGAAGCATGGTCTTTCCTAGTAGAGAAGATATGATGCTTTCAAATGAGTCCAGCAACCTAAAGAGACCTGGGTTTATGCAGTGTATTTGTCATGGTTCTCCAGAGACCAGAATGAATTGGATGTCTATATATACACATACATACATACGCACACACACACATTTATATATATAAAGAGAGATTTATTTGAAGACATTGGCTCATGTGAGGCTGGCAAGTTCAAAGTCCCCAGGACAGGCAGGCAGGCAGCCTGGAGACCCAGGGAAGAGCTGATGCTACAGCTCAAGCCTGAAGACAGTCTGTAGCAGAATTCCTCCTTTCTTGGGAGACCTCAGTCTGTTTTCTCTTAAGGCCTTCAACTGCTTGGGTGAGGCCCACCCACATTATGGAGGGCCACCTGCCTCACTCAAAGTCTACTGACTTAAATGTTCACCTCATCTAAAAAAACACCTTCACAGCAACATTTAGCCTAGCATTTGACCAAATATCTGGGTACCATGGCCTAGCCAAGGTGACACATAAAATTAACCTTCACTTCCAGAAGGAGAAAATGCCTCTCTAGCAAAAGCTGGAATTGTTTGAAATGGTTGATTTAAAAAAAAAAAAAGAAGAAGAAGGTCTATTAGGTTGGTGCAAAAGTAATTGCAGTTTCTGTCATTTAAAAGTAATGGCAGGCTGGGCGAGGTGGCTCACGCCTATAATCCCAGCAGTTTGGGAGGTCAAGGCAGGCAGATCACTTGAGGCCAGGAATTCAAGAGCAGCCTGGCCAACATGGTGAAATCCTGTCTCTACTACAAATACAAAAATTAGGTGGGCATGGTGGCACACACCTATAATCCCAGCTACTCAGGAGGCTGAGGCTGGAGAATCGCTTGAATCCAGAAGGCAGAGGTTGCAGTGAGCCAAGATCTCACCATTGCACTCCAGCCTGGGCGACAGAGGGAGACTGTCTCAGAAAAAAAAGTAATGGCAAAACCTGTAATTACTTTTGCACCAACCTAATACTAGAACTTTGGGAACAAATAAACTCATGACTTCCCCAGCAGCACAGAAAGATCTGAGCAGTGTGGGGCCGTGGGGGAGGGGCTGCGAACCTAGGCTGGTGAGAGAATGAAGGTAGCAGCACCTCACATGTGCTGTCTCTTTGGCTGCAGGCCTGCTCCCCCTGTTCATCTTCGCCTGCCCAGCTCTTGCTCATCCTCCCACAGGTCACTTCTGAGAAGCCTTCCATGATTCCCCGACATGGCACTGGTTTTCCTGCTAAATATCTCCTGACACCCAGCGCCTACCCCACGCTGTGGCACTTTTCCTGAGTAATGTAATTGCCAACTTGCTTGTCAGTTTCTCCCATTGAACTGTCGGCTCCTTGGGAACTATACTCCAAAAACACTTCTTGAATAGATGCATGAGTGCTATGGACTGTATTTTTGTATCACCCAAAATTCATATGTTGAAATCCTAACGCCCAGTGGAATGTTTTTAAGAGGCAGGGCTTTGGAAGGTGGTTGGGTTTAGATAAGGTCATGAAGGTAGGGCCCTTATGATGATATTAGTGTCCTTATAAGAAGAGAAAGAACCTAGATCTTTCTCTTCCTCTGTTTCTCTGCCATTTGAGGATACAACAAAAAGGCAGCTGTCTGCAAACTAGGAAGCAGGCCCTCACCTGACGCCAGATCTCCCAGTGCCTTGATGCTGGACTTCCTACCCTCCGGAACTGCGAAATATTAGGTTGGTGCAAAAGTAAGGGAGTATTTTAAC
This sequence comes from Ateles fusciceps, assembly GCA_036589455.1. NCBI lineage: Eukaryota > Metazoa > Chordata > Mammalia > Primates > Atelidae > Ateles > Ateles fusciceps. The sequence goes on along the minus strand of JAZHEH010000304.1, from coordinate 434,036 downwards.
ATTACTTTTAAATGGCCGAAACTGCATGCAGTTACTTTTGCAACAACCTAATAAATGTCTGTTGTTTAAGCCCTTGAATCTATATTGTGTTATAGCAGCCCAAACTGACTAAGAAGGATGATGAATGAAAGAAAGAATGACTTTGTAATGCTGGGAAAAAGGGCTTGTGGTCACCAAACTGGCCAAGGGTGCAGAGCCCCAGGAACACCATTCTCCAGGCTCCCTGGCACCAGCTCTTATCTTGGGCTTTTCTTTTTGTGATGTTTGCTCTGGGGGAAGCCAAACAGCTCTTTTCCATCATCACCCTCTCCTTATTTCAGCTGCATGACAGCATCACAAACTGAAAGGGCTAAGTGCAGCCTGGTGCCAGGACTCAGTACTGATGTGGGCTCGCCATGTTCCCTCTGGGTCCAGGACTCAGTACTGACATGGGGCTCGCCGTGTTCCCACTGGGTCCAGGACTCAGTACTGACGTGGGCTCGCGGTGTTCCCACTGGGTCCAGGACTCAGTACTACGTGGGCTCGCCCGTGTTCCCACTGGGTCCCAGGACTCAGTACTGACGTGGGCTCACGGTGTTCCCACTGGGTCCAGGACTCAGTACTGACATGGGCTCGATGTTTTCCCACTGGGTCTGGGCAATCGCCTTCTGAGTGAGAACAGTGCAGACAGCCAGGGCAGGACACCTACACTTCCCTACCATCCAGATGGGAGCCCAGAAGGCATGAATGGGCTTCAATACACTGGCTTCCTTCTCCTGGGAAGACAGGGCCTCACATTTCCAGCCCAGGAGACTAGCATCTTTATTTGCTGCCTGCATTTGAGCATGTGAAGATATGCAAAACTTTCTCCAATTGTCTTAACTTCCCTTGTGTGTTTTATCTCCAAAACCTTTTATGCCACCTGTGCAACAGAAAATCCTAGGAAATTCCTGTTTAGTCATGCTGGGATCTCAGGCCTCATTCTCAACACTTAAGGAAAGCTTTCTTACCTAGTTGCTATTTGGAGTGCGAGTGTGAGAGTGTGTGTGTGTGTGTGTGTGTGTGTGTGTGTGTGTGTACATTATATGTTTATGCACCCATATGCATCACAGGAAAGCCTGGCATTAAGGAAGCTGTACCCCAGGATTCTAGTAATTCTATGTCATGATAACGATCATTATAGTCGTTATAATCTTAGCCACCTGCTGCTCCAGAATGAATGTGAGGATTAATGGGAGGCTATTAATAATGTGCCTTGAGTCCTTAGGGAAAGCTCTTTAGCAGGCACTATTTTTTAACCTCTTTCAAGTGAAAAGAAAAAAAGGATGAACTGGCAATTAGACCGCATCTTGGCCTCTGCTGGCTGTGTCCTAGCCTGGGACCTTGGGCTAGTCATGTAACCCTTCTGATTCTGTTTCCTTGTTTATAAAATGGGCTCGCAGGGCTTGTCTGTCCCTCTCCTGGGGGTTTGGGTGAGGATGAAACTAGATAGTATCAGTGCATGCCCTTAAAAACTGGAAAGCATGGGACATAGGACCACACTCGGACCTACATCATCAGCCCTCAGGCCGTGTCTGCACCAGGCAGCACGGGCATCCCCTGGAAGTTCTTCTACAGAATTCCCCGGGTCTGCTCCAAACATGACTCACTTGTTTCTGCTCCATCTCCACCAGTGCTGGGCAGCATCCTTTTGGTGACTGGCATTGGACTAACAGATGTGCATTGGGGAGAGTGTGGCTGTAGTCTCTGAAAGTCCAGCTTTCCCATGGGATTCCAGTGCAGGGCGTGCTTGGGTCAGAACCCTTCTCATAGCTGAACCAGGCTGAAAGTTGTCTGGTTCTTCAGAGAGTTTCTTTCCCTTTGGAAGACTCTTTCTCTAAAATGACCTCCAGTCCCTAGGTCAGTAGAGGTGAATGCACCTAGGAGGCAAAAATGAAGAAGGCTGCTGGGGCATACTTGGAAAGATAAAGTGAGTGACAATGAAGGTGGCTATCTCCTGCCCTGTACTCTGACTTCAGAGCACTAGGATCCTGAAGTGGCTTCCTGAGATGCAAAGAAAATATCACCCATGAGTTTCATGAGAAGTGCTTTTACAAATACAAAAATAAGCTGAGTGTGGTAGCATGCCCCCTGTAGCCCCAGCTACTTGGGAGGCTGAGGATGGAGGATTGCTTGAGCCCAGGAGGTAAGGATGCAGTGAGCCTTGATTGTACCACTGCACTCCAGCCTGGGCAACAGAGCAAGACCTGTCTCAAAAAAAAGTGCCCTTTAAAATGTTCTATTACATATCAACGAAGCTTAATCAACAGAGTTTTCAAAATGTAGTTGGCCCAAAAACGTTCATTTCTGTTAGGAAATGTTCATTGCCTTCACCATGACCAGAGTACCAATATCACCACCTCTCACCCACTCCAACCAGTCCTGCCTCACTAAGCTCAAAGGAGAAGACTCGTCACCATCGTTACCATCACCACCACCAACACCAGTTACCAACTATGTCCCAGGCAATGTGCCAAAGTTTTAACTAAAATTATTTTTCATTCTTTTGTTGTTATTGTTGCTTTTTTTTTAATTTTCTAGATTTTAATTTGTATATAAGCCTTCAAAATTAAAACAAAATCAGAATTTTTTTTCCCCTTTTTTTTTTGAGACGGAGTCTCACTCCGTCGCCCAGGCTGGAGGGCAATGGCACAATCTCAGCCCACTCAAGCGATTCTCATCTCAGCCTCCCGAGTAGCTGGGATTACAGGCATGTACCACCATGCCTGGCTAATTTTTGTATTTTTAGTAGAGACAAGGTTTTACAATGTTGGCCAGGCTGGTCTCAAACTCCTTACCTCAGGTGATCCACCCGCCTTGGCCTCCCAAAGCGCTGGGATTACAGGCGTGAGCCACCACGCTCGACCTTGAAATTCTTTTTAATTCTTGAAATCACCCTATAATTGTTTTGATTTTACAAATGACACTCTGAGAGGTTAAGTAACTTTGCCCAGGTTGCACAGCAAATGAGCAGCTGAGCCAGGACTCAACCTTAGGGTTCCAAAGCTCATTCTCTTAATCTCTCCCCTATTTTGCCTCTCTCAGTTATACCAGAACAATCCTTCAGCCATATGTCCATGGACGCCAACCAACAGATACTGGTATACGAGCAGTACATTCTCTTTCCTTCTCACTCTGTTCCTGCTTTCTGCAAAGTCCATCCCAGGCATTTCCAGGCCCTGTGCATACAGACCCTCCTTCTCACTAAAAGGTCTGTGGAGACAATGAGCCAGAGAGTCAGGAGATATTTGCCTCTTCCCGTCTCTAGAGCCATCCATGACTGACCAGCAGTGACAATGCAGAGCCAAATTTTAGCAGTAGAATTTGTTCAAATTAATCATTCTTGGAGAGTATCAATTCTAGACTCGCGTCAGTCACACTCATACTCCAGCACATCGTTTCTCAAAGGCTTTGCCTCTGACTCTAAGCCCAGGAGAGGAGAAACCAGCCAGCCCCAGGCAAATGCACTGGGCCCCAATTCCAGTCTGCATGGGTCCCTGTCACATTTTTCTGTTTCCAGAGGGTGATTTGCTCCAGTTCCAGAACACATCAATACCCCCATATATAAGAACCAAACACCAGCTGCTGGTAGCAGAGCTTGAAAAATACCTCCTGGATTTTAAGTATCCAGAGTGGTTTGCAGCAGCACTATAGCAGCCCGACAGCCACACACGCCACAGTCAAGATACGTGTGAGCTTCTGATGCAGACTATTCCTCACCCAGGCGCTGGTGCTGAATGGGACTTCATCTATCCCTTCAGCTGACTAGCCATGATGGAGCACCCCAGTGCATGACGGATAGGACTGGGCTACTCGTCTGTGACCTCCTTTGGGTAGTCAAGGTGGGACTGAGCATTCTGAGGAGGCTGGTGTCTCCTGTGGGAGGATGGAGCATTCAGGGCCCAGAACGTTGGCTGTGGGCCCTGTTTCTAAGCAACCTTTGTTGGACTGTGCCTTCAGGTCACTGTCCCAGGACTCTGGGCTGCTTTAGGAACTTTGGGGGCTGTGACTCAGAACTAGCTCGACCAGGGAGCCCATGACAACAGGACAATCCTCTGCCTGGGTTGCGGAAACACTGAACAGAAGCAGATTTTTTGGTCTGGTTTTGCTTTTGCTTTGTCCGTTTTGTTTTATGTCTCCCCCTCTGACAACATTATTCTTTTTTTTTTTTTTTTTTTTTTTTTTTTTTTGAGACGGAGTTTTGCTCTTGTCGCCCAGGCCTGAGTGCAAGGGTGTGATCTCTGCTCACTGCAACCTCTGCCTCCTCAGTTCAAGCGATTCTCCTGCCTCGGGTTCCCGAGTAGGTGGGATTACAGGCACCCACCACCATGCCCGGCTAATTTTTGTATTTTCACTGGAGACAGGGTTTCACCATGTTGGCCAGGCTGCTCTCAAACTCCTGACCTCAGATGGTCCACGTGCTTCAGCCTCCCAAAGTGCTGGGATTACAGGCGTGATCCACTGTGCCCCGACAACTACATTACTCTTAAAATAAGATTTGTTTTTTAAATTATAAAAAGTAGTATTTCTTCTGTACAGACATTTGTAAAATATGGAAAACCACTAAGAAAAAACTGCCTGTAATTGCACCCAAAGATAACTACCATTATCTGGCACTTTTGCTTTCAGTAATTTTTTAAATATAATAGGTTTGATTATATTTTTATAAGAGCATTAAATCATATTATGCATACATGGTTTTCCCTTGCTTTTGTAAAAAGCCATATATTGTAAACATTTTATAGTGTCTGAATGAAGATAGGGGCTTCTTGGGTAAGCAGTTTGGGGACTTTCTAGCCCAGTAATTTCTGATTTCAGTCTTGGCCAGGCTAAAGAAAGAGGGCCTAAATATTGATATTCTCGACTGAAACTTTCCTGATGGTAGCAAAGCAGACAATTCTGCCCTGGCAATTTCTCCATGAGGCACAGCCTCTCCATCTCTGCTGGGCATGTGCGATTTATCTGGGGCATCTGTTACAATGTCCAGAGATCTGGATTCTGCAGATTTGTGGACACAAAAAACATGTCTAGCGTTTGTAATGATTTTCAGACCACAGTCTATAAATCTCTGGTGTAGCCTTAAGGGTGGAACAAAAATTATGGAGTCCATTTAAAGGTCTCAGTTCTGCGGAGCCCCCCAACACACGCATTCTTCCCACCTTAAGTCCTAGAGGCTCAGCCAAAAGGTCAGAGGTTGTGCAGGGCAGCCTCAGGATTTATGTCCACTTCGGGAGTCATTGACCCACATCAACTTCTTTTATGAGTCAGGACCAGGCAGGGATCATCAATATTGTTACAATAGGGTTGGAAGCCCATGCATTCTCCGTGTGGGACACACTGCTGGAGGCGAAAACGGAGGCCTCAGGGCCTCCTTGTTCAGCTTTTAGGTTTACTTTTAGGTTTACTTTGCCTTATCAGATGTGAAATGGGTACAGATCTTAATCATCTTCATAATTTGAGATGTGCAATCAATGTAACATTCTTTTCTCTGTAACTGAATTTAATATATAGTCTGAGTTCCCATTCCATCAAGAATGGAAACTTAATCTTCACCAGGATGGAGATTCCCACTCTGCCTAGAGCTGAGTCCAAGTTCTGAGGGGCCTATGAAGTAATGTTCTGGTAGATAAGAAAAGTGTGCATGTACATATGGACATAAGTTTATTATAAATTTTGCTGATATAAAGTATGTGTAATACAATTTATAGATAATAACATATACAGTATTCTGTATTTTAAATTTCATATAACCACACAGAATGTATTGGTTTTGTTGAATTCTTGTATCTGTAGCCAACCTACAGTTACAATTCAGCCATCGTTTGACAAAATCAGACCGTTGGCTATCCAGTTCATGGAAAAAGTCACCATGTCATTGATGAATGTATGTGACTTAAATACGAATGTTGGTTGATGTTTTATGTTAACAAGATAAAAGTGAAACAACAAAGATAAATGTCAGATTATCACTCACTGCTCAGTGACGTGAATATTTCTTTGCTGAGTTGGATAATAGTTTTAGGATACTAAAAGCCTATTTCCATAATTTTTGTGTTATTTAACACAAAGTCACAGGTATATACCAGCACACTTTTAGGTTTAGTTTGCCCTTATTAACATTTTCTTTATCACTTTCTTCAGTCTACTCTAGACAATCAACAAAATAGAAAATGAAGCCCTGATTTGTATCATTTGCCAATTTCCATAGTGTAAATATTCCTATCATGACTAATTTTAAGCTGCCAACACGACATCATTGTACGTGACGTTGGGGAGAGGTTTTTAGTATTTCTACCATACAGAGACAGATACAAATACAGATTTGCAGATATGTAAACAAACTTAAGAACATATTAGCAAAATGTAATAAAATATTTAGTAATGAGCTTTGAGTGTTTACCTGGGTTGTTAATATAAATTATTTAATTATGACTGTTTAATTTTAACAATGGCTGTGTTTAACAATCAATTCACAAAATTCCTGAAACTTAAACAATTAGATCTTGTGAGCTAATACACTACCGGGCATATGTAATGTCAACGACTGGATTTGGTGAGCATTCTTCCTAGCTGTTGTCATCTATCCATACTGACACCCACTGAGTGTCCTTGCTGCCATCTGGTGTCCAGTCATTGGTCACAGCAAATTGCTGCTGTGTCCTAACTTTTCACATACTGAGTCTTCTCTAGGTCCGTAAGTTCTCTCCTGCTTCTATGCCCCTCTAGGCGAATGGTGATGCAGATTTTAAAACTCAGTAGGAGGGCGGGGGGATTTTCTTTTCTCTAATAATATACAATGCTAAACTTTCTGCTCTACTAAATCTAATAAGTAGATCCATGCGTATTTGGGTCTCTGTGCTGTTCTATCCATCTGCTTTGTTTTCTCATGCATGTGAATCACCATGTTTTAATACTGTAGCTTTAGTCTATGTTTTACAATTTGATTGGATAGTCTCCTTCATAACTATTTTTCAGCAATAGTCTGACTATAATTACACATTTTTTTCATATAAACTTTTAAAATTACTTGGGTTTTTACTATTCTGGTGTATTATGATCTTGTTAATTTTAGGGAATAACAACACATTTATAAGAGTGAACCATCCTATTGAATAGATGACACTGTTATTTACTCAATTTTTTCTCAGTGTTCTTCAGTAGCATTTTCTGGTTTTTTTTTAATAGCCTATGACTGTTTCTTATAAAATTTATTCCAAGGTATTCTTTTTAATATGAACAGCTACTTCTTATTTGAATATGCAAATTATTGATTTATATTTACTAAATTTGTGCTTTACTGAATTCTTCACATTTTATGACTTTTTTTCCAGTTGGTTCTCTCATTTCCAAATTTTTATATCTTTTATTTCTTTTTTTCCTACCAAATTGCATTGGCTACTTCCTGTGGAATGTTAAATAATAGTACTATAGTGAACATTCATGGTTTGTTTCTGATTTCAGTGATGCTTCCAGAGTGTACCCATTAAAAATATCAGTCTACTTGTTAAGGAAGTTTCTGTCTTTTACTATTCTTATAACAATAACAGTTTTATTGAAATAAAATTCACATACCTCTAAATTTTTATTTATTTTCTTCAACTTTTAAGTTTAGGAGGTATATGTGCAGGTTTGTTACGTAGGTAAATTGCATGTCATTAAGGTTTGGCATATGAATAATCCTGCCATCCAGGTAGTGAGCATAGTACCCAATAGGTACTTTCTCAACCCTTGTCCCCCTTCTACCCTCCCCCACTCTCATAGTCCCCAGTGTCTCTTGGTCTCATCTTTATGTCCATGTGTACTCGGTGTTTAGCTCCCAGTTATAAGTTAGAACATGTGGTATTTGGTTTTCTGTTCCTGCTTTAGTTTGCTTAGTATCATGGCCTCCAGCCCCATCCATATTGCTGCAAAGGACATAATTTCTTTCTTCTTTATGGCTGTATAGTATTCCATGGTGTATATGTACCACATTTTCTTTATCCAGTCTACCACTGATGGGCACCTGGGTTGATTCCATGTCTTTGCTATTGTGAGGAGTGCTGTGATGAAAATATGAGTGTGTGTGTCTTCTTGGTAGAACAATTTCTTTTCCTTTGCATATATACTCTGTAATGGAATTGCTAGGTCAAATGGTAGTTTTGTTTTAAATTCTTTGAGAAATATCCAAACTGCTTTCCATAGTGGCTGAACTAATTTACTTTCCACCAACAGTATCTAAGTGTTCCCTTTCTTCACAACCTCATCGACATGTTATTTTTTTGTCTTTTTAATAGCCATTCTGATGGGGCCAAAATGGCATCTCATTGTAGTTTTGATCTACATTTTTCTGATAATTAATGATGTTGAGCATTTCTTCATATATTTGTAGGCCACATTTATGTCGTCTTTTGAGAAGTGTCTGTCATGTCCTTTGTGCATTTTTTAATGGAGTTACTTGGTTTTGCTTGTTGAATTGGATTTCTTATAGATTCTGGACATTAGACCTTTGTCAGATGCATAGCTTGGAAATATTTTCTTCTTTTCTGTAGATTGTCTGTTTGGCCTGTGGATAGTTTCTTTTGTTGTACAGAAGCTCTTTAGTTTAATTAGGTCCCACTTGTCAATTTCTGTTTTTGTTGCAATTGCTTTTAGGAACTTAGTCATAAATTCTTTGCCAAGGCCAATGTCCAGAATGGTATCTTCTAGTTTTCTTCTAAGAGTTTTATAGTTTGAGGTCTTACATTTAAGTTTCTAATCCATCTTGAGTTAATTTTTACATATGGTGAAAGATAGAGGTCCAGTTTCATTCTTCTGCATATAGCTGGCTAATTATCTGGGCACAATTTATTGAATAGGAAGTCCTTTTCCCATTGCTTTTTATTGTCAACTTTATCAAAGATCAGATGATTGTAATCGTGCAGCTTTATTTTTGGGTTTTCTATCTGTTCCATTGGTCTATGGTCTGTTTTTATACTAATATCATGCTGTTTTGGTTACTGTAGCCTTATAGTATAGTTTGAAGTCAGGTAGTGTGATGCCTCCAACTTTCTTCTTTTTGCTTAATATTGCTTTTGCTATTTATGCTCTTTTTTTGGTTTCATACAAATTTTAGAATAGTTTTCTTTTCTAATTCTGTGAAAGATGATTTTGGTAGTTTAATAGGAATAGCATTGAATCTATAGATGGCTTTGGGTAGTATGGCCATTCTAACAATATTGAGCATAGGAAGCTTTTTTATTTGTTTGTATCATCTATGATTTCTTTAAGCAGTGTTTTGTAGTTCTCCTTATAGAGATATTTCACTTACTTGGTTAGATGTATTCCAAAGTAGTGTGTGTGTGTGTGTGTGTGTGTGTGTGTGTGTGTGTGTGTGTGTGTATAAATGGGATTGCATTATTGATTTGACTCAGCTTGAACATTATTGGTGTATAAAATGCTGCCAATTTTTATACATTGATTTTGTATCCTAAAACTTTACTGAAGTCGTTTATCGCCTCTAGGATCCTTTTGGTGGGGTCTTTAGGGTTTTCTAGGTATAGAATTTCCTATTTGGATACCTGTTATTTCCTTCTCTTGCCTGATTGCTCTGGCTAGGACTTCCAATGCTATGTTAAATAGGAATAGTGAGAGCAGACATCCTTGTCGTGTTTCAGTTCTTAAGGGGAATGCGTCCAGATTTTGCCCCTTCAGTATAATGTTGACTGTGGGTTTGTCATAGATGGCTTTTAATATTTTGAGGTATCACATATTTTTAAGCGTATAATTCAATTGATTTTAGTATATTCACAGAGTTGCACAACCATTCCCATTATCTAGTTTTAGAACCTTTTCATCAACCCCAAAAAATCCCATATTTGTTAGCGACCACACCAACCCTCCCCTCCCTCCAACCCTCAGCAACCCATCTTCTTTCTGTATCTATGGATTTGCCTATTCTGGACATTTCATATAAATAGAATTATAAAATAAGTGGTTGTTCGCCACTGGCTTCTTTGACTTGATGTTTTCAAGGTTTATCTATGTTGTGGCATGTAGTAATAACAATATATTAATATTAAATATGTTAATAGAATTAATAGTAATAACAAACTTACCTAAATAATATATAGCTTTTATTTTTAAAAATTTAATGTGTAAAATAATTATTTTTGTAAAAGTTCCAACCACAGTTTACTTTTTAGGAATCAGTGTGTTTTCAGTGTACAATTGTATGTATCTCTACAATTGGTTGTAGGTAATTGGATAAAAAATATGGATTTTCGTAACTGCTACCAGCCTTATATCCTTCTTTACATCTTACCCCACCTACCTGGAATTTTTTATTAGGAGTTTTCTTATGTCGTCCTTGTCCGAATCCCCTTTAAAATCCTGATAATAGGACTCAAACTCATATATAGCTCAGAGGCCTCATCTGTGTAATTTCTCATCATTTCCACTCACTTGGACCTCAACTACCTTGACCTTCCAGGATTGCAGAACAATTTGTAGCTTTCAGGGATGCTGATTTCTACATGTCCTTGCTTTTTGTCTACTTGAATGTTCTTTCTTTCTCCCTAGAAACTGTCCTTTCCCAAGATAATTCCCATTCATCCTTCAAGACCCAGCTCAGCTACCACCTCCTCCATGAGACCTTCCTTGGCCAGAGTTTTCTTTTGCATATATACTCCATAATGGAATTGTCTTTCCTCTGTGGTCCCACAGCTCCCTGGGCTTAATTCTATCATAGCACTTATCACACATTCTCTTGTAGTTGTCTATTTTCCAGCCAACCCCTATTAGACTGTACACTCTTTCTGGATCAGCCATTGGGTATTATTTATTATTTTATCACCAGGATCTGGCACATAAAAGAGGGCTGATAAAGTTTGATGAATGAATGAATGAATATAACTAAGTCCATATTCTCCAGCTTTAGGCATATCAGTAGGGACTACCTGATCACTTGCTGTATATGCACCTGTGACCTGAGCAATACAGAGTTATACAGAATGCAGCTCTCACTTTCAAACTGCTTAAAAGATGAAGGCACTCCTGCCCACACCCTGCCAAGCAGGCTTTCTAGTCTGCAGCTGCTTTGATCCAGCCTCCTTGCTCTGCCTTCTTTATCTAGGATAACGCATATTAATTTGGGATGGCAACATGCCGAAGGTAGATCTGGAGCTAGCTGGGGGCATCCCAAGTCTCACCAAGACCTCTGATCTCTGTTTTAGAATATTGCATTATCCCAGAGTGTCCCCATGGCCTATCCCAAGATATAAGTCGGGGCTCCTAGTGACAGCAAATGCAGCTCCCCAGTGTCTGGGAGTGAATACCTCTGCTGAGAATCATCCTAAATATCTAGAAGCTTTTCCCACTATTCTTTTGTTTTGAGACAGAGTCTTGCTCTGTCACCAGGCGCCAGGCTGGAGTGCAGTGGCGCGATCTCGGCTCACTGCAACTTCCGCCTCCCGTGTTCAAGCAATTCTCCTGACTCAGCCTCCCGAGTAGCTGGGACTACAGCCGCGCGCCACCATGCGCAGCTAATTTTTGTATTTTTAGTAGAGATGGGGTTTCACATGTTGGCCAGGCTGGTCTCAAACTCCTGACTTCAAGTGATCCGCCCACCTCAACCTCCCAAAGTGCTGGGATTACAGGCATGAGCCACCACACCCGGCCCCAAACTTTCTCACTCTGTAACAATCTTTCAGTTGATTCTCTTGTATAATATCACAATTTCCAGGAAGGGCATTTTCCCTTCCTGCTACCTATGCCCTCCAGTGAATCAGCATGGACAGGCAGGATTTCCATCAAAACCCAACTCTGCAGGCCCTCGAGATCTTCATCTGCTTGCCTAGAACAATGCCTGAAGCATGCAGAATATCAGCCAGCAGATGTAATTCCCCCGGTGACCAAAGCACTTGACCTTACCTATATTCAAAATTACATGAGATACTAGGTATGAAAACACTTTGTAAAATGTTGAAATGATGGTTCAAGGTAATAGTTCTTGACCAGAGAGATGGCATAAGAGTAATGCAACAAGTTATTAAGTAAATGCTGAGCCCCAGCTGGGTGAAAGGCTGTATACAAACACATTTTCATTGTAATTTTTAGTCCCTAATATTATAAAACATATTCAATACAGCCTGCAAATCATGGTCACATATCCAGGACATGGAACCCATCAAGTATTGTGAAACTCCTTCTGCCCTCTTCCTCTGGTCTTGCTTTCAAAGCTCTCTGTAATCTCATTGTACCTTCCTCACTTAGCCTCATTTCTCCTTGTTCTGCCAAGGCCTCACCAGTCCGTGGAAAGCACAGCTCCTCCCCTGCGTTGGGATGTCCTCCGTCTTCCAGGAGTGTTCGCCTCTCATCCCTCCACTATCTAGACTTCCTCTATTGTTTCTGACCCATTTCAAGAGTCACCCCCAACACAAACCTTTTCCTGCAACTCAAGCCGTTTGGTACTGAGGGAGAACATACCCAGCATCACGCCATGCACGCATATATTGCAGAAGCATATGGCTTCACATATGTCAGGTGCTGGCGAGCTGCCGGAGGCTAAAATGGCAACGTCTATAGCTGTGACCACCTCGTCACTTCACACAGTGTCCAGCATATTCTAGTTGCTTCACAGGCATATGCTGATGGACAAGGATCCTGGTAGAACATGACCCTGAGCTTAAAATCAAAGTTGGACACAGGCAGAGTCTACCCTTCTCATGGCATCATTGTGGAAGTGAGGTTTCATCCCCCTCTCCCTTGTGAACATGGTGCCAGGAGAGGTCGCCCACAGAGACAATGTTCTATCTCATTACTTATTCAGTTCCCATGGAAGCCCTTGCCAGGGCCCTTAATTTTTTGTGTTAAAACAACGAAAGAGGTGACCCAAGCACAATCTCTAATAGGTAGCATGGGTCAACAATTATTCATTTGTACTAGTGCTTTTCGCATGACGGGCTGAGATGAAAATTTGTCCTCTTCCTAGCAAGAGCTATAAATTAGTTTTATGCCACCGTTAAACCCAGAGGCAAAAAAAAGGAAGGGATTGGGAGTGGGGGGAGGGTCAGCGAATAAGGCCTGGCTGCTTCCAACAACAAAGCAAGCTGCTTCTTGGGTCATGTGAACCAGGAGGGCAGAAGGCGGGCAGCAGAGGTCAAGAGATTGAGCCAAAAAGAAATTGACGCAGTGACTCTAGAGACAAGACAGAAAATTCTTTGAGGCTCTGAACTACACTTTATTTTTCTTTTCATCTGCAATATCTGGCAGGTTCGCCGAATCAATGAACAAATACATAAGTGGATGCATGAGGCGACTGTGTCTCTCTTAGCTAGGTTTGAATAAAACCAATTATGCTACGTTCACATGTGTTCCCCAAGGCCAACGGAGCCACTAAAAATAATGGTGTTCATCTACATCTCCTGACGCGTATTGTTCCACAAGATATCAAGTAGAAAAAAAAACAGTTTACAAGACGACATGTGCAATATTTAGACATTTATGTCGAAATGGCATTGAAAAAAGTACACACCAAAATGTTAACAGTGGTACTATCAGGATGGTGGCACACAGAGTTTTCTGTTCTCTTCTTTATACTTTGCAGACTCTTTAAATATTTCTTGATGAGAATACATGGTCTTCTAATCAGAAAAAATTAAGTTTAAAAACAATGTCATTAACTCATAGTTATCTATGCTAGAAAGAGAAAGAGAGAACAGTGATGTGGACCATCTAAGATGGGAAAAATCACCCGTGCCTGACTTTGGAATATGTTACATACATTTTCTCCGCAGAAGATGTATCTTCCTAATTATGCTTTGCTCTTTACTTAATATTAGGATTAGTTCTAACTCCCTTAGCTCCCCTGCCAACTAAATGAGCCAAGCTGGTTGGCAGGGAAAAGTCAGCTTGGAATGAAATGAAATATGAGCTGCAGGTAATCCACATGGAGATAATTGAGTGCTGCTGGCTGCTTGCAGGGAGAGGAGCGGGAAGCCTGGGGCACAGCCCCACACTCTGCAGCCAGAATCTGGAGAATCAAAACCCAGCTCCACTACCACCAACCCCCAGGTCTTAGGAAAGACCCTCTTCCATCCTGTGCTCTAGTGTCCCTGAGTATAAACTGCTGTGATAATGATGCCCACCTCCTGGAGGCCACGTGAAGGTTAAGTGAGATGAGGCGTGTGGTGTGCTTAGAACTGACACTCAGCAGGTGTTAGCCAGGACCATTCCATGTTTCAAGCATGCCTTTCCATGATCTGCATCCATATGACACTTTCTTCCAAATGGATCTTACCATTTAAAACACATTTTGATGCATTCCTCCTATTATCCAGGAGGGAGATAGACATCATCATTCTTGTTCTATCGTCATGGAAATTAAGGTCTGAAAAAAGTGAAAGGATCTATCCTTGGTCACGTAAGGAGGGGAAGACCTGAACCCACACCTCCGTTCTCCATGCCCCTTCGTGCCACGTGCTCCTGCCCCAACCCCATCCGCCCCTTTATGCCTCAATTCCCTGTGTCAGCCAATGCAGGGAAATTGAAGTTTCATCCTGAGGTCTGTCTCTAATGACTTGTGAAGATTACCAGGGAATTACTGTTAAGTGCTTGGCCAGGATCTAGTGCTGTGGAAAGGCCGAGTTCTGGCAGCGGGGGAGGAAGTAAAGAGGCCCTGGTTCATTCTGACTACTGGTTGTGAGGCTGGTACATTAGCAGATCTGGGATGAGGACTTGCCATTTCAGTGCTTTACAGAGGAAGGCTTTAGTGCCATCACCAACTTGTCTTCCGGAAGAATTAGTCACCATATTAGAATCATGGAACAAGATAGGACAATTTGCACCTGGACCCGTTGAAAGATAAACTCTGTCACATCATAATTTTTAAAAATGTATTTGCACAAACAGCAATTCCTGAATCAGGAAGCTCCAAACCAGAAGTGGTTCAGGGCTCTGCTGGAGGTGATTGCAGGGAGAGCTTCCACAGGGCCAGTGCTGAAGTGAGCAAAGCCACCACTGGTCTGGTTATAGTTAGAGCATTGCCTCATCTAGACGGTTACAGTGCGAAGTTCAAGACAACTTAATTAAATATCAATTGGTTGCGTGTGATTGGTGGTCTAAATTACCTCCCATTTGATTATATTAAAAGACAGGATACCATCCTGAACGTTCCCGTACAAATCCTGTCCTGACTCCCTGAAGCAATTCCCTCCTCACCTCAGTAGAAAAGTAAGCTCTCTGAAGATAGGGACCACATTTGCTCTGTTCACCGTTTTATACCCATCATTTCCCACATCCCATAGTGAGTGCTGAATTTATATTTGTTGCGTGAATGATTGATTGATTGAATGGGTTCACTGTGTAACAGAAGAATGGTATGGAAATCAGTGGGCTCCACTGAAAAGCGTGATGTTTATTTATGTATTACTATTTAAAACTAAAAGAAGCTGCTTCTAAATTCTGAACATGAAAACCCAATTAAACTAAATAGTAAAGAATTATGAGTTGCCATAAAAATGGAGAATTTATTAATTAAAGCAAAGCTCTCTCTTAACAAATGAATTTAAATACTGTTAAAGAAGATAAACTTCCCATTTTCTGCTTCAGAATTTCCTCGAAGCTCTGCTTCTCCTCTGCCCCCAGTGAAGTCCCGTGTTACCAAGCTGTCTGCAAGGGACACTGCATGATTAACAAATCAAGGTGCTCCCTCCCTGGAACAGGGCAGCCCTATTACTGCCATCATGAAAGTCACCATGGACCCTGCAGGGACTTGTTAGGGAATCAGAGAGCTAGAAAGATAAGTCAGAAGTTATTAAGAATCTGCTATTTGATTCCTAAAGGGATGTTAGGGCTTTTGTGAAGGAAGAGGGATTCCCGGCATGATGTCAGTGGGCAAGGATGAGTGGCTGTAGCTCCTTGCCCTTCACAGTGTGGTCTGTGACCCAGCAGCTCTGACAACTGTGGGAGCTGGTTAGAAATGCAGAATCTCAGCCCCATCCCAGACCTGCTGCATCAGAGTGTGCATTTTAACAAGATGCCCAGGTGATTTGTGTGCACCCTGCACAGTGTTTGAGGATTGCTGGTCTAACCCTCTCTCTGCAGACTCATGAATGGAGAGTTTTGTGGCTTGTGTAGCTGCAAGGGAAGTTATGAGAGATTTTTACAAGTGCAGGACAGAAAATCAAGTGCTTCAGATCCGTTGAAGCTGTGTATGTACCTTCTCTTCTACAACACCCCCTTAGAGGATGGGGAAATGCAGACAGAGAGGAAGAATATACAGCCTTCAGGATGATCTTGGAGGTCACCCAAGATTCAGGCATTATGCAGACTGGACCACTCCTGGCCTGAGAGAAGGCTGAGCTGGAGCCTGGGGACTTCATCTCCTTCCCCTCGGGCTACTGGAGAGCATGGTACTCTTGTAGAAAGTGAGCACCCTCCAATGGGGGAAATAGGAAAGAAATAGAAGCAACGTTGAAATGTAGTCATGGCGAATTGTGTTAAAAAAAAAATTCCTACATAGAGACTATTTAAATTGCCTTGAAGTAGATTAGGCTAATTATCTTAGCAGACACTAATAAACTTGTTCCTTAGAGATACTCAGTGACTATAATAACCCAAAGATGAATATAGAATGAATGAGTTATTAGGGACTGGCCAGCCTGCCAGCCTCCCAAGCCCTGGGGGCAGGAATCCTCCCTTCTACCTTCCCATCCCAGCCCCTCAAGCCTAAGATTTTTATTAAATATGTACCCAGCTACTAGCAAAGATTTAAAGTCAATAAAGCACCTGCCCTACCTTGCTGAAGGGGATTTACTTGGAGCTGTCAGCAGCTTTTTATGGTTGCTCTGTTCCTCAGCATGGGGTGAGGAGAGCCACACTGCAGAGAGGAGGAGCCATTCACACACACTCAGGGTGCACCTCCTATGACACTACAACCAGGCCGTGGCACTAGTGTCAGGCCTTAGCCCCCAAGTCTAATCTCGGAGAGGAGTTTTCTGCCTCTAGGACCAAAGGGCAAGTCCGGTGCCACTCCAGGCACAGCGTGAACACCTTCAGCACCTTACCTTCTGGGTTTCCAGGACCTGTGTCTTTCTGGGAGTGTCAGCCATGATCTCACCTCTCTAAGCCACGGGACTCACGCTCCCTGGGCCCGTCCCTGATCTGACTCTCATCCCCATCCTCCAATCCCCCTAGCTACTGGCATCTCAGGCAACCTGATGCTACCTGATGCTACCAGACCTACAGACAGACCAAATGAACAAGTGAAAAAATGAAAGAAAGGACCCCCTAGGGTTCTTGAGCCCCATGAAATATAACCATTTAACAGTGACCTAAGACAACGGCCACATACACTCATTCTCTGTCTCTTTCTTTCATTCTATTTTGTTTTTTGATGTATAGCATGCAGTGAAGTACACATATCTTAAGGGTATTCCTCAATGGATTTTTACACATAAATATGTATATATACACATATCCATAGAGCCACCACCCACCCACACCAAGAGTTAACATATTTCCAGCCCTCTGGGGCTCCCTCAGGTCCTATCAAGTCGATATGTCCACACACAAAGATAACCACTGTTCAAGTCTCTGTTGCTGATCAGTTTTGCATGTTTTTTAACTTCAAACAAAATTCTTCAATGTGTACTCTGCTGTGTCTAGCTTTTTAAAAAATTCAACATGTTTTTGAGATCTATACATGTTGGGTATAGCAGTAGCTCATTCTTTTATTATAGTTGAATACTATTCCATTGTGTAGCTATATCACAATTTACCCATTAGAACATTTAAGTGATTTTTGGATTTTGGCTATTATGATTTAGTACTGCTGTAAACATTTGTGTGCATGTTTTTCTGATCCATCATGCTCATATCTGTCAGGTATTGATTATAACTGTAAAGGGGCTCAGATCTTACCCCCTACTTGCAAGCTCACAAGGTGATGTGCCACAGTTTCATGGATGCTAATAGAAGACATGAGACTCCTGGGTCAGAGATGACGAGGTGCAAAGTGTCAGCTTGTGCCAGGAAACCAACCCTAACAGGGCAGGAACTCAAGGCATAAAATTACAAGCAGTATACTCTTTATCTAACCATGCCAAGCTGTTAGGGGAGTTTGTCTTAATAAAGAGGCCCCAGTCTATAAGGGGCATTTGTGACCTCAACCTCTGTTGCCTGCTTAGTGCTGGGAAACTCTCAAACAGTATCACCTACCTGGTGTCACAGATTAGCATGTCTGTGACTGGAGGCATCCCATATGGTGCCATGAGGAATGTGGGTGACTGAGATGCGGTTCACATAAACATCGTACTTAAATGCTCGTGGCAGCAAGGTCTCTTGGTTTCTTTGTGTATCTCTGGAAGTGAGCTTCTTGGATCATGGGGCTCACATCCTTTGTACCCACTCTGGGAATGTCATAGTGTTTTGAACTGCAAAATTACCTCTGGGTCACTCCATGAAAGGCTTATTGATTTGAGTCATGCTTGGAATAAATACATTAGATTTTATATATATATATATATATATATATATATATATAAATGTAAAATGTATATTTTATTGTGTTTTAGGTTTTGGGATACATGTGAAGAACATGCAAGATTGTTGCATAGGTACATACATGGCAATGTGGTTTGCTGCCTTCCTCCCCCATCACCTATATCTGACATTTCTCTCCATGTTATCCCCTCCGCAACTCCCCCACCCTCTGCTGTCCCCTCCCCTAGTTCCCCCCAACAGACCCCAGTGTGTGATGCTCCCCTCCCTGTGCCCATGTGTTCTCATTGTTTAACACCTGCCTATGAGTGAGAACATATGGTGTTTGATTTTCTGTTCTTGTGTCAGTTTGCTGAGAATGATGGTTTCCACATTCATCCATGTCCCTACAAAGGACACGAACTCATCATTTCTTATGGCTGCATAGTATTCCATGGTGTATATGTGCCACATTTTCCCTGTCCAGTCTATCATCGATGGGCATTTGGGTTGGTTCCAAGTCTTTGCTATTGTAAACAGTGCTGCAGTGAACATTCGTGTGCATATGTCCTTATAATAGAACGATTTATAATCCTTTTTATATATACTCTGTAATGGGATTGCTGGGTCAAATGGTATTTCTATTTCTAGGTCCTTGAGGAATCACCACACTGTCTTCCACAATGGTTGAACTAATTTACACTCCTACCAACAGTGTAAAAGTGTTCCTATTTCTCCACGTCCTCTCCAGCATCTGTTGTCTCCAGATTTTTTAATAATCACCATTCTAACTGGCGTGAGATGGTATCTCAATGTAGTTTTGATTTGCATTTCTCTAATGACCAGTGATGATGAGCATTTTTTCATATGTTTGTTGGCCTCATATATGTCTTCTTTTGTAAAGTGTCTGTTCATATCCTTTGCCCACTTTTGAATGGGCATGTTTGTTTTTTCTCGTAAATCTGTTTTAGTTCTTTGTAGATTCTGGATATTAGCCCTTTGTCAGATGGGTAGATTGCAAAAATTGTTTCCCATTCTGTTGGTTGCTGATTCACTCTAATGACTGTTTCTTTTGCTGTACAGAAGCTCTGGAGTTTAATTAGGTCCCATTTGTCTATTTTGACTTTTGTTGCCAATGCTTTTGATGTTTTAGTCATGAAGTCCTTGCCTATGCCTATGTCCTGAATGGTTTTGCATAGGTTTTCTTCCAGGGGTTTTATGGTGTTAGGTCTTATGTTTAAGTCTTTAATCCATCTAGAGTTAATTTTAGTGTAAGGTGTGAGGAAGGGGTCCAGTTTCTGCTTTCTACACATGGCTAGCCAGTTTTCCCAACACCATTTATTAAACAAGGAATCCTTTCCCCATTGCTTGTTTTTGTGAGATTTGTCAAAAATCAGATGGTTGTAAATGTGTTGTGTTGCCTCCGAGGCCTCTGTTCTGTTCCATTGGTCTATATCTCTGTTTTGGTACCAGTAGCATGCTGTTTTGATTATCATGTAGCCTTGTAGTATAGTTTGAAGTCAGGTAATGTGATGCCTCCACCTTTGTTCTTTTTTCTTAGGATTGTCTTGGCTATGCGGGCTCTCTTTTTGGTTCCATATGAAGTTTAAGGTGGTTTTTTTCCAGTTCTGTGAAGAAGGTCATTGGTGGCTTAATGGGGATAGCATTGAATCTGTAAATTACTTTGGGCAGTATGACCATTTTCATGATATTGATTCTTCCTAACCATGAGCATGGAATGTTTCTCCATCTGTTTGTGTCCTCTCTTATTTTGTTGAGCAGTGGTTTATAGTTCTCCTTGAAGAGGTCCTTTACATTCTTTGTTAGTTGTATTCCTAGGTATTTTATTTTCTTTGTAGCAATTGTGAATGGCAGTTTGTTCTTGATTTGGCTGTCTTTAAGTCTGTTCTTGGTGTATAGGAATGCTTGTGATTTTTGCAGATTGATTTTCTATCCTGAGACTTTGCTGAAGTTGCTTATCAGTTTAAGGAGATTTGGGGCTGAGACAATGGGGTCTTCTAAATATGCTATCATGTCGTCTGCAAATAGAGACAATTTGATTTCCTCCTTTCCTAATTGAATACCCTTTATTTCTTTTTCTTGCCAAATTGCTCTGGCTAGAACTTCCAATACTATATTGAATAGGAGTGGTGAGAGAGGGCATCCTTGTCTAGTGCCAGATTTCAAAGGGGATGCTTCCCATTTTTTGCCCATTCAGTATGATATTGGCTGTGGGTTTGTCATAAATAGCTTTTATTATTTTGAGATATGTTCCATCAATACCTAGTTTTTTGAGAGTTTTTAGCTTAAAGGGCTGTTGAATTTTGTCAAAGGCCTTCTCTGCATCTGTTGAGATAATCATGTGTTTTTTGTCTTTGGTGCTGTTTATGTGGTGAATTACATTTATAGACTTGTGTATGCTGAACCAGCCTTGCATCCCCAGGATGAATCCTACTTGATCGTGATGGATAAGCTTTTTGATGTGCAGTTGCGATCGGTTTGCCAGTATTTTATCAAAGATTTTTGCATCTATGTTTTTCATGGATATTGGCCTGAAGTTTTCTTTTCTTGTTGAGTCTCTGCCGGGTTTTGGTATCGGGATGATGTTGGTCTCATAAAATGATCTGGGAAGGATTCCTTCTTTTTGGATTGTTTGGAATAGTTTCAGAAGGAGTGGTACCAGCTCCTCATTGTATGTCTGGTAGAATTCAGCTGCGAACCCATCTGGACCTGGGCTTTTTTTGGTTGGTAGGCTATTAATTGCTGCCTCCACTTGAGCCCTTGTTATTGGTCTATTCAGGGTTTCCACTTCTTCCTGGTTTAGGCTCGGGAGGATGAAAGTGTCCAGGAATTTATCCATTTCTTTCAGGTTTACTGGTTTATGTGCATAGAGTTGTTTGTAGTAATCTCTGATGGTGGTTTGTATTTCTGTGGAACCTGTGGTGATATCCCCTTTATCATTTTTTATTGCATCTATTTGATTATTCTCCCTTTTCTTTTTTTATTAATCTGGCTAGTGGTCTATTTTGCTGATCTTTCCAAAAACCAGCTCCTGGGTTTACTGATTTTTTGAAGAGTTTTTTATGTCTCTATCTCCTGCAGTTCTGCTCTGATCTTAGTTATTTCTTGTCTTCTGCTAGGTTTTGAGTTTTTTTGATCTTGCTCCTCTAGCTCTTTCAATTTTGATGATAGGGTGTCGATTTTAGATCTTTCCTTGCTTCACATGTGGGCATTTATTGCTATATATTTTCCTCTGGACACTGCTTTAAATGTGTCCCAGAGATTCTGGTATGTTGTGTCTTCGTTCTCGTTGGTTTCGAAGAATATCTTTATTTCTGCCTTCATTTCATTGTTTATCCAGTCAACATTCAAGAGCCAGTTGTTCGGTTTCCATGAAGCTGTGCGGTTCTGAGTTAGTTTCTGAATTCTGAGTTCAAACTTGATTGCACAGTGGTCTAAGAGACTGTGTGTTATGATTTCCATTCTTTTACGTTTGCTGAGGAGTGATTTACTTCCAATTATGTGGTCAATTTTAGAGTAGGTGTGATGTGGTGCTTAGAAGAATGTATATTCTGTGGATTTGGGGTGGAGAATTCTGTAAATGTCTATTAGGTTTGCTTGGTCCAGGTCTGAGTTAAAGTCCTGGATATCCTTGTTAATTTTCTGTCTCATTGATCTGTCTAATATTGACAGGGGAGTGTTAAAGTCTCCCACTATTATTGTGTGGGAGTTAAGTCTCTTTGTAAGTCATTAAGAACTTACTTTATGTATCTGGGTGCTCCTGTATTGGGTGCGTGTATATTTAGGATTGTTAGCTCTTCTTGTTGCATTGATCCTTTTACCATTATGTAATGTCCTTCTTTGTCTCTTTTGATCTTTGTTGGTTTAAAGTCGATTTTATCAGAGACTAGGATTGTAACTCCTGCTTTTTTTTTTTTGCTCTCCATTTGCTTGGTAAATCTTCCTTCGTCCCTTTATTTTGAGCCTTTGTGTATCCTTGCATGTGAGATGGGTTTCCTGGATACAGCACACTGATTTGGTTTTGGCTTTTTATCCAATTTGCCAGTCTGTGTCTTTTGATTGGGGCATTTAGCCCATTTACATTTAGGGTTAATATTGTTATGTGTGAATTTGATCCTGCCATTTTGATGCTAGCTGGTTGTTTTGCCTGTTAGTTGATGCAGTTTCTTCATTGTGTGGATGCTCTTTACCATTTGGTATGTTTTTGGAGTGGCTGGTACTGGTTGTTCCTTTCTGTGTTTAGTGCCTCTTTCAGGAGCTTTTGTAAAGCAGGCCTGGTGGTGATGAAATCTCTGAGTAATTACTTGTTCGTAAAGGATTTTATTTCTCCTTCACTTATGAAGCTCAGTTTGGCTGGATATGAAATCCTAGGTTTAAAGTTCTTTTCTTTAAGAATGTTGAATATTGGCCCCCACTCTCTTCTGGCTTGTAGGGTTTCTGCTGAGAGATCCACTGTGAGTCTGATGGGCTTCCCTTCGTGGGTGACCCGACCTTTCTCTCTGGCTGCCCTTAGCATTTTCTCCTTCATTTCAACCCTGGTGAATCTGACGATTATGTGCCTTGGGGTTGCTCTTCTTGAGGAATATCTTTGTGGTGTTCTCCGTATTTCCTGAACTTGAATATTGGCCTGCCTTGCTAGGTTGGGGAAGTTTTCCTGGATAATATCCTGAAGAGTGTTTTCCAGCTTGGATTCATTCTCTCTGTCACATTCAGGTATACCTATCAAATTTAGATTAGGTCTTTTTACATAATCCCATATTTCTTGGAGGCTTAGTTCATTTCTTTTTACTCTTTTTCCTCTAATCTTGCCTTCTCATTTTATTTCATTAAGTTGATCTTCGACCTCTGATATCCTTTCTTCTGCTTTGTCAATTCGGCTATTGAAACTTGTGTATGCTTCATGAAGTTCTCCTGTTGTAGTTTTCAGCTCCATCAATTCATTTATGTTCCTCTCTAAGCTGTTTATTCTCATTAGCATTTCATCAAACCTTTTTTCAAGGTTCTTAGTTTCTTTGCATTGGGTTAGAACATGTTCTTTTAGCTTAGAGAATTTTCTTATTACCCACCTTCTGAAGCCTGATTCTGTCAATTCATCAGACTCATTCTCCATCCAGCCTTGTTCCCTTGCTGGTGAGGAGTTGTGATCCCTTGGAGGCGGAGGAGGCGTTCTGGTTTTGGGTATTTTCATCCTTTTTGCATGGGTTTCTTCCCATCTTTGTGGATTTATTTACCTGTGGTCTTTGTAGTTGGTGACTTTCAGATGGGGTCTCTGAGTGGACATCCTGTTTGTTGATGACAAGTTATTTCTTTCTGTTTCTTAGTTTTCCTTCTAACAGCCAGGCCCCTCTGCTGTAGGACTGCTGGAGGTCCACTCCAGACCCTGCTTGCCTGGGGCTCACCTGCAGTGGCTGCAGAACAGTAAGGGTTGCTGCCAGTTTCTTCTTCTGCTATCTTTGTCCCAGAAGGATACGTGCCGGATGTCAGTCTGAGCTCTCCTTTATGTGGTGACTCTTTGGATATATGGGGGTTGGGGACCTGCTTGAGGAGACAGTCTGTCCTTTATAGGAGCTCAAGTGCTGAGTTGTGAGCTCCATTGTTCCATTCAGAGCTGCTGGGCAGGTCTTTTTAAGTGTCCTGCAGCAGAACTCATAGCCTTTTTTTTTTCCCCAGGTGCTCTGTCCCAGGAAGGTAGGGCTTTATTTATAAGTTTCTGTCATGCTGCTGCCTTTTTTCAGGGATGCCCTGCCCAGCGAGGAGGCAGCCTAGTCACAGTCTACCAGCAGAGGCATTGCTGAACTGCTGTGGGCTCCGCTCAGCTGCTATGTGAACTTCCCTGCAGTCCTGTTTATAGGGGTATAGTTAGAACTGCCTCGGAAATGGCGGCCCACCTCTGTAATGGCAGACTCTCTCTGTAATGGCAGACCACCTCAGGCAATGGCGGGCTACCTCAGATGGGCCCCTAGTAGTGGTGGACTGCCTCGGTCATGGTGGACGCCCCTCTCCCACGAGCTGGACCATCCCGGGTTCAGCTGTGCTTGCTGTGAAACTCTCAATCCAGAGCATTTCAGATTGCTGGTCTTTGTGGGGGTGGGACCAGGCTATGCCTGATCACCTGGCTCCCCTGCCTCAGACCCCTTTTCTTCAGTTGAACAGGGAGTTGTCTCCCCAGGTGTTCCAGTTACCTGTTGAAATGGCACCGAATTTGTGTGAGTTCTTGTGCCGAGACCTGCTGCGCTTGGCTAAACAGCCACACTGGGGGATCGTGGTACTTTTTCACCTGGGAATCTCCTGGCCTGGCTCCCTATTTCAGTCCCCTTTTTTTCAGTTGAACGGGCGACTCTGTCTCCCAGGTGTTCCAGTGGCCAGTTGAAAAGGCACCCGGATTTGTGTGAGATTTTGTGCAGAGACCCGCTGCACCAAGCTGAAACAGCTGTGCTGGAGGCGCTTTTCCGCCTAGGGAATCTCCTGGCCTGGCTCCCTGTTTCAGTCCCCTTTTTATCAGTTGAATGGGCGACTCTATCTCCTAGGCGCTCCAGGCGCCTGTTGAAAAGGCCCGACCCAGATTTGTGTGAGATTTTGTGTGGAGAGCCCGCGTAGAAACAGCACACCGGGCTTGTGGTGCTTTTTCACCCAGGAATCTCCTGGCCTGGCTCCCTCTTTCAGTCCCCTTTTTATCAGTTGAACAGGCGACTCTGTCTCCCAGGTGCTCCAGTTGCCAGCCGAAATGGTACCCAGACCCGTGTGAGTTTTTTGATGTGGAGACTGGCACGCATCAGCCAAAACAGCTAGCGCTGGAGACCCATGGTGCTCCTCCGCCCAGGGAATCTCCTGGTCTGTGGGCAATAAAAATCCATCTGGAAATGTGGCATCCACTCACCCTCTGTGCTCTTGCTGGGAGCTGCAATCCAGAGCTGCTCCTACTCAGCCATCTTGGATCCCCCCTCTCTTTTTTCTTTTTTTTTTTTTTTTTTTTGACACAAGGTCTCACTCTGTGCCCAGGCTGAAGTGCAGTGGCCACTATAGCCTCAACCTTCTGGGCTAACCTGATCCTCCCACCTCAGTCTCCAAGTAGCTGGGACCACAGCTGCCTGGCTAATTTTTGTATTCTTTGTAGAAACAAGGTCTTGCCGTGTTGCTTAGGCTGGTCTCGAATTCCTGGGCTCAGGTGATCCGCCCATCTCAGCCTCCCAAAGTGCTGGGACTATAGGCATGAGCCTCTGTGCCTGGCTGTAACTAGTAATTTTCAATGCAAGTTGAAGTAAGTAGTGAGTTGTCTGGGCGGATCTTAACTGCTGCATGACTACTTCACAAGTCAGGTAGGGAGGCGGCGTTCTCGTCTTACAGCAGCTGATTGTCTCAGACAATGCCAGATGGGACAGTGGCTGGCACACGTGAATGATATAAAGGACAGAACCAGTGTGACCCTCATATTGGATCTGTCACTGATGCATCGATGTGTGCTATGAATATGTGGCAAGCACACATTGCATGTCGGGCACTGTACTAGCAGTAAGGACACACGAACAATTAGTCCCTGTCCTGAAGGCACTCAGCAAGCAGGAAAATATTCATGGATAAAACAGCTAACGCTTGTCAGCAAAAGGCAAGGATCTGGAAACTAAAGGGCCCTGGAATCTCAGGGACATATTTTTTTTCAGTGTCACCCACCTATTCCTTCCCATGTGTCTGGCAAATGCGTTTATAAGAGGACCGGCTTGGTCAGGCGGCTTTTGAAATCATAGGACCGGTGTCTATGAAGACATGTGTATGGACCCTTTTCATTATTTTGCACTCATAAGTCTTGGTTTTAAATAGTTTTGTTCACAAAGTTATCTTTTCAAAGTCGCAGCCTATATTAGCCTCTTTTCTAGCTAATCAACGGCATAGATAAGTCAAGACTTAAGGCTTCTGTGTGTACTA
This sequence comes from Ateles fusciceps, assembly GCA_036589455.1. Taxonomy (NCBI): domain Eukaryota; kingdom Metazoa; phylum Chordata; class Mammalia; order Primates; family Atelidae; genus Ateles; species Ateles fusciceps. The sequence goes on along the minus strand of JAZHEH010000304.1, from coordinate 407,642 downwards.
ACCAGTGTCTCCACACTCGAGTTACATAATTTTGATCACCAGTAAAGAAAATTTGTATGCAGTGGTATTTCAGAGGCAAGATCCCCGATACAGTTAAGAAATGGTCAGAGCACCAGAAGTCCAGAAGTCCTGACCAAGCAGCTGAACATGAGGATATTTAGGGAACCAGCTTTCAAGGCCTATTCAAAAAGTAAGAAATCTCTCTGCACTTTTAACTAATTTTCACGCTGGAAAACCACTCATCTACTAGAGCCCATTTCCAGCATCTATTATGCCGATTAACAAACTACTAACTTCACCAACGGAAACATTTGTGGAAGTGTTAACTAGCAGCATCTGACGTGAATCTGAACTACGGATATTAATCGAGGCCATTGAAGTGTGGTCATTATCTCAGGTATGGACTTTTTCCAAAAAAAAAATGGTAGGTGATGTTTGAATTCCTGATTCAGGAATTGACAGGCCCTAGAGATAGTTTAAAAATATATACGTTTAGGCCGGGTGTGGTGGCTCATGCCTGTAATCTCAACACTTTGTGAGGTTCCACAAAGTGGAAGGAGTTCCAGAGTAGCCTGGCCAACATGGTGAAACCCTGTCTCTACTAAAAATACAAAAATTAGCCAGATATGGTGGCAGGTGCCTGTAATTCCAGATACTTGGAAAACTGGGGCAGGAGAATCACTTGAACCCAGGAAGCAGAAGTTGCAGTGAGCCGAGATCATGTCACCGTACTCCAGCCTGGGTGACAGAGCAAGACTCTCTCAAAAAGTATAGATAGATAGATAGATGACAGATTTATATAATATTCTCTATACTCATGTATTTTAAAAGAAATTGCAGACATGCTCATACTGTCCACGTGAAGATCTCATCTTCTACGTAGCAAGAGCTGAATCTGGTATAGAGGAGGAGCATAAGCTACATTTTCTAATAATTAAGATGTTCCCATCCCAGGTGGTAAAAGCCTTACTGTTGTTTTCTGTCTTGGTTTAACTTATTTCTTATCTGTTTGGAAGCATCTGAAGTTCTCCTGAGTTTTGTGTGCAGGGCACAGTTCTGGAGCAGTCAGTTACTCTCCCTTCCTAGCAGACCTGACTCCCAACTTGGCTCAGACCTGGACTTTACCTCAATACTCTGATGCCTGCGGAGGAAATGTTACCCTACCCTCCACCCCAACCTGCTCATTCTCCCTTTGTATGAAATGCATTGATAGCATCGCTTCCTTCCCCCGCTTCACCCAGGACTAAAAACTTCAGTTAATTAATATTCACAAATAAGGGCATGAGCAAACTCGAAGCAAGTGCCTGTCATGTAAAATTGGGTGCAAAATCCTCTTTCAGCTAAAATGCATGACAATGTTCTGGAAGCAAGTGGAAAGGAAAAGCATTCCTCTAATCCTCAGTGAGCTTGCTGAAACCAGGGAGCAGAGGCCAGAGAAAAAGAGTCTTGTGGTATTTCCAGAGGCAGGTTTCCCCCTTCAGAAGCCAGGATTTGGAGGGCCACTACCAACCATGGGAATGTGGCTGATCAAATTAAGGAATGTGTTTTTAAGTTCAATTATACCCTCAGTGGAAATGGCCTCACTAATGCTTAGAGAAAGCATTATGCCCAAGCTATAAAGCCTAACATTGCTAAACCCAATTTTGTGCATTATTCTAAAGGTTAATTCAAGATCTCTCTTCCAAATGGGGAGTTAAACACAGCCAATGGAAAGAAGGCATCCACTGACTGACTGAGAGGTTTATCAGTCTGTAAGAGTTCATTAGTTTTAATTAGTGTAATCACTAATGTTGCATTAACAGTTTAGTGAAGGAAAGTAATTACTCACACATCCCCTGTATTAGATGGGAAGATTGGAATTCATTTTCTGCAACGATTAGCATTTTGCCAATTAAAAGAATCCCTTCTCCCTGCCAGCAGCCCTGTGACCTCACTCACCCAAGGATCGTTTAAATGAAACATATTTTGCATCAGAAGATGGAGCAGGAAGAAATAAAAAAAGTAAGGTTGCGTTTATTCTCAGCACCTTCCCGGGGTGACAGCAAGTGCACAGGTCTCAGTGAGTATATCATGTCCCGCTCTATTTGCATAGTTATTCACTTCAGGCTCTTCAGATTATACCCTTGGCTGCTTTGTAACATGGCAGCAATTAAAAAACAAAACAGCTAGGGGAAGATGAAGCCACAAGGAAGCATCAGGGGAGTCTAGGGGGAATGACCATTGCTGGGGTCTGCTGGTTGGCCAAGGGTTGATTCTTGCTTCTGGCCCCATTCTGATCACCAGTTTACAGCAGGTTCTGCTGCTGGGCATGGAGGGCATCGTGCTGCCCACAGGAGCTCCCTAAAGCACACAGCTCGGTCTCTTGGATGCTCCTGCTAATATGCACTGTGCACTGGGTGCCATCTCAGAGCCCCAGCGTGGCTTACAAGGCCTGGGCAATATGGCCCAGCATCTCCTCTCTAACTCCACCAGATTCCCTAGCAGCCACTTGGGACTTCTTGTCACTTGTTGAACATCCACGTTCTTTCATACCCAGCTCCTTCAAACCTGCCGTTCTCCCCTGTTGGCAAGCCCTTTGCCTGTTCTGCTAGAGAACTCACCCTTTACGCTTCAATCAGTTTACATGTCACCTCACACTGGCTAGAATAGCTACCTCCCCCTACTTGGTGCTCTCAGAGACCCTGGTGCACCCTGCATTTTTGCACTGTTTTATAAAACACACAATCAAAGTGAGCTGGTGAGGCAGGAACAAGGAGCTCATTCTGTTCAGTATTTGCAGCCCCTCACCCATGATGGGTGGTGTGTACGTATATGCTGAATGGCTTAATAAATTATGGTCATCTCTGTCTCGCCCCCTGCCATAAGCCCCATCAAAACAGCCCAAGAGCCCCAAACTGTTCAAATCAGCAGCATCACATATGAGGAATGGATATATTTGCATGCAGGTGCAAATAGCTCCATTCACCCATCTGCCTGACCCAGTACCACTTTCAAAGGGAGCCAAACCTTGCTGAGTGCATCTGCTGGGCTCCCTTTGTGGTAAATTTCTGCTTGGGTTTAACCAATGCAAGGCACTGTCAGAGACTGGAGAGCGGGGAGATCCAGGCATTTCTTTCCACTCCCTCCCTACTAATTTGACTTCCCATCTCTGACATTAGCTGCACAGGTCAGGACAGAGAAGATGGAAAATGGATCTGGTGAAGAATATGGAGAAATGGGAAAGAATATGGGAAATCCCAGAGGCCATTTCTAAATGGGAATAGGACATTCTGTCTGTTCTCACAGGTCAGCACTGGGACTGGCAGGCCCAGGCCAAGTGTGAGGTTAGGGTTTTCTAGGTTTTCTGGTGGCCTTCGCTCAGCCCAGATTGCTGCTCATGTGTGAAAGTGAATTGAGCAGAATGGAGACAGGCAGGCACAGTCTGAAGTGGAAGGCTGCCAAGTCTTCACCCAAAACCACATCTAAGTGGAAATGCCCTCTCGAGGAAACACTTGATAAAATTCGTAATGCTTTTTTACAGGCATTCTCTCATTTGATCTCCTGACACGCCCTTGAGATAAATATTTTGCCAATGAGAGAACTGACTTAAGGCTGCTGTCCAGGTAAACAGTGAAACAGGCTAGAGTCGTCTGACCTCCAGCCTGTGATCCTCCCGGTCTACCATCTGTCACCATTAACCGATCTGGGCTCCATTCCCAGCTGCAGCACTTATGAGCTGTGTGACTTGGGCGAGGCACTCACTCTCTCTGTGTCTATGTTTCTTCATCTGTAAGACAAACATAAAATGTTTCTCTCTTGTTTGTTGTAAAGACTGGCAAAGAGGGGCCTTCTCAGACTGGAAGAGGGAGACCTTTTGGGTTTTTCATGAGAGCCCAAAACCAGGTCCTCTTGAGCATAGGAGGTGTAGGAGATTGGTCAGAGAAGTGGGAAAAATTATAGGAAAAACGTAAACCTTCTTGGAAGGCTGGGAGGTTTGCCTCTTTCCTATAATTTTTCCCACCACTCTGAGTGATCTGCTACAAGGTTCCCTGCCTACCAGGCCTGCAGATGGTGGAAGGACCATGGGAGGATCCTGAGTCTGGCTGATGAAAGGTGTGGGCTCCAGGCTTCCTGCATGATCCCAGGAGAGGGCAGAAGCCCCCCAATCCAATAAGTAAATGGTCCATGCCACCAGCAGGCAGGTGAGGACAAAGCCAGATTTGATTTTATTTTTTAATAAGGAAATTGATCTTTTCTGTGAAAAATTAAATATTCAAAACATACCTCCTTCCATAGTGCGTAACACTCGGTAAGTTAGACTCTTCACTAGCAGCATTCTGGAACACAGCTTGTTCCTGCATAGCTGAAGACCCACTGTCTCCCTTGGGAAAGGGGGACCAGGTGGGGTTGCAGGATGGAGGACAGCAGACTGCCCAGCAGCTGCCATCCAGGGGGCAGAAGGGCGCTACTGGAAGAGCCCCTGTAGATCACACTTCTCGGGGGGAGAATGCAGAAGCTAGCAGATGGAACTAACAATGGCAGAGGAGAGCCAATCTGGCCCCCGCCTCCTCCAGGCCACCTCCATCACTAGGGTGACCATCCCAGTGCACCGTGTGTGGTATGTGTGTGCACGTATGTGTCATGTACATGTGTGTGTGTCCTGAATGCCCTAAAGAAAGGAAGCTATCCGGCTCACTATTAGCTACAGGGAGCCAGGGTAGACAGGAACTCTGGCAGCAACAGTGGCAAGTGACCTTCACCCCTACCCTCTGTACTTTGGGAATGAACTGAAGCAGGGTGAGGAGGCAAGTGCCCAAAGGCATCTGAAGTCCGGAAAGTATTTGGAGAGCTAGGGCAGAAGGGACACTCCCTACCTGAGTTCAGCCCAGGAAACAGCTGCAAGGTAAGCGAGTCATGCCTGGAGCACACCACAGAGCTGCCACCTCCGCTGCGCGACCTAGATCATGCAGGCTAATTACGGAAAAGAAGGACTCGGGAAACGGAGGAGGGAGCTGAAGGCAGGCATCCCTGCATGGGGCTATGCTCCTGTGTTCAGAGTTGGGGACGTAAAAATTAACCCCAGTCTTTCACTTACCGGTTTTACAGCCTCCGTCACATTATTCCTGAAGCCTGTTTCTTAAGCTGAAAAATATGAATCACAGTATTCATGTCACATGGAGGACCTTTGTCAAAACTGTAATTAATTATAAGTGTATTAACATCTGTGCCACCCACACCAAGAGACACGGTGTCTATTGTACTCACAGCTGTATCCGTGCTGCCTCCAAGGACCTGGCCACAGCAGATGCTCAATAAATGTCCACAGACACCTGATCAGAAGGTGTCCTCACAGCTCTTGGTGTTTTGGGGGGCACTTGTGGGCACATCACCATGAGGAACAGAAGGTGGGGGAGATGCTCCGGGGTAGAGGCTGCCTGGTGGTGAGGCCCTGGGAAGCTGCTCTGGGGCAGAGAGCTAGAAATAGGGTAGATGTGTGCCGGGTGCGGAGAAGTCTCAGGAGTCACAGCGGAGGCTCTCTCCTTAGGGACTGTGGTCTCACTGCACACCGTCAGCTCCATATCTCACCAGATGCCTTAGGACACAGGAGAAGGGCACCCAAGACAGGACAGTCCCGGGCTACACTGGAAGGACAAATGGGCATTATGTAAATTTTGTTCTAAAATTAATAACTATGACAAAATAGAAAAAAATATATTGACCTCCATTGCCTGCACAAAAATATCAACAATATCAAAAAAGCAAAACAAACCCCACAGCTGTCTTTTTCTTTGATTGATGACCATCCCACTGCATTTTACACCAGGGGGGAAATTGCCTATTTGCTTGTGGATCTTATTAAAGAAACAGGCATAAATACTGCATTTCTTGGACCGAGATTTCAGAATCTCAACACCCCGCACCCCAAGGTGCCCACTCTGTCCTTTTTTTTTTTTTTTTTTTTAGAAATGACCCTTTCTCAGCCTGCACTGGAGAGTCTGCTTTTAACACTTTGAACATCAGAGGCGGGGTGGCCAGGGAGAGACAGGCCTCATCCTCCAACTGATACTCTTCTCTTCCCTTACAGTATGTGTCCAGTCGGCGCGCCGTCACTCAGGGCGCTCCAGAGCAAGGCAGCTTCCACCCTCACCATCTCACCCACCACCACTGCCACCACCGCCACCACCACCACCTCCGCCACCATGCCCACCCCCACCACCTTCACCACCAGGAGGCGGGGCTGCACGCCCACCCCGGTGACGCCCTGCCTGTGCCTGTGCCCCTTGTTCTCCTGCCAGTGGGGAAGGCTGCCTGGAGGTGGTGGTGCCTCACCTGCGGCAGATCCACAGCGTTGACATCCTCCAGGGAGCTGAAATCGTCTTTCTGGCCACAGACATGCACCTGCCCGCGCCGGCTGATTGGATCATCATGCACTCCTGCCTCGGCCACCATTTTCTGTTGGTGCTGAGGAAACAGGAAAGGCATGAAGGGCACCCCCAGTTCTTTGCCACCATGATGCTGATTGGGACCCCCACCCAGGCCGACTGCTTCACCTATCGCCTGGAGCTTAACAGAAACCATCGGCGTCTGAAGTGGGAGGCCACACCCCGGTCTGTCCTTGAGTGCGTGGACTCGGTAATTACTGACGGGGACTGCCTCGTCCTCAACACCTCGCTGGCACAGCTCTTCTCTGACAACGGCAGCCTTGCCATCGGGATTGCCATCACCGCGACGGAGGTCCGCCCCTCAGAAGCTGAAATGTGAGGCCGGGAGCCCTGGATGCTCCCCACACAGCCCCCCTAGGAAACGCCTCGGACCTCCCAGTGCTGGGACTCCAGACTCCTTTTTATTCTTCTCCTTCCTTCCTTTTTTTTTAATTTAAAAAAAATTTTTTTTGGTCTCAGGTACTTTGTGGGATTTAGTCTTTGTCTGCCATGGGCATTGTATTATGTAAACATCCTGTAATTCAAGATCTTGGTGTAGCGTTTGGCCTGTATTGTTGGTGGTGTTTTATAGAATGTTTCTAAGATTTAGTCAGAATAGTTTTTTCCTGTCACTTCCAATTCCTTTCTCTGCTCCTTTCAAAAGGATCAAAACACCATGAAGCAGACTGTTGGGGTTGGAGGCTTAGCGTGAGGATCATTTCTTGTTTCTCTTTTCAGTCTATTTCAGAGCAAGCTAAATCTGAACGTGTGTCGTCAGCAGGTTGGGGGAAGGGGCCTCGCTCAGAGAGATGGATCACATTTCAGACCAGCCAGACACGACTCTGACACCTTCCCAGGAACCTCAAGGTCAAAGCTGGGCTACCCAGGCATGAGGAGATGGTGTCTCCTCCTCAGGGCTGGAGGCTGGACTAGAGGCGTCATCCTGTGCTGAGCGCTCAGGTTGACACTGGGGCTCAGGAGAGTAGTCAGAGGCCCACCTTCCTGTGATCGGCTCTTGTCGCCTTGTTCCCAGGCTGTGCCATCTTTTCCTGCTCTGGAATCAAAGTCCTCAGATTTTTGGTGCTTTCTTAAAAACGCCTTTGCCTTCTGTTGAGCAAATAACAGAAAAGAATAGGCACGATGGGGGATGGGGGAGGAAAAGCAACAGGGAAAAGAGAACATAAAATTAATCTCCCATCTCTGGGAGGGCACTCCCCTCCTTGGAGAGTTTCATTATCAAGTTATAAAACCCATCAGTCCCTCCCTAGGGTGGAATTGTTTCATATCATGCAAAAAGCAGAACCAGGACTCAGTATCAAATGCAAAGAACTCAGAGGGCGGCACCCAGGACCTCTGACCTGGTGGGCTGGCTATCGCTTACAAACCTGGGAGACTCTCTTTCCCTCCCTTACTTTCTAAAATGCTCCGACGGTCCCATTCAGCACACAGCCGTGACCATGGCTCCAGTATGTATTCGGCACCCTGTTGCAGTGCAAACGAAACAGCGACAGAAATCCACATGGCCTCCGCACAGGCTGCTCTCACTTACTTGGTTGTCAATTCACCAACATCTTCCTGTAGGCGTGTCTCATGTCTCTGAAGAAAGCATGTTTAGTCAACTTTGTCTTTTCTGTTCTAAGGTGGACACCTTTAAGGCTTCCCAGGAGGACCTCTTCTAGCTCCTTTGTCGCATTCGTCCCTCCCTCTGGCTGCTCTCCAGACACTGCAGAAGCCAGGCACCCCATCCCCAGCGCATCCTCATGAGAGCCCACTACTCTGCACCCGTTCCTGCACTTCACCCCCTCAGCTGGGTCCTGGCAGGCCTCCAAATGACCACTTAGTTTCAGGCAGACTGCCCTGGCTGGCCATCTGCAATCTTTTCTCCACCAAAAATAATTGATCCCAAAACACAACACCCTCCCCGCAACAACTGGGTCAATTCTCCAGCCATTTTTGTGGCCAACCTGCACCCCACACACCAGAAGGGAGGTGCCAGTTGACAAAAGGTTAAATACCAGAGGCCGCTCTGGTCACGTAGTAATCACTGGGCCCCTGGGGCCGAGACTGCATTCCATCAGAGCCCTGAGAGGGGCAAAAATGTCACCACAGGTGGGGGCACATGTCAGATGCTGCGGTCTCAAGGAAAGGATCGGGGCCTGCTTATTCTTTGAGCTCTCAGATGCCCTGCCAGGGCACCAGCCACCCGCCCCTCACCACCACTCCAATCACACAGATGCACAAGAACACCTGAGGCTGGTGGGTCTGCGCTTGGAGAGACTGGCTGTCTTAGCTCCTCACTGTATCCCCAACCCCCTTCCCAGAACCTAAGACACCCTTGGCTCCAAGTCTGATGCTTTTAGAAGCCACAGGTCCTCTCCTGGTTTTGGGGACTCAACCACTTTGAAAGCGTTTGTGTAGCATCACAGGTGCTCCAGATCAACAAACAAAACCTCAACAAACAAAACCTACAAACCCTAACATTCACAGGACCTTAGGGTTCCTGCAGACATCACCTTTGCCTTCTGGTTGTGCCAAGTTACCTGAGCCACACTGGGACTGACTTCAGGTAATTTTCACTGCACGCAAGACTATATTATGAATAAGTGATCCCAGATGGTAGTTTTTATGTTGGTTCCTAGAAACCTTTAGGACAAAGCATGGGAAATGTATTATTATCTTCCATCTATGGCGCTCCCCCAAAGGCCTTTCCATATCCATATGTGAAGAACTGGAGAAAGAGGAGCAAACTAACAACCAAGAATTGGGAATAGAAAATGGTAACAACTGTGTGTATTTGAACTTCATAGTTCCTGAAGAGCTCTTTCATTTGAGTCTCAGGTTAATCCTCATTAGTATCCTCAATCAACTAAAAGAATAGAGGTTCTAAGACATTAAATAATCTTTTCAAGGTCACAAATCCAGTGGTTAGACCACAACCAAAACCCAGATCAACTGACGGCACACTTGGTGTGCTTGAAGTAAGACTCACTGGAATACTCAGCAGTCTTGCCAGCTCACCAGTGGACTGAGGACCTGAGAATCAACTGAGTCTTGGTCCTGGGTTAGTTGAAGGAGCAGGGAGAGAAAGACTGGAGTGGATTTGCCTTTAGAAGCATCTCTGCTTTAAGAACTAGGCTGGGCACAATGGCTCATGTCTATAATCCCAGCACTTTGGGAGGCTAAGGCAGGAGGATTGCTTGAGCTCAGGAGTTTGAGACCAGCTTGGGCAATATAGCAAGACTTCGTATCTACAAAAAATAAAAAATCAGCTGGGTATGGTGACACAAGCCTGTAGTCTTAATCTTAACTACTCCAGAGGCCAGGGCAGGAGGATGGCTTGAGCCCAGGAGGTCGAGGTCACGGTGAGCTGTGACTGCACCACTTGTAACTCTAGCCTGTGCAAAAGAGTGAAACCCTATCTCTTTAAATAAATTTAAAAAAAGCACTAGTCCACCTGGAAGCAGGGGCCAGGAAGTGGGTGGGGTGCAGGCAGGGGCTTCAGTGTACCATGCCTTTCAGAATCCCTTTGCCCACACCCAGGTCTCATCTCAGAGTCCCAGGAGCCCCTGCATAGAACCCTGGGATCAGATGGCCTCAGGCACATCAAGGTGCTAGAGTTAATGATTCACTCTCTAAGGAGCAATTGCCTTTTAAAAGGAGGCCTAGAGAGACGGCAGCACTTCACAGTGAAAAATGAGTTACCAGTATTTGAACTTCAGGCATCTGCCAGAGGGTTTTTTAGGAGGTGTGGAGAGGGGAGCATTCCTCCCCTTGAGGCTGAACCTACATACATGGTTGACGCCGAAATGGAGGTCAGGCCACATGAAGATCGTCTTTCACAATCGGTATCTGTATGAATCTGCATCTGGTACACCCCGTCACTGACTGTGGCTACTGTGGACATTGCAGGAATGGATCAGCGTAGTAATCACAGTAGTACTCACGGCTACCACTTGTTGAGGCTTTTCTGCATGATCCAGTAGGCTATGTACTTTGAATATAGTATCTCATGTAATCCCCGTAACAACCTTAGCAAGCAGGTGCTCTTTAACGTACTCATGTTACGGGTGGGAAATGTAAGCGAAGAGAAGTTAGCCAACTTACTTAAGGTCACGCAGCTAGCAAATGGCAGAGCTGGGCCTAGGACCCAGCACGTATGGCTTGTGACCAACAACAGCCGTGTCATTTCTGTGAACATATGGACCCGAGGCTCACAAGGACCAAGTCATGAAGTGTGAATGGCACAGAGGCCTTTTGGTATTTTCGTACTTGATATGGCCTTTTGGCTCCCCTTCTCTCCATCTCTCTTCAGCCCAAGACCTAGAGGAGTATTAGAGCTGGCTTGCATTCTGGTTGTTAATCTTTCAGGAATTTTGCAAGCTGATTATTAATTAAGTACAGCCAGAATTAAAAATGATATAAATTTACAATTAAATAAATTATATTTAAAGCAAAGATCATAAGTACTTAAAACTCATCACTTCCTCATTGGTTCACTACTCTGGTTATTTTCTGTGTTCCGGGGGTTATTTACGTCTATCACAGCTGTATGATGAACACGTCATATAACGATGTGCTGACTGCATCTTCCAGCTCCACATTTAGTGACGTCATGCTGATTGCTTGAAATTAGCCATGGTGGAAGTATTTACACCACGGAAATTAGGAAATGCTACTAGATGGGGATTTTTCTCCCTAGAAAACCAGTTGTTAAGCATTTACCAGTATGGTCATCCCTCGGTATCCTTGGGGAATTGGTTCCAGGAATCTCATGGACACCAAAATCTGAAGATGCTCAAGTCCCTTCTGTAAAATGGCAAAGTATTTGCATATAACCTATGCAACCCTCTGGTATACTTTAAATCACCTCTAGAGTACTTACAATACCTAATACAATGTAAATGCTATGTCAATAGTTGTTATACTGTATTATTTATCATTGTCGTATTATTTTTTATTTTTTTTTCCTGAATATTTTTGATTCACAGTTGGTGGAATCCATGGGTGTGGAACCCGTGGATACAGAGGGTTGACTTAATACCATCGCCTAGACGTTTCTGATGCACACAGCAGGGTGGAAGAGGGGACTTTGGAAGGAGAAGCAAGGTCCCAGAGGCCATACTGACAAAGGCATAAATGACAGCCAAGCCAGCAGAACAGCAAATTGTTGGGAAAACAGGGGACTCTTCTCGAGAAGAGACTCCGAGGCTTATGCAGCGTCAAGAGCATTTTCTGCCAAAGAGCACCATCTGCTCTCCCCCGGACACTTCCCTATTGTTGTTAGTGTGGAAAGTTCTATTTGGTGGCTTTCATGGAAAAATTTAGCTCCACAAACTCGGCCTATTGGCTATCCCAATCCAAAAAGCAAAACCAGCTCTATAAAGCTCAAATTTCCTGTTACTTGTTCTTACAGGTCACCCTCCCTACCTCTTTCTTACATCCTGGCCAAAACCTAATCTAAAGAAATGTTTTACTTTGCAATTAGAAATTGTAAATATCCACCATTCAAGAAACACAGCAAGCAGTGGTGTCAGACACCACATAAGATGCATTACTACAAAAGTGGGACCCCTATAGAGCATGAAGCTGAGAGACAGAAAACATAAGGAGCCGAGGAATGTCACAGGAAGAACAGGGCCCAGGGCCTTACTTTCCTACTTGGCTACTTCACTTTATTGCAACCCAACAAGGACCCTGTTCAGAATCCATAGCCTACCCAGACCAATACTCTTTCTAAATCCAGGGCACAGTTTCCACTAGGACAAGAGTCACTGGAAACTCCCAGCTAAGTGCCTTGAAGCAGGCATAATCTTCAAGGTCGATAGTGCATCAGTTACTCTGGTCCCAGTGGTTTCAATGGAAAGGATGGAAGAAGGGAGGGTTGCTGAAGGCTCCACTTGGATGCATTTCTAATGGAAAGGGAAAGAGATCGTGGGTGGGACCCCAAAGAATTAGACTTTGATTAAGATTCAACCACAAATAACATCATGAGTGGAGCCGCCTAGTCACATCATTAAATTTCAGATTGTTCTGTTTGTAAGATTTTCTTCAAAAGTTGGTGAGCTCCTCATTGTGTTTACCTGGAAAATACCCAGCTGAAGAAAGACTTCACTGAAAAGAGATCCAGGAGATCTAGTGTAGATAAACATTCACTTCCCCCCAAATCAGGTCATCACATGAACTACCCACCTGGGTTAGAATTTGTCTTCTCCAATATTTTCTGAAAGTATTTCACCTTGAGTAATTTACTATAAATACTCCTCATCCTTTTTCAATCCTTTTTTAGGGTATTGAGATAAGAAAGGGAAAGGAAACTGAGAAGCATTTTACTTGCCCTGAATTAATGTGTATATAATTTTCTAGGCTTTCTTACAATATTAAAGACAATAACTTGAACAAACTTAGACTGCTACTTCATCTCTGCCCTGTCTCTCATAAAAAAGTCATTAAATTGCATTTGATATTGTTTCCTTGGACCCTTTGGAGTTGTTTCTGTGGCGGGTTTCTGTTCCTTCCACAGGCTACTGTGCAGCATGAAGGAACAGAAATGAAATTCTAGGAGGGAAAGTGCAATTATCAGGAAGTTGCCAGCTGCCACATTTGACTTATGCTTCATTATCTTCCTCCCCTGTTCTTTTTCCCTCCATTTTTAAAGTCATAATTGAATGTAAGGGAGAAAGTGCTACCAGAGGTGAACGGAAGCCCTGGCAACTAACTTGCCCCCCAGAACGATTTCAGCATCTGCTGCTGCCCTGACAGGAGACACCAAAGCCTCTCGCTGGATTGTAAAGAAAGAGACAGGGCTTCCCAAACGCTCCAAGCACCCCCATGCTCCTTATCTTTTCTGTCCCCTGCCTCTGCCTGACACTGCCCCTGAAATTTACTTCTGGGCCTATCAGATCAGTTGTCAAGGCAGCCTTCATGGTTTAATTCTTTAATTTCAGGCCACTGTTAGTTACTGGCAAGATCAGGATTGAGCAGAGTTCTAATCCTATTGCCTGTCAATTCACTTTAACCTCAATCTTCTTCCCTGCCTCCTTACTCCCCAAGACCTGTTTCCTGCTCTCACAAAGGCTTACAGCAAATGCCTTGAATTGATCTGAGTGATCAAAACTGACCGCATGGCCAGCATGAATATTCATGAGGCAGCATACTATTCAGGCCAAGTCCTTTCTTGAGACTATTCTGCACCCCCCATAGTGTCCCAGATATTCACCTCTTCCCTCAAAATACCCTCAAAGACCTGCACTATAGTTGCTCAGTGCTGGAGAGAGAGAGAGAGAGATTTCCCTGAAAGAAGGGAGAAAGTGACCCTCCTGAAACTAAGCAGGGGAAGAGAGGCCCCACTCAATTCCAACCCTGGTGTAACCAGGTTCTGGAACAGGACCGGGCTCAGCTCCCTCCCCCGACTGGATGTGCCCGAGGTTCTTGGGCTCTCACTCACCCAAGATTGGGGAGAGGGCCCGGGCGGCACAGTAAGCTAATTCAAGTAAATATCAGACCCAAAGAGTTCTGCAGAGAGTCATTTATTAGGCAAAGAGAGAGAGGGAGAGAAGTAGAGAGAGCTCCCACGCTGTTGTGGGAGGGCATCCCAGAGAGCGAAATCCCCATAAGGAGACAGGGAGAGACAGTTCCCATGGTACTGTGGGAGGTGATCCAGAGATGGAGTCCGTATAGGTAAGGGAGTAGGGGGGATTTTAACCCCAGAGTTACTCCCGCCCCTTTCAGGTGCCCGTCCAGTGAGAGGAGCTTTCCCAAACTTCCTCTGGAGTGATTGATTTTTGACTCTGATATTGGATTGGTTGCCTGGCCCGCAATCAAAGCCTCCTCCTTGGGAGCTTTTGGCAGGCTTTCTAAACAAAGGAAGCTCAACTGGGCTTTCTACCCAGCCCAGGCAAAGGAAAGTTAGACAAAGAATTCTAGGTTCCCAGATGGGAACGTGGATAAAGGCCTGTCGGGCATGTCACTGGGAAATTTCTGCCTTTGAAACCACGCCCCTTGTGGACTCGGTTTTCCTTAATACAATCCCTCACTGGGATCCAGGGTTTTGGTTTCCAAATGTCAGTGTGCTTGAGAATTACCTGGAGAACTTGATTTCTAAGCCCCAGAACCACAGATTCGGATTCAGGAGGTCCAGAATGGAGGCCAGCATCTGATTTTTAATAGTCTCCATTGAGAGATTCTGCTGGGGTTATTTGGCTGAACTCTAGGTTCTTAAATTTAGAGCCAGGGGTCTGGTGAGACAGTGGCCACAAGAAACAAAGAAGCAGGTAAAGTCACCTGAAGAAGAGAGCCGGTGCTTCTGCAGAGAGAGAGGAAGGCAGGAAAGTGACTGGGAATGGCGGTGGAGGAGCAAGAAAATCTTAAATGGAGTCCAGAGAAGGGAGCAGAGTGGTATTAGGTAGGAGGTCCCTGTCACCCAGTGCTAGAGGGAACACTAGGGTTCTGTCATTTGGACATAGGAGGGGGAAGGCGGAGGGCTCAGAGGAGCAAGAGGAGGTCATCCTGGCAGATCCAGACCCAGGACCTCATCAGCATGACAGATGGACTGGGGCTGGCTGTGAGGCCAATGTGGTACAGTCCCACTGCTGAGTGTCACACAGTCACAGCCCCCACAGCTTGGTGCTGATTAGGTGGCTGTGTAAATCTTCCTGTGAGCACAAAAGGGGCTCATTCAATAAATCCCTGCCTGGTTGGGATGGTAATTCATATTTAAATCTCTGCCCCCAGCCTTGACAGGGAGTTACCTAGCAAATCCCTGGGGAGGCATTTATTCATCCTGAAAATCTCCCCTGGCCGCCTGAGCAGGGGGTCACCATTTCAGGGCCCTCCGAGGGGAATGTGAATTATCAGACCTCTTTCTCTGGAAGCTCAGAGGTAAGACCTAGTTCCTTATTAGCCTAGAGGTAGACAAGATAGACTCTGTGCGCTCTCTGCAAGGGGGCCAATGGGAAAAGCATATATTAAGTATCAAAGTTGGGGGCTTTGATTACCACCCATTTAGGAAGTAATTGAATCTTCCCTTCTCTCTGCCTCTTCCTTGATTCCAAATCAACTTCCATTAGTACACAGGAGGCAGACATTTCTTGATTTTTAGATCTGACTTTACAAACAATTCTGGGAATTGCAGATTTTAAAAATAAAACACAAACAGAAAAGCAAGCACCCCAAAACATTGAAATGCTTCCAGGGCATTCCAAGGTGAGCCCACCACCGACCTCATGGTCCTGCAAACAGTGACAAAATATAGGCCAGTCAGCAAAACTCAAGGAAGTTCTCCTGAAAGGCTATGTGTATTTCCTAACCACTCAGCTCTGCACCTTCACCAACCAGGAAAGATGCTCTATTGAATAAAAGTAAACACAAAAAAACTCATGATCGTGGCCGAGCACAGTGGCTCATGCCTGTAATCTCAGCACTTTGGGAAGCCTGACCTGAGGTCAAGAGTTCAAGACCAGCCTGGCCAATGTAGTAAAACCTCGTCTCTACAAAAGATACCAAAATAAGCTGAGCGTGGAGCCTGAGGCAGGAAACTCTCTTGAACCTGGGAGGCAGAGGTTGCAGTGAGCCAAGATCATGCCACTGCACTCCAGGCTGGGTGACAGAGCGAGACTCCATCTCAAAACAAACAAACAAATTATGATCACAGGAGATAATTTAGAGAAGTGGCCAAATCTGAGGATGAGGCATAGTTGGGGAATGGGCATAGTTCTGAGGGCACAGTTCTCTAGAGGAAAGAAGGCAGAGAATAAGCTTCCTTGGTAAAATAAAGGACACCTAGTTAAATTTAAATTGTATATAAACAACGATAACAACAAAACTTAGTGTAAATGTAGTCCATTAAATATTTGGGACATATTTATGCTAAAAAAGGACTTAATATTTATCTGAAATGCAAATTTAATGGGGCGTCCTATATTTTTGTCTGTGGAATCTGGCCAACCTAGGAGAAGAGAGTCCACAAAATGCACTGGTTTCATTGTGGGCACAGATGGCTATCTGAAGTAAGCAAGCAGAACAGAGAGTTCCCCCTGCCGTGCCAACTGTGCCCCTAACTTGGGGGAGCTAAGTGTGTGGCCAAATATCTCTAGCCACAAGGCTGAAATGCTATAGGCCTGTTTTCTGTGTGGACACTGGTGAGGTGGAACCTAACTCTGAATCTTAACAAAACCAGGATAGCTTTAGGTCCCAGAGTCTCGGATAACATGGGCACTTGGGCAGTGGGAAGCCATGGCAATTTAGAAAGCAGTTCCAAGTCTTTGTGCACCATTAAGAAGAGAATTTCAGGACAGGATGTGTGCTTGAGCAACAAAACATTATTGAATGCCTGCTGGATGTTGGACTTGCTGGAGGATTCAAAGAAAAGAGAAGATTGGTCCCTTCCCTAAAGGAGCTCCTCGTGTGTACTCGAGGAGACAAAACGAATGCATTTCTACCTGCATCAAGCAACTATCAAGTGGTCCATCAGTTCCTTAGCAGCAGTCCAGCAGCAGTGGCTGGGTTGGTTTGCACACTTCCATAGACTAGGCCAATAAGGAGACAATGAGCCTAAATGTATTTACACAGCTTATTGATATAGCAACAGGGACATTGTGGTGCAGGTTCCCTGAGGCCCAGTTCCAACAGGACAACACAACAAGGGCTGGGTGCTGCCTGCACATGCAGTGGATGGGCATTACAGCACAAAAACCCTGAGACCAGGAAAGAAACTCTGATCTTACGTGGGGCTGCGAGCAAGCCTGCCATCTTCTTCTGTGAAGAAAGCGACTCGTTTTATTACCCTGGAATATAAGCAAATCTCTCAAAGGAAGAAATACATCTCTCGTTACTATCTGAGAATATAAATAAATTTGCTCCACAGTGAGTCACTGTCTCCATGCCTATACGAACATTCCTGAAAAGATAGCTTTGGAGCAACTGACTGTTCACGTCTAGACATGTAGAAACACGAGATTCATGGACAATTGTCTCCCAACAGCAATATACAGCCTTATATAACGAACAGTTAAGGAAATGGTAAGATTTTAACTGGTGTGATTTGAGAAGGAGCTTGATGGCAGCTATTATGGTTAAAGAATGCTTCATCAAGGAAGAACTTGAGGTTGTCCCTGAAGACTTGTAAATGATGTCCAGTATTACCAGCCCATTTTATCCACTAAAACAGGGGGTCAGCAAATGTTTTCTTTAAAGAGTCAGATAATAAATATTTTCGGCTTTGCACACTATATAGCCTCTCTCACAACTATTAAACTCTGCTATTATAGTACGAAAGCGGTCATAGACAATACGTAAATGAATGAATGTGGCTGTGTTCCAATAAAACTATACTTACAAAAACAGGCACAGTCTGGATTTGTCCCATGGGCTATGCTTTGTCAACTCTGCATTAGAACATGCAACAGTTAACATTCAAACTGACACAACAGGATAATCAATTGTGGGAGATGGTAGAAGGAATTTATTCAAGGGGAAGATGGTTGCATGGAAAAGCACTGAATAACAAAAAAAGTAATAGAGAAAATACCTTGATGAGGTTATTCCTAGGGTTCTTTATCACTCTGAAATTCCCTAAGTGTTTAAGGACTGGGTAAAATGACTACAAACTATACAGGCATTCTGGACTTTTTCCCAAATATAAGACTGAAGTCAGAGTACTGTGAAAACTTAATCTATGTATTTGTATCCAAGTTCTGCAAGAGCAGAGCAGGCTACAGAATCTTACTCATATGGTATCACCTAGGTTCCCCGGCAATACATGATAAAGAGACTTTGAGTTTGATGGCCCAGGACCTGTCCCTAACATCTGGATGAAGTCTTCATCATAACAGCGAGGAGGAAGCATTCCTAGGGAATCCTGCAAGTATTTCCTGAGGCAGAAGACAGTCCAAAGGTCAGGGCTTTGTCTTGAGAAATCTAGTTCATAAGAGATAAACGTTTTGGAATATGATACTATGTGGTGAGATGACAGACATGGAGACATCTCCTTTTAAAAGAAAAGTCTATTATTTACCGTTTCCAAGAGGAAGGGGCACATCACACCATGCGTGACCACAGGGAAGAATGAGGTCAATCAGGAAGCAGAAGGATGAGGAAATAGTATGGGCAAAACCTTTACTGTTGTTTTCACAGAAGGCATGGGTGAAACAGAGTAAGCAGCCAAGCAGGTTGAGGATTTGACAGGTTTGATAACTTTGGCAGGCTCTAGACTATGGGGTGGTCTCTATTTGTCTAGTTCCTGGCCCTGGGGTGATTTAGGGCAGGGAGACAGACTGCAGGAGCAGATAAAATAAAGACAGTGAGGGTGTGAGCTCAGGATTGGTTGGTTTGCATACTAAATACATGCTCTCAGGTAAACTGTTTGCTCACTCTAGCAATCAGCTAACCCTGGGATGGGCAGTCTGCCCCCTAGGTCTGCAAAGTCCCAAGATGTCAAAGCCTCATAAAATATGGAAAATAAAATGGATAATTAATATACCCAACCCCTCAAAAATTTTGTCCTAAGAGTGTGGACAAAGAAGCAACATCCTAAAGGGCTTAATCTGTTGGAGGTCTTGCGGACTCAAAGAGTCACGATCTTTGTAGAAAATCCTCCCTTCATACTCAGGTGGAAATAGAGGCCCATAATAAGGCAGTAGGAGCAAAAACAAACTTAAAGAGAGAAAGCAGCCTTTCAAGAGGATAGTAATTCATAAGGCAATGTTGGTAAGCTTATGTGAATGGTGCCTCTGGATTGTACAGTGCACTATCTGCGCAACTGTATACAGTAGTCCAGCATTTGAGTACCCAGGACACACAAGAAAGGGAGGGCATATCAGTCAAGGTTTTTAGTTACAAACAACAAAACCTACTTTAGCTAGTTCAATAAAAAAAATTAGGTCATTTATAGTACTGGGGCTCAGAAAACAATATCCCAGTATATGGTGCTTTGGGATGCCAAGCACTCTGAATTAAAGAAAATTAGATGGTCTTAGAAGCTGCTTCAGAATTAAGGTCTTTCTCACCTTGTTTTCCCCCCAAGGGTAGGGAGGGTCTCTCTCTCTCTCTCTCAGAGTCTCTCTCTGTCTGTCTCTATCTCTCTCTCTTTCTCTGAAGTTTTCCTATTTGACTGAGGGAAGTTTTTCCAAAAGAAATACAATTGTCTTTAATCCCCTGTCTGAAATTTTATTAGCCAGGGAGGATTAATCACCAAATATGAAAACAAAAGTCATCACCACGCCCCCACCCAGAGAGACTTTTCATCTATTCTTTTGAGGGATATTAGCTGAGAGATTTTATCTTCATTGTAAGACAACCTTTGTTCCCAGTGCGGTTCTGCCCCTCACCTTCCCACAACGTGTCACCACCTCCCTCGAGGCCCAGAAGAACTTCATCCCAGGCTATTATTTGTTCTTCAGGACCATCTTATCCCCTGGAGACTGTTTACTCTTCCTCTTAACTTGCCTGCATTCCCCCACTTTCCCCTCCCCTAGGAAGCAGGTATTTAAGCTTTACTCTGGCCCTTCTTTGAGTTTCATATTTTGTGTGACTCCCATGTGTTTGCATATTAATGAATTTGTATGCCTTTTCTCCTGTTAATCTGCCTATTGTCAGTTTATGTCAACAGACTCAATTATCCAACCTTCAGAGGGTGGAGAGAAAGTTTCCCTTTGCTGTGCCAACTGGAAGACTAGAGAGTGACATCCAGGGCCAGAGCAGCCGGAGAAAACACCCAGCTACAGTACAGAGCTCTTCTAGCAGAAACGCCACTGCTGCTGCTTTCTGCTGCTTGGCAACTTGATGCTAGAGACTGAACTCTAGGGGCAGAAACTCTACCCCAGCTGCCCCAGAAGAACCAGCTATGCCTGCCAGAAGATTAAGTCCCTAAATCATATGAGGATTCCTAAATGCCAGGGAAACTGGGGAATGTGAGTGTGTTAGCCTTTAGGCATTCTAGCTCAGGAAGGCAAATTAAAAGGGCACTGGAACCTGGGTTAAGTGAGCCAATTTATGCTATCTGCTACAGTAAAAAATGAGAAACTCGGAGTCTGAGGAATAAAACTGGGGATGAGAGGCAACTACCACCGGGATTTTCACCTGAGTACTTGACTGTCCTCACGCCAGCATGAGCTGGGGAGCAAAGGCTAAAGAATCTGAAGTAAGAAGCACCAGAACTCTTTAAGTAGACAGGCTTTTGCCCAAAGACACATTCCCAAAACGATGAACTAAATCACATGCTAAAAGCCACATATAATATTTACCACTTTAAGAATCCTGTTGTGAATTCTTTTGCAAAGTGAATCACCATCCTTCTATATTTCTTTCCTGTGTAACTGGATTTAATATATTGAACTTTCTTACATCAAGGTATATTGTCCCATTGGAGCCTTTTAAAAGAACAGAACATCACAAATCTCATGAAAGGAGGCCATAAAAAGTCACAGTTTTGACATAACAGGCATCACATAACTACACATGGAAACTGACAACTGTCAATGCCATTATTCAATTTCCAACCTTCCAAATTAAGAGCTGGAACTCATTAGTTTGGACATGGAGAGAGAGAGCTGCATGATCCTCACACCTGGCCGTGTCTGCATTGTAGCTAAAGCCCTCAAAGGATCAACTCAAATGTAGATCATGGGCCCCACATTCACATGTGTGCTGTAAATACTCACCGTGGTGCCACTGGATGCGAGGAACGGGTAATCAATGCTCTTATAAAAAGCAGCAGGCAGATGGTAATTAACACCTCACACCTTCCTTCCTCAACATGCAAAGTAGAATTGCTACAGTGGCAGCAGCACAAAGAGGTGTGTTGGGCTTCACGTCCAAGCTTTCACTCTTATTTATTATCTTAAATTTTTTTTTTTTTTTTTGCCCAGAGAGCTGGAGGCCAAAGCAGCACATTATGGAAGATTTCTCTGCCTGCTCACTCAAATCGCAGCTCATAATGGAAGTTAGCTCTCGTTAATAGATTCATGTACTCCTTCTCCAGTGCCTTGTCAAATAATAGCACAGTCAAAGCAATAGCAGAGAGTCCACACTCACACATCTCACAAGCCCAACAGGAGGAGGGGGCTTGTTTATTGCACTGTCTGGCGCAGAATCAAATTATTTATGGACCATTTAGATGCAAATGTATCATTCATTTAGCAAACATGCTGCATATGCAGACGATTTAGCCAAACAATGGATCTATAAGGATATCCCCGCTAATCTCTGAGTATCAACTGTGCCTTTTCAAAGGGGATTTGGATTTTCTGTGAATTGATCAAACTTGACAAGTAATTTCTACCTAATGTTTAGGCTAGCCTCTTCTCTCTTCACCATCTGCAGGTGAAAAATCCTATTTTCTGCTAGTGACGAGGTAATGCAAAAGGCTACAGACGCAGGTTAAGGAAGAGAAAGAGATTTTGTGCCCATAACTATGTCGCCACAGAAAATAAAACCATTCTGAAGGATCTATTTTGTTTGGTTGCTTTGAAATTACAAAACATTTTCATTCAACACACGCCCCATCCCCCAACCCACTTATGCTTCCTGAGCTATTGCAGGAGAGGAAGCTGTGAAGAAATCTAAGCCATCTTTGTACAAAGAGAGAGAGTGATCTTGCACACCCACTCAGAAGAATGTCTGAGTCTCTGCCTGGGAATTATTAAAAACCTCGGCTGTTACAGCAGCTCTCGGAATCAATGAAAACCGTATTAGGGAAAGAGACACCAAATTTGAAAACTCCACTAGTCCTGAAGTTTATTATCAAAATGTCAGCCTGATTCAGTTGTGCTAAACAATTTGGTGAATAGGAGAAAGGTAACATAATAAGCACAGCAGGTCAGGGAGGTAAAATGGAATTATGTGAATTTTTCTACTGCAGGCTGGGAGAGAAGGGCAGAGGGGCTGTGCTGCCTCAGTGAGGTCTGGAGATCAGGCTCTAAATATTTTAATTTCACAACATGTGTTGCTGTCCTGGTGCCAAATGAAGAATCGTTTTTAAAAAAATCACATTGTCCTTGTCCTTTTCCTATGTCTAAATGGAGAAATGGTAACCTGTGATCTCTCCATTAGCCCAACAGAAAACTCCAACGACCATTTCCAACACATTCTTTAACTAAGTTACCTCTTGTTTTACTGGAAGGCCAACCAAATGCCTAGATTCAACTGACAAGTGATAAAATGCCTGTGACATGATCCAGAAGCACTGGGCTAGGTGCCTTTTAAAGTTCTTAAGGAAAAAAAAAAAACAAAAACAAACAAACAAAAAACCTTGATATAGTTTTCTATTAATTCAACAGATTTTGTAAATAGAACTCATATCAAATGAATTGTAATTTATCCTCATCTACCCTACTCTATATCCCCCGTCAGTCTCCACATACACACACACACACACGCACACGCACAGAGTACCCACACTCATCTTCTACTCTCCAGTCCTTACAACTGCTAAGGAATCCAGAGCCTGACAGTTAACGTGGCAAAAGCAGATTTTACTCAGGAACAATTATAGGAGAAGAAAAAAACCTCAGTATAGAACGGGGCTCAATTCTGAATACAGCCATGGCAAGTGGGGATTTATAGCCAAGGAGCAGAGTAGGGGAGGGGGTCTGGTGGATAGAAAATTACTAAGAGGAGACAGCAAGGTAGGGGAATTCTTGATAAACTGACCTAACAGGAGCCAGGCATGGTGGCTCCCTCCTGTAACCCCAGCACTTTGAGAGGCTGGGGCTGGCGGATCCCTTGGTGTTCTCCTCTCTGCATCTTACACCCTTCCCGCTTTCTCACTTCACCTCCAGGGCACTGGCCTTCCCTGGATTCTTCCTCTCCATCTCCACATTTTCAGAAAGACCAGATTGTACATGGCAATGTCTCTCCAGGTATTTGAAATGCCACATAAAATATCCTACATGATATCATGTTGTTCTTGAAGTTGTCACTCTCATGATGATTTTAGTATAGGTGAAAATATCTATTTCACATTGAAATGCATACTATGTTATCGTAAACAGCTTTCTGTTTCTCCTGTATATTACACTTACTGTATTATAATTTCTGAAATTGTGAGAGTAGGTTCATTATATTATTTGTAAAATTTATTTTAGATGGGTTGATAATATTGCTCTCTTTTATACCTTGTGCTTAATCTTTCTTTTCCAGACCCACTCCTCCTTCCCAAAGTCTTGTCTGGATTCCAGAATTATTATTTGCCACACTCCCCCACATCTGAATCCTTATATTTCCAAATTGTTGCCTCTGCAATTCTCCCTTTGCACTGCTAGAAAGATTATCGTTACGCAGCACGCATAAGTCCATGTCACTCCCCTCCTGCAAAGTCCACCATGGATCCCTAGTGCCTGAGGAGGGGGATTTTAACGCTCCAGCCTGGCATGTAAAGCCATTGCCATGGGGCCTCTGCTACTTTTCAAGCTGCACCCCCCCCAGGTGTCCACCCACATCCCCAGTGGGAGACTGGAATACACCACCCCAAAATACGAAGGATTGTTGAGCTGAATTAAGAAGAAAATGTAGGAAAGCTCTCTGCCTTCCCCCTATTTGCCTAAAAGCAGGACACAGATTTGCAAAGACAAAAGATAACTCCCCCAACCCCACAAGGGAGAATAAACATTAACCACTGAAGACAACCTTGGACCCAGAGTAGAAAAAACAAGCTCTGTTTCTCCCACTAGATGAGTGTCTTCTGACACTAGATGAATGGAGATTTCTACCCACACACCAAGCAAGCCATCAATTCTGCAGCTGGCTCCAGCTGGGTGTCCTCTAATTCAATTCAATTCTGATGCTATCTACTTGGAGATAGCATCACATCACACTGGCTGAGGATTCAGTCCCACAAGACTGCCCCCCCCCACTTCCAGTGCTGACTGCAAGCACCAGGTTGTTTTGCCGGTGCTTCTGATCAACCAGCTATACATTGGGGTTCCCAAGACCCCCCAGCTTGGGTTTGATGAATTTGCTAGAGCGGCTCACAGAAATCAGGGAAATAGTTACATTTACTGGTTGATCATAAAAGATATTACAAAGGACTCAGATGAAGAGTTGGATGCATAGGATGAGGTATGGGGGAAGCTCCAGGTATGCCACCCTTCAGGAACCTCTGGAAGTTCACTGAACCCCATCTTTTTGGGTTTTGTTTTTTGTTTGTTTGTTGTTGTTGTTGTTGTTGTTGTTTGAGATGGAGTCTCGTTCTACTGCCAGGCTGGAGTGCAGTGGCAGGATTTCGGCTCACTGCAACCTCCGCCTCCCGGGTTCAAACAGTTCTCCTGCCTCAGCCTCCCGAGTAGCTGGAGACTACAGGCATGCACCACCACACCCAGCTAATTTTTGTATTTTTAGTAGAGATGGGGTTTCACCATGTTGGCCAGGATGGTCTTGATCTCTTGACCTCATGATCTGCCTGTCTTGGCCTCCCCAAAGTGCTGGGTTACAGGCATGAGCCACTGCGCCCGGCCTTGGGTTTTGACAGGAGCTTCATTATGTAGGCATGATTGATTGCATCATTGGCCATTGGTGGTCAGCTTAATATTACTTCAGCCCTTGTTCCCTCCTTAGAGGTTGAGGGTGAGGCTGAAGTTTCCAACCCTCTCATCCTCCCCTGGTTTTGCCACCAGTCAGCTCATTAGCATACGAAAAGACATCTCTTTGGAGATTTCAAGGGTTTTAGAAGTTGTATGACAACACAAGACCAAATATATATTTCACAGTATCACAGACCCTTATCAGCCCAGAGATGGTACCAGAGGAATTTACATTCACAAGCTTTCCCAACTAGTTTTTCCCACATGTATTTGCCTTCCCACAATTTACCGCCCCTAGAGACTCAAAGTCCTTTTCCTTCGTCTTGTCACTTCTCTAAAAATGTACTGTTCTTTGTTGAAGATGCCATACAAGCTGGGATTCTCACCTTTTTGTGAACTGCTCATCTCTGGATGTCTCCCATACATTTATAAGATATGCATGTTAATAAACTTGTTTTTCTCTTACTGACCTGTCTTTTGTTACGGTTTATATTCCAACTAATAACTTGAGAGAGCTGAAGAAAAAGTTATTTTTCATCCTTTACACTTCAGTAACTGGGATTTACTCCTGTAGACCTTTGTATAAACTGTTCCCTCTGCTGGAACTCTCTTTCCCTCCTATCATGACAATATGAGCCTGCAAAACTCAGAACAAGGGTCACCCCTAGCGAAACCTTCCCCGCCCCAGCTTCCATTTCCACCATTTCTCCTGGGCGCTTTACTTGAATCCCATTCGAGAAAGCGTCCATTTATTCCTCCTGGTACCAGAGTTGCTGTTTCCAGGCCTCTCCCTAACTAAGGTGCCAGTCTCCTGAGCCAAGACGGCCTCATTCATCTTCGTATGCCCCTCAGTACCTAGCAGTTTGACATAGTGGGGCCTCAAGAAATGCTTATCGAGTTCAATTAAAATAGCAAATCCTGCTAGAGTTGATGAAAGTTGTCAGAATCAAAATGGAGTCACCAACGTTAAGAAAACCTTGACAAATAGAGTCCAGGAAGGCCGTGAGAGCAGGTTCTCATGCTTGTGTGCCCGATAACAAAAAAGACTCTACAAGAACCCCAACCTTGCACAAAGGCCATCTCAACCTTACATAAAGAAATACTTCTGCAAGGACATCTGTCCAGCAACTGCCTGTCCAACCTTGAGCTGGCATCATCTTCGTTATTGATCTTTGTAGCCAAGGATAATTATTTTAAAACAATTATGGAATCCTCCTTATTTTTCCCTTTAAAAACCCTTGTCTTCCTTTACCTCCCTGAACA
This sequence comes from Ateles fusciceps, assembly GCA_036589455.1. Classification (NCBI taxonomy): domain Eukaryota; kingdom Metazoa; phylum Chordata; class Mammalia; order Primates; family Atelidae; genus Ateles; species Ateles fusciceps. The sequence goes on along the minus strand of JAZHEH010000304.1, from coordinate 381,466 downwards.
TGCACGTAGTTTACTGTGCATGTGTGTTCCCATTGCAATGCTGTATTACAAAATAAATATCATTTTCTTTTAAAAATCCTCTCTCCGTTTGTTATTTAGGCTGACAAGCTCAAAGTACTTCTGGAGAAATATGGGTCTGGTGAGACTGAGAAAAGGAAGACAGAGCTGCTGTCTCCACAGTCCTATCAATGGAGCTAAATTCAGGGCTCCCCCAGACTTTCCATCCTAGTATTTTAATTAAAATTAAGAGCACACATCAATAAAACAATGAGAAATAAATGCAGCACTTTTTTTAAAGAAACACAGTGATGCTGACTCAACTCCCAAAGCTTTGCTTCAAAGTCCTCTTCTCTGCCCACCCCCACCAGTTCAGCGGCAGAGGCTCCTCCCAGTGGTACTATTGGGCTCGGAGAGACTCTACTGCCAATGTTCTTTCAGTAAGTGTGGATTCACACCACTCGTTGAGTGGTGGGCCTGGGGTCAGGACGCCCATGGGGGCCATCATCCCAGCAGGCAATAGTCACGCACAAGGGACTACAGTGCCTAGCACTCAGCACTGCCCTTTACCACTTTGCGGCCTCCACAGTCATCTGACCCTGTCTGGACCCTGCCCGGTTCATGCCCCCAACCTGCTTTCCCTTCTGTCTCTGCCAGCTGTGCCACGTGGCCCACTTTGACTCTACTTTCTGCATCATTCTCGCTTCACCACCTTCCCTCACTCTCTGTTCTCCTGCAGCTCTGACCTCTCTCAGGCCCTGAATTTGCTCAGTGTCCTCTTTCTTCGGTGTCTTCGTGTTGTCTCCTCTCCTTGCAACACTCTTCCTGCCCACCCCACCTCATTTTTCTGGATAATTTCTATTCCTCCTTTATGCCTCAAGCCAATCTTTCCTGACACCTCCAAGTCTAAAGTGTGCACTGGGTTAAATCCTTCTGCTGTGAGCTCCCTGCGTCCTGTCGCCCCGTAACACTGGTCACACTTACAGAAGCTTGTGTTTTGTTTGGGTTTTTCTATTACAAAACAAAAAGATTAAAGGCAATTGTGATCCACTAGGTACAGGTTACACATTTCCACAGCATGATTACTATGTGAATGAATGACATTATGTTCCTGAAATAAACAGCTGCACCATGTGATGGCAAACATTCTATTGTTGGTCAAATTATATGAGTTGCTTTTACTTGATCTTAGTCAATTTTCTTCACTCTCTTTAGAGCAGAAAAGCCAGAAATTTTACTTTCTGTTTACCTTTGCATTTTTGCCATAAACCTGCTGCTGCATTGAATTCTGGCTGCATTTACAAAGTTTAAATGGTTTCTGGTTGATGTCCAAATAAAAATGATCTAGAAAAAACGATGCTTAAAATATATTTACAAGTTAGTTTTGAAAGATGAGTTTTACTCTTAGCAGAAAATACAATGGTCATACCAATTCTGTAGGTATGGCTACTGGTATCCCTGACAACTTTAAAGATCATTTTAACATTCTTGATCTTAAACATAGCTTAAAACTTTTCATTTACAATATAAAATTTGGAAAGTAACCAGTGGTTGAAAAAATATGACTCAGTGTAATTAAGATAACCAAATAACCACGTGGGTAAATAAACATGGCATGATTTCTTTCTGCAGAACTCAGGAACAGCTAAAATAGAGATGCACAGAGCGAGGTGGTGATGGAGGGGACACTGCTCAGAGCTTCTGGAGCTTCCATGGCCTCTCTGGGCACTCACCTTCCCAGCCTCTCCATGTGTTCACCAACCGGGAAGCTCCTCTAGCCACTTGTTTCACATTTGTCTTCCCGGATCTGTATCAGTTCAACAGGTCCCCATGGCCCAACACAGGGTCTGGCACACAAGAGGAAATCAATAACTATTTGCAGAATTGAAATAAGTGTCCCGACTGGTTTGGGCTGCATATTTCATGTGAATGTCAGACCACATGCCAGACGTTGTTCCCAAAGTGTTAGGGGAACAGCCCTGAGCAAGACAGGCAGAATCCCTGCTGTCAAGGGTCTTCTGTTCCAACGGGAAGAGACAGATTTTAAAAAGACATAAAGAGATGACAAACGAATATAATTACTTCCAGCAGGGATGTGTTTGAAAAACACATCTTTCTACACTGACCTGTTAAGGATGACAAAATTATATAAGCTCCAACTCCCTTGAAGCCCATGATCAAAATTAGAATAATGTTAATGAGAAAGAAGCAAGACCCATGGCTTTTGGGTTGACAGCCGGGGTGTCTGTCGCCCTCCATCATGTGGGATCCATCTCTCCCACCATCCCTGTGTCTACACCATATCTCCAGCTCAGGCCCTCTTCAGTTCCAGTTACTGGCAAATGTCTCCCTCTCCATTTGTGAACAGGAAGGCAAAGACCATCACTTCCCCAACCCTGCACACAGCCCAGCATGCAGTAGGAGCGCAAAAAAACATTCGCTACTTTTGATAAAGCTGAACTTTAACTTATGCACAGAGAAATAGAGCAAACAGCAACTTGGGTTTTATAAACTCTGAAATAATCATTCTACACAATTCACCTCTTGGTCTTTCTGATAGTATCCACTGGGTCCCTGTTGGCAAATTTGGGGATTGGCTGGTGTGACATTGGTCAAGACCCTGTTCTGTTGTCACTCAGATATCCAAGCAGTTTGGTTCACTGAGCTTCCTCTCCATGCCTAGCCCCAGACCACCCATCACCTACGTCAATAACAGCTTCCTCTGGGGCTCACTAGGAACAGGTCCCTACTCACACGGAAGCTGGAAAATATAGTTCCACACAAGTTCTCACCGTTCCGGTCCAAGTCAGAACCAAGCCCAATGGACTGGGCACATCCAGAATGTGAGGCAAGGCAGGAGCATCTCAAGAGCCTGGATTGGAGGGTGAGCAACTTTTCAAAAGGTTGGCATCGAGTTGTCCCATTCCTCTCTCCCATGGGGGTGTCAGAGGAAAAGCAAAAGGAAGAAGACTGCTAGCTGGTAGCACTCGAAGGAAGTAACAGTGCAATGAGAGAGGCAAGAGAAGTGTTGAACTTGGGAGGGGGAGACAAGCAGAGAATCAGGCCAGATCAGTGCTTCTCATGCTTTAAGGATACCCCAAACCACCTGCAGATCTTGTTTCTGTTTTATTTTATTTATTTATTTTTAGAGATAGGATCACCCCCTCTCATCCAGGCTGGAGTACAGTGGTGCAATCATAACTCACTGTGGTAGCCTCCCAACTAGGCAGGGCTACAGGCATGCACTACTAGGTCCAGCTAATTTTATACCTTTTTTTTTTTTTTTTAATAGAGATAGACTCTCTCTATGTTGCCCAGGTTGGTCTTGAACTCCTGGCCTCAAGTGATCCTCCTGCTCAGCCTCCCAAAGTGCTGAAATTACAGGCATGAGCCATCACTCCAGCTGGAGTCTTGTTAAGATGCAGATTCTGAGTCTGTAGGGCTGGGTAGAGTCTCAGATTCTGCATTTCTGACAAGCTCCCAGGTGATATTCATGCTGCTGGTCTTCAGATCACACATTGTATAATAAAGAACAAGATTATTTCTAAGGCCCTTTCTGTTCTGGCGTTGAGTCTGACTCTCTAAAAGGTTAAAACTAGGGTGACCACACTGACTCATGGGTGCTGGGGAAAGAGTCTTTATTCCACACAGCCATTTGCCCAGATCAAGTGGGACAAAATAGTATTATTTAAGAAGGAAAGAACAGATTTTGGAGGCTAACTACCACCTCTGACACAATAACATTCACTACTTACCTTGTGCTAAACACTGTTGGTATTTTACCTGCAAAGCACTACCTTTAAGGTGGGTACTCTCATTATCCCCATTTTACAGATGATGAAACTGAGGCTTAGGTCTGGGCATGGTGGCTCATGCCTATAATCCCAGTACTTTGGGAGGCCAAGGATTTCTTGAGCTCAGGAGTTCGAGACCAGCCTGGGTAATAGGGCAAAATTCCATCTCTATGAGAAATACAAAGAATTTAGCAAGGCATGGTGGTAAGTGCTGATAGTCCCAGCTAATATCAGGAGACTGAGGTGGGATGATCTCCTAAGCCCAGGAAGTCAAGGCTGCTATGAGTCATGATCATAATTCTGTATTCCAACATAAGTAACAGAGTGAGACCCTGTGATGGTTAATACTGAGTGTCAATTTGATTGGATTGAAGGATACAAAGAATTGATCCTAGGTGTGTCAAAGGAAATTAATGTTTGAGTCAGTGGGCTGGGAAAGGCAGACCCACCCTTAATCTGGGTGGACACAATCTAATTAGCTGCCAGCATGGCTAGAATATAAGCAGGCAGAAAAATGAAAAAAGGGAGAGACTGGCCTAGTCTCCCAGCCTATATCTTTTCTCCCATGCTGGATGCTTCCTGCCCTCAAACATCGGATTCCAAGTTCTTCCGTTTTGGAACTCAGACTGGCTATCCCTGTTCCTCAGTCTGCAGACAGCCTACTGTGGAACCTTGTGATCATGTGAGTTAATATTTAATAAACTCCTGTATGTGTGTGTGTGTGTGTGTGTGTGTATATATGTATATATATGTATTCCATTAGTTCTGTCCCTCTAGAGAACCCTGACTAATACAGATTTTGGTAACAGGATTGGTTCTAGAGGAACAGAATATTAAGGATGGAGCTCTTTCATTGGTTTTGGGGTTTCTGGAGTTGGCTGCTTAATATGATTAGATCCAAAAATGCTAAGGACCCTACTTCTAATAGTACAGAGAACACTGATAGATAGTCCTTGGCCTGAACTGTTTAGAGAGTTATGCAAAATAAATGCATTGACATTCCTGATTCATTGCTCATGAGAGACAAGGAGTTTAGTGACTCCATACATAATACCTTGGACCATATGTGGAGAACCAAGGAACATAATGAAGCTGGTTGGTTGCTCCTAAGTTCAGTGGACAAAGTGATGAAAGAAAATGATGAACTCGGGGTTTCTATTTCCCAGCTTTCAGAAGCAGATACTGAGCCTCAAATCTGTTAAGATTGCCCTGAGTGAGAGTCTTATCTCCTGTAGAGAAAGAGCTGAAATTGTGGGAAAACATACACAAGCTCTTGTCTTGCAGGTAGCTGACCTGCAACAATAGGTGCATGCACCTGCATCACCAGGTGTCTACTGTTAAAGTGAAGGCATTGATTGGAAAAGAATAGAATCCTGCAACTTGGAATGGGGACATGTGAGAGGACCCTGATGAAACTGGGGATGCTGAGTTTGTAAACTCTGATTAACCTTTTTTGCCAGAGGAACAGCTTCCCCATCCCCAGTAGTGGCAACATACCTTCCCTGACCCATGCTACCGTCAGCCTTTCCACCTTTGTCTGAGGAGATAAAGCCTGTGCTGCCTGAGGCACAGTGATGGCCTCCACTGAAGCAGTTGGCAGGCAAGATAATCTCACTTCTCCTCAGGAGCTGTCCCCAACACCCCTGTTTGCTTCTAGACCTATAACTAGACTAAAGTCCCAGCAGGTCCCTAGAGGTGAAGTTGAGAGTGTGATCCATGAGGAGGTGTGCTACACTAAAAAAAGAACTGCTTGAGTTTTCTAATTTATATAAACAGAAATCTGGATAGCAGGCATGGGAATGGATATTAAGGGTGTGGGATAATGGTGGAAAGAACATATAGTTGGATCGGGCTGAATTTATTGATTTGGGAATACTAAGTAGAGACTCTGCATTTAGTGTTGCAGCTTGGGGAATTAAAAAAGTTTCTAATAGTTTATTTGCTTGGTTAGCCGAAATATGGATTGAAAGATGGCCTACTGTGAACAGGCTGGAAATGCCTGATTTCCCTTAGTTTAATGTAGAGGAAGGGATCCAAAGGCCTGGAGAGATTAAGATGGTGGAGTGGATTAGTCACTTTAGACCTACTTGTCCCAGCTGGGAGGGTCCAGAAGAGATCCCCCTTGACCAATGCCTTGCAAAACAGATTTGTGAGGGCAGCACCTGCATCTTTGAAGAGCCCTATAATTGCTTTTCTCTGTACGTCAGATCTAACAATGGGAACCACAGTCACTCAACTACAAAATTTAAATACAATGGGAATAATTGGATCCCGGTGGCAGGGGCCAAGTGGTGGCACTCAACTTTCAAAGGCAAAGTGGGCATAGCTGCTGTAATGGAGAGCAGAGGCAAAGTGGCAATCGGAATAGTCTGACTCATGTAAAGCTCTCGCATTGACTAATGAATCACGGTGTTCCTAGAAGTGAAATTGATAGGAAGCCTACTGCATTTCTACTTAATTTATACAAACAGAAAACTTCTATGTCAAATGGACAAAAGACTAATTTGAATGATAAAAACAGAGAATCATGGCCCCTAAACTGATTTCCAGACTTGAGTCAGTTTACAGACCCAGAATCACTTGAATGAAGGGGAGGCCAGGTCTCCTTGAGGAAGGATCCCACCATGTTACTGACAACTTATGCAGTTATTCTTTCTCCCATCCTTCCCCAAGGAGACCTCTGGCCTTTTTCCAGGGTAACTGTGTGTTGGGGGAAAAGAAAATGATTAGACATTTTGGGGACTACTGGATACTGGCTCTGAGCTGATGTTGACCCTAGGGGACCCAAAATGTCACTGTGGTCCTCCAGTTAAAGTAGGGGCTCATGGAGGTCAGTAATTAACAGAGTTTTAGCTCAGGTTCAACTTACAGTGGATCCAGTGGGTCCCGACTCATTCTGAGATCATTTCCCCAGTGCCAGAATGCATAATTGGCATAATATATACTTAGCACCTGGCAGAACCCCCACATTGGCTTCCTGACTGGAAGGGTGAGGGCTATCATGGTGGAAAAAGCCAAATGGAAGGCATTAGAACTGCCTCTACCTAGAAAAATAGTAAATAAAAAACAATATTATATCCCTGGAGGGATTGCAGAGGTTGGTGCCACCATCAAGGACTTGAAAGATTCAGGGGTGGTGATTCCCACCACATCCCTTTTCAGTTCTCCCATTTGGCCTGTGCAGAAGACAGACGGATCTTGAAGAATGACAGTGGATTATCATAAGCTTAACCAAGTGGTGATTCCAATTGCAGCTGCTGTACCAGATGTGGTTTCACTGCTTGAGCAAATTAACACATCTCCTGGTACCTGGTATGTAGCCATTGACTTGGCAAATGCCTTTTTCTCCATTCCTGTCCATAAGGCCCACCAGAAGTAATTTGTCTTCAGCTGGCAAGGCCAGCAATATGCCTTTACTGTCCTATGTCAGGGGTATATTAACTCTCCAGCTTTGCATCATAATCTCATTCAAAGAAATCTTGATCACTTTTTGCTCCTGCAAGATATCACACTGGTCCATTACATTGACGACATTATGTTGATTGGATGCAGTGAGTAAGAAGTAGCAAACACGCTGGACTTATTGGTGAGACATCTGTACACCAGAGGATGGGAAATAAATCCCACTAAAATGCAGGGAACTTCTAACTCAGTAAAATGTCTAGGGGTACCATGGTGTGGGCCCTGTTGATATTCCTTCTAAGGCGAAGGATGAGTTGCTGCATTTGGCCCCTCCAACAACCAAGAAAGAGGCACAATTCCTAGTGGGCCGATTTGGATTTTGAAGGCAACACATTCTGCATTTGGATGTGTTACTCTGGCCCATTTATCAAGTGACCTGAAAGGCTGCCAGTTCTGGGTGGGTTCCAGAACAGGAGAAGGCTCTGCAACAGGTCCAGCCTGCTGTGCAAGCTGCTCTGCCTTTTGGGCCATATGACTCAGCAGATCCAATGGTGGTTGAGGCGTCAGTGGCCAATAGGGATGCTGTTTGGAGCCTTTGGCAGGCCCCCATAGGTGAGTCACAGTGGAGGCCTCTAGGATTTTGGAGCAAGGCCCTGCCATCTTCTGCAGATAACTACTCGCCTTTTGAGAGACAGCTCTCGGTCTGTTACTGGACTTCGGTGGAAACTGAACGTTTGACTATGGGTCATCAAGTCACCATGTGACCTGAACTGCCCATCATGAACTGGGTGCTTTCTGACCCATCTAGCCATAAAGCGGGTTGTGCACAGTAGGATTCCATCATCAAATAGAGGTGGTGTATACGTGATCGGGCTTGAGAAGGTCCTGAAGGCACAAGTAAGTTACATGAGGAAGTGGCTCAAATGTCCATGGTCTTCACTCCTGCCACACTCCCTTCTCTCCCCCCAGCCTGCACAAATGGCCTCATGGGGGAGTTCCCTAAGATCAGTTGACAGAGAAAGAGAAGAATAGGCCTGGTTTGCAGGTGGTTCTGCACAATATGCAGGCACTACCTGAAAGTGGACAGCTGCAGCACTATAGTCCCTTTCTAGGACATTTCAGAAGGACAGCGGTGAAGGAAAATCTTCCCAGGGAGCAGAACTTTGAGCAGTGCACCTGGTTGTGCACATTACATGGAAGGAGAGATGGCCAGATGCACAATTATATACTGATTCATGGGCTGTAGCCAATGATTTGGCTGGATGGTCAGGGACTTGGAAGAAGCATGATTGGAAAATTGGTGACAAAGAAATTTGGGGAAGAGGTATGTGGATGGCCCTCTCTGAGTGGTCAAAAACTGAAGATATTTGCATCCCATGTGAGTGCTCACCAACAGGTGACCTCAGCAGAGGAGAATTTTAATAATCAAGTGGATAGGATGACCCGTTCTGTGGACACCACTCAACCTCTTTCCCCAGCCACCCATCATCGCCCAATGGGCCCATGAGCAAAGTGGCCTTGGTGGCAGGGATGGAGGTTATGCATGGGCTCAGCAACATGGACTTCCACTCACCAAGGCTGACTTGGATCCACCCACTGCTGAGTGCCCAATTTTCCAGCAGCAGAGACCAACATATATCTCCACAACTATCTACTTCTTTCATCAGACTTAAAATAAAAACACAGTTTATCCTGGGTCTTTGGGTCTTCATTTCTGAAGACTTCCTATACCACATAAAACTTTGCTTATATATTATGCTTTTCTCTTGTTAATCTGCCTTTTGTTATAGGGGTGTGTTAGGGCTCAGAAAATGATCCCCCAATATACAGTGCTTTGACAGCTAAAGCAGAGAAGCAGCTTCAAGGTCTCTCAGAATCTCCCACCACTGCCTCCTGTCTCTCAATCCCCTGTCTCTCCCCCAAGCACAGGATGGAGCTGTTCTCTGAAGTGCCCTTATCTACCTAGAAACCAGACCCCCAGAGAGGCAATTACTTTTGATTCTTTCCCTTAAATTTTACTAACCAGAGAGGATTAAAACTCAAACCACAGAGAATGGAACTAAAAATGAAATACCACAACTAGAGCTCGGATGAACTTTGAACTTTGTCCCAAATGATTGTTTGTTCTTTGGTCCCTTCGATTTCCAAAAAGAATCATTCACAAGCAAATGTCTGCCTCCTGAATCCATTTTCCCCTAAAATTGTTTGTTCCTACACCCCCAACTCCCCTTCCCCCACAGAAGAAGATTATATAAGCATCAGGACCTCACTGGGTAATCATTCTCCTGTGATTCCCCTGTGCCATGGACATATATATACTTCGTATACATTTTTCTCTTATTAGTCTGCCTATTGTAAGTTCATTTTCAGTGAACCTTCAGAGGGTGAAACCTTTTGGCCCTATAGGTAACAGCCATGAACCTTGCAATGAGTAAGGAAAAGATATTACTTTTCTCCCCTACAACACAAATGCTTTTTAGACCACTTGACCACCCTAACACTACACAAATGCTTTTTAACTCAGCAGTTCCACTTCTAGAAATGTATCTTAAGGAAATAATAACAGATATGTAAAAAGACATTCATCATTGCACAGTTCATATGAGAGAGATATTAAAAGCCCCCTAAATGGCCAAAAATAAAGAATTGTTTTAAAAACAGTAACCAGATATCTGTATAATAAAATACTATTCTGCCATTTAAAGTTATGCTGTAGAAAACTTGTTAATGATGTGAGAAAAATCTCATGGCACACTGTCAAGTGAAGAAATTAACTTAATAGGTATCTATGAAAACTGTCACTAAAGGGCTAAAAATGATCACCTAGTAGTATATATTTTGTATTAACATTTTCTAAAATGAATTGCTCTTCTGATCAAATCTTAACATACAATTCTTTTTTTAAGAAGGAAGGTCCTATTTGTAGACTGCTCATGCTCTAGAGTTCTGAGAGGAAGGAGATTCGTGTAGGATGCTATCCTTGGAGTGCAAGGCCTGGCCAAGTGTAGTGGCTGAAAAGGGAGGTAAGAGAGCTTTCCAGGGAAGGTGATGAGCACAGGCAGAGTCGGGGTGGCCAGGCTGCCTGCAGCTGAGGGACAGAGGGGCACAGGAGTGGAGGAAAGTTTCACTGGGCTCAAAGCGGGAAACAGCTGACCACACAGCTGCCAGTTCCAGAAAGCCCTAATGATCTCAAATCCTATGAGAAGGATCTGGTGGCCTGTTCCGTAGAGAGGAAAGAAGGAGCCACAGGCACAATTCAAAGGCCATGATGAAAGTTCCAGCAGCTCCTCTGATTAAAACCACAAATCCACATCTCTCCACCTAATCCTCGGTGAAAAGGGGGAGATTAGCACAAGTCGCAGCCCTGATAACTCCTATCTCTTTAAGTTGCATGTAAAATTTCAGGCATCTCCCCTGGAGATCCCAAGCTGGCCTACTGCCATTGCTCTCCCACCAATTGGAAAATTGTAATAAGAAAGCAAACATTGCCGATTCTGTAATAACCTGGATAAAGAGCAGCCTGCCTTGTGCTCCCTGATTACTAAATAGACTTGCATAGCTTGGAAGGATGAATGATGGGGGCTAATGTAAGCCGCTGATGTCACTGCATTTTTCATTATATTAAAACAATAACATCTGAATTGAGGGGAGATCATTTGGTCCAGAAAACCTTTAGACTCCCCCGGGTTGGGATGGAGGCTTTGCAAATTTGAATGACTCCCTTTGGGGACATAAAGCCATCCTGCTTTCTTTGCCCACAACTGAATTATTAAACCACAGCAGGAGAAGGAGGCAGCATGAATACAGGTGCCTTGGTGAGGCTGTCACTTCTTCCTCCCTTTTGTTCCAAACCATTTCACATCTGGAGTCTGCAGTGTCTTAGGAGGCTATCTCTGTGTGAGGCAGAGGAGACCAGGCAGAGACCCTGAGGGTGGAGAGATTGGAGTGCTTCTGCAGAATAGATGATGCGGAGCCCGACTCCGCTACCACCCAGGCACTGCCTCCCTGCCCCTCTGGTCACAAGGTCCAGAGAGCTCTGTGGCCTTAGCCTGCCTACCGCACCTGGAGAAGACCCAGCACCAGCCACCACAAAGCCACTGAGAAAACTGCCATCCAGGCAATTCTTGCAGGGAAGGAAAGAAGTGCCATAGATTCCCAGTTCTGGGTGGTCCTTCTCAGTAGAACGACAGCTCAGGAGCCCAAGGAGCCCTAATGCAGGAGCCACTGATTTCCTGATGTTTTCCCAGAATTTTCTCTAAGGCTGTCTTGCTTGTATCGCTGATTCTAGAGAGTTAGTGAGGTGTGGGAATGGGACAGGGTGTGCAAAACACTGCATCAGGATGTTTACTTTCGTTCAACCATTCTGCATTGCTTTTTCTCACATTACTTGTAAAAAGATATTAAAACATTCCGAAGCTATTAGAACAATGGACAACATGAAAGGAAGCTTAATAGAGCGATGTGCTTTGTAAAGTATCAAATTTAAAACACTCAGAAAAGACATTAATGAAATTTTAATGAGAAGTCAGCTTGCTGTAGTTTTACAAGTAACGATTATCTTAATTCCAAAAACTGTCTGATTAACTGTCACCACAGTGATGCATGTAGTTAGCAAAAGTATGTATTACTAAGAAAATCAGTCCACAAATACACCACAATGGTTATTTCTGCTTAAGAGTAGCAGAAGTGTTAACTGGTCAATCTGTCTAAGGCTTTACACAAAGGGATTCCTTTTTTAAATGGTTTCCTAGTGTGGGATAAAATTGCAGGTGCATTTTACAGGTGTTAACAAAGGAGAGTGGGCTGGAGCACAGTGGCTCATACTTGTAATCCTAGCACTTTGGAAGGCTGAAGCGGGTGGATCACTTGAGGTCAGAAGTTCAAGACCAGCCTGGCCAACATGGTGAAACCCCATATCTACTAAAACTACAAAAAAAATTAGTCAGGTATGGTGGTGGGCATCTGTAATTCCAGCTATACAGGAGGCTGAGGCAAGAGAATCATTTGAACCTGGGAGGCGGAGGTTGCAGTGAGCCAAGATCGCACCACTGCACTCCAGCCTGGGTGACAAAGCGAGACTCCATCTCAAAACAAAACAAGACAAAACAAAGGAGAATGCCTCTGACAAATGCAAAGCAACTTTCCAGAATACTGCAGATAACACCATTTCCCTTTACCTGGACTAAGCCCTGGCAATGAACGACACTTGAACTGCAGAGAGCATTCAGGTCCAAGAATAAACCAGGAGCCGTGCGGTAAGATATAGGTGTTTCCCTGCAAGCCACAAGGGAGGAAGTGCTAAAGGACAGAGTATAATGCAAAGGGAAGACACGATGATGTTGCTGGACAAGTGTACAGTGGCGTGGCCCGTGGCATTGTCCCTCACTTGGCCTAACTCCCAAGTTCATGACATTTAAAAAACCCTGTAGGTTGGGACTGCACCAGTTTTTTAGGAAGATGTTTTCCAAATGTATGACAGTGCCCTTCCACATCAGAATACTAGTTAAGGCTTACTAGAAAAGCAGGCTTTCTCAAGTCTTAAAGGTACATGAATCATCTGAGGATCCCATTAAAATGCTGATTCTGTTGGTCAGTCTGGGTTGAAGCCTGAGATTCCTGCATTTCTCACAAGTTCGTGGGTGATGTAGATGCTCCTGGTCCATGAATGAGGAGGAGCAGTGTTACATAGTATTACCACACACCAGGCACTGTTACGGGTGCTTTATGTGTAGTGTTTACTCATCACAATACACTTCTTAGGTAAGTACCATTATTTTTCTCCCCTTTTGTAGATTAAAAAAAAAAGGTAGACTTGGAGAGGTTATGTAACTTACCTAAGGTCACAAAGTCAATAAGGAACAGAGCCAGGATTTGACCCCAGGCAGTCAGTGCCAACGTCTGGGTTTCTTTGATAGCTGACTTTTTAAAAATCAGATTTAATTCTTACAGATACAATTCCTCATACTCCCCTATCCCACTATGAAGTCATACATGCAGGCTCAGCTTTCTACTTGTAGGCATTTCTTCAACACATTTATTTGACAACACTGACAGTGCGACTACTTCGAACTGGCCCTGGGCTAAGCTCTAAGTGTATAAAGAGGAGACCTGTGCTGAATGGAGCTCGCAGGTCAGGGGGAAACAGGCAGGGCAGAGGGAGAAGTAAACCAGCAGCTCTAATGCACGGGGACCCACCCCGGGAGCACGAAATGCATCAGATATACCTGCATTTCCAACATGGACATAACTAGGCTACTGTTTTATTCTTCCTTAAGTGGAAGGGAAGAGAAAAAAAGGGAAGTTAAGATTTTTTAAAAACTCTTACATAATAGGCTTTGGACATATTACCTCATTTAACCCCCACATCAACCTGAAATACAAGTTATATTATCCCCCACTTTAAAGCTGTATCAGTCACTCTCCGAGATCACAGAGATAGCCAAGTGGGAGTCGGCATTTGAATTGATGTCTAACTGACTCCAAAGCTGGTATTTTCCACATACACCACTGTTCTAACAATTTATTACTGCAAAACTATCCCCCAAAATAAGTGGCATATATCTATTTTGTTATGTGTAAAGATTCTGTAGGTCAGGTATTCAGAAAGGCCACAGCTGGGAAGGTTTTCTGCTCCAAGATATCTGGGGCCTCAGCTGGGGAGACTCAAAGGTGGGCAGAATGTAGAGATAGGTGAGGCTGGAGGATCCACTTCCAAGGGGGCTTCTTTTCTCACCCTCTGGTGCCTGGGTTGGGAAGGCTTAGGACATGTGTATTCATCTGGAATTGTCACTTGGCATGCTTCCATGTGGCCTCTCCAGCATGGCAGTCTCAGGACAGTCAGGCTTTTCACATGCTGGTTCAGGGCTCCTATAGTGAGTTTTCCAATAAAGGAGATGGAAGATGCATTCCACCCTTGGGAATCACGTAACATTACTATGCTTTTCTCTATGGTCCATTCATTGGTCACAGACCATACCAGGTGCAAGGGCAGTACACAGCACCCATCTCTTAATAAGAGATGTGCCAAGGAACTTGTAACCACATTTTAAAACCACCAAGTCACTTTCACCACAAGAACCAACGTAATATGTAGTCCTTGTCTCTTAGAATCACATGGAAGTCTTTCAATAACTCAGCCCTTTTAATAACAGTTAGAGGACATCCACAGTCCAACATAGGCCTACTTGGACCCCCATCCAAGAGAGTGAGTTACTGAGTGGCTGAAAGATATCAACAGAGTGAGCTCCCCCTCTAATCCACCCTTGGGGGAGTGCTCTGAGAACTGTGTTTACAGCAAATCATGGAACCAGCAATGACCCACGTTCTACCCCATTAACACCCAGCCCTGCTGGCGATGCTAATGCAGAAGATATTGCTGACAAGCAGAAATAGCTTTTGACCTATCCACATCTTTCTTGGATCCATCTCCAGCCCACAGGATCAAGAAGAATAGAATGAAAGCTTCCACATCAGACTCACACAAGCCAGTACCCCCAAGAAGGCCTGATTTCAAAGGGACACCCTCAGTAAGGATAGTCTCCAATAAGAAGGTTCTCTCGACCTGTATTTAGATTAGAATCTCCTTCCACCCTGCCTCAGCGTCGCACACCCCATAGCTCTGAGAGCCTGAACAGGAGCCGGAGGAAGCCATCCCCCCATTCAATATGGCTGACGGGTGAGAACACAGATAATAACTGATGGAGAGTTGATTAGGCAGGAAGCCATTTAATCAATCTGTGCAGGTGCTGCAGACCACTCATATAGATTTCAATCAGAAACAATCAGTGTGTGAGAAATGCTTCCTGTACCAGTTTTCAAAAATTTGGTTCTCTTTCCTCTACTCAGCATGAATTAATGTTAATTTCTGCTTAACAACCTCTATTTCAATATTTAGGACTTCCTACAAATGGAGTCCCTTTCTTCCTTCTTTCCTTCCTGCCTGCCTTCCTTCTCAACACTGACTTAATAGTTTAGGCACTAGAGAAATAGTGAACAAAACAGACAAAAAAAAAAAATCCCAGCCCCACTTTCATTCTGGTTGTGAATAAACAAGACGAATAAGCATAATAAATAAGAAGTGTACACGCTATGCTAAAATGTGGTAAAAAGCTGAGGGAAAATTAGGACTGGGTAAGAAGATTATAAGCACTGGTGAAATGCTGAAGTTTTAAACTTGGTGAGGGATGGAATTGCTATGAAGATGGCATTTGAGCAAAGATGGGGAAAAAGCAAGGGAGTTATCCACTGGACTCTTTAAGAAAAATGCATAGAACAGACATCCTGGGAAGGGAGTGCCTGCTATGACCATTGAATCACCAGGAGGCGAATGTCACTGGAGCAGACTGAGCACCAGGAATAGTAGATGAGGCCACAGAGATACAGAAGGGCCTCATTATGGATTTTAGCTTTTATTCTGGAAGAAATTGAAGGGACGAAGGGGTGGAGAAGGCATTTTAGCATTTTTAGCAGCAGAGTGACATCATCTGACTTGATTCAAAGGATTCCCTTGACTGCTGTATCAAGAATAGACTAGAGTAAGGCAAGGGTGAAGTGAAGGAGACCACTTAAGAGGCCATTTCAGAAACGCGGAAGTGGAATACTGATGGCCAGGACCAAGGTGGTATCAGCACAGGGTTGACGTGCAGTCAGATTCTGAATCTATATTGCAGATCGATTGCACAGAATTTGCTGCAGAGATATGGGGTGCAAGAGGAAGAGAGGCATAAAAGGCTGTTCCAAGGTTTTGGACCTAATCACCTGGAAGCCTGCAGGTGTCACTGCCCGAGATGGAGAAGATGGTGGGCAGATCAGAACGGAGGGGGGAGGATGAGAAGTTTTGTTCGGAGCATACTGAGTTAGAGACTTCCACTAGACATCTAGGAGGCAGTTAGGCAGTGGCCATTACCTATTGCAGAAGCCATCTGAAATGCAGCCATTCTGCAGTAATGTCTGGTAACTGCCAGCAAGAGCAGCTTTCCCTAAGGATGTGAGGGCATTCATCAAAATGAGATAGGGAGTCAAAGGTCAGCAATCAATGTGCATGTGTTTTCTGGGCACCAGCATGTGGCATCAGAGTTCCAAGCACACGCAGGATGGAGCAGGAGACTCAGGAGACTCAGGCAGACGCATCTCCTTCAGGATGTCTTTAAGTTCCCAGCTGAACTGACATTTGAGCTGCACCCATATCAACACATTCATAGATATCCTCACAACCTATGCGCTGGGCACTAGAAGAATCACAGAGAAGTGCCAAGACAGCCAAGAGTCATCTATAGTTAGAGTGGAAAGACATAGACTTATAAAAATGAAGGGAGAAATCCATGAAAAATCACTAGAAAGGCAAAGAACTAAGGTAATATAAAAGTGAGAAAATCCCCAGCAAATGACTTGTTCAGGATGCTTACTGGGGATGTGAGTAAAAAATCTGGAAAGTGAGTCACTGCTTGGATTTCAGGATGCTCTCTCTCCACGGTCCAGCTCTAGAACCATCCACCTCTGGTTTTCATAAGCCTTCCAAGATGTGATGCTCTGGGCAGGTGCCGTGGCTCACACCTGTAATCCATCCCAGAACTTTGGGAGGCTGAGGTGGGCAGAGCATCTGAGGTCAGGAGTTCAAGACTAGCCTGGCCAACATGGTGAAACCCCATCTCTACCAAAAATACAAAAATTAGCCAGGCGTGGTGGCGTGCATCTGTATTCTCAGCTACTCTGGGGGCTGAGAAAGGAAAATCACTTGAACCCGGGAGGCAGAGGTTGTAGTGAGCTGAAATTGCACCATTGTACTCCAGCCTAGGTGACAAAGTGAGGCTCTGTCTCAAAAAAAAAAAAAAAAAAAAAAAAAAAAGATGTGACGCTCCTCTTTGTTGACATTTTAGGAATTATTTCATACAGGGACAGTAAGTCACTGGTTTTCAAACATCAGTGTTTTAGAACCTTGTAAAAATCCAGGCTCCTGAACCACATCTCCAGGAATCTCAATTCATTAAGTGAGTTTTGAGAAACCTTTCTCTAAGCATTATGTCATCACTCCTATGGTGGTTAATCAAAAAGCCTGATAGACTATAATCCAGTCTCTGTTGAAGGTGTAGAACGGACTGAATTCTACAACTCAGGGGAGGTGTTACCCTAATAATAAGTCACTGCAGCCACAGATGGGAATAAGCAGGAGGCTGCCAGGTCCCCCGAGGATGAGATTTAGGGAGATGACAGTCAACAGAATTTAAGAGGCCTTTGCTTTGGTAACAATCTTATTCTTGGTGCTGATTTTCTCAGGAACTCATGGGTCTCTATTTCAACCACGGATCATTACCATACTTTCACTCTAATGAAACAGAAAACAAGAAATACGGCTTACATCCATTTTCTCAAAAATGCAATGGAGTGTATTCATCCAGCGCTGAGGCATGTTTCTCTTCAATAATGAAGGAATAGATGTAACCACCTGGGCCAGACTCCCTTCGCTTCCTGTTTTTGATGCCTTTGTATGCTGTCATTTTTAAAATCAGGCTGCTTACTACACAATAAGATGGCAATGTCTGTCCCCACCATGGACTATTTTGGCATCCTTTTCCTTGAAAGTCCTCTTTACTAGTGATCTCCATCTATTTATTGGCCCCCTAGATATGAACCACATGTAGAAATATGTTAACTTTGGTTCTTTGAAGAGTGAGATGACAAATCGATGTATGCCTATGGACTCCATGACTGAACATAAGCAGAGCCCTTTGAGTTCATTGCCATTAAAACCTCTCTACAGTCTCTGACACATCAGAATCAAAGACTACTGCCTTCCTTATTTCATGTCTGTTTAAAGAGACCAACCTCTTGAGCACTTGTTGACGGTGAGTTTACAAAGGACGAAGAAAATGGATCTACCCTAGCTCACACACTAATAAGCCGTGCTGCTAGAATTGGAACCCAGTGTCTGTGTGCCTCCAGAATCAACGCCCTTTCCCCTTTTTCCTTGTGGAGAGCACACCACGATCAACCATGTTTTCAGTTCAGCCTTTTCCCCCACAATCAGTCAGACCAAGAAGTAGTGACAGGTCTCTTACCTCCGCTTCCCAAGGCCAATACAGAATCTAATTTGATGGCAAGTCCCTGCCTGGTGAACGACTGCATCTTGTACACACCAAAAGTAGTACAGACAAAACTAAAGGACTCTACTGCATGATGGGGAGGAAAGGAATCCCACAGAGCTCCCTTCTGTAAAAGCATAGGCAGGAGATGGTACATAAAATGTTTACAAATATGTTCTTGTTCTTCACCTTTTGCAATCATGGCTTCATTCAACCCTTTAAATTACTACAGATAAAAATTTCCTCATGCCAGCATTACAATCCCAGGACCTGACAGGTGGATGGGGGAAAAGGGAAAGGAGAGAAGCAGAG
The DNA here is from genome assembly GCA_036589455.1 of Ateles fusciceps. Taxonomy (NCBI): domain Eukaryota; kingdom Metazoa; phylum Chordata; class Mammalia; order Primates; family Atelidae; genus Ateles; species Ateles fusciceps. The sequence continues at coordinate 362,883 of JAZHEH010000304.1, read as the reverse complement.
ACAAATGGATGGAGCAATCACTGAAATCAGGAAAGCAACCAGCTAAATTGAGTACTTCCTAATCTAATGCATTTAAGTCAGACTCAATAAGGCTTGGCACTGATCCCTGTTCACTGTGCTACCAGGATCTTAGCAGATTCAGATTAGTAGTGATTTCTTTTTTTTTTTTTTTTTCTCTTTTTTTTTGAGATGGAGTCTTACTCTGTTGCCCAGACTGGAGTGCACTAGCATGATCTTGGCTCACTGCTGCCTCCACCTCCCAGGTTCAAGTGATTCTCCTGCCTCAGCCTCCCAAGTAGCTGGGGTTACAGGTGCCTGCCATTATGCCCAGCTTATTTTCGTATTTTTAGTAGAGACAGGGTTTCAGCATGTTGGTCAGGCTGGTCTTGAACTCCTGACCTCAGGTGATCTGCCTGCCTCGGTCTCCCAAAGCGCTGGGATTACAGGTGTGAACCATCACACCAGGCCTTGGGTGTTGTCTGAAATCCTCTTTCTCACAGTAGTTCAGACTGAGCAAGGTAAAGATTGATGCTTAGTGTTTACCAGCGATTGTCTCCTCTTGCTCTCTTTGGACACATGTTAGAATCATACTTCCTGTTCTCCTGTGGTTGAGTGGGATCTGTAACCAGTTTGGACCCATGGATTATGTGCCTTTAATTGCAGGTGCAAGAATTTCCTCTGGCATGGCAGCTGCCCACTTCAAGATGATAGCTTGAAGCTACTCTGTCATCCTGGAACTTTGAATGATTTCTATAAGTCAAGACCCCTTGGCAACTTGGGATAGGGCATGTAATATGTCAGTGCCTGTCTACACGCCCATGACCTGTGGGCATGTAACGTGTGAAAAATAAACCTTTGTTGTTTTAAGCCACTAAGATTTGCCAGTTGGTGTTACTACAACATACTCCAGCCTATCTCAACTGAGTCAGCAAACAAGCTTTTGAGCCAATAAGGGAAGTGGAGATTTGAGATTGCAAGGAGCCTTTGCCAACCATCATCTTTAAGGAATTATAGATACCCTAAAACTCTGTGTGTTTCCTGAGGACCTTTATTTCTGGAGAACTACAATATGAAGATAATAAAGTCCTACTAAAGCCTTTTTTCTTTAAGGGTCATCTCACAGTTCTGAAGGGTATGACTTTTGGGACCTGATAAATGTCACGACTCCCTGCAGAGATACTCAATAGACATCAATGCAGACTGAAAAGCAAACTGGGGCAGAGATAATGCTGCCCTTCCAACGGTGCTCCCTCCTTTGACATGGTTTGGGATTATGAGCATGCATTCTGGAGCTAGACTCATTAGGTTCAAATCCCAGCTCCATCATTTACTAGCTGCATGATCTACAGGCAAATTGCTCAGTCTCAGATGCTTCCATCGGTGAAGAGGAAACAGTACTACTACCTACCTCATTTGATTGTTGTAAAGATTAATCAAGTTGTTAAATAAAGAGCTTGGATCAATGCCTGACACACAGAAAGCACTGTGTGAGTATCAGCTATCATTACTTTTTGGTAACATTATCATTAATTCACTTTTCCTTCATCAGTGAATATCTTCTTTTTATTAGACTGGTAAATCTGACTATGCATATAAAATTTTTTTCTTGACCATAAAAAACATTTTCAAGCAAAAATATGGATTTTGAATATATTTTTCCAGTCCAAAGAAATTTGGTAGCCATTTTGCTGCCAACATTCAGATGACAATCCCTTGACAGACCTCTCTGTAAAGCACCATGCTGATACTAATGGCACACGTGCATTGAGCCCTGGTGCTCTATGATTCAGGAAGCCATAAAATGGCCATCGTTCTTGGCTCTAGATGCCATCATTTTAAGAGGTCTCCCTGCTGCACAATACTCACAGATCCCCAGGTCTATAGGACATATTGAGACATTCAGACCTTTTGAAACCGATTTCTTTCCTTCCTTCCTTCTTTCTTTCTTCCTCCTTTCCTTTCCTTTTTTTTTTTTTTTCCTTCTTTCCTTCTTTTCTTTTCTCTTTCTTTCTTTCTTTCTTTCTCTTTCTTTCTTTCTTTCTTTCTTTCTTTCTTTCTTCTGATGGAGTCTCACTCTGTTGCCCAGGCTGGAGTGCAGTGGCACAATCTTGGCTCAGCACAACCTCCGCCTCCCGGGTTCAAGTGATTCTCCTGCCTCAGTCTCCTGAGTGGTTGGGACTACAGGTGTGTACCACCATGCCCGGCCAATTTTTGTATTTTTAGTAGAGATGGGGTTTCATCATGTTGGCCAGGCTGGTCTCGAACTCCTGACCTCGTGATCCGTCCACCTCAGCCTCCAAAAGTGCTGGGATTACAGGTATGAGCCACCGCACCTGGCCCAGATACTTAATTTTTACCTCCTGGTTGAACCCTGCTCGATTTTGTTGAATGAGCCATAAGTTTAAGAGTTGTAGGGAAGCTCGGAGGGCAACCAAATGGTGCATCAACATTTTTCAGGTGACACTGGTCCCACTTGACTTTCCAAGTGTCTGTCGCTGAAGTATGTAATACACTTTGGAGGGACTCCTAGAGTTCAGGGAATTCACAGACACCAACATGCATCAGGAACATCAAGCGTCTCTTGCTGGGCCTCCAGCTGCTCTCCAAAGTACTAGAGATCTGGCACTTAAAATGAGGAGCACTGACAGTCCGAGCCACGTTAGGAATCCTGCTGCATCCCTGCTCCCACTCGACTCCCCCTAGTTTTGGTCTCTCACTCAAATGTGAGTCTACTCCAGCGAAAGGGAAGAAAACAAATTAACCTTTATTTCATCCTTGGAAAGTTTGGGACAGCTCTGTTACTTATTTTTTAAGTTCAATTTGTTGAGCTGAAATTTCTGTAGTGCAATATCCTTTTTAGGCATACTAAACTTTCACAAAGTACACAGTTGCTATGGCTGTGTTGTTTTTTGATCCAAAGATAACTTCTTCTCATGCGGTCCACGTGGGGGACACCAGGGGAATCCGCTTAGGACTACAAATGCAGCTCAGGCCTCTGACTTCCAGACTTGCATTCTCATCGTTTAATACCCCAATGATAAGTGACAAAAAACACTTTGAATACTTACCAGTAAAGGGCACATAAGCCCCAGTTTTCTACTGGCCCGAGGAGACTGAAATGGCACCTTTCAACTCAGCAGAGTCATTTATATATGGATTAATCATGCCTTTTCATTTTCTGTCTTTCTGATACTTTGACATCCGGGGCCTGGAGAGATAGCCACAGAGATAGCAATTTCTAGAGATTACAAAGAACAGCGAGCTGCAAGTGTACCTTTCATATGCAAACAACTAATCCAAAGCCCACATTTTCACCCCTCCTCTATTGGGCTTTAACAGGGCTTTCTCACTCTAAGCCACTATCTCTCTGCCCTAATCACCCCGGGGCCAGGTACCAGACAATGGAGATAGCCCCTATACCACAGAGCCTGCTCTGAAATTATTCAAACTAGCCAATCCCAAGCCTGCTTACCCTGCCTCGCCTGTTCCTCCCCACAGAAACCACAATAAAGGCTCGTGGCCATGCTTTCCTCCCTCTACTCTGCCTCCTGACAGACCCTGGTGCCTCCCCAGGTGGCCTGGTGTGGTATGACATGCCCCCTTCTCTCTGGGAACTATCAACAACAAACTGTCTCCTCCATGGCAGTCATCTCCTCATCTGTTCGCATCACCATACCCGAATAATAATAAAATCTACAGTCTAAAACAATGTACATTCATAATGTTATGTGTATTTTAGAAAGCGCAAGTCAAACTGTTTACTCGGAGGGCTGTCACCAAGAGGCACATCGATGACTATCCTCATTCTCTTCAATAACAGCTGACAATTCGGCCTATTCTGACTCTCAGTCACAGCACCACTAAAAATATAAACAACTTATAAACAACTTAGGAATCGTTTCGTGAAAATTAATGTGAAGTCATTCCTTTAGATGGCTACTGAGCCATCTACCATGTCCCAGGTACTGTGAACCATGTATCTGGTTCATAGGTATTCAAAGAAGAATAAGTTATGGTCAAGGCCTCTAAGAGCTTCTACTACAAAAAAAAAAAAGTGCCTGTGCATCCCCTTATGATCTATAGAGAGTGGTGGACAGTCATGGTGCTAACTGCTTCTCAGTGATGGTGTCACAACCAGTGGGGGGAAGGGAGCGCAAAAGACTCAGCAATAAGGCAGCCAGAAAGGAAGCTAAAGATGTTGGCAAATGTAAATGATTAATGGAAAATCCTTCTGCTCCATGAATACCTCCCCTTGCTTCCTGAACCTCCAGGCTTTGGGCCACCCAGTTACTTCCATTTGTTAGTACTTACCTCGCAGTTCTTACTTTTTAAAAAAGAATGTGGCACTGGTATCTTCTGGGTCATTGACTGCAAGATTTGGCATATTTGCCTTCCACTCCTCATGGCCAAGCAGGAATAGAATCAAGCCAATACTGACTGCTGGCCCGGGAGGTTTTCATACCAGACAAGGGACCCCTCAGTGGGATGTCCCAGTGAAGGACAGTTTCGGCTGAGGAGGGCTTAGTGGTCATGACTGCTATACACCAACTGTTCCCACCTGTTCATGTTAAGGCACTGGAAGAATTGCCCTTGCTGGCTCCCTGGGATTGGGTGGAGCCATGTGATCAATTTTATCCAATGAGCTGTAAGCAGAAGACATATGTCTTGGTCACTGCTAGATTGAGCATGTAATTATTAAAGTGAAGCCCCAGAGATGCACTAGCCAATATGGCAGTCCACCTGTGGCCACTGTGCATTTGCAACATGGCTGGTACAAATCAAGATGCACTATAAGCATAAAATACTGACTGGATCACAAAAACTTAGTACCAGAAAACATGTGTGAATGTGTGTGAATGTGTGTGTGTGTGTGTGTGTGTGTGTGTGTAGAGACAGATTCAAATTTTTATATTGATTATATGTTAAAATTATATTAGGTTAAATAAAATACTAGCACACTTGAACTTACATATGTGGCTCACATTGTATTTCTATAACACAGAGCTGCCCTACAGCATTTTTTTCCCCTTCTGCTATAGCAACTGGGAATGTGCCAAGTAAGGTCACTTCAGACAGCCAGAGTCCTGGGGTGAGGATGACAATGATGTGGAGAGAGACCCTCAGCTATCCTCAAAGGACATGCAGGACAAGCAAGAACACACCTTTCATTAATCTAAGCAAATGAAAGTTGGGTTGGTTCATTACCGCAGCATGACCCAAGCTAACCTGATACGAGAATGAAGACCTAGGAGCCGGTCTGTGGGGAGGTAAGACATGTAGTGGGAAAGGGACATAGAGTGGTAGACATTACCTATATCATGATCCTGCCTATGATCATTCCTGCACACACATGCACACAAGTGTACACACACCGCCCCCCCCCCCCCACTTAAGTCCTAGAGAGGAAGAGCTAGGACCCAAAATGCTCTATTTCACTCCAGTGATACCTCAGACCACCAGTGTTAGATGAGGCTGCACATGTCTCATGGAGAACTTGGCTTACAGGGATAGTTAATGCTGGCGGTTTTAGCTTGGCTGTGTAGTTCCTGCACATGCTGCCATGTTTTCATCTCATTCCTGCCCATGGAGCCATTTCTGATATTTTACTTTTAGGGCTGACAGTCACAGTGATGCCTCATTTAGTCTACATCCTTGATTCACTCAGGACTCATGGTGACAGTGCAGAAAAAAGCAATCCTGGAAGCAAACAGCTAAAGGAAATTCTGTAAAAGGGCATTTGGTCTTCAACAAATATCAAGGAAGAGAGACCCTAAGGTCCACCTGTGAAAGAGGTATGAGTGGTGTCTCTGAAGGTGAGTTTGCCAAGAATCAGAAATCCAACCTTCTCTACCCATTGACTATCACAGCTCTGCTACTTCCTTTATTCTCTCTTTTTTGATTAGAGGTCTTTTGGCTGCAAAAGAATTCTTAACATTGGTTTAAAATAGAGGTTTCTCTTTCTTGTATAATAAGAGGTTTAGAGCTAGTCAGCCCAGGGCTAGTGGAGCAATTCGGCAATGTCATTAAAGACCCAAGCCCCACCCATCATTCCTTCTGCCCTCCTAAGCTGGTTGGTGTGTTGTCTCATAATTGTAAAACGGCTGCTTTAACTCCAGGCATGACACCCAACCTCAAGACAGGAAGAAGAGGAGAAAAGGAGGAGCAAGCTTCTGGCCTCACACTTGGGGAAGGGGCTTGCTTTGGAGAAAGGGGGATGGGGCAGAGGAGAGACATACCTTCTCCTGAATTCATGGGCCTTGACTCACAGCTTCATCAGTTGGGAAAGGGGGCATTTTTGAGGTTTTTCTGCCCAGGGGGTCTCCCTTTGCAATATGCACAAAACCACTGCTTATGCTAGTGACATCTGGTCTAATAGCCTTGGCTGAATGGCCTCTGTTTCATATTCTCCCAGAGATGTCCGTAGCCAGCTGTAATGGTCATTTTTATCACAAAAAGTGATCAACAGTTTGGAAAACGGTGCCTTAAAGGTTAGAGTGCATAGTCCAGGATGGGTAATCCTCAGCCTGTCCCCAACCCCATGTTAATCCCACTCATTTCTTCCTCGCTTCCTCACACCAGCAGCTGTGCCATCCCAGAAACACAATAGGTTCTTAGCTATCCTACTGCAGCTGATTGACAATTCATCCCTACCAAAAACTGAGCAGATAATGACAAAGCAGTAGGTTCCTGGACGTACCTGATATTAATAGGCTATTCTACAAGTATCAAAAGCTTTTCCTAGAGCTCAAGGACCACCGGTAGTTATGGGCCTGAAACTTAGAGAGGGCAGCTCTGGAGGCAGCCTGTCTCACTTCCTGCCCCTGCCAGTCCAGAGGCTAAGTGTGACTTTCCACCACTCTCAACTCTGGGAGAGGGAGCTGTGCCCATTAGGCAAAGACTGCTCTCACAAGTGGCATTTCTGGCTGGGTAAATTGCCCTGCAGCAAAAAGAGCTGGTGCTAATTTAGTGTTCACTGCTCATCAGCTGAAATGTTTTTATTTTTGGAGGGATTGGGCGAGCTATAATTATTATTGATCTCTGAGACAGCAATCAGAGAAAGCTTTCATGTGCCCTTCAACAAGCAGGGCCAGAAATAGATGCAGTGTCTTTCTCGGCCAATCATAGCTTCTTTTTGCTCTAAATTGATTTGATAGCTGACTCGCCATTTAAAGAAAAAATAATAATAAAGTTCTACATAGTGAATTTGAGTGTCCTAATCCTTCCCCCTGTCAGTATGTATGGCACATTCATTGGAACTCTAGTCTTAGAGAATGCCTTACCTGACTTTCAACAGATGGATGTTAATGGGATATTTATTTACCGAGTAAAATTAAATTGGAGCTGTATCTTAATGCACAATTTACATAATCAACTTTGTTCTGAACTGATGAGCTGTTTTCAATAGCACTTGGGACCTTTCTGTCACAGCTGCCTCAAAGCAGCAGCCACTGAGAATGGAGATTAAACAATTTCCTAAAGCTGGAAGTCTTGATGAGGATCTATTATCCCATTCTGGAGACCTCATAATTTCTCTAGACACTGGCAGAGGATCAAAGATTCATGTTAGTTTCTTGCCACAGTTTGGGATCAAATGAAAGATGTTCAATTTGCATTTGGAAACCATCACAGGCTTGGATAATCTCCACGCTCACCCTCACTTCATAAAACGCATGGCATTTCTATTTTTGTAACACCTCATACTCCGAACAACACACATAGTTACCAACGTGCCCCACGGTGTGCTTGGTGAGCCTGGGGGGGACTCTTCTAATGATGAATTTCATTATACCTATATAATACATAAAGCAGGTCTGCAAATAGAGCAGAAGAGGTAAGATGAGTTTAGAGCCTGGAGGGGTAGATGGAGTAAAGGCTGGGGTGGGGGGTAAGGGGAGCAGGGTTACCAAAACTGGATCCTTAATTTAAAAAACTGTAACCTTGCCAGGTGTAGTGACACCCACCTGTAATCCCAGCTACTCAAAAGGCTGAGGTGGGAGGATCACTTGAGGTGGTCCACAGTGTGCTATGCCAATGGGGTGATCCCACCAATTGGGTGTTCAGCATCAATGTGGTGACCTTCCAGGAGTGGGAGACTACCAGACTGCCTAAGGAGGGGTGAACTGAGCAGGTCAAAACTTCTGTGATGACCAGTAATGGGATGTAGCCTGTGAATAGCCACTGCACTCCAGTCTGGGCACCACAGCAAGATCTTATCTCTTTTTAAAAAAACTGTTACATTTTATCCCTAGTTCAGCCTATAGGGTAGTGCATTGATCGAACACTGTTTGTACTTCCAACCCACCTGATCCTGACCAACTCCCAGGTGAATAGTATTTCTTGGAGAAATAATAATAGATACTACCTAAAAATTCTTGAAACTTGCTTTGTTTAATCCTCCCTCCAACCTTAAGAGAGAGCAACTATCACTGTTTTCCCTCACCTGCCCTTTTCAAGGGCGAGAAAACTGAGTCCTAGAGAAGTTAAGTAATTAGCCCAAAGTCCCCCCAGCTAATTAAATGGAACAACCAAGATTTGAATCTGGTTTCTCTGGCTCCAGAACACAAAGCACTTCCATGCTATGCCGCATGGAACCTCACAGAGCAAACAGGATGGGCAGTCCTATTCAGAGACTTGGTGTTCCCATTTACAAATAGAAACAAAGGGTGCTTAAAATGAGACTTCCATTCCTCGGGGCTGTATTTGCTTAACCTTGAACATTGGGCAAATACATAAAATCCTTAAAGGGAAAATTGATCTAAATTATTTATTTATTCATTCTTCCATTAATGTATTCATTACAAAGTGGCTTATTCCAGTCGGCTATATTTAAGTATAATAGAGAGATCAAATCCATACCCGATGGGGGAGCAAGCAATATATGTAACTGGGATCTCAACAAATTTGGGATTTGGGGATGCCAACTGGTTGTCTAAATAAGCTCCAATCCTTGCAGGGTGCATTGAATACTTGAAACGTATTCCTTAAATTCACTGAGATCTTTGGAGACAACCACATGTAGTAGAGGAAACATTCAACTGGAAGTGAGGGGTCTGCAGGGCTCCATGGCATCAGGCATGTGATCCTCAGCTCGTGTGTTTCATGACAGGCTGTTTGTGCTTAACAGCCCAGCTCCCTTCTATCACAAACTCTACACTTGCTCTGGCACAATCCAGAGACAAATGGAAGAGGGCAGGAAGGTGGTCACTTTTCCCTCTGGAGTCCAAGAAGGTGAGTCCAGCATAGATACAAGGCAAAATTAGGAATGGCCAAACTCTGCTTTTGGCTTCCTAACTTCTGGCTTGGGGTGACTTGTCATGGGTTCAGTCTGCTGGGGCCCAAGGTCTTCAAGGCCTAAGGTCTTCTGCTGCCTCTTACTGCTTTACTAAAATTGGCCTCATCTGTCCCCTTCCTCTGGGATCCTGCTCTCTGCCTTGGACTAATAAGCACTGAATGTTCACATGATCTCTCTCAGAGGTACTTTACTTTTTCATAAGGGTCCTCTAGAGATACAGTGCTTAAATTTCAGTTGTGTTTCTAAATGGTACCAACACAGAGAGTGGGGAGAGAGCTGGCCACTGTCATGGGTTGAAGGGTGGCTTCCAAAAACAGAAGTCCAGGTTCTAACCCTTGGAACCTGTGAAGGTGACCTTATTTGGAAAATGGGTCTTTGGGGATATAATTAAGGTAGTATCTCAGGATAAAATCATCATGAATTATCTTAAATCTAATGACAAATGTTCTCAAGCAAAAAGAGGAGAAGATACAGCCACAGAGACAAAGTCAATGTAAAGATGGAGGAGAGACTGAAGTTATGCAGCCACAAACTAAGGAATGACGGAAGCCACCAGAAACTGGGCAAAGCAAGGAGGGATTCTGTCCTCAGGCCTTCAGAGGAAACACAGTCCTGTCCTGGGACACTAATGCAGCCACGTGGGGAGAAGACCTTTCTACATCCTCACAGGTTCTGCACTGACCTGGAGAAGCAGTCTGAGCAGTTCCCCCGACCTTTCTATGGTTTCTCAGAAAAAGGACTAGCTTCAGGAGCAGTGGCTCATGCCTATAAATTCCAGTTACTACGGACACTGAGGCGAGGCAGGAGGATCGCTTGGGTCAGGAATTTGAAGCTGCAGGAAGCCGTGATGGTGCGGGTGCACTCCAGCCTGGGCAACAGAGTGAGACCCCTTTCTAAGAAAATAAAATAAAGACTTTGTGGGCCTGAGAGGCTCTGGTCTTGCTGTCTCCTACGTTGCAGCCTGTTTTTCTGTGTGCCAAATGTCCCCACCAGCCCCACCTGGCTATATTGGGAAGAAGTTGGGGTTAAATGCAACATTCTTGAGACCCCAATTGGATCATGAGGAAAACTCAAAGGAGTAAGATCTATAGAGCCAGGACATGCTTGAGAGAAAACGTCACAACTTCCTAAATTATTGGAGAAAGGTTTAACATAATAAAGGGGAGTGATGGAAAAAAGAAATAATGAAATTAAAATGAGAAAAGAAATATTTAGACATATACACAGCCGCAAGAACTAAAATCAGTCAGCAAGATGATTTCTGCAGGTAAATGATAGAAGACTTGTTCCTCAGAACATTTACAGCTAAACCAGTCTGCAGGATGCACACAGGAGAAGGGAAATACATCATCAGGGCCATCACGTGAATAACTCAGGAAGGGAAAAAACTACTCTTGGAGTAAAATAGTTCTCTCATCTGAAAAAGCTACATTTGATCTTTGTATGAGTTTAATTTATCTGGCAATTGTTCAACTGTCTACTATATATATATATATATATATATATATATTTTTTTTTTTTTTTTTTTTTTTTCAATGGGAGTCTCCCTCTGTCACCCAGGCTGGAGTGCAGTGGCACCATCTAGGCTCACTGCAACCTCCACCTCCTGGGCTCAAGCAATTCTCCTGCCTCAGCCTCCCGAATAGCTGGGATTACAGGCATGTGCCACCACACCTGGCTAATTTGTGTATCTTTATTAGAGACGGGGTTTCACCATGTTGGCCAGGCTGGCCTTGAACTCCTGACCTCAGGTGATCTGCCCACCTCGGCCTTCCAAAGTGCTGGGATTACAGGTGTGAGCCACCGTGCCTAGCCCTTTGTATACATTTTTAAATGCATGAAATTTTCCTGGGGGCACCTAGTCAGGGTTAGAAAAATATCCTCTGCCAGCAGGACAAGCAAGTTACCATAAAACTATTTCACCAAATTTCAGTGTCTGATCTCTGGAGTGCAGAGTTCCTTTCTCTAGGTACCCCTAGAGGTCGCCTGGCTCCTGTGCCACCCCCCATCTCTAACCCTCAGTTTCATTTCCCTTTCTCCCCCATGACCACAACATGGGACAGACTATTCTGAGGGCCACCACGTGGCTCCTCAAATGAACCCATCTCTGTGGAGTCACCAAACTAGTGGAGCACACGCTTCACCTTTTGCATGGGTCAGGTTTTGCACAAGCTCTTTTGCTGGAATGAGTGATCCCTTACTCTTCCATTCTGCTTGCTCCTGTCACTTGTGTTTGGAGCGTGATGGGAGACATGCGAAAAGGAAATTAGGAAATTACATGTGAGACTTTTTTTTTTTTTTTTGAGACAGTCTGTCTCTGTTGCCCAGGCTGGAGTACAGTGGTGTGATCTCAGCTCACTTCAACCTCCACCTTCCATGTTGAAGCAATTCTCCTGCCTCAGCCTCCCGTGTAGCTGAGACTAAAAGCACCCACTACCACACCTAATTTTTCTATTTTTAGTAGAGACGGGTTTCACCATGTTGGCCAGGCTGGTCTCAAACTCCTGACCTCAGGTGATCCACCCTCCTCAGCCTCCCAGAGTGCTGGGATTACAGGTGTGAGCCATCGCATCTGGCTTACATATGGGATATGTCTACTGTAATGTTTCTACCTCCATAACACGTGGAGAAGTAATCAGGAGCCTGCCATTTCATCTTTTTTGCTTGTCTTTCCAACGTAAGTAAGTTGTTTTCATTTCAACTGTAAGACCTCCTAGTCTTCCCACCATGAGCTTGCTGCTTCTCCATGTTCCAGGCCCTGCCTCAGTCTCGGTCTTGAACCCATCTCCCCCTCACTTCTGCCTGACCAGTTGGCTCCAGCCGCACTGGCCTCCACACTGGGCTGGACTCACCCCAGGACCTCAGAACGCGCCATCCTCCTGCCTGGAAAAGCCTCCTCCACTCCTCACATGGCAGCTCCTTCTCTTCATTCAGATCTCAGATGCTCACAGGGGTCTTTCAGCTCCTGGTTTCCCGGCGCTCACATAGGACATTGGTCATTATCATTTCCATCCTCACGGAAAATAAACTTTAAAACTGAAAACTAACCACCATTCTTCTTAGATCCATCAGAGAATTGAAGTCACAGGACAAACATCTGCCCCCAAATTGGAGAGACAGACAGGTGGATACAGAGAATCATAATTTACAGGAACAGAAACCTCCAAGAGAACCAATATCTAAGTAGGAAAATCTGAACTATAATTGACAAATTGCACAGTTCTGAGTGTTAAAAACTTCAGGGGCATCCAGTCAGGCTTTTGTGAGTTTTACCTCCAAGAGTCCCACCATGTTCTCACAAGACAGATCAGACAAGAATCCCCCTGTGCTTCTGGCAGGAGGAAGGGAAAGAAACCATTTTGAAATATGCCAGAGCATTGCATTCTTCTTAACAAGGCCTGCTCTCAGGAGAAACTATTTTACCAGATCCCAAACTTCTGGGGTTTTACTGGACCCTGACCTACCTGGGAGAATGAAAATATCTAACTCTAACCCCCTCTAGCCTCCTGTCCCATCTAGAGGGTAGCGGGGGAGTACTGAGAAGCACTTGTGAAGGTCACAGCCCAGGGGCACAGGCTCACTGAGGGACTGAGAGTAGAGGACTGTAGAACGCTTCCCAGCCCCCACCTCCTTCCATCACGTCAGTAGAATCCTGTATAGCAACAGAAGAAAACAGCTACAGAACTGCATGTCTGCTGTGGTCTAAGTGTCGATGTCCCCCCCAGATTCATGTTGGAATCTAATACCAATGTGACTGTATTAAGAGGTAGGGCCTTTTGGGAAGTGATCCAGTTATGATTAAGGGGTTAGTACTCATAAGAGAGATTGGAGGGAGCTGCCTTGCCCGGTCCTCCATGTGAGGAAGCAGTAAGAAGGTGCCATCTATGAAGCAGGGAGCAAACTCCCACCAGACACCAAATCTGCTGACGCCTTGATCTTGGACTTCCCAGCCTCCAGAACTGTGAGCAATACAGTTCTGTTGTTCATAAATTATCCAGTCTAAAGTATTTTAACAGCCTGAACAGACTAAGACAACAGCTCAGACTTTAATTAAGAAAAAGCCTGGCCAGATATAGGTGATGGGGATGGAGGCAGCAAACCACCTTGCCATGTATGTGCTTATGCAATAATCCTGCATGTTCTTTACATGTACCCCAGAACCTAAAATACAATTATATATATATGTATTAAATAAAAAATAAAAAAATAAATGCAGGAAAAGCAAAAAAAAAAAAAAAAGAACAAGCAAAAGCCTCAAAGAGGCCATTTCTGACAATCCTATCTAAAATTCTGACACACCCTAGCAGTTCATTTCCTATTATATTCTTCATAGCATTTAGCACCACCTAAGATCACCTTGCTTATGGGATTGTTTAGTGTTTCTCTCCCCTATTAGAATGTAAACTCCATGTCTGCCTTGTTCCTCAATGAATCCCAACACCTATAATAAAGCCCTGGAACACAGTAGAATGTTTAGTAAATATATGGTAAATCACTGAAGAACTACATAAATGCAAGCCCATTCAATATTTGATAAATTGTCGAATAAATAAATGCAAAAGTATATCCCTCATTAGCATGTCTTTCTCCTGACATATATTTTGATCAGTTACTCTTCTTAGTTTTGAATCTTAAGACAGTACTTTTCATCTTTCTTGTATAGATATGTGTGTGAATGTGTATATATATGTATACATACATATAAAATGTGTGTGTATATATATACATATGTGTATATATACAATGTCATATATATTATGTCTATATAATACTATGGGTATATATTTATAGATATATATTATGTGCATATATTCCAACTGTACTCTCTTTATGATGAATGTTAATATAGCTATGCATACCTATATCATCAAAACTGTTTCCATATTAAAAGATGTCAGCCATGGTCACTGGCAGTCTCTCAGACACACATTGATGAAGAAAGTGGAACTTTGGTGGCTTAGGTTAAGATTTAGGGTTGGAACAAGATTGTGGGTCATTTTCTCCCACATAGCCATAATAACATTTTATTTGTCATAGTGCCATGTTCAACTTGCTCGATATAAGATAGAATTTTGCCTCTACATTGTAGTATATCAGTTCTTGGATACTGACATTAGTTAATGATGGAGAATCACTAGCTAGTTAAAATGTCAGAAAGTCCCTGGAGCCCCTGAAATCAGACAAATTGAATGAGGTTTCAATGATTACATCTTTCCAAACACTGTGTAATGGTTAAATTTTAATATGTCAACTTGACTGGGCCATGGGATGTCCAGATTTCTGGTGAAGCATTATTTCTGGGTGTGTCTGTAAGAATTATGTCTGGGTACAAAGGTGTTTCTGTAAGAGACTAGCATTTGAGTAAAGACCATCCTCACCTATGGGAGCTGGCATCATCCAATCCATTGAGGGCCTGAATACAACAAAAAGATGGAAAAGCAGAAGAAGGGTGAATTCGCTTCTGTTTAAGCTGGGACATCCATTTTCTCCTGCCCCTCACCTCTCCCCAGCTGGCTCTCAGGCCTTTGGAATAAACTGAGTTAGATTTCTGGCTTTCCTGGGTCTCCAGCTGTCAGACAACAGATTATGGGACTTCCTAGCTTTGAATATCCTTAATACACACTGTAAGGATCTCCTGTACCTAGCAGATGGTATACAGGTATGCTCTCAGATCATACCGTCCTGTATTATATCACACACATCAAGTCAAAGCTAATTCCTCCCTATCAAGAAAGCCCCTTTGTCAAAAAAAATGCACTATTGAAACTTCCCTGTCCTTCTTACTCAAAGCATCGCTGCCTTCCTCCCTGGCCATTGTTCCACCAAAGATAATCAGTGAAGTAAAGAGACCACTGTGACCTAACCCTAGTGTCCTTCAACTCAAGATGCCTGTGGAGGACCTCTCTGAAGACTTCGGAACACAGAGTCCTGGGTGAAAGCTTCTGCAGCTGTTGCGCTCCAACAAATGAGTTTTCTAAAAGGGGTACATCCTCCAACCTCAAGTGTGTATGTATGTGTGTGGACGTGTGTGTGTGTGTGTGTGCATACTATCAAGATGTTAGTATTTTACAAATACTTGGTCTTTACAACTGACAGCATCTTTCTCTAATATTGACTCTGTACTGATCTCTTTATACATATGTCATCTTGGAAATGGTTATTTCCCACTAACCAATAATCTACAAGTTCTGACAACCAAAACATACTCTCAGAGCAGCTGAAGTAGCAACGGAAGTCACTGTGCGTCCCGGTGTCAGATCATTTCCTTTCTAATACAGGAACTTTCACTTCTGTGTCTTTCTCTGCTTGAAATGACATGTTTCTTCTCATCTGCTGCTGTTAAAAACAATAAAGACTGCTGACAGTTAGAACAGCTGTATCTGTTCTTGGTGATATTGGCCTCAATAATCCAATATTTTGAACATAAAGCCTCATCATCCAGTACTGGTACACAATTTAAATCAGACCCCATCAACAAAGGGCATGGAAGCACTGGGTTTTTAGCATCATAACTGTCCTCAGCGTTTTTCCTAGAGTTCTTATTTGCTGACCACCTACTATGTGCTGGGTACTGTGCCGGGTGAAGGAATTTCTAGGTGATTAGCTTTGTCCCCAAGGAACTCTCAGGTTGGAAGAAGGGACAAATATATAAGCAAACTACTTCTTGATGATATGGTGAATGATGGGTTAGAAGAACACTTATGATTGGTATGGGAAGAAGAGGGGGGTGGCAAAGAACAAAAAGGAGCTCTTGGCCTAACCTTGCATTTCCAGGAAAGCTTACTGAAACATATCATTGTTGAATTGAGCCTTGAAGGAATAAGAATTGCAAGATACCAAAAGTGTTCCAGATACAGAGAACTGTATGGGCAAAGAATGATTTCCAGGGGGCCAAAGGTGGTTCCACGTTACTACCTACACGGCAGGGAGGAGTAGAAGCTAGAGCTGGCCAGAGGAGAGTAGTCTGAGCAGCTCGGGTTTTATTCTATAAGCCTTTTCTTAAACATCATGGTACATGTAGTAAATTTATCTGTGTGGAATATGGGGGGTAAATCAATAAGGCTGCTCACAGCTTGGCCACCCTTGGAGCTAAAGGGATCAATATTCCCTCACATCTATAATCTAGCCCAGCACATTGGTGGGCAAAGTCTGCTAAAAGAAATAAAGAGCCACTAAAAGCTTGAAAGGAGGCTTATGACATAGTGTCACAGTGTATTTTAAATTGCTCATCACTCTGGCTGCAGTGTGGAAAATGGATTTACTGAGGATTTAACCACAATTGTTCAGGCACTGAAGAGGCCTGAATGGGGCCAGCAGTCAGACAGAGAAAGGGACAAGTTCAAGAAACAATGAGCAGGTAAAATTGGCCAAACTTGGTAATTTACTACCTGCAAGAAATAAGAAAACAGAGTCCAGGGCAGCGCTCTGCTGTCTAGACTAGGCATTAAATTAATGTATAAATTTAGAAAGCTGTTTTGTCCAAAAGATTAAGATCTTTTTCCATTTATCACACCACACATATTGAACTAGAGAGTGATTTCTTTGTTATTGTTTTGTTTTTAAAGCTTTCCTGCTTCTGACAAGCAAAGAAAACACTGAAGTCTTCTGGTATCTTCTCTTCTCTCCCGAAGACCTATTTTAATGCTAGAGCCAACATTCTTAAAGAGAAACAGTGAAAGAAAGAAGGGACTGAGGGAGGAAGGAGAATCGATCAATCTGGTTTGCTGTGTGACAGCCTGATATTAAAGTCTTCCTCATTTGGGGCCCGCTTGTCATCTGTAGGATGCTCGAGCACTGCAAGGAGGCTTCCTCAGCATAAGGAGCTCCATTGCCCCTTTTCTTTCAAGGTATCAGATCCCAAGATAATGGTGTGGGTCTTAATTCGTTCAAATGACCTTAAAATAAACAAAGCCTCGCCACTTGAGCAATATTGATTACATCACCCCATAGCTCTAGGGAGCAGTTCTCTGAACAGTTCTAAATCAATGTAGCT
Source organism: Ateles fusciceps (assembly GCA_036589455.1). NCBI lineage: Eukaryota > Metazoa > Chordata > Mammalia > Primates > Atelidae > Ateles > Ateles fusciceps. The sequence continues at coordinate 345,598 of JAZHEH010000304.1, read as the reverse complement.
TTAGATACCCCAACGGGTACCATCAGTATTTCCTAAGAGATGCAGAAAGGGTTCAGAAACCATCTCGGCACATCTACAATGAGCGCATCAGGGCCCGGCTGTCTTCTGTTCCCATCAGGCCTGATATCAAATGACACTAGCCAATTCTGGATGCTCCAAGAACTGCATAAAAATTCTTCTTCTAAAAAATAAACTTAAGAGGCATCACAACAAATGCAATGCATAGATCTTGTTTGGATCAGACAGATGCTGGGAGAGATTTTATTCTGCTATGCTCTGGGTATTAGATGATATTCGGGAACGTCAATTAATTTGGACAGGTGTGACGATAACATGGTGATTATATAAAAAAATAAAACAAAATGCCTATTAGTGGTACATACTGAAACATTTATAGGTGATGTATGGAATTTGCTTTAAAAAAAAAAAAAACTTGACCAAGTAAAATTAGGTAAATAAACAAAGATTGACCTGTGGAAGCTTCATCACGAAGGTGTAGAGTCTCATTTGATGCAAACGTCATTGTGGGTTTTGCCATTAAAACAGTAACGGCAAAAATCGCAATTATTTTTGTACCAACCTTATCTACTTATCTAACTTATATCCACCTATGTGTTTATGAGAGATTTCCATCATAAAGCTTTATTCTGCTTCTACTTCATACACTGACTTCACCCATTAGATTTGCATTCTTGGCATCATGTTAAGCCAATATGCATTTTAGGAATGGATTGGAGCTGGGTAAAAGGGAGATTCTTTTTCAAATCATTGATCCTGTTGAAGTAAAATAATAATCATAGCTACCATTATTCATGTTTATTATTCCAGGCACTGAGCTAATCATTTTATATACATTTTCATTCAACCCTCACAAGGAATCTGTGTTTAAGTATGTAAAGAGGAGTCCAGAGGCTGACTCCAGACAGTTCTTTCAGGAACCACAAAAAAATCACTCTATTTTAACAAACTGAAAAATCCTTAAAAATATCCGAGGTAATTTTCCATGAGTTCCTGTAATTTTTGTCTATATTCTTGAAGATATACAGAAAAACATGATTATGATGATAATAACAGCTAACATTTACTGAGCACTCACAGTGTACTGGGATATGATCTAAGCATTTTCCATGCATCTCATTCCAGTCTCACAACAATCTAGATGGTAGTATGACAGATTAAGTGCATTGATGGTCCCAATCAATTGTTTCCCTGTCTGTATCCATGCCCTTTGCAGCTCCTGCTATCAATAGGTGGAAGGTATTTCACATCCCTTGAATTGGGGTGGCATGGTGAGTTGCTTTCACCTACGGAATGTGGTCAGCAGAAGTATGGATGAATCAGTTCCAAGCCTAGGCTTCAAGAGGCCTTGCACACAGCTGCTTTCTCTCTTAGACCCTTGCCTATGCCCTGAGACCTGGCCTGAGGTAATTTGCAAGACGATGAGAGACTGCATGGAGCAGACAACCACCAGAAGCAGAGCCACCTAGCAAACTGCCAGCTGACCACAGGTGCACGAGAGAGCCCAGCCAAGACCTGAACAGCACAGTTGAGCCCAGCCTCATTTGCCAAACTGCAAAACTGTGAGCAAAATCAATGGTTATTTCAAACCACCAAGTTTGGAATGGGTTTATAATGCAATAATAGGTACCTGATATAAAAGGGTACTATTGTTTTCTTCATTTGATTGATGAACAGGCACAGAAAGGTTAAATGACTTACCCAAGGTGACGTAGTAAGCAGTGGAGCTAAGACCCGTCTCCAGAAGTCTGATCCTGAAGTCCTTGCTGCCAGTTCAAGCTTGTTCAGTAGATGATCTTTACTAAAGGTAGGGATCAGGGTGAGAGATTATTAGTTTTTGACACTCAGCAGCACAATCATGTCCAGGGTGGATGCATTACAACCATCTAGCAAGTCAAGTATCCCAATCTGTCTTAGGTATGGCTGCTGTAACAATATACATACCATAGACTGGGTGGCTTAAACAACAAAAGTTTATTTTCTCACAGTTTTGGAGGCTGGGAAGTCTGAGATTAGAGTGACAGTATGGTTGGGTTCTGGTGAAGGCCTTTCTGGTTGACAGACACCTGCCTTCTGTGTCCCCCACATGGCAGGGAGAAATCGAGAGCAAACACTAATACCATCGTGAGGGCCCGTCTCTCATAACCGCATCTAAATCTAATTATCTTCCAAACGCCTCACCTCTAGATACCATCACATTGGGGGTTAGGGCTTAACATGAATTTGGGGAGGACAAAATTCAGTCCATGGCACCATCCTTCTTCACTTCGCCAAGAACATCTCCCACAAAGCTCTGCCTGCCCTTCCTAGGAGGAGGAATCTTTATCCTCTTTGGATGTAACTTCCATGAGACGGGGATGACATCTGGTTAAGATATGTTGACTTGTAAAGGAGCCCAGTGTACAAGCCCAGTTGACTTGTAAAGGTCCTGAGAAGCACTGATATGATAACGGTTCAGGAGGTCAGAAGAATATTAAGTAGCATCTACACTTAAGACAGAAACCCATCATAAACTTTTGTTTTATTCTAAAGATAATGGAAAGCGGGAAATTTTAAGTAAGGAAATAACATGATTACATTCACACATTTAAGAAAACCAGTGTGACTGCAACATGGAGAATGGGCTAGAAGTAACCCTGGAGACAGATCAATTCAGAATTACAGCAATCACCCAGACGACAGTGGCTAGGCTGGGACTGAGCTTTTGGAAATAGAAGTAGAAGAGTTCAGGGTCTATGCAGGAGAGAGGATCAACAGTTATCTGGTGATTAATTGATCGGAGGAGAGGAAAAGGGTGAGAACCATCAAACCATAGGTTCGCATAAAGTAACTATCAACCAAGAAACTCTCCTCCAGCCCACAGCATCCCTGAGTGACATCTGACCAATTGCTGGAAAAGGTTTGGACTTAGTTTTCCCACTGAATGAGAATTTCCAATGAAGAGCTCCGAATCACCCTATCTGCAAATAATAAAGGCAAGCTTAGAAAGAAAACATCATAAATTAAACAGCCACTTGTCCTGACAGCATCGAAAATAATCTGTCACCTGCTCCTAACTTTGTTCTCAGTTACAAAGACCATTGTTTGAGTGAACAAAGAGGGTAAGGAATCTGGAAAGAACTGTTTACCCAGAGAAACTGATAAGAGCTCAGATTGGAGAAGACCAGCATGTGAATGACGAAGGGGGTGGGCAACTCCAAGCACAAGCATGCTGTCTGCTGCAAAAGGACTGGGAGACCAACTCAGGCCCAGTATTATGAATGGAAAGAAAGCTGATTCCCAGCAGCTGTTCTTGGTATATCCAGAATATTCTAAAAATGACATGACTCCCAGTAAAAGATGTTTCCCATGATGAATCAGAAATTCAATATGGAGGACATTAAGCTGACAGAGACTAAGGAGGACTTAGGGTCTTGACTTCCTCCCCTCAGATACATTTTGTCAGTTTACCCTCCTTTCAGCTGCTTCCTGCTCTGCCCAGCTTAACACTGGACTCCAGCAAGCATTGACAATATGCAGATTAAGGTCACCCTATTTTATGGAAAATCCTCAGAAAGGGAAGAGTTCAAGAATGGAATCTGAGGCATACAGAAACCAACAGGATTTCCTTCAGAGTTGTTTTGATTCTGTTTCCTATTGTTGGCACTCTCTGCTCGGGATGACCATCCTTGCATAGATGATTCCCTATTGGAATTCCCACACACACACTAATTCTGTAGATTCCATTAACTAGTGTTAACAGAAAAACCACACTCTGTAAAATATTTTAAGAGGTTTATTCTGAGCCAATATGAGTGACCACGGCCAGGAGAACAGTCTCTAGAGGTCCTGAGAAAGTACGCCCAAGGCAGTCAGGGCATAATTTGGATTTTATGCGTTTTAGGGAGACAGAAATTACAGGTAAAATCATAAATCAATACACGGAAGGTATACATCACATATACACTTGGCAGGGGAGTGTGGCATGAAAGGATGGGAGCCGTGCTTACCGGTCATGAGTAGATTCAAAGATTTTCTGATTGGCAACTGGTTGAAACTATGCTTTGTCTAAAGACTCAAAATCAGTAGAAATAAATGCTTAAGGAGGGGTTGTGAAGACCAAGGTTTTGATTATGTAGATGAAGCTTCTGCTAGCAGACTTCAGCAAGAATAGATGATAAATGTCTCTTTTCAGACCTTAAAGGTGTCAGGTTATCATTTAATCTCTCCTAGATCTGGGAAAGACATAGAAAGGGAAGGCCTAGTTGCATTAATGAAGATTCTCTGTAGATGCAAATCCTCCCCACCATCCCCAAGAGACAGTTTTCCAGGGCGATTTCAAAATATGTCAAAGAAATAAATTTTCAGATAAAATATTGTTATTTCTTTCAGGGTCTGCTGTCATGTGATGCTGTGCAAGAGTCAGGTTGGAATTTGGTATCTTATTGCCACAGAGAGTCTGTTTTGTCAGTCTTGTGCTATTTCAATGTTGGTGCTGGTCAGCTGTGCCTAAACTCCAAAAGGGGGCAGTATCACGAGGTACATCTGACCTCCCCTTCCCATCATAGCTGGAAATTTAGTTTTTCAGGTTCCTCTCAGTCCCCTTGGCCAAGACGGGGAGGCCTATTCAGTTGGCTGGGGGACTTAGGATTTTATTTTTGTTGCACACTAGCCAGTTGTTTTAGGTTGTGAATGTTTCTCTTTATTTGACCTGACCCTTGACTTATGGCACCAGATAGACCTATCGACAGCATTCAGCCAGTTCAGCAGGAGGGTTTATTCTGGTAATCAAGAAAGTCAGCCAAGTCAAGGGCCGAATGGAAGAAGACAGAAAAAGTTGAATGTTTAGAATGAAGCCAAGACCTGCCCTGCAAGCAAAAACAGCCTTGGTCCCTAGAGAAGGACTTATGGTTGGACCAGGAGGCAAAGAAAAAGCTGAGAAAGGAACATAGATGCTTAAAGGATACTCTCCTTGAAGAATGGAATTTCATTCTGTTCCATAGGAGGTTAGATCCTGCTAGATTGTTAGCTAATCTATGACAGGTTGCATTACACAATGAAACATTGTTTTGAAGTAAATCTCCCCCACTCTATAAAAAATGACATTTTGTGGCTCATCTTGCTAATTTTTCACCCATTTAGATTCTGCCTAAGTTGACATTGTTAAATAGTAGTATGTTCTCTGAGTTCTGTCAGCTTGTGAGAAAACATCCGACTGCTGTTATATACATTAATCCAAGTTAAATATTTGTAACACAAACATGGGGAGTGTGCCTTTTGTCTTCTAGTTGTCTAGAATCACAGAAATCAATCTGGTTTCATCAAAAAACAAAAAGAACCCTACACTCCAGGGTTATTATAATGACTTAAACAAAGTATGGTACTTCATGATGCCCGGAATGATGAATTTACCAAATATAGAAGGGCAAAACACTGCAAAGGGCCAGAGGCCTATCAACAACAACTTCCCATTTTTCAGATTTTGGTGACAACAGGGGGATAAACGATTTAGTCTTTATGTGCACATTGGCCACCTTCTGCCCCTGTATGAAGATTAGGTATGTAGTCAATGAGAGGAAATACTCCTGTCATTTTGTTCTCCCTCCTTTGGAATTTCTGACGTTATTTTGAGTAAGACATGACAAGTTCCTAATCTGAGAAATAGACACCAAAACCGTTTTTTTTTTTTTTTTTTTTTTTTTTTTCCGAGACTCTGTCTCCCTCGGCTGGAGTGCAGTGGTGTGATCTCATCTCATCACAGCCACAACCTCCTTGGCTCAAGAGATCCTTCTGCCTCTGCCTCCTGAGTAGCTGGGACTACATGCACATGCCACAGTGCCCAGCTAATTTTTACATTTTCTTGTAGAGACAGGGTTTCGCCATGTTACCCAGGCTGGTCTCAAACTCCTAGGATCAAGTAATCGTCCCACCTCAGCCTCCCAAAGTGTTGGGATTACAGGCGTGAGCCACCGCTCCTGGCCCCAGAACCATTTTTACACTTAGTTTTCAGAGACCAGGGTTACTTGGCAATCTGATCTCACAGAAGGAATTTGAGATCTGCAGTCATTTGGTCTGCATTGAAGTCCCCATTTGGCTTTTGCTAGCTGGCTAACCTCTGAAAATCCCTTAGAGTTCCTGTTTCCATAGCTGTGGAATAAATGATACTGCCTTCCTCACAGGACTCGGAGGATTATTGGAGGTCATATCAAGTGAAAAGTGGGGTGCAAAGGGATCTGTGGGTGTGGGTGACTGCCTTTGGCTTGTTCAAGTCTCAGAAATTTAGCCAGCATGAATAATGGATGAGGAGAATATTCTAGTCTCAAACTCATGTCTGTCTCCATACAAGGATCAGTTTTCCCATGAGCAAAATGGGTAAACTTCCTTAACATGTGCATACTCATTTACTTTCATTACTAGTGAATGAAGCATTATATCGAGAATCAGAAGGCTTAACTGTCCTACCATGATTCTTAAACATTGCTACATATTGAAATCACCTGGGGGAGCTTTTAAATGCACCACTGCCCAGTCACAGTCAATATCAATTAAATCATAATGTCTAAGGTGGGGTCCAGGTGTCAGTGTTTGTCAAAGACCCTCAGGTGATTCCATGATTCCACTATACAGCAAAGTTTGGGAACCACTGCCCAGCTCTCTTGTATAGTCACCTAACGGTACCTTTCAACTTCTTGGTTCTAAAGTATGTCCAACTTTGAAATGGGAATTGAAGCCCCGAAACAACAAATCTTGAGCCTCTGCACTACCCTCAGTAAGCCTGACAGCCAACCACCCCCATCTCTTGCAGCCAACTAGTAAGTGTGAACCACGAGTAAATAGAGGGAATCCACGGGTAGGGAAGTGAGCCTCGGGTTGGGGAGAGCACAGGCGCTCCTTTCCAAACTGGGTGAATAACAGAGAAAACATAGAAAAAGATTTCAAGATCAAATAAAATTGGGTAATTAAGGGTTCACCAAGGACAAGCAGATTACTTCGCTGTAGGACTTGTTAGGCCCTTTAAGTCAGAGCACGATTATGAGTCTGCTGGAGGGGATTCTAGCAGTATTTTTCCTGTGCAAATCTTTAGTTTTCTCACTGTATTTCTAGGACTTGTGTTTCAATCACTGATACTTGGAGAAACCTACAGCAGTGCTGAAATTTTGTCCCCCACGGACATTCAGCAATGTCTGGAGACATAGTTGGCTGTCACAGCTGGGGGCCAGGTGGCTGTTACTGGCATTTAGTAAATAGAGGCCAGGGCTGCTGGTAAACATTGTGCAGTGCACAGGACAGTCCCCACCCCAGGCTTAGCCAGCCCCAAATAATACTGGCACAATTAAAAAGCCCTGGCTTAGGGTGACCTCTTCTCCGATAGACCTACCCCCGCCCCCACAGCCTCAAATTGGAGATGATGAGAGAGCAAGACAGACAGGAGAAAGAGAAAAGGAGGAAGAAAAAACTAAGGAAAAAAGAGGAGGAACTGAAAGAAAAAAAAGAGACAATAATAAAGGCAGAGGTAAAGAAGAGACCAGCGGAAAAAAGGAGAGGAAGCCAGATTCATAATTGTCAAAACTTGAGAGCAACCAAGATGTTCTTCAGCAGATGAAAGGATAAACTGTGATCCACCCCCGACAATGGAATTTTATTCAGTGCTAAAAAGAAATGAGCTGTCTATGAATCTACGAAAAGACATGGGGGAAAACTTAAATGCATATCCAAGTGAAAGAGGGCCAACCTGAAAAGGCTCCGCACTTGACAATTCCAACTATATGACATTCTGGAAAAAGCAAAACTAGGAAGACAGTAAAAAAGTTCAATGGTGGCCAGAGGTTGGAGGGGGAGAGGGGATGAATAGGCAGAGCACAGAGGATTTTAGCCCGGTGAAAATGCTCTATATGATACTGCAGTGGTGGCTACATGTCGCCATACATTTGCAAACCCACAGAATATACGACACCAGGAGCAAACCCTAATGCAAACTTACAGACTTTGGAATGATTATGATGTGTCAATGTAGGTTCAAAGACTGTCACTAATGTACCACTCTGGAGGATGACGATAATGCGGGAGATTATGCATTTGTGGGGGCGGGAGATTATGCATTTGTGGGGGCGGGAGATTATGCATTTGTGGGGCGGAGGTCTGGGAACTCGCTGAACCTTCTGCTCAATTTAGCTGTGATCTAAAACTGCTCTAAGATACCGTCTACCTTTTATAAAAAATAAAGAGAAAGAAGCTAGGCAACATGCTGGTGTCAACTGGCCCCAGCGTCCTCACATCTTTATTACTACTCTGAGTCGAGGAAGGCCGCTAACGCTGCTTTTCAATAGGCACGAACCGGCGGGGGAAGGCGAGGACCACAAAGAAAGGCAGGGGATTCTCTTCGCCCCAGAGTTCGGTGTCTCACACTCGGCGTCCCGGGGCACGGTGGAGGCCTCAGACCTTGCTGGGCTTCTTGGGGTCCTTGCTCCTGGCCGGCATGAAGGCGTGAGCAGTTCCTCGATGAGCATCTCCATGCGCGCGGTGACCTCGGTCACAGTGTCGATGACCAGCTTCTGCTGCAGCTTCGAGCTTGTTGTTCTCCCACAGGGCCTTGTTCTCCTCCAGGAAGCCCCGGCGCTCCTCCCGCAGCACTTGCAGGGCCCTGTTCTCCTCCTGCAGGAGCCGGTTCTCCTCGCGCAGGGCCTGCAGCGCCTGGCTCATCTCTCTCAGCAGCTGAGGGGCTGGCAGTCTTCGGGCAGGCCGGGGCCCACCTTGGTGGCGTCCTCCTCCCCCGGAGGGCCCGGACATGTTACCGACCATGTCCCCGCAGGGGCGCGCATCGCCTTGGAGTCCTCCTGCGCGGCCAGGGGCCCTTTGGGCTCCTCAAAGGGGGAGGAGAGGGCAGGAGCCCTGGTCCTGCAGCAGCCCGGGGCTGCGGGGCTCCTCGTGGGGCGAGGGGGGCGGGCTTGCTTTCCTCGGCGGGGGCGTCCGCGTCCTCCGCCTGGGCCCAGTAGGTCTGTCTCTGCTCCAGCAGCTGCTGCAGCGCGCGGTTCTCCTCCCGGAGGAGCTGCAGGATGCTGTCCTCCTTGCCGCGGGGCCCCTGCAGGGCGGCGTGGTCCTTCTTCACCCCCTCCGGGGACGCGCTGTCCTTCTGCAGCAGTGGCGACGGGGCCTGGCTCTCCTCCCGGCCCCGCGAGGCCTTGTGCTCCTCCCAGAAGACCTGCAGGAGCTTGTTCTCCTTAAGGAGCAGCCTGGTCTCCTCGCGGAGCAACCTGGTCTCCTCGCGGAGCAGCCTAGTCTCCTCGCGCAGGGTTTTGGTCTCTTCCTGCAGCAGGCACTCCTTGGCCAGCCTCTTGTGGGTGCAGCTTGTGGTGGAAGGAGGCCGAGGGGGAGAAGCAGGGAGACTGCAGGCGGCAGTTCTCGTTCACCCAGCGCCCGTCCTGGAACACGAACATCTCGTCGCTGAGCTGCACCCGCGGCGGGTTGTAGTCCAGCTCCAGGTCGGCCTGGGACATGGGGCGCTCCATGGGGTCTAAGGGCACGGAGGAGAAGCGGTTCAGCGGGTAGGAGTGCTGGCTCGCCACCCCGCGGCTCAGCCGGGGCAGGGCGGCCTGCCGCGCGCAGCCAGCGGGGGCTGTACGAGTTGTGGAGCCTCAGGGAAGGGCTCGGCTGCGCCCCTCTGCGGGAGAGAACGGGAAAGCCCAGCGTTAATGATGAAACTGACACAGTCAGGGCTGGCTGACAAACTAAGGGGACCGGACATCCCCCAAATAAGCTGCGTCTGATCATCTGGCTTGGCCACAGTGGGCACTTTTGCCTCTTGGGGTCCCCAAAAGGAAATGTGGCCGATCCTTGTCATCCCAGCGAGTTCTGTTTTATGAAATCATCTCCAACACTGAATTACCAAATACAGAACCACTGCTCCTACCGGAAACAGAGGGGCTACGTTCCTTTGAGCCTGTGGTCACCTTTTTTGTCAACCAAGCGATACATAACTTCATTTAGTGCGCATTGTTGATTCGCTAACATCGAACTCGCGTCGAGCAGCACTGCCACTCATGCCCGAACAAAACTTCTCTAACACATCTGTTTTCTCCATGTGGCACAGCATAGCCTTCTTGTGTTTGGGAATACTAGACAGTACTCGACTTGAAATGGCTCAGAAGCCATTTTACCAGAAAAATCACCAACATAATGCACAAGGCGGCAAAAAACGTGGCGTTACGTAGACTGCACAATGGACACTATCTTCCAGCATGAGAGCTGAAACTAAAGGCCCCTTGGCTGGGGACTCAGCATCACGCAACTCAAATTTTCCCCCCTCTGTGCATGTCTGAGAATTACCATAAAAGTGCTACAAGTATTGATTTGGTGGTTACACATTTTAGCAAGTAGGCAAATTCACAAATATGGAATACATGAATAATGAGAAACAGTTATATATTATGGAGGTCAAAGGCATTGATCTTAGAGTCAACCAAATATTTTGAGTCTTGGCCTTACTACTTACCAGTTAACAAGAATTTGGGCAAGTTATTTGAGCTTTAAATTCCACAATTTCAAATTGGGATAACTTCATCTACTCTTTGCCTCACAGAGATATTTTCAGGATTAAAAAAGGTAATGTACAAAAGCACTAAACATGGCCTCTGGCACATTCTGTCACCCTAAAGGAGGAATAAACACTGCTCTCGAGTGACACCACCTACAGGTGTATACTAACACTTGGCATGAGCAGAGAGGCAGCTTGAATCATCCAAACAGCCACCCGAATTGCTGTGTCCAAAATGGTGGTGCCACTGGTCAAGTCCAGCCTTCTCTCTTGCCCATCTCAGCATATCTCTCATTCTTAGCCACCCTTGAGTCTTTTCTGCTAGCAGCCCCTTAAATATCCACCCCAGCTTTTAATGCAATACTAGACTCAAAGTAGAGTCTGAGTAATAATTTTGGAAAGAAAGAAAAACCATCCCAGACATATTACTGAGCAATGAGCGTTCAACATGTGGTGATAAAGTCAGCAAAGGACCCTGAGGAATTCATGGTGGTGGCCATGGACCTCAAGACCACTTCATAAAATGGGATTCAGATCCACAGAGCTTAACTCCAGTGAGCTGGTAGCTCTCACACATTCCATTACAGAAGAATAACCCCAGTGAGTTTTACATGCAGATTTCTGAGCCTCCCATTGTGAGTCTGATTCACTCAGACTGGGGGTATGGCCTAGGTGTCTGCATTTCTAACCAGCCCCCTCAGGTGATTCTGGCTGCAGGTGGTTAGGACAGCTGTAAGTCAAGTAGAATATCCAATTTGCTTAGCTGAGGGTTAAAGACTTAAAGACACCAGCATTAAAGACTGAAAAGTCACAAGAATTCTCATCCTGGTTTTGTCACTGATGGGCACATTGAAACCAGACAGCTCTCTTACCCTCTTTGAGACCCAGACTTTTCACTAGTAAAAAAGAGGGAGTCAGGCTCCACGATCTTAAAGGCACCTTCCAACATTGAAAAGTCAATGAAATGTACCTGTAAAATGGAAATAATATGTGCCCTATTTAGCTCACAATACTGTTGTGAGGATTAAATGAAATAATGCATGCAAAAATCTTTTTAAAACCACCAAGTGCCAAAGAATCATAAGGTATTATTATAAAGAAAAGTAGATTTCACTAATGCGAGAATTATAAGATGTATTCGAAAAGAAGTGAGCAAGTGGAATACATACTGGAGAAGAGGCAAAGATTGCAGCAATGAATTTAAACACAAAGATCAAGATCATGATCATGATAGCACATCACAAGCATTTCATCCAAGTATATCAAAATGCTCTCTAGATATCAATTCCTTAGGTTTTAGGTTATTCTCACAACTGTACAGATAGAGAAGATAAATAACAAGTCAGGTTCTCTACCTTTCTGTGTGTGTGTGTGTGTGAGAGAGAGAGATACAATTTGCATGGTATATAAAGTTGGTTAGAATTCTTTAAAACTTAAAAAGCTAGATAAATAGAAGATGCAGTTCTATGCCATTAACTGTGCTATAAACATGTCATTAACTTTGTAAGGATATGCTCAGTCTTCCAGATAGCAAGGGTGTGAAGGCATTCTGCAATCGGAACCTTATTTAGTTTAAAGAGTTCAGCCTCCATGGTTTTCACATTTCTCAATTGGAAAAGCATATTGGCTCCTGTAGCTGTCTGTGAGCAAAATGAATCTCACTGTAGATAACCCAGACCATTTCTTGGTAGGTTTAAGGTCCTGAGATCCAGGATTTCTGGGAAGATTAGTCAAAGCCAATAAAGAGTGAATCTTAAGGGGTCCTCTCCGTACTTGCACTAGAACCAATGCTTTCTCTCAGCAGGATTTGGCTCCAGAAGCCATCGACATGGAAAATTGTGGTTTTAGTCAACATGTGCATCCCAGTCCTGAGAAGGAAGGGGAAGAAGGAAACAAATATTGAGCCTCAATGTCACACTAGGTCCTGAGCTGAGCATTCTACCTGCTGAATTCATTTAATCCTCACCACCCTGACATATAAGATGTTATCACTATTCTTATTTTACAGATGGAGAAACTGAAACTCAGAGAGGTTAAATAACCAGCACTAGTTCCTTCACTAAGACACAAACCCACTGCTGGCTCCCTGACCTTCTCTGTGTGAAGTACACACATGGGAAACCACCGAGGACTTATCAAATGACTTGCAGTACTCTGGGGATCATGATATCTTTTCCTTAACTTTTTATTATGGAAAATTTCAAACATACACAAAAAGAGGAGAATAGTCTAATAAATTTCCACGGACCCATCACTCAGCTTCACCAAGTACCAAATCAAGGCCACACTTGTCTCACCAGGCCTCAGCCTGATTCCACAACCACTCCCCTACCACTAGGTTCTCTGAAAGCAAAGTGGCATTGTGTCATTTTATCCACAAACACATAAATATGTGTCTATTTAACAGAACCACAATACCATTATCAGCCCTTTAAAATTTAGCAATTCTCCCTCAATATCCATCAGCAAATACTGAGTTCATGTTCAAATTTCCCCCAGTTCTCGTTTCTTTTTAATGATTGTTTTGTTTCAACCAGAGGGGCAATCTTCTTGATCCAACTAAGGGTCCAAAGAGGAATCATGGATGCTTTCTGCCTGTCCCATGTTTTATTCATGATGGCTTTTAACTCATGGCATTCCACTGCCTGTGCTCCACATCCACATTCCAAACTGGGTACCCAAGGAACATTGTACCGTCCCTCAACAGAAATACACTAAACAAAACCTTAACATGTGGTGGCTCCCTAGCCACGGAACACCTGGGTGTTTGGGCCCTAGTCCTTATTCACACATTCAGATGACCTTGCTCATATCCACTCATTTTCTTACCTTAGTTTCCAGTTCCTTAGAACGAAGGGTAAGAGCCATTATCCCTAAGTGCTCTCTTGGCCTGTCTGTTGTCCAGTGGATTTGCATATGTAAATTGGCATCGCTATGGCCCCAGCAGCCCTCTTTTACCAACCTCATTGGCATCTCGTCCTCTCCCCTAAAAGGCCAACCCTTCCCAAGCAGACTTCGTGCCTTCTCTTGTTCCATGCCCACAGCACCTCATCCAGGAAATGCTGATGGACTAATAAGTCCCCTTTACTTCCTCAACAGGAAACCAAATTCTCCTCCTATGACAGAGTCCTATTATCTTTCCTCCTATCCCCAGATAGGACCAAGAATGTAGTCAAGTCCAGTGCTGCCTCATGACTTAGTTTCTTAGAACATGCAAACATTTAAAAATTTTTCAGTAGTCATATATTTATTTTAATGAGTAATGGGAAAACATATCTACATTAAATATACAGGCATTTTTAGATACGACAAGGATCATGATTGAACTTTAGGGAAACATTGATCCAAAACAAACATTTTTTTCCTCTGGTATTTCTCTGATTCTTATCAGAGCTGGCTGGATTTAATCCTCAAAGGAAAGCTCTTTCTTGGCCTTATGAAAATTATTCACCTTAATAATATACCCACTCGGGATGTTACTGCACCAATTTTTCCCCTACATTTATGTCAGTGAATCAAATAATATTAATGTGGCATCTACTGTGTGCCAAGCTCACAGACCCTGCCCTCAGGGAATTTCCAGTTGATTTGAAGAAACAGTGAATAGCACCAACTATTTCTTGGTGCAAATGAGAGAAGTCAAAATGCAGAAAGCATTAAGGCAGGCAGCAAGGTATGGGGAACAGAGGGTTAGAAATGACAACATCTGAAGAGAGTTCTGCCTCTGCACTATATGGGTGCATAAACTTTACAAAGTCATTTCATTTCTGTGCCTTCATTTCTAGAAAATGTGGATGTTAACATGAATCAGGGCCAACCCATATATTTTTGAAATGCCCAACTCTAGAAGGCGCTATTTGCTGTTACCGCAGTGCACGACCTGTACAACCATCTACAACAACCTCACCAACATCTGCCCTACTTCTCTCAGAGGGTTTGTTGTTCAGAAATAATCGGAGACTTGGAACATTTGCTTTGTTTTTAAAGAGCTGCAGCCAGGCACGGTGGCTCATGCCTGTAATCTCAGCACTTTGGGAGGCTGAGGCGGGCAGGTCGTTTGAGGTCAGGAGTTTGAGAGCAGCCTAGCCAACATGGTGAAACCCCATCTCTACTAAAAAAAAAAAAAAAAAAAAAAAAAATCCAGGCGTGGTGGCAGGCCCCTGTAATCCCAGCTGCTCGGAGGTTGAGGCAGGAGAATCACTTGAACCCAGGAGGTGGAGGTTGCAGTGAGCCGAGATCGTGCCATTGCACTCCAGTCTGGGTGACAAGAGTGAGACTTCGTCTCAAAGGAAAAAAAAAAAAAAGAGCAACAGACATGTAAGAAGGGCTACTGCTTTTAGAAGAGACATTGCTTAGCATTTCCTTAGAGGAAGATTACATAGAACAAGAAGAAAAAATAACACTGAGTGACTATTTTGTGTCAGGTTATATGCTAATTGATGTCTGTATTCATATATAATATCTTACCCAAAAGAACTGGCATGATTCTGCATAAGATTGCAAAGCTGGTAAGGGAGGAGAACCAGGGTTTAAAATCAGGATATTTGACTCCAAACTCCTTGCTTATTCTAGCACTTCACAATGCCCAGACATTTTATTTTGCATGTGCTAATATCATTACTTTGCAATGGTTCTCTTTAAACCAGGCCTCTCCTCTCCCCATGTGAGTAAGATGCAATTATCTAAGCACAGTGACCTATCCCTTGTTTTTTTGACATCCCAAGTCTTGGGCATTAGAAAGCAAATTTCACATGCAGTGGTGGCTTAATGAGTCCTTGGCAATAACTGAATCAACCAAAATACTCTGAAAGATTGGGAGGAAATACTAGGTTGAACCATAAGAAACTGTTAACATTTTACAATTTTTGGCCTATGAAAATGGCCATTTATTTTGCCTTGATATATTTAGTTTATTTGATAAAGCAATGTCCTCATTTCCATTCATACTTTAAGACTTTAAAATAGTCCCAGGTCAAAGCTGTTACGGTATGATGTAAAATCTATAAGCACGGAGTTTTCCTCATGTGAATTTTACAAAGCCCTGGGTTCATCCATGTACTCCCTTAGAGGAACCCCCACCACCTCCTGCACACAGCATGCTAGTCATCCATTTCATCATCTTGAATATATAATCCAATGAGGGTAGAGGCCCTAAATTTCCAAGAACTTTGGGCTCAAAAGTCCCTCCTTTGACTGCTCTTGAGAAAGTCACTTTGCCTCTCTGAATGTCACCTCTAACATAAGCCTAAAAGTGGCTGCTCTGCCTACTTCCTGGGGTTGCAAGAGGAGAAGAAAGTGGTAGGCAAGCTGTCATAAAGACCAAACAGATGGTCAGTTCTACTGGAAAGGTTTAAACATACACGACCTGAAGCGCTATGCAATGTGGAATATATTTCTTTACAAAGGGGCTACCCAAAAACTGAGCATCTGAGCTCAGCGAACACATGCAGGTCCAGGATTCCAGATCTTCTTGGCCTATGTTAGAAGCCAGTTCCTTCTCAGTAGGACTCCACGACCAGTGGTATCACTGGTTGGTTTCATGGGTCAAGCTAACCTGCTCTGATATCTTTTAGCCCTGACAAGAGGTCTATGTCAATACAAAGACCCTGGAACACCCCAGTAATGTTCTCCTAAGCCTGAGAGGTACAGCCTGTGTAGCACGTCCTGAATGATCGTGAAGAAAAGATTGTCTCTTTCCTGGTCTCTAGGAAATGCCCTCACATAAAGATCCATTAGATAGGAAGGAAAAAGGTTGGCCTCTTCATGGATGCATGGGATATGAAGCTGATGCAGAAGGGGAATAAGCTGGCCATGGGCTCATGATGCCTTCCCATAGGGTGTTAGAAAGGTGCCAGGAGACTCTGGAAAATGTGCTTATAGCTGTAACCCAATGATGCATCAGTACCAGGGATCCAGGGAGGGCACTGGGCACAAATGTCACCCTCATAGAAGCCTGAAATCCCACCTGTGGATTGGAGTTCTTCCTTAGCATTAGGTCTGGCCCTCTTCCCTGGCATCCCCCGCCGCTTTTTTTTTTTTAGATGGAGTCTTGCTCTGTTACCCAGGCTAGAGTGCAGTGGTACAATTTCGGCTCACTGAAACCTCCACCTCCCAGGTTCAAGCAATTCTCCTACCTCAGCCTCCTGAGTAGCTGGGACTGCCCGTGCTCACCACCACACCCAGCTAATTTTTGCATTTTTTTTTTTTAGTAGAGATGGGCCAGGCTGGTCTCAAACTCCTGACCTCAGGCTATCTACCCGCCTTGGCCTCTCAAAGTGCTGGGATTACAGGCGTGAGCCACCATGCCCGGCTGGCATCTCCTTTTTAAATATAAGTGGTTCTGGAAGGAAATGCCTGAGATTTACCAACAACTGTGACTTTGTCAGATCACCAACCTGGCAGCAAGTGAAGAACTTGGGGGAAGGGGACAACTGAAAGAAGGGACGCAAAAGCAAAGGCCAAAGGGCAAAGGGCAAGGGGAAGTGAAAGGACCAAAATCCCCTACTGGTGCCACGGGACTTATAGCAACAGGTCTTTCTGGGTGGGACCTTCTGGGGTGGAATTACTGGGGTTATGGTCTCCCATCTAAAGAGTCTGGGGATGGGACTGAACAGCAACTAGCCAGGCTTAGCTGACATGCACTGAAGTCTCTCCACCCCTGCAAAAATGTGGCTACCACGGCCCAGAAGTGATGTCCAAACACTGCTGACAAAGTCCCAGCCTGCTGACCAAGTTTCTTAAACACCAACTTTGCCAACATTCCTGAGGGTTACTATCAGAGAACATTCAGTCATCTGAGGTACTTTTAAAGCACATAAAGTTGAGAGGAACCAGGATTCTGGAAGGAAAAGCCAAATATGCTACTGATTTTCATATGAGATGACAAGGCTGAGTCTCATTATCATTTTAAATTAATTCAGCTCCCTGGTACCACGGCAAAGTCAATGGCGGTTTTAATAAATACTAACAGGTAAAAGGATAATTCACAAGGTAAATGTGATTGATGTTGGTAGAATTACAACGTTAACAGCAAAGAGGGTAAAGAAGATGTCATATATAATATGTCTGCGTACTGTTTAACAGAGACTCTCCTGAAATCTTCCTGTGAACTGTTATTCAAAGTGGCAGAGATCTGGGTGCTGTCAGCAGGAATTCACTGCTTCCAGGAAAAAGCCCAAACAGAGGGGAAGGAGAAAAGGCAACTGGGAGGGATGAAGGAGGCACCGGAGGGTGCTATTGGAGCTCAGTCTGACCTGGTGCAGCTCTTTCATTGATGATCTAGGAGTAAACCATGTCTTAATGAAATTCACAGAGCACGCTCGTTGGGGAAATGTGAAAGTCTGTGAGACTGAATCATGAAGTATGAAAGGAACCAGGAGAACAGCTAGCTTGGGCAGGAAATGCTACTGATAGCTTGCAAGTTAACGTGCTGGAGGGAAACAGGTCAGAAAACACAAATATTTAATATGAGGAAGAAAAATGGGAAATCAAGAAGTCCTGAAAGGGCTGATAACAAGTAGTGATAACAGGCATTTGCAGTGTAACTGAGAAGTCCAAATGCCCAGCAGGACTGGGAGCTGGGAGCCAGAGGCACTTTCGGGAGACAGAGCTGCTGCCGCAAGTCCTTTCCAAACAAATGGAAAATGGACTCTGCCCCAGAATACAGCAGCTTTTGGCAAATATAAAATAAGAAGCCCAGAGATGGGCGGTTAAGATGCAGGGAGAGAGACTCCATCTCCAAAAAGCAAGAGAAGAACCACAGAGCTAAGATGCAGCATGGCCCAGCAAGTGGCATGTGCCCTGCTTGAGGTAAATGGAGCACATAGACACTGATTTGAGTTCAGGCCCCTTCCTCCAGGTCTGCCATTACTAGTGGGGTTCCTGGGGGTGCCAATTTCTGTACCTGTAAGATCTTTACCTCACACTAGCTTGGCCTCGTGCCCGACACATGATTGCACCAATATTTCTTCCTCTCCTTGCTTCCCAGATCAACCCTGTCCCCTAAGCCATGCACCATCTCGTTTAGGGAGGCAGAGTGAGCACATTGGTCCCTCTCGCAGGCCTGCTGGTGTTTGGGTTCAGATCATCTAGCTGTAGACACCCACGCCCCTCCCCCGGAGTGCCAATCTTGAGCATCCTGACGGGTGTCCAAAACCTGGTGCGTGACTTGTGCCCGCTTGGCAGGTGTATGCACGAGGCTGCATCTGCCCATGTGAGGTAACGTTCCCAGACAGGAGATATCCTCTCATTCTCCACCCACGCTGCCCCCCCCAGACCCCAGCAGCAGCACTGGGTCCTCCAGCACAGGAAGCAGGCAGCCCCAAGACAAGCTGGCACCGTCTTCAACCACCTTCTCTCCTCGACTGCTGGGCTGTTTCTGGGAGCTGGGGAGGGACAGTGTGGTGGGTGTGGGTGGAAACATCATTCCAGTCCCTCTATCACATCACCACTACTCTTTCAAATCCTATCCCCTTCTTCACACCCACCCCTAGGTTGGCACCCTCTGCCTGACCAAGTTTCTTAAACACCAACTCTCCCAACATGACTGAGGTTACTATCAGAGAACATCCAGCCATCTGACGTACTTTCAAAGCATGTAAAGTGGAGAGGCCCCAGGAAGAAAAGACTGATTTACATGGGCTGTGAAAGAATCACAGCAGTCACACCACCTCTCGGGGCAGTAGTGGCCAACACGGCTCCCTGTGTATTTCAGGTGGAATCAGGCCCAAAAAGATTCCTACGGCTTGTTGTCATCCTGTCAAATGATCAGGAGGAAGTTATCTTATATTCTGGCTAAGATGCATGAGCTAAAACGAACAGAAAAGTCACCATTCATTACAAAGTTATAAAGACAAGGGAAAAGAAACATCCAGAATGTTTTCTTCTTCCATATTTTTGCCTTCTGCTGAATATACTTGCCTAGATTGTTACAATTATACATATGGAATGCCCACTAGTGCTCAATCCTCCTCCTACACATCCCTGGACAGAGTTCTCAGATAGTTACCTCTGCACTGGATTCCTCCATCCTACATTTCAACCCCTCTGGTTGCATGGCCCTGGTCTTCCAATGAGGCCTTAGGTGACTCTGGAGAAAGCAAAGCCACCCCTTTGTGACATAGCAGCAGTAGAAACAATTCAGTCAAGAGGACCTCACGAAGGAAACAGCTGACTGCAGGCAGGAGGAGACCTGAGAATCTCTAGCCTGTGAGGACTTCGCCAGTTCATTGACCTCAAAAGCATCCATGCCCATGGCTCCTGCATCTGACTTTGGTGCACAGCATGGCTTAATTCTCTCAAAAACTCCAAATAACTCTGTACCCCTTTGTCCACGGACTAGGTTTTCTTCTCATGGATTCATTCTTGTGTGTTTGATTCCAATCCCAGTTCTAATTCTCCCCCAGAAATCCAGAGTGATTGCACAACACTAAGCACCAACAGATCTCGTTTTGAGAAGGCTGGGTTACTTCAGAGTATCACAGAAACTTGGACTGTTAGGACTGGAAGTTCTTACCAGATCATCTGACCCAGCCACCTCGTTCGTGGGAAAAAGAGCCTAAGGCCCAGAGAGGCTATGTGATCTTCTCCAGCACACCGCCTGCCGGCAGCCAACCCAAACTAGAATCTGAAGCCCTGACTATCTCTGCTTATTCTACAACATCTTGCTAGAGTTTTGAAGGAGGAGGTGGGGGGTTATTCTGGCTAACACTGATAGGTTATATCCTCCTGTGATTATCCCTACCTGAGGTAGAACCACATTGACTGGGATTTCTAGGCTTTCCAATCTGGGATCTCTTTTTCTTGTAAAATTTGGCTTTGAGTTCTGTGGAAAAGAGAAAGGAAGATTGCAGCTTCCCAGCTCATTCTCTGGGCCGGGCCTCAATTATTCACCTAAAAAACATAGAACTTCCTACTCATTTATTTCCCTCTTGTCAATTATGTACAATTATGAAAATCTGAGTCTGGAAGAATGTATAGATGGTGTCTGATATGATAGTTTATCAGTCTCTGAACAGATATTAAGGGAGATATTATAGCCAGGCTCGGTGGCTCAGGCCTGTAATCCCAGCACTTTGGGAGGCCGAGGTGGGCAGATCACGGGGTCAAGAGATCGAGACCACCCTGGTCAACATGGTGAAACCCTGTCTCGATTAAAAATACAAAAATTATCTCAGCGTGGTGGTGTGTGCGTAGTCCCAATTACTCAGGAGGCTGAGGCAGGAGAATCACTTGAACCCAGGAGGTGGAGGTAGCAGTGAGCTGAGGTCGCGCCACTGCACTCCAGCCTGGTGACAGAGTGAGACTTCATCTCAAAAAAATAAATAAAATAAAAAATAAAAAGGATAAACATTATAGTTGATGTAAAAGGCTTTTGAAAGTCTTTGAAGCAGAGATAGTTGTACCTGCTTCTTTGTCTAAGATTATTATTTCTATCTCAAGTAAAAAGCCATACCAATGTGAGTTGCCAGGTATAGGTCCTATGCAGAACTTGGTCACCAAAACACTCAGAACATTCCAGAGGTGACATCACAAAACAATATGGTGTTTTTCAGAGCTCATGGTTTCTCTCTGAGCATCACAGGTGGAATGAGGCATCTGACAGGCAGGAAGAGCTTGTGGGGGCTGTGACTGCATGGCTGGTCAGGGTCAGTATGACACACAATAGCCCAAACATTAGCCCCCTGTTGGGTCATCCCAGCTGCCATTCATATCCTCACTGACAGGCTAAGTTGAGAGTCCTATCCTTTCTCCAGAAGTGGCATCTTCTTGGAGTTGGGTCACTCAAGAAGAAAGAAACACAAACTAAACTCTTCCCCAGACCAAGGGAGAAAGTGCAGTCTGAGCTGTTTTCTGACACTACTCAATTCTTTAATTCTCTGACACCAACTGTGTGTCCTACAATTCAATTTCATTCTGACACTATCTACCTGGAGTTAGTGTTACAGAGCTGAAGGGGCTCACTGCCCAATGCAATAGAAGACAATACTAAAACTAAGTTCTTTAAAAAAGAAAAACTTTTATATTGAAAGTCAACTCCCAAGGAGACAAGAGTCAAGCTCCAATCTGTCTCTTTGTGCTGGCATTAAGGCCGTATTTTTATTAGAAAAGGTTCAGGGGGTGGAGTCTGAGATTAGCAGGTGATTGGTGGATGGAAATGGGAGGTCTGGAAAGTCTCAAAGAGTAAGAAACCAGTAACTAACAGAATTTTTTGAGTTTGCAGGATAGCAGACAAGAAAACAAACAAGCTGCTGAAACACTGAAACTCCCTCCACTTGTGAGATCAAGAAAAACCTGGCTGAAATTGGTTAGAACCAAGATGGCTGACTGGAGTTTGCACAGAATGAGCTTGCTGATGTCACAGCCCGAATTTCCACCACTTGTTTCATGCTAACTCCCTCTGACTTTGCACATGCCACTCAGGAGTTAACATGAAGAAATAACTGTGCATGCCCAAGGACTTTTCAGACCTCCCCTTTCCTTACACGAATCACCTACTAATCTCAGAATCCACTCCTTGAACTTTTTCTAATAAAAATACTGCCTTAATATCAGCACAGAGAGACTCCTTGACTCAGATGAAAAAAATCTTTGGTAATGTAATTAATCATCTTCTTGGTTTTACCATAAGTAGATTTTTTTCAGTCAAAGCTTGCTTGTAATGTGGGTGTGGGAGATGGGAGAGGGAAGTTATAGTGTCTCTGGTTCTGCTGACCCTGGTCTATCTCTTGGAGTTCACTTTCGAACTAAAGCTATTCTTCTATCCAAAGCCCAGTGTCATGGTATTGGCTTCTAGCACATTGGGCATCAAGCCCCTTTTGCTCAATAACATTAGCATCAGATCCCATAAGTTAGGGGCTCAGTTGCACAAGCCCACCTCACTTCAGATGCCAATCAGAAATCTGAGCCACCTGTACTTCTGATTGATCAGCTACACACATCAGGGGTTTCCATAATTCCCTCCTTGGGTCCAATAATTTGCTAGAATAGCTCACAGAACTCAGGAAAAATACGTTATTACAATTTTATTATAAAGGATACAACTCCGGAAGAGCTAAGTAGGAGAGATACATAGGACAAGATATTGAGGATGGGGAGACATGGGCTCCCATACCTCTCTGGCATTCACCCTCCCAGCATCTCAAAGTGTTCACCAATCCAGAAGCTCTTTGAGCCCCATTGTTTAGAGGGTTTCTGCAGTTTTCATTACATAGACATGGTTAATTTAATCCTTGATCATTGAACTCAGTCTCTATATCCTCTCTCCCTTTCCCAGAGGTGGAGGAACTGAAAGTTCCAACTCTCTAGTCTAATTCTGCAGTGGTTTCCTCTGGCAACCACACTCCATCCTCCAAGAGTCACCTCATTAGCTTAAACTCTGGTGGGTTCCAAAGGGCCTTGTTACGCATAAAGAAAGATAGTCCCATCACTCAGGAAATTACAAGGATTTTAGGAGCTCTCTTCCAGGAACCAGGGACAAAGGCCAAATATATATTTTTATTATACCAATGTAGAAACTGCATCAAGACCACAATGCTCAGCTCCTCTAGTCTCAATTGTCAGATTATTCACCTCTTAAGACTTTTAATGGTAGTCTTTTTGTGTATCTCAAGACTTTAATTAGCCAGATAGCCTCAATTCTACATTCCTACACCTTTGTGGTGGGAAGGGAGTGGAAGACCAGGGTCAGCAGATCCACAGACACTATCACTGCCCACTTACATCTCCCACTCCCACATTACAAGCAAGCTTTACTTGAAGAAAATACAATATACAAAAATTCAAAGATATACTTATGGCAAAATCAAAAAGTGATTAGTTACATTACCAAAGGTTTCTTCATTTTACAAAGAAACTTCTCCAAGTGTTTATTTTTTTAATTTTTAAATTGTGGCTACGAACACATAACATTATATTTGCCCTTTAAACATTTTCAAATGTACCAGTAGTGATGAGTATATTCACACTGTTATGCAACTCATCTCTAGAAATTTTTCACCTTGCAGAACTGAAACTCTATGCACATTAAATACTAATTCCCCCTCTCCACTCCCCTCAGCCCTTGGCAACCACGTTTCTGCTTTCTGTTTCTATGATTTCGACTACTTTTGATATCGTGTATGAGTAGAATCAGTATATCTGTCCTTCTGTGGCTTGCTTATTTCATTTAGCATAACAGCATCAAGGTTCATCTACATTTTAACCTATGGCAGAACTTCCTTCTTATTAAAGGATGAATAATATTTTATTATGTGTGTATACTACATGTTATTTATTCATTCATTAGTTGATAAATATTTGGGTTGTTTCCACCTCTTGCTATTGTGAGCAGTGCTACAATGAACATGGGTATGCAAATATACCTTTGAGGTCTTGCTTTGAATTATTTTGTATGTGTACCCCAAAAGTGGGATCACTGGATCATGGTAATGCTATTTTTAATTTTCTGAGACACCTCCACACTGTTTTCCAAAGCAGGTGCACAATTTTACATTCTCTCCAAAAGAAGGATTTCAATTTCTCCACATCCTCACCAACACTTGTTTTCTATTCTTCCAAAGGATTTTTTGGTCGGGCATGGTGGCTCACGCCTGTAATCCCAGCACTTTGCAAGGCTGAGGCAGGAAGATCAGTTGAGGTCAGGAGTTTGAGACCAGCCTGGCCAACATGGTGAAACCTTGTCTCTCATAAAAATACAAAAATTTGCCAGGTGTGGTGGTGCACACTTGTAATCCCAGCTATTCAGGAGGCTGAGCCAGGAGAATTGCTTGAACCTGGGAAGCAGAGGTTGCAGTGAGCCGAGATCATGTCACTGCCCTCCAGCCTGGGCAACAGACAGTCTGTCTCAAAAAAAAAAAAAAAAAAAAAAAAGTTGTTTTTTTTTTTTTTAAGTGGTTACATCCCATACTGCCTGGAAACAGAATTATAATTTCCTTTACACACACACCTCATAGAAGCACCTGCACATCCACTGAGTTATGGAAGAAGAGTTGTGAACAGCACAAGGAAAATGTGATGTCACCAAAGCATGGGGGCCTAGAGGGAGCTGTACAAGGTGCTAGGCCTGCTGCCCGCTGGGGCCGAGCTAGGGAGACTCAACAGAGAAGGAAGCAGCTGTATTCATTTCCTCGGGCTTCTCTAACAAAGAACAATGAATTTATGGCTTAAGCAACAAAAATGTATTGTCTCACAGTTCTGGAGTCCAGAAATCCAAACTCGAGGTGCTGGCAGAGCCACGCTCCCTCTGACACCAGAGAGGAGGGTCCTCCCCTGTCTCTCTCCCCAGCTACCGGTGGTCGTCAGCAATCCTATTCTTTGACTTGTGCTGCAGCACTTCAATCTATGCCTCTTTATCGAATGGTATTCTCCCCTCGTGTGTCTGTATCTGGTATCCTCTTCTTAACAAGGACAGTAGTCATATTGGATTGATGACCCACTAGACTGCAGTCTGACCTCATCTTAACTAGTTACATCAGAAATGATCCTATTTCCAAATTCGGTCTCCTGGTAGGACTTCAACACATCTTTCTGGGGAGACATGATTCAACCCATAACGGAACCTAACATCAACTCAAAGCCTAGTGAGCGCTGGTCCTGTGCTACTCTACATGGTTGTTTCACTTAAATCTGAATCACTGACATATATGCAGGCCCCATCACTCCTGGGACATAGCCCCACCCTTGGGATCCCTAAACCCATCACCCTGGCCTATCCCCAACAGATTCAGTTGAGCCACTTCCTCCCATAGGAGAAGCCTCTAGTGCACAAGCTCTACTCTGGAAGGATCCACAGGACCAAAGAAATCTGCTAGTATGCCTTATATGCTTGCATTACTGTTACATATTATATTATTCATATTTAGTATTATTTCTGCTATGTTATTTTCCTGCTCTTAGTCCCTCTGCCTTCACCACACTTTTGGTTTTCTGGTGGCCAGTTCCCTCCAGTGTAGTAAAATCCAGACCCTGGCTCTGTTCTGAAGGCTATATCTGAAGAAAGATAGATCCCACCCCATTTAAGTCCCTCTGTGGTTTTCTAGCATGACCCCAAAGTTATATCCATGAAATCAGGGGAAGCTTGTGGTACAGTCCACTCCTAGAAAGGAGGTCTTGCTATCAGATGACCATAAAAACTGGTCTGGACCCACAGTACAAAGTGTTTTTTTCCAATCGCATCACCAGTCGGTCCCACAGAGTCCTCCTTGGTGGGGCATCCAGGAGGCCCTTCTCTTTGTGATCTTCCTTCCTCCTGTCTTCTGCCACAGTCCTTTGCCTTTTTCTCTCCAGAAGTCTGGCTTCAGGTGAAGGGGCAGCCCAGATCCTTCTGGGTCTCACAGTGGAACATGGTCAGCACCGCTACATCTCTGGCTGATAGTGACGGCTCTCATAGCATGACAGAGACTCATAGTCTGATCTGATTAAAGGCCCTTTCCACCTCGTTCTGCAAGGGGAATGCTAAGGGAAATAGAGAAGGCCCAGATGGACACACAAATTGTCCTGACACATTAGCATAAAAAAGAGCTCCTTTTACTAAACCCAAAGAAAGGGCACTGTTAAGAGAAAACAAGGCTGTGGAATACTATGCAGCCATAAAAAGAATGAGATCATGTCCTTTGCAGGGACATGGATGGAGCTGGAAGTTGTTATCCTCAGCAGACTAACACAGGAACAGAAAACCAAATACCACATGTTCTCACTTATAAGTGAAAGCTGAATGATGAGAGCATATGGACACTGAAAGGGGAACAACACACACTGGGGTCTGTCTGGTGGGGGGATGGGAGGAGGGGAGAGCACCAGGAAGAATAGCTCACGGATGCTGGGCTTAATTCCTGCGTGATGGATTGATCTGTCCAGCAAACCATGTAACAAACCTGCACATCCAGCACATGTACCCCAGAACTTAAAAGCTGAAGAAAAAAAAAAAGAAGAAATGAGGATACTGAGAGCAAGGTCATGGCCACTGTCATCAGCAGACCCGTGTGCAAAACCAAAAGCCAAGAAACAGTTACTTACTATACATCTACATCAGCTCAGCTGCTATATCAAAACGCCACAGACTGGGTGACTTAAACAGCAAAAATGTATTTCTCACAGTTCTGGAGACTGCGAAGTCCAAGATCAAGATGTCAGCACTCCTGGGCTCACTTCCTAACCTACAGATCATGTCTTCTCACTGTGTCTCTCATGGCAGGGAGAAAGAGTTCTGGTCTTTCTTCCACTTCTTGTAAGGGCACTAATCCCATGATGACGGCCCCTCATGACCTCATCTAAAACCTAATCACCTCCTAAAGACTCCACCTTCACATTTATCACATTGGGAGTTAGGGCTCAACATATAAATTTTAGGAGGACATGAACATTCCACAGCAGTATATGACTTGAGCAAGTCACCTCACCTCTCAGAAGTTCAGTTCCCTCCTCTCCAAAGTGGGGAAATTATACCTAACCTGACATAACATTCTAAAGAAGCTGACACTTAGCAGCCTCTCAACAAATAATCATTGTTTTGGCTCCCTCGCATAAAGTTACCCTTTGACTCAAAATCTCTGGCAGCTGACACACAATTGGTGCTTCTGTTAAAAAGGCTTGAAACTGCAGCTTGTGTAAGGACTTGTTGGTTTGCTTGCTTTATTTATTTCCTTTTTGCTTTCAAAGGGAGGAGCATTTTAAACTGGGCCAACCTGGTCCCGACATCAGCAGTTGCCCATTAGCTGGGTTTCTTCCTCTTCTGTAGGGCACGCATCCATAACTCAGTACGGAGAAGCTTCCCTGAGATCATGCCCAAAATGCCCGTTATTACTGAGATTAAACACCATCATCAATCATCCACGTTCCGTGAGCATCTGCAATTGGGCACTACACAGAGCATGGAGGTAGACATGCCTCATGGTTTCTCATCCGAGCAGACAGGTAGAGCAGAGACAAAGGAAAGGGCAAGCCTGCATCAAGACTCTCCAGGCTTCTCCCGCCTGCAGCTGTCTGATGATCAATCACATGGGGAAATTCAACAAGCAGGAGAGCCCATTCCAGAGTGCAGGGCCCCCTGCCCTTCCCTAGAAAATCACAGAAACTGCAGTTCTTGGTGCAGGAGTCAGAGGTGGATATGGGCACTATGTTCTGGCTCTTCTCTCATTCTCATTTGAGGAAAAGGGGATGGGAAGGTGGGTGGGTGTAGCAAATTGTCAGGATGCCTATCATCTCCAAATTGCAGGATGCAATTGAAAACGTAGGTCATTTTTGCTACTTAGGGCAGAGGGTAGCTCTATTCTGGAGCCAGAGGGGCAGCCCAAGTACAGCAAGGTCTTGGACCAAACTGTTCTTGGGACTGGCTGATAGCTCTTGCCTTCTGAGGAAGCAGGAGTTAGCGAAGGGCAAGAGAGGATGCTGATGAGTCTATCAGGCAACAAATAAAGACCAGCTGTTGGAAGAGTGTGAGCATGGAAGGAAGCAGAAAAATAGAACGGCAGCTCTCAGGAGCATGGCCAAGGTGAGTGGTTGTTGTAAGATACAAGAGTCACTCACATTTCCAGGAATATCAGAAGAAACAATGGAGGTAGAAGATGCTGGAAAGTAGGGCAGTTGGCACTGCCAAGTTCCAGAGGTAATCAGGAGAGTAAATCTCTCTTGGTGAAGTCAGAAAAGACCTTACAAAACTTTTCCTTCTGAATGCAGGAGCCACTAGAAATTCCCCTGAAGCTCTGACATTCTCCCAATATTAGGTAATTTGTTTACTTGATCCAAAAATGAGGCTCTCTCAAAAGACAGCCAATGAAAAAGACATTCAGTCTCTAAGAAATGGTCTTTTATTTTGGGAAAAAAAAAAAAAGGCAAAAGAAGTGACTGGGGAAGTCTCTGCCCTCCTCCACCACCCCCTCCACACTCCCACCTCCTGAGATGATAACTGGCCTTGTGTCTTCAGCAGGACAGGAGCCATGGAAGTGAATCGGACACTTCCAAATTGAGAGGCAGGCAGGTCTCCACTTCATTTCGACCAATAGCAGCAAACTCGAAGGCTTTGTTGATTAGGACAACTCTAATCATGATTTATGCACATCTGTACATTTCAATTTAACCAACATTTTAAATTACCAGATTAGTTGTGTAATCCTGTAAATTAATTGTCAGTTAGTTGCTCCTTAATGATAATGAAATACTTAACCAATAGCATATGATCTCTGAATGGTGCCAAATACATTGATTAAAATGTTTCTTCAAGAACTAACAAGGGTCCTATTTGCTCAGTCTCCTTGATGAGTTATAGTGTGGTCAGGACTTTGAAAAATGGTTCTAAGATTGGAATTGGATTATGCTAAGGAAGGACAAACTTTCCAGGTAACCACATCAAAGGAACGCTCACTCCACGCCTGGACTCCATTGCACAGGTAGAAACGGCACAGCATCTAAGTCAAGGCGCCTGTGCTAGAATCCTGTTGCCAACCCCAGCTAGCTGTGTGACCTCTGCTAAGCCTCAGTTTCTTGGTGATTAAATGGGTGTGATAGTTTTTCCAATTTAAGGTTGTGGTGAGGACTAAATTAAATAACACAGGAGATGAAGGACTTTAGAGCTGTGGCAGGCAAGCTTCACCCATAAGGTAGTCAATAAATATTGATTGATTGAAAAGTTTAGGCAAACTCTATCATTATTACTTTTTTTATTTTTTGAGATGGAGTCTTGCCCTATCACCCAAGCTGGAGTGCAGTGGCATGATCTCACCTCACTG
The DNA here is from genome assembly GCA_036589455.1 of Ateles fusciceps. NCBI lineage: Eukaryota > Metazoa > Chordata > Mammalia > Primates > Atelidae > Ateles > Ateles fusciceps. The sequence goes on along the minus strand of JAZHEH010000304.1, from coordinate 316,348 downwards.
CAACCTCCGCCTCCTGGGTTCAAGAAATTCTCATGCCTCAGCCTCCTAAGTAGCTAGGACCACAGGCACATGCCACCATGCCCAGCTAATTTTTTGTATTTTAGTAGAGACGGGGTTTCACCATGTTGCCCAGGCTGGTCTATGAACTCCTGAGTTCAGGCAATCTATCCACCTCAGCCTCCCAAACTGCTAGGATTACAGGCGTGAGCCACCACGCCTGGCCTGAACTGTATCGTTATTAATAAGCACCTGAGCATTGTCTCTGAGCAAGGCACTATGCTTGAGGGTGGAGACAAAGAAGGAAAAGGAGGAAAAGAAAGTAGCAGAGAAGAGGAGAGGAAAAGAAATCAGACGCCATCCCTTGCTCTCAAATCTAATTAGACAGCAAAAGTTGGGGAAACAGGTATCATGATAACAATAGCCAGTATTTATCGAGTGCTTACTGTGTGTCAGGCGTTAGAATAAGCTCTTGATGCATTATTTAAACTCCTCACCATCCTGTAAGAGAGTACTATTACTTTTAGCCCTATTTTACAGATAGAAACTGAGACACCAAGTTGAGTAACTTGCCTAAGATCACTCATTAAGTGCCAGAGCTAGGATATGAGCCTCAATTCTGCACCCTTAATATTGCTTATTGTATGGAGGGGCAGGGGGAATCAGAAGTCCAGATTTGAACCGTTCATACTATCTATGCAGTCCTAGGCAAATCACTTCACCCCTCAGACTCGGAGACTCCTCATCTGTAAAGCAAGTTCACATTCCCCACAGCAGTTTGTGGTAATCATGAAATAAGTTGAGTGAGAGTACTTTGCATTATGGCTGGCATGGGCTTATGCATGTAATAAAGTTTAGATGCATCTCAATCTGCATTGCCATTTATATCAGAGCTTCTGCCAGCTAAAAAATGCCCTGAGCTCTTGGGGTAAAAGGGGGACACTGAATATGCTTCAGATCCTCTCTGCAATGGATTGACCTGGAGTGTTTCAAACATAGCATTAAGGAATTACATATGAGCAAAGGTAATCTATAATCAGTGGGCTATAAAATCTTTTCATAATACATTTTACCAATAAAACATTTTGGGCACAGGAGATGCGGGGTTCTGGGAAGCTCGGCAGCCATGGCCAGCCACCTTATGCTCAACAACACTGCCAAGATGCCCATCCTTAGGCTGGGCACCTGGAAGTCCCCCTCCAGGCCAGGTCACCGAGGCTGTGCAGGTGTGATTGACGTCAGGTACCACCACACTGACTGCATCTACGTGTACCAGAACGAGCATGACGTGTGAGTGGCCCAGGAGAAGCTCAGGGAGCAGGTGGTGAAGCGTGAGGACCTCCTCATCGTCACAAGCTGTGGCGCACATACCAAGAGAAGGGGCTGGTGAAAGGAGCCTCCCAGAAGATGTTCAATGACCTAAAGCTAGAATACATGGCCCTCTATCTTATTCACTGGCCAACTGGCTTTAAGCCTGGGAAGGAATTTTTTTCCACTGGGTGAATCAGGCAACATGGTTCCCAGTGACACTGACATGTGGACACATAGGCAGCATGGAAGAGCTGGTGAAAGCTATTGGCATCTCCAACTTCAACTATCTCCAAGTTGAGAGGATCTTAAACAAGCCTTGCCTGAAGTGTAAACTGGCAGCTAACCAGATTGAGTGTCACTGGTACCTAACTCAGGAGAAGTTAATCCATTACTGCCAGCCCTAAGGTATCATGGTGACTATCTGTAGCTGCCCTGTAGCCTCTGGCTCTCCTGACAGGCCCTGGGCGAAGCCCGAAGACCATTCCCTCCTGGAGGATCCCCAGGATCAAGGTGATCACAGCCAAGCACAATAAAACTATAGCCCAGGTTCTGATCTAGTTCCCTGTGCAGAGGAACTTGGTGGTGATCCCCACGTCTGTGACACCAAAACGTATTGCTGAGAACTTCAAGGTCTTCGACTTTGAACTGGACGGCCAGGAGATGACCACCTTACTCAGCTACAGCAGGAACTAGAGGGTCTGTGCCTTGGTGAGCCGAGCCTCCCACAAGGATTACCTCTTCCATGAAGAGTTTTGAGGCCGTGGATGCCTGCTTGTCCACGAGTGACCTACAACTGTTGTTCCTGCCTCATTTTTTTCTTGCAAATGTATATGGCCTGTGTCACTCAGAGGTGGAACAGCAACCTAAAGACTGGCCAGTGAGGGCTTGCCTAGCTTGATGTAGGGTTTGGAGAGCAGTACCCACAGAGCAGAAGTCTCTTCCAGTTTTCTTTGCCCTTCTTTTTGCCCAGCTGGGGAAAGTGCAACTTGAATACCCTTTTCTGACCAAGGTAAAGCAAAATGTACAAAGTCAAAATTGTGTCACTAATAGTTGAGTTTTGATGCTTGAACTCTAATCCTTTCAGCAAGACTTCTCTTTGCTTCAAATAAAAATGCTTTTGTGAAAAAAAAAAAACATTTTGAGCACAGATTCCTACAAGTATATTTCTTAATTTAAAATTTTGATGCTTTTCCTATTATTATATTATACACATTTAATTTTATCCTGCTAAAATTAAATTTTAGCAGGATAAAAAATGAAATAATGGTTTTAGAATGTTATCTTATTCATTAATAATACAAAAAATCTTACACTTTCACAAAAATGAATTATCAATAGTAATATTTGTAATGAGCACAGTGTAATTAACTGTGGTGATGTCTTAATATCTTAATTTAACCCAGTGAACTGAAAGTCAGCTTCTAAGTTCAATTAACCTGGATTTTTGGATTTAGTGGCTGACTGTCATCACTGAAAAGGGTACCTCACAAAGATCTGTCGATTCAAGTGGAAAAGTACATTATTGACTGCAATTTCTAAGTCACAATACTCAATATACAGTCTCATCCATAAACAATGCAAAGGTTTTTGCTAAAATTTTCACACTAAATTTCTATCTTTCCTCTTGTCAATTGGTTATTCTTCAATACTCATTGACTGAGACGAGGAAAACATTCTGGAATTAGGCAGTGGTGGTAGCTGCACAAATCTGTGAATAGACTAAAAACCACTAAGCTGTACACTTTAAAAGGGGGGGGATATTTTTAATTATTATTTTTATTTCAATACTTTTTGGGGTACAGGCGGTGTTTGGTTACATGGATAAGTTCTTTAGTGGGGATTTTGTTGATTTTGGTGCGCCTATCACCCGAGCAGTGAGCCCAATTTACAGTCTTTCATCCCTCACTCTCCTCCCAGCCTTCCCCTGTGAGTTTCCAAAGTTCATTATATCATTCTTATGCCTTTGCATCCTCGCTTATAAGTGAGAACATACAATATTTGGTTTTCCATTCCTGAGATACTTCGCTTGGAATAATGGCAGAATAATGGCCTCCAGCTTCATCCAAGTTGCTACAGAGGACATTTTTCATTCCTTTCTGTGGCTGAGTAGTGCTCCGTGGTGTATCTATACCACATTTTCTTGAGCCACGCGGCTGATGTGCACTCAGGTTGGTCTCCTACCTTTGCAATTGCAAATTATACTGCTATAAACATGCGTGTGCGTGTGTCAAAAAGGGGGAAATTTTATAATATGCAAATTATATCTCTATTTTTAAAATACTCATCAGAAGATTTTTGACAAATGGGTCAAAACCCAGTGAAACTGTTCTTTTAGAAGATTTTAAAACAGATTAGAAATTTATCTTTCCAACTTTCTTCACTATAAAGACATGAAAGTTTTTCCAGGTTACCTTTTTGTATCATTTGGGCAATAAATGCACAGAATGATAGAAATATTTCTAAGCATCTATTCTCAAAACATTCTTGTTATTAAATAAGTTTCTTTCAAAAAAAAAAAAAACAACGAATTCCCTCACTCATCATTAAAACACCATTTTTACTAGGAAGGAAAAAAAAGTAATTGTGCCTTTTCTTCAAAGTGGCTCCTAGATAAGAGACCGTTAATGGCCACTTGGAGCCACAAGACAAGGTCAGCAAATTTAGGACACTTGTCTTTTTGTAAAAACAGATAACTGCAAACAAGAAATCTTCATGATCATTCTCTATCTTGGTGCAAAGTATTTCAAAGATCCTCTCATTTTATGCAGCTCTCTCATTGGTTTTTGGTTTTTGTTGTTTTGTTTTTTGAGACAGGGTCTCACTCTGTCATCCAAGCTGGAGTGCAATGGCACAATCATGGTTCACTGCAGCCTCGACTTACGGGACCTCAAGTGATCCTCCCGCCTTAGCCCCCCAGGTAGCTGGGACTACAGGTGTGCACCACCACATCCACTTAACTTTTTTTAAATTTAAGTAGAGATGAGATCTTGCTGTGTTGCCCAGGCTGGTCTCGAACTGCTGAGCTCAAGCAATCCCCTGCCCTGGCCTCCCAAAGTGCTGGGATTACAGGCATGAGCCATCACATCCAGCCAGCTCTCTCACTTATTACAATCAGATGAATAGCATCTGTGATCTCCTGTAGCTCATTCTGTACTTCTGACTTCAAATGTTCTGTAACACTAGTTTGCCTGTGAGTTACTACCCAGCGCATCAATTTCCCAAGTGATATTATCTCCATACTCCTATCCAGCATGCTCTTTTAATTCCAGCGAAAGCTACCACTCCATCAAATGTCATTTTAAACAACTGTTGCATAAGAACACTGTTTCTTGTGGAGAAGTTATTTACAATTGAGAACACATCTTTCCTGGCATATTTTTTATAACTGCTTCACCAAATAACAGCACTGGCTGTGTTTTGTTATCTAAGATTGTGCTTCACCCAGCTGTAAAGCAAGCACTACTTGATTTGTTTCCATACTTGTTTCTTTAAAGTTTTCTCTGCATCTACAGCAATATTTGCTGGCTAAAGATGAATATTTCATTCAATCATTCAAAAAGGATATTTTGACTATTTGGTGTGAGCTAGTCACCGTTACAGGTGCTGAGGAAGTAATGAAGAAAATTAGGTTTTCATGGAGCTATGTTCCTATGAGCGACCACAGACAATGAGCAAATTTTTAAAAAATCTAATGTGTATCGGGGTAAGTGCTCCACAGAAACGTTCAACAGGTTCTTGGGACAGAGAGTGATAGGGTGAACCATTTTAGGTGACGAGGAAGACCTCTCTGAGGAGGTGAGGTATGAGCAACGGCCTGAATGTGTGGAGGGGTAAACTGTAGATTATCTGTATCTGGTAGAGGGAGCAGCGCAGGGAGGACCCCTAGGCAGGAGTTTGCTGGGTGGGGACTGACCCACGGGAGCCCAGTGTGGCTGGAAGCAGAGAAAGATTGGGAAGTGGAAGGACCAGAGGACAGAAGGCAGCCCCGGGAGAGGTCACGCAGGGCCTTGAGGGCTAGGGTGAGGACGATGGATTTCATTCTGAGCAAGATAGGAAGCCAGTGTGGGGGCGAATCTAGGTTTAAGAAGATTTAGATTTAAGAAGATCTCTCCAGCCTACTGTGGAGAAGAGACTGCAACATGGCAGGACAGGAACAATGGACCAATTTCAATTGTCCAGATGAGAGAGGGACTGAAATGCTAATGATGAGAGAGTCGGACATCAAAGGATTTGGACATATTTTGACATAGAACCCATGAGATTAGCTGACAGCTTTGGATATAGGATAAGAGAGAAAGAAAATAGGGCACACATGGTTTTTAACATAAACACTTGAGGAAGGCAGCAAACACTTGTGGAGGAGGAGAAGGCTGAGGGAGAGACGAGCTGCAGCGATCAGGAACTCAGTTTGGACGCGTGAAGCTGCAGAAGACTAGAGATCCCAGGAAGGTGTCAGGAAACTAGTCGCATTCAAGAGTCAGGCATTACAGGGGAGGCGTTTGGAATGGAATACAAATTTAGGACTTGTCAGTATATTAAAAGCCTCATCACTATAGTTTTTTTTGTCCATTATTTCAGCTGCATTTATTGCAGTAGGAAGAATAAGCATTTCCCGTGGTCATATGCACATTTTTTCACTACTAGGAAACCTCAAAAGAGGCATTTAAGCCTTTCCATTACACTAATTTACATTTTGAGAGATACTGCATTGAATAGTACATGATTTTAAGTCAGTTAAAAAAAGATTGCAGACATTTTTACTGTCTTTTTCAAAGCATAATGGCTTCAACTCTTTTTAGACAAGATCTCAAGATGTAAGAGAGTTAGGTGAAGGGTGTCATTAGTGATTGTGGCTGTAAACTTGTATTTATACATCTACTGAGTAACTTCACCGAAAAGGAGATAGTTCTGAAAGCAAAACTGTCACTGTGGCATTTTCTCTTGTGTGCTCATGTTTGCCTTATTATTACATTCGACCCACCCTCTCTTTGCTGACACCGTCTTAAACCACGTGCCCATTTTGCAATGACTGGTTGCATTAAGACTAGAGAACATCATCTATAAATATCCACTTTCCCTGACACATGTAAACTGCCATCCATCATTGCAAAGTGCGACAAGGGAAAGGTGTCACCCTCTACCTCTTGAGGAATTTGCTTCTTCTCAGGACACTCCCCTTCCCTAACAAGACGTATAACCACTATTCAGTCCGCATGAAGGTGCGAGTGCCTGTCCATGCATTATATATTAGTAGACTACAGAGCTTACTGTCTTTCTTAACTTTTTAGGAAAGATAAACATAAATAGAAATTATAATATTTTCTTTTTTGAGACAGGGTCTTACTCTGTCACCCAGGCTGGAGTGCAGTGGCATGATCTCAGTTCACTGTAGCATCAAATCCCAGGCTCAAGTGGTCCTCTCACCTCATCCTCCCAAGTAGCTGGGACTACAGGCGTGCGCCACCACACCTGGCTGGTTTTTGCACTTTTTGTAGAATTGGTACAATGTTTTTTTCCACATCTCAGTGGATCACCTTGTGCATCCTTTGGAGCTCTGATTCAGTGCTCACCCTCCATCTAGTCCTTTTTACTGTCAAAGAATGCGACAAATAAAGCTGCTACCATGCCAGAATGAGGACTGGCCCCAGCTCCTGAGCAAACAGAATGCCCATTAACACCTCGACTGTCACACACCCCAGTGACACAGAAGAATGAAAGACGAAGTTCAGTTCCTACACTTAAAAAAGAAAACATTAAAAAGTGTCTCTTGTTAAACTTTAAAGGCTTACCTATAGACTATTTAAAAATGAAACTGTAGGCTGGGTGCGGTGGCTCAGGCCTGTAATCCTAGCACTTTGGGAGGCCGAGGTGGGTTGATCACCTCAGGTCAGGAGTTCAAGACTAGCCTGGCCATCATGGTGAAACCTCATCTTTAAAAAAAAAAAAAGAAAGAAAGAAAACTGTGCTAATTTTCTTTCCTGGGGTAATTGCTATTAAGTTGTTTTTGTAGGCTAACTGAAAAATAGTTTATTTTTACCTGTCTTTGTGGTCTTCTTAGTAAAATTGGCTATTCAAAGTGGATTAGGAACCTGAACTTCTTTCCTTAGGAAAGTTTCATGCCAAATTTTAAAAAAGAGAGAGAGAGAAAGAAAATGATTTTGAAATTGTTTTATTTTTTATTTAATACTCTATCTGAAACTGAAAACTTTGAGTTTTACTCAGCAACAAAATAGGCAATGTTCCCTCTTCAGAAACACTAAGTCAATATAAGGTAAAAGACCTTTATTTCTCAGTAAAACTGTTATTTGAGGTGGTGGCAAAATTTGAACGACCCTCCTAAATTTGCTGGCTCCAATTCCTTGGCTGCTAATCAACATAGGCAGGTCCCTAAATATAGGGCCACATGTCTAAGACATCCTTTTCTCTTATTATTCACAGAAACCCAAACTGGAGAACATGTTCAGTGAAGCCACCAGGACTAAATCATTTGAAATGCATTAGCCAGCACTCGCTCCAAATTAATTTAACACCAGTCACACGTGTCTGGGCGATTTCTCCCTGAAAGGTGGCATGAGTTGATTGGACCCAGGAGTCATGCCACACAGAATGGCCCAAGATTTACTACTAACCACGCACTGCACAGAGAAGGCTGCTTGTTACTAAGGCCTCTATGGAATTAGGAGGAACGGCCAACAAACCAGGGCAGAGCCTGCAAAAGTCAGACAGAAGGAGGATGAGACATGATTTGTCTATTTTTTCAAGAAGCAAAGACTCAGTTCATGTAGAAGAGTTTCCTTAAGGATAAAGGAAGTATCCAGAACCCACTCTGAGAAAGGGAGATGGCTTCATGCTTTCCTCTCCCATTCTCACACCTGCAGGAAAATCAGATTTCCTCATGGTCCTGCCATTTTCTCAGGCCTGAGAGGAGGGACACTTCCCCCACACAGCCCCAGTCTCAGTGGCCCTAGCAAGACAAGAAACAGACTGCAGCTTCGGAGAGATTAGGTAGGAGACTCATTTGGCCTCGTTCAGCTACTACCTTAGCTGTAGATTTTGAACAAGTTTCAAAAATGAATGAAAGTAGCTTTTTATGAATCTGGGCCAGATCTCCTGCTTGCCCCTCCAGAGCTGCTCCCTGCCCTTCCCTGCCCCAGAAGGCTGACCGGTGAGCCCTTTGGCTGCTGATGGACCTGTGCTCCTACCCATGCCCAAAAAGCAGAGAAAGGGAGTCGTTATCAGAATGTGGAAAAGAGAGGAAAAGAGACAGTGCTGCCTTGAGAGAAGCAGTACCTTCAGGTAAAAGGCCACCGCCAGCGATATGGACCGGAGACAGGGATATGCTGGAGGAAGACGCTTCCCCAGCGAAGATGCCCCTCCAGCCTGGACACCTGTGGCCCTAAATGAGAATAGGCATTCCTGTTTCGCACCCAAAAAGTGGCCTTTTGGTCTGCCACACCCCCTATCCTGTACCCATATAAACCCTAAACCCCAGGCTGCAGCTCAGACCAGCAGAGGAGATGAGACAAGCAGACAAACAGCAGAACGACTCGGCAGAGAAAGAGGGGAGGGAAACATCTGAACTCCAGAGGAGTTCAGCCAAGGTGGTCGGAGAGGAGTCTGGCTGCTGGACAGCCCACTCCAGGGGAAGATCACCTTCCCACTCCATTCCCCCTCCTTCCAGCTCCCTATCTATCCTGCTGAGAGCCACCCCCACCATGCAATAAAACCTTGCATTCATCCTTCAAGCCTGTGTGTGACCTGATGCTTCTGGGACGCTGGGCAAGAGCTCAGGATAAAGAAAGCTGTCACGCTGGCTCTCTGCCCTTGAGAAAAGGCAAAGGGTCCACTGAGCTGTTTAACACTTAAAGCCATCTGCGGATGGCAAGGCTGAGAGAATATGGTAACACTGGGGTTGCAGGCGCCCACCCCAAGACACTACCATGGGGCCAGCGCCCAAAGTGCCCACCCTAGCCTCTGCACCTGCCCATCTCAGTGCTCCCCCCTCCCGCAAGGGGTTTGAGCAGTGGTGGCAACCGAACAGGTCCTGTGAGGGGGATCAGGGAACTTCCCCTGTTTTAGCAGCCCACAGAGATGAAGACACCTCGGGGAGAGTGGGGAGAGTCAGGAGATGTGTACCATGACTGCACCATCTTCCCACCCTCTGATCTCCTGTCTGAGCGTCCCCACTGATCAAATCCAAGAAGCCAGAGGGGAAGAGAGCTCCTCAATGTTGGCAGTGTCCTGGAGCAAAGATGGGAGCGCAGATGATCCAGGAGCAAATAGAAGACAACTAGCACAGTTCCCAAATGTGAGAAACTGATTACAGCAGAATCTACTTGAGGCACATTTTAAATATACACACGAATTCCTCAGACTCCCCCACTCCCAATTTCAGCTGGTTTGTCAGGGTGGGACCTAAATAATTTATGTTTGAAGAAGTATGTATATATATGTTACGGCCAAGCACAGTGGCTTACACCTGTAATCCCAGCATTCTGGGAGGCTGAGGCAGGTGGATCACCTGAGGTCAGGAGTTCGAGACCAGCCTGGCCAACATGGCGAAACCCTGTCTCTACTGAAAAATACAAAAATTAGCTGGGTGTGGTGGCTTGTGCCTCTAATCCCAGCTACTCAGGAGGCTGAGGCAGCAGAATTGCTTGAACCCAGGAGGTAGAGGTTGCAGTGAGCCAAGATCATGCCATTGCACTCCAGCCTGGGCAACAGAGCAAGATTCTATCTCAAAAAAAGAAAAAAAAAAAACACTTATATTATTCCAGTGCACAACCATGTTTGGAATGTCTGGCCTTATGAGACACACAAATGACCTTGAAGATTTCAAAGCAGGTCCCACAATCCCTTCTCACCACAAAATCAGGCCCAACAAGACGATATCATCTTGGTCAGGTATAGTGGCTCATGCCTGTAATCCTAGCACTTTGGGAGGCCGAGGAGGGCAGATCACCTGAGATCAGGAGTTCAAGACCAGTCTGGCCAACATGGTGAAACCCTATTTCTACTAAAAATAAAAAAAAAATCAGCTGGGTGTTGTAGCACACACCTGTATTTCCAGCTACTTGGGAGACTGAGGCAGGAGAATCGCTTGAACCCAGGAGGTGAAGGTTATAATGAGCTGAGATTGTGTTATTGCACTCCAGCGTGGACAACAAGAGTGAAACTCCATGTGAAAAAAAAAAAGAAATAATCTTCTATAAAGCAATTACATTTAGAAATATTCTAGTGTCCTGTCTGGAGTGGCACTTGTCAAAGAAACATTACCTTCTATCCTCAAGTACTAACCCCTAGGACAGCTGAACCTAAGAAAACATTTTGTTCACTTAAACTTATTATTGTCCTTTTATCCCGAGTAGAAAATACAAATAAAAGCTCCAAAAGAAACACCCAGTTCCTTGAAAATGCTTCACAGGAAGCCAGTCTCTCAACTGGTATCAGGCTCCAATGGCTAAAGGAGACTGTATTTCCACAGAGACCCTTCATTGACAGGGCATGCCGTTCAGAAGTTTCACTTAAAAACCATTCTCTCCATTATTGTCATTGAAGTGAAGCCAAAAGGGGAAAAAAACTGACAGTCTGAACTCTAGAAACTTGGCTTCAGAAATGCCTATTAATCCAATACAATTCGATACAAGAAACCTTACAAACTCCTGGTAATCCTCAAGGTGCTCTTCAAATTGAAATTGATTCTGTGAAAACTGCTTTCGCCTACTATCATTAAGGAAAATTCCATTTTAACTCATCTCTGAAAAGGGAGGACATGAAGAAAGGTATCATGCCCGGGAATACAGAACATTATGAACACTAGGACCCCAGGAAGGCGAAACAGGAGGGGTGTGCCTAATCCAGACCTTGCCTTCGCCTGCTCCCACTGGTTCCGGGTCTAGCAACTGCTCATTTTCCTAGGAAATTAAATGAAGACTATGTCTCATAATTTCCAGTAACACAGCACAGTTAAATGGCAAGTTGTTTTCCACAAAAGTAGTTTTATAGTTAATGCACCCAACTTTAAAAGAAGTTTGGGGAGGAGGTTGTGGGGCAGGGGAATTAAAGCAGATATTTATTTCCTTACACGGCCAGAGTAAGAAAAAGACTGCATTTAACTGCAGGAGTTGCAAAGTGTAGGTTTACCCATGTGGTGTATGGGTCCCACGAGCCGTGGCTGGGATTGCTGGAATCCTGAGTCCTGTTCCCTGACAGGTTATTAATCTGCCATGTAAGCTTGAGCCAAGGCCCTGAAATGTCTCCATCAATTTCCCACATTAGAGAGGAAAATAAAAATATACCTGCCTTTCAAATCCTATCGGATTCAAAATCCCTTTTTCTACTGGTGTGTCCCACTGTATCCAGTAGATTATATCCCTAAATGCACTGAAATGCTACTTACAAGGAACAAGAAATCAAGTGGTTAGCAAGTGTTTTAACTACTCTCAGGGAGTCGACTTTAAAAGCACTCATTTACAAGAGTGTCTAGAGGTCAGGCGCTAGAGACACACAGTTCTGTTTTCTTACTGTAACAAGAAAATATTTTTTGATAGATTAACCAACATTTTCTCCTTTCACCTTAATTCCTATGATCCCATGACCCTTCTCCTCTGTGTGCCAGGACCTTCTGCATTTAGCACTGTGTCAATGACAGTTTATTGATTACCAGGGATGCGTGTCCCCGCCCCACCATAATGTGAGGATGTTTCTGGGAAGGGACTGCCTGTCCCAACCTCTTGAGCTAGGCAGAGGCCATGAGACTGAGTTCCTGCCAAAGCAACGTGGGTAAAAATGATACACACTTCTTCAGGACCATGTGCAGGATTATTAGCAAGACATGGAACAGAATAGGGTGCTTCATGCAGCAGGGAGAGTCCTTAAGTCAATCAGGAAAATAGACATGGCCCACCCCCTCCTGTGAGTCTTTCTGCATCACATACTTCCTGAGAATCTGCGTAGCCGCCTCCCTGGCAAAAACCTGTCATGTGTCTCCTTAAAAATCAAGCTGCGCATCTACTGACTCCTTTCAATATGCCAAGATCTTTCACATACAAACACAAAATTTCATTTTTAAGAAAGGAAGAATTATCTCCACTTAACAGAAGAGAAAATTAGAATCAGAAAGATGCAAGTGGCTTGTCCAAGGTCTTTCAAATAGAATTCATCAGCACTGAGGTTGGAAACCAGAATTTCTGGCTTCAGTCCAGTGATGCTCACACCACCACAGCTTCCTCTTCCGGACAGTGTGCCCAGGGAACCCCCAGCTCTCAACTGCTGTCACACTCAACCTCAGGCATTCAGTACAAAATCTGAGGATGACAAATTATAACCCACCTGTCTCAAGAGGCAGCTTACTAAGACTGTGAGGAAAAACAAAAGTTTTTTTCTAAATTGTTTGATCCACATGAATGCATAGGCCACAGGGTCCAGCCATCTGTCCATCATTGTCCTTGTGTAACTGACCATTGCCAGATGTCACGACAGCCGGCATGGATTAGTTAGTATAAACCAAGTTCAATGCAATTAATCATGCAAACTTGAACCCTCAATGTCCAATACTGTTAAAAACATTGCCATAAACTCAGGGCACTATAAAGAATTAGCGACCAAAATGGAGATAGAAATAAGGCTTTGGATGTATCTGATTCATGTTTAAATCAAGCCTGATACACATTTGCCTACCAGGGACTCTCTCTCAATTCGCTATTGCTGTTAATGAAAAATTTATGCGGCCTGAACACATATGGATTTCAGATCATGTGACCCACTACAGAAGAACCTCAGACAAGCCCCCTGTGAACCCTTCCCTTTGCTTGTTCCAACCAATTAGCCCAGTACATTGCAGACCTACCGGCAAGAGATACAAGGAGGGCAATGCCGAGGTTACAATGCAGCCCCCAGTGACCCCCTTGAGAAGGGCTCCCATTTGCCAACCCCATCCCCCTCCATTACAGGACTACAACACATTTATCACCTTAGCTTCCCAGGTGGGCTTCCAGACTGTCTGCGCTATTGATCGTATTAGCGATGTAGGTAAGGAATTAGAGCGATGGGTTGGTAGCTTCCTGTGTAGTTCTTTCCTCACTTCTTAAAGTCTGGTGCTAATTTAATCCATGTAAGAACACTGTGCTGCTTGGGCGCCCTGATGGCGATTCAAGAGCTGGGTATTTACCTGCAAGACTCACCACAGCTCACTGACTGTGCATATGCCCCTGGCTGATGTAAGATGCAAAGTCTTGTTCAGTCAAAAGCAAAGACTGAGAACAAATAAAGGAGCCAACAAGACAGAAAATGCCAAAGCGAGTGGAGGGAAGCTTTGCATTGTTCTCCAAAGGATCACAGAGCTGGATTTGAGAGTCGGTGGGAAGGAGGGAATCGCACTTCTTCTGCCAAGGGATACCACACACCATGAGCATTTACCTCCTTCAAGTCAACTCCCATGGCAGCTCCCAGTGTATCCCAAGGCATTATTACGCAAATATGTTCAACCAAGGCAAGCCAGAAACAGGGATAAATGATCCCCACAGGAAACCAAATGCCAGCAAGCAGCTCCCTTCCCCCCACTCCTCCTCTCTCCCTTCTTTCTCCTCTCCCCTCCACCTCCTCTTCCTCCTCCTCCTTCTCTTCCTTCTCCTTCTTCTTCCTAATGCTTTTTGGATGATTCTGAAAACTTTCATTCCCTGGGCTGGAGTGACTCACTGCACTATGAATTCTAATTTTAACCCCACTCCCAACTTATAGGTGACTGAGAAAACCTGGGGGCCAATTAATTTCTTCAACCTCCTTACCCCCAAAAGAGAGACTGGCAAGGAGTTTTGCCAAAGACTTGACCATCTGAGAAATGGCCACTTACTAGAGACTTGGGCCAAAGCCCTTCAATCAAAGGAACTGTTTCCTAACCTGATTTTCATTATTGCCCCACCCCCCCCAGTGGCCTTTTTAGATTATGTTTTCCTAATTGCCCCCAACCTATAAAATTTTAATACGACAGATATATAGATACTGTGTATGAATTTGTGTATTCTATGTATATTTGTAATTTATACATAAAAATAGTAAGATTTTTTTGCCCCCAAGGACCAGTTTTTACCATCTGGGAGAAAATATACAGGCTTAAATTCACACAAAAAGTATGGCTGTTTGATAGCAAGGTATGTCCTGTTGAGTGGAGAGAATTGAGCCTAGTAAATGCTAAAAGGAACCAATTAGGAGAAAAAGAGTACAGAGGAAGAGGGGGGACCCAAGACCAGTTTATATGTTTTATAATATTGTCAAGGACTGGACTTGAAGCTAGACCTCACAGACCCAGCAGTATCTATTTATTGACGAAAGGCATAAAGATCACCTCCAATTGCTGAAACTACTGCCTCCCCCACAATTTGACAGGACCCGTTTTCAAAGGAACTATTATACCAGGACTGATTTTAACTCATGAGAAGGGGCTTTATCAGAACGAAGCCCTTTCCTCTGCCCCTCCACCCCCACCATGGGACACCCAGTTGTGCTGAGTCTCTTCAGCCGTCTAGCAGTCCAACACCAGCCTCAATCCCCTCTGCAGTGCTCTGTGCTAGTCAGACTATTACAGTGCTCTATAATCAGCCAAGAGTAATTTAGACCCATATTTGTATTCTTCATCTCCCTGATTGATTTTCTAAATTATGTGAAGGTATTAACACACACACACACACACACACACACACACAGAGAGAGAGAGAGAGAAGAAAGAGACTTAACTCAGCAGCAATTAACTGCAATGCTTTTAAAGCTTAGTTTTCATTTCATAGTTCTTTATGAGTCAGAAAAAAAATACCAACAGCGACTAAAATCAAGTTTTATTTTACCGCTGGTTAAAAGGCAGCGAGTGGCTTCAGAGGCACTGTTATCTAAAGCAACATTTGTGAATATTTTCCTATTCTGCCTCATTTCTAGCTGTCAAAATTTCTTACACACACAAACACCATGGATGAAAATATATTTGGGCAAGATTTAGCTGAAGTGGGCATTGCTTATTGCTGATTTGAATGTATCCCCCAAAGTTCGTGTGTTAGATGTTGAAAACTTAATCCTCAATGCAACAGGGTTGAGAGGTGGCACCTTTAAGGTGGTTAGCTAGTGAATAGATTAATGCTGTTGTCTCAGGAGTACCCAGGGTTAGTTATCACAGAAGTGGGTTCCTGATAAAAGGATGAGTTTGACCCCCTTCCTTTCTTCTCTCATGTTCTCTTGTCCTTCTGCCCACCACTGTGGGATGATACAGCAAGAAGGCCCTCACCAGATGCCACCACCTTGATGTTGGACTTCACAGTCTACAGAATTGTGAGAAATAAATTTTTTTCTTTATATACCCAGTCTGTGGTACTCTGTTATAGCAACACAAAAAGGACTAAGACACTCACAAAGATAGTGTTGGAAAGAATATTCAAGGTGTCTGACCACTTTTGGAATACCAACATTTTATTTCTGACAATGCTTAAGTTTAGGACAATTAGTGACATCCTCATTTATTTTCTGGAACTAAAGATGTTAAGCCTCTAAACATGCAACCCTCATAAGAGTTATTCTCAGACAGCTGAGAGTAAAGAGTACAAGTAAGAAAGATGGAATCACTCAGCTGTCAAACACTTGTTGAAAGGGCCCTTGGTTTACAGCAAGCTTGTAGACCTGGTTATTTTCAGCAACAGTGAGCATAGGTCCCTCTCTGGAATTTAGTATTCACTTGGGGGTCTGAGCTTGCCCATGGGATACATGTTGAGATAACTGTTCTCAAAGGTCAGCTGAGTATTCTAGACATCCAAGCAATACTGCAAGTCAGGGAGAAGACTGAGATAGCTGATGTAAAAAGAATATACTTCATCATCTAATATTATGGAAAGATGTAAGCTGACATCTGGCAAAAATGTTCCCTCCACCACTTTCCACTTGCAGACACTGCGTGGCCCCTTAAAGCTTTCTATTCCCATTGCTCCTTTTAAGGATGCCCTTGATGCCAATTTGAACCACATTTCACCTTCCACTTTTTTTTTCATGGAAACTGCTCATTTATTAGCATTGGCACTATTTGACATAACAAGTTTCCTGTAAATATGCTGAGTTGCTTGGCAGTGACAGGACAAGGCAAGGTTTAGATGCACAAACAGCAGACTCCTGCTTCTTCCACTGGTTCTTCTTGTAGTACCAGTTGGCAGAGAAGCCTTGGATGAGACTGACTTCATGTCTAGCAGCCTCTTGGTCTTCATGGTCACAGTCTTCATCAAAGCTGTGCAGGATGGGACCAGACACAGTGTTTCTCCCAGATCAGAACAAGAGCTGTGAAGCCGAAGAACATGGCAGTGCCCACAACCATCTTCCACTCATTCATGCCCTTGTTTATCCCAGCAAAGCTCTTGTTGAACTGAATGCAACACAACTCAACTTTTTCATCCATGGAGAGGTTGCTCCAGGAGGCTTTCTCCTTCTCCTTCAAGGCCTCCTGGCTGGCAGACAAGATCATGAATAGGCCACATGAGGCAAGAGAGTGAGCAGCCACTCTTTGTGATTGGCCTTAGACTACTTCAAAAGATACAAAATTAGTCTGGGCATGGTGGCTCACACCTGTAATCCCAGCACTTTGGGAGGCCAAGGTGGGCGAATCACCTGAGGTCAGGAGTTCAAGACCAGCCTGGCCAGCATGGAGAAACCTTGTCTCTACTAAAAATACAAAAAATTAGCTAGGTATGGTGGCAGGCACCTATAGTCCCAGCCACCTGGGAGGCTGAGGCAGGAGAATTGCTTGAACCCAGGAGGCGGAGGTTGCAGTGAGCCAAGATCACACCCACTGCATTCCAGCCTGGGTAACAGAGCAAGACTCTGTCTCAAAACAAAACAAAACAAAAAAACAAAAAGATACAAAAGTAATCTTTATTATTGCACTAACTTGTCCACTTGAGTTCACATACCTAAAATCCTCTCGTCTCACAGCTATTTCATTTTATCAGATAGACACCTTCATAAGTCATGTTTGCCTTTTATCCTTGGCTGCCAGGAAGCTCAAAGCCCAGTGTTATGCTCAAGTGCAGTAACTGGCTTTAGTGCACATTTTTTACCACCGTTCTCTTGCCCTTGCTCCACCAGCTCCCCATCCTATATCCATCAACCAGCATTTGGCCTTTGTTCTTTTATCTCACTTGGATATGCTTTTGCAATAAGCTACCCTACAGCTCTTTTGGTGAAAATACAAATAAAAGAAAAAGGGCTAAATTATCTTTAAATGACTTTGCATTTTGGAGCAGCCCAAGTCTTTGGGATACCCCTGTGTTGAGATCCTAATTGAGAAAGGCTGCTCTGGAGGCAATGTGCTTTAGCGGGGTAATTAACACAGCACATCAAAAGTCATAAAACCTCTACACATAATGTGCCCCACATGAACTGAAAGTCATCTCTGCCTCCCTTGGTGAAGTTCCCCATCTATAAAACAACGACGATGCTTGCTCCTTCTCTGTTGCACTAGTGTTATGAGGCTCAATGGGACAGCAACTATAAAGTACTTTGAGCTCCTCAGGGACAGTGCTCTATAACTATAATTACCATTATTGACAGCAGCAAGGAACTGCTGTTGGCTTTTCAGGAAATCGTTTCTTGTCCACTGCGCCTGCCACAGCTCCGGAGAGGTGACTGGAGCAGCCAGTGGGCTTGCGCACAGGCAGTCTTCCTTCAGCTAGGGAACATGCTTGCCACTAGTTCCAAAACACAGCCAAAGCTCCAACACAAAGAGTGCTCAAAATGCAGACAACTTCAGAAAAGGCTGGAAACAACACACCATCACTTTGCGTTAAAGGAATGTTTGACGCACCCGCCAGTACATAAGCGTAAACCGGCGTATCGCAGGGACAACGGCGGCAGGTGGCATAGGGCCTGGATCGGTACAGCTAGTCTACACAAAGACAATCCTTTTCCTAGTTAGAACACTCTTGTATAGGATTTCATTCTTTACATTGTAAAAATAATAATAATAAATGATGTCCACATTCATCAAGCTGTTAAGTCTTTCTACAACCCTTTTGGACCACCTCTGGAAGCCTGTATTATCTCAAGGAAATACCTGGGCTCCAGTCTATAACCTTGCCACTCCGCCTCCTGCCTGTGGCTCCTCTCCTTTCTCTTTTCTGAGCTGTCGCAACATCATTTTTAGCTGGGTCAGAATTCCACAAGCAAACTCCTCCTGATTTGTCCTCAATCTGAAACATTTCTCTTTGTAATTGATAGAATTTTGTATTTTAAAAGCATCATATTTTTTTTTATTCCTTCTCCAGCCCTTCTGTTTTGAATATTTTCTTCCAAGTCTTTTCTGACCCTAAAGACTGCCAGGACAAGTTATAAAATCAGACATCATTCACGTGACTCCAGAAAAAGTACATTTTGGCCAGACACGGTGGCTCATGCCTGTAATCCCAGCAATTTGGGAGGCTGAGGTGGGCAGATCACTCGAGGCCAGCAGTTCAAGACCAGCCTGGTCAACATAGCAAAATCCAGTCTTCACTAAAATTACAAAAATTAGCTGGGCATGGTGGCATGCATCTGTAGTCCCAGCTCCTTGAGAGGCTGAGGCAGGAGAATCGCTTGACCCTGGGAGGTGGAGGTTGCAGTGAGCTTAGATCAGTCTGGGTGACAGAGCAAGACTTCATAAAAAAAGAAAAGAAAAGAGAAGAGTAGAGAAGAGGAAAAAGAAAAGAAGGAAAGGTAAGGGAGAAAGAAGGAAAGGAAAGAAAGGAAAGAAAAGGAAAGGAAAGAAAAGAAAGGAAGGAAGGAAACATTCTGCCTGCTATGTTAAAAATCTGGGTACTCATGGAGTAATGTTGGTATTGTAACAATGGCTCACCAAAAACTTTAAGAACTAAATGAAATAAGATAGCTTCTAAGTCAAAAGACTATAAAGCCAAAGCAAAAAGAATAATAGAAAAAGTATATGTATATGTATACATATATGTTGTTCCAAGATTCATCTGGGTGCAAAAGAAAAATATACTGTACTTGGCAACTTAGCATCCTGCTTCCAGTGTAGCATCAGTGAATGCCAGGAAATGAGATTTCAGAATATCTGAAATTCAACTGCAAACTTGCATTAACACTTAGGAAAGAGGAGGGGAACATAAAATGAAAAATTTACTTGGAGTCTTGCAGACTCTTTTTAGCCAAATTGCTGGTTTGAGACAGCTCATCATCTTTGTAAGAACATGAATTGCAGGCTTGTCATTTTCCCTGCGCTGCACTAATACAAGCTGAGTGATTATGTGTCTGCCCTCCCCCAATCAGCAGCTGGTTCCTGTTCATAAGAGCTGTGCAGTTAGAGCCACAGAAAAGTCTTCTCAAGTGGCTAATGAAGGACTGCCATCAGGCTCTATGATTGGATAATAATGGAATAAATGCTATAGAGGAGCAGCACCTTTGTGCAGAGAATACAAGTCTCACTAACAGAACTTGGTTAAAGGCCCCTTAAGCACAGCATTCAGCTAACAAAATGCTGCTTTTAGTTGCTTCTATGCCCTAGCCTGTCCTCAGGGACTGCCACCTCCTTCTTCCACATAATCAGGCTTATTTCAATTCAGCCAGTCACTTAAATTTGGAGCACTGCTCCAATGACTGTCCTCCCAGATATTCCAAGAAAAAACTGAGGTCGGGGTCTATGTGCCCTTTGGCATAGGAGTTAGTGTTGATCTGACTTTCTGCCCATCAGGATATCAATAAATGCTTTGAGAGAAATAAATGTATGGAATGTTTTATTAAGTACTTAAATTATGTTTTCCTTGTGCCTGGTTCATGGATTACTATATGCCTATAATAGTGTATTTTCATATGAAAACACAATTTAATCATCACAAGTACCCTATAAGCATATCATTATGTTCACTTGAATAGGTGAAGAAACTGAAACATGCTACGTTATTTGCCCAAGGTCATGCAGCTGGTAAGAGTCTGATTCCAGACTCCATGTGCTTAACTTCTACACTGTGTTACTCCTGCATGTGAGCAAAGGCCTCCGTCACAGAACTGCCTCCCTGAAGCCAACAATATCAAGGCAGACAGCCACATTTAGGTTGGAGACACGGGCAATCAGAAGCCTCAGGCACCCATTAAAACCTCCTTTCTGTCCTCTGTCAGGCCCTTCCCCATCAAATGCTGGCCAAAGATCATGAAAGACAAAGGACACGCCAGTGTCCTCAAAACCCATCTTCTTGTCCCAGATGCAGTCTCATCTGGAATTATAAACCCCACATGTTGAGGGGGCACCTAGTGGGAGGTGATTGGATCATGGAGGTGGTTCCCCCCATGCTGTTCTCATGATATTGAGGGAGTTCTCATGAGATCTGTTGGTTTAAAAGCGGCAGTTTCCCCTGAGCTCGCTCGCTCTCCTGCTTCCATGTAAGATGTGCCTTGCTTCCCCTTCGCCTTCAGCCATGATTATAAGTTCCCTGAGGCCTCTCCAGCCACGCAGAACTCTGAGTCAGCTAAACCTCTTTTGTTGATAAATTACCCGGTCTCAGGTAACATCTTTATAGCAGTGTGAAAATGAAAATGAACTCATGCACTTTGTTTCTCCCAACTTTAGCCACTGTTTTTCTAACTCATCCTAGCGAAGCATTGAGAAAGGGGTTGCACTCTTCTGCAGCTGGGACAAGTTAAATTCTAGAGTCCCTCTGTCTCCAGATTTCCCGAACTGAAGTTCTTGAATTATCAAGGTAGTACATAAACCAGTCTCTCTTTTCTGTATCTTTTTTTTTAAATTTTAGACTCAAAAGGTGGTATGATTTGGCTGTGTCCCCACCAAAATCACATGTTGAATTGTAATTCCCAGTGTTGGGGGGAGGGACCCAGTGGAAGGTGATTGGATAATGAGGGTGGATCTCCCCCTTGCTGTCCACCTGATGCTGAGTGAGTTTTCACAGTATCTGATGTTTTAAAAGTGTGTAGCACTTCTCCCTTTGCCCTCTCTCTCTCCTGTCACCATGTGAAGATGTGCTTGCTTCTGCCATGACTGTAAGTTTCCTGAGGCCTCCTCAGCCATGATTTCTGTACAGCCTGTGGAACTGTGAGTCAATTAAACCTCTTTTCTTTATAAATTACCAAGTCTCAGGTAGTTCTTTATAGCAGTGTGAGACAAGACCAACACAGGGGGTACATAGGCCAGGTGTACATGGATATATTACATAATTACAGGGTTAGGACTTCTAGTGTACCTATCACCCCAATAGTGAACATTGGATCCAATGGGTAATTTTTAAAACCTATAAACCAGTCTTAAAGCCTAGATGCAGCTTGGCTGAGATGCAATACTGAAGTCATCCTGCCCAAGATACTGTGGTGCTTGGTTGACACCAGATTCACTGTGCCCTGGTCATCATGTAAATATACAATCAAGGAAATTGGCCTGGGAGGGTCCTCAAGGCCATTTATTCCAAACCTGTGCCACATGGTGGGAGACCTTTTCTCAAACTACTTCTTACAATTTGGTTTCACTGTGTCGAATCCTATTTGGTTATGGTGGTATTATCTCTTTTTTTTTTTCCTTTAAAAATAAACACAAAAAATAAATTCTCAAAGGAATTCTGTTCCATGTCCTTAAAGTATGGCTGGGTTTGGCAGTTCTAACGCCCTTTGTGTATTTTATTCCTGATTCTTATCTTCGGTTCACAGAGGACAAAAAAGGCTGGTGTATGCCCTCCTTCCCGACCACTGTGGGCCATGCTGGCATTTGAAAAACTAGCACCTTTGTTGAACCTGCCCCCCTCTGTTCCTTCTGGCCCTGCCACCGAGAAATCTATAGGAATCAGGTTAACTGTCAAGGTTAAATTAACTTCTTCAAAATTTATGGTCATATCAGCATGATATTATCAATTGATCAAATTATTTTCTTGTACAGGTAAATTGAAACTAAACCAAACACTGACTTAAATCATTATCAATAAGTCTGTTCTAGCCTGGGCAACACAGGGAGACCCCGTCACTACAAAAAAAATTAAAAATAAATAAGTTAGCCAGGCATTATGGTGCCTGCCTGTGGTCTTAGCTACTTAGGAGGCTGAGGTGGGAGGATTGCTTGAGTCCAGGAGGTCAAGGCTGCAGTGAGCCATGATCATGCCAGTGTTCTACAGCCTGGGCAATAGAGTGAGACCCTGCCTCCAAAAAACATCCATATGCTTATTTAAATGTAATAACAGTTATCAAACTGCTAAAACATTGTGCAGGATAAGGGGGGTATGTGTGTGAGAGAGAGATGTATATGATACATACATGCACATATATGTGTGCATATGAGATACATATGCATTCATATGCCTAATATGTGTATTTAAGTGAAGTACTATTAGTTCAAAGAGTTTTTCTTAAACAGCCCCCTTCAAAAAATTCTCCACCCATGTGTATTTGTCATAGTTTCCATATATGTTTACATTCTCAGTCATCTGGGGCTGAGAACAATTCTTTCTGACTAACTATACTGGACTTTCTGTGAGGGCACGGCTAAGTGTCAGAGGGCCAAAGGATTCACTGTAAAATTCCACTTATGTGAGGGCTCATCTCACATTCTCTGCCCACACTCACTGACTCAATAGGGAATTGCTGCCAGCAGCTATTAAGCACTTTTTTAAAACTTGCTATGCTATTCAATGATCCTTCTTATAAATGATTTCCTTCTCACAACAACTGAAATGATCAATCAAGAGAGGTTTTCTGCAGAGCAAAGAAGAAATTTTACACTCCAGGGAGGACAGATTTTCACAAATTCTAACACAGGCTCCCACAGCCCACGATAATGACGGCAAGAGCTTGCCAGAGGCCCTGCTGTTTTGGTGAGGTGTTCTTGTGGCAAGGCAGCAGCTGGCCAAGAGCAGAGGCTCAATCCAGAGAGATCTAGCCGGAGGAAGCAAGATGGATGGCCTTTGTGAATTATTGGATGGCCAGGCCATTAGGCAAGGACCAGGACTTTCAGGCCTCTACCTTCAGAAAATCCAAGCCTAGGAAGACAGACTCAAACAGAAAACTGCCCCTCATTCTCAGCAGGTACATCCTCCTGTCACCACCGGCCACCCACTCCTGCCCCATGGCAAAGGCCCCGCATCCTCTAGTGATGACGGAAGATGGAGCTGGAGAACATTTCTGATGCCTTCCCTGGACAGCATCATTAGCTTTATGTGATCTTCAACCACACTGAATGGAAATTTCAAGGCATTTATGTATATTTTTTCTATATTTTACTTTTTCCAAAGTTCAGAATTACTATGCTTATTGTAAAACATGAAACATAAAACTACATTTAAAAAATAGTTATTCATTTCAGTATACCTGCACCATGCCTACACCCAATTCTCCACTACTCTGCATCCAGAGTCAAGAGGCTGGAGTCTATTCTTCTGGAACTTTATCCTCACTTATGCATATGTATTCATGCATACACGCACATATACAGGAGGTTTCCTGGGTTTTGCTTCAAGTTTTTTTGACAATATAAAATCACACTCTGTACATCATTCTGCAACTTGACTTTCTCCACTTCACAATATGATGGATATCTCTCTTTATCAGTTAGTGATTGCTGCATAACTGACTAATTTAATAGGGAACTGCGAAAACTACAGGCTGTGAACCAGCCATCTGTCTTTGTAAACAAAAGTTTTATTGGAGCACAGATACGCCATTCATTTTTCTTATTGTCTGTGGCTGGCTTTGCCCTACAACACAGAGGTAAGCAGTTGTGATAAAGACCATATGCCTCACAAGCCTAAAATAGGTACTCTCTGGCCTTTGAAGAAGAAGTTTGCTAACCTCTAGCTTAAAACAGCAGTCATTTATTTCCTTATGATTCTGAAGATTAGCAATTGGAGCAAGGCTCAGCTGGACAGTTCTTCTGCTCTTCTCCCCCTGGGGTCATTCATAAGAAGACAGTCATTTAGCAGCTGAATAGTCAAATGGCTTCACTCACATGTTGGTAGCTGGTGCTGGCTATCAGCTTGGCAACACATGTCCAGCAGATATCTTCGCATGGTGGTAGCATTCCAAGAGGGCAAGCCCAGTGCCCAGATGGAAGCTTCTGCTTGAACCATGTTTGTGTCATTAGCCAGAGCAAGTTGCATGGCCAGGCCCAGAGCCAGAGGAACAGGAGAGTGCACAAGCACATGGCTTCAGTGGAGGCTATTACTATAACAGTCTATTTCACCCTCAAGGTCAGCAAACAAAGATTTCATCACTAGATGTAGATCTAATTCTAATTTTCATTCTAATTTCTCCAATCATAGTCATATATGTGCAAAATAACATAATTTTACATGAATGGGGTCATGTATATGCTTGAGTTTAGGACAGCATTTTTTGCCTCTCTGCTTTGCCTCTTCCTTGCTCTCTTCCCTCATATCAACCCCAACACACGCACACACACACACACACAGAGAATGTGTGTTTACTACCTAGTATAAAGCACTTCAGACTTTCCTCCATGTTCATAAAATCTCACACACACCATTTTACCTAGATATGACCGTATCATACATGCTCAGAATGACCTTCTCAAATGGGTCAGTTCTGTGATATTTTAGGAGTCACAGACCATGCAATGATTGTGTAAGCCCATAATTCCTTGTATTACATCTCTTTCTGCAGAAAACACATGGAATACTTTCTATTTCCTGCATTAAATCCTAACTGATACACTGATACAATTCAACCATTCCTATACTGATGTGCATCCATTTTGTTTCCCAATTTTTGCGCTATAAACAACACAGCAACAAGCATCCTTGACTTAAACCTTTTCTTTCTACAAAGTGCATTCCCATGAGATTGCATTTTGAAGAGTGCTGGTTTGAAAGGTAAGTGTATTTTTATCACAATGAATTGTGTTAGATAAAAATTCAGAACACTTTTCAAAATGGCAATAATGATTCATATTTTAATAGCAATTCAGATGTTCTCATATACCTGCCAGTAACAGGAGTTATCACTGTTTTTCCTTTTTGTCAGTCTAAAGTCATATTAACATAGGATCTAAAGTAGTAACAACTCATTTCCCTATTAGTAAATCTGAGCACCTTTTTCTATGTTTCTGGCCCCCAGTATTTGCTGTTCCATAGTACTTACTCATATCTTTTTGCCCATTTGGGGCTTTTGGTTTCCTTTAATGTTTTTGTCAAACTTGTAAGAGATCATTGTATATATAGGTTTTAACACATTGTCTTTTGATGTAGCTTGGATGTTTGTCCCCTTTAAATCTCATGTTGAAATGTGATCCCCATAGTTGGAGGTGGGGCCTGCCTAGTATAAGGTGATAGGATCATGGGAGTGGATCCCTCATGAATGGTTTAGCAACATTTCCTTGGTGATAAGTGATTTCTCAGTTAGTTCACGTGAAATCTGGTTGTTTAAAAGCCAGTGACCTCTTCCCTCACCCCCTGCCCTCTTCCTTCCACTCTAATCATATGACCTGCCTGCTTCTACGTTGCCTTCCACCACGATTGTAAGCTTCTTGAGGCCCTCATCAGAAACCAAACAGATGTTGGTTTCATGCTCCCTGTGCAGCCTGTAGAATGGTAAGCCAATTAAATCTCACCTTTATAAGTGACCCACTCTCAAGTGTTCCCTTATAGCAACACAGAAACAACCTAATACAGAAAATTGATACCAAGGAGTGGGGCATTGCTGTAAGGATACTTGAAAATGTGAAAGCAGCTTTGGAACTGGGTAATGGGTAGAGATTGGATGAGTTTGGAGGGCTCAGCAGAAGAGAGGAAGATGAGGAAAAGTTCGGAACTTCTTAGAGACTGGTTAAATGGTTGTAACCAAAATGCTGATAGAAATACAAACAGTGAAGGTCAGGCTGAGGAAGTCTCCGATGGAAATAAGGAAGTTACTGAGAACTGAAGTGAAGGTCATTTGTGTTATGCCTCAGCAAAGAACTTGGCTGCATTGTGTTCATGCCCTTGGGATCTGTGGAAGTTGGAACTTGACAGTGATGATAGAGTATCTGGGGGAAGAAACTTCTAAGCAGCAAAGCATTCAAGAAGTGGCCATCTGCTTCAAACAGCCTGAAGTTAGACATGGGAGCAAATAAATGGCTTGAAGTTGGAACTTATACTTAAAAGAAAAGAGAGCATTAAAAAAATGGAAAATTCACAACTTGGCCAAGTAGTAGAAAAGGAAAAGGCATTTTCGGGAGAGAAATACAAGCTGGCCGTGGAGCAGTCACTTGCTAGAGAGATTAGTATGACTAAAAGAGAGCCAAGTGCTACTACACAAGACAAAGGGGAAAAAGGCTCCAAATGCATTTCAGACATCTCTGAAGCAGATCCTCCTATCACAGGCCCAGAGACCTAGGAGGAAAGAATGGCTTTGTGGGCCACAGCGAGGGCCCCACTGTCCCGTGCAGTCTCAGGACACTGCTCCCCATATCCTAGCTGCTGCAGGCTTCACCCTTGGCTCAAGGGGTCCCAGATACTGCTCAGGCCCCTTCTTTGGAGAGCAGAAGTCACCCTAAGCCTTGGTAGCTTCCACATGGTATTAAGCCTGCAGGTGCATGAATGTAAGCGTGAAGGAGGCGTGGCATCTCCGCCTAGATTTCAGAGGATGTATGAGAAAGGCTGGGGCCCAGGCAGAAGCCTGCCACAGGAGCAGAGCCTTTACAGAGAACCTCTACTAGGGCAGTGCAGAGGGAAAACGTGAGATTGAAGGTCCCAGAGTCCCCCACCAGAGCACTGCCTAGTACAGCTATGGGAATGAGGCTGCTGCCCTCCAGATCCCAGAATGGTAGATCCACTGACAGCTCACATTCTTAACCTGGAAAAGCTGCAGGCACACAACTCCAACCTGTGAAAGAAACCATGGGGGCTGAACTCTGCAAAGTCACAGGGGCAGGGTTGCACAAGGCCTTAGGAGCCCACCCCTTGAACCATTGTGCCCTGAATGCGGACATGAAGTCAAAGGAGATTATTTGGGAGCTTTAAGATTTAATGACTGCCCTGCTG
Organism: Ateles fusciceps; assembly: GCA_036589455.1. NCBI lineage: Eukaryota > Metazoa > Chordata > Mammalia > Primates > Atelidae > Ateles > Ateles fusciceps. The sequence continues at coordinate 289,061 of JAZHEH010000304.1, read as the reverse complement.
GGTTTCAGACTTTTGTGAGGTCTGTAGCCCCTTTCTTTTTGCCAGTTTCTCCCTTTTGGAATGCGAATATATACCCACTGCCTGTACCATCATTGTATCTTGGAAGTAAATAACTTGTCTTTGATCTCACAGGCTCACAGGAAGAAGGAACTCAGCTCCATATGAGACTTGGGACTTGGAACTTTAGTTAACAACTAAAGTTATTGAGTCTCAACTCAACAACTTTTGAGTTATTACCGCAGCAAGTTAAGACTTTAGAGAACTACTGTGAAAGCATGATTGTATTTTGAGATGTGAGTGGCACAAGAGATTTAGAGGACCAGGAGCAGAATGATATGGTTTGAAAGTTTGTCCCCTTCCAATCTCATGTTGAAACACAACTCGCAATCTTGGAGGTTGGGCCTGATGAGAAGAGAATGGATCATGGGGGCAGATCCTTCATGAATGGTTTAGCAGCATCCCCCTAGTGATAAGTGAGTTCTCGCTCAGCTGGTTCACATGAGATCTGGTTGTTTAAAAGTCTGGGACCTCTCCAACCACACTTTCTTGCTCCTCCTCTTGCCATGTGATGTGCCTGCTCCTACTTTGCCTTCCACCATGATTGTAAGCTTCCCAAGGCCCTCACTAGAAGCCAACCAAATGTTGGTGTCACGATTCTACAACCTGCAGAATGATGAACCAACTAAATATTTTTTCTTTACAAATTACCCAGTCTCAGGTATTTCTATACAGCAAGGTAAAAACAGCCTAATGCATCTGTCAAATGTATTTGTAATCTGTATTTTCTCTATATTATATAGTTAAGCATGTCTCTTTCTTTTTACAAATTCTGGGATTTCCATCTTAAATAAGAAAGTTTTCCTCAAATCCTGGGTAGTACTTTCAGCTTTGCAAATTGCTTTTATAATTTTTATTGTTATCTTTTTCTATGAACTTTTTTATCCATTTGAATTTCATTATAGACTATGATATAAATTAGGAGGCAATTTTATTTTCTTCAGGATGGAGAACCAGTTGAGCCAATATATTTGATTAAATAAATCAAGCTTTTCCTACTGAGTGGAATCCATTTCTAATTATCTGCTTTTATCCTGCTTATATCAGGCTGGTTTTATTACAGTGGCTTTAGAGTATGTTCTGAAATATGGTAATGGAAAGACTCTCTCACTATTGTTTTTAATATCTTTTAGCAATCTTAGATAAAATTATTCTTTCAAATAATCTTTAACGTTACATTACCCAATTCAAACCAGCAAACAAACAAATGCAATACCGTTGGGGTTTTGGTGGTTAATATTAGATGTCAATTATTGGATTGAAGGATGTCTAGATATCTGGTAAAGTATTGTTTCTCGGTGTATCTGTGAGGGTGTTGCCAGAGGAGAATGATGTTTGAATCAATGGATTGGGAGAGGAAGACCCACCCTCAAGGTAGGTGGGCATCATCCAATTGGCTGTCAGCCCAGCTAGTACAAAAGCAGGGGGAAGAAGGTGGGATAAGCTGGCTTGCTCAGTCTTTGAGCTGCCTTCTTTTCCCATGCTGTATGCTTCCTCCCATTTCTTCTGCCCTTGGACATTAAACTTCAGGTTCTTCAGCCTTTGCACTCTGGGACTTGCAGTAGTGGCATGGCAGGGACTCTTGGGCCTTTGGCCAGAGACTGAAGGCTGCACTGTTGGTTTCCCTGGTTTGAGGCTTTCAGACATGGACTGAGCTACTACCAGCTTCTTTCTTCCCAGCTTACAGATGGCCTATTATGGGACTTAACCTTGCAATCATGTGAGCCAGTTCTTTCCAATAAACTCATACACACACACACACACACACACACACACACACACACCCAATATATATATATATATATATATATACTACCCTCTGGAGAACCCTAATGCAGAGCTCTAACTGAAAATGCATTAAATTTATATTAATTGGGGGGGAAACAATATTTTTATATCATGTCTTCCCATCCATGAATACAGTATGACTTTTCATTTCTGTTAAGTTTTTTCATAGGTATGTTATAGTTTTTACAATTACAGTTAATGAAATTTTTAACCTTTACTTGGGGATTGATAAAATAGTGAAAAACATTGGTTTTCTGTATTTGGCTGGTATCTGAACACTTCAGTAAATTCTGTATTAACTCTAGTAGATTTTTACTAAAGAAAGATTCTGATTTTCTGAGAAAACCATCCCATGGTAAGCTAAAAGAGAGTTTTATCTTTTTCTCATTGCTTATATTGATTAAAAAAATAATACACTCTATGACAATGCAAATTCCACTGTAAACAATAAGCAACTGAGTTCAAATGAGAACAAGATAACTTTTTATCTGGGGTCAGCGGTGAGAAAAACGTGTAAGGGTGGTAGACAACGAATTCCTACAGCCCCATTATTTTCTTAGACCAATCTCCCCAACAAACAGGAACCAAAGAAGCGGGAAATTCCCAGATTTACTGCTAATTTCCTGAAAAGTACAATCAACTGATATTTAAACTGGACCAGACATGTTCTATCAGTAGTCCCAAAACTGATTTAGACAACACAACCCATCTCTAGAGTTCCCAGCTAGCTGCACAACTGATATCATTTCATTAAGTCACAAAAATACAACTCCACATTCTTCACAGTTGCATTTTAGAAAATTCATTTATGGCGTTAGGGTAGGGTTTTACTAGTTTTGTCTTCTTTCGCTTTGGTGTGTCTGTGTGGGGGGTGTGTGTATGTGTGTGTTTCAAACTGATCTTATTGTATTCCCTAGAGCCTTCAAGAAAACTGTTGAATAAGAATGGCAGAAGAAGGCATCTTGGTGTATATCTTGCTTGATTTGAATTGAAATAGTGTCTGTATTTTATTACTTAGAAAAATATTTGCTATTGGTTTTCGGTAACTGTGACGGGTTTTAGTATTTGGTTTTAAGTTGCTTTCTGATTAAGTCAGGAGTGTGCTTGGCTGAAAGTAACAGAAAACTGATTGTAATTTAAACAAGAAATTTAGAGATTGATAACTACTGGTGTTGATGTAGCCGCTCAGCAAAGTCAGAATACATGTGTGACTAGGTTGGCCTATCCCTCATGCTTGTTGCCTTATGGCTGCAGAATGGCTGTACCAGCTCCAGGTATCACAGCCACATTCAAGGCAAATAGAAGGGAGAAAGGGATGGCACCAACTACTGATGTCAAAAGTTTTATTAGAAAAACCTCAGTAGAATACAGAAAGCATGAGTCACATGGCAAACTCTAACTTCAAGAAAGCAGTTACTGAATTTATTTAACCTCAATAATTAAAATAGTCAAGGGCAAAGGAGGTTGGAAATGAGTTAGGGTTAACCAGTCATAGTATGTGTCAGACATTCTAAACCAATTATGCTTCACTTAAGTCTAGAATGGGCTGCTAATTCTATCAAAAGATGTTTCAACATTGATATAATTTTCCCTTCATTGATGTAATTAATTAGGATAGATTTTCTCATTTTTTTATTTAGTAACTTTAAAATTTTTCTAGATGTGGGGTCTTGCTATGTTGCCCAGGCTAGTCTCAAACTCCTGGCCTCAAACGATCCTCCTGCCTCAACCTCCCAAAGTCCTGGGATTACAGGTATAAGCCACTATGCCCAGGAATAAAATATAATTCCTTATATTTTATTGTGCTTGCACTCTTTGACTAAACCCTAGTTGGTCATAGTTGTTAGTTGTTTTTCAATTGCTGGATTACATTTATTAATAATTTTTAAAGATTTTTGCAATCATAAGTAAAATTAGTCTATAGTATTTTTCTATTTATACTATATCATTATCAACTTTTAATATTAAAATCAAACTGAGTTCACAAAATGAAGAATACTTCCCTCTTTTCCTTTGATCTGGGATCATTTACATAATATTGGAATTATCTGGTCTCTAAGAATTAGATTGAATTTAACAGTAAATTCATCTCATCCTCATACCTTTTTCAATTTCTTTCATATTAATTAATGGGTCTAGTCAAGTTTTCAACTTCTTTAGTCAATTTTAGTAACTTAAATTATGATTTTTTCTGGGTCACTAGTTGTGCCTTCACATTTGTATCATAATCTAAGGTATATTCTCAGTCTCTCTCACTCTCACTCTTGCTCTCATTCCCTTACCACCAACATTAATCAGGCTTGCTTGCAAGGAATTTATTCTTATCTATTTTTTTAAAGAAATTATTTCATTTAACTTCCACACTTAGAGAATATTCTGTTCTATTAATTTCAGTTCTCTGTATTTTAAATTGCTTTGTTATCGCTTTTCTAATTTCAATAGCCATCAATCAAGCAGAAGAAAGGATATCAGAGATTGAAGATCAACTTAATGAAATAAAGCATGAAGACAAGATTAGAAAAAGAATGAAAAGGAATGAACAAAGCCTCCAAGAAATATGGGACTATGTAAAAAGACCAAACCTACGTTTGATTGGTGTCCCTGACAGTAACAAGAAGAATGGAACAAAGTTGGAAAACACACTTCAGGGTATTGTCCAGGAGAACTTCTCCAACCTAGCAAGACAGGCCAACATTCAAATTCAGGAAATACAGAGAACACCACAAAGATACTCCTCAACAAGAGCAACCACAGGCCGGGCGTGGTGGCTCATGCCTGTAATCCCAGCACTTTGGGAGGCTGAGGTGGGTGGATCACCTGAGATCAGGAGTTCAAGACCAACCTGACCAACATGGAGAAACCCTGTCTCTACTAAAAACCAAAATTATTAGTGGTATAGTGGCACATGGCTGTAATCCAAGCTACTCAGGAGGCTGAGGCAGGAGAATTGTTTGAACCTGGGAGACGGAGGTTGTGGTGAGCCAAGATCATGCCATTGTACTCCAGCCTGGGCAACAAGAGTGAAACCCTGACTCAAAAAATAAAAAAAAAAAAAAAAGAAAAGAAAAGAAAGAAGAAGAGCAACCCCAACACACATAATTGTCAGATTTACCAAGACTGACATAAAGGAAAAAATGTTAAGGGCAGCCAGAGAGAAAGATTGGGTTACCCAGAAAGGGAAGCCCATCAGACTAACTGCTGATCTTGCTGCAGAAACCCTACAAGCCAGAAGAGAGGGGGGAGCCAATATTCAACATTCTAAAGAAAACAATTTGCAACCCAGAATTTTATATCAATTCAAACTAAGCTTCATAAGTGAAGGAGAAATAAAATCCTTTACAGATAAGCAAATGCTGAGGGATTTTGTCACCACTAGGCCTGCCTTACAAGAGCTCCTGAGGGAAGCACTAAATAGAGAAAAGAAAAACCGGCACCAGCCACTGCAAAACAACATGAAAATACAAAGATCATCGACACAATGAAGAAACTGCATCAACTAATGGGCAAAATAACCAGCTAGCATCATAATGACAGGATCAAATTCACACTTAACAATATTAACTTTAAAGGTAAATGGGCTAAATATCCCAATTAAAAGACACAGACTGGCAAATTGGAAAAAGAGTGAAGACCCATCAGTGTGCCATCTTCAGGAGACCAATCTCATGTGCAAAGACATACTACATAGGCTCAAAATAAAGGAATGGAGGAAGATTTACCAAGCAAATGGAAAGAAAAAAAAAAAAGCAGGGGCTACAATCCCAGTCTCTAATAAAACAGACTTTAAACCAACAAAGATCAAAAAAGACAATGAAGGATGTTATATAATGGTAAAGGGATCAATGTAACAAGCAAAGCAAAAAATCCTGTATATATGCACCCAATACAGAAGCCCCCAGATTCATAAAGCAAGTTCTTAGAGACCTACAAAGAGACTTAAGACTCCCACACAATAATAGTGGGAGACTTTAACATTGCGCTGTCAATATTAGACATGTCAACAAGATAGAAAATTAAAAAGGATAATCAGGACCTGAACTCAGCTCTGGACCACATGAACCTAATAGACATCTACAAAACTCTCCACCCCAAATCAACAGAATATACATTCTTCTCAGCATCATATAGCACTTATTCTAAAATTGACCACATAACTGGAAGTAAAATACTCCTTAGCAAATGCAAAAGAATGAAAATCATAACAAACAGTCTCTCAAACCACAGTGCAATCAAATTAAAACTCAGGATTAAGACTGTGACCCAAAACTGCACAACCGCATGGAAACTGAACAATGACTCCTGAATGACTACTGGGTAAATAACGAAATTAAGGCAGAAATAAATAAGTTATTTGAAACCAGTGAGATCAAAAACACAATGTACCAGAATCTCTGGGACACAGCTAAAGCAGTGTTTAGAGGGAAACATATATAGCACTAAATGCCCACAGGAGAAAGTGGGAAGGATCTAAAATCGACACCTTAATGTCACAATTAAAAGAACTAGAGGAGCAAGAGCAAACAAATTCAAAAGCTAGCAGAAGAAAAGAAATAACAAGATCAGGGCAGAACTGAAGGAGATAAAGACTCAAAAAAAAAAACCCTTCAAAAAAAAAAATACATCAATGAATCCAGGAGCTGTTTTGTTGTAAAGATGAGCATAATAGACCACTACTCAGACTAATAAAGAAGAAGAGAGAAGAATCAAATAGACACAGTAAAAACTAATAAAGGGGAGATAACCACTGATCTTACAGAAATACAAACTACTATCAGAGAATACTATAAATACCTCTATGCAAATAAACTAGAAAATCTAGAAGAAATGGATAAATTTCTGAATACATACACCTTCCCAAGACCAAACCAGGAAGAAGTCAAATCCCCTGAATAGACCAATAACAAGTTCTGAAATTGAGGTAGTAATTAATAGGCTACCAACCAAAAAAGCCCAGGACCAGAAGGATTCACAGCCAAATTCTATCAGAGGTACAAAGAGGAGCTGGTACCATTCCTTCTGAAACTATTCCAAATAATAGAAAGAGGAACTCCTTCCTAACTTAATTTATAAGGCCAGCATCATCCTGATACCAAAACCTGTTAGAGACACAACAAAAAAAGAAAATTTCAGACCAATATTCCTGATGAACATCGATGTAAAAATCCTCAATAAAATACTGGCAAACAAAATCCAGCAGCACATTGAAAAGCTTATCGACGAAGATCAAATCAGTTTCTTCCCTGGGATGCAAGGCTGGTTCAACATGCGCAAGTCAGTAAGTGTAATCCATCACTTAAACAGAACCAATGACAAAAACCACATGATTATCTCAATAGATGCAGAAAATGCCTTCAGTAAAATTCAACATTCCTTCATGCTAAAAACACTCAGTAAACTAGGTATTGATAGAACATATCTCAAAATAATAAGAGCTATTTATGACAAAACCACAGTCAATATTATATTGAATGGGCAAAAGCAGGAAGCATTCCCTTTGAAAACTGGCACTAGACAAGGGTGCCTTCTCTCACCATTCCTATTCAACATAGTATTGGAAGTTCTGACCAGGGCAATCAGTCAAGAGAAAGAAATAAAGGTATTCAAATAGGAAGAGAAGAAGTCAAATTGTCTCTGTTTGCAGATGACATAAGTGTATATTTAGAAAACCCCATTGTCTCAGCCCAAAAACTCCTTAAGCTGATAAGCAACTTCAGCAAAGTCTCAGGATACAAAATCAATGTGCAAAAATCACAGGCATTTCTATACACCAATAATAGACAAACAGAGAGCCAAATCATGAGTGAACTCTCATTCACAATTGCTAAAGAGAGAATAAAATACCTAGGAATACAGCTTACAAGGAATGTGAAGGACCTTTTCAAGGAGAACTGAAACCACTGCTCAAGGAAGTTAGAGAGAACACAAACAGATGGAAAAACATTCCATGCTCATGGTTAGGAAGAATCAATATTGTGAAAATGGTCATATTTTCCAAAGTAACTTATAGATTCAATGCTATTCTAGTCAAGCTACCATTGATTTTCTTCACAGAATTAGAAAAAAAACCTACTTTAAATTTTATATAAAACCAAAAAGAGCTCATATAGCCAAGACCATTCTAAGGAAAAAGAACAAAGCTGAAGGCATCACACTACCTGACTTGAAACTATACTACAAGTCTATAGTAACCAAAACAGCATGGTACTGGTACCAAAACAGATATATAGACCAATGCAACAGAACAGAGGCCTCAGAAATAACACCACACATCTACAACCACCTGATCTTTGACAAATCTGACAAAAACAAGCAATAAGGAAAGGATTCCCTAGTTAATAAATGGTGTTGGGAAAACTGGCTAGCCATATGCAGAAAACTGAAACTGAACCCCTTTTTTACACCTTATACAAAAATTAACTCAAGATGTATTAAAGACTTAAATGTAAAACCTAAAACCATAAAAACCCTAGAAGAAAACCTAGGCAACACCATTCAGGACATAGGCATGGGCAAGACTTCATGACTAAAACACCAAAAGCAATGGCAACAAAAGCCAAAATTGACAAATAGGATCTAATTAAACTAAAGAGCTTCTGCACAGCAAAAGAAACTATCATCAGAGTGAACAGGCAACCTACAGAATGGGAGAAAATTTTTGCAAGGCATCCATCTGACAAAGGGCTAATATCCAGAATCTACAAGGAACTTAAACAAATTTACAAGAAACAAACAACCCCATCAAAAAGTAGGGGAAGGATATGAACAGACACTTCTCAAAAGAAGACATTCATGAGGCCAACAAACATATGAAAAAAAGCTCATCATCACTGGTCATTAGAGAAATGCAAATCAAAACCACAATGAGATACCATCTCATGCCAGTTAGAATGGCAGTCATTAAAAAGTCAGGAAACAACAGATGCTGGAGAGGATGTGGAGAAATAGGAATGCTTTTACACTGTTGGTAGGAGTGTAAATTAGTTCAACCATTGTGGAAGACAGTATGGTGATTCCTCAAGGATCTAAAACCAGAAATACCATTTGACCCAACAATCCCATTAATGGGTATATACCCAAAGGACTGTAAATCATTCTACTATAAAGATACATGCACATGTATGTTTATTACAGTGCTGTTCATAATAGCAAAGACTTGGAACCAACCCAAATGCCCATCAATGATAGACTGGATTAAAAAAAATGTGGCACATGTACACCATGGAATGCAGCCATAAAATAGGATGAGTTCATGTCCTTTGCAGGGACATGGATGAAGCTGGAAACCATCATTCTCAGCAAACTAACACAGGAACAGAAAACCAAACATCGCATGTTCTCACTCATAAGTGGGAGTTGAACAATGAGAACACATGGACACAGGGAGGGGAACAGCACACACTGGGGCCTGTTGGGGGTTGGGGGCAAGGGTAAGGATAGCATTAGGAGAAATACCGAATGTAGACGATGAGTTGATGGGCGCAGCAAATCACTATGGCACGTGTATACCTATGTAACAAACCTGCACATTCTGCACATGTATTCCAGAACTTAAAGTAAAATAAAAAATAAAATCTCTATTTCCTCCATTTTCTGGGAGATTCCTTATAACTAAATATATTATCAATTCTTTTGGTTTTTGAAAAAATGAAAAGTACATTTGCTTCTTAAAGGATATACAGTTCTAGACAAATCTATTTAAACAATTACTGTTGATTGTATTATTCAACTCCTCTATGTCCTTCCTCTTATCTACTATTTATGTCTGGTCATATTTAAAAGGAATATAAAAAAAATTTCTACTCTAATTACCTTTCCTGAATTTCTAGTAGATTGTACTATGCAGTTACTATATTTAGACATAAGGTTATGTTTAGCATATATTCTTCATAAATTGAGACTTCAATCATTGCTAAATGTTTCTGTTTATCTTGTTGGATGCTTTAACCTTAAATTCTACTTTGCCTAGTGTTGTCATTTCTTTCTTTGCCTTTGCCTTCTGTCTCTTTGCTCATTCTTTCATGTTTGACTTTCACCAACTAACACGTTTATTATAAATGTCATAGGACTGAGTGTTCTACGCAGGTATTTTGGAGTCCCTTTACTATCCCTTCTTTCTCCCCATCTCAGTTTCTAGGTTTATGCAGGATAGTTTAGCACTTTATTTTCCAGAATATTATTAAAACTTTCTTTGCAGTATGTCTCCTGTATTTCAAGAACACTCTTTTAGTATTTATATTACACACTTCTAATCTGGCAATTTCCAGTTTGTTTGTTGAGAGACAGTCTCACACTGCCCCCTAGGCTGGAGTGCAGTGGCACAGTCAGAGCAGCCTCGAACTCCTGGGCTCAAAGGATCCTCCCACCTCTGCCTCCCAAAGCACTGAAATTACAGGTTTGAGCCACCGTGCTCAGATCTCCAGTAATGTTTCACCATTACAATAGCTAAGGTAACACCAACTGCTGTAACAGATAAACCTTGAAATCAAAGAGGCCTAAGTCAATGATAGTTTCTTTCACATTTCTGTAAAGTCAAATCTGAGGGAGGAGGCCCTGCTCTGTGCAGTCACTCAGAAACCTAGGTTGACAGGCTTTCCCTTTTCAACTCCTGGCTTCCAAGGTCACCCTGAGTGTCAGCATCTGACTGGCAGAGAGAGAAAGGGACAGCACAGGCCAGCCTGAGAGTAGCTTACAGCCCTTCCACCTGCATTCCACCAGCCAAAGCTCAGTCCTGTGGCTATGCCGAACTGCAAAGAAGTTGGAGAAGTGTAGCTTTGCTATGCCCCCAGGAAGAAGTGGAAATATATTTGGCAAATAAATTCTGGTCATTAAATATCCAGTTGATTAAGAACTACTCAACCTCTCTCAAGAAACCAACTTAGTCCAAGCACAGTGGCTTATGCCTGTAATTCCAGCACTTTGGGAGGCTGAGGTGGGAGGAACACTTGAGGCCAGGAGTTTGAGACCAGCCTGGGCAACATAGTAAGACCCCATCTCTCCCCCCCGCAAAAAAAAAAATTAGCTGGATGTAGTGGCACATGCCTGTAGTCCCAGCTACTTGGGAGGCTGAGGTGGGAGAATCCCTTGAGCCCAGGAGGTCAAGACTGCAGTGAGCTATGACTGTACCACTGCACTCCAGCCTGGTCAACAAAACAAGACCTCCCCAACTCAAAAAGGAAAAGAAAAGAAATGCAACCCGAAGTCACCTTGTCACTGTATCCAGCTCAAAATCCAGAAACTCTCCAGTGATGTACAGCCTTCTCCATCAAGAGAAGCTGTAGCCCAGAGCAGCAGTGACCAGAGAAATAAAAAGACAAATTTACCACCCCACCACACCTGGACACCACACAGATCCAGTCTGGGCCATCCCAAGCAGACACAGAATAACCCCAGTAAAAAATCCCTTTCGGAAACAGAAAGAATTGGAAGAGTCACAGTAGTTATTAGTCCACAAAGGTCATGATGGCCTGATTGGCAGGCTGGGGTTGGGAAATTTGCTCACTGAGGCTGTGATTTTATTCTCTGGATGAACAATCTGTTCTTATTAGCCATGGCCCTTGGCCTCCATGCCTTTCTCAACTTCCTTGAAATAGTCAGTGAAAATGCCATTCCATTAATATGATATTTTCCATGGGACTAAATTTTAATTTAAGTTTTATTTTTGAGATGAAGTTTTGCTCTTGCCGCCCAGGCTGGAGTGCAATGGCACGATCTCAGCTCACTGCAACCTCTGCCTCCCAGTTTCAAGTGATTCTCCTGCCTCAGCCTCCTGAGTAGCTGGATTATAGGCACACACCACCATACTGAGCTAATTTTTGTATTTTTAGTAGGTATGGGGTTTTGCCATGTTGGCCAGGCTGGTCTTGAACTCCTGATCTAAGGTGATCCACCCACCTCGGCTTCCCAAAGTTCTGGTATTACAGGTGTGAGTCACCATGTCCAGCCTAAATTTTAATTTTAATGAGGACTGACTGTTCACAATATTTTTCAGATTTATCAAAAAGTCTAGAAGCAGATAACCTTTGCAACTTTGCAAGGTCTCCAATTCCTGGATTGTCATTTTCTCTCTCTCTCTCTCTCTCTCTCTCTCCTCTGAATTGAAGACAACAGAGCCTTCACAGCCATGGCCCTGATGGGAGTGGAAGGCCTCCCCCGCAACCTCCACAATGTGGGGGCTTTATGTGAGTGAGAAATGAGCCTCCATTGTGACAAGCCTCTGAGCATCTAGTGCTGATCTGTCACCACGGGCAGTGTTCCTTAAGTACATTCTGGAAAGTTCACTGCTAACCATTTTTTTCTTTCTTCATTATCTTCCATCTTGCTATTCTAATTTTTTAATTTATCTTTTTCTTTTTATCCAAATATTCTTTTCAGATGTGGACTATATATTCCTTAAATCATCGCATACTTACATACTTACAAATATACTTTCTTCCACCTGAAATATGTAGCATATTTCTTTGGATCCAAAATTTCGTCTATTGTAAGATGCACAATTATTTTATGTACCACCAAGAAAGAAAAACACTTCCGATTCAGTTAGAACATAACGCTTTCTTATAACTTGGAGATTTATTTCATAGTTATTGAAGGAGCTCCTTCAAGCTTAGTCAGACATACATTTTTATCATGTTTTACTCTTGTGCATTAAGAAAAATGAGAATTTGACCCAATAAATTGAGTAAGGCACTCCTAAAGCTTCTTCCCGTAGCATCCTAAGCTGCTCATTTACTCAGTTGTGACAATGTGTTTTCCCACACAATATCCTCTTCTCTACCATCGAAAGAGTTCCTGAAAGAATGCTCCATTATTCTCTCCAGGATTTTCATCCAAGTTACTAACATCCATTCTTCAGATTTTGATAGTACCATTTTTTTAAAAATCTGTTCAGAATATTTGAACAGATTCATACAACAGTCAGTCCCAGGACTCATATTCGTTCCTGGTCATTTAATGGTTTGTTTCAAGCCACTGCCCTAGCCAGAAGTAGACTGGGAAGCTCTGCAATCCCCAGCTGAGGCTTCACTCACACAGGCAGATCTGCCTCATCAGAAGGGGAGAGGAGCTGCAGCTGGAAATGTAAGGAAGGTGGGATGCAGTCCAGTGACCACCTTCCCAGAAAGGCCTCAGCTCTGTTGATTATAAAAGATGAAAGATATCTAAATAGAATATAAAGAAATGGTCAGGACCGGCGCAGTGGCTCACGCGTGTAATCCCAGCACTTTGGGAGGCCGAGGCGGGTGAATCACAAGGTCAGGAGATCAAGACCATCCTGGTCAACATGGTGAAACCCCATCTCTACAAAAAACACAAAAATTAGCTGGGTGTGGTGGCAGGTGCCTGTAGTCCCAGCTACTTGGGAGGCTGAGGCAGAATAATCACTTAAATCAGGGAGGCAGAGGTTGCGGTGAGCCAAGATCTTGCCACTTGCACTCCAGCCTGGCGACAGAGTGAGACTCTGTCTCAAAACAAAGAGGGAAAGAGGGAAAGAGGGAAAGAGGGAAGAGGGAAAGGGGAAGGGGAAAGGGGAAAGGGGAAAGGGGAAGGGGAAAGGGGAAAGGGGAAGGGGAAAGGGGAAGGGGAAAGGGGAAAGGGGAAAGGGGAAAGGAGAAAGGGAAAGGGAAAGGGAGGGGAGGGGGAGGGGAGGGGAAGGGGAAGGGAAGGGAAGGGGAAGGGGAAGGGGAAGGAAGAAAGAAAGGGTCAGGGTACACATACCATTCCATTTAAAGAAAGAAAGAAAGAAAGAAAAGGGTCAGGGTACACATATCATTCCATTTCTTCCCCACCATTGGAACTATTATCTCACACCATAAGAACAGGTGTGCCCGTTCTGCCTATGGTGTGCCTGTCCTGCCTGCAGGAACTGATGTGGGATATGAACAGAAGATATGACACAAGAGGATTAGGAGCTCAAACCTCAGAATGGTTTTGTTACAAACACACTCCATGCCCCTCCCCCCTCCACCCCAGAGTAGAAATTCACATAAGACCAGCAAAAAGAGCATTTCAACTTCTCAGGGAATTCATCCAGAAAGAGAACTGGACAGCACGGCTTAGATGGTGGCCTCAAAGCCTCAGTTCAAATGTGGTCACAGCTTAGCCATAGGCAGTTTACTTAACCTTTGCATCAGATTTCTCATCAGTCATACTAAAAAGATATTACCTACTTGAATGTGCTGTGAAGATTAAATGAGATCACATAAGACAAACTACTCAGGGCCAGGTGCAGAGGAGGCCCTCAATAAATCTGCATTCCTTTCCTAATTCTCATAATATTCTTGCCTGCCCTAAGGGCTACTGTGATATGATCTGGCTGGGTTCCCCAGGCTGACACACCAGAGGATGTCATGCTTGTCCACGCTTGAACCAATTCACTCTCCAATGTGTTGCCCTCAAATGCTTCAAAGTTCTTTGCTGAATGCAAGGCTGGTAGCTGCTTCTACTCTTCAAATTTGAGTGACAAAACACATGTAAAGTACTAAGAACAGGGCCACACACTCAAAAGTACCCCTCTCCGCACCCGTCTGTGACCTTGCCTGTTTCTACTGTGTAAAAGGGAAGATAAACTGTTCGAAGAATCACGAAGCTAGTGAATGAGAACAAAGGGACAAGAAATGAAACAAGCAGAGTGAGGGGTGTGCTACAAAGAAGAAATAGAGAAATTTCCCTCTCTGATGCAAAGGAGGAAAAAAAAATCCTGCAGCACAGCAAACAATGTGGGTAATGATATGAAAGACAGAATTTTGCAAACCGAACCTGCAAACCGTAATAGCAGACTCTAAAAGTCTACGCTATTGCTGGGTTGTTGTGTCCTGGTGTGCACTCTGGGACACTTAAGTGCAAAATTCTCACACTGTTTCAGGAACAAATGAACATACCCAGTAGGTATTGCCACTCAGAGTCCCAGAAATAAAAGTTCTCTAAGATGAGATTGCATCGGATCTTCACAGGCTTGGAGCAGAAAACAAGTCTTCATAGATAGTCCTCTACAGTGGTTTCAACCAGTCTTTCATTGCCCTAAGTTGCCATCTTCCCAATGAGATGTGGGGAGCCACCCTCTGGGGCTCAAAGTAAAGTCTCGACTTGCCCAAGTAGACAGCCCTCTCACTATTTATGTTTAGCATTAAATATCTCATGCAAAAATAATGACCTTCACTCCTGGGGCTTCTGCTGCCTCAGAAAGAACTCAAGTCACAGCTTCAAGGCACCAGGCTGTCATCTGAAAGGAACACAGGTTAGTAAACCAGGTGGTAAATAATTCCTGGCTGGGACACAGCTTCTAGTTTTCCTTCATTTAATTAGCTCAGCCAGGTAACAGCTGAGTTGTTTAGAATTCTTATTAAACTCCTATTGGAAAAGTTAAATCAATTATATCCCAAATGTTTACAAAATAAAAGCATTATCCAGGAGTCTTAAACTTAAATCTTGAATTGAAACAAAATATACTATATGATTTGTCTTAGGAAAAAACAGCTTCCCAACTGTAACCTGAACAAGCTCTGGCTTTAATGAAGCCATAAAAGTGCTTCCTGCAGTACTCAGAGACAAGATCTATAATTCCTTTGTGAATTATGAAAGAAATAGATCACTGAGGCCTCGTGGGCAGGAACACAGATTTAGGGGGTCAAAACATGAAGCATTCCCATTTGCGACCCCACCACATGAACCCTTAATTAATTATGGGTGTCCTAATGTGAAAAATACTTTCATAAGTGAAGGGCGACCTATTCCCATTCATAAGCAGACCACAAATCAGTCATCATTCCCCCAAACACCATAAAGGAGCTGCTCAAATTGTATGTGTTGAACTTCCAGTGTTGCATAATTTAAATCCAAAATCCACTCGCATACATCTACTAAAATACCCACTCTGACTTTCACTGCCAATACCAACTGCACTAAAGGAACTATAAATCACTGGAACACAGGCATCCAATCACAGCCCCACCCTCTCGGAGCCAGGCAACTTTCTTCCCTTGATGAGTTCAAAATCCTCTAGTACAGGTTATAAAAATTGTTTGCATTTTGAGATCATAATTCAAAGGCTCTTTATTTTACTCTGTGGTTCATCATCCGCCCGGGTCAACCAAGTGAGAGTGTAGACAAATGGAGCGGCCAGATTCCACAGAGCCTTCCATTCATCCCTGCCTTGAGAACACCACCTTCAGATTCACGCCCACGCCCTGCAATGAACATGTCCCCCACTCTGCTTCTGCCTCAACAGATCTTATATCCAAAAGCAGCATGAACTAACTGGCAGCTTATATCGTCTTTTTATTACAGCAAAGCTTTGCCTTAAATGCAAAATGTTTCTTGATTCCTAAAAGACAATGTTCTCTTTGCTCAGTGTGGTCAGGGGGAGAAAAGCTTTGCAAAATTCTCTCAATCCCTGGATGCAGTTAAATCTGGTCAATCTTAAATGCTGATGATACGAAGTTTACCTCTACCCCAAATCACTCTACTAGCAGAGAACCAGAAACTCTGCAAAAGAGTGAACCTTAGAGGTTTCTTCCAATAGTTTCCAGGGAGGCTTTCCAATGAGATGCAGGAAGAACTGTGAAGAAGGCTTGCTACCAATTGTCACCAGCATTGGGGCAGCTCTGGATTTTCCCTGGTAGCTATGGGGTCATCTGTGTCTAAGAAGGGGCTTGGTCTATCCAGGGTGGTAGCATAGGGCTCCTGAGCTGGGACAATGGCTGAGCTTGCTTCAGACCAGACATTCCATGAGTCTGCTTCCAGAGAAGCAGTGTTCTTAGGGTTGGAACGTATCTGCCTTGTTCAAGGGACTCAGTCAGTGACCCCCACCTACTGAAGTGTTTGACTGAAGCCCTGTCCCCCACCATCCACAAGGAACATATTGTGCTTGGCTCCCTACAAAGGCACATATGGCTTGTGACTATCACAAATGCAAGCTGACCACCCTGCTAAAAACAAGGTAAAGGAACTTGAAGATATCTCTTTACCCTTTAGCTTATTAAGAGATTTACATTTCCTAGGCAGGATATAATACAAGAAGAAAAAAAAAACTTCTATGTGGGCTACCATGTACAGCAGAATCAGATCTACTATACGATCAAAGAAAGAGATCCACATGGTGTTTAATTTCTTCCTTTTTTTTTTAAACTATTCAGGGATTTTTTTTTTTCTTACGACACTCTCAAACGTGGTTAAGGGCTCTGTATAGTAAAGCCAAGATAGCAATGTGGTGATTTGTTTGTACTTATATTTCTGGGTCTGTAGATAATCCCTACCTCTGTTACCCGGGGATACAATTTCTTATGGCTGGATGAAGCAAAAAGCTTGAAGACACATAAGAGAACTATTCATCCTGGAGGGCGTTCTTTCATTCTTCAATTACAGAAGGACCAAAGGAAACGCCATCCTGGGGGAGGAAACACTGACTATCAATATATGAAAAGGCAGAATTTTCAAAAATTGTTTTGTCCCTGTTGTTCTTTAGAAAAAAAGTTATCTGAGTTTCAATTGTCAGAGCCATTCACTCTCAAAATGAGAAGATGGAAATCCAAATGAGACTAAGAATTGAAAGTCTTACCACTTAAGCGGAACATGATGCCCGGAACCTCGTAATGAGTAAGATGCTGATAAGGGTTAAGGCAAGGCCCCCATGCCTGGGTTCTGAAAGAGGATAAAAGTAGTGCCCTGCTTTGTAAAGAAAAAAGGTGGCCCTGGCAATTTTAGAGTATTCCGCCAAGCTGAAATATCTGGACAATGTTAAAATGGATTTTCCCTGAGTCCGTTGCAGCCATTGGAACAAAGGAGGTAAAAAGAAGCCATCAGCTTGGTTTTGTGAAAAACAAATTGCGATCAGCCTAACCTCATTTGGCTCCATAGTGTAACAGGCAGATGCTAGAAAGCAATAGATGTTATCTCTGGAGACTTCAGCTAGGCTCTGGGTTCTCTTATTACTACCAGCAACCTAAGGAATTGGACTCTGAATGAGTCATTTCGAGGCTAGTAGCTGAAGAGAAGAGAAAGCCTGGCTTTGGGAATAAAGCAGAAGGCAGGAAGAGAAGTGAGGTCAGCTCACTTCTGTCGATTCAGGGGGTAGGCAGATAGCAGACCTAGCTCAAAGTGCACCCAGGAATTCAGAGGAAAGTGGGTGGCAGGGGGCTGCCTGTGGAAATCAGCAGAATTTCTCTGAGCTCAGGGAGTAACTCTATTCGATATCCTCCTGTTTGTCCCCTTGGATTCTGTTGCTTTTCACTGCTTCCTCTTTTCCAGGTTTTAAAAATGCTCTGCCAAAGTCAGTGCTGAGAAGAGAAACAACAAAGTCAATGTGCTTCTGAAACTCTGTTCTAACGTAGAGGAACATATCTCCGTTCAGCGCTGGCGGCACCTCGCAGGGGCCTTTGTCTCATCCTGGCAATGAAATCCATTTGACTTAGTCTTATTTTCTGAACTGAGAGCCTAACTAATGAATGTTTTAAAAATTCTAAGTTGTTAAAAAGTCTTGAGTAAGGTGTGGTAATGAGAAAGGTTAAATAAACTCTTGACTATGATCAAAAGTGAAAATACATTTGTACTATTATAGCTAAATAATAACTTTTGCTAAAAGTGCCCATTTGTCCTAGTTTGCCAGGAATGGTCCCAGTTCATGCCTGTTGTCCAAGCAAAATTATCCATATTTCCCTTTTCACTGCCATAAGGGTCCCCAGTCTGGGTGATGAATCCTACACTCACCCCAGCCACAAATCTCAGGGAAAACTTCTTTCCCACCAACGTCTGCTCCTCTAATAAGCTTCTACTCCTTTCTAGCCCATTACTTTTTAGTTATACCATAGATCATTAATAATGTATTACATAGATATATCCCACTTATTTCCAAAAGGGATTAAAATGGTTTGCAATGAATTCACTTGACAAATATTTACAAAAAGCCTAAAAGGTCCATGAATAGTACCTGAGGATATACCTTTCAAATGAAAGTTAAAAGGAAAGAGAAGGCAATAAAAACCATACAGAGCCAGCTGCAGCGGCCCGTATCTGTAGTCCCAGCTACCTGAGGGCCTGAGGCCGGAGGATCACTTGAGCCCAGGAGTTCAGGGCTGTGGTGCACTGTGACTGCATCTGTGAGTAGCCACTGCACTCCAGCATGGATGACACAGTGAGACTCCATTTCAAAAAAACCCACCCAACAATATAGAAGATTCCTAAGCTAGACACCATGGATGAGATTATAATTCTAATTCCTCCTATATATGACTTTTAGCTTCCTAGTAGTAAAACCAAAAAGGAAATTACAAAATGTATCACATCAATCATATGTCCTGAGGACATGCTGCTTTAACATGAAATATCTTTTCCTCCTGACACTAAATTCCATGAGAATTTAATTATACATTCGATAAATGTGTATTGAGAACCTACTATGTCCCAAGCACTAGGTGGTTTTGGAATACAGAAGTGAACAAACCAGAACAGACAGATAAAAATCCCTACCCACAGGGAGCCCACGTTCCAGCAGGACAAGACAGACAGTAAATAGACTATCCCAGTGTCAGAGTGGTAAGTGCTGTAGAAAAAAAGTAAAGCTGAATGGGAGAAAAGAGGGAGCTCAGAGAGGGGCTGTGCTTTTCATATAGCTCCCCACATGTACAGTTTTAATACATGGGGGGTTAGGAAGCCCCCACCAAGAAGGTGACACTTGAGGAGAGTGGCAGAGGGGAAGGGGCAGCGGTTGTGTGGATATCTAGTGAAGTCTTCCAGACAGAAGGAAACGCAAGTGCCCAGGCTCAGAGATGGGGGCACAGGAGACCAGTGTGGCCCTGGCAACATGAACCAGGAACAGATGACAAAGACGTCAAGTCAGGGGTGGGGCGGGGAAGGATGGGAAGTGGGGACCTGGGGGTTTTCCTCCCAAGAAGATGGAAACCCACAGGAAGATTTTGAGTGGAGAAGTGTTAGGACCAGATGCATTTTAAAGGATGGTTCTGGCTGCTATGTTGAGCATGGATGTAGGAGAACAAAGGACAGAAGCAGAGGGGTCAGTTAGGAAACTTGTAACGTGTCCCAGTCCAGAGAAGCTAAGGAGAAACCATCCGATTCTGGACTGTACTTGAGGCAACAGGGCTTGAAAACAGGTTGCACGTCTGGAGAGAGAGAAAGAGGACTCACGATGGTTCTGGGTTGCTTGGTCTGAGCAGGAGCTGCTGTTTCCTAACGACAAAGACTGAGGTAGGAGCAGATCGTGAAGGAAGATCAGGAGTTCAGTTAGGGCCCCATTAGATGTCATACACCTACAGGACATCCAGGTAGAAATGCTGAGTCAAGCAGGTGGTTAGATATGGATCCGGGGTTCATGTGAATCCTCCTTACATTAAAAACATGGAATCGTAAGGTGGATGTCTTTAACAGATCTTTTTGCCAAAAGTACAGAAACATTTGTTTTACGAACATTTTTATATTAGCCTGCAATAAAAACCAAGGGCATACTCTTCAATCATAGCTAAGTGAAGCCATTTCCAGAAGCAGCCAAGTCAGTGTAGTAAATGTCCTGAAAATATTGCCTTCGGGGAATCTAACTTGGAACAAGCGTAGAGCTTACTGAACCTGGAGGAATGGGCAGTTCACATGGACCTCATCCTGTCTCTTGCAGCTGTGATTTCAAATTTGCCTTTAGCAAGGATGAGCTCTTTGTACATGTTCTCTGGGGTAGATGGTCAAGTAGTAGGGCTTTTTTTTCTTTTTTTTTTTTTTAATTTATGAAACACAAAAGAGTCTGATAAATTCTCACCCAGATCAAAGTCCATTTCACCCTTACTTGAAGGCAGGTCACTGGAATACCTGAAAGACCTACCAGAATTTTTCTTAAAAAGGAGCCATGAATTTACTCAGATGTCAGCAAACCCGAAGCTGAGACCCCCAGAATGATCAGCTGAAGTTTAGCAACAATTTGAAATTATCCAAATTAAGATTTGGTGTTTCACTGGTGAAAGGCTGGATCGCAGAAGGTGGCTTACACAGACAGATGAAAGGTAATTCTTTCCCCAGCCAAATAATAAAAGAATCTGTATTTCCTTCAAGCCATACCAGTCTAGAGAAAGAAAAATGTGCAACTGTAGTAAATGTAGCCTAATATCAGCAACATAAATGGAGAAACTTACATCACTTAGTTTCACCTTGAGTATAAACATCACAACTTTTTTAAGTTTTTTGAAACCAGAAATTTAGTCTGTTTTGCTTAGTTTGTATCTCCAACACCTCCTAGAACAATGCCAGCACAAAGTAAGTGTTCAATAAAATATCGACAAAGTAATGAATCAATCAACAAAAAAAAATTAAAAAACAAAACCTATGAGCACCATCTTGTGGAAGGTCTTATCATGACAACAACCAAGACTCCAGTCACCAGTGAGTGGACACAGAAATGTCTGTGTGACCGGGACTCAGGTGCAATGGACTGTTGGAAGTGGTGGGCTAGGAAACTTGCCCGAAGCCGTGTTTGCACAACAAACGCATATCTTACTTAGATCCAGGTGACGTCAACGGAGATTATAGGGGGTATAGAAGTTTCCCCAAGCCAGCCCTTGGCATTGCCCCCGAGTATAATTGAGAGGTGCAGCTCTCAAAAGTCGACCTTGACCAGTTTCCATCCCCCATCACCATCCCCCATCACCGGCAAAGCTTGTTGTCATAACCCAGCCTCAAATTCTTCCGTGGTGCTTCAAGAGATCCTTGGGGTGTGGTCTAAAGAGTTCTTTGGACACTTCACAGGACTTCTGTCTTCCTGTTCCTCCTACACTCCTCCCCATACCCTCTCATGCTGGTATGGACTTGGCCTCTCTTCTGTTTTCTCCAACTTTCTCCACATCAGGAGGAGGAGGGGGAGGGTCAGAGAGGGACAGAGTCATCTGTCACCTACCACGTACTTAGCTCCTGTGGGATCACCAAGCAGAACAGCCTTGGGTTCTCTGTGCCCCACATCTCTTCCACAGAACTTCCCTTTTTTGGAAGTATTCCCACCCTCCTTCCAAGACCTTTGCACAGGGCACCAAGAGACAATGTTTAAAACCCGCCAGCATACACCTGATACGTGCAGGGTACTCATGATTCTTCAAGTTTTGTGAACACCTGGAGCTTATACAATTTATTGGACCCTCTTCAAAAAAAGGAATTAAATATTCTAAGTATGAATTAAGGTGTTAAAGTGAATGTTTATCTAGAACGGGAAAGGAAAGCGCAAGTTGCAAACATCTCAGAGATTGAGGTCCTTCTGAAACCTCTGTGACAACTGACCAGGAACGCCGACACAGATAGAAATGGTTTCCAGCCCAGCCTCCTCCCCCACTGACCACTCTGCAACTCCTGCGAGTCCACTCACAGTGGCCAGAGCATGGGAACTTGGCTTTCTCCAACCCTTGGCCCCAGATGAGAGTCCTTTGTGGGACTCTCTATCTCCTTCAGGGCAGTTCCTTGCCCCCTGGAAAGGACTCGAGGGCAGAGGGGCGGTCATCCCGGCTGCTGAGGGCCTTGTCCTGGGGACCAGCTCCAGTGAGCCGATTCAGGGCTCTGAGAGCCACATGTCCCATCTCTTCATCTAAGCAGCCACCACCCCCAGGATTCTAGAAAGTGCCGGCCTGGCGGTCTGAGGTGAACAGTCTCCATTCAGGAAAACATAATCCCCACGACTGCAACTTCCCCCCTGACCCAGGCGACCTTCTCACAGACAGCATGAAAACTTTCTGGCCCCCGTTGACGCTTGGTCCAAACAGTTCCCCGCCAGGAGAGAGGCTGGGAACGGGAAGGCAACGGCAGGTGCAGAAGCTTAGAACTCCCCGCCACCCACATGCGCAGATTAGATGGGGCCCGGGCAGGCTGCGGGGCACGGTTACCATGGTAACCGAGAGCCGCCACAAACCCCGGGGCCTGAGATCCGGTAGATGTGCGGGGGCGCCTGGGCTTGGGTAAGGGCTGCACACGTTAGCAAAGCGCTCCCCCTTCCCTCCCCCCGGGAGCAGAGTGGAGGGTCTGGGCAACAAAGAAGCACTAAGTACATAGACTTCTTTGTTTCTCTCGTCCTTTCTCGGCCTCTCCATTCCCTTGGTCTTTCTGACTTCAGCTTTGACCCAGCTTCTCCCTATTGTGAAGGCCGTTGTTGGGTCATGACATTTCTACAAATAAAGGAGAAGGGGTCACTTTCCCTCCAGAGAGCCCCTAGCTCCGGGGGAAAAGTATGAGTGTGGATAGTATGACTTCTTCCTTGACAGCCTGCATAGATCTGTCCCCCAACCAGGAAGAAATTCCCCAGATCCAAAATTCCAGCCTTGCCCGCAAAGCGACTCCTGTGGCCCAAATGCAAGACACTCGGCTTCGAATTTCCCTTCCCCACCTCTCTAAAGTGAGGGGTTGCGGGGGAGACAGCAGTCCTAACTGGCCTTCTAGGGAGATAGTGAGCAGTGACCAAGGGTCAGTGTTTTACAAGAGTTCTGTGCCAAGTGACGGCTCAGAGTCACCCTCCTTGAAAGTTCAAACCTGAATATATTTGAAATTCTATTTATAAAAAAGGCCCTAGGAAATCATGTTGTAATGAGTGCACTGGGTGTGTATACTGCTAAAAACTGCACTGACTGGTCTAAGGGGGCTGCCAGAACATACTTCAGTGTTTTCCCCCTGGCATGTATTAATGTGGGTCCAGATCAGCCCAGGCCTGGCGCCATGGAATTCACAGAAATAGGTCATCAGTTGTTCCCCTCATGGGGGAAACAGCAGACTGACTTCAGCCAAGAATGCTGCCAGTTAAAGAACAAGGTTATGAACAGCTACAGCAGAGGAAAACAACAGCAACAAGAACGCATTACCTTTGCAGAGCACCATGGAATCCTTGGAGTCCTTCACAGAAATGAGGCTTCTCGCCTTGACCCAGCTAGGGTTTCCAAGTATCAGCTGGCAAAAGCCCGGTGACAGCCAAGGTCTGCCCATGCCATCTTCTTCACTAGCTCCCAGCTTGCCGTCTTAGCCCACCCATCACTCATCTCTCAAGTTTTCCTCATAGCAGGAGGGAAAGTGTAGTGATGGGGCTGAAAAGTCTAAACCAGAAATTTTATTTGTGGTCAGCCTCCTGTGTGCCTCTCCTTCCCGTGGGTCATCCATCCAGTCCACATCCTTCTGTGGAAATCCTGCTGCGTGCCTGACGTGGTGCCGGGGTGCAGTCTCATGGGTGAGGCAGACACACAAACCAAGGAGAAGTGCAATAGGAGAAGGGCAGTGACCGAGCAGTGGGGAACAGAGACTCCTGGAAGAGTATTCGTGTCTTCCCAGACGAGATGACTTTGAGTTGGGTTTTAATGAGTGAATAGACTTGCTATAAAGTGCTAAGGAAATTCCGAAGAAAGGGTAGGACTCCAAATAAAATCCCATTTTGGAGGAGCTGGCGGAAATATGTACTGGATCCTGCAGAAAAAAAGAAGGCCCATGAATATATTGAGGTCTCTGGTTGGAAGGGACGCATACAGCTGTCTACCAAAGTTCAAGGCTTCTCTTGCACCAGGAGACAGGGTGCAAGCCCTGTCCTCCCATTTCTCCTGTTGGAGATGGGGCTGATATATCCTGCTAAGATGGACCCTGGCAGCAAATTCCTCAGCCCTTCCAGACCTCAGCCAAGAATCCATGAGCACCAGCTGGTCTCCTCCTAGATCTTAGTGGTTTACCGGTCTCTTCACTTCTGTGTTGCATGGCTCAAAATCTCTCTGTATAGAAACATGTGCCTATGTTCTTCCTATCCCACTAAAAATAGAAAGTGTGAGTTTAATAACAGAGTTTATTCTGTGTTTCATATTTAATCCCTCCAAACTCCAAATGTGGAATCAGGCATCTGTGCCCTCTCAGACTAATGCTTTCTAGGAGAAGGGGTGCTTAGGCAGCACACCCCAAGTCCCAAGCCTGCCTCTCAGCTCCATATCCATAGAAGGTCCCCAGTCCAGTTTTGACTGGTGGTCATGATCAACTTTAGCTTTATGTTGATTGACAGCTTTAAGCAGTGCTTTTGGAACGTGGCTGTATATATGTGTGTGATTTGCACTTAGCTGTGACCATAGGCTGAAGGCCCTGGGAGCTACACCTGATCATGTTCATGGACACACTAACAAATATCCAACAAAAACAATACTCCTCACCCAGGCCCAATTTTCTGAACTCCTGACAAAAGCTGGAGCTTGCAGCCCTAATCAAATCAGTCTGTAAAACCAGCTTTTTGCAGGGTCTCAGAGGTTATCAGAGACACCCAGGAGAGATTCAGGTACCGCTCCGAGGTACTATTAGGAACCTGGTCCAGAACTCACCAATTCCCAGAACTCTGTAGCCTTTTGGCTGTGGACATTCTTTTTCATTAGGAAGAGCTCACTGCCACAGGATACCCCTTTTTGGACAAGGACATAGGTCCAACCTAGGATAACGTGTCTACCAAGGTCACCCATTCTGTATCCTGCAAAATTCTTAACTCCTGGAAACTTGCAAACCCCTGGCACCATCCTAGGCTCTGTGGTGTGTGCAAATGAGCTCTTTTTGCCTGGACATCTAAAGAGTCCAGTCTTCACATTGAGAATGGCCTCTAAGTGACTTGAGTAATTATGCTTGGAAGAAACCCACAGGCAGTCAAAACCAGAAAGGCCCTTTGCTCCTGGTCTTACCAGCCTTCCCAATGACTAATGGGGCAATTTTAGGTCATAAAAGACACCCTTCCTCTCTGATTCTGTGGCTCCCTGATCCCCCATTGAAATCTAGAGTGCTCACTGCTTCTGCAGTCTGTCATGTGAAAACATAGACCCTCTAGCCAAGGCAGCTGCGCTTGATTCTTTAGGGAGGTCAGCAGCGGGAGGAGAGCCCTGCTGGCCAGGCGGGTGGGAGGGAGGAGAAAAGGCTGCCACACAGGGCATTAACAGCATAGGCCTTTCATAAATAAGCTCCCGGGAACATCCTCTAGCTAGCTTTTAATTAAGTGGGGACTGCCCAATTCCCTCATGGGCCCCATGCCGCAGGGGCCAGAGGCAGTGCTGGCATCTGCTAGCTCCCCGTCCTGTCCTTTCACAGATGATTTCGCTTCCAACTCCTGTTAAAACTCTCCTCTTTTTTTCATTCATTACATAATTATACTATGTTGTCTATTAATTTATTTTCCTGTCTTTCTGCTTAATCAAGAAGCTTTCCTGAAGACTATCTATAGGTGTGCCTTATGCAACCTTGCAGCCCCAATGCCTGACACAGTGTCTAGCACATTAAAAAGTCCTCTGTAAATGTTTGTGGAAGGAAAGAGGGAAAGAAGAAAGAAAAAGGAGAGGAGGGAGACTTGGAAGTGTATCATTTTCAGAAGCACATTTGATAAGGTCTTGTGAATACGCTAAATGACAGTATCAGACTCACCAATATTTGGGCAGTCTAGAGGGGGTGAGGCAAAACCTGCAAGATGAGATGTAACACCAATCCATGTAAATACCTCTATCAGGTTCAAAAAGTAAGTAGGAGTTTAGCACAGAAGAAAAAACAGATAAAGAACATAAAAGCTACTTCAAATATTTGCGGCTCACTGTGAAGCAAGCCTGGACTGTGTCGCTTTAGGGAGCAGACCTCAGAAGGCTGGCTGGAAGCCCAACGGAAGAAGATTCACAGCAGAGAGTCTGCGCCATTTGATTCATGCTGAGTACAGCGCCTGGCACATGGAAATGGTGGCTGTGACTTTCGTTATCCTTATTATTACAGTGTCATGGTCATTATTTATTATTTATTAAATCTGTCTCAGGAGGCACTGAGCGCCCATCCTTGGAAAGCCAAAGTCATCACTGGGAGCCACCTGTCTGGGGTGTTTTTCAAGCTGATTCCTCACCCTTGACTTCCCTCTTTTCTCTAATCCTGTAATTCTAAGAACAATGCCCTGTATGTCCTGGGTAGCGAAAGCTCTAGATGCAATTCCTGACTGAGCAAACTGTCTTTTCTAGAAAGGTTTTGCACTGTCTGCATTAGTAGCAGCGCGCCTCCCCTCATGCAACACCACAGAAGCATCTCTTTGATGTTGAAAATCAAAATTGCTTTGTGTGAAACCTTCTTTAATCTTATGTAGATACAAATGCCTTGTATCTTTGGGGATATTCCAAACCACTCTTAGTATTTGAGAATTAATCTTATTAAAGAAAGCTCTGTTTAATCCCCCACTGTTGTTTGCCAGAGATGTCAAATAATTCTGCGCCTGTTCCGACTGCCGCTTTACCGTGCACTCTTCCTGGATTTATTGTTAAGGAAAACACATTGGCATGATCAGGCTGGACAATGGGATTCTAGCATTTGGTTGGGTGCTGCAGTTATAGTAAAGTTTATTTGTAAGTCTACCTCAATTTCTTAATTAAAGAAAAGGAAAGAAAAATAAGGGGTAGGGGACGCTTGCCTGTTGTGAAGAATAGCAAATGATATAATGAAGTTGCTTCATCAACTATCCAACTCAACATGATTACTTATGGTAAACCCTCTGTATTGCTAAGAAAAATGGGGTTCATATAAAGTAACTATTTGTTGTCTCTTCCCAAGCATATAGGAAACCCCTGTCCTTGATTAGACCTAGTCTGTAAAATATCTTTTACATATAAATGTATATTATATATATATATTAATATATATACACACACAGTCCTACCACATAACATTTCAGTTGACAGATCATGTATACAATAGTCCCATAAGATTATAATACCATATTTTTACTGTACCTTTTCTATGTTTAGACATGTTTAGATGCACAAACTCTTACCATTGTGTTACAGTTGCCTACAACGTTCAGTATAGTCACATGTGGTCCAGCTTGTAGCATAGAAGCAATAGGCTACACCATATAGCAACAGGCTGTACCATGTAGGTTTGTGTGAGCACACGCTGTGATATTCACACTATAACCACCCAACAGGCTCTTCCTACCTGCTGCACAAGCAAAATCAATTCAGAGAGACCATGGCATTGCAGTAAAGAAAGAGTTTAATTGACATGAGGCTGGCCACACCAAGCAGGAGATGAAGCTATTATTCAAATCAATCTCCCTGAGCATTTGGGTGTTAGGGATTTTCAAAGATAGTTTGGGGGAAAGGGTAGGGGGTGGCTAGCAAGGAGTTCTTGCTGCTGATTGATTGGGGATGCAATCATAGGGGTATAAGAAATGGTTCTCCTGCTCACAGAGTTACTTCTTTTGAGCAGGCCACAGGAGTGGCTGGCGGGTCCAAGTGGAGCCATAGGTGTCAGACGTACAAAAACCCTGAAAAGACATCTCAAAAGGCCAATCTTAGGTTCTACAATAGTGATGTTGTCTGCAGAAGTGATTGAACTTGCATATCTTGTGACCTCTGGAATAATGGCTGGCAATCGTTTATGTCTACACCTTAGCAGAATTCAGGCTCCTCGCTCCTCATGGCCTGGTAGTATCTCATTAGCTTTACAAAGGTGGTTGAGTTTGGGGAAGGGCTATGATCATTTCAACTATAAACTAAATGTCTCCCAAAGTTAACTGGCCTAAGCCCAGGAATTTTTATGGGCATCTTGAAGGCCAAAGGCAAGATGAGGGTTGGCCAGATCAGATCTCCTTCACCCCCATGATTTTCTCACTGTTACAATTTTTGTAAAGAGGGTTTCAACACAATTTCAAAACTGCCTAATGATGCAACTTCTCAGAGGATATCCCCATTATTAAGTGATGTATGATTATATAAATATGTCAGTCAAATGAACTAACTAGTCTCCTAATCAGAACTCCTAATCTTCTCGGTTAGGAGCTATCAGTGAATAATCCAAACACACAACCATATGAGATAATCACTCAGTGACTAATTTTGTCAAATATTTGTCGAGCTACATCAAATGCCAGGCAGTATTCTAGGTGTTGGGAAAACAATGGTGAACAAGAAAGCAAAGTTCCTGCTCTCAAATCTACAGACCAAAGAATGTGGTCTGTTTGGGAGTGACGAACGGTATGAGGAATATAAAACAACCTGATAATATATGTAGTGATTGGAGGTGAGGGTCAACTGGTAGCAGTTGTAGAAAGCCTTGCTGGGGAGGTGAGATTGGAGCTGCAGCTTGAGAATGAGACAGGTGTTGGAAGATCTTCATATGGATGAAGAACTTTGCAGACAGTGGAAAGGTCAAGTGAAACCATCCTGAGGTGAGAACAGGCTGCAGCAAGGGACGGAACGGGTTCCAGAAGGGCAGGAAGGAGGTGGGGCCAACATGGCCCAGCCCTGAGGGCTTTCAAAGGTGTAACTGGATCCACAGTTTGGGCTCCGGGCTCAGGTTCTTGACTTCCCTTGCTCAGAGAGTGGAGCAGAGAGCCTTACCCACAAGGTGAGTGTTCCAGCTCCATACAAGAGTTCACGGACCAAGAGAGTGAGCCGTTTATTGAGCAAGTGAAGATAAAGCTTCCACAGCCTGGAAGGGACACGAGTGGGTTTGCCATTGCTGGCCAGAGCTGCCTGGGCTTATATCCCCAAGTAATTCTGAGTTGCCAGGTGTTTGCCCCTAGTCCTGTGTGGGGAGGGGCTTGTGACCATGAGTCACATAATCTCTCCTTCTGGTGGTTGTTTCCTTTCCCGGTTTCTATTGAACTTGCAAGCAGTATCGGAATGTGGTTGTACAACTAGCTGATACTTTGAACACAGCCTCCTGGTATGGTTGAAGTACCCATGTTGACCTCTTCCCATGCTAGGATTTCCAAAAGTTTCCCCCTTGACCCAAAAGGTTTTATTTCCTCAATGGAAGTGGAAGCCCCTGGAGGAGAGCTGGAAGAAGCATGGAAGCAGTAGAGCAACATGGTCTATTTTATGTTTTTAAAAACCACCTCTGAAGAATGGATTATTGGAAAACAAGAGCCAAAGCAGAAAGACTGCCATAGAAAATGCTGGATTTGACGATGGTGACAGCAGTGGTTGTGGATGGAAGAACAGATTCGGGACATTTTGTGGGAGGTGGTGCAAGAGGACTTACTGATTGATTTGTGGATTTGGGAGAATGAAAAAGAGAAATCGGAAGGCATCCAAGATGGCTGAACAGATACAACTCCAGTGCACAACACCCAGCAAGAGAGATGCAGAAATCCCAGAGATCTCCTAGCTCCAACCGAGGTACCAGGTGCATTTCAATGGGTCTGGTCTGATGGTGAGCAAAGCCCAGTCAGGGCAGACCAAGGCGGGGAGGGGTGCTGCTTCACCCAGAAAGTGCATCTGACTGGCAAGTCGGAGGTTCCCCTTCTGGCGCTCCGGTCCAGATACAGCACTTCCCCCAAAGCCTCAGCAATACACTGAACAGGGGATCTTTGCCAGTCAAGCGCTGGGAATTACAAGCACAGACTTGAATAATAATCCAGGACAGTGTTGCAGATTGGTGCACAGACCTAAACAGACGCATAAGCCCAAAAGTCAGCCAGGAGAGCCTGCAGACTGAGCTATCGCCCCCTCCTCCCACCCAGAGAGAGAGGGAGCTGTAAGTGGGAGCAGCTGGGCAGGCCCCTACCCCATGACCAGAGAGAGGAAGCTGAAAGGGGGAGACAGCCGGTTGTGGCTGGGCGGGTCCCTGCCCTCCCCTACAAACTCCAGAGGGCTGAAGCTCTGACTCTAGTGGATTGCGCAGCCAGAGCCACAGTCTGAGATCAACCCTGAATGATCCAGCCCAGTGGAGGAAGGGCACAACCCACCACGAGAGGGGTGGGACTGGGCTACATGTTTTAACAAAAAACACAGGAAGCCTAGGTAGCAACGGCCGTTCTTGACAACCCAGCAGAAGAGGCGGGCCTAATCTCCCAGTATAAACAAAAAAGAACAGGAAGCTTCCCTAGTAACCTGAAGGAGTCCCTAGAAACCCAGTAGCACCTCCACAGGCAGACAAGCGACCTCATCAAGCAGCTCCCTTACACCACAGCCAGGTATATCTACAAAGATGGGAAACAATCAGTGTAAAAAAGATGAAACCATCAAAGACCAGAACACCTCTTCTTCAAGGGCTACAACTCCTCAACTACACAGGATCACAACTTGACTGAGAAGGAGTGCGAACAATTGACAGAAACAGGCTTCAGAAGATGGATAATAACAAACATTTCCTAAGCTAAAGGAACACGTTCTAACTCAATGCAAAGAAACCAAAAACCTTGAGAAAAGGTTAGACAAAATGCTAACTAGACTAACCAGCTTAGAGAAGAACATAAACGACTTGATGGAGCTGAAAAACACAGCACAAGAACTAAGTGACGCAAACACAAGTTTTAATAGCCGAATTGATCAAGCAGAAGAAAGGATGTCAGAGATTGAAGATCAACTCAATAAAATAAAAAGAGAAGGCAAGACAAGAGAAAAAAGAGTGAAAAGAAATGAACAAAGCCTCCAAGAAATATGGGATTATGTGAAAAGACCTAATCTATGCTTGATCAGTGTACCTGAATATGATGGACAGAATGAATCCAAGCTGGAAAACATGCTCCAGGATATTAACCAGGAGAACTTCCCAAGCCTAGCAAGGCAGTCCAAATTTCAAATTCAAGAAATACAGAGACTCCACGAATATATTCCTCAAGAAGAGCAGCCCCAAGGCACATAATCGTCAGACTCACCAGGGTTGAAATGAAGGAAAAAATGCTAAGGGCAGCCAAAGAGAAAGGTCAGGTCACCCACAGAGGGAAGCCAATCAGACTCACAGCAGATTTCTCAGCAGAAACCCTACAAGCCAGAAGAGAGTGGGGGCCAATATTCAGCATCCTTAAAGAAAAGAACTTTCAACCCAGAATCTCGTATCCAGCCAAACTAAGCTTCATAAGTGAAGGAGAAATAAAATCCTTTACAGACAAACAATTACTGAGAGATTTCTGTCACCACCAGACCTGCCTACAAGAGCTCCTGAAAAGAAACACTAAGCACAGAAAGGAACAAGTACCAGTCACTGCAAAAGCAAACCAGTTGGCAAAGACCAAAAATGCAATGAAGAAAATGAGTCAACTAATGGCAAAGAAAAGCAGCCCCGGTAACAAAATGGCAGGATCAAATTCACACATAACAATATTAACATTGAATGTAAATGGCCTAAGCGCCCCAGTCAAAGACACAGACTGGCAAACTGGATAAAAGTCAAAACCCATTGGTGTGCTATATTCAGGAAACCCATCTCACATACAAAGACACACAATAGACTCAAAATAAAGGGATGGAGAAGATTTACCAAGCAAATGGAGAACAGAAAAAAGCAGGGGTTGCAATCCTAGTCTCTGATAAAATGGACTTCAAACCAACAAAGATCAAAAGAGACAAGGAGGACACTACATAATGGTAAAAGGATCAATCCAACAGGAAGAGCTAACTATCCTACATATATATGCCCCCAACACAGGAGCACCCAGATACATAAAGCAAGTTCTTAACTACCTAAAACGAGATTTAGACTCCCACACAATAATAGTGGGAGACTTCAATGCTCCACTGTCAGTATTTGACAGATTGATGAGACAGAAAATTAACAAGGATATCCAGGGCTTGAATGCAGAGCTGGACCAAGTGGACCTAATAGACATATACAGAATGCTCCCCCCCAAATCCACAGAATATACATTTTTCTCAGCACCACATTGCACTTACTCTAAAATTGACCACATCATTGGAAGCAAATCACTCCTCAGCAAATGCAAAAGAATGGAAATCATAACAAACAGTACATCAGACCACAGCACAATCAGACTAGAATTCAGGATGAAGAAACACACTCAAACCTGCACAACCACTTGGAAACTGAACAACTTGCTTCTGAGTGTCAACTGGATAAACAGTGAAATGAAAAGCAGAAATAAAGATGTTTTTCAAACCAACTAGAATGAAGACACAACTTGCCAGAATCTCTGGGACACCTTTAAAACAGTGTTGAGAGGGAAATTTATAGCAATAAATGCCCACATAAGAAACAAGGAAAGATCTAAAATTGACACATCAAAATTGAAAGAGCTAGAGGAGGAAGATCAAAAAAACTCAAAAGTAGCAGAAGACAAGAAATAACTAAGATCAGAGCAGAACTGAAGGAGATAGAGACACAAAAA
Organism: Ateles fusciceps; assembly: GCA_036589455.1. NCBI lineage: Eukaryota > Metazoa > Chordata > Mammalia > Primates > Atelidae > Ateles > Ateles fusciceps. The sequence continues at coordinate 256,168 of JAZHEH010000304.1, read as the reverse complement.
ACCCTTCAAAAAATCAATAAATCCAGGAACTGGTTTTTGAAAAGATCAACAAAATAGACCGCTAACCAGATTAATAAAAAAGAAAAGGGAGAAGAATCAAATAGATGCAATAAAAATGATAAAGGGGGATATCACCACAGATCCCACAGAAATACAAACTACCATCAGAGATTACTACAAACAGCTCTATTCACATAAACCAGTAAACCAGGAAGAAATGGATAAATTCCTACACACTTGTACTCTACCAAGACTAAACCAGGAGGAAGTTGAAACCCTGAATATACCAATAACAAGGGCTGAAGTAGTAATCAATAGCCTACCAACCAAAAAAAGTCCAGGTCCAGATGGGTTCACAGCCTAATTCTACCAGACATACAAAGAGGAGCTGGTTCCATTCTTTCTGAAACTGTATCAAACAATACAAAAGGAGGGGATCCTCCCTAACTCATTTTATGAGATGAACATCATCCTGATACCAAAACCAGGCAGAGACTCAACTAAAAAAGAATACTTCAGGCCAATATCCATGATGAACATCGACGCAAAAATCTTCAATAAAATACTGTCAAACAGATTTGCAACAGCACATCAAGAAGCTTATCCATCACGACCAAGTAGGCTTCATCCCGGGGATGCAAGGTTGGTTCAAAATAAGCAAATCCATAAATGTAATTCATCACATAAACAGAACCAAAGACAAAAACCACATGATATCTCAATAGATGCAAGAGAAGGCCTTCGATAAAATTCAACAGCCCTTCATGCTAAAAACTCTCAATAAACTAGGTATTGACAGAACGTATCATAAAATGATAAAAGTTATATATGACAAACCTACAGCCAATATCATACTGAATGGGCAAAAGCTGGAAGACTCCCTTTGAAATCGGGCACTAGACAAAGATGCCCTCTCTCACCACTCCTATTCAATATAGTATTGGAAGTTCTAGCCAGAGCAATCAGGAAAGAAAAAGAAATAAAGGGTATTCAATTAGGAAAGGAGGAAGTCAAACTGTCTCTATTTGTAGATGACATGATTGTATATCTAGAAGACCCTATTGTCTCAGCCCAAAATCTTCTCAAACTCATAAGCAACTTCAGCAAAGTCTCAGGATACAAAATCAATGTGCAGAAATCACAAGCATTCCTATATACCAATAACAGACAAACAGAGAGCCAAATCAAGAGCGAGTACCCATTTACAATTGCTACAAAGAGAATAAAATACCTAGGAATACAACTAACAAAGGATGTAAAGGACTTCTTCAAGGAGAACTACAAACCACTGCTCAAGGAAATAAGAGAGGACACAAACAGATGGAGAAACATTCCATGCTCATAGTTAGGAAGAATTAATATCGTGAAAATGGCCATACTACCCAAAGTAATCTATAGATTCAATGCCATCCCCATCAAGCTACAAATGATGTTCTTCACAGAACTGGAAAAAACCACTTTAAACTTCATATGGAATCACAAGAGAACCCCGCATAGCCAAGATAGTCCTAAGCAAAAAGAACAAAGTGGGAGGCATCACACTGCTGGACTTCAAACTATACTACAAGGCTACTGTAATCACAACAGCATGGTACTGGTACCAAAACAGAGACATAGACCAGTGGAACAGAACAGAGGCCTCACGAGCAACACTACACATCTACAACCATCTGATCTTTGACAAACCTGGCAAAAACAAGCAATGGGGAAAGGACTCCCTGTTTAATAAATGGTGTGGGGAAAACTGGCTAGCAATGTGCAGAAAGCAGAAACTGGACCCCTACCTGTCACCTTACACCAATATTAACTCCGGATGGATTAGAAATTTAAACATAAAACCTAACACCATAAAAACACTAGAAGAAAATGTAGGCAAAACCATCCAGGACATAGGCATAGGCAAGGACTTCATGACTGAAACACCAAAAGCAATGGCAATAAAAGCCAAGATAGACAAATGGGATCTAATTAAATTTCAGAGCTTCTGTACAGCAAAAGAAACATTCATTAGAGCAAATTGGCAACCAACAGAATGGGAAAAAATTTTTGCAATCTACCCATCTGACAAAGGGCTAATATCCAGAATCTACAAAGAACTAAAACAGATATACAAGAAAAAAACAAGCCCATTCAAAAGTAGGCAAAGGATATGAACAAACACTTTTCAAAAGAAGACATATATGAGGCCAACAAACATTGAAAAAATGCTCATCATCCCTGGTCATTACAGAAATGCAAATCAAAACCACATTCAGATACCATCTCACATCAGTTAGAATGGCAATCATTAAAAAATCTGGAGACAACAGATGCTGGAGAGGATGTGGAGAAATAGGAACACTTTTACATTGTTGGTGGGAGTGTAAATTAGTTCAACCATTGTGGAAGACAGTGTGGCAATTTCTCAAGGATCTAGAAACAGAAATTCCATTTGACCCAGCAATCCCATTACTGGGTATATACCCAAGAACTATAAATCATTCTACTATAAAGACACATGCACACATATGTTCATTGCAGCCCTATGTACAATAGCAAGGACCTGGAACCAACCCAAGTGCCCATCAATGATAGACTGGACAAAGAAAATGTGGTACATATACACCATGGAATACTACGCAGCCATAAAAAACGATGAGTTCGTGTCCTTTGTAGGGACATGGATGAATCTGGAAACCATCATTCTCAGCAAACTGACACAAGAACAGAAAACCAAACACCATATGTTCTCACTCATAGGTGGGTGTTGAACAACGAGAACACGTGGACTCAGGGGAGGGAAGCATCACACACTGGGGGCAGTTGGCGGGAGGGGGGGTAGGGGAGAGACAGCAGGGGCTGGGGAGGGATAACATGGGGAGAAATGCCAGATATAGTATGTACCTAAAGTAAAATAAATAAATTTAAAAGAGAGAGAGAGAGAGAAATCAAGGGTGATTCCAAGCCTCTTCATCTGAGCACTCAAGGAACTATACCAGATGTTCCCAAACTTTCTCCATTCAGGGCACCCCCAATGCCTCAGTGAATTTTTCACGATGCCCACAGGCCAAAAGAAATCCCTAAAGGTTCCATGTATTGAATAGTTATATCCAAATAACTTCATGAATATTTGTGTCTCATCCTTTGTCACATTTATGTCACAATTTAATACACAGAAATTGAAGAAAAAACAATGCTTTTATTTCCTTCTTAAATAACCACTGCAGGGGAGAAAGTATATTTTCGTTCCCTTTTTAGGTTCTTAGTGGAGACACTCTCCTGAAAACTAAAGTCATATTAACTAAAGAAAAACATGCAGAAATGTATGAATACTTGCCATACCTATCATACAGGAGAAGCCTCAGTTCAAAAGTATTTCTCTCTCAAAGCAGTGGCTTAGGGACCCTGCTTAAATAGTATTTTAACAGAGCCATAAATAGCATATAGTGACAAGACAAAGAAAAGAGCAGTTCCAGTCTATTAAAAGTCAGGAAAGTGTGTGGGAAGAGAGCAAAATCTGTTCCTAGATTCCTCTGGTGTCTGCTGTTGCCTTCTCTGGGCTGATAGGCAGATGCCATCTTCAATAAGGAAGGATTTTTGTGCTGCCATCCAGCAAACAGGCTGAAGCCAAGTGTTCCCCCTGCATTTTCAGAGTCTTTAACTTAACAATTTTCAATATTTTGGAGGGAAATATTTTTATTTCCTTCCCCCACAATGACTTACTAATAAACTGTGTGTACCCATTGGGCATTGCACAGCTTCCCAAATCTTGGAATCAAATGGACATAGCCGCCCTCATTTCCTGTTCCATACTGATTTTGGGGTGGTACTTGCTTTTTATCTCAACAACCGCCAAAAGCTTCGCAAAATGTGCCACAATTGAAAGGAATGTAGTGTCATCTAAAGTTAGTCAACGTCCAACAGATGTCGAGTATCACGGTTTCTCTCAAAAATTCAAACTATACTGTGGCATCCCTGTGAGTTCTCTGCAGTGCCCAGGGAGCCCTGGTACACAGATTGGTGATGCCATTGAGGGGTGGGCGTGGGGGGTGGGGGTGGCAGAACAGGCATGCTGTAAGTGAGGGCTGCTTTGGTTTGTTTTGCTGTTGGACATTCAATGAAAGCTCCTGACCAAGGAAGGTTAAGGAAGAAATATGTACCATAAAACTAAATTCTATCCAATGTTTTCGATATAGAAATGTTATAGAAAATGTTCTAGGAAAAGTATCTTTTTTCCAGCTTTTTTTTTTTTTTTGAGATGGAGTCTCGCTTTTGTTGCCCAGGCTGGAGTGCAATGGCGCTGTCTCAGCTCACTGCAACCTCCACCCCTCGGATTCAAGCGATTCTCTCGCCTCAGTAGCTGGGATTACAGGTGCCCACACCATGCCGACTAATTTTTGTATTTTTAGTAGAGACAGGGTTTCACCACTTTGGCCAGGCTAGTCTTGAACTCCTGACCTCAGGAGATCTGCCCACCTCGGCCTCCCAAAGTGCTGGGATTACAGGCATGAACCACTGTGGCTGGCCCTCCAGCATTATTAAGAAATACGTTTTCCTCTTCATAACTTCCTGGGTAACTAATCAGAAAACATTTTCTTTCAGCTGTTATTGTTGAAAACTCTCTTGGCTTGGACTCAGTTTACCCCCTGACATTGTAAGTACTGAACCAGGAGCCTGACTGGGCCCCATTGTCCCATGTCTTGAAGACTACACAGTCATGATTTCAAATAATTCTTATTGTCTTCCCTGTTAGCCACTCTGTGATCCTAGAAACAGCATGTCAAAATAGATCCCCATTAAGTGGATTTTATTTTCCTACAGAAACAGCATTTTAAATGCATTGCATTTCTCATTAAGAACAGGGCATTCAATAAATTCTAAATGTTGCCACTAGTAGGGCTTGCGAAGAAATGTTCTTGCAGGATTAAAGTCTCTTATCTGCAGGCTCTGAAAGACAAAAAGTTCTGAGAACTGAGTCTTCCTGATAAGTTTGTGACAGACTTATTTTTCCACAAAACTTGACCTTCCAGAACTCCATTGGGAGCAAAATCCAACCTAAATGGAAGTGGGACTAAAAGTTTTTCTTTATCCTACTTATTGTAAAAGATTACATGTTTGCTGCAGAAGTACTAAGACTCACTACAGGGTGCTTCCCCAGAGCCCTCTGGGGTTGTTTTGTATCTACAATGTAATTGATAGATCTAAATTCCACAGCACAACTGGCCCCAAGGATATTGAACAAGGGATAGTTAGTCTCAGAAAGAAACCTATGGATCTTCTAGATCAATCTATTAATTGCCTGGACATATGTGGCAGAAGCGGCGAACATGTTCAGAACCATATTCTTTTTGGTCTGGGGCAGTGGCTCACACCTATAATTGCAGCACTTTGGGAGCTTTCATGGACCCTATTTGATGGATTCATGATGGCAGCCTTATACGGTAAACACTATCACCTCCATTTTACAGATGACAGCACTAAGGTTCAGAGAAATCCAATAACTCGACCAAGGTCAGGCAAGTCCTAAGTGGCTGGACTAGGATCTGGACCCAGGTCTGCCACTGCTGAGTGCAGTGTTCTTTCCCCAATGTCAACTGCCGAGTGTGTTTTGGAGAAGAGCGCTCCTCAGGGAAGGATCACCTGAGGTCAGAAGTTCGAGACCAGGCTGGCCAACATGTTGAAATCCTGTCTCTACTGAAAATACAAAAATTAGCCAGGCATGGTGGTGGGTGCCTGTAGTCCCAGCTACTTGGGAGCCTAAGGCAGGAGAATTGCTTGAACCTGGAAGTAGAAGGTTGCAGTGAGCGGAGATTGTGTCACTGCACTCCAGCCTGGGTAACAGAGTGAGACTCTGTCTCAACAAAAAAAAAATCATATACTTTTGGGATCTCAGCCAAGAAGACAGAGCAATTTCTCCCACCACCAGCTGGCCACCGCTCTGGGAGGCAGCCTAAACAAGTACTCATATGTGTTGAAACACTGGCATCTCAGCACAGTGGGTAGAAAGGTATTTTTCACACACCCCAAAAATACTCTTCTACTAAGATCGGAAATGAAATATGGCATCTGTTATAACAATTATCAATGATCCTGCTTCGTTACTAATAATTGTAACTAAGAGAGGTTAATTGAAAGGTTCTTTATATGACTTGAAAATTAGTGCACCCAGCTTTTAACCACAGATGTCTTTTCATCTCAGTGAATTTCATTTTAGCAAGTAGAAACTCTAAATATTACTTCTTTGTTCTTTTAAGTAATTTTCACAAAAAACTTTTAAATATTTGAAGGAATCCCTAAGAACTTGAGTTATAAAGACTGGAAGGAAGACATATGTTGCTTATCTCCTCTTTTGCAGTATTTAGACTTTGGAATGAAACAGACATCAAATCCCAAATATGTCACTAAGTAGCTGTGGCCTCAGACCAGCTCACTGCCCTAGTTCTCAGTTGGTTAATAGGATAACTATACTTTGCCAGATTGTGTTCAGTCTCTACAGGAAAAATAAAAGCAAAATAGCTTTTTCTGTTCTAGGCACATAGTAAGTGCTCAGCAAATGACAGAAACCCAACTTCTCCCTCCTCCCCTCTTTCTCCCTCTTTACACTCTTTATCAAGGAGATTTATTGTTTAACCAGAGCCTGTGGACGAGTCTGTGAGAGAGCCAAAGCCAGTGCACAGGCGGACACCCCTAAGAAAGTCCCCGAGAAGGGCTCTCCTCCAAAACACCCACGGCAGTTGACACTGGGGAAAGAACACTGCACTCAGCAATGGCAGACCTGGGTCCAGATCCTAGTCCAGCCACTTAGGACTTGCCTGACCTTGGTCGAGTTATTGGATTTCTCTGAACCTTAGTGCTGTCATCTGTAAAATGGAGATGACAGTGTTTACCGCATAAGGCTGCCATGATGACTAAATTAAATAGGGTCCATGAAAGCATTTTGCAGCTCAAAGCACTATACACATAGTTAAAGCATAGAGAAGAAGAGGGGCTGTATTCTAGTCTGGAAATAGAAAAACATTTTCCTAATTTAGATAAAAGGAGAAGAAAAGGCAGACGTGGCAAATTACAGCCCAGTCATGTGATATTGATGCTGGGCAGAATTCTAGAACATTTCACTTGGGAGAGGGTACAGGCAGCAGGGCTCCCTGGAGACTGAGGCGGGGGGACTATACCTCTCTGACCACCCTTAGAGATGGGAGGACACCTTGAGGGAGCTGGGAGTCAGGGAACCAAAGAGGAGGGGCTTCAAGAAGTTGAGGGGGTGGGACCTTGGGGGAGCAAAGGGGGGAGTGGCCTCAGGAATTCCAGGGGCATGGTCTCAAGGAGCACGTTGGGAAGAGCCTTAGAGAGTGGAGACTGAAGGGCCTCAAAAGCTTATCCCGGCCAGCAGCCGGTAGAAAGAGCTGCTTTCATCCAAACCTTCTTGGGTTTGTTTAGTTTTGTTTTGTTCTTTTGAGACAGTCTCACTCTGTTGCCCAGGCTGGAGCGCAGTGGCTCTCAGCTCACTACAGCTTCGACCTCCTGGGCTCAAGTGATCCTCCCACCTCAGTCTCCAAGTAAGCTAGGATCACAGGTGCACACCATATGCCCAGCTAATTTTTTAGGCTTTTGTAGAGACAGGTTCTTGCTGTGACAGCCAGGCCGCTTCTTGATGTTTCTTTTCTTTTCTTTTTTTTTATTTTCCAGCCAAAAATGTTTGTAGTAAGATTTTCTTCCTCCCACCTTTGGACTATTTTTGATGCTCAGGTAGAAACCAATTTTTTTTTCTTTCGAACTGCTTTTTTCATACTTGTAAATAAAGACTGTAAACTCTTCTGTTTCCCCTGAAAGCTGATTTTCCTTACCTATGAAGTGAGGGTGAGGATGCCCACACCGGGACTCGCTGTGAGGGTGGAGGGCCCAGAGCTTTGGCGGTACAGAACCTTACCTCCCTTCCCCACAGCCTCTCCTGACTGATGGATGGAGATCGGCAGGATGACGGGTTTCTGCCACAGCATCCTCAGGGCTTTCTGGTTGGACATTTATGTCAGTGGTTTGGGATGAGGATACAGATAAGACTAATCTGGGAGGAATAGGAAATGGCCGGCAGTCAGTGAAAAGTTATTTGGACAACTCAAAGAAAATGTAACGTCCCAGTTGGAGGGGCAGGAGCCCCCTCCCCCTTTGGAGAGAGTGCTCCAAATATGCTCACAGAGTCAGGAGAGCTCCCTCTTCTCAGACGCACCACACCGTGAGGGACGATCAAGAGTGTGCCAGTGTATCTGGGCCTGGGCTCGGCGTCTGTTCTGGGCCACCCATGTAGAGAGCCCTTGGCCCACACCAGTGCATCTGGGGGAGAAGGCCCTAGAAACCTCACCATCCACGGAAGGGTGGAAGGAACAGGAAAGGGAGGGGTCAGTATTCATATATTCACTCAACACACATCCTACCCGCTGTGTGCTGGGCAGGGCCCTAGGCCCTTGGGCTACAGTGTTAAATCAAAACAAGATCCCTGCTCCCAGGGAACTTACTTTGCAATGAGACCAGCAAGACAGCACACACCACAAATGAATAAGGTACTTGGTACGTTAGACAGTGAGAGGTGCTCTGGGACAAGGGAAAAGTATAGCAGGTTAAGGGAGATGGTAAGTGCTGGGAACGGGCAGGGAAGGACCCCGGGTGGTGGGGCACACCTCACTGAGGTACCAAGGAAGGGGATGACGGATGGAGGACTGTGGCAGAGATCTGGGGACAGGCCCCTGGCACAGGGAGAGCAAGGGCCTTAAACAGAAATAATGCCATGACCAGCGCCTGGCATGTTAGGAAGAGCACCAGGACCAGCAGGGCAGGAGCCAAGGGAGGCAGGGGGAGAAGAGTCCAGAGGACATTGCAGGCACCGAAAGGGCTTTGACTTCATCTGGGAGAGGGGGAGCTATCCCAGGGAAGTGAGGGGTCCAATCCACATGTTCAAAGCCAGCGACTCTGTGAAGAATACACCCATTAGGGGGTGTGATGGTTGATTTTATGTGTTAACTTGACTGAGCTAAGGGAGGCTCATTATTTCTGGGTATGGCTGTGAGAGTGTTTCTGGAAGAGATTAGCATAGGAACTGGTGGAGTGGGTAAGAAGATCACCCTCACCAATGTGAGGCATTGTCCAAGCCACTGAGGTCCCAGCTAGAAAGAAAACATGGAGAAAGGGACAATTTTTTCTCATTCTTCTTGGTCTGGGACATCCAACTTCTCCTGCCCTAAGAGGCCTTTAGACTCCAGGACTTACACTAGGGGGCCCCCTCCTCCATGTTTCAAGCCTCTGGCCTTGGACTGAATTACACCAACAGCTTTCCTGGTTCTCCAGCTTGCAGATGGCAAATGGTGGAGTTTCTCGGCCTCCATAATTATGTGAGCCAATTCCCATAATAAATCCCCCACTTATATATCTATATATATCCCACTGGTTCTGCTTCTCTGGGGGAACCCTGACTGATATGGAAGGTAATTGCAATAATCCAGGCAAGATGTGTTCGTGGCTCAGAGCAGGGTGGAAACGTGAAGGGGTGAAAGGAAGTGAGATCCTCTGAAGAAGGAGCCAGCCTGCTCTCCTGGTGGATATAAGGTAGGGTGAGAATGAAAGAGAAGACTCTTGGTCCAAGGGCTGAGAGGTCTGGGGGAGAAAGACCAGATCCCAATTTGGGCACAGTGAGCTTGAGACATCTGTAGACATCCCAGCAGAGATGCCAAGAAGGCTGTTGGAGTGGAGCCTGGAGTCCCTGGAGGAAAATCAAATTGCTACCTTCAAACCCTTAAAAAGCTGTCATGTAGAACTCTTCATCCTGCCTCCCCCCAGGACTGAAAGGGCCAGTGATGAGTGGAAGTCAGAGCGAGAAAGACTGATTCAATCCAAGGACTTCTGGACCGCAGCTGTCTGGAAATTGAATGATGAACTTTATAAAGCACAGGATGTCTTACATTTATAGATAACAACTTCCTGAAAGCATGGCTGAGTCAGAAAATGTGCTGACCCATTGTGAGGGCGGTTCTCTCCCTGGCAAACAAAACATCGCCAAGAAAATCCCTCAGGCCAGGCTGCTTTCCCAGGGAGAGATATCAGCCTCCTGAGGAAAAGTGAGCTTAACTCAGGCACTGCCCCAGAACCATCATTTCTCCTGGGACCCAGCAACCGGGACCCAGCAACCAGGACCCAGCAACCAGGACCCAGAATGAAGGACAGGCGGACCCCAATTTCTAAGCCTCTCAGCTGGGCTGCAGACAGTCCCTGTCCCTAGAGCAGGGTAGTTGGAAACCCAGTCTCTTTTTCTCCCCCACGGTGTGAACTAATTAAAGCTTGAGAAGGACCCACAACACACATTCACACACAGACATTTACACACATGCACCTTCAGAGCTGGTTAGGAATAAGTGTGCAGTAATAACAGCACAGCTCACATCTGTGCCTGGCACTCCTTATGCCTGTATGCACTGCCTCATTGCATCTTTCCAGGAGATAGGTCCTGTTGTTCTCAAATGGGTCAGGGTCTGAATCACAAGTTGGAACCAGGAGGTTTGCTCCAGACACTGGGTATCGAGTTGCCATTACTATTTATTCTACCTGTAGGCTTCTCTTACAAATTTCCAAGAGAATTAAAGGGAAAGTGTCTAGAATGCAGTCTCTTTTCTGATCTTTGAAATGAGAATGCAGCTGACTGAAGCCTTTTTACAAGGCCTGATGAGAAAACAGGAAGAAAAGACCCGTCACCCTGAATGACAGCATGCTATTGATAAATGCTCCCTGGACTATCCAGGGGACGGGGCTGATTTTGATCTCTTAAGCAGCCACAAGAATCTGAGAGCCCTGAAGTGTAAGCCTTTGATGGAGTGGCCAGTGCCTATGTGTGCTCCTCTCCCCTCCCAGGGGGAGGGCTGGACAGACTGGCTGTCAAAGAAGACCAAAGCTGGATAGCCATCAGAGCCATAAAACATATGTATTTTAAAATTGCTTAGAGATAGGCTACCACTATGTTCCCAAGGCTGGTCTTGAACTCCTGGGTGATTCTTCCTGCTTCAGCCTCCCAGTGTGTACCATCATGTCCGACAGTAAAAATATATTTTACTCAGGAACTAATGCAATAGGAGAAAAGAAATCCCAGTATAGAACTGGACTCAATTATGAATACGGCATGGGCAAATGGAAATGTATAGCCAAGGATCAGAGTGGGGAATCAATGGATAGGAAATTACTCAGAGGAAACATCAAGACGTCATCAGGGTAGATGGGAAATTAACAAGAAACATCAGGGTTTAAGGGAGATTCAGGCTAAACCAGCCTGACAGGATTCTTGCTGAAGGCAGGCCAGGGTTCTCACACATCTCCTGGGGCATGGGAAGGATGAGGAATCTGATCAGGTAACAAGAACGGTCAGATATGGAGGGCGGGGAGGGGTTCTTGCTAAATTGACTTAGCAGGTTTCTTTCTAAAACTGGACTTTATAGAACTACCATTTAATCCAGCAATCCCACTCCTGGGTATCAACCCAGAGGAAAAGAAATCATTACATCAAAAAGATACCTGCACCTGTATATTTATCATAGCACTATTCACAATAGCAAAGATATGAAATCAACCTGAGTGACCACCAACAGATGACTGAAGAAAATGTGGCATATATGCAAAATAGAATACTGTGCTGTCATAAAGGAGTGAAATCGTGTGTTCCACAACAACATGGGTAAAACTGGAGCCCATTACCTTAAGTGAAACAAGTCAGTCACAGAAAGACAAATACCACATGCTCTCACTTCTGAGTAGGCATAGAGTGTGGAATAATAGACGATGGAGACTCAAAAGAGTGAGGGAGTGGGAGAGAAGTGGATGGTGAGAAATTATTGTAACAAGAAATTACTTAATGAGTACAATCTATGTTATTTGGGTGTTAGAGACCTAAAAACCCTGACTTTACTACGCAACCTAAGAATGTAACAAAATTACACTTGTACCACATTAATTTTTACAAAGTAAAGAAAAAAATAAAAATGAAACTGGATTTTACAAGGAAGTGCACAGATGGGTCTGGGAGAAGGTTCAGGAGCCTGACTGGAGTTTGGTCAAGCAAAGAATCCTTGTCACCTCTCTTCAGTTGCTCTGCCATCCCAGCCCTGTCTTAGGCTGAGGCATCGGGAGCCAGTGGGAGTTAGAAGTGGACAGCAAGGTGGTGTATTGTGGGTTTAGATGAATAAAGCTGAAGGGACCTTCTTTACAATGGAAGAGGCTTCTGCAGACATAGCTGTGGGTGGGTCTCCAAAGTCTTTCGTAGCTCATCCTTTGCCCCCACAGACAGTGTCCTTCACCATCAGTTCATGTATTATTTATACCTCATCTCCTCCTCCAAAAAGTATTGGAGGCATCCTACATGAAAAGACATTCATAGACCACAGAGCCATACAGTGAAGGATAAAAGGGCAAGCCAACTGCAGGCTCAGCTTCCGGTCTCCGCCGCTTCTTAACTCTATCTGGCAAATGTCCACGGGAATTGTCTTGCTCCAAAGTTGCTTTAATCCTAACACTTCCACCATCACCACTCTGAAGCAAAACTTATGGGAAGCCATTGTTTTGGACCAGGTTCCTGCACTAGGCCCCAGGAGACAAGACCAAACCAGAATGGAATTACTCATGGTAAGTGCCACATAATCAAACTGAAACTGCAAGGAAACAGATAGATCCCAAAACAGCACAGGGTTTCCTGAAACAGGAGCTTCCAGTCTACCTGAGTGAGAATAATAAGCAAGTCCTCTCTCCGCTTTAACCCTTACCAAGAAAAGTAACCTGAAGTAACCCGATGTTAGCCAATCTACTTTTTTTGATTGCTCTGTTTCTGTGTTCCCACCTCACAGAGCCCACTGTTTTGCTACCGCCTGCTGGGACTCTCATTCTGTTTGTAGAATGGAGGCTGCTCTATTCATGAATCATGAATAAAATCCAATTCAATTAATAACGAAATTTGTTGCAATTTTCTCTTTTGATGCCACCCGACACAAAAGGCTTCATGACGGTTTTAAAACTCTCCACGCACAGGCTCCGCCTTCACTGCTACACTATGTCATCTCTCTGCAAGGCTAGCTTTCCCTGCCCCAGGCAGATCCGGTTCCTCCTACCCCTCAGCCACTGACCTTTTAAGAAATCAGTCCACCAGTGAGGCCTTGTTTTCTCTCCATCAACTCTTTCAGTCTATTCTTTCCCAGATTTATATTTTGTGAAGCTATCACAGGGTAGGTTCTCTGGAAATAGACTCTAAAATGCAAACTGCTGAGATGCAACTGTTGAAATACAAAACATTTCTTGGGGTCCACCCTGGAAGGAAGAGGGGAAGGAAGCAGGCCTGTGCCAGACGGAGATGGCACTTGTGGAGTAGGCTTGGTGAGCCTTGGTCAGCCTGCCGGAGAGCTCCGGGGCGAATGTGGCCTCTCAGAGGTGTGCTGCCTGGAGCTGACTGGGCTTTTTTAACCTCCACCTTGCCTGGTCGTCAGATACAGGTTATCCCGAGAAGGGCATCACTAGAAAGGACTCTGCAGCTGAGTGCACATCCTGAAGGAGCTGGCAGCTGGGGGCCACCTGTTGGCCACAATCCTCACAGCTGGGCAGCAAGTCCTTCTTTGAAAAGGGGATCTGGGCAGTGCATCTCTGTGTTCACTGCCCCAGGCTAATCCTATTGGAATCCAGCAATTCAAGGGCTCCAACACTCATGTAGGTGGATGAATGTGCCGTTTGCCCCGTGATGAATGGCCTTGTCCATCACACCCCTCATCTTGGACATCATCATGCATTTGCTATAATTGATCCTGGTGGTCTCATCTGGCTGGTTCCGTAGACAAGAGCCTCCCACTCAGATATCCAGAAAGATGCCAGCCAAGAAATCCATCTCTTAAGTCCCCAGAGGAAGCAGAAGGATTCTGGACCAGTTGCCTCTCCAGTGTGTCCTGTTGTGCAGAATAAATGTCTTCAAACCTTCAGGGTGCACTGCTATAGAGCCACCTCTTCCTGGCCCTTCATTCAGTCACTGGCCATATATCTACTGGACATCTATTATGCACCAGGCTCCAAGCTAACCATTGGAGATACAGTGGGGAATGGGGTTTAGAAGGTCACTATCATTGAGACACTTATACCTAGTGGAAGAGAAAAATTTGAACAAGTACACACAGAAATGGACACATAATTAGCCACAGTGATAAGTGCTGTAGGAGAGAGTAACACGGAGCAGGCAGGGCAGGAGGGATGGGATAAATAAGGCCAGAAAGACAGCAGGCATGGAATGGAGTTGACATTGTATTCTAAGCACACCAGAAAGCCACTGGGAGATTTTAAGCAAAGGAAATCCTGATTTGATTTATATTTTTACAAGAACATTCTTTGCAGTAAATGATTAGCAGAGCAGTGGCGGGGGTCTCAGGAAAGCCGGAAATTCAAGTCTAGAGATGGCATGCTCACCATGGGGAATTACAGTGGGCCACAGAGGAGAAGAGGGGGAGTGGAAGGATTCAAAATCTATTTTCAAAAAAGAATGACACTGCCCCCTCCCACCTTTAAGGAGCTTACACTGTTGGGAGGACAAACGTGCAAACAATTTAATATAGCAAAATAGATATTTTAGTAAAGAATATAGAAGACATGGATGGAGCAGAAGAGGGAGGCTGGAAGCCTTCCTGGAGGCATCAAGATGCTCAGTGTTAAAACATATGTAGCATTTGCCTGGTGAGCTGACAGTGGATGGTGCTGCGGGCAGGGTTGACAGTGCATGTGGCAGCCATGAGGATGTGCTCCACAGACTTCTGGCCACAGGGGTCTTAACTACCAGAAGCCCCAGTTGCTGTGTCCATCCCACTCGGTGGGCACCCCTTCCATGGTGTTGGTCACTGTGTTTAGAAATCTGTTTGTTGTGATCCCTTCTCCCCAGATTTCAAGCTCCTGGAAGACAGTCTCTGTCTTATTTATTGTGGCAATAAATACTTAATGAAAAGTAAAAACCTCTAGTGATAGCACCACTAAACAATGATTGCTTTCCAGCCCTCCCCACTGACTTCATATTGTGCAGCAATTTTGAAGGCCTGGCCTTTAGGTGTGGTCTCCCCACCCAGCTCATTGAGGGTAAGCCTCCATTCCCTCTTCTTGCGCCTTTTTCACTGGTCACTATGTACTCATCTGCATACTTAAAGAGCTCTCCAAAGACTACTGAATAAGTGAACAAAAATGGGTTTAAATCAATATGCAACTGCTATTACTGGCTAATAGGATTTCGTTCTTTTCCTGGATACAGGATGATGAAGTGACGTTGGCTCCTGCGGAAGGAGTTCACCGCCTACGATTTCCCAGCATGTCTGCTGAAAACAGTCCGTCACCGGGAGCATCACCTCCTCGCCCTCCCCTATCTCCCCCAGTGTTCCACACAGACCTTATCTTCAGAGAATGAGGATACTGAAGTAGAACTAGATGAGGAAAGTCTACAGGATGAATCTCCATTTTCTACAGAGGGAGAGTCTCTGGAGGATGAAGAGGATCTGGAGGAGGAAGAGGATCTGGAGGGGGAAGAGGATCTGGAGGAGGAAGAGGATCTGGAGGAGGAAGAGCATCTGGAGGAGGAACAGGATCTGGAGGAGAAAGAGTATCTGGGGAAGAAGAGTATCTAGAAGAGGAAGAGGTTCTGGAGAAGGAAGAGAATCTGGAGGTGAAGAGGCTCTGGAGGAAAAGAGAATCTGGATGGAAAAGAAAATTTGTATAAAAAGTATCTGAGAGAAGGTGAATATCTGGAGGAGGGAGAGCATCTCTGGGAGGAAAAGTATCTGAAAGGGAAAGAGGGTCTGGATGAGGAAGAGTATCTGGAAGGGGATGAGTATCTGGAGGAGGGCCTCCCAAAGGATGGTAGCTCTAGTTTACCACGATGCCCAGGAAGAAAGCACAAACCTGAGAAAGATCCAGAGCAAAAACTGGCAACCCTAAACATGGTGCTGACAGGTAGGAAGATGCATTTACTGACCAAGTTCTGCTCACAACTGTAATACAATAGCCTTGCCCCAAAGCACTGCATCAACAAAAGCAGGCAGGAAGGCTTCGTAAACACAAAGTACCTGTTTGTAATAATAGTTATTATTTGTATCTTTCCTTTTTCATATTACATAAGTAATAGATGTTCATTGCAGATGTTTTAGAAACTATATATAAGCAGGCCAGGCACAGTGGCTCACACCTGCAATTCCAGCAGTTTGGGAGGCCAAGGCGGGAGGATAGTGTGAAGCCAGAAGTTTGAGACCAGCCTGGGCAACATGGCAACACCTCATCTGTACAAAAAATTTTAACATTTAGTCAGGTATGGTGGTGCATGCCTGTGGTCCCAGCTACTGAGGAGGCTGAGATGGGAGGATCACTTGAGCCCAGGATTTTGAGTAGCCTGGGTGACAGAATGCTCATCTATAAAAAAAAGAGAAGAAAGAAACTATATATAAGCAAAAAGAAGAAAGCAAAATCACCACGACTTGACTATCAGAGATGATAATCACTTTTCACTCTTTTGATTATATCTTCCCCAGATTTATATTTTATATATATATATATATACACACACACATACACATATATTTATATACACATATAGATACACATACACACACATCCCTTTTATAAAGGATATGCTTTATATTGTGTCTGTAATCTGCTTTCAAAGATATATATTTATATGATTATAATTATATATAACACTGTATGCCGATATGAATATCATTTAATACTGTACACGTTTATGTCAAGCTTTCCAAAAATCATTTTAATGACTGTACCACATTGTTGTATTGAGAAGCTATAATATTTTTCATCAATCTCCTAATATTGACCATTCATTGCTTCCAATTTCTTGTTACTTTTTTAAAATGGCATTTTGGTGAACTGTTTTATCAGAGATCTCTATTTCCTGGAATACATGCCTACATTCTGTTGCTAGGTCAACAGACACTGGTATGCATCTCAGGATACCCCACTCTGCCCCCTTAAAGGAATCATTCCAGTCTGTGGTTAAGTATTTGACTTTGGAGTGATTTTTCTCATCCAAGGGCTAAAGTTTTTCCAACTCTGTTCAGCAACTGGCAGCATTTCCTCATGCTGGGTTTTATTAGTTAGCAGCAGCCTCCTTGTGCTGTTTGCTAGCAGTGACTCATGTGCATTCGCTCATGTGCCCCTGTGGTGTCCTCTCTTGATGTCATGACAGCACGGTCATTTTCAACTAGGTACAGAAAGGTAAAGGTTCAGGTCACCCACATCATCTTCATGTTGGCTTTTAAGTAGAACTAAACTATTTTCCTGGATCCGGTTCTGCTACCAACTGCAAGTATCCTACACAGCCTGAATTTTTAAATTCCTAAAAATCTGATTACACGCAACCTACATCCTAAAAACTGGGTATCTCTGCAGCCACACAGGCATTTTACCTTTACGTCCCTCTTCATCAGATCAGATGTACCATCCTTGATTCCAGCTCCTCTCCTGGAAATTTAGTTGTTGCACTGGAGAGGTAATTCCGCTATTGCTGGGAAACTCTTTCTGTGTGCCTCTACCATTAAGCTCCCTCTTGGAATCCTAATATCCCTGCTGTTCAAGTATCAAATGTAATTCTAATACTGAAAAATAGCATTCAGTGCTTTTTCTCTTGCACAGTATGAATCAAGCATTCTTAACATGTCCCCTCTATGTGCTGGATCTCTGTAAATATATTACCCACCAGAGTAGGACAAATACAGTGCTGTCAAGGGAATGGAACTGTGTATAAAGCAAACACTTTGAAAATAAATGTCCTGCTAACCAAAATTGGAGAGGCACTGAAAAAAACACTAGGGAGATGCTGAAATGCCTTTCAAGGCTCATGGAAGAATGTCTTTGTCTACGAAATTCTAGGATTTCAAGTCAGATTGTACAAAACAGGTTAAGAAGAAATTTCTTAACATTTTAAAAAATATATCAATATTTTTATGTATAATATTCTGCTAATACCCTTAAGATATAACTTTGTTTACCCCTGTGTTGAACCTCAGTGAGTAGCAAGAGTGCCTTCCTGACCTATAGCAGATGCTCAGTACATGTAAATTGAATCAAGTGATCATATTCACTTCCTAAAGCCAGTCACACTCACACATACATAGGTACACACACATTTATTTAAAGTTTATCCATTAATTGGCATCTATAAAAAGATATGACAAATGGGCTTATCTCTCATGCTGATGCATTAACTACTAGAGGTTAGTAGTGGAAAACTACGTTGAGAAGAATTCTGAGGCCTTGTCTGGGCTCAGCAGCAAAGACTGCTGTGATCAGCTAGTGATGTCTGCCACAGGAGCAGACAGTGAAGTGGGTGTCCGAGTGCCATTTCTTTGTCTACTTAACAGCAGATAGGAGTCTGTCACAAGAGCGCATTTTCCTTTCTCTCAGGAGCTTGACTACCTACGTTTGAATGCCAGCTCTCTCCCTCTCACTAGTTGCATGAGCTTGGGCAAGTGACTTAACCTCTCCATGTCTTAGTTGTCTTTATTGTAAATAGAAACAGCACTAGACCTACCTCATAGGATGTGTGGGAGGACTAAAGGGGTTAAATTAGGTAAATCATTAAGCAATATGCCAAGCACACAGCATTTTAGGCCTAACCAAGTGTTAGCCATTATAAGTATCATTATATTACATGATGTATTATTATTCCCTTGTCATTGACTTGTGGCTGGCCACACACCCCTAGCCACATTACCTGCTTTGTGAAATGGACATAACCAAAAGACAAGATACAATGAACCAGGCTATGGGAGGGATCTGTAGCCTCCATTCATCCACCCTACAGGCCAGTCAACTTCAGGGACTCCCATAGGCCTGGACAAATCTGGTTACATCAGATTAACAACCCCCACCCACCTCTCTTCCTTAAAGGGTTGATTCCTCCCAGAGTTTATGGGGAAATCCAGTAAAATTAGGTAAGCAACTTGAATATCAATGCAGCATCAATTGTCAGTGAATAATTCGTTAGTTGCATCTGACTGACCTGCTGTGGGAGTTCAGATTTTGGATGTACAACATGGGTGGGAGTGCTGTGGTGTGCAAGTCAGAAAACCCAGCGCATGGTGGGGCCTAGATTTGGGGATGTCTAGGTTTCAGTTTCCCCATGTTCAAAAGCACCTTTCTCACAATGGGTTGCAACCAGTAAATGAAGTAACATATCTGAAACTGCTTTGAAAGTTCCCCTGCACCATACAATTGTAAGGTATAAAATACTCTTCTAATCTTACAAGAAGAAAGGTGCTAGACAGGCCTACAGGCTACATTGCTCTCCTGCTGCAATAGAACCTACTGTAGAGTGAAACCACCCCATAATGAGACCCCCTTTTAGTTTTTTTTTTAGTGCCCAAGACATTCCTAATGATAATTCTGCCCTGTGGCTATAGATATGTCACAGTACATTGATTCATCATGTTTTCACCTTCTTTTTTTTTTTTTGACAGAGTCTTGCTTTCTCAGTCTGTCACCCATGCTGGAGTGCAATGGCACAATCTCAGCTCACTGCAACCTCCACCTCCCAGGTTCAAGCAATTCTCCTGCCTCAGCCTCCTGAGTAGCTGGGATTATAAGCACCTGCCACCATGCCTGGCTAATTTTTGTATTTTTAGTAGAGATGGAGTTTCACCATGTTGGCTAGGCTGGTCTCTTGGCCATGCTGATCTCGAACTCCCAACCTCATGATCTGCCCGCCTTGACCTCCCAAAGTGTTGGGATTACAGGCATGAGCCACAGCGCCCAGCCTTGCCTAATCTTTTGATACACATAATGCATTGGATTTTATTTTCTTTACCCCACTAGCTCCTCCTCAGCAGCTCCAAATGCTGTCTGGCCTAAATGCTGTCATTCAGTTGCCATTTCCAGTTGAGAGCTGGTGTCCCAACTACCATGTCCAACAGGGAACCTAGCAATTCTGGAAATTTCAGAAGAAAGGTGCAAGAGATACTAACAAGGCAGAGATGAGAAAGCCAGCCAACTTTTCATGCAAGAAAGTTCACCTCTGTGACCTTGAGTCAGCCACCGGTGGGTGGGGGGATGCTAAGCCCCAGAGCCGGTTGCTTCTGCCTCCACTGTGCTCCCAACAAACGGCATCATTTTCTGCACGTGTCTCGTCCCAATGACCCTTAGGGAACGTAGTCCAATGGCAAAGGGAGCATAATGTCTATTTCACAATCTCTATCTCCTTTAATTGTTCCAACTATTATCTCTCCCTGCCCATTTCACAGATAAGCAACTTGGAGCTAGAGAGAGGGTATGTGACTACTCTGAAGTCACAGAAAATCATTAAAGGGCCAGGACAGGCTCCCAAACTTTCTCTTCCCTTCCAGTAGCTTCTCCTCCTTTCCTCCTTTCATGCTTTGTTTCTGCTTTTTCATAAGTTGTGTACCTATTTTAATTTTAGAAAAGTGACATCAAAAAAAACAAAATATCTTCTTGTTCCTTTCTTTAAAAAATGGAAAAGTTGAAAAGTAAAAAGTAGAAAGATGTCCCCCCACCTGCAAACATTCACATATAAGTGAAGCTAATGCACACTGAAGTGATCTGTATTCTGTCTTTCTGCCGGCATTGTTTGCATCTTTGGTAGTGATGGCCCTTGTTGTGTGGTTTAATTTTTGCTGTTTTAAACATGCTGTCTGTACAAGTTACTATTTTACTTTTGTAACCTAGTATGATAACTTCGCCATTTGCCCATGTTGCTTAATTTTTACAGAGATCATTTTAATAGCCAAGGGATATTCCTCAATACTATTTTGTTGCATGGGTAAGCTATGGATAAGTGGAAGTGTTCACCTTTCCCTTCCCATTTAAATGTTCTGGTTCTCATTTCTCTATTGCTTCCACCGTTGCCATTTTGTATTATTAGAATTGGTGGCGTATTTTATCCCAAGTGTACAAGAAATTCTTGATGCCATATCATTCAAGGCAAACAATCAGGTGATTACATGACACAAGCAGGTCCTTTAAAATTAAAAATAATTCTTAAAATACATATATCCCTGCACCTCAGTCACCTCTGCTGTACAGAGGCCCTTCATCCCAGGACAGAGGGAGACTTCTGGATAACCATAGAGATAAACAAAGCAAACTCGAATTTCCAAAATCCATGATTGCCTGAAAAGTATCTTCTTGAGTTCTAATTTTACAAAATTTCAACCTAGTAATTTTTAAAGGAAACCATTAACAGACAATACTAAAGTAAAAATAGAAAATTTCTATGACTGGGGCCCTCTCCACCCCAACCCTAGTGTCACGTACCTAACAACACATTTTTAAATAGATGCTTTTTTGCCAATATTGTTTTTGTTCTTTTTTCCAATAGAACTCAAGGCAAGTTACTCATCACACACCATGTTTCTTCGTGATACAAGGTAATAGTTTTCTTTTGGGATAAATCAAGTGGAAACTCCAGTGTTTCAGAAGCCCTTGGAGAACCCAAGACGGGGCATGGCACGGAGTAGGGGGAGGAAGGAGTTTAGTAGGGGCTCCCGGAAGTTACAACCCTGCCTGTCTCTGCCGCTCAGTCACTCACAGAGCAGGGGTGGGTCCCAAGATCAGAGTCCTGGGTGCTCAGAACCACTAGAGATGAAAGAGGCAGAGGTCGTCTGAGTCTGGGGAAAGGTCTCAACAAGGAGAGACTGCAAAGGGCTCCCGGGCAGGCCTCTCAGGGGAGCAGATGAATGATTTCCCCCAAGGGATGGTGAAGTCTGTCCAGGAAGAGAATAAGCTCAGGCATATTTCCAAGGTCTGCATTCTCATTCAGTGAATATCATTAAAGTCCTGTGGCAGGACTTGGCACACATTAGACGGTGGACGAAGTCTCTGTGGAATAAGTGAGCCTCTGCGGAATATGCTGGGCCTGCTACGTGCCCAGCTCTGGAAAACCACTGCAGGGGCGCCCCAGCCTTGTCCCTGGCTTTGTGTCTTATACCCTACACTTTCCCCCGCAAAGGATGATTTCTCTTCACTGGTGAAGTGGGTTAAAACTAGATCTAAAAAACAGCACAGGGCCAGTTTGGTTATGGCAAGAAGTAGGAATGAAATCCCAGTTTTGCCATGTAAGGAACCCATAAGTTACAACTTATGGGCACAGGGCTCCCCACACGGGGCTGCCACTTCAGCTGGTGAGGCAGCCCCCACTCCAGCTCTGCACTGGCCACTCTACTCCCCACTGCACACCTCCAGGGGCGCTGCAAGGCCTCTGACAGCTAACTCCACTGCAGATGATGTGCAAACCGGGGGTGGCTTTCCAAAGGCCCCTGTTCACCCCGAGTGCTGACACTCAAAGCAAGTGAAGCAATGTGGCCAGACACAGGGAAGTGGCCCAAGAGCGATGTCACCACCTTAAAGATATTGAGAACTGGGGCTCTGGAGCCAGACCGTCTGGGTTTGAAACTCAGCTCCTCCACCCAAGCATCTACAGGGCAGCCACTTAATCTCCTTGTACCTCAGTCTCTTCATCTGTAAAATGGGGAGAGGAACAGTTCCAGCCTCACGGGGTTTGGGTGAGAATGACATATGTATTTACTCAGAGGAAGGCTAAACAGTGGCCAGCACACAGCACGCTCTCAGTAAGTGCTGCAGATCCGTGTCATCCTCCATTCTGCACGCCACAAACCACCGGGCAGAAAACTTAGCATGCCTGGAACAAGAGTCAGGATTCCTGGTCAGCTTTATTCCAAACACTCGCACTCAGCCAATCCTCTGTATATTTTAGCTGAGGGGGGTTTCCAATGGGCTCCCAGGGCCCATGGAGAGCTGTGAGGATCAGAGAGGCCCTGGGGGAGACTTCCTGGTGTCCACACCAGGCTTGGGTCCCCCAAGGGCCAGATCTGGGCCTCCAAGTTCTTACAAAGGCCCAGAATATTCTTCACATAAGAACGCTGAGAACCCAAACCGTCCACAGACTCCTTTAAGCAAGAAGTGTTACATTCACACATGCATGTGTGTGAGAGACAAGGGTTGGGAAAGGATAGCAGGTACAGGGAAGCGTGTCATGCATCCCTTATAAACAGAAAGGCTATCAGCCAGCCCAGGCCAGGAGCAGCTCCCTCTCCCACTTCCCCACTTGCCGAAGGTCCTCCAGGTACATGCCTGGCCCTCCCCTTGCTAAAGCACTGCAGAAGCAGGCCTCAAGCGGTCCAAATCCCCAGGACCCAGGATCCAACGGCTCCTCCCTGTAGCCTCTCCATTGCAATGGAACATGGGGCTAGCATTCAGCCCAGGTGGCTAGAACCCGGCTCTGCTTCCTGGGAGGTGAGCCCTGGCAGGAACCCCAGAAAGGGTAGGGGGGGAAATGTACATCATGGTGGAAATGACCAGAGAGGCTAATATTCTGAGATAACTCTCTAAGTTTGTTGGGTAGATTTGACTTTTCTGAGTCCTTTCATGAGGACTAGCATCATCTCTGTGGGTCCCAGTGGGCACCAGGTGAGTGAGATACGACAGGCATCATCTTGCTGGAAGGATAAAGGAACTGAGGCCCTGGAGAGACTCCTCACGTGGCCTTGGGGGCCTGGAGCAGGGCAAGAGTTAACACGAGCCTAAAGAACTCACTTGCATCTGCCTGTTCTTAATCCCTTCGGGCACCTGACCTAGGACCCAAACATCTGGCCGTTTGCCTGGGGCCCCTTCTTGATGTATGTCCTGAGAACATAGCTGCTCTACTCCAGCCTGCAGGGCTGGCACAGACCCAAGTTCCCCTACTGGTCCCTCAGAGGCACCCGCAAGATCTGCCTTTAACTCCTACAGATCCTGAAGGGAGCCTTCCCAGGGCACCCACCTGTGAGAACAAGCAGCCTTCTGCTCCCTCCCTCTGCCTCTTTGCCTGAGTCCTTACCCAGGCTCCAGCCCTTACCCCACCCCCTGCCCCTACACTCAATTCCCTGGTGCAGATGGGGACAGGCCAATCTTACTTCCCCTGCAAGAGCAACAGCAAACAAGTAACTTACCCCAAGCACCTCCGCTGTGTTGTAAGAGCCAGCACGTAAGCTCAGGTGTCAAGAGCTGACACCAAAGTCTATACCTTTTCTACCAACCATAGCCACCATCTATTAATATGTTGGGCATTTTCCTTGTGCCCATCTCTGCCAACTGGACCAGTTGACATGAAATAACACCAGGGCCAAAACACCCCAAAGACCTGACTCATTCATTTCAATTACAGTTTCTTGCCCCTAGTTAAAAGCCAGAGAGACTCCTGAAAAGAACATAGAGTGGGTTGATGTCTCAGGGTCACGCCTCTTGATCCTAAGCTGCCAGGTAGTGGGGTCTGCACCTCACACCCAGTGCCCTGCCACCAGGCCCTTTGGAAAGCCTTCTTAATGGTGGTGGTGTTTGTGGGGGAGCCTGCTGCAGCGACAGACCTCAGTGCTTGATTTTAAACTGCTGCGGCATCTCATTCAGTATCTTTTCCACTCTGCCCAAAACAACTGTGAGGCAGGGAGAGCCACTAGAATAAGCAGGGTTGTGTGCCGGGAAGGAAGGAGAAGCTTCTGGAACATATGACTGTCAGTTATGATCACCTGGCCCAGCGGCCTTTGAAGGCACCCCACAGATCTTCTCATGGTGTAGTGAAGCAGCGGTGGCATGTGTGGCTCTGCTGCCTAGAGTGACACACTGGCCTCTTTTTCATGATTCACAGCTTGTCTCTTCAAACCTCGAGATGTCCACCGTCTGGGTCTGGATGTCAACCCCCAGCGTGCCTTAGAAGGGATTCCTGACATGGCCCCTGTCTGGAAGTTGACCTTCCTGTTCTTCCCTCTGACAGGAGCCCAGACGCTGGCCCCTCTCAGGTGACCACCTTCTTGCGTGTCCCGCTGGCTTTTACCGCTCCTTCTCCCGACTCTGGATCTGCCACAGCGTCTTCTGAGTCGCTACGTACACTGCGCAGGAGGAGCCAGGCCAGTCAGACAGACTGGCACTATGACGGGACTGCCGGTGAGGGCAGCTGCGCTCTGGCAGCGGCTCTGCGGGCCGGGGGAGGACGCTCTGGCAGCGGCCCTGCGGGCCGGGGAGGACGCTCTGGCAGTGGCTCTGCGGGCCGGGGAGGACGCTCTGGCAGTGGCCCTGCGGGCCGGGGAGGACGCTCTGGCAGCGGCTCTGCGGGCCGGGGAGGGACGCTCTGGCAGCGGCCCGGGGGAGGACGCTCTGGCAGCGGCTCTGCGGGCTGGGGAGGACGCTCTGGCAGCATTTCGTGCATGTGAAATATCGTGGCGAGTATCGTCTCTCATGCTAATGATATCCTACTGTTCCCGTTGCCCTCTGAGGTCTTGTTTTGGGTAAGATGTTAACTCCTCTCCGAGCCTTGCTTCCCGCTTCCTCCCATCCCAGACCCCCCCTCAGAGAAAGAGCATCAGCAAAGTGCTGAAGCAAATACCTTCTTCCATCGTTCCGTCTCCTCCCCTGTTTTTCATTCGTCTTCTTAGTCTTGTTCTACGTGAGCACAGGCACAATTTCCCCTCAGGGACACAGGCCATTTTATTCCCAGATTACACACTGGCTCCCTGGGGTGACAGGCCATACCCAGATAATCATGTGGAAAATGGAAAATGGGACACAGGCCCACCTCAGACAGTCTCAGCATGGGTCGAAGCCAGCCCTGATTCAGAACCCACCAATACTATCCACGTAGTGAACTTTCATGCCTACAGCTAAGACACACAGGAGAGAGTCTGGCAAAATTGCATTAAGGGATTTCATTCTCTACCCAATTAAGTCCCCAAATCCTCACTCTAGGAGCCTGGGGGTGGCAGACTCAATAGCATCTCTTGCCATCATTAATGATTTAAATTCAGCTTTAGTGGGATTGACCCGTCACTGATTCACACATTTATTTCACATCTGTAGTCATGGCAGCAGTAATTTATATTCCCCTGTCATCTCCCCCTCCCTGCCCCTCTCCATGGCTGCTAAATTTTGTAGCACAAATGTGGTTAAATGGAATTAGGAGACAGAAAACCCCATAAGGGAGAAGGGAGAGGCAGAGGACAGGCACACACTGCCAGCACGTGCCGAGCAGTGTTTCACAGGCTACATCAGTTCACTGGGGACTTTTTTCAGTGCGTGTGCTCCCACGGAGCCCCACGAACCAGAATCATCTCAAAGTCAGCACGCATGACCACTGAGAAAATCTAGCATTTATCTAAATATTCATAAGAAGGATTCTGAAAGTCATTTACTGGGTAATTGCCAGTCAAGTGCCAGTGCTAAGCTTGAAAGGATGTAGGAGAGGAGAAAAGCAGTGGGAGAGGCTGGAGTATGCGGCAGAGGGGGACTAGAGCCTGTTCACACCACTGTGGACCCAGCCCACAGAGGGGCCCACCAGAATCATTGTTTCATTTGCCCTTTATTACCTTTATTAATATAGCTAATTATGTCTGTATCATTGAGGTTGGAAACACCGTGTATATTCGCTCTGCATGGGCACATTTTGCAGCTATGTCTCCTTCCAATACGGAGTCCCTTAAAGCCAACATTACTGAGTGTTTAGTAAAAGTCTGACCACCCACAGGAAACGTCCACTGATCAAATATTGTGACTTTGGTGGCCTGAGCCAAAGATGTGGACTGTGTTGGAGCCTCCAAGCCAGGCTCAGTGACACCCCAGGTTTCTGCAGTTACTTGGGGTGGGGGGATGGTCATTATCACAAAGACTGAAACACAATTCCCTAAAAATTTATGGAAGTTTTTCTTTTCCCTTCTAACTATAGTTTCCAATCTATCTTTCTGGAAAGCACTGGTGGTAACAGGTATATGACTGTGTCCAGCCAATGGAACGGCACAAGTGTGACAAAGAGAGACAAAGAATGGGTAGCTTTAGCAGCTCCTGGGCCCTGGGTCACCATGAAATGTCATAAATATGTTTATGAGCTAGACAGCCAGTCAGCTACCAAGAAAGCCACAGAAAGGTCCATCTCCAATGGCAGCCTTCTAGGGTCAGAGAAGCCCAGGTCCTGTGAGCCCCCATGCTTTCTGCCAAGCCATCCTGCAAATGGACTTTGAAATGCTCCAGTTCTCACTCCAAACAAGCACATACTCTGATGCAAGTCCCAAATGAACCAGGAAGCACTGAGGAGTGTCCACCTTTCCACGCTTGGTACAAAACACAGGCTGGCCACATGCCTGAGGAGCATGACAAAGAGGAACCAGGAAGCGTGAAACTCTAGGAAGATAGGGAAGTGCAAAACCAAGTCAAGAGGTGGAGGAAAGGGATGCAGGAAAACCATCCATGCGGGAGGGTAAATGGTCTTCCTGCAGCTGGGGTACACGTTACTAAGGATTCCCAAGTGTGGCAGATGCAGACAAGCAAAGCTTTCAGCCCAGGGAAGAAGTTGCCCAGCTACTTAGAAAAATACAGGCAACCGTGGCAAACATGACCCAAAGAACTGGGCACATGGAGCTAAGGCCAGCAAACAGGTGGCCAGGTGTGGGCACTGCTGCTCCAGGAGGCCCAAAACTGGGTGTCCCTGTCACCAGGCACTTTGTGAAGATGTGGCTTTCCAGCCCTCATCAGAATCCCTGCCTGAAAGAGCCTGGAATCTGCATTCTTAACCAGATACCCAGAGGATGTTCAGGTACACTAACAATGAGGAACCGGAGGACCTCTAGTTTAAGGTGAATTGGTTTCCAGGCTTCTGCTTCTAAAGCATGATTTTATTATGGGATTGTTTAACCACAGTGAGTCAAAAATGGTGTTCCACCTTGCACAGCCTTTCTTGACAAATAGGACTTTGGCCAAATATGGAGGAAAAATACCCAGATAAATCCTTGAGACCTATGACTCCAGAGGGTGGCAGGACTGACATGGAAAGGTTGCAACAGGCACAGGAAATGCCTCGTGATCTGTACGAGGAGACACTCCGGAGGACCGGAAACACTAGTTATGTTGTCATGTATCTCTCTATCCAAGCACAGAGCAGAATCATAAACCAAGTCAGCCAGAAATTCTAAAACAGAGCATTGCATCCATGCTCACAGAAATCCTCCAGACTTAGTGCCTGGCACACAGTAAGCACCCATGAATATTTATTAAATTCTTGTGAAATTGTTGTTGAACCCTCATCTGATTCAAGGTCAGATCATGGTAATAAAAGGATATATCCCCTACAGCGAGTGATACCACCCTGAATGCGCCTGATTTCATCAAAAGGGTATATCCTACTATAAAAAATAGTCTTAGTAGGAAAGGAGCCCTATAGATAGAAATATGTACAGAAACACTGTGTGTTTAGAAACGTGAGTGCGGATACACAGAGGTGTAAGCAGAGGTCAGATGGTATATTAGTCTGTTTTCATGCTGCTGATAAAGACATACCTGAGACTGGGTAATTTATAAAGAAAAAGAAGTTTAATGGACTCACAGTTCCATGTGGCTGGGGCAGCCTCACAATCATGGTGGAAGGTGAAAGGCATGTCTTACATGGCAGCAGGCAAGACAGAGAACTGAGAACCAAAGGAAAGAAGTTTCCCCTTATAAAACCATCAGATCTCATGAGACTTATTCACCACCACGAGAACAGTATGGGGGAACCGCCCCATGATTCAGTTATCTCCCACCAGGTCCCTCCTATAACACATGGAAATTATGTGAGCTACAGTTCAAGATGAGATTTGGGTGGGGACACAGCCAAACCATATGAGATGGGGAAGAGGACTGAAAGCTGTCAAAAGTGCAAACCGGTATGTTTCTTTCCATGGACTCAGATTTTGAAAGATCACATGCAGAGGTTAAAAAGATGAGGATGTCCTCAACAATAAATATAGGAAAATGGCTGTGAACTTTAAGAACAGTATCAGGAAAGCTAAATCAATCCTGGGATAAACATTCTTACCAAAACTAATAATAATAATGACAGTGATCATACAGGCAGCAACAAAAGACAGAGGCCCATTTAAAATATAATTGAGCCAAAAAGATCAAGAAGGCTAGTGCTGTTTAGTGTCGTGTTGATGAGTGATTCAGGGAAGAGTCAAGTTCTGCAATTGCTATTTAATTGTGACTTCACTGTGAAAGAAAATTATCCTCAAACTGAAAAGAGTGCAACAAAATTAGGTGAGAAAGAGCAGGAACTAAAGATTGGTGAACAGAAACCAAAAGAGAATGGTAACTGCTGGGGAAAATATACTCCAGAATGTGTACCTAGTGTGAGAATCCTGCTTTTGGTCTTTGAGGAATTGTGGGAAGTTGGCGAAATTAGTCTGTGACCAATCTGGGGCAAATCTGGAGAGCAAAATAACCAAAAGAGACCAGCCTAAGATCAATAGAAGCCAATCACATAATACTGGCTTTTAGGTCACTTTCTGACAAGGTTATTAGATCCGGGAACTGTGGAAACCCCACAGGGCGAAATTCCGCAAGATGTTTTATTTCCATAGGCTTCCTGATGTTCCTGGACAAGATAGAGATATATTAGCTGGGTGCTATTGTAAGATGATGTCATCAGTAAATAACTGATTGAACAGCACCCCAAGATGCTGTTTCATAGATCAGAGTCAACCTGGTTTCCAGCAGAGAGCCGTGGGGCTCTGTCCAGTACATT
Organism: Ateles fusciceps; assembly: GCA_036589455.1. Lineage (NCBI taxonomy): Eukaryota > Metazoa > Chordata > Mammalia > Primates > Atelidae > Ateles > Ateles fusciceps. The sequence continues at coordinate 226,602 of JAZHEH010000304.1, read as the reverse complement.
TTTTATAATAGGCTTAGACGCAGATTTAGAAGGAATATTTCTATTTGTAGATGCCCTGAAGCTGTTGAATAATGAGGATAACATAATCAGATTCTAAAAGATTTTGGCAGGCAGAAACATCGCACCAGAATTCGCTGGATAAAGATATTGGTCATTCACATTAGATCCTGCTATCAGGCCCCAGTAACAGCAGGCTGGAGAAGTGCAGAGTGATGAAGCCCTGTTTGTTGTTAGATGTTTTCTTCAACCACAAGCTCAGTAAGTCAATAGAGTAACTGATGTCACTGCCAGAAAAGTTAACATAACCAGATGCAACTGAAGGGTTATGTAAAGAGGATTTCATCCTGCTCTGCCCTGCACTGGGGAGCCATCCCTGGAATGGCACATTCAGTTTGGGGGGATACCACACTCTGAGAACTAGAATCAGCTTGATGGGGGCTCAGCAGAAGGGCTGGTGTCCTGGACAGTGACCTGGAGACTATGACATACACAGAACTGCTGAAGCAAAGGAGGAGGTTAAGTCTGGAAGACACATGACTCTGAGATGTAAAAACTGACTTTAAATATTTGACAATCTGCCCACAAAACCAAGACCTGGGTCTTACACTCCAGGTTGAAGGGCTAGAATAGGACACTAACGCCATCCTAGGAAAATATTTTAAGAAAGAAAACTATTCCTTACAGTCAGAACTATGCCATGGAACAGTAAGTTTTCTTGAAATTGGAGGGCTCCTTGTCTGTAGAAGTGCCAGCCTCTTGCTGAAGAACTAATAGGCACTGATATGCCAAGTGTTCAAAGTCCTCTTAATGCCACAGGCCACACACAAGGTTTTGGTTTGTACCCTGCCCATCTTGAATTTAGGACACTCCCATAAGCTAATGGAGCAGTTTACTTGGCTTTTTCATCACGGGTCTGTTAGTCCCCGCTATTAAGAATGGAATGGGCCAGACACGGTGGCTCACACCTATAATCCCAGCACTTGGAGAGGCCGAGGTGGGCGGATCACCTGAGATCAGGAGTTCAAGACCAGCCTGGCCAACATGGCACAACCCTATCTCTACTAAAAATACAAAACTTAGCTGGGCGTGGTGGCGCACACCTGTAGTCCTAGCTACTCGAGAGCCTGAGTTGGGAGAATGACCTGAACGTGGGAGGCGGAGGTTGCGGTGAGCTGAGATCGCACCACTGCACTCCAGCCTGGACAACAGAGTGAGACTCTGTCTCAAGAAAAGAATGGAATGTAGAGTATGTATGTGTGTATGTCTGTCTGTGTGTGAGTGTATGTACACACACATGTGCACGTGTGTTTAGTATTTAGGAGTAGGGAGACAAACACCAGGGGGTAAAAGAGGCAAAAAGGAACAGGGATCATAAAGTTCCAAACACAGAAAACAAGGGCAATCAAGAACTTACAAAAGTCCTAAATATATATATATATACATATACATATACAGTAGCTTCGCATTGCAAATCTCGGCAGATCTACCCTAGACAATCCCCATGTTTCCCGTCCAGTCTCCCTTACACACCTCCTGGCAATGAACAGACATGCTACTTAGTACAGTGACAGGCACACGCATTGTGTGTCTACATGGCCTTGGAGCCACTTGGCTCTATGGTTCCCATCGCAGGAGGGGGGTACCTCTAAAGTCTTCCTCCCACCCTGCCTCAGCCCTTCCATCTATCCTGAGGACCCAAACTAGCCTTATGGTAACCACAGGAGAAGGCCACCACAAGGTTACATTTTCTGACCTCTAATTTATTGCAATCCTGGAGTGATTTACCAAGGCCAAAGTGGGTGGGGTGCAGTGGGGCATCTATATATGCTGGCTGTGCCTGCCAGCCTCAGATCCCCCCCCACTGCTGACCAGCCTTGGGTGCCAAGAAGGAACCTGAGACCCCCAAATTCCCAGTATGAACCCACTGGAAAATGTAAGGTTTCAATCACTAATGGCCACCCTCTTCTGCCTTTTAACAGTAAAATCTTTAAAATCAAAATCAACAACAGAGCAAGAAACCATCATGAAGCCTGCTTTGAAAGGTAAAGTTTATGAAGGTTTTAAATGATCTGTAGAAGTGAGTCATCCATCCTGGAGAAGGTAAGAAGTACAGAATTAGCCTGCCTCCAGCCCAGGAGAGCATGCTGTTGGCCATTTTAGAATGGAACAGCATTAATGGAGGCCAATGACCAAGGCATTATTTCTGGAATTTAACGTCGAGGCTCCAGATTCAGGTAAGACACTGAGCCAGAGGGTAAAGCACTCTGGCATTTTGAAAGGAGAGGAAACAATATTTATCACTGCAATTAGGAGGGAAGATAATAGTGTTTCCCATACTTACTTAATGCAATGACATTTACTATACCCTTTCTCTATATGAGGCAGGATAAAAAGTAGACAAAACCCATCTCACCCTCTCAGAAGCTAAACTCTAGTGGGCAAGACACAATAAGAACCAAAAAAAAGGGAATCAATATTTGGTGAGCATGTGCTGTAGGCCTCCAACTGCTGAAGATCAAGGAAGCCTCTTATCCCAAAACACGTGCACTCCACCCTGAGGCTTCCCAGCTACCTAGGAGGTGATTTTTTTTTTTTTCTTTGAGAGGGAGTCTTGCTCTGTCACCAGGCTGGAGCACAGTGGCGCAGTCTCTGCTCACTGCAACCTCCGCCTCCTGGGTTCAAGCGATTCTTCCGCCTCAGCCTCCTGAGTAGCTGGGACTACAGGTGCGTGCCAACGCCCAGCTAATTTTTGTATTTTTAGTAGAGACGGGGTTTCATCATGTTGGCCAGGATGGTCTCGACCTCTTGACCTTGCGATCCACCCGCCTCGGCCTCCCAAAGTGCTGGGATTACAGGCATGAGCCACTGTGACCGGCCCTAGGAGGTGATCTTTTAAGTTGATTCAATCAGGGATTAAAAGGTCCAGACTAGTTCACCATATCATATCTTCTTAATAATTTTTCCCGTTCTTTTTTTAGAGTATGTTGACACTAAAGTGCAGCAAAAAGAGGAAGAAGATGGTGAGCGTCTCACATAATATATCCACAGGTCCCTGCTTTCTGCAGCGTGCCCTGTGTGGGGGAAGGGAGCCTCTGGCAGGTGGCTCCCTCTCCAATCCAGTGTGTTCCAGGGCCCAGAGGGGACTGAGGGGCATGCTGGGCACACAGCCCCTGAACCTCCTCAAGAAGGAGGCTAAAACAAGAAACAGAAAGTTTCTGAAGGGGCAGGACTGAAAGTCTGTCTTCCTATTCAAAAGCTTGGGATAGGGACTTCCACATTTAAGAGCATTCAGTGGGTTGCTGGATTCCCAGAGGCCTGGGAGCAGGGCTTGATTGGGATACCTGCACCTCCCCCAGATAGATTCAGGGTCCCATGGCATCTTGGTAGTGAATAAATTGGAGCCCCTACACATGGTGCCCTTAGAGGTTTATTAAATGTTTATTAAGAGGGGGGTTGGTTGAATCCTATGAGAGGCAAGAATGAGAGAATCCTTAGGGCAGCAGAATTCCAACTTGCGAGCACCGCTCCACAAAACAAAAGGCTGCAGTTAACCAGACCCATTTCTCATTAGAACACAATTTAGGACTAAGATCTGTTTTCCTTGAACATGGGGGTAGCAGGCAAGAGATCAGGTCTTACACACTCGACAGCTGCTTATACCCCCACTCCCATCCCATGGCTTATCAAATGAACTGCTGTAAACTCTAGAGTATGCATCCCACACACCCCATCACACCAGAAGGGTACGTGTAAACAGTTTTCTCCATCTTATTCCATTTCCATGGGCGTTTTAGAGCTGTGATGCTCAAACTTTAATGTGTGGGACAACTACCTGGAATCTTGTTCAAAAGCAGATTCTCATTCAGATCTCTGAGATTTGAGATCTGACCTTTCTTTTTTCTTTAGACAGGTTCTTGCTCTGTTGCCCAGACTGGAGCTCAGTGGCATGAGAACGGCTCATAGCAGCCTCTACCTCCCAGGTTCAAGTGATCCTCCCATCTCAGCCTCCTCAGTAGCTGGGACCACAGGCGCATGCCACCACACCTAGCTAATTTTTTTATTATTATAGAGACCAGGTCTCACTATATTGCCCAGGCTTGTCTCAGCTTCTGGGCTCAAGCAATCCTTCCTCCTCAGCTTCCCAGAGTGCTGGGATTATAGGCTGAGCCACCATGCCTGTCCAGATTTTATCCTTCTAACAAGCTCCCTTATCCATGGACCACAGTTTGAGTAGCTAGATTTTAGAACACCTTATAGATTTGTGCCCACAGCAGCCACCAGCCCAACCCAGCTCTTTAGCCATCTGCCTAGGATAGTACTGAATTACTGTGAAGCATGGAGGAAGTAAAAATAGCATTGAGTTTCATCTGTGTGCTTATCAGTCAGTGGCACTGGCGTGCTCATTTCTCAGAGCTGGTCCTGGGCTAGTCACTTACTAGTCACTTACTGCTTCTCCCTCCCTTTCCTCATGTACTGTTAAGGAAAAAATTATTCACTGACACTTGCTCAAGCACAGTAGGTAGACTTTATTCAGAACCACTGTGATAAGTTTAGAGACCACAGCGATGAGATTTTGCAGGAGGGGAAAGAGCTTGGACTCTAGTCCAAATACAGCATGGGCAAGTGAGACTTTGTAGCCAAGGAGCAGGGTAGAGGTCAGTGGAGGGAAAATTACTAAGAGGAAACATCAGGGGTGTGAGGGATTCTGAATAAACCAACCTAATAGAATTCTTGCTGAAGATGGGTCAGGTGATCAGATATTACCCAGGTGATGATGGAGGCTGAAGAACCTCATTTGCTACTGAATGAGATCAGATATCAAGGGTAGGGGTTCTTGTTAGCCAACTTAGCAGGTCCTTGCTAAAACTGGATTTTATAAGAAGTGCACAGATGGGCCTAGGAGAAGATGCGGAAGCCTAACTAAAGTCTGGTCAAGCAAAGAATCTTTGTCACATAACGTGGGAAATAACGCACATACACGTGTATGTATATACGTATGTGCGCTCAGGGCAAATACACACAGCTCACTTATCCCAAATTCCAGAATGATGGTTCTGTTAAGAAGAATATTAAGAGGCTGGGTGCAGCGGCTCAAGCCTGTCATCCAAGCACTTTGGGAGGCCAAGAAGGGAGGATCACTTGAGGCCAAGAGTTTGAGACTAGCCTGGGCAATATAGCAAGACCTCATCTTTACAAAAAAGTTTAAAAAGTAATCAGGCATGGTGATGTGTGCCTGTAGTCCCAGCTACTCGGGAGATTGAGGTGGGAGGATCGCTTGAGCCTAGGCATTCGTGGTCACGGTGAGCCACGATCACAACACTGCAATTCAGCCTGGGCTACCGACAGAGACTCTGTCCCTAAAAGTTTTTTTTAATAAAAAAGAAAAATGTTAGAGGAGAGGCACTTGAATAAGGAAAAATTAAGACTTGTTCTTAACCAGACCAGGGAAGATGTGCTTCACCTGGGAAACGGAGTGTGCTAGCATTGACCTACATTAGCACCAGCATTAGCTCCTCTGAGCCACCCTCAGGATGAGTCTTATTGTCCCATTGCACATATAAGGACCTGGGGTGCAAGGGGGACATGCAGGAAGTGGCCCAGGTTCCGGATGACAGGGCCACTACTTGAACTTGGCCTGACACTCCCCCCTGGCCCTTCCCATCCTGGAGTGACTTCAGGAGAAGATAATGATCTCACTAGAACAGAGGTAGAGGTTGACAGATGTCCTCAAAGGAAAAGTTAATTAGAAATAACGCTTTTCCTTCTCACTCAGCCCCAGTTATAGCTATGATACGCTTATTTACGCCTGACATGTTGACAGTGCCCAGTAATGTTAATAAGCTTAATTATTACGTTGAATTGAATGCTCCTGGGCACCCGTTGAGTATTCAGCACTGCCAAATTCACCTTCTTCCCATGATAAACACACCCTTTCTTGCCACCTCAAATTAACTATGTATTATTCAAAAAAAAAAAACTACTAAAATACGGCAAATGCAAATGATGGGGTGTTGCTGAGCTACCAGGGCCACAGCCCTCCTCATCTCCATCTTGGGCAGGCACATTTGAGGCAGGCTGAGAGCATCTTACACGACAGCCTGCTCCTTGGTCTCCCAGGCCCCTTTCCTACCATTCATTCATTTCTCCTCTCTAATGCCACCCACAGGGAGCTTCCCCAGTGCTTGCTTGAATTTCCAGGGATTCTTGCTAGGTTTTCCTCAATGGTTTTTTAAAACCTCCTTGGTCATTTCCATGGCAGACAGTTTGGGAATACATAATGTTTTTAGAATCAAGCCGAGCAAGCCCTTGCCTTTGCCCTGTTGTGGGTACCCCAGTGGCGGTGGCATTGTGGGCACCTGCGGGAAGTGATGGAAAAGAATTGCCAGGGAATTCTGAAAGCATGGGGCCCACCGCATCATGGCAAGTCTGTCAGGCACAAGCCAAGGCGGCAGAAGAAGGTTTGAAAGCAGAGAGGCCCCAGGCCTGTGTGGGTCAAGGCAGCCCCAGCTCAGTAAAATTCTCCATCCCAGGAGGAGCCCAGATGAGTCAGAGTTTTTGCTATGGAGGCAAAATTGGGAAGAACAACAAAAGTAATGTGCAGAGATTACAAAGAACATCGCATCTCTGTCCCCAAAGGCATAATAAGGACACAAAATCAAACAGGATGTCAGTCCAGGGCCAACCTGTTAGGGTTCCCAGGCTCTCCAGAGGGGCCAGCTGGGAAGGGCTGGTGTCCTCCAGAATCTGAGACAATTGCCCACCATCGTTTTCCAGGGGGCCCAGTTATCACTCCAGAGCCACTTCCTCTGAGCTCTTCTCTCAGAATCCACACCTTCCCAGGTGTATGGGAGACCCAAGTTGTACTGATCAATTCCACAATTCAGTTTGCACCCCAGGCTCCCCAGAGGCTCTAAGCCGCTCTCCTGGCCTGAGAGTCACCAGACCGCAGTTGACCTTTGGGAACAGAGGCATTCACTGTCTCTGGAAGACATTCTCCATCCAGCTCACTGGCTTGGGGATTCATCTCTTATGCTCTGATTAGTAATTATGAATCATATGCAATTCTAGAAATTGGCAAATTTGGACAAGCCTGGTGGAAGATAGATATGTTTCTTGAAATTTCCAAGTGAAAATCACACTCGGAATAAGTCTCCCTCGGAACAAAAATCTAAAGTCCTTCCCATGGCCTACAAGGTCTTTTGAAAGCTGGCCCCAGCCCACCACCTGCTCACCTATTCCTCCCTCCCTCAGTCGCCACCGACTCCTCTCTGACCTCCCCCTCAGGCTGTGCAACTTCATGTCTGCTCTACTGCGGGCATTTCATACGGTTCCCCCTGCCATGCGTCAAACATGCCCCTCCCACACTAACCACAGGGACTTTGCACCTCCTAGTCCTCTGCCGGAATGCATGGGAATGCTCATCCATGGCCTTCTGCCTGCACACTCCCTTACTTCACCTGGGACTCATTCAAAGACCACTTTGTCAAACCAACCCTCACCAGCCACCAGGAACACACACTCGCTTTCTCAAGTCAGCCACTGAAATGAAACCTCTTATTCCTATTAGTATCCCCAAGTTGAATTTTAGGTCATATGATTAACCTATTTAATATCTCATTGATGATGTATGCATTTTTTTTGGAAGAGTAAGGCTAAATACCGTCAATCTATTTCTATTTTTAATTTTTTATGCTTTTGGTTTTCTTTCCTCATGCCCTTCCTTTCGACACGCCTTCCAAAATTGAAAGTCGTGGACAATGCTTCCACGGAGGACTTTTGGGATGGTGTAACAGATGAGTCCATTGACAAGCTCGAAGTGGAGGACTTAGATGAAAACGTAAGTTGGATAAAAACCTGAGACCCCTCTTCCTCCAAATGTTGGAGCAGGGTGGCCCAGCCCAGGCAGGCTGGCTGAGGGCTTGGGATCTGAGGACCTGGGTTTTCTTTTTGCCTCATATATCCCCGACTGGGTGTCAGAGAAGACAGCAACCCAGAAATTCCAACACACACAGACAGAAAAGCCCCAGGGAAAGCCTCCTGCCTCTATGGAGATGGGGCAACCTGGCAAGACAGACAACGCCAGACGCTAACCTCTCTACTCCAGGTAGACACCACAACAAATTGTGGTGTTTCTCTCCTATCTTTGCAGGCCTGTGACAACCACCACCCTGCAGAGGGACACACAACCAGCCCTGGACATTCAACAGGGTGCTCTCCCCAGCTGTTCCCAATCACCAGAGAGGAGCTGGGGAGTCATCATGGTTTTCATAAGCCTTACATCCGCTGGATGTTTTCTTGTCTTTAAAACAAAATTTTTGTTATGATTTTGTAAATATGCCACACGAACGTTTTGCCTGCAGGGGCAACCTAGTGGCTCGAATTTCCTGCATCAATTTACCTGTAGGGCTTACACCCCCGTGCTGATTCCGGGGGAAGCACTATTGTTCATCCTGTCCTCGACTGCTAAAAGACTTCTAACATTGTACGTACTGACTACAATCCTAAGAGTGCAATCTTGTGTCTCTGGAACACAAAATTAAGCAGATATATTTTCCTAAATTTATAAAAGAAAAGGCAAAAAAACTAGATATTTCATTTTTTAATGTTTTTAATTGAGAAATTTTCTGGTCTCAGTTCATATTTAGCCCTAAATTATATACTTGCCTCTACACAGCAGTGTATTACTAAGATTTACTTTTTGAATACTAAAATACTACAATGAAGGAAGAAAAAAATGAGATAAATTTAGATTTACTGCTTTGGATTTACAAAGGCAGGAAAGTAAAATTGGGCATTTTGAAAAAATTTTTCAACTAGAGTTGAAACTTAAAGGACTTGTTTTAATTAGACACAAATTATTCAGAAAACTTCCAGGCTCCTGTCCGTTGATGTTTTGCTATATCAGGTGGCACTGCATTCCCAGGTGACAGTCACATCCTCCATGTAGGTTCTGGAAGGACATGGCAGATTTGGGAGCGTTTCAGAGTTTTCCTTGGGACAGGTGGGCTGAGCAAGGGACCCATCATCACAAGCACCTTGCCATTTCAGGGCTTTGCTACTGAAGGATTTTAGGCAAGAATGTGACACTATCAGACTTGTTTTTAATTTTTTTTAAGTATTTCGATTCAAACCTAAACTATCTAGCTTTTACATTGTGAAGCTACCATGTGCACACCATTTTAAAATATTGAAGTAGTAAAGAAGGCTATGAAATAAATGTTTCAAGCCTCTACTTCCTTTCCTTACTTTAATGAAATAACTGCTATTTATGTATCCTGGAAATTTTAATTCATATATACATATATATGTCTTTTAAAACACATGCATATCCACAAATGGAATCATGATGTACATTCTGTACTATAACTTACTTTTCCCTTAATAACATATTTTGGAAAGCTTGGGTATATATATATATATATATTTATATTTATATTTATATTTATTTATTTTCAATGCAATAAATTGTACGTATATTATTACATACAAATGCAAATGTATCTAAAGACTAAATTCCTAGCAGTTGATGCTGGGCCCAGAGCTATCTTCATCTTTAACTCAAAAAACATTGACAAATTCCTCCCCCACCCCCACCCCCCGTAAGTTGTACCAGTTTCCTATTCCCACCTAGAGGGCTTGAGAATGCCTCCTTCATCACATCCTCAACCACCAAGGGTCATAATTCTGGCCCATCTGACAGGGTGAAAATAGCATGTCATTGTTGGTTTTTGCATCTCCTCCATTATGAAAGGTGTTGGGCATTTTCACAATTACTGGTCATTTGTGTCTCTCGGTGACTGGCCAGTTGGTGTTGTCTTCTCTTCTCCCATGTTGCTTATTTCTCTTTTTTTCTGACTTGTAAGGGCTTTTAATATATGAAAGACCTTAATTCTTTTCCTGGCATGCATGTACATTTTTTTCCAGTTTGCATTTTGTTTTCCAAACTTCTTCTTGGTATTTTTCATGATGTGATCAATTTTTATGTGCAGGTAGTCTCATGTAGCAATGTTTCCTTTTCTGATTCCTCAGTATTGTTTCATGTGTAGAGAGGTCTTTTCACTCCTCAAGAGAGTTTTTATAATTCATTCGTTGTTTTCTTCTAGCTCCCCAAGGGATCTCTTTAAAACTATGTGGAATGTATTTGGAGGAAAGAATATGGCATAGGGGATCTAGCCAAAGCCCCCACCAATACTGAGTTCTTTCTCCACGGACAGGATCAAATTTGCATTTTTAAAGGTCACCCTGGTGGCTTTGTGGATAATGAATTGAAGGGGGAGAGGCTGAGGGCAGGAAGATCAGTAATATGTAGCAGTACAGATGAACAAATGGGAAAGCCTGGCAGCTCGGGGCAGTGTCCAGAACAGCCGCTATGAGATGGTGTAGACTTATACTCTGTAGGCTGAGAAGCTGAAGAGGAGAAGGAGGGTACATTCGTAGAGTGAAGTAGAAAGTTATATTTGGTACACACTGAGTATTAAGTTCCTATAAGATATCCAGATAAAGTTCAATTGAAAACCAAAATACACAATCTGGGTCCTGGGAGAAAGCTCTTGGCTAAAGATTTTGATTTGGAATCTATATTAGTTTGCCAAGGCCTGTTGTTAACAAAGTGCCACCTTTGAGTGGCTTGAACAACAAAATTTCCTGTCTCATAGTTCTGAAGACTCAAAATATGAAATCAAGCTGTCGGCAGAGTTGGGCTCAACTGATCCACCCACCTTGGCCTCCCAGAGTGCTGGAATTATAGCTGTGAGCCGCCATGCCCAGCCTTCATTTTTTATTTCAATGATACACTCATACATCATGAACCTTGCTGTGAAAATTCTTTTGGTTGCAAGAACCAGATATTAACCCAGGAGAGGTCTCCAGGCATGGAAGACCTCATCACTGAGGTGCCCAATATACCTTCCACAATCACGGGGGTAGTTCCACTCTGTAGGCTGGGCAAGCAAATGGAGTAAACCCCATAAGATGTCATATATATGCTGGCTTCATAGAGTGGGGTGGCACAGTCTAGAGAACCTCAACTAAGACCCACCCAGGCCATCGGCCATCCAGCAGACCACAACAGACACTGTATTTTCTGGAGCACAGAACATAAAATGCAGACAGAATAGGGATAGATGGCTGGCCTAGGCAAACAGAAAGTCACTTCATCCCAAAGAAGGAATTGTCAACAATGAGGAATTTAGAGGCAGGAATGTGGGCAGCAAAGTCCTTCTCCTTAACTTGTCCAGAAGCACTGACTTCAGAAATAGAGAGAGACAGGGCTCAGAAGCTAGGAGTCAGGCAAGCTGGACCTAAACCACCCCAGCTTTCCCCCAACCTAGAAACTCCAGCCACCTGTAAGTCATATCCTTGTATCTGTCCCAGCTCATGTGCATCTTCGGACATGTTGGTCTTTCACTTGCCTGTAAAAGGCTAGTGAGTTAATGGTATATTCTCCATGATCATATATTGAACAATAACAGCAATCTTAACCTGTTGGTGAGCAAAGAACAGGAAATATGACCAATCCCTGGCTGTCCTCTCTAAGAAGCCAGCTTCAGTTTCCATCAAAAGGGATCCACAATAGAAATTCCAGTGAAGACCCACCTGCAGGTCAGTCCTGGTCAGCAGCACAGACATGGGATAGAATGATCAAAGTGACCAAATAAAAAGGCAGCTTGTAGACAACTGCTGTGGCACCCACCTGTAGTCTCAGCACTTTGGGAGGCCAAGGCAGGTGGATCACTTGAGGCCAGGAGTTCAAGACCAGACTGGCCAACATGGTAAAATCCCATCTCTACTAAAAATACAAAAATTAGCTGGGCATGGTGGCATATGCCTATAATCCCAGCTACTCAAGAGGTTGAGGCATGAGAATCACTTGAACCCGGGAGATGGAGGTTGCAGTGAGCCTAGATCATGCCACTGCACTCCAGCCTGGACAACAGAGTGAAACTCCATCTCAAAAAAAAAGAAAAAGGCAGCTTGTAATGTCATTACTTTGGAAGAATCTTTAAAAGCAGAACTGCCCAATACAGTGATGCACAAGGTACTATGCTACTTTCCTGAAGACTCAGTCTTCACATTGAATAAATCAACACCACTGGGAGCTTGGCCATTTGTAGAATGCAGATACCCTGTTATGGTCTTAAAGCATGGAAGCATTTTTACATTCCATACCCATCTCTCCACGTTTGGAAAAAGATAATTGTATGTTCCCCAAAGATCTTTCGGCATATTGATGTTTAAAAAATTCTTAAGGAAATAGAGGAACAAGAAGAGGGTAGGATGATCACGGAAATACTCTTTAAAGGAATTCTTGCTAACCATTCTGTGGTTCCCGTTTTCTGTCTTCAACTTTTAAATTCAGGGGTACATGTGCAGCATATGCAGGTTTGTTATATAGGCAAACGTGTGCCTTGGTGTTGTGCTGCACAGATCATCCCATCACCTTGGTATTAAGCCCAGCATCCATTAGCTATTCTTCCTGATGCTCTCCCTCCCCCTGCCCCCTGCTTCCCATTTTTGTGTTTTCTGAATAATATGTTGAAGTGTCACATGGTACCTTTAGGAGTCAGAAAAATGATTAATAAATCATTAATTTCCATTTTCTGAATATTTCATTCTTTGGTCCTTTTGCAGATTTTGAACAGCTCCTATCAGGCAGTGTTTAAAGAAATAGTCCAAGAAATGGCTGCTCGCAATGAACTGCAAGAGGATTTCGACATTCCCCTAACTAGGCTACTGGAAAGTGAAAACAGATGGAAACTGGTAATTATGTAAGTAACTGGCGAGGCTGAGCGGTCCGTCAGTGGATTTGGATATTCCAGGGGCAGCAGCAGGGAGAGTATAAACTGAGCAACCAACAAAAAGAACAAAGTCAGGGCCAGGCAGATCCCCTGAGTCAAGGAACTGGCACAGGCCAAGCACAGGGAAAGGGTAAGATGGGCAGAATTATCCAGCTGCCAGACCAAAATCAGAACTCAAGAGCAAGGACACTGCAAGCATGGGAGGTGCAGGATAGGATCAAGGCAGATGGTGGCAGAGGCTGGAAATCCAGGGCAAGAAAATGTCTTGCAGGGACCATGAACTTGCACAAAAGCCTAGGGAGCAAAGTTCAGACCCCTGGCATTTAAGAAGACATTGGGGAGTCAAGACCTGGGACATCTTCCCACCAAATTCCCTGTCTTCATGCTAGGTGAGCTAATGCTTTTCCATGCATCCTGAAGGAGGGAGAGCCTTGAGCTTCACTGATCTGGGGTCATGGCCAGGGTCCCTGTAAGGTTACTGTAGACCTGTATCACTGGCACCAAGTCTTTCTAGCTGGCAAGGCCCCAGTTCACAAAATGTTCCAGAATGCCATTTGCATACTGTATTAGTACATTTTCACGCTGCTGATAAAGACCTGAGACTGGGACATTTACAAAAGGAAAAGATTTAATGGACTTAAAGTTCCATGTGACTGAGGAGAACTCACAATCATGGCAGAAGGTGAAAGGCACATCTTACATTGCAACAGACAAGAGAACTGAGCTTGTGCAGGGAAACTCCCTCTTATAACCCATCAGATTTCCTGAGACTTACTCACTATTATGAGAAGAGCATGGGAAAGATCTGCCCTCATGATTCAATTATCTCCCACAGGGTAATGCAACACGTGGGAATTCAAGATGAGATTTGGGTGGGTATACAGCCAAACCATATCATCCTGTCACCAACCCCCCCTCAATCTCATGTACTCACATTTCAAAACAATCATGCCTTCCCAACAGTCCCCCAAAGTCTTAACTCATTTCAGCATTAACCCAAAAGTTCACAGTCTAAAGTCTCATCTGAGACGAGGCAAGTCCCTTCTGCCTATGAGCCTGTAAAATCAAAAGCAAGTTAATTACTTCCTAAATACAATGGGGGATACAGCCATTGAGTAAATACAGCTGTTCCAACTGGGAAAAATTGACCAAAACAAAAGGGCTACAGGCCCCATGCAAGTCCAAAATCTAATAGGGCAGTCATTAAACCTTAAAGTTCCAAAATGATCTCCTTTGACTCCATGTCTCACATCCAGATCACACTAATACAAAAGGTGAGTTCCCATGGTATTGGGCAGCTCTGCCTCTCTGGCTTTGCAGGGTACAGCCTCCATCCCAGCTGCTTTCACAGGTTGGCATTGTCTGAGGCTTTTCCAAATGCACAGTGCAAGCTGTCAGTGGATCTACCATTCTGGGATCTGGAGAATGGTGGCCCTCTTCTCACAGCTCCACTAGGCGGTGCCCCAGTAGGGACTCTGTGTGGGGGGCTCCGACCCCACATTTCCCTTCCACACTGCCCTAGCAGAGATTCTCCATGAGGGCCCTGCCTCTACAGCAAACTTCTGCCTGGGTATCCAGGCATTCCCATACATCCTCTGAAATCTAGGCGGAGTTTCCCAAACCCCTATTCTTGACTTCTGTGCACTCATATGCTCAACACCACATGCAAGCTGCCAAGGCCTGGGGTTTGCACCCACGGAAGCCATGGTCCAAGCTCTATGTTGGCCCCTTTCAGCCATGGCTAGAGCAGCTAGGATGCAAGGCACCAAGTCTTTAGGCTGCACACAGCACAAGGACCCTGGGCCTGGCCCATGAAACCATTCATTTTTACTCCTATGCCTGTGGGCTTGTGATGGGAGGGGGTGGCCATGAAGATCTCTGACATGCCCTGGAGACATTTTCCCCATTGTCTTGGGGATTAACATTTGGCTCCTCATTATGTATGCAAATTTATGCAGCTGGCTTGAATTTCTCTTCAGAAAATGGAATTTTCCTTTCTATTGCATTGTCAGGCTGCAAATTTTCTGGATTTTTATGCTCTGCTTCCCTTAGAAAACTGAACGCCTTTAACAGCACTCAAGTCATCTCTTGAACACTTTGCTGCTTAGAAATTTCTTCTGCCAGCTACCCTAAATCATCTCCCTCAAGTTCAAAGTTTCACAAATCCCTAGGGCAGGGGCAAAATGCTGCCAGTCTCTTTGCTAAAACATAACAAGAGTCACCTTTGCTCCAGTTCCCAAAAAGTTCCTCATCTCCATCCGAGACCACCTCAGCCTGGATTTTTTTGTCCATATTGTTATCAACATTTTGGACAAAGCCATTCAACAAGTCTCTAGGAAGTTTCAAACTTTCCCACATTTTCCTATCTTCTTCTAAGGCCTCCAAACTGTTCCAACACCTACCTGTTACCTAGTTCCAAAGTCACTTCCACATTTTCAGCTGTCTTTAAGCAATGCCCCACTCTACTGGTACCAATTTACTGTATTAGTCCATTTGCACACTGCTGATAAAGACATATCCAAGACTGGGCAATTTACAAGAGAAAGATATTTAATGGACTTACAGTTCCACATGGCTGGGGAGGCCTCAGAATCATAGCAGAAAGTGAAAGGCACATCTCACATGGTAGCAGACAAGAAAAAGAGCTTGTACAGGGAAACTCCCCCTTATAATAACATTCAGATCTCTTGAGACTTTTTCACTACCATGAGAACAGCACGGGAAAGACTTGCCCACATGATTCAGTTACCTCCCACCAGGTCCTTCTCACCACACATGGGAATTCAAGATAAGATTTGGATGGGGACACAGCCTAACCATATCATACACCCAGCCTGTGGTGTAGACATGCTCTCAGCATGGAAGCCTTGGTCTTTCCTGTATCCACTGTCAGAAACCTGGAGAGCCAGATATGTCTTTGGGCCCCCATGGGTCTGTCACAGAATCTCCAGCAGTGGTACCAGGTACAGGCTGTGGGGAACAAGGTGCCCTATCTAATCACGTGGGCAAGTTCGGGTGTTCACAAAAGTCAGGAAGAGATTGACTGCTAGCAACTTCCACTGTGGACTCAATAGAGGCACGGGGCAAGAGACCCCCCAGGGCTTCTATAGGAAAGGGGAAGGCAAGACACAAAGAACTCTCAAGCTTTCAGATGAGCAAAACCAAACACCAAACAACACCTCCATGCGTTATTCCACTGCCTTTGTGTCATTTCCTCCTTCTTTTTCCATTTACACCTATATCGAAGGCTGATTATAACCCGATTTCCTGTGCATCTACTACATGCTAATCTAGGCTCTAGGGATACGTAGTGTGTACCCCAGGCTCTGATATTGAAGAGCCAGCTGATGGGAATTCCACTTGCTTGCAAAGGTGGGCAAGAAACCAAGAGAGGAACAGCCAGTCTTCCCAAAAGGGCCTTGGGTGCCTCGGCTAGATCCCCGTCACTGGAGTTTAACTTGTGTCTGTGTTTGGTTTCCTGCTCTGAGCCTAAAGGATAGGCCCCCACTCCACCCATTCCTGGGCCCTATCTTTTGACAGGTGCCAGTAGGCTAGGTAACCACTTCAATTCCATTAAAAGCCCTTGCATATAAAATGAGTAACATTTGGTACAAATGGGCCATGGACTCATTCTCAAATTTCTCTATTGCTTCTAGGGTATGAATAAGGGGACAACTGCTCTGTGCTAGGTAACATAGTGCAGCCCTTTCCAGGAAAGGATGTTTGCTTCCTGGAGTTACCCTGGGCTACACTAGTATGCCCTCTTCAAGGAATCTGATCTAAGGATTTAAAATCTGCAATGGCAAAGGCCTCCTTTTCAGATCCAATTAAGCCTGGGAAGCTCACTCTTTCTAGCACATTCCCCTTCAAAGGGGCTCTGATCTGAGAACTAGAAAACACAGCAGCCCTGGAGAGCACCCTCATTTGGAAGGAAAACAGTCCACGCCACTGAAAGGCCAGGATGACTCGTTCTGTGTGTTGACGTGAGAGGGGAGAAAAGGGCTTGATCACGTTGAAGAGCTGTGACTTGTGTGGCTTTTATGATAAGTCCTTTTGAGTAAGGCTATTTGAAAATGTCCTATTAAATGCAAAGGGGTTTCAGGTGGTTCTGTCCAGTTCACAGGCGAGGCTGGTTTTCCAAGCTATTTCCAGGCATAGCCCTCACTGGAATATAGACAAGCCAGAGAAAATCAAATCCAGCTGCATGAGTTAACTCACAGGGCCATACTTGCATTTGGACCTCCCTGCCCTGTAAACTGCCCCCCAAGATTATCCTTGTTGAATTCATTTCAAAGGGTTAGGGTTTGGCCACATGCCCAGGTTGTGGGTCAAGTAGACCACAAGGGAAGCATTGAGTGGATACCAGGAATCAACCCTTTACTCCTGGGCGTTGACTCGAAGAAAACAGAGACCATTGGCCCCATTTCTAGCTGCGTAAGAGACTTGGCAGGTCCCAGTACCATCTGCACTGTGTGATGGCATGTATGCACGAACTTAGTCTTGGCTTTTAAAGATGATCCACTTTACTTTTAGGTTGAAGAGAAATTATGAAAAGTTCAAGGAAACAATCTTATGGATTAAGAGGAGACGTGAAGGTAGGCACCACTCCACCATTTTCCACCCAGTGCCAGCTCTCCTGTCTGGGTCCACCACCTCTGCCCTTCTGCATATACTGTAAAGAAGACGGAAGGGCTTATTCACTCACTTCAGTGCCTACAGAGCTAATTTGGTCCTGGCTGCCAGGGGATGAAATATCGAGCATGACAGACACAGTCTAGGGCCCCAGTGAGTTTATCTCTTGGTGGCAGGGGCAGGTGGGGGGATCCAAACACAGAGTGAGTCACCTGTTATTTCGGTGACATGGACTGTGGGAAGAGGACACTGTGGGGCCACACAGTAAGGGTTCTAACACAGATTTGGAGGAGTGAGATACTCCAGGAAAGGAATATTAATGCAAAAATTGGGGAAAAAAAATGGCTCCTTTACCAAGAGATTAAAGGCATTTGTGTCCAGCTGTTAAGATTTGCAAATCATGGAGGTTGCCAGCTTCATGTATGTAATCATGGAAGAATTCAGTGAAGGGACTAAGCTGCCTTCACTTAAAAATTCATAACTACAATATGCAATATCTTCCAGGTGACTGGACCCAACATGAAAATGACAGCAACATTCATGGGAGACATAGCTAACCAATCATGGTACTTTTTCTTGCTAAGCCTTGTCTCAGCCCAATTTCCTCTCAAGAGAGTACTCTTACCCCAGTACCAATTCATGCCCCTGACCTAACTCTTAAGGAATAGCTGCTTCGGGGCCTGCCTGCCTCTCCTGAACCCTGTGTCACCATTAACCCATCCCCCACTCCAGCCTCCAACCACACAGCACTTGTGCTGGGACTCCTCTATCACATGCTAGAGATTTACCTTCCACTGGAAGTCTTCTCAGCTTCAAAGCCTGATTAAATTCCCTCGCATGAGCTCTCACGGCAGGCTGTGTTGGCCTCAATGATGGGACACACAGCACTCTCTCCTAACTGACCTCCCCTTTAGGTAGTGAGCTGGGGCTCCTCACTCCCACCAAGAGCGTGTTGGCTGATACCACAGCTGGAAGCCACTCACCATGTTAAACTCAGCTCTCGCTGTTGTGTTAAACACTTATCAAAAGGCACTAGGCTTGTTTTTCAGTTGTCCTTACCAGTTCCAAAATTCAATTGTTATAAAAATGGACAAAATGAATATAAAAAGAAACTTGTTGCTATGAAACAAAAACTAAGTTGCAAGCTTTAAAACACACACACACACTCAGCCAGGTGTGGTGGCTCATGCCCATAATCCCAACACTTTGGGAAGCTAAGATAGGATAATCCTTTGAGGCTAGGAGTTCAAGACCAGCCTGGCCAACATGGCAAAACCTCATCTCTACATAGCCAGGTGTGGTAGCACACGCCTATAATCCCAGCTGAGGCACAAGAATTGCTTGAACCCAGGAGGCGGAGGTTGCAGTGAGCCAGGATCATGCCACTGCACTTCAGCCTGGGCGACAGAGCAAGATTCTGTCTCAGCAATCAGTCAATCAATTATTGGTGTGATTTGAGCACAAATGATCACAGAGCCCAGTTATCAGACCTGCATCTTGTCTTACCTTTGAAATGACATGTTAATAGACACTTCCGTTTCAAGTTACAATAACATGTTTATAGTGTATTTCCTTTTTTTGATGACTCCCTGACTTTAGCCTGTTTTTTCAATTAGCAGCCATACCATTCAGTGGGTAACTGCTCCTCTCATTATGTTGTAGTTGGCATAGCACTGTGTCACCCACTCATGCCCCCCCCCATCTGTACAGATTGACCTTCGCTGTCATATCAGGCATCTAGCACTGGGCTGGTACACACTAGGCACTTGATAAGTACATATTGAGTGAATGTGTGACCAAACAGAGTGAGCTGGAATGTCAGCTCCAACATTTCTCTCTTCAAAGGCCTTAATCTTTCCACTATCCAACAGCCTTCCTTACTGGGGAAAAATGGCAGCTCTCCCAAACCCTCAAACTCCCTCTGGCATCTTGAGAGAGACAGATCTAAGTCTCCTTTCTCTTTTCCACCCAAATCTTACTCAATGCAATCATTGGACTGAATGGCAGCTCTAAAGTTAGGAGAGACGACCACTTTCACATTTACTTTGCTGACCCAACCAACGCTTGAGAAGCCTGAGACAGAAAAAATCCAAAAGCCTCACCGTGTTGTTCGTCATAGGAAGAAATTAGAGCGAGATAAGGAATGGATACAGAAGAAGACAGTGGTAAGAGGGGCAGTACCTTGGTGTTTTTACTTTGCACAGGACTTTTTTGGCTCCAGTGAGGTGTGCACATACCATTAGAGAGCTGCAAGGAATAACACACAATATGAATGCAAAAATGCATCCAAGATATCAGAGGTACACCTGAGTGTGTGGGTTGTTGGCAGACTGACAAGGATTTTACTAGGATTTATTGAGATTCTTCTGCCTGCAGGTCTGTATTAGGCAACTGGATGGGTTTGAGAGTGGAATAAAGAAATGTATATTACATAGGCCCCAGCCAGACACTGTGGCATGTATCTGCAGTCCCAGCTGCTTAGGAGGCTGAGATGGAAGGATCACTTGAGCCCAGGAGTTTGAGGCTGCAGTGTGTTATGATCACGCCTGTAAATAGCCACTGTACTCTACCCAGGCAACATAGCAAGACCCTGCGTCTAAAAATAGAAAGACATATAGAGATCCATCCCTGGCCGGGCGCGGTGGCTCACGCCTGTAATCCTGGCACTTTGGGAGGCCGAGGCGTGCGGATCACCTGAGGTCAGGAGTTCGAGACCAGCCTGGCCATCATGGTGAAACCCCATCTTTAAAAAAAAAAAAAAAAAAAGAGATCCATCCCTCTAACAAATTAGAATCCATATCAAAAATCAGTCACACAGTGAATGGCTAAATAAGCTGTGGTACATTCACACAATTAAATATTATTCAGTACTAAAAAGGAATGGGGTATTAAGCCATGAAAAGACATGGAGGAAACTTAAACACGTATTACCAAGTGAAAGAAACCAATCTGAAAAGGTTACATATTACGATAGCTACTATATGACATTCTGGAAAACACAAAGCTATGGAGACAGTAAAAAGATAAGTGGTTGCTAGGGGATGGGGGCAAGAAAGGATGAAAAGGTGAAACACGGGATTTTTAGGGCAGTTAAACTCTTCCGTATGAATCCACAATGGTGGATATATGTCATTGCACATTTGTCCAAATCCACAGAATATACAACATCAAGAGAGAACCCTAATATAAACTCTGGGCTGTGGGTGATAATGATGTGTCAGTGTAGGTTCATCAGTTATAACAAATGTACCACTCTGGGGCGGGGGGCGTTGGTGGTCAGGAGGCTGTGCATATATGGGAAACTACTTTCCACTCTATTGTTCCATTACCTGCTCTAAAACAAATGAAGCCTATAAGAAAATCAATCACATGGAGTATTTATAAAGACTGATACTATTATACAAAGATCTGAATGAAAACTAGGCTCAAAATATTAAAGTCATTTATTTGATCCAACTGAACTCCAAAAGCAAGTGGGAGTAGCAATCCTTGTATCAGACAAAACAAACTTTAAAGCAATAGCAGTTAAAAAGGCAAAGAGGGACATTATATAATAATAAAAGGACTTGTCCAACAGAAAAATATCACAATCCTAAATATATATGCACCTAACACTGGAGCCCCCAAATTTATAAAACAATTACTACCAGACGTAAGAAATGAGATAGCAGCACGAAAATAGTGGGGGACTTCAATATCTCACTGACAGCACTAGACAGGTCATCAAGACAAAAAGTCAATAAAAAACAATGGGTTTAAACTATACCTTGGAACAAATGGACTTAACAGATATTTGCAGAACCTTCTACCCAACAATTGCAGAATATACTTTCTATTCATCAGCACATAGAACTTTCTCCAAAAGAGACCATATGATAGGCCACAAAACAAGTCTCAATAAATTTAAGAAAATCGGAATTACATCAAGCACTCTCTCAGACCACAGTGGAATAAAACTGGAAATCAACTCCAAAAGGAATACTCAAAATCATGCAAATACATGGAAATTAAATAACCTGCTCCTGAATGATCACTGGGTCAACAATGAAATCAAGATGGAAATTTAAAAAATTTTCAAACTGAATGACAATAGTGACACGATCTATCAAAACCTCTGGGATACAGCAAAAGTGGCTAAGAGGAAAGTTTGTAGCCCTAAATGCCTGCATCACAAAGGCTGAAAGAGCACAAACAGACAACCTAAGGTCACACCTCAAGACACTAGAGAAACAAGAACAAACCAAACTCAAACCAAGTAGAAGAAAGAAAATAACCAAGATCAGAGCAGAACTAAATGAAATTGAAACAAAAAAATACAAATGATAAATGAACAAAAAGTTGGCTCTTTGAAAAGATAAATTAAATTAATAGACCATATGCAAGGTTAACCAAGAAAGAAGAGAGAAAATCCAAATAAATTCAATTAGAAACAAAACAGGAAATATTACCACTGACACCACAGAAACACAGAAGAGCATTCACGGCTACTATGAACACCTTTATGTGCATTAACTAGAAAACCTAGAGGAGACAGACAAATTCCTGGAATATACAACCCTCCTAGCTTAAATCAAGAAGAATTAGATACCCTGAACTTACCAACAACAAGCAGCAATATTGAAATGGTAATTATAAAAATTACCAACAAAAGAAAGTCCAGCACTGGACAGATTCACAGCAGAATTCTACCAGACATTTGAAGAAAAATTGGTACCAATCCTATTGACACCATTCCACAGAGAGTGAAAGAAGGAATCCTCCCTAAATCATTCTGTGAAGCCAGTATAACCCTACTACCAAAACCAGGCAAGGACATACCAAAAGAGAAAACTACAGACCAATGTCCCTGGTGAACATATGTGAAAATCCTTAACGAAATACTAACTAACCAAATCCAACAACATATCAAAAAGAGAAATAATCCACCATGATCAAGTGGGTTTTATGCCAGGGATTTTAATTTGTTTATGTGATACATCATCTCAATAGACACAAAAAAAATCACACGATCATCTCAGTAGACAAAAATCACACGATCATCTCAATAGACACAGAAAAAGCACTCAACAAAATCCAGAATCCCTTTATAATTAAAACTCTCAGCAAAATATGCATACGAGGGACATACCTCAACGTAATAAAAGCCATCTATGACAAACCCACAGCCAATATAATACTCAATGGGAAAAAGTTGAAACCATTCTCTGAGAACTGGAACAAGACAAGGATGCCCACTCTCACCACTTCTCTTCAACATAGTACTGGAAGTCCTAGCCAAAGCAATCAGATAAGAGAAGAAATAAAGGGCATCCAAATAGTAAAAAGGAAGTTAAACTGTCACTGTTTAGTGATGATATGATTGCATGCCTAGAAAACCCTAAAGACTCCTCCAGAAACCTCCTAGAACTGACAAAATAATTCAGCAAAGTTTCCAGATACAAAATTAATGTACACAAATGAGTAGCTCTCCTATACACCAACAGCAACCAAGCTGAGAATCAAATCAAGATCTCAACTCCTTTTATAATAGCTGCAAAAAAATAAAAAGAAAAACATAAATAAAATACTTAGGAATATACCTAACCAAGGAGGTGAAAGATCTCTATAAGGAAAACTACAAAACACTGCTGAAAGAAATCATAGACAACACAAACAAGTGGAAACACATCCCATGTTCATGGATGGTTAGAATCAATATAATCAATATTGTGAAAATTACCACGCTTCCAAAAGCAATCTACAAATTCAGTGCAGTTCCCATCAAAATACCACCATCATTCTTCACAGAACTAAAAAAAAAAAAAAAAAAAAAAATCCTAAAATTTATATGGAACCAAAAAAGAGCCCACATAGCCAAAGCAAGACTAAGCAAAAAGAACAAATCTGGAGGCATCACATTACCTGATTTCAAGCTCCACTATAAGGCCATAGTTACCAAAACATCATGGTACTGGTATAAAAATAGACACATAGACCAATGGAACAGAATAGAGAACCCAGAAATAAACCCAAATACTTACAGCTGACTGATCTTTGACAAAGCAAACAAAAACATAAAGTGGGAAAGGACATCCTATTCAACAAATGCTGCTGGGATAATTGGCAAGCCACATGTAGGAGAATGAAACTGGGTTTTCATCTCTCACCTATACAAAGTTAAACTCGAGATAAATCAAGGACTTAAATCTAAGACATGAAACTATAAAAATTCTAGAAGATAACATAGGAAAAACCCTTCTAGACATTGGCTTACACAAGGGTTTTATGACCAAGAACCCAAAAGCAAATGCAATAAAAACAGAGATGCATAGCTGGGACTTAATTAAACTAAAGAGCTTTTGCATGGGAAAAGGAACAGTCAGCAGAGGAAACAGACAACCCACAGAGTGGGAGAAAATCTTCACAATCTATACATCTGATAAAGGACTAACATCCAGAATCTACAACAAACTCAAGCAAGTTATCAAGAAAAAAACAAACAATCCCATCAAAAAGTGGGCTAAGGAAAAGAACAGATAATTCTCAAAAGAAATGTAAATGACCAACACACGTGAAAAAATGCTCAGCATCACTAACGATCAAGGGAATGCAAATCAAAACCACAATGAGATACCACCTTACTCCTGCAAAAATGGCCACAATCAAAAAATAATAGATTTTGTCATGGATGCGGTGAACAGGGAACATTCTACACTGCTGGTGGGAATGTAAACTAAGTACGACCACTATGGAAAACAGTGTAGAAATTTCTTAAAGAATTAAAAGTAGAACTACCATTTGATCCAGCAGCCTCACTACTATGTAGCTACCCAGAGAAAAAGAAGTCATTATACAAAAAAGATACTTGCACACACATATTTATAGCAGCACAATTCACAATTGCAAAAATAGGGAAGCAACCCAAATGCCCTTCAGCAATCCCTCATTTAAATTAAGGTGGGAATTTAAAAGATGTGATAGACTTCATGTCTTCAGTAAATATAAATTTTAGGATATATAAGCTTCATATAAATTTTAGGATTTTTTTAATTTTTTTTTTAGTTCTGTGAAGAATGATGGTGGTATTTTGATGGGAATTGCATTGAATTTGTAGATTGCTTTTGGCAGTGTGGTCATTCATTTTCACAATATCGATAATATTGATTCTAACCAACCATGAACATGGGATGTGTTTCCACTTGTTTGTGTTGTCTATGATTTCTTTCAGCAGTGTTTTGTAGTTTTCCTTACAGAGATCTTTCACCTCCTTGGTTAGGTATATTCCTAAGTATTGTATCATTATTATTATTTTCACAGCTGTTGTAAAAGGAGTTGAGATCTTGATTTGATTCTCAGCTTGGTTGCTGCTGGTGTATAGGAGAGAACATACTGTGCCCTAGGCACTCTTCTAGGTGCTAGAGATACAGAGGCAAATGAGACACAGGCCCCTCCCACCCACACACACCTCCCCCACCCCACCCCCCCCCAGCCCCGCTCCCATGGAGCTTATCTGTTCCAGCTGAGGAGACAGTCAATACACCAAAGTACTATTTGGTGCTATGTCGGCTACTATTAGGAGCCATGAGGAAGGAACAGCAGAGGAGGCCTTCCAGTTGGGCTGAGAGAGGAGTTGCTCTCATGCCTATAGTGTAATCAGGGAAAGCCAGTTGGGATGAGTACCATTTAAACCTAGGCATGTGCAAAATGAGGACATGAGCCATGGAGACTCCTGGGGAAAGAGCATTCTAGATAAAGCCAACAAGTGCAAAGGCCTGAGGCCTTTGCTTCAAGGACAGCCGTAGGCAAGTGGGAAAGAAATAGGAAATTAGCTTGGGTGCCCAAGTCAGGTAGAACCACTGCCTCAAGGACACAAAGCTGTATTCGTCTGGGCAATGCTCATCAGCTTCTGAAGCAAATGTTTCCCAAAGTCAAGTGGCTTAATGAACAGATGTGTATTTCTTTCTCATGTCATGTCTATTTTGAGTGGCTCCCTTCCAAAGTGCATCTCAGGGATCTGGGTCCTTTCATCATTGGTCTCCACCATCTTGGAGCTGTCTAAGTCCAGTTGTATGGACAAGAAGAGAAGCCAAGGACCAGGCTTAAATTCCATTGACCAGATTGGGTCCCATGACCCCAGCTACCTGCAATGTACTGGTAGAGAGCTGGGAAATGTACTCCTGCTGTGTGTCGGGGGGGGGAAATGGAATGGCTTGCACTAAGAGGAAAAGCAATAGGACATCTTTACATCATGAGTGTGGCCTCAGTAGTGGCAAAAGTGGAAGAGAATAGGAAGTCAACACGGTCAACCAAGATGTGGACCCTTCTGGCCTCCAGACAAGGAATGAGAAGTACAATATTCCTTCAACTCTTTGTGCTGCATTGAAAAGGAAAGTCTGTGGGACCAGTCAGAACTCCTATGGACAGAAGAAGGGGGCTCTCCAGGTTGTAGCAGACAATGGTAAGGGTGCTGGAAGCTGTCATATAAAGTCTTCAGCTTCCTCCTATCCCCTGGCCTCACTTCTCCTAACAAATAGAAGAAACCTTACTTGGCTTATTGCTCTGATCAGGCTATATAACTCCATATTCTTCCACACTCCAAACCCAATCCTGCCTCAGATCTTCACCAGCTCTGGCACCATCTACCCCTCCATGGCACCCCCTCCCCGCTAACATTGAAAATGTCCTCCCTGCAGCCAAGAGGAAGAGTCTCACCAAGATCTCTAAGCAGAGGATCCTTTTCTCACCTACCATTCATGTTGGGCTGCAACAAGCAGGGAGTGGAACATTTGGTTTTGTTTGTTTTACAAACAGGCAATAAATCCCAAGCTGTATGCTGAGTGCAGTAGCACCTTCTGTGTGCGCTGGTGTTCAGGCTGAATCCAACCCCTCCAGCCCAGGACCCTAGACCTCGCAGCAGCCACGGCGAGCTCACAGAACAGCTCTGGTGCAGCTCGGGGTCCCGCCTTTGAGACATTGTATTTCCTCTGGCAGGACTGCAGGAAAGGCCAGAGACGCAGTATCTTCACTCTGCACATTAAGCTCTTGCCTCATATTCTGTTCCCAAGCAAATGCCGATGAGCTTCAGGCTCTCAGACATGCCATTTGTTATCTATTTCCCATTGAGAGAACATGTGCCAACTCCAGCTCTGTGTAAGAGATTGCGCTTGGCCCATGGGGTCCTTCTCATCAGAAAAATTTCATTACATGACAAGTGAATTAGACAAGCAGAAAGCATCTCAAGAAATTCTGGCTTTTGGGTAGCTTTTGAAAATAAGACCTAAGTGACAAATACCCTCTACCCATGAAAAACATCTGGACATTTCCAACAGGTCACCAAGGCAAATCAACTGTGGGTGCCAAAGCACTTTTAAACCAAGTGTCCGTCAAAGGATGGATGAAAGAAGAAAACATGGTCTATATACACAATGGAATACTATTCAACCTTAACAAAGGAGGAAATCCTGTCATTTATGACAACACAGATGAACCTGGAAGGGATTATGCTAAGCAAAATAAGCCAGGCACAGAAAGTCAAATACTATATGATATCACTATGTGTGGAACCTAAAAACATCAAACTTGGGCTGGGTGTGGTGGCTCATGCCTATAATCCCAGAATTTGGGAGGCCAAGGTGGGTGGATCACCTGAGATCGGGAGTTCGAGAACAGCCTAACCAACATGGAGAAACTTCGTCTCTAATAAAAATACAAAATTAGCTTGGCGTGGTGAAGCATGCCTATAATCCCAGCTACTCAGGAGGCTGAGGCAGGAGAATAGCTTGAACCTGGGAGGCAGAGGTTGCCGTGAGCCAAGATCTCACCATTGCACTCCAGCCTGGGCAACAAGAGTGAAACTCCATCTCAAGGAAAAGAAAAAAAGTCAAACTCACAAAAACAGAGAGTGGCCAGAGGCTGAGGAGTAGGTAAATGGGGAGGTATTGGTCAAAGGGTACACAATTTCCACCAGCCAGGAGGAGTAAGTTTAAGAGGTCAACTGTACACCATGGGGACTCAAGCTAATAACAATGTATCTGAAATTTGTGAAGAGAGTAAATTTTAAGTTTTCTCACCATAACAAAACAACTATGTGAGGTAATGCATATGTTAAATAGCTTGATTTAGACAATCACAATGTATACATATATCAAAGCATCATGTTGTACAACATAAATATATACAATTTTTATTTGTCAATTAAAGAAAGAAAAACATTTAAAGGGTTCTTTTTTAGGTTTAAAGAAAAAAGCAGTGCTCTGTAGACTAAACATCCCAGGTGGCTGGGAGCTAATGATTAGAGGCAGCATCAGGGATAAATCTGAAGCTTGAGGGT
This sequence comes from Ateles fusciceps, assembly GCA_036589455.1. NCBI lineage: Eukaryota > Metazoa > Chordata > Mammalia > Primates > Atelidae > Ateles > Ateles fusciceps. The sequence continues at coordinate 198,864 of JAZHEH010000304.1, read as the reverse complement.
CAGATTGCTGGAGCCTGGCTCTCTTCTCACTAGATAACTTTGTATAAGTCAGTTAGCCTCTCTTAAACAGGAATAACTCATAGTGCATATTTTGTAAGGTCAGTATACTGTGAAATTAAAGTATTAGTGCAGTGCTGGGCATAAGGAAACAGCCACTGTACGTTGGTTATATTATAATTGTTACCTTGAGGAGTGTTTTCTACCTGATGTCTAGGCGGAAGCCAACAGACAGCTTTCTCTCAAACAGAACTGCATTTCTGTCTCTTATCACCTTGAATTTTGCATTCTGCTAGAAGCTTTCTTGGACAAAGAATGATTGAGCTTCTTACAATAATAATTTGAGCCCATCCAGTGACCACAGCGCCCACCATAACCCCAACCCTCCACCCCTAGACGCCACTGGCAGTGCGGTCCCTAGCTTCACACCGGTGTCAGAAGCGAAAGTCAGCACTTAACTAAGAAATCAGGTCTCAGCCGGGAGTGGTGGCTCACGCCTGTAATCCAAGCACTTTGGAGGCCAAGGCGGGCGGATCACCTGAGGTCGGGAGTTCAAGACCAGCCTGACCAACATGGTGAAACCCCGTCTTTAAAAAATAAATAAATAAAAAGAAATCAGGTCTCACTGGAGACATTCAAGCAAAGATTGGACAACTGCTTTTCCATAACAGAAAGGAAACCCACGTGTCAAAAACAGTGACTAATAAACATACCAAAAGAATACGGCTGCACTAATACCAGAATCTGATCAGATACAATAGTTTAAAGAATGTCTTATAACTACAAGAAATTTATAGAAAACTGCTTTTTTAACTGAGTTAGAGACTTCACAAGAGAAGTAAAACCTGAAGAGACCACCTGCTCAGAACATTGCTTACAGAAATATTTTTAAATAACGCAAAGAATATCCATGAGATTTCAGGAATATCATTCAGCAGCCAGACAGGACTCCATGCCCAACCACGATAGAGAAGTCCTTATGGATGAACTTTCAATAAAAAATTCCCGAATAACTACTGCAGTAAAAATGAGGATTCATCTGATAAAATCCCCTGAAAGCAGTAGCCGCCATGTTAAACCATCTCTCTTGACTGTTTGGCAAATGAAAACCACTGGAGACAAAAATCTCTATTTCCCCCGGAATATCAAAATAGAAGGCCTTATTGCTCAATGACAATAAGAGGCAACATTTGTTGAGGCCTTAAGATTCAGTAGCTGGGTCACTTGATTAGAAAAATAAACTATTATTTCTTTGAAAAAAATAAAAATGGCTTGAAAATCACTAATCTGACTTCTTCTAGTTAGACTAATGTGGGATAGCAGATGGTCTGCAAAGCCTTCCTGCTGCAAACACCTGGGAATTGAAATAAAACATAAAAAGTATCCTTTTCAATGCAGAACAGAGAATGTAAGAAAGTAAGGGAAATCACCAGTGCCAGAAATAGAGAGAAAAACTACAAAACCAGAAGAGCGAGCATGTGAGCCAGGTGTGTGTGCCGGGGAAGCAGGGGAACAATGGCTGTTGACCATCCAGTGGCTCAGGTTTTAACACCAACATGGGGACAGGGGACAATTAGAGGACACACACCCTTTCTGAGCACACGCAAAACATCCACTATAATTTTTTTTTTTTTTTGAGACGGAATTTCTTGTTGCCCAGACTGGAGTGCAATGGCGCAATCTCAGCTCACCGCAACCTCCACCTCCCGGGTTCAAGCGATTCTCCTGCCTCAGCCTCCTGAGTAGATGGAATTACAGGCATGCATCACCACACCCAGATAATTTTTGTATTTTTTTAGTAGAGACAGGGTTTCTCCATGTTAGTCAGGCTGGTCTCGAACTCCTGACCTCACGTGATCCGCCCATCTCAGCCTCTCAAAGTGCTGGGATTACAAGTGTGAGCCACAGTGTCGGCACATCTACTATAGTTGATCACATGCTAGGTCACAAAACAAATCTCGGCAAACACAAAAGAATTGATACTGTACAGCCTATGTTTTCTTGCCCCAGTGAATTTTAATCAAGAATAGTAATAACATAGCCAAAAGTGCTTTATACATTGACAAATTTAAGAACATCCTTGTAAATAACTTATGTGTCAAATTTGAAAATATTTAGAATGGAGTAAAATGAAAGGTAAATACACTTATGGGAAACAGTTAAAACAGTAAATTGAGGGGAACGTTATAGCTTTTTTCTGAGTCTGTTTCATGCTGCTATAACAGGTACCACAGACTGGGTAGTTTACAATGAACAGAAATTTATTGTTCTGAAGGCTGGAGAGTCCAAGATGGAGGGGTCACATGTGGCAAGGGGGTTGTTTCATCATCCCACGGTGGAAAAGCAAAACGAGAGTGAGAGAGAGAACAAGAGCAAGAAATCAGACTCGTAGCCTCGAGCCCTTTTACTTTATTATTTTGGTGGGTTTTTTTTTTTTTTGAGACGGAGTCTCACTCTGTCGCCAGGCTGGAGTGCAGTGGCACCATCTCAGCTCACTGCAACCTCCGCCTTCCATGTTCAAGCAATTCTCCTGCCTCATCCTCCCGAGTAGCTGGGACTATAGGCACGTGTCACCACACCTAGCTAATTTTTGTATTTTTAGTAGAGACGAGGTTTCATTATGTTGGCCAGGATGATCTCAATCTCTTGACCTTGTGATCCACCCACCTCGGCCTCCCATAGTGCTGGGATTACACATGTGAGCCACCGCGCCGGGTCATCAAGGTCTTTTATAATTGATATTAATCCATTCATGAGGTTCCAGCACCATCACCTAAACACCTCCCATTAGGCCCCCGTCTTCCGACACTATTGCATTGGGGATTAAATTTCCAACACATTTTTGGGGGAACATATTCAAACCATAACAGCTTTAAACACATATGTTAAAATCTACAGCCATATCACCCTGAATGATTTCAATCTTGTCTAATCTTAGAAGTAAAGTTGAGCCTGGTTACTACTTGGATGGAAGACTGCCTGGGAATATTGGGTGCCAGAGGCTTTTTTTAAAGTGCTTTATCTAATTGAGGAGGAGGTGGTGAAGGAGGAGTAGAAGGAAGATCTTGAAGAAGAAGAAACACAAAAGCAGATGAGTTCAGTATTCAATTCAAGGAATTAGAAAAATAAAATAGAACAACATAGAAAACCCACAGAAAGCAGGGGATATAAATGATAATGATATGAGCAGTCTAATTGATAAAATAGAAAACAAAGGAATAACAAAATAAACAAACCAAAACTTGGTTCTTTGAAAAGACTAATAGGCAAACTTTCTGACAAGTTTAATTCAGAAGGTATAGATAATACAGAGAATGAGGACAGGGACAGAGTCAGTAGAGATTTCTTTAAAACAGTATAAACAAAATTTTTATGACAATAAATTTGATCGTTTACATAAAATGAACAATTTTCTAGAAAAACAATTTGTGAAAACTGATTAAAGAAGAAATTAAAAGCTTGAATATACCAATGTTATGGGTTGAATTGCGTTCCCTTGAAAGAGATACCTCGGAGTTCTAACCCCCAGGGCTTCAGGATGTGACCTTATCTGGAAATAGCCTTTGCTGAGGTAATTAGCTAAGATGAGGTCATCTTGAAGTAGGTGTCCTCCTAAGAGGACGGCCACGTGAAGATACAGAGAGCACCACACGAAGATAGAGGCAGAGTTGGGTGATGCATCTACAAGCCAAGGAACATCAAGGATCTCCATCTATCATCAAAAGCCAAGGGAGAACATGGAAGAGATTCTTCCTCAAAGCCTCTAAAAGGAACCCACCCTGGGGGATCCTTTGATTTCAGACTTCCAGCCTCCACAGCAGTGATAAATTTCTGTAGTTTTAAGCTGCCCAGTTTGTGAGACTTTGTTCCAGCATCCCTGGGAAACTAATACAATCAATAACCATTGAGGTGACTGAAATGACAGTTTAAAACCTACACACACACAGATCCAGTTCAGCCTCCCCATTGCCTAGACAAGAAAATGGAAGCCCCGCAGCTCCCCAGCAAGTTGGTGAGGTAGCACCTGGCATCAGGGAGCAAGCAGATGGGGTCCACACCATGTTCTGCAGTAGGACAGCTGGTCCCCATGCACTTTTCCCACTTTTCACAGGCTTGTCTTTTCTTCCCAGGTGCATCAAGGTGATGGAAAATTAATTCTCTACCCCAACGAGAACGTCTATCAGATTTTCTTTCCTGATGGGACAGGCCAGATATAGTATCCACAGAAGCACAGGGATGCTCGTATTGACATATATTGGCACCTAAAATGTCTGTGATTCAGGGTGTGGGGTTTGACTGAGGTGGGAGGTTTGACTGATGCCTGGATCATCTGCAGGGCCCTTCCTTTTCCAGGGAATCCCAAGGACTGACTGCTTGCGCCTTAACCTTCTCCCAGCTATCCCTCAGGAAACCTGGCTATGCTCATCTTACATGTGAAAATGAAAAAGTTCACATACATCATTCTGGAAGACAGTCTAAAAGGGTGGATCCGGGCCCTTATCAACAACTCAGGCAATGCCACCTTCTATGATGAAAATAGAGACATCTGGTAAGCTTGGGTCATGAGTCCCTAACACTCCTGCCCATGGAGAAGCAGCTGGAAAAAGTGAGGCTCCCAGAATGCATGAACTTCCTCTCTCCCCTGCCTCAGACTTCCACATGTTGGATATGGGAGAATGAGCACTATGATGGACCAGCTTGTCAGGTCCCTGACCCTAGAGGAGGTCACCATTGCTCCCCCATGGGTGAAACAGCAGTCAAGGCTCCACAGCAACCACGTTCTATGGGTTTCATCTTCTAAGCACCTCTTGAGAGTCACCCTTGTGAGAATTACCTCAGGAAGACCCAGTGCCTCCCTGTTCTGGGTGCCTCGAGAGAGGAGGGTTTGGTGAGGATTTGGACACATGCATAGAGTCCATGGTCCAAAAGGTGGCTTCTAAATATTTCACTATAACTGAACTTAGTTCTTAAGTTCCCATTTCTGGTAATGGTGGAAAACCATCTTACCATTTCAAGACAACTCAAGTCACCTCAAAATGCTTCCCCATCTCTTTGAGGCAAGGACTCTCTTTTCAGGATTTTCTCCTTCCCTTCCTCTTCTAAGTGGTCGTGGTGTGGGGATTTATATATACATTTTTTTTTTTTTTTTTTGAGACGGTGTCTTGCTCTGTCACCTAGGCTGGAGTGCAGTGGCATGATCTCGGCTCATTGCATCCTCTGCCTCCTGGGTTCATGTGATTCTCCTGCCCCAGCCTCCTGAGTAGCTGGGATTACAGCCATGCTCTGCCACTCCAGGCTAATTTTTGTATTTTTAGTAGAGACAGGGTTTTGCCATGTTGGCCAGGCTGGTCTCGAACTCCTGACCTCAGGTGATCCACCTGCCTTGGCCTCCCGAAGTGCTGGGATTACAGGCATGGCCACCACGCCCAGCCAAGGGGACTTAACCTATCTTGGATCAACTTTATACTTTCTTCTTGCTAGTGAAAGCCAAATATAATTCCAAAAAAGGATTTTCAAGCTGCAGAGTTTGGTTTTTAACAATATTTTCTCTACTGTGAGTCTTTTTACACACCGTTTCCTGATTGTCTTCTTTGTGGAAGTATCTGCCCTCCCCTGAATGCCCTGTATATAGAAAATGCTCTCCAAGAAGTGGACCAAAATCTTGGGTACAGAAAGCACAAAGGAGTTGGGGCAAGAAACTCAGTTAATTACCTCAGAGAGGATCTGGTGACAGATCATCAAGCAAGCCAACATCAGGAAGGGTGGAGCTCCCGCCTCAGTCCTATCAGCACGTCCCGGCCCCTCTGTACATGAGCATCTGGATGAGAGACAGATGGTTCTTGTGTATCCGTTCACGGCACCGCACCTGTCACCCCACAAAAGTCAAACCACAGGGCCAGCCTCTGTAATAGGCTGCCCCACCCCCAAACTGATTCCTTCCCCAGGGGCAGCTGCTCCAGAGAAAAATGTTACCCACAGCACTTGGTCTCTGAGGGAATTCTTCAGCAAAACTGCAGTTTCATTGACACTAGAAGATTTTATGGCAAAGCCTCCCAGAGTCATTTGTCAACACAAAGCCACTTGGCCAGGGCCCCGACCCTAACTGCTAGAATTTCCTCAGCACCAACAGGGCTTCTCCGAGGTGCCTCGGGCACTGGGAGGGGCTTAGAGCCAAACCGTTTCAAGAGCTGAATACTTCTTAGGTCACTTTTGATTTTCATTTCCTCAAGGAAGATGGAAGGCGTGGCTGTCCTTTGCCAGGTGTGTGGAAACTAAAATTCAGCATTGCCCTTGACTCCCAGCCCGAGAGGTCTCAGGCCAGGCTTCCTAGCTGGGTTCAGGGTCCCACACAGTGTTGAGACCTGCCCAAACTCAGGGTCCCCCGGTCGGTGGGTTCTGTGCATTTCACAGGTCAGGATCTTTTCACTCCCTGAGCAGGAACTTCCCAATTCTGACCATTCCTAGCTGTTCCAGATCCCATCTTCCTAAGGGATATTAGCCCAGAGCTGGGCACCCATATTTACCACATCTATTCCTAAACAATGAGAATTTACCATATCTATTTCCTAGGGAGTAGGGGATGCCCTGGTGTTGCTACTGGAATCCTAGGTTCTTTGGATCTCCCAGGATAGAAATCAAGAGAGATCACCAAACACAGCGGCAAAGGAAAGTTTATTTCAGCTTATGCACAAGGGAGCCAGCACTAAGAAAAGGAATGGGCTACTCCCTGAGTGTAATGTGTGGGTTGGTTTTATAGGGTCCTTCTATAGGGAAGGGTTATGACAGGGCATGTATAGGAGCAGTTTTTCTAGTGCTTGCCACAGTGGCTCAACATGCTCCTTCCTACATCTGATGTAGCATTAGCTTTAAATCTCCCACCCCAGGTGTGCTTTTTAGCATGAAAATAAGGAAAGGCTAACTATAAGTTGGAGTTGAAGTCTAAGGGCTTCAAGGAAGTCCATATAGCCACCTGGAATAGGAGCTTCTTGGTCTTTTGTTACTGACTGGTTAAGAGTTAGCTAAGCTAGAGCTTGAGAGAGGGGCTTTTATTCTTTTCCTCCAGACCACCTTAAAATTGGGAACCAAGCAGGCTGCCCATCTCTGAGAACTCTGATGGGAGCCATTTAAAAGGTTAAAAGCTAGCAGGATCTGCTCCTGCTCCCCCACAAAGTGAAGAAGATTCCTCTCTGCTCTCCTCTCCATCAGTGATAACAAGGAAATGTTAATGGTTTCTCAGTTATTGCTGTGTATGGACATTTAATCCCTACACAGCCCTCTGAACAAAGTACTGTTATGATCTGCGTTTTACAGTTCAGGAACTGGAGGCACAGAGAGGTGGGGTGACTGGCCCATGGTCACAGTTTGCAAGTGACACAGCCAGACTTTGAACTGAGAGCCTGGCTCCAGAGCCCAGGTTTTTGTTTGTTCATTTGTTATTTTTATAATTTTGGTACCAAAGAGCCCAGGTTTTTAATTCACTACTGTGTATACAGCCTCTGATTTAGAGGAGGAATGAAGTCGAACAGGCTGGGGCCTCAAGACAAACGGACTTAGAAGTTCGCTTTTGTTCAGCGGGCAGTGGGAAGCAACAGGAGGACTTGGGATTGACTGACTGGAAGTCCTCCCTGCTGGAGGTGAGCAAGGCTGCCCATAGCAGGCCTCTGAGCCACCTTCTCACTCCAATGACGCCCCTCTGTTCTGTAAAGGTTCATAGATACAAAGTGACCCCCATATGCAGAGGGAGCTGAGAAACCAAAGAACGAGGCAGACAAACCCAGTTTGTCTGTATAAGGTAATTTCCCAGGGGAACTTACAGACACAAGTACGGTCTAGGGTGGATACAAGGCAGGTAGATCTCCCACCAAAACCTCCCAGACCCAGGAGCTACATCTTGGGGAAAAAAGTATAGTGCCCTGGAAGGAATGTATAGGCAGCTATGGGCGTCAAAGCCTATCATGTATGAACAACATCAAAGGCTGTTTTCAAAGAAAGGCAAAACTTGGAGTGAATAGGTATTTCTAATAAAGTATAGCACATCGCCACGCCCTGGACAGCCCAAACAAGGCCTGGCAGACTGAGTAACCCAAGCTCCCCCAAGCCCTCCTTCTCCAGACTAACCGAGGCCTCAGTGTCGCTTCCTTTCCTCATGTCATTCCCCAGAGATGGTGCTTCCCCAAGGGCACCAATTCTAGGAAGTGCCCTGTTGGGATTGCAAAAGCAGAAGCCAGGGCCAGAGGGATACGGTGGGTTTGAAACTTCAAGAGAGGGTGGCTCAGAAGGCACGGCAAGCCCCAGAGAGTAGGGTCTGGAATGAATGAGAGAGAAACCCATCCACCCTCCATTCCTTTGTACCTATCGATGTGGGTGCCCTGCACAGGGCTGGGCAGTAGGAATTCAGCAGGGCAGCAGACAGACAAGGTCACTGCCCTCAGGAGTTTGTGTTTTAGTGAGAGAGAACAGATGATGGACAAATACAGTTAGTTCTCATGATTCATATTAGTTACAATCTATAAAGTCATTGAGGACACTGAGCTGGCCAGTATGGAACTCCTTGCTCCTAGGGGAAATACATACATATATACATATATATATGTCACTCATGTGGAGCCAGGGACGTGCCTGGAGGAGTGGGAAATTTGAGTTTCCCGGTGTGCACACTGCCAGCTGAGATTGAACAAGGCCAGACTCTGCCTTCCTGCTCAGCTCTCCTGCAGAGAAAACCAGAGGACAGAGGTGTGGGGGGACAGGGCAGTGTAGGGCAAGAAGCTGCAGCTCTGGGGCTGGTGGGACAGGGTTTGAATCCCAGCTCCGGCGCCCACCCATTACTGGGATAGCCTCGGAAAAGCATATGACACTTCTGAGCCTCCTATTCTTTTTTGTAAAATAAATTTTTTTAAAAAAAGCGGTATCTCGGGCCATGTATGGTGGCTCATGCCTGTAATCCCAGCACTTTGGGAGGCTGAGGTGGGTGGATCACGAGGTCAGGAGTTCAAGGCCAGCCTGGCCAAGATGGTGAAACCCCGTCTCTACTAAAAATACAAAAATTAGCCAGGCGTAGTGGTGCGTACCTGTAATCCCAGCTACTCGGGAGGCTGAGGCAGAGAATTGCTTGAACCTGGATGGCGGAGGTTGCAGTGAGCCGAGATCACACCACTGCACTCCAGCCTGGGCGACAGAGTGAGACTCCGTCTCAAAAAATAAAAAATAAAATAAATAAATAAAAATAAAAAAGCAATATATAGCAGGATGGGCTGCTTTTAGGATTTAAGATGATAACCTATGTGAGATGTGTGTGTGTGTGTGTGTGTGTGTGTTTTTTTGTGTGGGGTTCCCCTAGGAGCTATGGGTTGGTTCAGTATTTGCTAAATCACTGGCTTTGCTAGAACCTAACTACAGTGAACAATGAGAATTTATCGTATCTATTCCTAAATTATCTGAAGGAAACTAACAAGGCATGGCAACAGAGAGTCCCGTAGGGAACCGGGGGGGCTGCTCAGGCTGAAGAGGTGACATCTAAGCTGAGACCTAGGGGATAAGTAGGCACCAGCCCTGCCACGTGAGGCAGGGGACCTTTGCAAACAGAGGGAATAGCATGGCAAAACTGTGAGCAGGAAGAGCCTTCTCGCACCAGAAACTAAAGGAGAGGGAAGGAGGGCGGGGTGAGGCCAGCGCAGAGGGCAGCGCCTGGTGTTGGGTTGGTTGTCCATGTTGGAGCTTCTCCTACCCATCAAGTCCCTGTCAGTCTTTCTGCAGCCAAGTGGGGGAAAAGAAAGGGAAGGAGAGGAGGAGGAGCAGAGGCCCGGGGCTGAGCGCCCTGGCTGCCTGACGTGCTTTCTCTTGGTCCAGGTTGAACCTGAGCTCCAACCTGGGCTACTACTTCCCCAAAGGCAAACATCAGAAGGCCTGGAACTGGTGGAACCTGAGCATGCATGTCCATGCACCCCCTGTCTGGCCCATCTCCTTGAAAATCAATGAGTACATCCAGGTACAAATAAGGAGCCAGGATAAGATCATCTTCTGCTTCACCTATGAACAGAAGCGGATTTGTTTAAATCTGGGCACCAGGTACAAGGTAAGGGCACAACTCCCTACACCCTCCATCAGGTGGGGGTGCTCACCTGTGCAAAGGCCACTGCTGGCTTGAACTGACCCATGCCACAGGTCTCCAGGCTTGTTCTATATATGCCAACCCATATAAAAACAAGGCCACTTTGCTCTGCCTGATGTTTAAGAATGTACAAATGCATTCATGCAACTTCCCAGCACCATGGCCTTAAGCTCTGAGGAAATTCACATAAAAATCCTCAGGCTAACCCGGGAAGAATGACTTGCACCTGTAACCCCAGGACTTTGGGAGGCCAAGACAGGTGGATCCCTTGAGCCTGGGAGTTTGAGACCAGCTTGAACAACATACCAAGACTCCTTCTCTACAGAAAAATTTATTTAATTAACTGGGGATGGGCCAGGCGTGGTGGCTTAAACCTGTAATCCCAGCACTTTGGGAGGCTGAGGCAGGCGGATTACTTAAGGCCAGGAGTTAGAGACCAGCCTGACCAACATGGCGAAACCCCATCTCTACTAAAAATACAAAAAAATTAGCTGAGCCCAGTGGCTTACACCTTGATCCCAGCTACTCAGGAAACTGAGTTGGGAGAATTGTTTGAACCTGGGAGGCAGAGGTTGCAGTGAGCTGAGATCACACCTCTGCACTCCAGCCTGGGTGACAGAGCAAGACCCTGCCTCAAAAAATAAATAAATAAATAAAATTAACTGGGCATGGTGGCTCTCGCACCTGTAGCCCCAGCTACTCGGGATGCCGAGGCAGGAGGGTCACTTGAGCCAACCATATGATCCTGACAATGAAACAAAGATGTCAACATGCATTATCTCACTTGACACAGCAGCCGTGTCAGAAGTCAGGGCAAGAAACAAGGGCGGAATCTGTGTCCCCAGCCCTGCTGCTGTGTCCTCTTCCTTCCCCCCCCACACAGACACACTCATCTCTAAACAGATGGTCCCCTGGAAGTCTGAGGCACCTGCCCAGGCAGGCAGGAGAGGAGCGATGATGTCTCTGTTTCCTAGGGCTGCTAGAACAAATCAGCACAAACTAGGAGGCCTGAAATAGCAGAAGGTTATTCTCTCGGACTCTGTGCCAAGTCTGAGATCAAGGTGTCCGTGGACCCACCATCCTCTGGAGCCTCCAATGGGGGACACCTCCTTGCTCTCCTAGCTCTGGTGGCTCCTGGTGTTCTTGGCTTGTGGTGGCATCACTCCAGTGTCTGCCTCCACCTTGATGCTGCCTTCTCCTCTGTGTGTCTGTGTCAAACCTCCTTCTCCTTTTCCTTGAAAGGACACCAGTCATTGAATCTAGGGCCCACTCTAAATCCAGAAGGAGCTCATCCTGAGAGCCTTAACTTAATCACATCCACAGAGACCCTGTTTCCAAATAAGGTCATGTTTACCGGCACTGGGTTTAGGACTTAGACATCACTTTTGGGGTACACAGTTCCACCTACTTGAAATGTTGAAGCTGGACCCCCAGAGCTCCAACTGTGGTGGGGTAAGAAGGCAGGTTCCTGAGACCCTTCCTGAGTACCAGATTCAAGGACAGGAATGAGGGTGTCTTTGGCTCCCCCAATGAGGCCTAAGCAAGGTTCTGTTCCTTCTCAGCTCCCCCAACCCAATCCACATGGAAGGCTCCACTTACGGACCCCCCTCCAGAGAGGCCCCTGGGAGCAGGACTGCCTGGGCAGACAGATGGACAGACATGCCCCTGGGAGTGACACAGATGAAGCAACAAGCTGGTAACAGTAGACTGTGGCAGAATAGAGGCAGCTGCGCACAGAGTATCTGAGAAGAGAAGCGAGAGTGTGCTAGGTTTAGGGTGCCCAGCCACCCTGGTTTGCCCAGAACAGAGGAGTTTTCTGGGATATAGGACTTTGAGTGCTAAAACTGGGAAAGTTCCAAACAGGTCTGGCCTGCCGGCCCCACTAGGTTCCCTCGCCTGCCAAGGCCTCCTATTTTGCAGGTGAGTAACAGCATCCCAGCATCCTTGCCTAGCCTGGCTTTCTCAGAGCAGCCAATCCAGTGAAGAGGAGGCCAGCACTACCAAGCCCGAGTGGCTGATTCATACTCCTGCCATGGCCGGGACCTGCTGGGGCTGGACAGCATGAGGGCCCAGGGCACCAGCCTTTGAATGGTGGAAGGAGGAGGGTGGGGGCAGGAAGGTGGTGCCCAGCAAGAGCGCATGAAGGGCTGCAGTGGACAGAGAGACCAGGGAGCCTGACACCTTGGAGAGCTGGAGTCCCGAGGAGGGGCAGCTGTGCCTGTGCAGGGCGTGTCCCAGATGAAGCAAATCAGCACCAGTGTAACTAATCAGAGCCAAAGAAAGGAGACAGAGCCTGGCACAGGGTCAGCCCAGGCAGGCAGCAGCGTGCCCAGGGAAGAACAGGCCCCTCTGCGCCTGGCCTCTCCACTTCCTGGGTGACACTAGCCTGTGGTCTGAGCCCACGGTCTTCTATAAGATGGACATAGGTTACTGTGTGGCTAAAACAATCACAATATTGTGTGAAGACATTTCATATGCATAGGACTGGAGCACACGGGTATCACCCTGTATGATCCCCTCCAGGAGACTCTGTCCTCGGTCTTTTGCAGGCTGCAGACCCAGGCAGAACTTGGCATACAGGCGGCCTCCCTGGGCCAGGCCTTCCTCTCAGCAAAACCCAGATACACTCCCCAAGGAGCTGAAGGTAGAGGCGGGGCTTGCAGGAAGCCACTGTGAGGCATCCCAGCCCTCCCAGGGCCCCAGCTTAGCCCCATGGTCAGGACCCCATGGGGAGAAGCCCGGCTGCCCCAGGAGAGCAGGGCATTTGGAGGGCAGGTCATGCCAGGGCACCAGAGCTACTCTCCCTCCGGTTTAGGGCCGGGCATGGGTGTGGCCTCAGCCCACATGACCATGGTCCACGTGACCACAACTCTAGCCAAGTGAGTATATTTGGAAGCAGCAAGAAGGTGGCAGGTGGTGGGGCTGGAGACACAGATCTGCTTTCTCGGGTGAAGGCTCAGGGAACACTTGGTCCTGGCCACAGGAGGCCTGGCCTGGGGTGGAGAGGGGGACATGGTACCCAGGGAGCATGGATCCTCAATAGTCCTCTGTGAATCCCTGCAGTTTGTGATCCCAGAGGTGCTGAGTGAAATGAAGAAGACAGCCATTCTGGAGGCAGAACCCAGCCCAACGGCCCAAAAGATCCGGTTCCTTCTGGGGAAAGTGAACAGGCTCCTGAATTACGTGACCATCCCTGATCTGGAAAACTTCACAGAGGCCGTCAGGATATCGCTGATGGACAACAAGTGCCTGAAGTAGTTGCACCCTCAACCCTGGTTTTAGGACGGGGCTTTCTGGCAAATGTCTTGGGAAGGTGGAGAACTTGGGAGCTCCAGGGAAAAATAACCCAAAAACTTGTTGACGTGCTATGAGAGTTGGTTTGTAATTTGGGACCTGCCGTAGCTCCTTGGTTTGAAATAAACATTTTCGGCAGGGGGCACTGACAGAATCTGTGGCTGAGCACAGAAGAGGCTTCGTAGCCCTGATCGACAGCACGGAAGCAAGTTGTCATTTCAGTGACATGTCAATGCCTGTCCTGCCTGCTCCCACAGTCACTCACTCCGCAGAAGTTCTTATGTGGCTTTTAGAACCAGCCTTGGAACAACGACTGTGCTCAAAGCTCTGTCTTTTTTGGCTGTGAGACCTCAGGCAAGTAGCTTTATACCTCAGTTTCCTCCTCTGTGAAATGGGCCTAGAAATAGCAACTATCACCACAGAATTGGGAGTATTAAATTAGTTAATACACACAGTCCCTAGAACAGGTCTGGCCCGTAGGAGCCACTCAGTAAGCATCACTCCAATTACTGTCAGCTTGGCCCTTCCTTCAGGTCTGGGCAGCTCCCGGGAAGGGTTCGTCAGATCTGCAGCTCTCAGGTAGGCTGAGTGTCTGCGCTTCCTCGGGCTGCAAAGGCACAGCCCCTTCAGCTTCTGAGGCCTTTCTCCTCATGACGCTCCCTATGGTTACCGAGCCTGCACACGAACCAGGCAGGCCTAAGCACTGTGCCAGCTCCAGCTCATGTGGCTCCAGGACGTGGACGCTGGGATGCAGAGGTTAAAGGACTCACCCAGGATCACGCACCAGTACATGACGGTAAAGACTGACATTCCAGCCTACCCGACTGAACACCAAAGTGACGTCACTGTGGTGATAATGAGTATGTTTATGACCCCCCACTACCAGTCCAGGGCATCTCAAAGACTCAAGGCCACTCCAGGTGCTACTGCCCTTATCCTACCTTGTTGCACAGTCCCTGCCCCCACGTCCCACTCCAGTGAGCTCTGGAGGCCAGTCCCAGCCACCCAGCTACTGCTGACTTGGCACAAATCATGCATTAGCCTGAGGGGGGGTCCAGCCCCTCCTCCTGGCGTTGGAGCCTCTGGGCACCACCCCAGCACACAGTGCCTCCTCCTGAGGCTGAGAGAGGGGAGGGTACATGTGGCCCACTGCCTGGATCCCCCACGCTTCCTGCACAGCCCCAGAGGCTCTCTCCAACCCTGACCTCCTCACACCTTGTCCACCCTGCTAAGGCAGAGGGAAACCCAGATGCCAAACCCACACCAGCCCAAACCCAGTCCCCCAAACGAGGACCTGACCAAGAGGCTGAAAAGACCCACATGCCAGCTCCCCCCAGGAAGCGGGTGGGACACTTGGGATCAATGGTAACAGTTACCAACTTGAACAAAAGGGGAAAATGTGTCATCTGGAGAGAACACTGACCTGAACAGAAGATAGGATGGGTCTCGGAAGCATTTGGGGTGGAGAGGCTGCAGGTGCCAGGTCTTGTCCTGGAGACATTTTCTACACATCTGAAGTCACAGGGCTTTGTCTCTCAAGCTCTCTCAATAAAAAACAAACCCGTGGTCTTCACAGCTGGCCCTGATTAAATCAGGAGACCATCCTTGGTCCAATCCAGTGCAGCAAGAGTAGGTGGGATTACATCTTGTAAATGGCTCCCAGCTGATCCTGGAGCAGTTGTTTCTAGAAATAGGAGACTTCAGCTGGGCAGCCCCCACGGGATGATTTTTTACAATCTCAGAACACCTGCAAACTTCCCAGAATGACCTGAGCTCCAGCCTCAACCAAGACAGTATAGAAAACCCCAGGCCTTGCCAGGTACGGTGGCTCATGCCTGAAATCCCAGCACTTTGGGAGGCCAAGGTGGGCAGATCACTTGAGGCCAGGAGTTAGAGACCAGTCCGGGCAACATAACAAAACCCTGCCTCTACTAAAAATACAAGTAACAGCTGGGTATAATGGCGCGCACCTGTGATCCCAGCTACTCAGGAGGCTTAGGCACGAGAACCTCTTGAGCCCAGGAGGTGGGGGATGTTGCAATGAGCTGAGATCACACCACTGCACTCCAGCCTGGGTCACACAGTGAGACACTGTCTCAAAAAAAAGAAAAAAGAAAACCCCAGGCCAGGTGTGGTGGCTAACACCTGGAATCTCAGCACTTTGGGAGGCTGAGGCAGGCAGATCACTTGAGGTCAGGAGTTCGAGACCAGCCTGGCCCACATGGTGAAATCCCGTCTCTACTCAAAGTACAAAAAAGTAATCAATTCTCACGCTTTTGGCTAAGATCAAGTGTAAAAATACAAAAAATTAGCATGGTGGTGGACGCCTGTAGTCCCAGTTGCCTGGGAGGCTGAGGTGGGAGGATCACCTGAGCCCCGGAGGTGAAGGCTGCAGTGAGCTGTGTTCACACCACCACACTCGGGCCTGGGCTACAGAGCGAGACCCTGTCAGAGAAGAGAGGAGAGGGGAGGGGAGGGGACAGTTCCTCTAGCAATTAGCCATTCTCCACTGTGAACAGTGACACCCATATGCCACCTTCATGGCCCTTCTCCCTGATGCTCTCCCACTGTCTGCCACCAACCTCCACTTAATGCTCTGTCCTCACCCCCAAACCATCACCTGTGCAGCTGAGCTGGGACCAGGACAGTCAGGCTGTCAGAGGAAGGACACTACACATCACTTCCTTGGCCTGACAGTCACGCCTTGCTGGTGAATGCTGTCACTGGCTAACACAGCAGTTCCTTTGTTGCACGATAATGAGCCATAAACGACTACTGCGGTAGCATCCCTTTACATAATCAAAGTCTCAGTGCCTACGTAGTTCCACACCTATGCTCGGGGTACACAGAAACCCCTGTCCTCACCACACATCAAAGACAGGAGCTCCCAAGTGATCTGAGCAACACACAAGTCACCCCTAGCCTGTGACTGCCTCTCAGTCCCAGCCCCAAGGCTTCCCCGCCCACAGCCCCATGCCCTCTCCACACGCAACTGGAAGGAGGTGCATGTGCCCCGGAATCAGCCCTGGGTTTGGGTCTTGGTACCACCACTTAGCTGTGTGACCTTGGGAAAGGGAATGAGCTGTCTGTGACTCAGTTTCCTCCTCTGTAAAATGAGGACCATCACAGAACAGACCTCTCAAGGTAACATAGGGATTAAACGACATACCGTAGGTAAGGCACTCAGAACGGTGCTCAGTAAACGCTGGCTCTTGTTACCGTCAATCAATTCCTCTCCCTGATCCTCCTCCCTTCACACAGTTTCTCACATTATTCCACGAAGGCAGAGGTTGTAAACAGGTGGACTCACAGGGGCATTTTCTTTGGTCAGCACCTGTTTTAAAAAATATTTTGTTGCCAACCTTTAAAAGACAGGAGATTTCACACAGAAATAGGATTTCCAGCTTGTGTTGTAACTGCTGCCTGGTGTGGGCTATTATCAAAGGCTGGAGAGAATAAGTACTCAGGCTATTTTCAGGAGGAAAAGTGAGTAACAACACCTCATTCGCTGTGGAGGAGGTAATGGAAGTAGCCAGCCAGCTGGCCAGGAACTGGAAAATCCAGGTCCCAGCCTCTCTATTAGTTTGCCGAGGCTGTTATAACAAAATACCACACACAGTGAGTGGCTTCACCAACAGAACTTCCTGTCTCAAGTTCTAGAAGCTAGAAGTCCATGATGAAGGTGTTGGCGGGCCGTGCTCCCTCTGAGGGCCCTTGGGAAGGATCTGTGCCAGGCCAGAGGGAATCTCCAGCTGCTGGTGTTCTGGTTGGTGGCAGCCTTGCGTGGTGTTCCCCTGGTATGTAGTCTGTGTCAAATGGATCAGGGGCCCACTCTACTCCAGTATACCCTCATCTTAGCTAATCGCATTGGCATCAACCCTGTTTCCAAATAATGTCACATTCTGAGACACCAGGGGTTAGGGTGTCCGCTCACAATTCAACCCGTAACCCCCTCTCTGCCCCACACCCTTGACACCTACCAGGACCCCACACTGCTAGAGGGAACAAATTTTCTCTGACACAGTATCACGTTATCTTCAACGACTTGGTAGAGAAAGGGTCTTCTCCTAAAAATGAAAATGAACTAAGTTGGGCTGTCAGTCAACGAGACTAACCCAGTAGGTTACACATAAGAATTTTCTGATGGGTAATTAATCAGCGAATGCTCCAAGGGAAATGAAGCCTCTCCCAGTGCACTCCAAGGGCGCTTCCTCCGCACTTAATCAGGCCATACAACAAGCAGACACTGGCCGGGCTTTGTGGCTCACGCTCGTCATCCCATCACTTAGGGAGGCCGAGGCGGAAGGATTGCTTGAGCTCAGGATTTCGAAGCCAGCCTCAGCAACACAGTGAAACCTCGTCTCTATTTAAAATAATAAATAAAAGCAAAGCAAAACAAATATACACTGAGCACCCACCATGTGCTCAGGAGACAAGGGGAACAGGCTGTCTGCACTCGGGGGATCAGAGATGCAAGCCCAGCAAGGCAAGGGCGTTGTTTTATCGCAGAAGCGCAGTGGAAGCAAAGGACGGAGGCTCAGCAGGGGAGGGAGGGGCCACGGGAAGCCTGTTTTTGAGCTGGGCTGCAGAACGAAGAGGAGTTGGGGGTGCGGTGCCTACTGGGAGACTCCAGGAGAGGCAACGGCATGTGCAGAGACACAGAGAGCCCGGCATCGAGGGCGACACAAGGTTATGGCACGTGCAGATGTATTGGGCAGGTCTCATTTTTGGGTGTCCAACCCTGTCCTCCTTTATGGAAGGGAATCGCCCTTGTGAGCATTTAGTAACAGGAGGCAATGCCCTGCCTCCAACCACGGAAACTAAAAAACGTTGTTATCAGTCAGGGTCCCGTCAGAAACCACACCAATGATTTGTACAGGGAAAGTGAAATGTCAACTATTAATACTAGAAAAGGTAAAAGAGAATTGTAAAATTCAATTTAAATTTAATTCAAAGAATTAAAGAACAGCCAGTGCAGAGTGCATCTCTCTCCCCTCTGCCTCTCTCAGAGCGGCGCTGGTGCACAGGCAGTGCCTGCTAAGGTGCAGAAGCGGGTTCACAAGAAGCTTCTTAGGAGACCAAGAAACCTGACTGGGGAGTGAATGCCAGCAGACCTGCCTCTCTGCTGATAGCCACAAGGAGGAAGGAGAAACATCCACACCAGACACGAAAAGAGACCCTTCCCTTAGGCCTTACAGCATACCTCCAGCACCCTACAAAGCCTGGCACTGCACCAGCTGGTAAAGGAAAAACGTTTGCCAAGTTCCAGCTCCAGAATCTCAAGGTAGGGCAACAGGGTGGATTTGTAGCTGACAGGCAGTACGGTGAGAGCCGGCACAGAGAAAATCCTACTCCTCTGTTCCAGCACTCAAAGCATAGAAACAGACACACATACATAGACACACACACACACGCCCCATGGGGGAGTTAGCTGGCCAAGATGAAAGCAATTGCAGTGCCTCCCAGTCCAGGCCTGGCCGCAGAGTGGAGACAGTCTGAACCAACGCTTCCTGCTTCAAAAAAAAAAATGCCTATGCGGTGCTTCCTGCTCTTATTCCTCTGGTCCTCTAGCCTCTGGTTTGTCCCCCAATATTTTCCCAGTAAAGTCTTTTGCTGCCCAAATTAGACAGTGACATCTTCCATTGCTTGCTCTCAAGGACCATGATAGATATAGAGGAGCAGCCGTAAGGAGATGAAGCTGGAACATGGGCAGGGGCTCCCCTGAGACCCACTGTGCCCTCAGAAGTTCAGAGCTTTCTATTTTAGGAGCAAGGAGGCAGGGAGCTCTTAATAAGAATGGGCTCTTGCAATAAAGGTATTTCAGGCCAAGCATGGTGGCTCACGCCTGTAATCCCAGCACTTTGGGGGGCTGAGGAGGGTGGATCATGAGGTCAGGAGTCCAAGACCAGCCTGGCCAATATGGTGAAACCCTCTCTCTACTAAAAATACAAAAAATTAGCCAGGCATGGTGGTGGGCACCTCTAATCCCACCTGCTTGGGAGGCTGAGGCAGGAGAATCACTTGAACCCAGGAGGCAGAGGTTGCAGAGAGCCAAGATTGCGCCACTGCATTCCAGTCCGGGTGACAGAGCAAGACTCTGTCTTAAAAAAAAAAAAAGTGAGGTATTTCAATATTCCCAGAAGGGATTGAAAATGAAGGCCCTTCTTCAGGAAAGATGGGCAAAAAGAAAAGAAAAGAAAATGAAGGCCTTGACCCGGGGCAATGGTATTAGAAAAACTGAAGAAATTTAAGAGCTGTCTGGGATAGAAAATGCCCAGCACTTAGTAATGGGATGATGTGGGGAAGGCAGCATGGCTTGGACAACAAAGTCACCCAACACTTACTGAGCACCTTCTGCTGACTCTGTTCTAGGTGCTGCGTATAAACAAAACAAAGTTCCTTTCCCAAGGAGTTTGTGATCGGGGTTGATGGGGACGACAAAAAACAAGCAAAATACATCATGTATCAGGTACGAAAACAACTAACACAGGTGAGAGGAATAGCAAGTGCTGCGGACTCGGACTCGCTGTTCTGTATAGCAGGGTTTTGCCACCTCTGCTCTACTGACGTTTGGAGCCAGATGATTCCTTGTGATCGGGACTGTCCAGTGCGGTTGTAGGATGTTCAGCAGCATCCCTGGTCTCTACACACTCGAAGCCGGTAATACCCTACCCCTAACACGCACACGCACACCAGTCACAACCAAAATGTCTTCAGACACTGCCACATATCTGGGTCTGGGGGTGGGAGCAGGATTGTCGCTGCTGTAGGTCATGCTTGGGTTTTTTGGTTTTGTTTTCTTATGGCCCAGCACATCTATCTTGGCAACTCCTCCCTGTATATGAGAAGATATATCCTGAAATGTTAGGGTATTCTGAATTTACTAATGGGAAACAGGACCATCTGTACTGTGATTCATTCTGTAAGATAGCGGGCCTTAGACTCTTCCTTAAAAAAAAAGTCAATGTCAAGAAAATAAGCAAATAAAAACTCTTAAGAGTAGTGGTCTAAGCTAAAAGGAACTAAAGAGACATGACAACCAAGTAAAATGTTGAACCCAGGATAAAGAAAAGCTATGAAACATTTTCGGGGAACAATTAGGGAAGCTGACACATGGACTTCATATTAGCTATTACTGAATTTCTTTTTTAGGTGTGATAATGATTTAGGGTTATGTAGGAGAATGTCCTCATTCTTTGGAAACAGATGCTGAATTATTAGGGGTACAACCTAAAGGTAAAGTGTCACAATGACCACAAGGTCCTTTCAAATAGTTTAGCAAAAGAACATATATAGGTGTTTGTATAAACTAATAATTAAAACCCACTTGATTTCCTTTAACTTGTGTAAACAAGCCCGATTTTGTAAGAAAAGTTATTTTAGAATATACATAGAAAAAAATCTGGTATATACCAGACATTCAACTGTGGTTGGCTGTTATAAGCTGTCTTACTTATAAGGTAACAGCAGAAGAAAATTTAAACCAGGTGTTGTTCAACCAGGGGAAAAATACAAATGTTTTTACCACTCCTACAATAATACTAAATTTTAACACAACTTTGTATGTCAGTATTATGCTGACAATACTCATGAAATTTTCAGTTTCACAAAGAAAAAGTTAAATTCTTTTAACTAATGAAGCATTCATATGCTTCAAAAATGTCTTTTCACAATAATTTTCTTGCCAAAGGAATTTATACAGTACAAGTAAAACTGGCAAAATCTGAGTAAGATTGAGAGAATATATTAATATCAATATCCTGGTTGTGATATTGTGCTATAGTTTTGCAAGAGGTTACCATTGGGGGAAGCTGGGCAAAGCGTGCATGGGCTCTATCTGTATTATTTCTTACAACTGCATGTGAATCCGATACAAGTTATCTCAATTAAAATTTCAATTAAAGAAATTTTCCTCAAGGAATCCGCACACATACCAGACACACAAGGACAAGATAGGAAGCAAAAATCTTTATTTTTAAAAAATTCACATTTATTAAAAACAGCAATTTCTAGCCAAATAATATAAAGCATTTTAAATTATTTGAAAGTATATACACTCTTTGTATAAGTGAACACTTGAAACTGTACAGATTTAAACAAACAATCATTTAGCAAACAAGTTGAGTCACTACCACCTACTTAGCACTTCGTAAGGTGTTTGAGTGCTTCAGAAATAAAAGATCAAAACACAAGAACCAATGTCATTAAATATTTTTATAAGAACACACTCCGTTCTGTACATCAAATTAAATCAGTCACAGTACTTACTGTACAATAATCGTGCCCTCATTTCTTTGGAAAGGCTATTAAAAATCAAATGTACATATAATACACAAAACTGGATATTTTACAGTTTATTTCATTAAACGTGTTTAAAAACAGTTAAGTAAATACAATCTTCCTAATTTATTCATTTCATGGCAAAGAATGAATATGGGCCTTCTTACCTTCTACCTTCTCAAAATAGAGAGTAAAAAGCTCTATCAAGCAACGTCCATCACCAATCTCAACTAAGTGAAAAGGAAGTGAGCTGTTAAAATGACAACAATCAGGATAGGTAACCCATCTGCACTCCGCAGAAGTGCTGCATCCGTCATGTCTAATGAGTTACAGGTACCCACTGCATCAAAAGGTCCCCTGGTCCCATTCCAGAATCCCCCTGACAGTGTCCACCTCTAGACTAGTGTTTGAATAACTCAGAATTCCCCGCCCCCTTTTTTTTTTTGAGATGGAGTCTCACTCTGTCGCCCAGGCTGGAGTGGTGCAGTGGCGCGATCTCAGCTCACCGCAACCCCCACCTCCCGGGTTCAAGTGATTCTCCTGCCTCAGACTCTCAAGTAGCTGGGACTACAGTCACATGCCACCAAGCCTGGCTAATTTTTTGTATTTTTTTTTTTAGTAAAGATGGGGTTTCACCATGTTAGCCAGGATGGTCTCAATCGCCTGACCTCGTGATCAGCCCACCTTGGCCTCCCAAAGTGCTGGGATTATAGGCATGAGCCACCGCACCCGGTCCAGAATTCTTTTTGAACTAAGAAGCTGGGTACCTTGTCATCGGAGGCAAAACCAATCCAATCAGGAAACAGGAATTTGTTGGAAAATTCACAGATATGCATAATTTCTGATTCCTGATATGGTGTGGTAGTTTTCAGATGTGGATAGTGTTAGGTTTGCTGGTAAAACGTATTCTGCTGTAGCCAGGCTGGAGATCCACACGGCTGGCCCACAGTACAGCACAGCCAGCTGAATGAACAGACAGGACATGAAAGTGTTTGCTTTTCAAAGAACTGCTAAAACCAAAGGCAGTGTACAGAAGGCTGGTGACCTGAACCTTCACTCACGAGGAACACTATTCATCAAGTTTCCTTCTCTCCTCTGTGCACCAAATTTAAGACACCTTAATTGGTACTTTGCACTCACAAACTCGCACTATCGTACCATGAAGATACTCATTAAAGACACCACACATATCGATGACGAGAAGGCTGCAGCTCCCTGCTTTAGAACCTTTTGCACCTAAGCAATTCAAGGGGCACAGATGCTGGAGCTTCACACGAAGTCCTGTATCTTTAAACTGCCTCACATCAAACAGAGAAAAGGATGACACCCTGAATTCCCAGGAGGGCAGAATGTGTTCTCAGAAGCAACCAATCTACTCCAAACTAAACTTCAAAATGATAGAAGAAATATTACATTAAATAAGAGTGTTGAAATAACATTTCTGGAAATAAAAAAAATAGTCACTGTGGAATGCTCCGTGGTTAAAAGTGTTACAGTGTTTCACGTTGTAGCAAACCTTACTCTTACAGGCCTTCTAATTTGCTGCATTTCTGTCAAGTTCTTTGCACTACTTATTGTAACCTATTTTTATTGCACAACTTTTACAAGAACCACTTCACTGCGTGTCTGCCCTAGCTCTCTCTTCTCATTTCTTGTGATCATTTAAATGAGGCAGTTATCACCAATCACAGATTAATCTTTGGCATTTTGATGTTTTAGAGAAGAAAACACCAATCTTGTAACACTTTACTTCTATTTCATTCTTCAGTCAGCACTGGGCAGCACGCTCGTGTGGTTCTCGGGGACATTCCCCACAGATGATTCCTCGGTGTCCCGCAGACTGCAAGACTTCTCAGCCTGCTCCTCCCAGACAGATCGTTTAGGTACACACCCCGGCTGGCCTGCTCATTTAGAAACTGACAGCAGGAGGCTCAGCTGAAAAGCAAAGTTAAGAGCTATGTTAGTTCTCCTATGGAATACTGTCCTCAAGAAAAGTCGGGGAGAGAGGGGAACAAGGGTTGAAAAAACTCAGCATCATGCAATACAGCCAGGTTACAAACCTGCACTGTGTTCCCTGAATCTAAAATAAAAGTTGAAAAATAAAATAAAATAAAGCAATTCAAATGAAAAAAAAAGTTGTTTAGAGCCTCAAAAACAAAATGAGAGAAAAAGACCAAGATTTTTATAAGCCCAGTAAACATGGCTGTAAAACTGGCCCACAATGCTGGTCTATTTCTGAGGCAGCCGCTGGGCACTGCCATTGGAAGGCCCTGACAGGGGTCACACTTCATCACCAAATCTAGGCGATCAAATCACTTAAAATCCAATGAGGATGATGGCAAAAACTATATACAAATACTGACAGTGACAGAAACATATCTCCAAAATCCACTGTGCCTTGTTCTATGCAGAGTGTGTTGTGGGAAGAGTTGTGTCTAAGCTGTCCTTAAAGTGACTTTTAAAAATGTACAAGAACAGACATGACAAGTGAATTTCAACACACATGCCAATTCTGACCAACTGCAGGAGCAACCTGACCACTCTGTAACAAAGGACTGGGACACCAGAGCCAGGACAGAGCAGTGACAAGAGGGAAATGGCTGCCCGCACTCCAGGTGTCTGACACCCAAGCCTTAGAAACTTGCGGGGTGAATGGACCTGGCTGTGAACCATTCTATCAGTACAGCTGCTTTGCTCATGCAGATCACCACCCCGATCCCATTTATAAATGAGTGCCGTCAGAAGAGAGATACAGAATCACCTCTGTGCTTTTCCTTCCAAAAACACAAAGCCTGAATCTAATCATGATGAAAGAGACGACAGCAAATGCAGAGACAGTCTACAAAATAACTGGCCTCTGAAGGTCAAGAAAGGCTGCCAAACTGCTCCAGGTCAAAAGCAGCTAAAGAGATGTGACACCAAACAGCAATGCATGACCTGGGGCCAGACGTGGACTGCGGAAACCTCAGTGATAATATCAGGAAGAACGGTACAGGGACTCTGATGAAATGTGCATATGAACTGTGAATTAGACACTAGTATCAATGTTAAGTTTCCTGTTTTGATAACTGAACAGGAGTAGTGAGAGAATTTCCTTGTTCTCAGGAAATACACTCTGAAGTATTTAGGAGTAAAGGAATACAATGTCTCCCAACTCCCTCTCCAATGATTTAAAAGAGGGGCTTGAGGAACAGGGGAAGGGAAAAAGTGAGAAAAATGAAGCAAATGGGGCAAAACAAAAATGGAGTAAAGGATATACGGGCAATCCTCACACTATTCTTGCACATTTTCTGTAAGTCTGAATTATAACAAACTAAACTTACAAAAATAATGTCTTCTGCCATAAACTGGACCTTATGATCCAACTACTCCACATCTACATTCATGCAAGTGACTCTAACTGGAGAAAAAACATCAGACAACTAGGCTGAATGATCTCTCTTGGATTCATAACCACTACACTCACCCGAGCCTCCCTCCTCACTCTCAGTGATGACCTTGCTTCTAACTTCAGTCAGAAACATGAAGCACTCAGATGAGCATGTCCACCAGCTCCTGTCACAGCCACACCCCCCATCCATGCCCACACACCCGGCCTCCTCCTGTTACCATGGCAAAGGCCCCACCCTGCCCATTCCTGAGATTCCACCCCCACATTCTCTACTCAAGATACTCCCCCTCCTTGCAGGTCTTCCCCCCACGAACATAAAAACACACGTTTTCTCCTATCTTTAAAAAAAATAATGGAAGGATAACTCAATAACTAATAAAAAGAGTTATCTCTAGGGAAGGGAAGGGAATGCTGGAGGGATTGGAAAAGGAATACGACTTCTCCAAATGTACCTTGTTCTGTATTTCTGACTTGGAAACCACGTAAGTATTTTACATCATTAAGAAACAAAATTAAATCAAAATAGAAAAAAAAAATCTCTATTGAAAAGAAACCTAACTATGTATCAAGTTAGTGGTACAATCACATAGAAAGTAATTACTTCAAATAAATTATTAAGAAGTATTTTGACTGTACAAGTATCCTAGAACAATACAAATATCTTTTTAAAATGTGACCCATCTAACCATAAAGGAATATATACAACCATAATAACGAAGCTCTGATAGACACAACATGGATGAGCCTTGGAAACACGCTAGGTGAATGAAAGAAGCAGCTATTATGAGGCCACATATTGTATGACTACAGTTAATGAAATATCCAGAATAGGCAAATCCACAGAGACAAGAAGTAGACTCACAGAAGAGGGGGAAATGGAGCTCTGCTAATGGGTAAGGGGGTTCTTTGGGGAGTAATAAAAATGTTCTAGAATTAGATAGTGGTGATGACTGCACAACTTTGTGAATATACTAAACACCACTGAACTCTGCAATTTAAAAAGATGAGCTGTATGGTATGTGAACTACATCTCAATCTTAAAATGACTCCATTTCTCCCTCCAGCTACCACCCCCTCATCTTTCTCCTCCCCCACTACAATAACACTCCTCAAAAGATTCTGGCCAGGTGCAGTTGCTCATGCCTGTAATCCCAGCACTTTGGGAAGCTGAGGCAGGTAGATCACTTGAGGCCAGGAGTTCAAGACCAGCCTGGCTAACATGGTGAAACCCCCTGTCTACCAAAAACTACAAAAATTTAATGGGCATGGTGGCAGGTGCCTGTAGTCCCAGCTATTTAGGAGGCTGAGGCACGAGAACTGCATGAATCCGAGAGGCAGAGGTTGCAGTGAGCCGAGATTACACCACTGGACTCCAGCCTAGACAACGAAGTGAGGCTCCGTTTCAAAACAAAAACAAAAAAACGCAAGATTTATCTACACTCGTCATTGCCTAGTCCTGTCCCCCTAGTTCCTACACACCCCCCAAATTCTCTAGTCCTGCTGATCCTCTTGCCAGCCTGATCAGTCTCCCCAAATTCTCTAGTCCTTAGCACACATTACATTTCTAAACTATCCTAAACTCAAGACCGGAAATAAAATATCCTCCACAGCACCAGGCAACTAATACATACTGGGTACTCAATAACTTCCCTTTTTTTAAGATGGAAGTTATTAAAGTCTACAGATAGGTGCAGTGTACACTGCTCGGGTGACGGGTGTACCAAAATCTCACAGATCACCACTGACAAACTTATTCATGTAACCAAACACTACCTGTACCCCGATAACCTATGGAAACATCAAACAAAATTGTTTAAACTGTTTTTCTCTTATGTATATTGCAAACAAAATTATTCAACAAGCTAAATGTCACTATTTGAGACTTTTACAAACAGGTCATTCTCTTAAACACAGCAATATTCATATCAGAAAGGATTAAACAGCAAATGAAAATTCTAAAACCATCCCCCCAAAAGTTTGAGAGAACAATTCAAAGTCTGAATTCTTACTCATCAGAATAAAAGAAGGTACTATTTTTAAAATTAAAACTAAAAATATGTTTGCTCAAAGACATCTACTCAAGTGAAATAACCAAGAGAGCAATAAAGTAATAAGGATATTCCATCTACCAATTACCTGCTCCATGGATGGACAGGCAATGATTTGGATGTCTTCAGGGCTGAACTCTTCCTTTAACAGGGCATGGAACTTCTGGAAGACTTGCTGAATATTATTCTTAGAAAGGAGGAGAGGAGATCATATCAAGTGAGTTGACTTAAACATGAAGCACCATGAATGCTAAATACTAATGATATTTGCCAAAGCGAGTGGAGGCAATGTATCTTTCATGATATCACCAAAGACATATACTTTGCTCTTAGTATTTCAATGCTGGCACAACCTGACGAAGACTTATCAGTAACGCTTCCCAGGAAAACTAAACTCTAGCAAGCCTTGTCCCCCCCAGAGAATAATTTTAAGAGTCTTCTGCAACAATTTCTTACACAACAGACAATAAAGTTCCTAGACACATAAAATATACTTTAAAAATCAACCAATGCCTTGGGTAAGGACAAGAGCTCAACACAGAGCTGGAAGTTATGAGCCCTGAATTTGCTCTGACATTTAATCCCTTGGTTGCCGCTGCAAGCCATTTATTTCTACTACTCACCAGTAAAATGGGGCATAATTCCTGTGCTGCTCTCTTGAGAGTTGGGCCACATGCAATATAAGGGTCTGATTTTTTTTATTTACTAATTTCTACTTTCAATAGTAACATTAAAAATTTAACACAAAGTGACAGTGAGAAAAAAAGATAATCAGACAGAGGCAGACTTTGTAAGCCTTTCGTGAATCATAGTGATTATTCCACTTCACTAGAACAGTATACCAACATTTTCAAATGTCTACAGGAAAAGGAAAACGGTAAATGAGGCAAAGAATACTTGAAGTCACCCACCAACGTTCAAATGAGTTATCCGATACTCACCCTCACTGGTTTAAACAAGATGAACTCGGTATCTTTATTGGACAAGTACAAGGACATACTTCTCAATGTCGCAGGCAGCTTTGTTTTTATTGTCTTATACGCAGTTGCCGCAAGGTCATTGACCTTTGCTGGAAAGAAATTAACCTCATTAGTGTCACAAAGAAAAAGAAAAGAAATATTTCCATTTTAATTCACAGGGGAATAAAGGGAGAAAAAAATAGCAGAAAACCCAATTCTTTATTTCCCCCAAAGAATTTCTTTCATTTTTATAGCATATTTACCAAGTTTAATCATAAGCCCTATAAACATTCATTAAATATCTACTACACAAAATTCTAATCCCAAGGGCTAAGACAGGAAAATAACTCCCCTAGCATGCTTCAGGACACTCATAAGAGCTGTAATATGTACCTTTGGAATTTGGAGGTAAGAGATTAAGGTTAAAAAAAAAAAGTCATTCTCAGAGAAACACTAGTAAGAATTACTTCATAATGAATGAGTTTGTTCATTTGCAGAAATGACTCACAGTAAGAGATGCTTAGATCATTCAGAAAATATCCACATATATTGAAGGGGAATTAAATATCTATTTGTTATATTCTTATACTGTATTATCAGAAAGGGAACAGAATCCCAAAAAGTTATAACAAAAATAACTATGAAACCCAAGTGTAGTGTCTGAAGGAGTTACACAGAAAAGGAGAGCAGTAATCTGTATGAAGTATTTAAAAGAAGTTATCCAGAAAACTACAAAGAAAAAAAGATGATTAACAATTATAAAGATGCTCAACCTCACTCATAATTAAATAAATGTAGATTAAAGCAGTGAGATATTTACAAATGATGGGCAAAGATTACTAAGATTGTGATATTCGTGTTTGACGAGGGTATGGAGAAACACGCATCTTTGTGTACTGCTGATGGAAGTATAAGATGGTTCAACCTCTGAAAAAATATTAGGCAGTATCTAGCAAAACTGAAAATGCAGATACTCTTTCCTTTAGCATTTCCATGGCTAGAAATTTACTCTATGGATATACTCAAAAAATACCAAGATATGAGTATACAAAGTTGTTAAGAGTATAAGGAAAAACAAAAACTGCAAATAATTTAACTTTCCATTACAAGAATTATGAAAGAAATCATGCTATAGTGATGTATTCCATACATCCAATAATAGAATGGATCAAGTTGGATATGCTATACAGAAAGGCCTCTAACATATACAAGACGTGAAAAAGCAAGGGGTATCATACAATCTCATTTGCGTAATATTTTTTAAAGTCCACATATGCTAGTATACACATAAACAATTTTGGGAAAGAAACTTTAATAGTAGTTACCTTTGAGAGAAGGATTGGTTTGGAGGTAGAAAATATAATTACTTTTCATTTTATAGCTTTTCATAGCTCAAATAGTATACCATGTAAAAATATTTTTTTTAATTCAGGAAAGTTGTAGTAGAGCAGGGTAAGAAAGTACCAATGCTCTTGTTACCAGAAAGGGGTCATGATCCAGACCCCAAGAGGGGGTTCTTGGATCTCATGCAAGAAATAATTCAGGGCAAGTCTACAATATAAATCGAAAGCAAGTTTGTTAAGAAAGTAAAGTGCTGAAGGCTGGGCACAGTGGTTCACGCCTGTAATCCTAGCACTTTGGGAGGCCTAGGCGAGCAGATCACAAGGTCAGGAGATCGAGACCATCCTGGCTAACATGGTGAAACCCTATCTCTACTAAAAATTAAAAAAAAAAATATATAGCCAGGCATGGTGGCACGTGACTGTAGTCCCAGCTACTTGGGAGGCTGAGGCAGGAGAATCACGTGAACCCAGGAGGCAGAGGTTGCAGCAAGCAGAGATCGCGCCACTGCACTCCAGCCTGGGCAACAGAGTGAGACTCCATCTCAAAAAAAAAAAGTAAAGTGGTGAAAGAATAGCTACTCCATAGACAGAGTAGGGTGTTCCCAAAAGTAAAAGGAGGAGCGTGTTCACCCTAGGTACAATGCTTGTTTATACATAAGATAACAGAAAACATCATGGGGATATGTACTCTGCTACTTTGTGATAAAGGGTTAATTTTTCTTAATTACTATATTTTGCAAGAATCGATATTATTATCTTTAAAGCAAAATTAGGAATGCTTTTGTTCTTAAGATATCGGGACATCAGGACATTCCTCGGCCTGGGTCTGTTTAGTGAACGTTATTAGTCTGTTTCCTTAAACGTAAACATCTAGAGGCTAGGAGTACCTAACCTGAGAATGGTCCCACTTCCATTTTTCCTAGCCCTCTCTCAAGATGGAGTTGCTCCGCTTCAAATGCCTCTGACACTCTCAAAAAAAGAATAAATAATTCAGGAACTGCTTATTTTTCATTAATAGGTGAAAGCTCCTTCTAGACCCTTACTTCCATGTGCTCTGGTTCTATCATTACTAACATGCCTCAGGGATCACTAAATCGGTCTTCAGAGCCCTTGATAAGCAGAAAGTGGGTACACAGGCTGGTGACTAAAGTGTTCTCTACTTCCTAAAAAAGGTTTCTTTGTCAGAGTGAATTAACAAATGGGCGTCCTAATTTATAACTCACTCTCTTGTGAGTTTATAATGAAATGATCCCCAAGAACCTGACCAAGTCTGAATGAACCAGTAACCCTCAGTTTTTAGGGCAGAGGGACCCAAGAGAGTTCCTCGATTGTTCTCAATGCTCCCACCACAAGGGGCCATAAACTTCTCTTTGGCATTCAAGTGTGGGCTTCAAGTACTACAGATTCATAAAAACCAACTCCATACCTCCAGTGTGCCTAAATGTGACAGGGGACACAACTACATGATAAACCGAACTGTCACTGCTATATTCACTAAGATCTCATTAAGAAAGGAAGGAAATAGCTTAAATGGCAAAGCAGCAAGTCCTACTTCAATCTGTCCTGTCTTCCCCTGTCAGTATCCTTTTAGCTACTCCTGCTTTACTATGACAATTCTAAATTCTAGTAACGCTTAAGAGCACAATACATCTAACACCTTGAATCCGGTTAGGGTTCCGTTTGAGAAAATGACAGCCCCTATTTTGAGAGAAAGGATCTTTCCAAAGGGGAAGGAGCAATACGTTAATTATGCATCAAGACACTGGGTTTAGCTGTACTGGTTTCTACCTATCTTACCAAATATTTATTGTACCCAAGAGTTTCATTTACATAAATGCTCAAAATAAAAATCAGCTCCTATTTCTAACTAAGCCCTATAAAAGTAATTGGAACCTTGAGTCAAAGGCTCCAATAAATCCCCCAAATAATAAGAATTCCTTCAAGAGGTAAGCTGAGTTGTGAATTGAAAAGTCTGCCTCTTGACTGTGAGGAATCAAAACAGGTGGTTAATACTATGCCAGACCATGATTAGAATTTCCAGTGTTGATAATAAAAGAACCTGGTTTCTCTCTTCTGGCAGAATGTACTCTGTATTAAGCGTACGCTTGTAGTAAGATGTCAAAGATTTCTATTTCACACATAACACCAAACGTTTAAAGTAATAAAGACAGTTAGAACATTCCTTATCTGCATCATGGTAAACAAAAGACCTAAAGCATATTACAAAGTTTATTTGCAATAAAACAAATCAACTCAAACCTATATTGATATCATCAAAGTTCACATGAGGAACCTTTGAAATAAAATCCTATCTTCCTTTCAAAGACAACTGACCTTCTCTACATTTACAAATCTTCCTAAGTGATACTTAGCTACACTTTTAACTTCTCAGTTCAACTTCAAGTTAACCTAAGGCATTAATAATTAAACATTTTGAGGTCAGGCGCAGTGGCTCAAGCCTGTAATCCCAGCACTTTGGGAGGCTGAGGCAGGCAGATCGCCTGAGGTCAGGAGTTCAAGACCAGCCTGGCCAACACGGTGAAACCCTGTCTCTACTAAAAATACAAAACTTAGCTCAGTATAGTGGCAGTCCTCTGTAATCCCAGCTACTTGGGAGGCTGAGACAGACCTGCTTGAACCTGGGAGGCAGAGGTTGCAGTGAGCCAAGATCATGCCACTGTACTCCAGCCTGGGTGACACAGCAAGACTCCATCTCAAAAAAAAAAAAAAATTAAAAATTTTGGAGGCTTTGAACAGCTTCAATCCTTTTTCCCAAAGAAAATTAATAGCTAACAGATATAATGCTCATTCAACATGGAAAACCAATCATATTAAAAAGTTGATTCCAGATTAGGTGCCTGTGCACTGCCAGTTTTTCATGGATGCAAAGCCAGAATCATTTTTTGGATCTCTCTCACTGAGCGGAAAGCTGCCCTCCAACTTGGACACAGCTTACCCATAATTAAAATACTCGGTCTTCCATCATTTTGCCCGTTTTCATTTCAAAGGCTTTCTATCACAACATTGGCCAGGGAATGGCCAGGAATATCAATTTAACAACATGATTTATTCTGGTTTAATGGCAACTTAAAATGCCGCAAGATGTACCAAAAATAACTCACAAAGTTAGTCGTGATTTTAAACGTCTACCACTAAAGACCAAGAAAAAAAAACAGCACAAAAAAATTTACATTTAAGTAAAGTAAGACTGGGAACATCTCAAATACATTTGCCAATGAGAAGATAGTATTGCCTGCCAACTCCCAACCGACACCTCAATTTTTACCATTTTTTTCAAATACTCTAAAATGTCAACAGAGGATATAAACTTGGACAAAATGTGGAACAAAACAGTGGCCCAACATTTCTTCATATACTTGAAAGTAGGTACACTCCATAATTTCTTCCAATCAACCACAGCATTTGTTGATCGGAACAGCAAAGTAAGGAACATGGAGGTTGTTATTCCTGACGCTGGTAGGGAGAATGTGCCTAAGAGTGGTCTGATTTTTAAAGCTGAACTCACAAATTCAAGAAATAATCCAGAAAACAAATTCAAGAAATAATCCACTATCCATTGTGTGGGTATACAGAAATCAACAGACTCAACGGGTTTCCATCTTAGCCATATTTTATTTTTAACTGGATGATTTTTCAAAAAAAACTTCTTCCTTGCAATGCTTGTTGAAATGCAAGTAGTGCTAGGCAATTAAGACCTGTCAGCTCCAAACTGAATCTTGCATTAACTCAGATTGCAGCACCCCAGAGTGAATGGAAACCAACTCCAAGCTGTCACAGTAAGGACTCTATAAATGCAAATTAATAACATCCTAAAAAAGAAACCCAACATGGTTAAATCAGAATACCTGGCTGTGCCCAAGGCTGCTGTGAGAGAGTATACTTGGGGCCTCCCTGACTGGCCATTGTTTTTAACGCTGAAACCTAACAGAGGAGACAAAAGAAAAGTTTCATTTCATCAATGACAAATTAAACTGGTACTGCTCTCAAGAGATACAAACACCATTTAAACCTATTAAAACACGCTGATAATCAAATGTGCAGCCCTAACAAAAACGCATCATATCTTATCATCCTTTATAGGTCATCGAAACTTTTAGTAAAATGTCTTTTATGATTTCAAGGCATATAGTTATCTTGCTAAAAATCATACAAAAGTCCTGATGTGGATAGCGCATTGGACTCCTAATTCAAAGGTTCCGGGTTCGAGTCCCGGCGGAGTCGCCAATATTTTTTTTATTTTTTAAAAAAATAAAAATAAATAAAAATAAATAAAGTCCTGAGGCATTCTACCTGGAATACTTCCCACTAGGAAGACAAAAATGAAGCCCTAGAGAAATGTCAACATAAAACAGGTCTCTCTTAAGGGGACTGTTACATCAATATGAAATTATTTTTATATGCAATTAGAAAAATACCCTAGCTGGACAAAATCTCCTGTATAACTGGAGAATCATTTTTCTTATTATATCACAGACAGAGAGAATGTCATTAAAACAAACAAATAAGATTTTCAAATATAATCAAAAGGCACATATGACCAATCAGTGCTAAAGATAGACCTGAATGCCTATCTTCTGGTCATCTCTTTTCATTCCTTAGCAGCAATATCAAGAAGTGGATCCAAAATAGGGCATTTAGCTGCTTGTACAAGGCTGTTTCTAAAATAATAAGCTACGGTGGAGCTGCAGGGTAGCTGGGAAGGATGAGAGAGAGAAACTGCATAAGGTATGTTTTAAAATGGACAGTCACATGCCAAACATGCAGTCCATGGCCTTGGCCTCACAGGAAAGTCTCATTAGAAAAACCTGAGCACCAGCTCTAGGTTTCTCATACAAAAAGCCATACAAACACTTAGGCAGAGGATGGGCAGACACATGGTATAATGTTGACTCAGATCTCTTCAGCCTCCCCCTCTATTTCTACTTTATTTCTAGTTTCTGTTTCTGCTCCTGGACCTCTCTAAGCCTTTGCTCATACTGCCTACCTGTATAAAATCACCTCTTTCCTCTTCTCACTCCATCTCTCTCCATACCTTTATTTTTTGAGATGTACTTTAAAAATGAATCATATATATTACAGATACCAGAAAATGCTAAAAGAAAAATATATTCACATTTAGTGTGTGCTATCCAAAATATTTTCCATTGTAAAAACATAAATATACTAATATGTATACTTTTATGAATCCGGAGCAGTGTTCTGTGACGTTTTTCCCCACTTAAGTCTACAATCTGGTCATTCTCCCATGTCCAACAGTTTTTTTGTTTGTTGTTTTGTTTTGTTTTGTTTTTGAGATGGAGTCTCACTCTGTCTCCACGTTGGAGTGTAGTGGCGCAATCTCAACTCACTGCAACCTCCACCTCCCAGGTTCAAGTGATTCTCCTGCCTCAGCCCCTGGAATAGCTGGGACTACAGGTGTGCACACCACACCCGAGATGTGGTTTCACCATGTTGGCCAGGATGGTCTTGATCTCTTGACCTTGTGATCCTCCCGCCTCGGCCTCCCAAAGCGCTGGAATTATAGGCGTGAGCCACCAAGCCCAGCCCAACAGTTTTGTTTTAATAGTAATGGCTGTCTACTGTTGCACTGATTGCTCCAAAATGTAACCAATTTCATAACATATATTTAGGTTTTCTACAATTATTTTTTTGTTGAAAACAAATATAAACTAGCATATTCATCTCTATATACTATCCAGATAGTTTACTTATCCTTCAGTCAAACCTCAAAGAGCAGTCCCCTATTAGCCCCATTTTTTTAAGGCTAACCAAGTGAAGCAGTGGGAGCCTCATTTTTTAAAAAAACCCTACACAATGAACAAAGACCCATAGTCTCACAATGACACTCCTGTGTACAGTTTAATATTTACCTATTATTCTACCTTGATTTCCCTAGGTTATACCTCCTTGAGAGCAGGAATGCAAATTCTATTACATGCACTAGATCAAGAAAAGAATTTAAGTTTATAGTGTTACTGAGGAAATTTACAACACTTCAGAGGGAATATTAAGATAAACTCATAATACTTTATCAAATTGCTTGAAAGAAAATGAATATTTTATACATATAAATCTGAGTTTTTAGCATAAACTGGTCCCATCAGAAAAAAAACACTTTTAAGCTTACCCACAAACCTGAAATCATACTTCTTTTAAAATGCCTTAATTTAGACTTTTCCCTAAAGCAAAATCTTCACCTCACATTTGTCAAACTGTACTACAAAATAACATTTCTGCAGCAAGCACTTTACAGATACACAGATGATCTGGTTGTGTCCTCGTGACAACCGTACCTTCGGTCAGAAGGTGGCAGGAGTTGCAGGATCTCGGCTTCAGCTGCCATGACACAAAGTTCTGTGCTTTCTACCACACCCACTACCATCCCAAGTCCTACTTAAGAGTTTGTTTCAAGCAACATTCAGTACAATGGAATTCTAGAACAATAAAAAGTATTAACAGTTTTTGAATTTTGGTAGAAACTAAGTCAGATGTTTTCACATAAGCCTCTACTCCTAACCCTTAGAATAGTATTACATTCCCTCAGGCCGAATACTTAGAGGTTATTCTTTCAGGGACAAGAAATGAGGCAACAGAGCACATATGCTCTTCTAGTACTTATTTTATTTTTTCTCAGGAAAGACCAATAATTACACCAAAAATCAGATATTAAATAGAAACCAGACAGGTGAAGATGTTGTAGAAAATGTTTATCTCATGAATATTCAACCTGTTTCTCAACCTGTCAAATAAAGATGCTTCTCTTCCTCCAGGTTCCAGGGGTAGAGTAAGAATTAATGTACAGAAAGTATCTCAACAAGGAGCACAGAGGAAGAAGCTACCTAAACAACAAGGCCAATTTACAGTAGATGAAAGGGATCCAAATCATGCCCCAACTCTTTAAGCTCAAAAACAAGTCTTCTGACAACCTAAAAATATTGTCTACATGGTAATACATCTATATTGTTAAAAATTAGTCCAAACTTAGAAACAAGCTGAGGACATTTTGTTGATGAGGCTTACATCCAAATGATAAAAACCGAGACCTATAAACACACATCCAAATGAGAGATGAAAGACTGTTTCCTGTCTGTACCTATGGGTGTTGATTTTCCTGCAATCATCTATCAAGGGACAAGCACCAGTTGCCTTATGAAGTGCTAACTAAGGCTGGGTGTGGTGGCTCACACCTGTAATCTCAGCGCTTTGGGTGGCCAAGGCAGGCAGATCCCTTGGGGCCAGGAGTTTAAGACCAGCCTGGCCAACATGGTGAAGCCCCCGTTTCGACTAAAAATATAAAAAAATTAGCCAGGCGTAGTGGCACATACCTGTAATCTCAGCTACTCAGGAGGCTGAGCCAAAAGAATTGCTTGAACTCAGGAGGCAGAGGTTGCAGTGAGCCAGTATCATACCACTGTACTGTAACCTGGGTGACAGAGCAAGATTCTGTCTCAAAAATAAAAAAATAAAAATAATAAAATGCTAACTAAATAAAAGAGGCATGAGATTCTTCACTTGCAGTTAATTAATGCTGAGATTTACCTTTAAAGAAAATCATTTTTAAGTTTTCTATAAAATCTTCCTCTTTCTCTGCTATTCAGAATGCTAGTAACAGTCACCAGGTAAAAAGGGAGAAATCTTTGGTCCACAAATTCTAAGATGCAGTGTCTCAAATGGTCGTGTGTTTGTGTGTGTGTGTGTGTGTGTTCTGGGCACGCGTGCGCACGCGTGCATGCATCTTTGTCTCTGACTCACTCTATGCCACAGGATGAAAGGGACTTGAATCTGGAATAAGACACCATGAAAGGGATCCCTCCAGGCTGCAGTGTCCACTCAGTAGAAACTCAGTGAGCAGCAGTGAGGGCCCAGGGTTGACAGAGGAAAAGGGAGGCAACTGCAAGTAGTCTGAGCAAGCGCAGCAGAGACTGATCAGGTGGGATGAAACTAGCTTCTTATGGGACGAGAGGCAATGCCTTTCCCTTCCCAGTCCCATTACAAGGGGGAGTACAGAAACAGGGCCATGAACATTTGTTCAGGGATCCCTGCTATCCGAGTGTAGCATGTCCACGGAGAACCATTATATAATTCAGACTTGGAATATTTTCTACATAAACCTCTATTTACTTTTTCAAAAAAATATTTTTTGAGACGGGGTCTTGCTATGTTGCACAAGCTGGTCTCAAACTCCTGCGCTCAGCCATCCTCCCACCTCAGCCACCAAGAGTCGCTAGGATTATGGGCATATGTGAATTTTTATTCTCTTGATTTCTAGAAAAACTGTGCTGTTCTAGAACAACCCTTTAATCCTAGATTTCATTATAATCAACTTGTTTATTTCAGAAGATTCATTCTGCTGTTCTGTTATTGTACAATATTCATCTATAATATTGCCCACCAGTACTATTGTGGATGTTCTCCCAGAAATACACACTACAATCCACCAGCTTGTTTTCAAGGGTAGTTTCAGTAAAAACTGTAGGTTATCTGTAAATTACAAAGTACCAATACTCAAACCTTTTTAAAAAAACAAAACTTGGGAGAAAGCATTTCAAGCCCCCCCCCCTTTTACATTTTTGTGGTGGAAAAAAAAAAAACATGTATATACACACATATTCCAAATATTTGGAGTAAAATCCACTTACCAAGCAATATATGCCAATGGTAAACAAAAGAGTACTTTACCATTTCTATGCAATTTTGGCCTTTTTAATTATTTTTTAAAGCCCATATTTTCTGTCTTTATCACAGGCTTCAAACATATTAGTGCTGATGGACCCAACAAGAAGTTTCTAATGAACAACTGCTTAGCTGTCTCCTTGTTATTTTGTACACACACACACACACACACACACACACACACACACACACACACACACACACACACATATATATATAAAATATCTGCCCAGTTAACATTAGTCATATTTGAAAATAAGAGCCATCATATTTTTATTCTTTTTATGATGTCCTCTAATACAAGTCTGGGATACACAGTAGAGGCTTAATAAAAATTTCCCGACTTTTTTTTTTTTCTCTCTCTCTCCTTTTTTTTTTTTTTTTTTTTTTTGGTGAGACAGTCTTACTCTGTCACCCAGGCTGGAGTGCAGTGGGATGATCTTGACTCATTGCACCCTCGACCTCCCATCTCAAGAAATCTTCCCACCTCAGCCTCCTAAGTAGCTGGGACTATAGGCGCATGCAACTACACATGGCTAATTTTGTTTATTTTTTTTTTAAAGACTAGGTCTCACTATGTTGCCCAGGAGTGTTGACCAGTATCAAACTCCTGGGGCTCAAGCGATCCTCCTGTTTCAGCCTCCCAAAGTGCTGGGATTACAGGCATGAGCCGCCACACCCAACCTAATTTCAAGACTTCTTAAACATCTTTAGGCAGGGCTCAGTGGCTCACGCCTGTAATTCCAGCACTTTGGGAGGCCAAGGCAGATGGATCATATAAGGTCAGGAGTTCAAGACCAGCCTGACCAATATGGTGAAACCTCGTCTCTAGTAAAAATACAAAAATTAGTCACAGCTACTCAGGAGGCTGAGGCAGGAGAATCACCTGAACCCGGGAGGCAGAGGTTGCAGTGAGCCAAGATTGCGCCACTGCACTCAAGCCTGGGCGACAGAGAGAGACTCCGTCTCAAAAAGTAAAAAATTTAAAAATTTAAAAATGAAAAGCTTTAAGTCCTTGGTGATACTTAAAAAATGATTAGGTTGAAACAAGAATGTCAAAATAGCCATGATCTGCTTTTCTCTTTGCTGGCATTCGCCAGTTGATGGACTTTAGCTTAGAAGACAGAGGCAGAAAGAATATACTATCCACACATACAGTGAGTCCTAACTTAAAATCAGCAATAGGTTCCTGAAAACTGTGACTTTAAGGGAAATGATGCACAGCATGTCCTCAAAGTTGTTTCCTTGAATGGTTCAACATTGTTTCATTACACTGTTGATGAGGAAAAAAAATTGGTTTCATTTTATGCTGTTTCACTTAAAGTCACAGTTTCCAGGAAGCGACCAGCAATGTTAAAGAGGACTGACCATACATTAAATCCATACATCTGGCAGCTAACAATGCTATGATATAAAATTCTTCAATTCTCAATTATCCATACAAAATGGAAGAGAGAAACAGCATGTAAAACAAGGAGGAAAATAAATCACCCATTTTAAGAATAGGAAACCCCTGATTCCCAGGACTCTGGTTGTTGTTGTTGCCATGCAGGTCCAGGAGAAGGTGAGATTCCAGAAGAAGTGGAAGTCCCAGCCCACATGCAGATAACCTACAAGGTGGATGAACAGAACACAGCTAACCAGGGGTCAGCTATAACTAGCTTTGCAGTATTTCCACTCTTCCTCTTAAAAACAAAAACTGTCCAAGTATATCTGAAAGTCCATAAACCAAAAAGCGTCCATAATAGGGAGCACAATGGTTTCCTAGACAGAATCATTAAGACTTGGGCTTATTATCTCCCTCTGCCAGAGTTTACGCAAGAGAGTAATTCAAAAGGAAATCTAGGGAAGAATGCAAAATGACTTTACCAAATAGGCACCAAGGTCTATACCTTTGTCATGAACTCCTCCAGCTGTTCTACAAACAGCTTGGTCTGCTGCTGAATAAACTGCTCACAGGCCGATTTCAGATGACGGTCTACATCTTTTTTAGAGTCAAGATAATGTTCTCTTATCTCAGGAGTACCCTTAAAAAGAAGATAACAATTTCTTCTGTTTTTATGTGCCTAGAAATTACCAGACATGTAAAGAATGCTGTTTATCTCCCCACCACCAATGAAACAGACTCCTTCTCACCTCCAACAAGAACTCTATCAAGGCATTGTTGCTATTCAGCCTAAAAAATCTTGGAACAGTCATAGGGTTCAGGATTTTAAATGCTGCATCTGTGAAACAAAATTACTCATCCAGTGAACATGTACAGTTTCAACAGCAAAGCCACATGTAACATACACCAGTTCTCCACCACAAGGCAAAAAGCCAATTCACCTTCACCAACTCACCTCCACGAAAGGCTGAGGGTGAGATGAGCACCAATGATGGCTACAGTACTCACAGAGTTATTTTCTAGAAGTTCGAATTGCAAAATGACTATTAATCTCAATTATTCACTTACCAAAAAAAGAAAAAGAAAAAGAAAAATGATAAATGGTAATCGGTACCTTAAAATTTCACTGCTTTACTTTCAGGATGTTAAACAGGTTTTTAAAAAATACTCGTATACTTACCCAGCTTCTTTGTTAAAATCCTGGCTGGCACAGAAATTTATTCATTTGAAGTAGAGTAAATAAACTAATGTGTCAGCCAAGAAGAAAACACCAAAAGG
This sequence comes from Ateles fusciceps, assembly GCA_036589455.1. Classification (NCBI taxonomy): domain Eukaryota; kingdom Metazoa; phylum Chordata; class Mammalia; order Primates; family Atelidae; genus Ateles; species Ateles fusciceps. The sequence continues at coordinate 158,085 of JAZHEH010000304.1, read as the reverse complement.
ACATATTTACCCCTTAACCTCCAGACTAACTAGAATCTATGCGAAGTATTAGCCCAGGTCTCATTGATGTTCAAATGCAATATGATATAACATTAGTCTCGAGAGGTTAGAGGCGTAACAGTAAAGATAGCAAGTATTATTAAGTGAGTAAGAAAAAAACATCTCTTTACTTTGCCAGACTAGATAAAGCAAAGCATGAAATGCTTCCAATCCTGGTTTTGCAAGCACACGCTACCATAATACTTACTGCCTTGACCCTAGTAGTAAAGAACAAGGACCTCTCTGTATCAGTTCAGTATTCAGAGCAAAGATTTAGCAAATTGTTCTTTGTGTCAGCTATCTTTTCTGTAAGACCCCTCAAAGATTCTGTCTGCACTAAACAGAATAAAATGGCAGGGTTACACAGGCTTTGTAATATTTGTAGGAAAACATACTTTCAACCAAATTTTGCCACAATCTCAAGATATTTCACTTTCTCTCATCTAAGTTGATCTACACTAAAACGAAGCAGCAACAAATTACAAGTTAGAAAAAAAATGAAAGAAAGTAAATCAACCCTGCTCTATCCCATCACTTAAAGTAAGAACTGTCTGCAGCTGGGAATTCTTCAAGGTGTAAGAGTGTGATTCCCACACCTCACAATGAAAGGAAGGAATGAAATCAACCAGAATGAGTGGGGAGATAGAAGCCTCTGATGAGAATAAGCTTTAAAAAAACTATGTGTTCTATAAAGGCAAAAGCCAAGAATCTGGCTCCTGTTTATAAAAACAAAACAAAACAAAAACACATGGTATGCCACTTCCAAGATTAGAGAAAAAAATAATAATTCAAAAATTAAGATCACAAAGTACATAACACACAAACTTTACAGAACCAAATATATTCTCTGTGGTGGACAAGACAAAGCGACAGGGAATGACAAAGAGCAAACTGTTTTAAGAGGGGGTCATCATGAGGTTACACTGGCTCTCGGGTGAGTTAAATCAAATCCACCATCAGATAAGCACAGGAATTGGGGAACTAAAAACCCGTTATCCTTGAAAACCATATATTTGGGGTTCCTCTAAAACATAACACATAGAAAATAATTTGAGTGACTGTTTTTTTTTTTAATTGTCCCAAAATATTCAAGAGACATTAACTGATCACATAAATGAACGGCTTAAGGCGTCAGAGCATAAACCTCTTAGAAATGTTTAAGATAAAGTTTACATAAATTTGTAAGTAATTAAGGGACATGAGGGATGTTTTTAACTGCTTAAGATCAATATCTTAGACAATAACTACTTTGATCTTTTAGAAATCATCTCTTACTAATTCAGGGACAAATCATTAGACTGGATGAATCATCTTTCTCAAGATGATTCAATATCTATTACCAACTCAAAGACCCTATCTTACGTGATTATGGATTTAATACCACTGAAGTTTATTTAAGCACCTGAAACTTATAAAGACATTAACATATATTTTCATTCATTTTTGGTCTTAATGATCTTGATAATCTCATGAAGGTATCATGACAAGTTGATTATGCTCATTTTATCTGAAAGGAAAGTGGGGTAGGGAAGCTGAAACACCCACCCAAAATTACACAAAGGCCAGGAAATGATGGGACAGGAAGAAACCCAATTCTTTCAAATTCTTAGACAAGTACTCTTCTCATTTTACCCAGCTGGCTTCCTGAATTTTCATAGACTGACAAACTCAACTCAGTGCTTAAAATCATCCCAACTAGCTGACACTCCTTACTTATTAGGAAGCAGTTATTATACTGATTTTTCACTTTTTAACTGGTTGTAGGAAAATGTGGCAAAATCTAAGTGAGTCTAATATTACAAACTAAAATGTCCAGATACAGTTCCCTTTATAAAGAAAATACAGCAAGTTGGAAGTCATTAGGATGGTGACAGATCGGCTTAGTATGAACAAGTAACATATTTAGCAAGTAAAGCATGCAAAAATTGCAGATGAACATAAAATAAACCTAAAACCTGTGCTGACACATCTGGACAGATCAAACACATCCAAGTGTGCCAGCCAGGACAGCAAAGTACCTCTAGTTTTCTTGAGGTCCAGGGAAATTTCCTTAATGGTGAATTCAGTGTGAAATGGAGCAATTTGTTCACGAAGTATCAAAAGGTGCTTAATTAAGAAAAGTTGTCCATCAATCTGAGTCTAAATTATGAGACACAAAAATGGATATGATCACAGGTTAAATCAAAATAAGAGCACATAAAGCATACATTATTAGTCAACATTAATCTACCTACATTTACGGCTTTATAGTGTCAATTCTCTTTTGTTGTGCAATGAACTCTCCCCATGCTAGAATTAAGTTAAAAAAAATCTTCCTTCAAACTCTTTTTTTTTTTTTTTGAGACAGAGTTTCACTCTTGTTGCCCAGGCTGGAGTGCAATGGCATGATCTCAGCTCACTGCAGCCTCCGCCTCCCAAGTTCAAGCAATTCTCTGCCTCAGCCTCCCAAGTAGCTTGGGATTACAGGCATGCTCCACCATGACTGGCTAATTTTTGTATTTTCAGTAGAGACGGGGTTTCTCCACGCTGGTCAGGCTGGTCTCGAACTCACAACCCCAGGTGATCTACCCGCCTCAGCCTCCCAAAGTGCTGGGATTATAGGCATGAGCCATCACACCCAACCAGCTTCAAACTCTTATTGGCACTGTCACTTGCTCTACTTTAAAAATCCAAGAAAGTCAGACACAAGGCTGTAAAGCAACATGTTTAGAAAGAGAAGTCCAATCTCCTTTCACCTGGTGCAGAAGTAGAAGAGATGAGGCAGCCTAACAGCGGCCCAGAGCAGAGGAGGTAAAGAAAGGCTCAAAGAATAAGCACAATCCTGACCTGGCCTAGCTTTCTAGTTTCTCCTCAGGAACATGGCTTTCACCATTTGATCAATATCTAGAACATCAGACATACTTATATTTATACAAATGTAAAATGATTTGGGGTTGCCATTTTGGATTCTCCTGCCACCAACATGGCTCTGACTACCCACATCCCTGAGAGTGCAGCATGTCCTTCTGCCCTCTCAGACCCATCCACAAGAGTCTTGGGATTCAAGCTCAGTTCTCAAACATCTGACTTAGTCCTCAAATACAGAATAATCATAGCTCTCCTTTCAGAAAAGAGGCTGTATATTAATAAGAGTGAGACTGTATTTGCTCCTTCTTGCTGTTACTCAAGGCAGCATCTTATTTTGAAAATACTGCTAATGAAATTTTTACATTACCTTAGGAAAAGATAAAGTTAACTTTCAGCAAGCAATATAAAATGTTAAAGGAGTTATTAAATGAAGATTCCTTCCCAGTCTTGCGCTCTCTCTCCACCCATTTTAATAAACATAATCAATGACTTATGTGATGGAAACTCACTTTGCATCCTGAAACACGGAGCACCAGGTAAGTAGGAAATGCTACATATTTTAAATACTTGCTCTATTTAAAAGACCTAACAACTCTGATGCCAAAAATAGTATCATATAGATTGTATTTACTTTACTAAAGCTACTGTAATCCAGCATATAGTACCATGTTAATTTGTTGACAGGTACTCAGTTTAAGTCTGAAAGAATAATTTCTTGCCTTAAAAAACCCTTTAAGACTTAATCCATTTTCACTGATCACTTTTTAAGGTAAAACTACACAAACTCAACCATGAGAAGAATAGCTAGTGTCTTAACAAATTGAGAGCTTCCCCATACATACTTAAACCTCTTTTGACATGTAGGAAACAGAATCAGATAAAAGAGGATGGGCTACAGATAATGAAGGCAAAAGACCGAAGATTAAAAGGCTTTTCATGCCTCCCTTAAAAGAGAGGACATGGCTGGGTTTAGTGGCTCATGCCTGTAATCCCAACATTTTGGGAGGCCGAGGTGGGTGGATCACTTGAGGTCAGGCATTCAAGACCAGCCTGGCCAACATGGTGAAACCCTGTCTCTATTAAAAATACAAATATTAGCTGGGCATGGTAGCACACGCCTGTAACCCCAGCTACTTGGGTAGCACACGCCTGTAATCCCAGCTACTTGGGCAGCTGAGGCACAAGAATGGCTTGAACCTGGAAAATGGATGCAGGTTGCAGTGAGCCAAGATCGTGCCACCTCACTCCAGCCTGGGTGACAGAGTGACATTTGTCTTAAAAAAAAAAAAAAAAAAAAAAAAGAAGACAGTGGTACAAGAAGACATAAGCCTATGAACTTTTTTTAAAATTAGGTCATTTTTTCTTTCCTGATGATCTGTAGAAAATAAAGAAATGTGCAGGGAATGAGAGAAAAAAATCATCCATAGTGACCTAAAAGCTTTCACTGCTACACATTTTCTTCAATGCATTTTATTACATAGTTATACCATATATCTGATTGCATCTTGAATTTCTGTTGCCTTAATATGTTTAAGTTTTTTTGTTTCATTTTTTAAAATTTAACGACCGTGTAATATTCTGTTATATAAAACATGCCACAATTTACTTAACCATTTCCTTAATGTTAGACATGTGTGTTCTAATTCACCTATTATCAAAATGTGTGAGCACAGACTTGAAAATACTTGTTAAAACTTAAATCTGCCTGTCTATAACTTTATTTCTAGTCCCCATGTGAAAATTTCATTTCACCTCTTCATTTCATAAATGAGAAAAACAGTGATCACAAAGGTAGAGCTTTCCTAGCAACAAGATCCCAAATGATTTTGTGGTGATGTGTATATATTTAATTTATCGAAAGCCTTGAACTTAAAAGTCACATTTATAAATCTATAAGTCAAAATAAGTTCACACGATTTGAACACTCCAGGTGGAAAGAAAGTTTTGGCTGGAAACAGCTCCCACAGCTACTTCCCGATAGGTGACAGATATTTTAATAGGAGAGGTAAGCAACACTTTTGAACATGCTCTACTTCCTGAAAAAAAAAAAATCTCAGGGGCTGTGGGAGAAGCACATGCCAGCAGCCTTCAGCCCAGATCCCTTCTGGATTAAAAACTGTAAACTGCTGAGCACAAGGGCTAACACCTGTATTCCCAGTACTTTGGAAGGCTGAGTCAAGAGGATCATTTGAGCCTGGGAATTTGAGACCAGCCTGAGCAACATGGTGAGTCTCTGTCTCTAGAAAAAGTAAAAATAAAAAATTTAGCCAGGTGCCTATAGTCCTGCTGCTCAGGAAGCTGAAGCAGGAGGACTGCTTCAGCCCAAGAGGTTGAGGCTACAGTGAACGGACATCCCACCACTGCACTCCAGTTTAGGTGACAGAATAAGACCCTCTCTCAAAAAAAAAAAAAAAAGGCTGGGTGCAGTGGCTCATCACACCTGTAATTCCAGCATTCTGGGAGGCCAAGGTGGGCAGATCATTTCAGGCCAGAAGTCCAGCCTGAGCAACATGGCAAAATCCTATCTCTACAAAAAAATAAAAAACTTGGCCAGGGCATGAAGGTGCATGCCTGTAGTCCCAATTTCTTGGAAGGCTGAGGTAGGAGGGTAGATTGAACTCAGGAGATTGAGGCTGCAGTAAGCCATGATCACACCACTGCACTCCAGCCTAGGAGACAGCAAGACCCTGTCTCAAAAACAAACACAACTGTAAGCCATACAGTCATGGTAACTCCTTCTAGTCACCGAACCCAGAGCCACAATTACCTGTTCTCAAAAACTGACTGACTCATTTCCTCCATGTAAGAACATTCAACTATTTAAAACATTATCATAGAGATGATTATAAATTGTGATGTTTCCTTGAAAATGCTTTCTTGGTATTCCAGGGGAAATAGTACCATCTCCCCAGGGGCTAGGGCTACAATAAGAAATCTTTACCCTTAGCCAGGCACGGTGGCTCACGCCTGTAATCCCAACTCTGGCAGGCTGAGGCGGGTGGATCACCTGAGGTCAGGAGTTCGAGACCAGCCTGACCAATATGGTGAAACCCCATTAAGTACAAAAAAAAAAATTTTTTTAATAAAAAAGAAAAAAAAAAGAAATTTTTACCCTATAGAGAATGTGTAACCTAAGTACCATTTTTGGTCCTTTAGCAAAGTTGGACTCTCTTATATAGTACAGTCTTTATTTAGCACTATGATGAAATACTAGCTTCTCTCAAAGAGCCGCAAAATTCAATCACCATTAAACAAACAAATCCTACTGCCAAAAGAGCTATAAATTTCTGTGCCTATAAGTAAATGCTATGTTCCACAATATTTTACCAGGAAACAGGATTTCACCTAACACTTCATCAAACCTTGTTTTTGCTGATTGACTCTGATGCTCCAAGTAAGGACTGAATGCAGGCAGACAATGCTTCCTGTGATAATCCTTGGAACACTGCCCTCTGGTGGAATAAAGAGAATTATCAGCCTGTGGTACTTGACAAAAGGAAAATCCTAGGCTGTGAGTGCAAATAACAATGCCTGCTTGCCCTCACGGTTGGATTAATTTACTACTGGTACTATTCTTCCTGATTCCCTATTCCCATGCAACCTTTCTAGACCGACACGTAGATTTGTAACGTGCAGTCATCTCTGGAAACACTCATGTGACCTGTCAATAAATATTGATTAGCATGCTAGGCACTGTGCATGGTGCCTAGAAATATAGGCAGGCATGGTTCTGACCTCATGGAGCCCTGCTCCAACATGATCTCACGTGGGGCTGTTTTTTAAGTCTCTGAAACCAACTTTAAAACAAACCTTCAGTAAATCCACTTCTAAAAATACATCAGAATTGTATTTTAAGATTCATGTACATGGCTCTTCATTACAGTATTATTTATGTCACATAAATGTTCAATGACAGGGGACTGACAAATAAAATACTACTAAATCTAAATTATAGAATACTGTGTATGAAATCAAAGAATGCTGAAGGAGGCGCTGAAGTTCTTATAAAATATAATAAAAAAAAAAAAACCAGGTTACAAAATGGTATGTGCAGTATGATTCTTACTTTAATTCTGCCATTACTATCTTCCCTGAGGTGTAGGATGGTGGTTAGTCTCCTTGCTACCCTCCCTGCCTCCATTCTACCTGAGATGGATGGATATGAGCCTATTCATTATTAGGCCCGTGTGCTGGGCCCTGCTCTCCAACTTGCTGTTATTCTCTTTTACATTGCTTCTCCCCCACTCTGTGGTTTCCCACAAGGCTACCATAGGAAGGAGAGATTAGCGCTGCCATCTGCTGGGTCACTAACCCTGCCTAGGAAAGCTTAAGATGAGCAGCTTAGACCAAGACCCTTGCCTTCTCCTGCTCAGCCTTAATGTATCTTGCACTGGATTTTCTTTCCTCACCTTTGATCGGCAAGACTGAAAGTGTTAAGATTTGAGTATAAGCTAGATGAAAAAAGAATAAGCAAGCCTAAGGCATAAAACCAAACTGGCACAGTGACCTCCTCAGGCCTACCTACTATTTAGCTAAAATACCCGCTAAGCACCCTAAGAGGCTTTATTTACTAGTGTCTGTGGTGACAATGGGTTCTACGTGGAATATGCCTCCTGTGTATTTTCCTTGAGATCCTGCCTCCCCTGCAGGAAGCTGCTGAATCTCAGCCTAATATCATTATTCCACAGACCTAAAGGACAGCCTGGGGAGGAGAAGATGCCAAATGTGCAAACCTCTCTCTGGAAGAGATCTCATCAGCTAGGTAAAAAGGCTGAGGCATCTAAGTCTGTAGAGGTGATCTGGGCCTGTCTTTAAAAGTCCCAGAACTGGGCAAAAGGCACTTTTGGTAGCATTTCAAAATCTATAAGCACAAAGCCCAGCAATTATGCATTTTAAATTAAATAAAGAGTAGTGTAGACTCTACTGACCCCAATGAAACAACTGTGCAGTCCTAGGATTCTGTGGTATAAAGTATCTCTGTGGTGTAAGGGTAAATGCATACTCGTTTTGAACTCTATCCTTAAGAAACAGTGGCATCTAGACAATTCATTACATGACTGCTATACTTAATTTGCTCTAAATACAGTCCCGGGTTACGGCAATCAAATTAATAAATCAGGTGAATTGAAACCACCATATTTTATAAAATATTTTGGTTTAGTAACAAATCACTGACAGCAAATAAATGTCAACAAATCTGATGTTGCAGAGAATGATAATCGTAGCATTAAACTGGAGTGCTAAAAATAACTCTGTCCTCTGAAATCAATGTACAGTCTATGCTGGTGCTTGACATTTAAAAAGGTGCTGCTAATTTAGCAAATTACTAAGTCCCTGGTTAGAAATACATGTCATCTTAATACTCCTTGTTAAGGATGTGGATTCAAACTGAGTGTAAAACTAAAGCAGCTGCAATTAATACTACACTTAATTAATAGGCCAGGCATGGTGGCTCACACCTGTAATCCCAGCACTTTGGGAGGCCAAGGCGGGCGGATCACCTGAGGTCACGAGACCAGCCTGGCCAACATCGTGAAACCCCATCTCTACTAAAAGTACAACTGGGCCTGGTGGTGGGCCCTGTAAGCCCAGCTACTCAGGATGCTAAGGCTGGAGAATCTCTTGAACCCAGGAGGCAAGGTTGCAGTGAGCCAAGATCGTACCACTGCACTCCAGCCTGGGCAACAGGGCAAGACTCTGTCTCAAAAAACAAAAAATCGAATACTAAATGTACACTATCCTATGTGACACTGGATGTTCACTTAACCTTTCTATATCTCTTTCTTCATCTATAAACTAAGGCAGGCAAATTATTCAGTAGTTTTAAACTTATTTGTGGTTGTGAACGCCTTTAAGAATCAATGAATGCTAAAGATCTTCTCCTCAGAAATGCACATATAAAACAGTCATGCAAAATTTGCCCACAATTTTGAGGTGTCCATAGACTCCCCAAAGCCCAGTACTAAATTCTAAAGTTCTATAGAAAGTTCAGGTTGGAAATTCCTAAATTAGCTTGACCTTCAAGTTACTTCTACATCTAAAAATCATGATTTTAAGACTATCCAACAAAATACTTCATCAAGGTCTTAAAATGTAAGTTAAAAAATATTTCAAGTGAAAGAGCAAGCAATTCACAATAAAGATACACATACATCTATGCATCTGTATAATTTGGAGAGACAGACAAGAGTTCTTCGAACTGTAGGATACCACATTCCATGAAGATCTGCTGGAGAAATTGTGGTCTGTGGTCTAGGATTGAGGGATTCTGTTGAACCTAAAACCCAAATGGAAAAGAAGACACATTTCACACATGTGGATGTTTGTCTTACAATAATTTACATGGCAACTATAAACTGTTTTTTCTCATTAGCTATCAATAGCTAGAGGGCATCAGTCTTTTCCAGCTTCAGCCTTCATCAAGAATACTATAAGAAATCTAAATCAGTGACAGGTGAGATTTAACACAGTGAGAATGTATGTATGTACACATATGAATATGTACATACATACATTCCAGCTTCATAATACATAATACATATGCTCAACCCAAGGCGCCTAGCCAGTGCTTTCACTTTACAGTTTTGTAGGCTTTTTTCCAAAAACAAGTAATATTTATATAATCTTTTCTTTTTCTCTCACCACTCCTATTCAACTTGTACAACTTTTAAATCTCTTCCATAAGAGCTCACTTTAAACTAACGTCTAATTTCTATGAAATTTCTTTAAAAAAAGAGAATGAACAAATTACATCAAATAATATTTTCGAAATGAAATATAGTTTTCCTAAGGAATATACTATCTCCAGGATCCCTTCTTCAAAATAAAGTGCCAAAAGAATTCCCCCAAATAAAAGTTTAGTCAAACAAATGTGTTTAAGTACTTTAAAGCCAGAAGTTCATCTTGTGTTCATTTTTTTCCCTTTCCTGTGTAACTAACTAGTTCACCGGGGTAAACAGTCAAAAGGCAAGTAACTCCTGGCTGCCTCTTCCGAGAAGCAGAGCAAGCCTGGGACCAGGGCTTCTCCCACAGCCCTCCTGCACGTCTGCCTCCATCGTCCTCCTCCATCGTCCTCCGTGGGCCTCACCTCCCCCTCATTTGCCCTACATACAGAATAAAGCTGTGTTTTTTGAAGGCAGTGTTAACTGGTCTCTTCACAAGATGGCCCCTCCACCAATTTGCCCTGACACCTCCTTCTACGCCATGAACATCACATCAATTAAAGCCCTCCTTTCAGAGGCTTCTCATTCTGTCACTTCCAACATATCTCGGAAGCAGGAAAAGTGATTCTGACATACTCTTTTTGTTTTTGCTCTACTTTCTACCTGATTCGGAGCCTTGCTTTCCACCCCAAGTGCTATCACCATTGTGAAAACACTGATAGCCGCATGGATGCTGAGCTGTTCACCCTTACCTTCTCAACTCCAAAGACTTTCACTTCCATCCTCACACCTCTACCCCAGAGGCAGATTTTCTGAATACTTGCAGGATTGCATTCTTACTGCTTTCTACAGACTTTCTTCTTCCTCTCAACTATTCTACGTCTCAAATTTTAAAACTTAGCATGTCACTTTGTAATGACAATGTTCTCGAGATTTTGGTCTTCTCACCTGTTTACGCAAACTACACTGCCAACCCCTCCTCCTGATATCAATCACACTCTCTCACTTGCCCACTCCTGACCTTGCTGGCTGTTCTTTCTTGGTGGGCTCAGTTTACTCCTCTATCTCCATTTGCTCCTTAAACTTGGCTCGGTTTCTCTCCCAAGACTTCTGCTACAGTCACTCTGCACTCTGTCCTAGGATGATCTTACATAAGCCCAAAGCATCAACTCTCCTCATCCTTTACTTCTAAACCAATCTTTCTCTTTACAGCTCTAGAGCAGTGCTGTCCAATAGAAATATAATGGGAATCATAAATGTAACACAGTAAAACATCACATTTTAAAAAGTAAAAAAAAATTAACCAGGCATTATGGCATAGGCTACTTGGGAGGCTGAGGTGGGAGGCTAGCTTTAAGCCCGGGAGGCAGAGGTTGCAGTAAGCCAATATCGCACCACTGCACTCCAGCCTGCCCCGACAGAACCAGACCCTGTCTTCAAAATAAAAAGTAAAAAGAGGCCAAGCACAGTGGCTCACGTCTGTAATTCTAGCACTCTGGGAGGCCAAGGTGGGAGGACCACTTGAGGCCAGGAGTTCAAGACCCATCCTGGGCAACATAGCAAGACTCTGTGTCTATTAAAAAAAAAAAAAAAAAAAAAAGGTGCGGTGGCTCACACCTGTAATCCCAGCACTTTGGGAGGCTGAGGCAGGCAGATCACGAGGTCAGGAGTTCGAGACCAGCCTGGCCAACATGGTGAAGCCCCGTCTCTACTAAAAATACAAAAATTAGCTGAGCGTGGTAGTGTGGGCCTGTAGTCCCAGCTACTTGGGAGGTTGAGGCAGGAGAATCACTGGAACCCGGGAGGTGGAGGTTATAGTGAGCCGAGATCATACCACTGCACTCCAGCCTGGTGACAGAGCAAGACTGTGTCAAAAACAAATAAATAAAAAGGCAGGGCATGGTGGCCCATGCCTGTAATCCCAGCACTTTGGGAAGCCAAAACAGGAGGATTGCTTGAGCACAGGAGTTCAAAACCAGCCTGGGCAACATAGTGAGACCTCGTCTCTTTGAAACAAAAAGAAAGCAGGAATGGCCAGGCACAGTGGTTCATACCTGTAATCCCAACACTGCACTTTGGGAGGCCAAGACGGGCAGATCACCTGAGGTCAGGAGTTCGAGACCAACCTGGTCAACATATAGTGAAACCCATCTCTACTAAAACACACAAAAATTAGCTGGGCATGGTGACACACGCCTGTAGTCCCAGCTACTTGGGAGACTGAAGCAGGAGACTCGCTTGAACTAAGGAGGCAGAGGTTGCAGTTAGCTGAGATTGCACCACTCTACTTCAGCCTGGGCAACAGAGTGAGACTCTCTCAAAAAAAAAAAAAAAAGAGAAGAAGGATTACTTTTAGTATATTTTATTCAATCCAATATGTCTAAAATATCATAACATGTAATCAATATAAAAATGACTAATAACATATTTTTCATTTTTTTTTAAATTTTTCTGAGACAGAATCTCGCTCTGTCACCCAGACTGGGGTACAGTGGCACAATCTTGGCTCATGGCAACCTCCACCTCCCGGGTTCAAGAGATTCTCCTCCTTCAGCTTCCCAAGTAGCTGGGATTACAGGTGCATGCCACCATGTCCAGCTAACTTTTGTATTTTCAGTAGAGATGGGTTTTGCCATGTTGGCCACGGTGGTCTTGAACTCCTAACCTTAGGTGATCCGCCCACCTCGGCCTCCCAAAGTGCTGGGATTACAAGCATGAGCCACTGCATCCAGGCTGTCTTCCACTCCCTGTATCATACTAAGTCTTGGAAATCTGGTGTGAATCTTACACAATTACAACACATTCAGACTAGCCACATTTCACATGCTCGATGGTGGTGGCTACCATACCGGACAGTACAGCTTCCAGAACCATATCATAAAGACCCTCTCAGTTGTTCCACATGGACCTTACTCAACCTTCATATCTGATGTGCCATCAAATTCTACTGATTCAAACTTCTAACCATATCATAAAGACCCTCTCAGTTGTTCCACATGGACCTTACTCAACCTTCATATCTGATGTGCCATCAAATTCTACTGATTCAAACTTCTAACCATATCCCTCATCTCTGTATTTCTCACCATCCCCCCCAATAATACCCTGGTTCAAACCACCTTTATCTTTCCAATGGAAAAATATAACAACTTCCTAATCAGTCTCAACAGTTCTGCCAATAAGGCCTCATTGTAATGCCAGTAATTGGTTAAAAAGTAGGCTTTAGTGGGGGAAGAGAAAACGCACAAGGCCGGGGTTGGCAAGACAGAAATGTACTGTTGTCACTCCAGTACCCATAAAGAGGTATACTAGGACCAAGAGGTATACTGGGACATGGCACGGGTTCTATTGCAGAGGAGGAAATTTCAGCCCTCTGGGGGTCCTCCCAACAGTGTGGGTATGATAAAATGGCTCTGTCAGATGGGCAATATCCAGCCACTTGGCAGTCTGGATTTGGTATAGCAGCTGTTTATAGAGTAGACTCAGAACATCTGATGATGCCCTTCCCCCTGGGGATCTTGAGGCAGCTGGGGCTCTTTCAAGCCCATGGAGTTACAGTACCCACCTTCCCAGTTATCCCATGAAGAGCTCAGCTTTAGAGCCACTCTTATAGCTGGGTGCAGAGGGGGATGGCTTACTTTCCATCTGGCTTGCTGTCTAGGTCCCTAATGAGTAGCCAGGGTTATTCTTGGGACAATTTTGTTCCTTGCATAACATTACCCTAGTCCAAGCCATCCCATACAACAGTGTCAATATTTTACTCCAGTTCCAGACAATATGTTTACAAAATGCAAATCTGATGGTCTACTCGCAATGATACACTATGACAGCTAGAAGTCCAAAGGCCATGAGACTATCACATGACATCTATCCCAATCTGGCCTATTTTACCTGCTCCTTCCCCCACATACAACCTGGGCCCAAACATACCAAACTACTTGAATTACCCAAAATAGCCATGGTTTTCCATTCCTGCATGCCTTTCTACCTTCTATTCTATCTATCTTAAACAACCTTAATTCACCTGGCTCTCTCGCACTCTTCATAAACACACTACAGCTCTCAGATGCCACACCTCACACTGAGCACACCCTGTTGCACTTAACAGCTCACCTCCCTTCATAATTTCCATGACCCTCATCCATGGTCCAAGCGCACCCTGTGCAAACCATTAGCATCTCACTCACCACTGAATTCCAATCTCCCCCCCATAAAGTGTGGGCTCCTCAAAGGCACAAGTTGTTTTTCATGCCTGGGATAGGACAAGTCCTCAATAAAGGTTTATCAACCCAAATGAATAAATGCTGGTAGTTAAGACATCATAACATACCAGATTTTGTCAGACTATTAGACTCTCCTTCTTCTAACCGAACATCTGAAAATGAAGCTTCTGAAGGTACCTTCTTCTGCTCATCTTTCAAACTCTGTGCAATTTGCTGTACAGAGAAATCAGAAGGAACATTATCATTTTCGGCATTGTTTGGCAACATGAACGTGTTCTTTATACGATGTAAAAAAATATATATATTTTTTTCAAATTAACATTTGGAAACAAAATATTCAGATTTAAGACTGGATACATTCTGAATATCACATATGCTTTCGTTCAACTAACTGGCCAACCCAAATAACAAACTTTTTCTTTATGTGATAATAGCTCAGTATGCTATTTTTCAAACAGATTTTTTTTAAAAATTAGCATGGACTCACTGACTAAAGAATATCATGCAGTATACATAGGACACCAACTACTAAATTAGTGATGAAAATACCACTAATTTACATTAATTATAAATGTGGAAACACACAGAAATGAAGACCTAACAGTTATCTAGTTATTGTCAAAAAGAACAGCCAGTCACAAAAATGAGACAATGAACTTTGGGAATTCAGGGGGCAAAAACTGGGAGGTGGGTATGGTATAAAAGACAGGGTACAGTGTACACTGTTTGCATGACAGGTGCACTAAAATCTCAGAAATCACCACTAAAGAACTTATCTATGTAATCCAAAAACCACCTGTACTCAAAAAAATACTGAAATTAAAAAATAAAAAAATTTCTAATGGCCAGAGAACTGCTTAGGAAACACCACCCAGGCCAGTCCACTTGTTCTGTGTGTAGAAATTGGAAGGTACAGCTAAGCCCTAAATGGTATGCAGATGTCAAAACCAGACCACTCTTATACCCCAGTCCCTCACGAAAAGAAACACAAAGTAAGCATATTTACTGCAAGTGGTTACCCTTAAGCCAAAAGGCCTACCACAAAAAGGAGCACCCAGGATACAGGCCATGTAATGACTGAATAAACATACTAAATATATCACTAAATTACACTGGAAGGGGAGCACATAGAAAACTTTATCGCCTAACATCCTATCAGACACGGCAATTAAAATAGCCATTCTGATCTATAATATGAAAACTGATATTCCTAACGAAGGCCTCAAGGGGAGTGAAAGGGAGACAGCACCATTCCCTGGATCAGGCTGAGAAAGAGACCTAGTCTTCATCATACCTGCTTTGTGGCCCTCAAAGTCAAGGCAACTCCTGCAAATAGACCACCCACTCGTTCCCTGTTGTTATCTGCAATACCCAGACATATAAAGATAATTCCTGCTATGGACCATCAAAAAGAAACAGCCCCCCACTGCCTGCCCTACAAGGGCATCTGATCCCTACAAGATTGATTTTGCATATTATTTAAAAAGTAACAACATATAATTAATATAACTAGCCAAAATGCAATCAATTTAAACAGAAGTCAGAGGAGGTGATGTGAGTTTAGGAGAATATCCTTAAAACAGGTAAGGGCATATTTCCAGCCTGTTACCTTTACAACAAACATACCTATTATTACACATTTATCCATCTAGGCATTGAAATAAATTAGGTTAAGTCAAAATGCTGGTGAGGATGTGGAACAACAAAATGATCTAGTATACACACATGCATTTCTTTGCTGTCACCCGAGAGAGCTAAAAGCAACAATACCCCTGTAGCAACGAGTACACCTAATGTCCAGATCTCACTTTCTAATACAATCCTTCAATAAAGGAACCAGCACTCCTTGAAGAAATGGTGGATTCTCTAGGACAGAGGCAGGAAATATATCGATGCACCTGAAGTTCTTGTAGTGCCAGGAAGCAAGGAAGTTCTCAGAATAAAAAATCTGCATATATGAGTATGTCAAAAGGACATAAGAACCAACTGAAAGAGCTCCCAGTGGTGAAAGCTGGAGCAGCAAAATAAAGTACCAGTGAACTATAACCCAAAGTATGAATAAATATCTGTAAGTCTACAATAACATCAGTAAGTGACAAATCAACAAATTGGAAAAAGAGATAAATCTCCCTTACAGAAAATTTCCAAGTACTTATATAGATACTTTGCCCTCAAAAATGGTAGAGCACAACCCCACCCCCTTAAGCATGGGTTGCACATAGGACTTCCTTCCAAAGAGTACAGCGTGGAAAGTGGGGAAGAGGAATAACTGCATGGTGGCGAAACCTGACAACCCTACTTCAGCCAGATGGTCAAGTTCAGTATCAACAGTGAACATTCATGCTGAAAGGCTGTACCCTTAATACGATGTAGTAACAATGGCATTTTACACCACTGTGGTTTTCCTCCCAAAAACCCAAAACACTAGTCTAATCATAAGGATAACAGCAGACGAATTCCAACAAAGGGGCATCCTATAGAAAGCCTGAAATACTCGTGACAATATTATAAACCAGTTCTCAACACTGCTAAGTCATCAAAAACAAGGAAAGTCTGAAAAACTGTCACAGACAAGAGGAGCCTAAGAAGACATGGAAACTCAATGTAATGTGGTGTTGTAAATGGGATCCTGCAACAGAAAAGACATTAAAAACTAAGAAAATCTGAATAAACTATGGACCTTAGTAAATAAATACCAATGAATCACTACTGGTTCATTAATTGTGGCAAATGTATCATACCAATAGAAGATCTTAGTAACAGGAGCAACTGTGTGCAGGGTATACAAAGACTCTGTACTCCCTTGTCAATTTTTCTGTAAATCTCAAACTATCCTAAAATATAGTCTATTTTAAAAATAAAAATAAAGGAAATTATGACATTTGACATCCAAGAAAAGCAGTCTAAGTAGAAACAGGATAGTATCTGAGCCACATCTGACAACTTTAACAACAAAGATTGCCACTTGGTGACAAAAGATACACTGATGAATACAGGATATGCTAAAAAAGAAATGATCTTTCATCTATTTTCCACTGATATTTAGGTCTACAGCACTCCTGATATAAACTAACTAAGCAATATTAGTACATGAACCTGACAAAAATTAGATTACATTTTAAAAACTTTAATAGCTTATAGATTTCTCAAGATTATAGATTTTTTAAAAATGTCAGAAAGATGATGACTTAGCAAAATTATTTCCGGGGACATTTTAAAAATTCATTAGCACCAAAATTGCCTTTGGAATTTTTCAAATAAAATAACCATGCCTCTAATCTTTTTATTATTATTTTTTAGGAAGGGTCTGTCACCCTGGCTGGCATGCAGTAGCACAGTGACAGCTCACTCCAGCCTCTCTATCTCCTAGGCTCAGGAGATCCTCCCACCTCTGCCTCCTGAGTCCCACCTCTGCCACCATCCCTGGCTAATTTTTTGTATTTTTTGTAGAGATGGTGTTTCACTGTGTTGCCCAGGCTGGTCTTGAAATCCTGGACTCAAGCAATTCGCCCACCTTAGCCTCCCAAAGTGCTAGTATTACAGGCATGAGCCACTGTGCTTAGCCAAAACTATTTTTAAAAAGTCAAAAATTATTTTTAAAAGTCAAATGTTATGTTTTTAAATATTTCAAGGGCCAAATAAATGACAACAGCCACTGTCTACCCTATGACTACCAGTGTAAGTGCTTTCTAGTCATTATCTTTACTCTACGATAATCTTCCAGGGTCAGTATTATGCCTGTTCTACAAACAATTAAACATACTAATAAAAGATAAGAAAGGGCTAATAACTGAGCTAGGATTTGAACCCAGGTCTATCTAACTCTTACATTTCCCCCTATGCATGCAAATGGCAAGCTTACATGGGCAAAATCTCTAAAGAGATTTGAAATCCGCAAATCCATATTTAGAATCAAATGTCTGACATCAATCTGATTGTATATCTTAGTAAGATATATTCTAAGAACAAAACAAATACAAAAATCTTGAATTTAGTAAGTTTGCTATTAGTCATGGCATTAGTGTTGTAACTCTGAAACTATTTTGTATATGTTATAACTTGAAGCAAATGAGTATATATGTGAGAGGTGCTGGGAGCCAGGGTTTCTTCTGTGAGTTGGAAAACACAAATATGAGATATGGGAAAAGGAAGAACCCTGTGGAACTGGATTTGAATTGGAGATTCAGTAGAAACTCATGATTTTTTAAAATGTATATTTTCTAGCTCTTTAAAGGGGGATAGAGGTAATGACATACACCACTAGTAATGAGCACACCTAATACTCAGATCTTGGTTTCTAAATACCACCCTCTTTCCCCTTAAGAAACCAAGCGTTGGCAGGGCGCAGTGGCTCATGCCTGTAATCTCAGCACTTTGGGAGGCCGAAGTGGGCAGATCACGAGGTCAAGAGATTGAGACCATCCTGGCCAACATGGTAAAACCCTGTCTCTACTAAAAATACAAAAATTAGCTGGGCGTGGTGACGGGTGCCTATAATCTCAGGTCTTGGGAGGCTGAGGCAAGAGAATCACTTGAACCCGGGAGGGGGAGGTTGCAGTGAGTGGAGATCACGCCACTGCACTCCAGCCTGGGCAACAGAGTGAGACTCCAACTCAAAAAAAAAAAAAAAAAAAAGAATGAAATTGGAACCCTACTTCACATCACATCACAAAAATTAACTCAAAATGGATTAAAGACCTAAATATGAAAGCTAAAACTATAAAACTCAAAAAAGCTGTTAAAAAAAAAAGTACTAAGAGACTACAGTCAAATGGACAGAGGAGCCAGTGTAAAGGGGCTACCACTGTCCAAATTTGGGACAATTTTGAGCATTGAAATGAATAATGATGGCTGGGCATTGTGGCTCACATCTATAATCCCAGCACTTTGGGAGGCCAAGGCAGACAGATCACTTGAGCCCATCTCTACAAAAAAAATATAGAAAATTAGCTAGGCATAGTGGCACAGGCCTGTAATCCCAGCTACTCAGGAGGCTGAGGTGGAGGATCGCCTGGGCCCAGGAAGTCAAGGCACTGCACCCCAGCCTGGGCAACAGAGTAAGACCCTGTCTCAAGAAAAAGTTGGGGGAGAGAAGAAAGAAAAGAAAAGAAAAAAGAGTGTGTACCTATGCAACTATCTTGCATGTTCTTCACATGTACCCCAAAACCTAAAATGCAATAAAAAATGTATATTAAAAAAAAAAAGAAAAGAAAAAAGAATAATGATGATAATAGATTAAAATACAATGACTTTTTAAAAAATCTACTAGTCTACTGTGCTACATGAAGCAGGGGTGTGGAAAAGAAAGGAATAAAGAAATGGAAATTAATTATTTACAGCAGACTGCTATACAGGTAGAAGAAATGGCAGATGTGAAGAATCACCATTTTACTACCCCCCCCAATGTAATAACTCATTCAGGCAAGAATCATGAATGGATGCTAAAATCACTGACTGGAAAGATTTGGGGGAACTCAAATAATCTCAAAGTACCATCCTATAATTACTTATTAATTGCAAAGAAAGAAAAACTGTATACTTTTATAATGAAGAGAGCTAGCAATCACCACTTTAACCAATAGCGGAACAACCTGACATTATCTGCCTTTGATGTAATGAAGTAAGAAGTACACATCAACTATGCAATATTCTTGAGGAGGAAAAAAAAAAAGTTTAACTTGAATCTAAGCAAGAGGAAACAATCAGACAAATCCATAATGTAGCACATGCTACAATAAAACTGTGCTGATCTCTTGAAAAAAAGTCAATGCCATAAAAACAAAAGACAAAACAAAAGGGGGAAGGGAAGGAGTCTGGATTTGAATTAAGGATATTAAGGTATATAAAACCCAAATGCAACATGGTAACCTTGACTAGATCCCACTTTTTAAAATTTTTTGTCCAATTATAAAAGACATCTGGGCCAGGTGCAGTGGCTCACATCTATAATCCCAGCACTTTGGGAGGCTGAGGTGGCCGGATCACTTCAGGCTGATCTCAAGAGTTCAAGACCAGCATGGCCAACATGGTGAAATCCCATCTCTACTAAAAATACAAAAATTAGCCATGCGTGGTGGCGGGCACCTGTAATTCCAGCTACTTGAGAGGCTGAGGTGGGAGAATCACTTGAACCTGGGGGGGCAGAGGTTCAGTGAGCCAAGACTGTGCCACTGCACTCCAGCCTAAGTGACAGAGTGAAACTATGTCATTAAAAAAAAAGACATTTAAATGACAACTGGGGGAAATTTCAATATGGACTATATATAAATAATTTTATTGAATTAATGTTAATTTCCTTAGATACAAAAATGATATTGTGGTTATATGAACAATGTCTTTATTCTTAAGAGAATAAGAACTGAAGTACTCAGGAATGAGGAGTCATGACATCTGCAACTTTCGAATGGCTCAGCAAAACACACACACAAACAGATAAAGTAAATGTGATGAAATATTAACAACTAGTGAATCTGAAAAATAAGTTTTAGATTCAACTAGATACTTGACATTAAGGAACCACAATGTTTTTAAGTGTGAAAATTATATTATGGTTGTGTTAAAAATAAAAATGCCCTTACCTTTTAGAGTTACCTACTGAGGATTTTTTTTTAATTTTGTTGTTTTGCTTATTTAACCTCTTGACTTGATTATCTTTGCGCATTGCTTTCTGCTACCTAGAATGAGTAACCCAAAATCTATAACCTTCGGGAGTGTGAAGTTATATTCCATCCTGCTTAGCCTTCAGCCATCACACTTTTTTGTTGTTGTTGTTGAGACAGGGTGTGGCTCTGCCACCCAGTCTGGAGTGCAGTGGCATGATCTCAGCTCCCTGAAACCTCCACCTCCGGGTTCAAGCAATCTTCCCATCTCAGCCTCCCGAGTAGCTGGGATCACAGGTGCACACCACCACAACTGGCTAATTTTTGCATTTTTAGTAAAGATGAGGTTGGTTTCTTGCCATGTTGCCCAGGCTGGTCTTGAACTCCTGAGATCAAGTGATCCTCCCGCCTCGGCCTCCCAAAGTGCTTTGATTACAGGCATGAGCCACCATTCCCAGCCTGAAGTATTAATTAATTGAAATCATGTTTGGAATTTGTTTTAAAATAATTAATGGGGGGTGAAAGGGAGTACAAAAAGTCTAGACATATTGAAGCTGAGGTAATGGTACCTAAGAATTCATTATATTACAGTTTCTACTTCTGCTTATATTTGAAAATTTCCATTAAAAATGTTCTAATTCTGTTTTAATACTAATATTTTAGGGATTAAAGTTTGTCTAGAACTCAAAGAAAATGAAGATATATATGGAACTGGAAGATCAAGAAGATAAACCCAAGTCTTCAAACCATAAACTGGACACTCATACTGTATAATTTTGAGGAGATGGCCTCCAGGCTTTTTATGAGCGAGCATGACACATAGTTACATCATCACTATCAACCTGGTGGCTCCTACATTATCATCAACCTTCTTCTATGCCACTTATTCAAAAAAAAGAGAGAAATCACAGGGATCACTAATTAAATTTTAAAATTGAGAATGGGTATTTCCTGCCAAAGGGAAAGGAATGGCACAGAATGTTTATAAAACATAACTTGAAGGAAAGACAACCTAACAAATTATTTCTGTTTAATTCTTTTAAATTTTATCTCCTTCAATTTTTATAGCAAGCTTATCTTGATTTTACATTTTGAGTAATAATTAAAAAGAAAAATCCCATTTGAACTAGTAAAAAGCATCTAGGCTGGACACGATAGTTCACGCCTGTAATCCCAGCACTTGGGAAGTAGGTGGATCACTTGAGTTCAGGAGTTCGAGACCAGCCTGGGCAACACAGGCAAATCCTGTCTCTATTTTAATATACGAATTTAAAAATAATAATAAAACATCTAAAAGCTGTGTGGGGCAGAGGAGAGGTCAAGCAAGGAGATCCTACCTCCATCATGACTAACTTATCAGGATATGCCAGATCTCCAGGCGCTGGTTTATAGCCCGTGATGTCTGTCTGAATGTAGATGTGGGTTCGGTAGACAAGCCGTTCCTGTACATCTTCTAACATCTGCTTGACTCCAGCTGCAAATGCCCCCAGTTGTTCAGCTGATAAAGAAAGTGCAATCAGCCATTACTTTAGATTTAGAAAAACACTTTATTTTAAACAAGCAAAGACATTACTAAATTGTTCAGAAACAGTAAGAACCACTTTAGCTTCAAAGGCTGTGGTTGTATTCTATTTCAGTATGACTCAATGAGCTTGGAAAAGTTTAACAAATGTCTTTCAATTGCCTCAACTTTAAAACTGGGCAATACTGCTAATCATATTATTAATATGAATAATAAAATCTGAATTTTAAGAGTGCTTTGCTCTTTAAAAGTTATTTCATATAGCTTCAGACCAAGCCTAAGAAATTGCTATGGTAGCTTATTAACTAGGCTATCATCATCCCCCATTTTACAAATAAATTGAGTACCACAGATATTAAATGACTAGTTAACATTTTCACAGAGACAAGTACAAAGTAAAATAAGTCTGAGTTTATATAGTATTTTATTTTCAAGATGCCATCAGCCAGGCGCAGTGGCTCATGCCTGTAATCCCAGCATTTTGGGAGGCCAAGGCAGGCAGATATCTTGAGCCCAGGCATTCAAAATCAGCCAGCCTGGGCAACACGGCAAAATCCCATCTCCACAAAAACACAAAAAATTACAAAAACTTAGCCAGGCATGGTGATGCGCAGCTATAGTCTTAGCTACTTGGGAGGCTGAGGTGGGACTCACCTGAGCCCAGGAAGCTGAGGCTGCAGTGAGCTGTGATCATGCCCCTGCACTCCAGCCTGGGCAATAGAGTAAGAATCTATCTCAAAAAAAAAAAAAAAACTGCCATCAATATTAAGACATTCTAGTAATCTAGTAACAGCCTTCCAAAAGACAGGGTGTTAAAGAATCCCTTGAGGCCAGGCACAGTGGCTCATGCCTATAATCCCAGCACTTTGGGAGGCCCAGGTGGGAGGATCACTCAAGTCCACAAGTTCAAGCCTAGCCTAGGCAGCACAGTGAGACTCCACCTCTATTAAAAAAAAACAAAAAAAGGAGGAGGAGGAAGGAGGAAGAAGGAGGAGGAGGAATTAAGAGGAGGAAGGAGGAGGAAGATGGAAGAAGGAGGAGGAGAAGGAATAAGGAAGAGGAAAAGGAATAAGGAAGAGGAGGAGAAGGAGGAAGGAGGAGGAGGGAGGAGGAAGAGGAGGAGAAGGAGGAAGGAGGAGGAGGGAGGAGGAAGAGGAGGAGAAGGAGGAAGGAGGAGGAGGGAGGAGGAAGAGGAAGAGAAGGAGGAAGGAGGAGGAGAGAGGAGGAAGAGGAGGAGAAGGAGGAGGAGAAGGAGGAAAGGAGGAGGAGAAGGAGGAAGGAGGAGGAGAAGGAGGAAGGAAGAGGAGGGAGGAGGAAGAGGAGGAGGAGAGAGGAGGGAGGAGGAAGGAGGAGGAGGGAGGAGGAGAGGAGGAGAAGGAGGAAGAGGAAGGAGGAAGGAGA
This sequence comes from Ateles fusciceps, assembly GCA_036589455.1. NCBI lineage: Eukaryota > Metazoa > Chordata > Mammalia > Primates > Atelidae > Ateles > Ateles fusciceps. The sequence continues at coordinate 134,792 of JAZHEH010000304.1, read as the reverse complement.
AGGAGAAGGAAGACTGAAAAGGAGGAGAAAGAGGAAGGAGGAGGAGGAAGAGGGAGGAGGAAGAGGAGAAGGAGGAAGGAGGAGGAGAAGGAAGAAGAAGGAAGAGGAAGGAGAAGGAGGGGGGCAGAAAGAAAAAAAAAATCACATTAATTTTGGCCAGTTGCAGTGGCTCATACGTATAATTCCAGCACTTTGAGAGGCCGAGGAAGGCAGATTGCTTGAGTCCAGGAGCTCAAGACTGGCCTGGGCAACATGGCAAAATCCCCCTCTACAAAAAAAATACAACAATAGTTGGGCATGGTGGTACACCCATGCATCTGTAGTCTCAGCTACTCGGGAGACTGAGGTGGGAAGATCACTTGAACCCGGGAAGTAGAGGTTGTAGTGAGCCAAGATCATGCCGCTGCACTCCAGCCTGGGTGACGAGTGAGACCCCAACTCAAAAACAAAACAAAAACAAAAAATTCTTACTTTAAAATCAGAGGAAATAAAAAATTCAGAAGCAGTTGGGCACGGTGGCTCACACTTGTAATCCCAGCCCTTTGGGAGGCTGAGGTGGGTGGATCACGAGGTCAGGAGATTGAGACCATCCTGGCCAACCAGGTGAAACTCTGTCTCTACTAAAATACAAAAAAAATTAGCCCGGCATGGTGGTGAATGCCTATAGTCCCAGCTACTTGGGAGGTGGAGGCACGGGGATCGCTTGGACCCAGGAGGTGGAGACTGCAGTGAGCCGAGATTGTGCCACTGCACTCCAGCCTGGTGAGAGTAAGATCCATCTCAAAAAAAATAAAAAATTCAGAAGCAGTAAAACATGAGAAAATGAATGAGTTAAATACGGTGAAGTAACTTTGGAAGAGTAACAAATCCAGAGCATCTCAATGAAAGCCAAAGTGAGGACAATAAATTCTGCAAGTAAAATAATTACTGGAAGGGGGCCGGGTGCCGAACCCCAGCACTTTGGGAGGCCAACATGGGCAGATCGCCTGAGGTCAAGAGTTCAAGACCAGTCTGGCCAGCATGGCAAAACCCCATCTCTACTAAAAATACAAAAAAAATAGCCAGGTGTGGTGGCGTGCACCTGCAATCCCAGCTACTTGGGAGGCTGAGGCAGGGGAATCACTTTAACCAGGGAGGTGGAAGTTGCAGTGAGCCGAGATCGCAGCACTGCACTCCAGCCTGTCTCAAAAATAAAAGGATAATTACTTGAAGGGTATGTTTGTTTGTCTGTTTGTTTCTGAGACAGAGTCTGGCTGTTGTTGCACGCACTGGAGTGCAATGGTGCGAACTCGGCTCACTGCAACCTCCACCTTCCAGGTTCCAGCAACTCCTGCCTCAGTCTCCCAAGCAGCTTAGATTACAGGCGCCTGCCACCAGGTTCGGCTAATTTCTGTATTTTTAGTAGAGATGGGGTTTCGTCATGTTGGCCAGGCTGGTCTCAAACTCCTGACTTCAGGCAATTCACCCGCCTCAGCCTCCCAAAGTGCTGGGATTACAGGCATGAGCCTGTAGGGTATTTTCTAAAGGTACCTAGGTACTGTTAGGAAAATCATGTTCTCTATGACCATCAAATCAAACTGAAAAATGTATCAGATGGACAAAGTAGAGCTAATCCAGAGAACTGCTTTTCTTTATTTGTAATTTCAAAAAAGATGAACTATCATTATGAATATACACAAAAACAATTCCTGTTTTTTAATCAAAAGTATACAATATATTCAATTATTTATTTATGTATTTTATATTCTGGTAACAGTGTGCTAGAAATGCCTAGCCAAAAGTGATGATGTGTTCTCTCTGGACTCCAGTTACCAGAAAGAAAACTGACTATAATTATTTTATGACTAATTTTACCCATATTTTAAGACTCTTTCCCTATCTGATTGTGTCTTTAGTGACAGAATAAGGTGTAACTTCATTCAAGAAGGAGCAAGGCATCAAGCCAAGCTTCAAAAATATTAAATTTATGTATTTAGTGGGGTGAGGGAAGAAGAACCTATTTTTTTTTCAAATTCATTGAGCCAGTGATATAACTTAAAATGATCATTTCTACTCATTTACCATTGTTCTGCACATGATCTTCAAGCACCTCATTTTTAAGAATCCCACAAAGTTCCGACAGAGTCTCTAAGTGAATAACATGAATGATCAATGGCCTGAAGACATCATACAATGACACACACAGTTTCTCCAAAAGCTCACTAAAATGAAAGAATAAAACATGGCTATTAGTAGTAGTTTTTTCAGGATTTTCTAATAGTTTAGAAAGCCTCATTCCAGTTGATAAGAATGATTAAGTATCTACTGGAAAATAGTATCTGAGAACATTATAGAATGATAAGTGAAAAGCTGATTGAAAGTAATTCTATAAACTATTTTTGCTTTAAAAGCTCAGAATCAGTAAGCAATCCACAGGAGTCAACTCAAAGTAGCTGCCCCCAAACAAAGTCAACCTATTACAACTTTTATCTATTTCAGCAATAATTTTCTACATGTCCTTTCAAAAACAGTAAGAAATATTTCAGAAGATTTAATTACCTTTTATATTCTACTTCACTATGAATCAAATGATATCTTTCCCCCCCCAAGACAGACAAGTTCAAATTTTTTGAATACTTCCTTATAAATAAAATTCAAAGTACTTTGGTCATACACCAAGTACTTCAAGAAATCGTAAACATTTAAAAAGAAAAACTTAAGTTGTCTACAGCTTCATATTGTCAATGGTACTCTTCTATACAGAGTATTTCATCAAAAGTGATCACTTCCACTACAACGATAAAGTATTTTTCTCTTCCCCACTACAAGAGTCAAAAGCTTAGAATGTTTCTAAAAGTCAGAAGAGCAAACATGAAGAAACCAAAAGTGACTAACAGTGGATCTGAAAGACATTGAGAAAAATAAAGAAAAGGTTATTAAACAGTATCTGTATTTTTAAATCTTTCATTAGTTAGAATCACAGAATTTTTTAACTAGAAGGAATTATTGTACTTAGGGGAGAGAAAGGGATCTAGACCCCGAGGCTACAGAATCCTGTAGAGGATCTTCCTGTCACACCATAGTATCTAAATAATTACATTACAAACAATACGAAAGCATGTAAGTTGCACATTTAAGAAAATATCTGTCCCACCCAACAATATTCTGTTCACACACACACACACAAGTTAAAACACTCTGCAGTTCACGACAGAATACTCCTATAATATACTGATTCAATATGGTCATTAGCAAGTTAAATGTTACGAACAAGAGTTAGATTCCACAACCACCTACTCTAATTTTGATGTTGGTTTTGTGAAAAATTCATTGTAAAGCTGGTGTTCATCCTGGCAGACATGAACCATGAAGGCACAGCCACTACGAACCTGCAGTAAACAAACACACACCACCTACAGTTAAAGACACACAACATTTCCAGTGTTTATGAAATAAAGTCTATGATTTATCTGCAGAGATTACACATACATACTCTTAAAACAACTTACTGAAGAACAGAAAACGGTTGGTTTTCAATAGATTACTACATAATGAAATTATAAGTGATTTTTATTTTCTTAATGCTTTAGTTTCCAAACTTTTAATAATAAACATAAATTACTTTTCTAGTTCAAAAGTGGGTATTTCAAAAAAGAGCCCTTATGCATTTTTTTTTGTATGAATTAAAATTACACTAAACAAAAGAGCACTTCTGCCGTAAAAGTTAAGCTAAATTGTTAATACAAATCTACGAACTTTGAAACCTCATTTTTCAAGAACAATACTTATTTGTGAATCTTCTTATCTCAAAAAACAAATAAAAATGAGACTATTTTGCAAAGTTGAGTAAGGCTAATTACCAAACTAGATTTGTCATAACTAAAAACATACTTTTTTAGTTCACTATGGGCACCAAAACTTGTTTAACCAAGTATAGTTTCTAGGGTATCAACATAACTCAAAGGAAGATTTAACATTTAACCAAAACAAGTAGAAACTTACCAAGGCACAGTGATCTCTGTTATTTTGGCTGGTTAACTCTGCAACAGTGCAAGCAATACTAGGGCCCAAAAGGAGCTCCCGCTGATCAAGGTAACACTGGTGGATATCATTGAGCAGTTGCTGGTATCTGACAGAAAACAAGTAAGATTAAACTTTTGATTTCAGATATATAAATTAAATTTCATCTTAAATCCAAACCTCTTTTAAAGCTATAATGGTCACCTTTCATTTGCCCACATTAACTATTTAATATTATAAGTATTGATATAAAACAAAAGCAAGCCATAATAAACTGTGATCCCATAAGCTTCATCTTTTAAAAGATTTCTTTTCCAAGAATAGGGACTCCACCTCTGCCCAAATAAGAAGGAAATCCTAGCATAGGAAAAACTGCTGTCATGTAAACTTGCTAAGTCTGTGACCTTGCTCCCCCAAAATAAGTTGTGTGTTACAAGAACAAGCTAGGAGGCAACTGCTCATAAAATATGAGAGACAAAACCCGATTTGGAAAAACAGTACTACAAGACAAAGGCTAATGTGGAAACCAGATTAACTCCTAGGTACTCACTCAGGTATTTTTTCAGATCGCAGCTCTATTTGTTCAATAAGAGTCTGCAGAGTAAGAAAAAATGCATTTAAAAAACCGTATCTGTTATATTATTCATTACTTTCTGATTATAACATTAATCATATCACATACTCAGAAAAACTGTAAATACAAAAAAGTTAAAAATCATACAAATCACTTGTAATACCAAAAATTAATCACAGCATTTCAGTATATTTTCTTTCAGATTTTTTATATCCACAGTTCCTATATTTTTCTTTTTAAACAAAACTGTAATTACAGTACATATCCTGCTTTATAATCTGTTCTTTAAAAATTAACATTATTGGGGCTGGGTGTGGTGGCTCCCACCTGTAATCCCAGCACTTTGGGAGGCCAAGGTGGGCGGATCAGGAGGTCAGGAGTTTGAGACCAGCCTGGCCAATATGGTTAAACCCCATCTCTAATAAAAATACAAAAGATTAGCTGGGAATGATGGCATGCACCTGTAGTCCCAGCTACTCAGGAGGCTGAGGCAGGAGAATTGCTTGAACCCCAGAGGTGGAGGTTATGGTAAGCTAAGATCGTGCCGCTGCACTCCAGCCTGGGCAACACAGCGAGACTCCGTCGCAAAAAAAACAAAACAAAACATTATTTCATAAACATTTTCCTATCATTAAATACTTTTCAATACTAGATGAAAATGTACAGAAGCCTTTAGCATAGTATCTGGTACCTAGTAAATACTTAATGAATCATAATAAACATGATTTAAAATATTATGCTAAAAGGCTACGTAATATCCCATTTCTACTGATAGATATCTAGGTTGTTTCCAAAGAATCACAGCCCATTTGTGAAGAGCCTAGAGTGAACTAGTGGGTTCCAGCAGTCACTCCTTAGTAGCTGTTTGATCCCAGGCAAGCTGGTTCACTTTTGAGATTCCACTCCCTACTGCGTAAAACTGATATAATAGTAGCACCTACCTCCCAGGTGGGGACCCCAAAACAGCAGCTCAAAAGAGGTATGTGTTTTTACAGGCTTTTGGTCTATTCTTCTAAAATGTATTTAGAAAAGAATTCAGTTACATTCCTATCAGCAGTATTGTCTGTCTCATAAATCCTCAAAAGTACTGACTTTAATCTGCCAATTTCTGACACACAAAAAAAAGGCACCCAACCTTAACATACATATATTTTCCACATGTTCTGTGAGTAATCTGGTCATTTTTTATAGCTATTCATCTTCCTTTAGTTCCTCTGGCTCTTTAGTTCACTCAGAATATATTATTTTGGTAATGTTACAGAGTAAAAAGCTTACTACTTTTTTCAAATATTTAGCAAATCTTCCCAATACCATGTAGAAAATTCCAGCCTTTCCTTTTTTATTTGGGATGTTTCTTTACTTATTAATTACTACAACTTTCCATTCCAATGATCTGTCAGTGAATGCTTGAATCAATGACACTATATTTTTCAAAATTTTCTTCTTTAGTTTGCCTATTTACCAGATAAAGTTTAGAATCATGAAAAAAAAATTTATTAGAATTTTTGCTAGGAGTACATTCTAACCAATAAATTATTCTGGGAGAAAGTGACATTTTAAAAATTAAATCACCCCAACCAGGAAGAAGGTGGGCTTACCATTCATTTAATCTTTTATGATTTTCTGTCTAGTTTTGTCATTTTCTTCATTCTTATATATCTGTTAAGGTTATTGCTAGGTAAGTATTTTATGCTTTTTGTCACTGATATAATATAAATGGGACCCCATCACATATACTAATTGGTTACTAATGGTATGTAGGAAAGCCACTGATAAGTATATAATCATTTTATAATCACCCACCACACTGAGCCCTCTTATCTATACCATTTCTTTTCTAATCCATTTTTATCATTAGTATTTGGCTAATAAGCAAAAGCAATCAATCAGGTACAATCTAAATCTCATGCCATCAATTGACATCCAGTTAGACATCTATAAGACATCTAGGTTGTACCCATATTCTACATATATATTCTATAAACAAAACTAAGTTTCTATTTCAAAAAAAAAAAAATCCTTTCAACTGGCTGGCTTTTCTTTCTTTTTTTTTTTTTTTTAAGACAGGGTCTCACTTTGTCACCCAGACTGGAGTGCACTGGCACTATCTTGGCTCACTGTAGCCTTGACTTCCTGGGTTCAAACGACCCTCTCACCTCAGCCTCCCAAGTAGCCGGACCACAGGTGCATGCCACCATGTTCAGCTAATTTTTCTATTTTGGGTAGACAGGGTTTCACCATATTGCCCAGGCTGATCTCAAACCCCTAAACTTAAAGAATCTTCCCTCCTTGGCCTCCCAAAGTACTAGGATTGTGTGAGCCACTACGCCCAGCCGTCAACTGGCTGACTTTCAAGACAGAAACAAGCAAGGAAGTGAAGTCAGTCAGCAGAAGTAGATTCTTATTTCTAGAAACTTAGCAATGAGTAGAAAGAATATATATGCACCAGCTTCAATAAAATGTATCTCAGCTATGTTATAAAATATAACACACATTTATCTTTGCCCCCTCCATGCTATCAATTAATCAAGATAAATACATTGTGCATTCCTTTATGTACCAGACACTGCTATGTAGAATGAATAAGGTACATACCCAATCTCATGAAATATCCTACCAATGCATTAATTCAACCCCTAATCTCATCCAGATTACTGCAGAATCTTCCTTAGTAATGAGGCCTCCCTGTCTCAAATCTCTCTTTATCATAATACATTCTTTAATTGCACCCTTAATCTTTTTTTTTTTTTTTTTTTGAGTCAGAGTCTCACTCTGTCATCCAGTCTGGAGTGCAATGGTGCGATCTCAGCTCACTGCAACCTCTGCCTCCTGGGTTCAAGCACTTCTCCTGTCTCAGCCTCCCAAGTAGCCGAAATTATAGGCTCCCACCACCATTCCCAGCTAATTTTTTTATTTTTAATAGAGACGAGGTTTCATCATATTGGCCAGCTGGTCTCTTGGCCAGGCTGGTCTCAAACTCCTGACCTCGTGATCCATCCACCTTGGCCTCCCAAAGTTCTGGGATTACAGGCATGAGCCATGGCGCCCAGCCGATCTTTTTTTTATTAATACATAATAATTGTACATAGTTATGGGGTAAATGTAATATTTTGATAAATGGATACAAGGTGTTAGGATCAAATCAGAGTGTTTAGAGTATCCATCACCTCAAACATCTGTTATTTCTCTGTGCTGGAAAAATTTCAAATCTTCCCTTTTAGCTATTTTGAAGTATACAATAAATTGTTAACTATAGCCACCCTACTATGCTACTGAACACTAGAACTTATTTCTTCTATCAAACTGTACGTTTATACCCATTAACCAACTTTCCACCTCCCCTCCACCCATCCCAGCCTCTGGTATCTATCATTCTATTCTCTACCTCCATGAGATCAACTTTTTTATTTCCCGCATATGAGTGAAAACATATGATATTTGTCTTTCTGTGCCTGGCTTATTTTACTAATATAATGACCTTTAGTTTCATTCATGTTGCTATAAATGACAGGATTTCATTTTTTGGTACAGCTGAATAGTATCTTATTGCTTATAAATACCCCATTTTCTTTTTTTTTTTATTTTTTTTCAGCCCCTTGACCCCATATACCACATTTTCTTTATCCATTCATCCGTTGATTGACACTTAGGTTGATTCCATATCTTTGCTATCATGAATAGTGCTGCATTCAACACAGGTATCCCTTTAATATACTAATTTCCTTGCCTTTGGATAAATACTCAGTAGTGGGATTGCTGGATAGTATGATAGCTCTATTTTCAGTTTTTTGAGAAATCTCCATACTGTTTTCCGTAATAGCTGTACTAATTTACATTCTCACCAACAGTGTATAAGAATTTCCTTTTCTCTGCATCCTCACTAGCACTTATTTTATGTCTTCATGATAACAGCCATTCTAACTGGGGTGAGATATATCTCACTGTGGTTTTGATTTACATTAGTGAATTTAATGATTCGTGATGTTGAGCATTTTTTCATATACCTGTTGGCCATCTGTATAGCCTCCTTTTGAGAAATGTTTACTCTCTGCCTACTTTTTAATGCGATTATTCGGGGTTTTTTTCTGTTAAGTTCCTTGTATATTCTGAATATTAGTCCCTTGTCAGATGAATAGTTTCTACAAATATTTTCTACCATTCTACAGATTGTCTCCTCACTCTGGTGATCGTTTCCTTTGTTGGGCAGAACCTTTTAAGATTATTATAGCCCCATTTGTCTATTTTTGTTTTTGTTGCCTATGCTTTCAAAGTTTTAACCATAAAATCTTTGCCTAGACCAATGTCCTAAAGCATTTCCCCTATGTTTTCTTCTAGTAGTTTTATAGTTTCAGATCTTAAATCTTTAATCCATTTTGTTTTGATTTTTGTATATAGTGAGAGACAGAGGTCTAGTTTCATTTTTCTGCATATGAATATCTAGTTTTCCCAGCAATCATCCTTTCCCCCACTAAATTTTCTTGGTACATTTATCAAAAATCAGTTGGCTGAAAATACATGCATTTATTTCTGAGTTCTCTATTCTGTTCCATTGGTTTATGTGTTTAGCAAATCTGACCAAATCACTACTCTGTTTAAGATACCACTTCGTTGGTTTTCTGCTTTTCCTAAATTAGCACAACATGTAACATCCCTTGTGAGACAGTCTTTGTCATCTTTCCTGTCTTCTTTCCCATCATATCCCAGTAACATCCCATGTTCCAGTCATAACAAAGTATAAAGACCTCTCCCAAAATGTATGTCTTTTATATCTCCTACAACCTTCCCTACATGTGCTGTTCTCTCTGTATCAAAATACCCTTTTCAGTCCCTTCAAGACCACTAGCCAAGCTTTTATAACTCGACTCTCACCTTCATCTAGAAACCATCCCTGAGCATCACAGGAAAAGTTAGATGTTTCCTGCTCTGCGGACTTCAAGAACCTAGACACAACACTAAGAAACACTGCTATAATGCGGAAAGACAATGTCGACCTTTCATTCAAGTTCACTTCCCTAGGTATAAATAAAGGGCTTAACATACAATAATACTTCAAAGGGGCTGGATGAGCAAATCTCATAGCAATGTCCTAGTTATGTCAATAGACTTACTCTGACTTTGGGGGCGGCAGCTCGAAATTTCACATAAAATAATGTGAAGGCATTGTCTGCATTAGGTACAGATGAAGGATCCTAAAGAAACATGGGGGAGGATAGGGAAGGAAGATAATTAGCAAACAAATAATCATTCAGAAAACCTAACACCAACCATTTCCTGTGGCTACTGCTTGGCCTGCATACCAACCAAAGTTTAGGGAGAAAAATCTCAGAGAAATTAAATATTATTATGGCTACAAATTAGAAATAATTAAATGGAACTGTCATCTCTCTCTCCTTTATAGTTATAACTAATCTTACATTACTTAAATTTTGGTGGTAAACAGACCTGAATTCAGATTCACATTCTGCCACTCACTGAATGCAGGACACTGGCCCAAGTACTTTATCCCTCTGAGGCTCAGTGCATCCATTAAACTCCTAAAGGTTTGGTGTGCAGCTCAATAGCAAAGCACTAGCACATAACAGGTACCAGTACTGATAAGACATTAGTTTCCTAAACCTACTGAAAATTTTGCAAAATAAAAAAATATATAGGTTGGCTGTTATGTCAGCTAAGAACAATGTAATCAGTAAAAATGCAAGCCAAGTATCACTAGCTTTGAATGGAAAGTTCAAAAAGACACTCCACATTCTTTAGAAAGTAAGCTTAAAAACTAAAACATAACATTTATGATTTTATTTTCTTAGGAAAGGAGTATGTTCAATGGCCATCTTAGCTAGTTCTACTCTTATTTTCTAACCTTATACTCTGTTAATTTTCCACCTAGAATCAACTATAATCCATAATTAACTGATTTGTTTCTTTCTGTACTGGTTATTTCTTTTGAATATAAGCTCCATGAGGGCAGGGACGTTATTAGCTCCTCTTCGTTACTATACAATTCCTAACATAATATCAAGCATTAGGCAATGCTCAGTAAAAATGTTTGCTAAACACAGAAAAATTGAAAACTACAAAAAAAGTCTAAAGAAGAAAATTTAAATTATGCATTGTATCCCACCACTCAGACAGAACCATTTTTACAATTTTGCTATATTTCCTTCTAATATTTTTATGAAAAAGGAATGTTTTAAGTGAACAAATACTTTGTATCTTATTATTCATCATATAGTACTGAATACTTCTCACACTATTAAATCCTATTTGAAAATAAGATTTGCAAGGGGTATTTATAACAGTCATTATTCCCTACTATAAATAAAAAGCTGCAGTACATTTTCTTACTTAACAAAAGGTAAACATTTTTTTGGAATTACAAAGTATTAATCTCAGTCAAAGATTATGGAAGATGAATGAATCAAAAACAACAACAACAAAAATGACCTGTTGTTGAGATGAGTTAACTCACCCTTTTCAGTAACTGATTCGTGAGGGTCTGTAGTGTGTTCACAGTATATGTCTTCATGAGGTGCAAAGCTTTAGAAAGACACTGTTTAAACTTCAGCAAATATACAGGATAATCTTTAAAATTAGGCTGTAAGGAAAGAGAAAGATTCAAAAAGTAGAAACAAAAACTGACAAAAAGCAATCGTTTAGTGAAAACCAAGGTGTCCCTATGTAAAGCAATATATAAAGTTCAAAAACAGATTTCATAAAGATCATAAACTCCACAAAGCTGAATAAATACTGTGACTGTCTTAGTCATAGTCAAATCTACTGTGCCTAGCACAAAGAGGAGCTCAACACATATTTACAGTTGTTAGCAAAAGATATTTTCAGCACCGCACAGACTTCAAGGCTAATATGTAAGGCCCAACTAAGAAAAGAAAAGGAGTTATGGGAAATAAACACAGCAATAAATCCTAAAAAATACAAATAGAGAGTGATTAAATCAAAGGGCTTGTCCCTTTATTTCTCCCCCAAGTAACACTTTCTGTTTCCAAAGAAATCCCTAGCACATCAAGATGTCAACAACTTAAAAACGCCTCATCCTGTTCGGTGGGATAAAGCTGAGTCAGCCAGGACGTGGTCCATTCCAGGGGCCATTGCAGGAGCTAAAAGTACTTTTTACACCACTGCTAATAATGACTAAGAATTCACTACAGCTTTTCTTTAATATGCTACAAATACATATTTTTCCCTTGGGCAGAAATAACCACTTTACAGTACAAGAGGTGATATAACAGGAATCTTAAGATTTCTTTAAAACATGCAAAAATACCATGACTTACATGAGATGAGATATATGTTATACAATCATCTAACTTGGACAGCATAGGTATAAATCCATCACTATTCACCGACAACGTAGGGGAATTCAATTTCTTTAAAGGAAAAATAAAACAATTTTAATTCACAAAAAATCATACAGATAAAAGTTAGAAACTATGGATTAGAATCAGCACATCTGCCTTTAGGATATAACAGGTCTTTACAATACATTTTAAAAGTCACCAAAATATCTGCAAATGTAGCCCACAAGTACAATAAAGAAGGGATAAATAGAAAAAAGAATACTGATTTAATTCCGTTTATTCCTAATAAGCTTTAATGGGACTCTTCATGAATCAGGACATAGTATATATTACCCCACTATACAATGTCATATTAAAATAATATATGAAGTACCTAGATTTCTCACTTTCTGATATACAATATACATAATTTTTCTACTTGCAAACAACGGTGATTTCCTGAAGGTTAAAGGATTAACCAGCAGTCATACTATGTTTAGCAGTCGTACTATCAAAGTAAAATACAACAAGTCAATCATTTCTTAACCTGATATACAAATAGCTTGGCAATGAACTACTTTCCATTGCATTCCATTGTTAACTACCCACTAGTTTCATTTCTATGTCTTTAATAAATACTTTAATAATACTTTATGATTACATGATTTATATATAATTATGATTAATTTATGAGTCAGAAAGATAGAAATATAATTTACATCGTTGTCTTTATTGGAACTATTATATTTTATTGGGAAACAAGTATACATTATGAGGACCATACTTTTCTTCAAACTAAACACGAGAATAAGTTTTTTTTTTCTTTTTTTTTTTTAATTTTTTTTTTTTTTTTTTAAGACGGGGTTTCACCATGTTGGTCAGGCTGGTCTTGAACTCCCGACCTGAGGTGATCCGCCCGCCTTGGCCTCCAAAGTGCTTGGATTACAGGCCTGAGCCACCACGCCCGGCCGAGAATAAGTTTTAAAAATGTTTTGACTACTATCACAGTAGCACAACCACAGCAAGATCTAAAACTGAATACGACTTCTTACAATCTTCTTCAAAGCTTACAAATAAGAAACTGTAAGAGGTAACCCATAAAGAGATTTTAATACCAAGAATACAATTTAAGAAATACATCTTAACTCGAATATTTAAAAATCTGAACTGGTAATGGTATCTCCACTGTATACAAACAGGAATATCTATCAGCAAACAAGCTGAGTTAAAATAGAACTCAAGCCAATTTATAGATTTAAAGATTACACCAAGAAAGGCAAAAATAAAATAAGAAACACTAAGTTTATAAAAAGTAAAGAACAATGCTTACTGTGTTAATAGTTTCCAATTCGTTAAAGTAGGAAAGCTTTTGTTGAATGTTTTCAGCCAGATCAACAAGTTCCGACTTGCATTTTTTAAAAGAGAAAAATAAATTATTATAAGAATACAAGAATCAACATGCCAGTCTCAAAGCTACACTAAATAGATTTACATTAGACACAGAGGTTTATATCAGATACAAGAATACAGCTCAAGTATTTCTACAATCATGAACTAAAATATGTGATAATTATTACAGTAAATTTCATATCTCTTTATAAAATAATAAATGACAACATTTTTAAAACACACAAAAGTACATACAGAGAAAAGTACATACTGAGATAAATACAGTAACAAGTGTTCTAGCTCTAAGTCAAAAGTAATCCATCAGTTGATCTTTTCAAAATCTCACCATTAGTACAATCACTATGCTTGTCTGAAAAGTATGAGTAGCTGGGTACAGTGGCTCACACCTGTAATCCCAATACTTTGAGAGGCCGAGGCAGGCAGATCACTTGAGGTCAGGAGTTCGAAACCAGCCTAGCCATCACGGTGAAACCCTGTCTCTACTAAAAAAACAAAAATTAGCCGGGCGTGGTGGCACATGCCTGTAATCCCACTTACTTGGGAGGCTGAGGCAGGATAAATGCTTAAACCCAGGAGGCGGAGGTTGCAGTGAGCTGAGCTCACACCACTGCGCTCTAGCCTGGGCGACAGAGTGAAAAAATAAAAAATAAAGTGTCAGGAATAAAGACGAGAAAAAGTAAACTAACATATCCACTACACTCTTAAATTGTACTGAGACCTAGCAGCTCAAAACATAAGAAAGCTTGCCTTTGCTCCTATTCATATGAGCTTACTAGAAAAAAGTAGACTGTCAATGTAACTATCTGCATGCTTAGCACAGGGCCTCAAACACAGCAGAGTTGAACATCTTAGAGAAATTAGGAAAATTTTTTAAAAACTGTATTCATCTATTTTAAAATATTAAGTATAATGACTGATCCTCTCTCTTACTCCAATTACCTGTTCTTTTAGGAGCTGTTCACAGGCTTCATGTAGGGTTCCTGTCTTATTGGACACAAAAAGATACTGTTTCTGCAAAGACTCCAGATGCTGAAGAGCACTGTTTACATCATTCAATATAGCATCACACTGCTCCTGAAACCCAGACAAGTAATCCCTCATCTGTCTAGAAAACAGAACCAAAAGGGGATTGGCAATAATCTTTTCCCCCAGTAAGCATAGTAAAATAACAACAAAGGCTCATTTTTCCCAAAATGTTCAAATTTCAGGAGGAAAGTCTGACCTACTCATACAAGTTGATTATGTTAAGAAATGTATCAAAAGTTATGTCATAAACTGTTTCAATACTTAAGAAGGCAAGTATTGTAAGTAACAAAAGTAATTAGCCTTGAAGCCATAACCTGGCTTTTCACATATAAGGCAATTAATCACTGGCTCAACTTCTAAAGACTGGGACACCAAAGCCATCCCAAGGAACCAAGTAAGGTCAATCCTTCAGATCACTTCCCTCTTTGAAAGATGGTGTGATGTCATGGAAAGAATTCTGGATTTAGAATTAGAAGACCTGGGTCCAAGCCGCAGCTCTGCCCCAATCTGCATGACATTACTTATTATTTCCAGGCCTCAGTTTGCTCATTTGTAAAGTAAGAATAGTAATACCTTTCCTCACACAGCTGTTATGAAGATTAAATGGGATCATACATTAAAGAGTCTTCCACACTGCCTAGCAATAATAGCCATCTATAAATCAATACATTGAACGTGAACACTCGACTCACAGCCCCTAAATCAGCTAGAAACTGTACACTGTCATTTCCCCCATGCTGTCAACATCCACTGACAGAACTATAGTGATACCCAACCTAAGTGGCTATCCTGAAAGTCTTCGGGGATGTTTCCCCTTCTAAAGAAAGACAACAAACACCTTCTAAAATTCCTCTAAAGCTTCTACCTAAACCTAGTCCTTTCTGGAGTTAACTAAAAACTAAAATCTGTGTCTCCTAACCTATTAATTATAACGTAATTCTCTTTTTGTTTTTAATCACACAACTTCTAATAACAGTTTTAAAGACCCAAATCTTCTCACTGGCTATTCTTAAACAACATATGGCTGTTAGAGTTTTCTTAGCACCTTAATTTTATTTAAAAACACTGATTATGAACTGTTTCAGATGACTGTGATCTAAAAATTAAGATACCCAACAAATGCAAGAGACACACATACCTATATTTAGTCCCTTCATCTTGGTCCATCTGAGTCTGCAGCTTTGCAAACCATGAGAAAAACTGGAAAAACAGAGTATTATACTGTCAACAAAACTAAAACTGACAAAATTAAAAGTGGCTACATGCTAAACAGCAAGTCAAAAGGGCAGATACTATCCAAGTTTTATTGTTTAGGGCTCAGACATAAACAGTTTTAAGCCAGGAGAAGATAATTTAATTACATCCACAATATCTACATGAAAGGAAAAGCAAAGGATATTAAAACATTGGCCATTTCAGATGTCTTAAAGGACTGAAAAAACAAAACGAAAAACTAGCCATTTTCAGAGTCAAATAAGGAAGAGTATTAAACATAAAATATGTAAAAAATGAGTATTTCTTCCTAATAAGCTAATGCCTACTTGTTATAATCATTTACAAAATCTGAGTAGGTAACACAGGGCTTTGAGCAAATATCAATATTAACGTTATCTAATAGGAACTGTGAGGCCATAACTCAAAAATATATTACAGAGTGGTTTAAGAATACGGACTCTTGGCCAGGCATGGTGGCTCACGCCTGTAATCCCAACACTTTGGGAGGCCGAGGCGGGTGGGTCACGAGGTCAAGAGATCGAGACCATACTGGCCAACATGGTGAAACCCCGTCTCTACTAAAAATACAAAAAAAAAAAAACAGCTGGGCGTGGTGGCGCACGCCTGTAGTCCCAGCTACTTGGGAGGCTGCGGCAGGAGAATTGCTTGAACCCGGAAGGCGGAGGTTGCAGTGAGCCGAGGTTGCGCCACTGCACTCCAGCCTGGCACCTGGTGATGGAGTGAGACTCTGTCTCAAAAAAAAAAAAGAAAAAAAAAAAGAAAGGCCGGGCATGGTGGCTCATGCCTATAATCCTAGCACTTTGGGAGGCCGAGGTGGGTGGATCACCTTAGGTCAGGAGTTCAAGACCAGCCTGGCCATCATGGTGAAATCTCACCTTTAAAAAAAAAAAAAAAAGGCAAAAAAAAAAAAAAAAAAGAATACAGACTCTGGTATCAGCTAGCCCTGAGCCTGAATTCTAGCCTGAAAAATATCTATTATTTAAAAGGGGAATGTGGGGGAGTTGACTTTAAACGAGTATGAAGAAACTTTTTGGAGTGATGGTAGAAATGTTTTATATCTTAATTATAGTTGTTAATTACATAGGTATATATACTTTTCAAAACTCATTGAGCTGATACTTAAAATGAATATATTTTATTGTACATAAATTATGTCAGTATATTAGTTTTTTTTTTTTTAATTTTAAAGACAGAACAGGTACAAACTTCATCCAGAAGATTCTTTTTAAGCAGTCCAAACGAGTTCATAGACGTGGTGCAAGACTACCTTCAAGTGAACGTGAGAACACTGAATCTCAAGTAAGATTCATTGCCAAGGGTGTACAGGCTTGCCATGTGCCTTGGCCATCATTTACTAGCATTTATTATGTACTTGCTACACAATGCCTTTACATGCATTATCTTATTTAACACTCACAAAAATCCTACGAGATAATATATAATTACCCCTGTTTTATAGATTAGGAAACTAAAGATCTAAGAAGCTAAATAATTTGCCTAAGCTCACAAAGATGCTAAGTAATGGAGCTGACTTTCAGATGCAGGTCAGCCTAACTCAGGAGTTGGAACTCTCCATGGGTTTGTGGAACTGCCTCTCATGACTTACTATATATGCAATCCAGTACATGTACTTTATGTTTTATTTGGTAAATGCCTCAACTTTGACTCTTAACAGGACAAGAAAGAGGAGACAAGAAAAGTGGCAGAAAAAACTACTATAAGTTTAGGTTTCTAATTAGGAATGAACAAAAACCAAGAAAAAATTACACATGCTAAATTATTGAAAAATAACTATCAGTGTTGATATAAAGAGGATATTTGGGTTTTTAAAAAAGGACCTACCTAGCAACAAGTGAGATGAAGGGGTGCAGATGCATACACTGAGGGGACAGGTTAACACAAGACAGACACTGGGGGAAGTCAAACGTGCATAAAACATTAAAACCTCAACAATCTATCAACATCCAAACCTGGAATATCATGTTTTTTCCCTATATCATAACTATGATTGGGCAATAGATTCATTTGAAATACTTAAACAGCCACAACTATCACAAAATCAAGAATGTTCTAGAAAGACTTGATGTTAACTATGGTGACAAATGTTCACAACTTTTAATTAGGACCTTTTTTATTAGCCTTGCCTTGAGACATCGAAAATAATCAAACATCCTTAGAAAAGACACTGCAATTCACCTGCTGTGCGGTTTCAATTCTTTCTTCTTCCATTCCTAAGGAAGTGAAGCCCTTCAAGAGAATGTCTTCTGTAGAGTCAGGCACTACTGAAGTCAGTTCAATGGGCAGTGACTGGGATGTTAAACTGCACAAGTCTTCAATTGGGAGCTTGAAAAAAGAGAGTCACAAAGATATTATTTAAGAAACTCAAAAATTCTCTGAACTTAACTCAAGATTGGGTTTCCACCTCAGTTGTTTTGAAAGAGAAAGAAATATTTTCCATTAAATCATATTAGGTTAGCCGGGTGCAGTGGCTCACTCCTGTAATCTCAGCACTCTGGGAGGCTGAGGCGGGCAGATCGCAAAGTTAGGAGTTTGAGACCAGCCTGGTATGGTGAAACCCCGTCTCTACTAAAAATACAAAAATTAGCCGGGCATGATGGCACATGCCTATAGTCCCAGCTACTCAGGAGGCTGAGGCAGGAGAATTGCTTGAACCCAGGAGGCAGAGGTTTCAGTGAGCCAAGACTACACCACTGCACTCCAGCCTGGGCAACAGAGCAAGACTCCATCTCAAAAAAACAAAACAAAACAAAACAAACCTATATTAGGTTAATACAAATACCATATAATACTAATACTTCAGGCTCTATGTTAAATGCTAGTCTCAAAATATAAACATGACACTGATGTACCACCGTTCGTAAGCTTTTTTTTTCTTTTTCTTGGTGACAGGGTCTTGCTCTGTCCTCCAGGCTGGCATGCAATGGCACCACCTCAGCTCACTGCAACCTCCACCTCCAGAGCTCAAGCCATCCTCCCACCTCAGTCTCCAAGTAGCTGAGACTACAGGCACGCACCACCACGCCCAGCTAGTTTTGTATTTTTGGTAGAGTTGGGGGTCTATACATGTTGCCCAGGCTGGTCTCAAACTCCTGGACTCATACTTTCCTGTTCTGACCTCTCATTCACTTCTAAGGAGGAGGTGACTGAATGTTTCCTGCTTACTAGCACTGTCTTGGCTTCCAGATGGAGCAGACAGATACCACTAGAGAGGGGCAGTGCCGTAGAGCTACTGTATAGTTTATGCAAATAGAGACACTAACATCAAATAATAACTACAATATCTCAAGTTTTGCCTGACCAGCTGAGCAGGTCCAGGACATAACAAATAACATAACTTTCTGTCCCAGGCTCTACTTCTTGCAGAGTTCTGGGTTGGAGAAAACCACTTTTATGATCAATCTGATGAATTAATTCCCTAAATGAAACCTGATGTTACGTTCTCTGTTTGAAGCAAATTAGCAAAGCGGTACAGATGGAGTCTCAGAATCTTCCCCAAGGCACCTAACCTCTCCTTTTCTTACCTTTGGTCTGAATGACACCTTATACCAGCTCAGCATCACAGGATTTTAATCTATTCTTTTAAGATGTTAATGATTTGAAAGAAAGCACAAGAATAATACTAGCAAGTAACTTGCCATGTGCACCTTACATCCATGATTTCATGTAATTCTCACAACTCCCTATAAGTATCTATCATGAGTTATAACCTCATTTTATAAAAAAGAAAATTAAGGCTTGGAAAAGATAAATATCATATCTAAGGTCGCAAAGCCTACAAGAAGACAACAGCTGTAACAGTAAATTATAAGTGTCAGGGCAAATTATTTTAGCATTTTATGAAGAATTACTAAATTCAGCATAAAGAAATAGGCCCCTCACTACTAGTACGTTTGCCCTGGCTACAAAAGTCTACCTAATATTCTATGGTAAATTATTTTCTCTAACGGCAAAAAAAAAAAAAAAAGCATATTTCCTTTTTAAGATAAGACTAGTTCTCTTCATAAAAGAGAAAGCTATTTTCTAAAGAAGTTAACATCTTTATAATATGTACTTAGAGTTAGTTGGCCTCTTGCTATTCTACTAAGCTGCTCAGTTCCAGTTGTTCAGGAGGTAATTTATCTCGTGAAAATTGTGAAACACTACAGAAACTCCTTGAGCTATACTGGTTGGACAAAATGAAAATTGTGGCACTCTCTTTTGGTGCCAGTGTTAAAATAGTAATGGGGCTAAAAAAATTAATTCCAAAACCTTCCCAACAAACATATAAACACTTTAGAAAAGGAAAATGAGGGCTGTAAAACTGAAGAGCAATGAGAACTTCCATCTCAAAGATTCCAGGATGTGTGCATAACAGCTCGGCTACTGCACTGTTTTTTTTGAGACAGAATCTTGCCTGTCTCCCAGGCTGGAGTGCAATGGAGCAATCCTGGCTCACTGCAATCTCTGCCTCCCAGGTTCAAGCGATTCTCATGCCTCAGCCTCCCAAGTAGCTAGGATTACAGGCATGTGCCACCACACCCAGCTAATTTTTGTATTTTTAGTAGAGATGGGGTTTCGCCACATTGACCAGATTGGTCTCAAACTCCTGACCTTAAGTGATCCGCCCGCCTTGGCCTCCCAAAGTGCTGAAATTACAAGCATGGGCCACTGAGCCTGGCCTCAGCTACTGCATTCTCACAGGAATCCAATACCAAGCTACACATACCAGAAGACCCTCACTGAATTCTTGAGCTCGTTAAGCTCATCCCCTACCCATAAGCTTACACTATTCTTTCTTCCAGCTGGAATGTTATTTCTTTAGCCTTTATAAAGCTAGCTTCAGGTATTCCACCATCAGTTCTCATCTCAGATTGTCACTTCCTTGGAAAGGCCATCTCTTTTTCTCTAGGGCACACTTCGCCCCTTTCTGTCACACCATCCTATTTGATTTTCCTTATATTATGGGCCACTGTCTGAACATACTTTCTTTGTTCTTTTTTTCCATGTTCATGATCCCCACAATTATGTCAGCTTCATGAGGCTAAGGATCTCATCTTTCCTATTTACCTTTCTACCTCCAATTCCTAACTCAGAGTAGGAACATAACATACGTTAAAGACTGCATGTGGCTAATGATAAATATGGAAGAATTGGGTGAAAATGAAAGAGTCCATTTAGTTTATTCCAAACCTTCTCCCTCATGTTCAATGAGAATAAGAAATAATAGTTCATGATCCACGACAATGAAAACAAATTTTTTTGTAGAATATGTATCTCCCCCCATCACATCCCCCAGTGCCAAATCAATTATAAATAGAATGGAAAATTTATAGAGCAAACAACTTTTATTATCCAGCGTATAAAAGAGTTTCATGGTTGAGCCAAAAAAATTTCCACCTGCTCCCTCATTTATTTCAGATCCATTTCCGGCACCACATCCTAGAGGCAGAAACAGAATCCCAAGAAAGAACGCCTATTTGATGGCAGAGCATACAATAGTGAATGTGAAGAGAACGATTAAATCAAACCTCTGAAGTAGGAGGACAGAAAAAGCTGAAGACTCTAAACTCAATGTCGGTTTGGACACGATTCCAAATCGTATGAAAAGAATGCTTCAGGCCGGGCACGATGGCTCACGCCTGTAATCCCAGCACTTTGGGAGGCCGAGGCAGTCAGATCACTTGAGGTCAAGAGCTCAAGAACAGCCTGGACAACAGGGCGAAACCCCATCTCTACTAAAAATACAAAACTTTAGCCGGGCATGGTGGCAGGCACCTGTGCTGCCAGCTACTCGGGAGGCTGAGGCAGGAGAATCGCTTGAACTCGGGAGGTGGAGGTTGCAGTGAGCCCAGGCTGGGCCACTGCACTCCAGCCTGGCCGACAGAGCAAGAAAAAAGAATGCTTCCAACATCAAAAGTAACAATCACCACTGCTTACAAAATAATCCTCCTAAACCTGGCCCTCAAAACTGGAAAAAGTTTGTCAAACATCTGACAATTCATGTTACTTCCTGCTATCATAACTAATTGAATTTAATCACACAAGTACAGTAGTGCCTAATATCCTAATGTTAAGTGGATTAAACACGTTGACATTAAAACTGAAAATCAGCACTGCTTTATAATGTACTGACCCAGCTTTCAAATAAAATTCATTTTTATTGCTTTGCTATAAGTGAAATAAATCTGATCTCCCATAACCTGCACTTGATACGTGCAATAAATGAAACTGTCACTCAGGATCAAGTTTTGATCTCCCCCAAGACCCCATGGACAAAGCAAGCAAGGTGATTCACTAAGGCGGTAAAGGACCACGCACTGGAGACTGTCCTGCAGCAAAGCACCTCGGGTTCACTGCCTCTCCTTCTAGGAGAGAGTGGGCAGCAAGATTATGCCTCGGTTGACAGGAGGGACCTCTGGGGCAAGACGCTCAGGGCAAGGCTCCCGGGCAACTATCCCACGCTGCTGGGGGAGGACTGGGTGCCGGTGGGCACCAGGCACAGGACGCCCCCACAGCCGTCCCCAGGCAGGATTAGAGTAGGGGTAGCAGGCAGCGCTAAGCATGAGAGCCTAGGAGGTAGAGGCCCCTCCCACCGGATCCGCCACCATGACCAGGAGGACTGGAGAGAGATCCTGGGCAGAGGTTGGTGAGGCCGGGGTCCTGCCGGGGCGCCGAGGAGCATCCCAGCCCCTTCGCCACAGCCCTGTTCCCGCCCATCACCTCACCTCGGCTGGCACCGGCAGGTTCTCTGCCGCCGCCTTCAGCTCCAGCACCGAGTCCGTCTGCCGGTCGGTCAGCGGCGCCGTCGTGTCCGGTCTCCGATCCCAGAGAGCCAGCTTTTCCCGAGCGTCCCGCTCCGCCACGGCCTCGGGCAGCAGCAGCAGCGCCGCCTCCGCCATCGCCGCCGCCCCCGCGGCTTTCAGCAGCAGGGGGGGTGCAGGGGACCCCAAAAGAGAGACCCGGGCCACTTCCGGGAGAACCGGAGCTTCCAGCACTGCACCGGCGGCGGGGCGGGCCGGAATGCCCTGACCCCGGAAATGGTTCCGCAGTGTTGGGGGCGGGGCGAGGCCAGTACAGACGTGGCTTTAAATGGGTACGACTATTTCCGGTTGAAACATAGAAGGTGAAGACGGTACCCACCGGAAATAGAAATGCCCCTACCGGAAGTCTCTTCCTCAACATCAATAACTTTATTGTTACGTTACGTGTTGTACAGATTATTGACAACTGCGTTATATCACTCTGCCAGCAGGGGACTTGGATCTACACCTCTCTGCTCACAGCTGGGTAGTCTGGGTGGAATGTCTGGAGCGTGTGATTTCCATGCTGGCATGTTGATAATTTCCGCCTCTTCGATCAAAACATAAAGCATAAACTTTTCCAACATCCAGTCATTCCCCTGCTAGAGAACTAATTTATGGAAACATAAAAAATGCAAAGATGTGTGTATCTCAGACGTCATTAATGGTATCAAATAACTGGAGGCAACGTAAATGTCTAACATTGTAGTACTGGATCAATAATTTGTGGTACAAGACGGGCGCGGTGGCTCAGACTTGGAATCCCAGCACTTTGGGAGGTCGAGATGGGCGGATCACCTGAGGTCAGGCGTTCGGGACCAGCCTGGCCAATATGGTTAAACCCCGTCTTTACTAAAAGCACAAAAATTAGTCGGGCATAGTGGCACATGCCTGTAATCCCAGATGTTTGAGAGGCTGAGGTAAGAGAGTCTCCTGAACCCGGGAGGTGGAGGTTATAGTGATCACCACTGCACTCCAGCCTGGATGTCAGAGTGAGATTCTGTCTCAAAATATATAATAATAATAATAATTTATGGTACAAACATATAATTCTATTCCAGCATTTAAAGCATATTGTAGATTTGAGCAACAAAATAAATCATGATAGTATTGGATCATAATTTACAGAATAAAATAAATACCCATGAGTCCATACTGCTATAAATAAACAATTGAATAAATAAATGGTGGAGAAGAGACAATCTTCTACCTTACAGAATAATTCCAATGAATAAATGTAGAAAGAGTGAGAGAAATTAAAAATCATCATTAGGACACCACAGTAATAATTGTAGCAGGTAAGATCTAAGAATGAATGCTAAAATGACTGGGTGAAAGTTAAAGGAGAAACAGAAATTTGCGTAATCCCCAAAGAATCTCCCTGAGATATCAATTAATAACAAGAGGAAATAGTAACTTCACAGTGGAGAAACTTGACAGACACCACCTTAACCCAGTGATCAAAGTCAATTATCATGAAACTCCCGACAATATGGGTTGAAGACAGGATACAACTTCTGTGATATTTTTGTCAAAAATGCAAAATCTCATTCTAATCATGAAAAAAGATCAAACAAACTCAAAGTGAAGAGCATCCTGCAAAACAACTGACCAGTATTCTTCAAAAGTGTCAATGTGTCATAAAAGACAAAGGAAAGACTAAGGAACCATTGCATTTTGGAGGAGGCTAAGAAGACAAGACATCTCAATGCAGTGTGAGAGCCTGAAGTGAATCTTGGGACAGGAAAAGGACATTTGTGGAGAAAATTATAGAATAAAATATAGAAATTCACACAAGGTCTGTAGCTAGGTGATAGGGTAATAGTTTTGTACCAATGTTCATTTGCTGGTTTTGTTTGGGTAAGATAAAAACATTAGGAGAAGCTGAGTGACGAACATATTTGAACTACTCTTAGGTTTTCTTAAGTCTAAAATTATCTCAAAATAGAGTTTAAAATCTCATGTTATAGAAAATATGTATTTGTTTGGAGAAAATGGCTCTGATATAATTAAGGCAAATGAAACAGTATATGATCCTGTTGGCCTAAAGGAACATTCCTGAAACATTGACAGATGGTTGGGATTACTGATAATTTTCTTTTCTTTTCTTTCTTCCTTCCTTTCTTCCTTTTTCCTTTTTTCTTTTCTTTTCTTTTTTTTTCTTTTTTTTGTAATGAGTTTTGCGTTCTAGAATAAGAGGTTTTTTAAAATTATTCAACTCAGCTTCGGAGCACTGTTTCCCCATCACCAATCCACCACTATTTTCTAAAGAAAGTCATCTTATAGATATATATATTCATGTGACTCTATTTTCCTAAGTGCCTAAAACATAATTTCTCTTCTTCAAGACAGAGTGATCTCTAGTTCCACAATTCTCAAAAATAATTTTAATCCTGTTGAATTTTGTGATGACATCTCTTTACCAAACATTATCCTTCAAGGGTCAAATGTAAGTAACTGCTCTCCCAAATGTGTTGCTACTGTAGATTTTCCTAAATCCTTGATTACTCCACTTTCTTCTAAGCATTGCTTTCAGTTCCTTTTTTGAGACAGGGTCTCACTCTGTCACCCAGGCTGGAGTGCAGTGGCATGATCATGGATCACTGCAGCTTTGACCTCACCAGCTCAAGGGATCCTCCTGCCTCAGCCTCTCGAGTAGGTGGGACCTCAGGCATGGGCCCCACACCTAGTTGATTTTTTGAATTTTTCGTCGAAACAGGGTTTCACCATGGTGCCCAGGCTGGTCTCGAACTCCTGGGCTCATGTGATCCACCTGGCTCAGCCTCCCAAAGTGCTGGGATTGTAGGCATGAGCCAACTTGCCCTGCCAAAATATTTTTACCAACTGGTGATTCATGGTGCTAAAGGGATGCAAAGTAGGTCATGATACCAATGGAAAAGATCTGGGCCAAGGCTGAAGGTTTAATCCGGTCAAATGAGGGGAGAGGAAGGAAGACACAATGATGCCTGATCTATTCTTGAATGAGGAATTGAGGGAGCCAAGGAAGTCAGCCATGCCTAGAGGATCTAGCAGTCACCATCTGACTTATGGAGGACAGGAGAGGAACCAATGAAACAGACTAACAGTAGTTTTTATGGGGCATTCGAATTGTGTAGAACACTAGCATAGAAGTATATACATTTAAGCAACGCAGCGTTGCTCAAAACCTAGTGGAAAGTGTGGTATACAACATGCTGAACCTTCTAATTCATTCTGCGCTTCTTTTCTGTATGAAGAAATATTGTCTAGTCCTCCACCACCACCCAAAAGTACAAACTCCCTATAATGGATTCACTGTTATGCTCTGTATTACAAGTCAAATTTCTTCCTGTTTCTAGGTGATGGTTAGCTTACTGCCAGAAGGACTAGACACCATGACGAATACAATTGCAGTTCTTAAAATGTGTTTATTTGAGTATTGGTAATTGGTCCCATAAAATCGTTCAAATTGATAGAATAAACATTTAAACATGGAGTACATCTACACATGGAAGGTTTAAATATACATATTGTGTTTGAGACACAGAGAGCAAGAGAGCAAGAGAATAAGAGCCAGGATTGCCCAACATATCTTGGGAAAATGACAAAGACAAAGTCAGAGGAGTCTTATCCCCAAATGATTAAGGTCCCCATATCATAGTAGATGACACCTTGTTTATAAAATCATATTCAGATTTCAGTTGTGTTTGTCAAAATAGCATGTCTTTGCATAAAGGAAAAAACAAAAATAAAAGAAATTTTAAAAACAGATCTCAGTTTTGAGGTCTTCATCACAACCCTGTGCGTAAGTAGGGTAGGGTTATTATTTTCCACTTAAAGATAAGCAAATAAAACACAAGGAGATGAAGTGAGTTGTCAAAGACTTCTCAGAGTGAAGGAAAAATGCCACTTTTTTTGCGGGGGGGTGTTGATATGCTCTTTTTAGAGGGAAATTTGCCAACACCTATTAAAATGGAAGCTAGAGAAATGGAGAGTGAGACAGAGAGAGGGAGAAAGAGAGACGGAGAGAGAAGATAGTCCTTGGATCCAGCAGGTCTATCGTTCTGTCTCTGGGAAATTATTCTAGAGAAATTCTTATGTATGCAAAAAAGTACATTTACAGGATAGTTTTTAATGGAGAAAAATTGAACACAACCTAAATATTCATCAATAGGAGCATAGTTGTTTTTTTTTCCTGTTGCCAATTGCTGTTTAAAAAACTAATCCAAAAATTGTGTGCTAAACAATCACCATTTTATTATTATCTCATGATTTTGTGGGTCAGGAATTTGCAAAGGGTACCGTGGGAAAGATCTGTCTCTGCTCACAGTGTCTGGAGCCACAGCTGCAGTGACTCACATAGCCACAGGCCGGACAGCTGGAAATCGACTGTGGATCTCTACATCCTCACACAGGCTCAAAGCCTCTGGGTCTTCTCTCTCCAGCCAGTGTCTCAGGCATAAAGACCTCAGGGTATTCAGACTTCTTACATGGCTCAAGGTTTGAAGAGGCTGTTCCCAGAGTCTTCTTTTAACCTGCATAGAAGGTCACTTGTACTGAAAGAGAGAGAGAGAGAGAGAGAACACCAGCATACCTCCATGGACCACCCAGATTCAAGAGAAGGGAAATTGACTCCATCTCTCAATGAGAGCAGCAGCAAAGAACAGGTAACATTTTAAATCTACCACAAACCTGATACTTTACAACCATTAAAAGGAAGTATTTTATGGATTCTTGTTCTATGTAATCTGTGGATTACCTAAAGTCATGAGAAAATTTTCAAAAGTGATTAAAATGTTATTTTAGCATAGTGATAGTCTCACAACTGTACACATATCCCAAAACTGATCAAATTTTACATTTTAAATATGTGTAGTATACACATGCATATGCAACGTACTTCAGTTATACCTTAATAGAACTGAAAGGGAGGGGAGAAGTGAGTATATCTGTAAGTACTGACATGGAAGAAAGTTCACCATATATTATTGAATTTAGAAAGCAAGTTACATCAATTACAGTATGAATGTAATTCTGTTCCCGAAACCAAGCCGAGTCCCGTTGCATTTTCTTGAGGCCCAATAATGAGAAGCAGACAAACTAGGAAAGAAGGGAATTTATTGCTATAACTGGATACAGGGAGAAAGCCGGAGATAATTCCACCAGACCAACTCAACGTGTTACAATTTTTTAGTGCTTATATAGGTTGGGATTATGTGCCTACACGCAGTATAGCATTTGCCTAAGTCTACTGGTAATTAATTTTGTTTCTTTTTGTTTGTTTTATTTATATAAAGATGGGGTTTTCACCATGTTGGTCAGGCTGGTCTTGAACTCCCAACCTCAGGTGATCCACCCACCTTGGCCTCCAAGTTAATTTTGTTTCAACTCGAAGGTCAGAGGCAAGAATGCTTGCTAAGTCTAATTTAAAAGGGCCAGTACCTTCAAGGCCTGTTTACTGTGGTACATGGTGAAACCCCATCTCTACTAAAAATAGAAAAAAAATTAGTACTGGAGTGATTCTATCTCATCTCTTTACAGCTTGGTCCGAAGAGCTGCCTTAGAATCTCCAATGAACCTATTCAAACAGCTGCCTCAGTTATCTTGACTTGTCTCAGATTCCGTCGAACTCAGACGAGTCCTGGCACTAGGAATTTGAGATTGTCTATTATTTTGGCTTGCTCCAGGTTAGGGAGAAGCCTGTCCAAGGCTCCTACTGACTGTATGTTTCATTTCTAGCTTTGATGTCTGGGCACTGATTTCCCTCAGTTTAACTACTTGCTCAGTATTAAGGCAGTGCTGTGGAAATCTGTCTGACTAGCTGGGGTGCTTTGCAGACCTGTCTGTGTCACTGTCGTGCAGGCCTGTCTGTGTGATTGTCAGGGAGAATTGGCCTGCCACAATTCCATTTTTGGTTCAAAAACACAAACACACAGAGTAAAAAAGTCTGAAAAAACACATAGCAAATTGTTATTTGTAGTTCACCTCTAGGGGTTGGATTGGCAGAGCAGATAGAAGAGAGTAGGACAAGGACCTCTTCCTTAAGATTATTGAAAAAGGCCAGGCATGGTGACTCTCGCCTGTAATCCCAGCACTTTGGGAGGCTGAGGTGGGTGGGTCATGAGGTCAGGAGATGGAAAAATGCCTAAGGGACAAGGGGCAGAGGTGCTCTAGGTCAGGGAAGGGGGAGAGATAGGGAAGCAGATGGCGGTAAGGATCCAAAGACCTCCCTATAATGGGTGCTTCATAGCCTCACCGTGGTCAGCCTGCCTCAATGACTCAAACCTCAACACTGCTAAGGACCCCTGCTAATAACGTGGCATTGCAAGAAGAGTTCACGTGATGGTTTCCAAAGCACCTCTCATCCGCTCCTCACTTTCACTCAGGTAGGTATTTGGTAGATATTATTTTTGCCCTATTTAATAAATGAGAAAAGTAAACTTCAGGGAGGTTTGGGAGCTGCTTGACAGTAAAAGGCAGACCTGTCGGAACCAGGACACTGGGCAGGACCTTCTCCTTTCCCCCTATGCTAACACAAATGAAAGTGAGCAACATGAAGACACACATTTTAACACATTAGTACTTGTTCTGTCGCAGGGCATTTAGCAAGCATGAGTTCTAAGGATGAGCATCACAGGCTTGCAGAACTGCCTCCCAGCATGCTATGCTACTTCAAGGTTGTAGTAGTGCCAAAACACTGAATCATGGCATAAAAGCGGAGGAACGTCAGAACACACAGACTTCTCGGATCATTTTCCATTTTACTTCATTGCTTATAAAACAGCAAAGTTACAAAATGGAATAATTAAAAAGAAATCATTCTTATACACCTGCCTGTATACAACTACCTCATGAATTTTCAGAGCATATTCATGTGGAATATGGATTTCTTTGTGTACAGTCCTCCAGCCTGTTATCAGAAGAACTACTTCCCTTGCTGTAGGGTTTTTTTGTTTGTTTGTTTGTTTTTCTGAGACGGAGTTTTGCTCTTGTTACCCAGACTGGAGTGCAATGGCGTGATCTCGGCTCACCGCAACCTCCGCCTCCTGGGTTCAAGCAATTCTCCTGCCTCAGGCTCCCGAGTGGCTGGGACTACAGGCGTGCGCCACCATGCCCAACTAATTTTTTTGTATTTTTAGTAGAGACGGGGTTTCACCATGTTGACCAGTATGGTCTCGATCTCTTGACCTCGTGATCCACCCGCCTCGGCCTCCCATAGTGCTGGAAATATAGGCGTGAGTCACCGCGCCCGGCCTGCTGTAGGTTTTTATAGCTTCATCAAGGGTCTGAAGGTCTGTTTTCCTTTTCAAATTATTTCCTTTCTTCCTCACTTTATCAATTTCCCATTCACACAGAAGTAACTGTATAAATCACTGTAAACCTTGACAATTTATTTAAATAGTAGCTAAGACTTTATTTCATAATAACAGAAAAATTAGACAAATTGTACCCCAGCTTAGAATTCAAAATCAATATTTAGAATCAAGGCATATTTTGAAGAAAGGCATAATTACCTTCCAAGATTTCAACCTCAAAAAGCTATGAACTGCCTCTTTGCTAATAACAAAATTAAAACACATGCAAGAAAGTCACATACTGGCAACGAGAGTAAATGTTAGTAAAAACATTTTTGGAAGTATCTGTCACTAGCCTTGAAATGCTCACTTTTTTTTAACTTCCCCTTCTAGAGCTTTTCATAAATTGATAATCTCTTAAATTTTTTGTAAAAAAAGCTTAATCTACAAAGATGTTCATAGCAGGTTATTAACAAACATGTAGAAATAATTTAAGCTTTACTTAAATTATTTACTTAAATTACTATAATAGAATTATAGTAAATTTGCTTGACGGCTTATCATCATTTCAATTACATTTAAATTTTCATAAAATTTTACTTGTTTTTTGTTTTTTAAATGTTTTAATGGGCCAGATGTGATGGCTCACACCTGTAATCCCAGCACTTTGGGAGGCCAAGGTGGGCAAATCACGAAGCCAGGAGTTCAAGACCAGCCTGGCCAGCATGGTGAAACCCCAACTCCACTAAAGATACAAAAAACTAGCCTGGCATGGTGGCACACACCTGTAATCCCAGCTGAGGCAGGAGAATTGCTTGAACCCGGGAGGCGGAGGTTGCAGTGAGCCTAGATGGCACCATTGTACTCCAGCCTAGGTGACAGGGCAAGACACTGGTCTCAGAAAAAAAAAATGTTTAATGAGCATGTATTATTTATAATGATATGTATATATCATAATTATGCCTACATGTTTGTTGTGTGTGTGAATGTGTGTGTGTGCTTGTTGTACAGTGTTAGAGATCTCGTAACATTACAGATTACCCATTCATTCATTCACTCATCCACTTATCAAATATTTATTGTGTGTTGGGTTGTTTATTAGTCCATTTTCATACTACTGATAAAGACATACCCAGGAGTCAGGCATGGTGCTCACACCCATAATCCCAGCACTTTGGGAGGCCAAGGTGGGTGGATCATTTGAGTTCAGGAATTCAAGACCAGCCTGGCCAAGATGGTGAAACCCCATCTCCACTAAAAATAAAAAAATTAGCCAGGCAGTAGTGACATGCACCTGTAATCCTAGCTACTCGGGAGGCTGAGGCAGGAGAATCACTTGAGCCTGGGAGGAGGAGGTTGCAGTAAGCCAAGATCGCACCACTGCACGCCAGTCTGGGTGACAGAATGAGACCCTGTCTCAAAAAAAAAAAAAAAAAAACACATACCCGAGACTGGGCAATTTACAAAAGAAAGAGATTTATTAAACTTATAGTTCCACATGGCTGGGGAGGCCTCACAGTCACGACGGAAGGCAAGGAGGAACAAGTCACATCTTACATGGATGGCAGCAGGCAAAGAGAGCACTTGTGCAGGGCACAGAAGTCATAGTTCTCAGGGCAAATGGAGATTAATCATCTTGTCCTTGATCATGGATTCAAGGTTTCCAGTCCTGGAAGTATATATGTACTGTTTGGAACTCTAAACGCTTGGAAGATTTTCTTTCCATCCAATTATTTTTCAGTGACACTCATGACTGGGGTTCTCATAGTGTAGCAATTCATTTCTACCTCGTGCCTATAGATATATAAGTGCCTATACACACACACACACACACACACACACACACACACGGTATGTATTTCAGGATATTTCAGAGATACATTTCACATATGTATCTCATATATCAATAAATGAGGCCTCAGTTTTCTCTTTCTCTGTTGACCGGCCATAGGGAAATCCCTACGATGCTACAGGTGTGGTCTGAGGGAAAGGCAGCAGTAGATGTCTGAGCCTTGACTCATGCCTTCAGGAGCTGTTTGAGCTTGACACTGTATGTACCATACCACCTCCATTTGCTGACAGAGTGCTGTTGTGCACGCCCAGTTCATGATCAGGTCCCCAAATCAAATGTTCAGTTTTTAACAAAGACCCAGTAATAAGAGTTATTTTTCAAAGAGAAAAAAAGTTATTTGCAAAAGATAATATGGCTTTGTTGCAAATCCCCAGAGGCCTACACTGTGATTCTCCTATCGGGGCTGGCTGAAGGCTCCCTACAGTGTCTCTGTCTGCCTTGGAAACTTTAGGCATATGTGCCAGATATGACAGAACATCTGCAGCAACCCTTCTCTTGCTCTGGGCCCCACTCAAAACTGGCAAACTTACAAATTCCTTCATAAATGGGCCAGGGCAGCATGGTCAAATGTGCTATATATTACCTCCTAACAGACCCATCAAATGTTTTTTTTTTTTTTTTTAACACTTTCCTACCATAGGAGTACATGATGCAGCAATTGGTTGTCATTTAAAGGAAACAACCAGCAGGCCTCAGGCCACTAAACTCCTAGAAATGTCACATGCTCAGCATATTGTCCACATAATGGACTAGTTCTGCATTTTATGGGATGTTGCAATTATCAAGATCCCTGAAGCCTTGCTTATGACAGAATAGGAGAGTCACCATAGACCTGAGCTCAAATCATGAAGATGTACTGCTGTCCCTGCCATGTGAAAGCAAACACCTTCCAAAAGTGCCTGTAACCAATACAGCAGGAAAAAACAAACAAAAAAGTGTATTTTACATCAATAGCTGCAACCCAGATGCCAAGAGCCATTTTGATTTGCTCTAGTAAGAATAACATATTTGAAACAGCAGCAGCAATCAATTAAATATTGATAATAAGCAATAGAGAGATAACAGGAAATTGCCTCCATGGTAGAATATATCACTGTTTGCCAAATATGCTGGCTATTTTACTACTGAGGAATCATACTCCCCCTAACTCCAGTCTTGCCCATGTGACTTGCAACTGAAATGTGAACAGAAGTGGCATGTATCACCTTAAGACAGAAGATCTAAGAGCTGACGTGTGCTTTGTTATGATGTATTTTCCCTCTTCACAAGACTAGCAACGTTCCAAACAGAGGCTGATACACATCCTGGATTTGGAGTAAAGATAAAATGCAAAAGAGCTTCAGTCAAGCTGCAGTGGACACCTAGCAAGAGTAAGAAATTAACTTTTATTGGCCAGGCATGATGGCTCACACCTGTAATCCCAATACTTTGGGAGGCCAAGGCAAGAGGATCACTGAGGTCAGAAGTTCAAAATCGGCCTGGCCCACATGGTGAAACACTACCTCTACCAAAAATACAAAAATTAGCTAGGTGTGGTGGCGGGCACCTGTAATCTCAGCTACTCGGGAGGCCGAGGGTGGAGAATCGCTTGAACTCGGGAGGTGGAGGGTGCAGTGAGCCGAGATCATGCCACTGCACCCCAGCCTGGGCGACAGGGCAACACTCTTTTTGTTTGTCACTGGGATTTTTGATAATGTTACCAAAGCCTAAAATGGCCTGACCCAACACATACAGTCTCAGAGATTAGCATCAGTTCAGAGTCGGTGTTTAGCAATCCTGAAACAGTCCCAAGTATTTTTCTCTCCCATGGCAATGGCCATGGGTCTCTTAGGCCATTGCAATGATTTTTGGCATATATATATTGCAGCAATGTCAGTGGGCTCCAGTCTGCAAAACTGTTCAGATCCTAGAACTGGGGGGAGGGGCCATGACTATTATGGTGATCCAAATTAGAACTCTACTTACCCGATAATTTCCAATTATGTAGATCAACTTATATTTTAGTAGACTACCTATTTTATTCCTAGAGATATTACCAAAGATCCTCACAAGTCGAAAACATTCATTTTACCACCGTGGCCCTGCTGCCCATGAAAGTAACTGTGCCCAGTGTGTCTCTGGTGTTAAACACTGTCATTTGGTCTCTAAAATTAGGAAGCCCACTTAAAGAGCAGCATTTTTTTTTTTTTTTTAATAAAGACGGGGTTTCACCATGTTGGTCAGGCTGGTCTTGAACTCCCGACCTCAGGTGATCCGCCCGCCTTGGCCTCCAAAGTGCTTGGATTACAGGCGTGAGCCACCACGCCCGGCCAAAGAGCAGCATTTCTTATCGTCACCCCCAGCAGGCAGAGGATACCCACTACAAATCTTCTAAAGGAAAATGGAGCTCTCTTCCACACATCTTTTTTTCTTTTTTTTTTTTTAAGACAAGGTCTCACTCTGTCACCCAGGCTGGAGTGCACAGACACAATCACAGCTCACTGTGGCCTTGATCTCCTGGGCTCAAGCAATCCTCCCACTTCAACCTCCCGAGTAGCTGGGACTACAGACATACACCACCATGCCTAGCTAAGTTTTTAATTTTTTATAGAGACGGAGACTCCCTACATTGCCCGGGCTGGACTCAAACTCTTAGGCTCAAGTGATACTCTCGCCTTGGCCTCCCGAAGTACTGGGATTACAGGCATGAGCCACCACATCCAGCCTGCACATTTCTTAATACCTCATTAAAGGGAGTGTCCTCTGGGCCCTCTTGAGGGACACAGTCAAGGGATGAATTTTTATAATCTTGGTGTGAAGGTCCACATATGATGCAAAATAACAATGTCTGCATGAGCATGTTCCCACCAGGGGCAGGTGGCTAACTTCATAGAACATTCTACCTGGCTCCGTTCACCCTCCTACCCAGTGGCGAGCAGAATGCTGGCAAATGTTTAACAACCAGCTCTTGAGGGCAAAAACAAAACAAAGGCCTGACTTGTAGCATCTGTCGGTATCTGCAGTACAAGCACTCCCATCATGGCCAATGTCAAACTATCAACAACGTCAATGGGCAGCTGTGAAGATGTGCAATAGCACATTTTACAGTATTTCTACCAGGCAGATACAATAGATGGAAAGAACCTCAAGAGCGCAGACACTAGTGAATATTAGGAAGGGGTGAAGTTTATTTATGGCCTTTGTCTTATATAATCTATTTAACTATGTTTATATAACTTAATTTTTAATAATGTCTGTAACAATCGGCTCACAAAATTCCTGAAAATGTGACAATCTGCTCTCACACGCTGCTGGGCCAGTTCCAGCACGCCACTGTTCCTGTCGCAGTTGCGGGATCTGCTGTAACCTCCAGCTGCCCCACACCTCAGCATACAGTCACAGCTAAGGCATGGTGGGCAAACTTCTGAGTTACTTGGCCACGCCAGTTTTTTGTTTGTTTTCGCATGTTTGTTTGTCTGTTTGTTTAGAGACAGCATCTTGCTCTGTTCCCCAGGCTGGAGCGCAGTGGCATAATCATGGCTCACTGTAGCCTCAAACTCCTGGAATCAAGAGATTTTGCCACCTCAGCTTCCCAAGAAGCTGGGACTACAGGCACATACCAACATACCCAGTTAATTTTTTAAAAAATTCTGAGGCCGGGAACAGCAGCTCCTGCCTGTAATCTCAGCACTTTGGGAGGCCGAAGCAGGAGGGTCTCTTGAGCCCAGGAGTTCAAGACCTGCCTAGGCGATATAGGGAGACTCCCATTTCTACAAAAGATTTAAAAATTAGTGGGGTGTGGTGGCATGTACCTGTAGTCCCAGTTACTCAGGAGGCTGAGTGGGAAGGATTACCTGAACCAGGAGGGGGAGGTTTCAGTAAGCTGAGATCACACCACTGCACTATAATCTAGGTGATAGAGACCTTGTCTCAAAAAAAAATTGAATACCTGGGCTCAAGCAATCCTCCTGCCTTGGCCTCTCAAAGTGCTGGGACTTTTACAGGCACCACTAGTTATTACAGAACTCAAAAGCAACTGTGCACTGGGCCACTCTGTATTGTGTTCGGTGAAGCCGTGCCTGTGTATAGATACAGTAATGCTGAGGAACAGCACTGTAGATCAACCTAAACAGCAATCACCGACTGCTGGTATTTGGCTTTGTTCCTCATATGAAAGGATCTGAAGCCCAGGGAGTAGGCTGATTGAATGAAAAATATTTGCTTGACATGATAATTGGTATTTCCATATCAGGGTTCAGGGAACTGTGGGAACCTCTCAAGTATGAAAAATCCAAGTATTCACATGGAAGTTGGGGCTCTTACCTTCCAACTTGGGCCTGTACCAAGGACACACAATGCTAAATGAATTAAAAACCAAAATCTATTCAAAACCATTTATTTCTAAAAAGTTCTGGAGATGGATGGGGGTGATGGTTGCACAACATGCGAATGAGCTTAATGTTACTGAACTGTACGCTTAAAAATGGTTAGGATGGTAAAGGTTTATGTTATGTATATTTCACAATTAAAAAAAAATTCATCTCAGCCTGAACTGAACACTAGCTGAAAGAAGTTTTGATTTCTTTGCCCATAAAGGAGTCTCAGCCAAGCGAGGTGGCTCATGCCTGTAATCCCAACACTTTGGAAGGTCAAGGTAGGTGGATCACTTGAGTCCAGGTGTTTGAGATCAGCCTGAGCAACATGATGAAACCCTGTTTCTAGTAAAAATACAAAAATTGGCCAGGCTTAAGCCATTATCATACACCACTGCACTCCAGCCTGGGCAACAAAGCAAGAACCTGTCTCAAAAAAAAAAAAAAAAAAAAAAGGTAGTCTCAGCAGGCTGAGATGGACCTCATTCTTCTCATGAAGAACATAGCAAGCCAGGCTGGGCACCTGTAATCCCAGCATTTTCGGAGGCCAAGGTGGGCGGATCACAAGGTCAGGAGTTCAAGACCAGCCTGGCCAATATGGTGAAACCCTGTCTCTACTAAAAATACAAAAATTAGCTGGGCCTAGTGGCGGGTGCCTGTAGTCCCAGCTACTTGGGAGGCTGAGGCAGGAGAATCACTTGAACCTGGGAAGCAGAGGTTGCAGTGAGCTGGGATCATGCCACTGCACTCTGCACTCCAGCCTGAGTGACAGAGCGAGACTTCATCTCAGAAAAAAAAAAAAAGAACATAGCAAGCCATTACACAGAGGGGCCATAGTCTGGTAAGCAGGGGATGCTTACAGACATATAAGTTATTTCCTGTGTTTTGCTCTTGGTACTCATAGTTCCACTATTTAACCTTTTGAGAAACAGAGTCATACATTGCCTTTGCCTTATATTCCCCTGCTTTGCCACAGAATGAATCTACTTGTAATCTACCAAAAATTTACCGTCACATTTCCCCAGCTGCAGGTTTAAAAATAAATATCCTGGATTTAACGCCAATTGTGTCTATCAGGTACCACATCCGAGTGAGGATTTCACTGTTCACAGGCATTTGAGACACACCAGCAGCCAGCTGTTCTCACTGCCCTTCACAGGGAGGCAACCATATACGGATATGTCATTCGGTCTCTAGGTAGGAAAACTGAGGCCAGATCTCCCCAGTTTTAGGGCAGTGAAACTGTTCTATATGATATTATAATGGTGGCTATGCATCACTATACATTCATCCAAATCCACAGAATGTACAACACCAAGAGTGAACCCTACTGTAAACTATGGACTCTGGGCGACAACGATACATCAAATAGGTTCATCAGTTGTAATAAATGCACTGCTGTGGTGCAGAACGTTGAAGATGGAAGACACAGGGGTATACGGGAACCTCTGTACCTTCCTTTCAATTTTGCTATAACCACTCTAAAAAATAAAATTAAAAAAAAAGATAGCTCCCCTCTTCCCCAGCTTTAGCATTCATTTATGTTTTGTGAAATGGGGTCTCACTCTGTCTCCCAGGCTGGAGTGCAGTGATCTCAGCTCAACGCAACCTCTACCTCCCGGGTTTAAGAGATTCTCCTGCCTCAGCCTCCTGAGAAGCTGGGATTATAGGCGCATGCAACCATACCCAGCTAATTTTTGTAATTTTAGTAGAGATGGGGTTTCACCATGTTGGCCAGGCTCGTCTCAAACTCCTGAACTCAAGTGATGCATCCTCTTGGCCTCCCAAAGCTCTGAGACTGCAGGCCTGAGCCATCACACCCTGTCCCCAGTGTTAGTTTTTAAATAAACTACTACGTTTAATTCAAGTGCTAAAATAGGCACCTACAGAATACTTTCAAGTAAAACGATTAATGAATCCACTTCACATTCAGTTCGCTGGTTGTTTTCTGCCAACCAGGTGTCCTTGCCTGGTCCACAGTTGACCAAGGATCCCTGCATCTGCCTCTAGCAATACCCAACACGGTAAGAAGGGCTGAGGGAGCCTGACAGTTCATGACACCGATGTCATCCCACTGGTATTTCGAATGCCAAGCCAGCTCTCAAATCAAGTTCACTGGCCTCGACTGACCTGCCAGGTACTTTATACAATGTGGGGGGGTCACACAGGTGCCAGGCAATGAGTAAGATTATCCCAGCAACTTCTCCATGCAGAGAGAAACGTCTGCAGTTGCTTTTACAAACACTCTACTCCAGTCTTCTAGACTCGATGAAGTTTGCCTTTGTTTGAATGTTTCTATGTATCTGAAATAACCAGAAATCATTTTTATTATTATATATTACTCCAGTTTATTAAATAAATGAAACAAGCCTTATGCTATATATTTCAACAATGTTTAAATAAAGAGCTTGAAATATAAAGGCTTACGAAAACTTCACACTCTTTATATAACGCATACTATTTCTAGCACACGAATAAATATAAAGGACAAGAGCCATTTTTTATATTACGAATCTACAACATTCAGCATCAATGATTACACAAATCTATAAGCACACAAACAAAAAAAGCCCATTGGTTATAAAAACTAGAACTCCTTTTGGCATATTTAAGAATACCCCAAGGTGGGAAGAGACTTACGGCCAGACCCCTAAAACAAGGGGACCGAGTCTCCCAATTCCTTAAGTTGTTTCTTGGTTAGAACCTTCAACAATTGCATTAACTCTTTCGAATACAGAAAAAGCAGATTAAGATCCTGTTCAGTAAGGCACTTAATAAATCTACACCGAAGAAATACTATGCTTTCATCCTAAATCGTGCTTAAGTTTTACCATGAGGTTTGAATTTCTTTCCATCTTGGTATGAACATGTATGTAATTTGAATAAATTGGTAACAATGAATACTGTCTGACATTCACTCTTTACGTGCTCTTCAAAATGACTTTGCTTCTACTATTTTAAAAATACAGTGGTTCAAGAAAAGCAATCCTTTAAACTCAAAGAACTTAAAAGTGAAAGCCTCTCTATAGAAAGTCTTTATCAAATCAATGGAATGCTTTGGAAAGAAGAAAAAATCTCTAAAGCGTAGTTTAGAACCAGGAACAAGGCCTGAATGAGCTCTGGGGTCCTCTGCTGCCCTCTAGGGTTGCCCAGGGAGAGCTGGACTTAGTCATCTGAGTCTAAGCAATTAACAGGTCACCCTCCCCACCCTTCTTTTATCCTCTCTTTTTGATGACTCTGTCTTAGCTCTCACTTTTGGAAATAATATTCAAAGGGACCATTCATCCATAAGGAAGGCAAGGGGAAAATGTCTGGGAGGAAAAATTATCCGATCCCCCAAAAAACCCAGCATTCCTTCTATTCTGTCTCAACGAAGCGACTAGCGAAACCGGGAATTTGCCCGCACTGCTGTGGAAGGAGCATGCCCTGGAGCCGCAGCTAGCATGTTCTTAATGTTGTTCTCAAAGCAGGAACCGAAGGGACCCAAGTAAATATGTTCCCCTTGTCGTGGAGTTGCCTCCCAGAAGTGGAAGTTCTTGGGGCTCTCACAGTCACCTTTTATTTTGAAAAGAATAAGCTGAAGACAAGAGAGGGCTTTCTCTGAAGCAGGTTAAAGAAAAGAAGAAGAAACAGAAAAGAAAAAAAGGGAGAATGATTTATTGTGTCTATAGAAGGAACGAAAAAGGGAAAATACGACTACCACCTATCAGAAACCAGCTAAGTTAGATGCACTAAAGAATCATTTTAAAAATTTCAAGCAGGTATTTTCCATCCACCCTAACTAGGAAGTCCAAGACAGGTCCAACACAAACTAAAGTAAAAATTGGAAAGCTGGAAAAATCAACTCTTTGATTCACTACCAACATTTTGCTAAGGAAAATGTATGAAAGCCTGAACTTAGCAGCGTTCTTTCTTTAGCAAGGCTTTACAAAGGGCTTCACTCACAATTACCCTGAGAAGCCCATGACAGCGTGACCCCTTTTACATAGACTGTTTAGAGCTGTTCTACAGCATGATGTAAACACACTTACCTTTCAAGCCAAGTAGCAGCAGCTACTATTTGTTCTTCATTTGACCCTCTACATCAATAGATGTTATTATCCCCTTTACACATTGGAAAATACATATACTTTGCTAAAAATCATAAAGCGAATTACTAACATGACCTAAGACAGAACCCAAGCTGCTTGAAAACACCTCCCCACCAATGCAGACCCTGCAACCTTCAAAGCCAACACATAACACTACCACAAATCTAGAGATTATTACTTTGTAACAATTTCTCACAAATGTCAAGTCTTCAAAGGCTTAAAATCACTTATTATAAGTGGAAGATACTGCCAAAAAAAGGAAATTATAAAGTAGTGCGATATTCCTAGGCTCCATTTCCTGCACTGTTTATACCTGGGGTTGAACAGTCCAGGTTTCCATACATAAAATTTCTTCAGTTGACAAGAAGCAAAAGCTCCCAGAAATTCAGAAACCATAATACCTTCTTGGAGCCTCCATCCCATGGTTCCAGTGAGCTTCTCTAGAGCAGTCTGATGTTCTCAGTCATGAGCTGAGATGCATCAGGAGCTATCCTCCCTGAATAAAACAATACACAGCTCCTGATTTTCTTGCAAGTTTTCTTTA
The DNA here is from genome assembly GCA_036589455.1 of Ateles fusciceps. Lineage (NCBI taxonomy): Eukaryota > Metazoa > Chordata > Mammalia > Primates > Atelidae > Ateles > Ateles fusciceps. The sequence continues at coordinate 94,342 of JAZHEH010000304.1, read as the reverse complement.
GCAAGAAACATGCATTTCATATCTTATAGTTGATATTGAAGGGTGCTTCAGTGGTAAAGACTAGTGTTTGGATGTTAGTTTATGCCACTAAATGTTTGATGAAGAGCATCCAATGCCTTTCCAGCAATCTCAACCAACCCCATTTTCATCTGTTGCTCACATCCCAGAATCTGTGATGATTCAAGCACTGAGAAGCAGAGTGAAACGCAGGAAGCTTTGCTGTTTCAGAAGTTAGCATTTTCAGAAAGATGTCTTGTGCAGCCTTGACTTGTCACGAATCCAATTTCTTCAACTGCTCATATGTCACAAAGAACTGTAGTTATGGGTTAAGGTTTACACAGAAAATGCCATCTTCACAACTCCAGTGCATAACAACAGATTTACAAATGGCACACTTACTAACAAATAGGTACAGGCAGACCCACGCTATGGACACAATTACATAAAAGGGGTTCCATCCTTAACCACCTCAAACTATCTGCCCATAAGCCTTCCAAGGTCAGCTTGGAACAGAAAGATCACAGCTATATAAATCCCCTCGCATCAGCCTCTTCTGAGATGGCATCCACGCTGATTAGCTTTTGTGGCTTTGCTGTGGTGAAGAAGACTTTCCAGCACAGTAAGCTTCTTTGGGGTGGGGGTACAGTTAGCAAGCCCTGAGAAGCTCTCCTCAAAGGCTTCCACTAGGCAGCCTTCCTTGAGAGACAGGAGCTGATAAAGAGAAACTAGAAGACGGTGAAAGCCAGCATTCCTGCTTCATCATTCTGTTCTTCCATGCCTAATTAACTGCCTCATGGGCATAGTGGCTCACGCCAGTAATTCCAGTATTCTGAGAGGCCGAGAGGCAGATCACTTGAGGTCAGGAGTTCGAAATCAGCCTGGCCAACAAGGTGAAATGCCGTCTCCACTAAAAATACAAAAATTAGCCAAGCATGGTCACACATGGCTGTAATCCCAGCTACTTGGGAGGCTGAGGCAGGAGAATTGCTAGAACCCAGGAGGTGGAGGTGGCAGTGACCTGAGATCACACTACTGCACTCCAGCCTGGGCAACAAAGACTCAGTCTCAAAAACAAGTAAGTTGGAGGTGCACCAAGATGGCCGAGGAGGCAACACCAGAATGCTGCTCCCGGTGAATGAGATGCAGAGGGCTAGAAGACTTCACGATTCCAAGTGAGGTGCCGGCTCATTTCAGTGGGACTGGTAGGACTCTGAAAATAGCCCAGGGAAAGAGCCGAAGCAGGGCGAGAGCCACCCAGGGAGGGCGAACCGAGACAGGGTAGGGCACGTCCCCACCTGGAACGTGCAGTCAGCTCGGAGCGTCGGGGATTTCACCCCCCTTGGTGCTCCGATTCCGATCCTGTGCTTATCTCATCCCTCCTGCAACCCACGGTCCACAAGAGCCCCGCCAGACTGACGGTACCGTGGGTTGTGATGCAAATCTGAGCGTGGGCTCCCCGCCTGGTGCCGTAAGTTATCGGCCGGACCTGGGCGGAAGTTTGTACCAACACCAGCGGGAGGGAACAACCTGTCCCACAGAAAGGATACAATGATATTCCAAGGACCAAGTCTCAACCAATTTGGCCAAAAGCCTTTATAGAGAGCAAAAAACCCCTCATTCTTCCATGTCTGTTAAAAGAAAAAAAAAGTTAACTTCCAACTTCTTAATTATGCCAAATGCATTACTAATTTGTGGTCAGACTGATTTATTTTCTTAAAAATAAAAATCCTGTTTAGAAGGCCCACCTAAGAAATCTTTCTCTCTTTGTCTCTCTTTGGTCCTCAGAGGCTTCCGTACGGGCAAAAGACTAAGGCTCCATGCCCAACAACCCCACACAAAGGATTGAAGGAACTCCACACAAAGCAGATAAACAGTGTTGAATGAAAAAGAAATTAGATTTAATTCCAGTTAGGGTATTTTGCGTCCATGTCACATGGGCTCCTGAACAGGTGAGCAATAAAGAAGCAATAGTAGTACAGATATCATTCAGAGCACCACTATTTCCTAAGTTGTTCGGTGCATGAATACGTTACGTGTCTTTGCATCATTAAGGCAACACCTGAAGGGTAAAATGTGCTAGTGTCATGCCAGAAAACAGGAACCACAAAAGTGGCCCCTGTAGCCACAAAAAAGAAATCATGTTCTTTGCAGCAACATGGATGGAGATGGAGGCCATTATCCCAAGCAAACTAACGCAGAAACAGAAAATCAAAATCCACATGTTCTCACTTTTAAGCTGGAACTAAACAATGAGTACACACAGACATAAAGATGGAAATAACAGACACTGGGGACTCCTAAAGGGGAGAGGCTAGAGTTGAAAATTTATCTATCAGGTGTAATGATCACTATTTGGGTAATAGGTACATGAGAGGCCCAGTCTCCACCACTACACATGTGCCCATGTACCCACCGCAACTACCTGAATCTAAAATACATTAAAACTTGAAAATGAATAAAGAAATAAAATATCTATCACCTTAAAAAAAAAGTGGCCCCTAATCTGTGACTACTGGCAATCTAGTGGGGGAGACAGCTGAAAACCTTCACCTACTCCTAAACAGTAGGCCCAATTATTTAAACTGAGAATTAAAGATTGATGTGTTCCTTCAAGAGAGATACCTGAATGAGGGAGATTCATACTAGTTTGACTCAACAGGAGGAAGGTATACTTTGGATAGAGACCCAGTTCTTCTATAATCACAGTAAATATTACTACCTTCTCACCTTTCACAGCAGAGTAGAGGCATAAAGAAAAACAACATTGTATTTATACAAGTTAACCGCAGCGTAGCAAAAAATGGTATCCTATATGTACATGTCAGGGCTTTAAAGCATTATTCATCTAAGTTTCAGTAGCTCTCACAATTTAGTTACTTCTTAGATCAAAAAAATAGATAATTCACAACCTTGCATAGACAGACACTTGCTCTTACCTGTAACAAGCAATCCAGGGTTCCTGTGTAGCCAGAGCATCTGCCATCTCGAAGGACTCTCTGATTCATCATACGTGTCCTCACAACATCAACAGGGTTTGAGGCCAGGGCCCCTGCCAGACCACAGGTGAAGCTTGAACTAAGAGGACACCATTGGAAAAAAAAACAAAAAGTTCACCACCACTGAGCTACAACCACCATCAAAGGCAGGAAACAGCTTCTATTCCAAAACTATGGGGTTTTCTTGTTTGCATGTTTTTTTTTTTTTTTTTAAGACGAAGTCTTGCTCTGTTGCCCGGGCTGGAGTGCAATGGTGTGATCTCCGCTCACTGCAACCTCTACCTCCCAGTTTCAAGCGATTCTCCTGCCTCAGCCTCCCAAGTAGCTGGGATTTCAGGCACACTCCACCACGTCTGGCTAATTTTTTTTGTATATTTAGTAGAGATGGGGTTTCGCCATGTTGGCCAGGCTGATCTTGATCGCCTGACCTCAACTGATCTGCCCAGTCTGGCCTGCCAAAGTGCTGGGATTACAGGCATAGGCCACCATGCCCAGCCCCAAAACTATGTTAAAGTAACATGTAACAACATGACACATGTCAAGAAGGGCCATGTCTAGAGAGCTTGATAAACTGCTTAAATATTAGCACCAATTATACTAATTGATCAATCACAGCCACAGCTAAGAATACCTGAGATTCTAGAATGTCAAAGGATCATAAAACATAGTCCTCCAAGGATGATCTTTTCCATCTATTTACCTATAAGTGGGCATCAGAGTAATTCTAGCCATATCATAATCATATCGTTTCCTAGATATCAAGGAAAAAGATCTCCTTACTATCATGACCCACAAAGGTCTTAGGTTCTGCTATATTTTCAGTCCCGCAAGACTACCACAGACCATACTTTACATCAATTAACTCAGAGCAAGGTTTCTCAGCCTCAGCACTAGCTATATCCCTGGCCTCTCCTCACTAGATGTCAGCAGGATACATCCATACAATGTGATAATCTGCAGATATTAAAAATAAATGAAGGCCAGGCCTGCAATGGCTGACACCTGTAATCCCAGCACTTTGGGAAGCTGAGGCGGGTGGATCACTTAAATCTAGGAGTTCGAGACCAGCCTGGGCAACATGGAGAAACCTCAGCTCTATAAAAAATACAAAAATTAGCCGGGTGTGGTGGCATGCGCCTGCAGTCCCAGCTATTTGGAAGGCAGAGGCAGGAGGATCACTTGAGCCCAGGAGGTAGAGGTTGCAGTGAGCCAAGATCGCACCACTGCACTCCAGCCTGGGTAACAGAGTGAGATCCCATCTCAAATAAATAACATCTATAAGCATTGACATGAAGTCTGTAAGCACTCAAAGATATTTGGAATATGTTGTTGTATTGTATTTTATTTTAGAGACAGGGTCTTTCTCTGTTGTCCAGGCTAGAGCTCAGTGGCCCAATCAAGGCTCACAGTAGCCTCAACTTCCTGAGCTCAAGTGATCCTCCTGCCTCAGTCTCCCTTGTTGCTGGGACCACAGGCATGCATCACCATGCCCAGCTAACTTTTAAATTTTTTGTAGAAATGGATCCTCATTTTGTTGACCAAGCTGGTCTTGAACTCCTAGGTTCAAGTGATCCTCCTGGTTTTTTATTCTTGTGTCAGTTTGCTGAGAATGATGGTTTCCAGATTCATCCATGTCCCAACAAAGGACACAAACTCATCGTTTTTTATGGCTGCACAGTATTCCATGGTGTACATGTGCCACAATTGCCTTGTCCAGTCTATCATCGATGGGCATTTGGGTTGGTTCCAGGTCTTTGCTATTGTAAACAGTGCCTCAATGAACATATGTGTGCACATGAGAATATAATACTTTTATAATAAACTTTCTTTAGAATTTCTATAAATTTGTGCCAAATTTCCACCCTAAATTCATGCATACCTAAAAGATTAATTTTTTAAAAACCCATAAACATACAGGAAGTGGGTATATACAGTGTCTCCCATCAGGCCCGAGAGAATAAGATGCTTCTTGGTGATGTCATAGACTGGCAGTTCCACACCAACAACAATAGCAGCCCTCTGCGCAGTAAGGGACACGCCCTGGGTAAAAATATTAACAATAAAAATGACTCAGACATGCCTCTGTAGAACAAGCCTTGCAAATGTACAAAGGTTCTACTCCATGAACTATGATCAATTTTTATGTTTTCCTCTGGGGAGGTAGAAATGTAGAGTGACAGAGAGGAAAAGATCACAGGGCAAGAACTCAAAAACTCTGAAGTCTAATTCTGATGCTGGCATTAACTATATGGCCTTGGGGTAGACTTTGACCAGGACAAGTCACCTCTCAGAGCCTCTGGTTTCCTTGTATAAACTGAGAGATCACGCTGGATGATCTTTAGAGGCTACTCTATGAACTGACAAGTCATTAGAATACTAGGAAATTAACACTCTACACCACGTGCATGCTATGATTTCACTGATGAGCCATGAAATCGTATGGATCTAAACACCGAATGGAACTGTAACCTAAAATCCTTCTCCATAAGAATTAAAAACAACAACAACAACAACAAAAAAAACCAAACCGAAAAAAAGTGCTTACCATTCACACAACATCTTATACATAAATTATTCAAAACAAACTTTAAAAATCATGACATAGGCTGGGCTCAGTGGCTCACGCCTGTAATCCCAGCACTTAGGGAGGCTGAGGCAGGCAGATCATCTGAGGTCAGGAGTCTGAGACCAACCTGACCAACATGGTGAAATCCTGTCTCTACTAAAAATACAAAAATTAGCCGGGCACAGTGGCACGCACCTCTAATCCCAGCTATTCAGGAGACTGAGACAGGAGAATCACTTGAATCCAGGAGGCAGAGGTTGCAGTGAGCCAAGATCGCGTCACTGCACTCCAGCCTGGGCGACACAGTGAGACTCCGTCTAAAAAAAAAAAAAAATCATGACATATTTCTTATTTTATAGATAGGGAAATAAAGGAAGATATTTTCATGGGGAGAGATGCCACTCTTCTTCCCTTACTCCATTATGACACTTGGATTAAAATTGACAGAAATAGAACAAATAAATTCAAAAAAAGGAAAAATAACTAAAGAAGTCAGTTGAATGCATCCTTCAAGCTTACCTTCCACAGTCCTCTTGACCCCTCTTGCTGGTAAATGTTCATGAAGTTGCCTATCATTCCTCCTTGAAAGGTGCTGCTTTGCGCTTGCATCCGAATCTAGAGATTGTTTTAAAGACCAACATCAGAAGGAAACTCCCACAATCCCACCCCCAACCAATATATACCTCTGACAGTCGGTCTGTTGCTTAATAACCATTAACAGGGAAAAAACTGTCGTATAAATACTGCTATGATGCTACTTTAAAATGACTAAAACATATAAAAATTTATTCTTAGGAACTCTGAAATCTCCAAAAAGGTATCTAGGAGAGTCCAGAGTCCTACACACAGCAGTTCATTAAGTGACAAAAAAAGAAATTGATTTTGTGAAAAAAGTCTTTCTAGAAGGATAGGAAACAGTATATTTCCCTACAGGTTACTATTTGGTGAGAGAAAAAATAACATTCAATTCCAAAGGTTTAATATAATTAATGAGTTATCCAGTGTACTTGGCAGCACTAAGCATAGGCAAGCGTAGTTCTTAAATTAGCTGCTCCAAGCCACTACCGTCTCCAACCAGCTGAACCAGAAAGTATGCAGGCCAGCTGGCCACGTGACAGCCACACTCTGTTACACTTTAGTGGAATCCACATGACCAAGATTCCAACATAAACATAATGTTTGATGCAGCTCTTTGCATTTTTAAGAATGAAAAAAGATTTTTTACTAAAAAATGTGAAACTTATTTTTGTTTAGGGAGCAAATACATTACCACCAATTCTAAAGGAACTGTTATTGCCACATTAACATGGGAAAATAAACCAAGGTACAGGAACTACCTTCCCATAAGGCCTAAGACATAATTAAGAAATTAGTAAGAGTGTGAGTATTTTTCTCTAGCTCTCTTACCCCAACACTGGGTAAACTTATGGCAAAGGTACCTTGTATTTTCTTCCTTACCCATGCAGTGCCTTCACTACTGTGCATGTATAACTGTAGTGTACCCAGCAGACTACAGATGGCTGTAATGCTTGTCGGAATCCCCTATTAGATTGAAGGCTCTCTGAGGGCAGGGTCCTTGTCTTACTCATTTTTGGATTCTAACCACGGCATATACCAACTGGTACAAGACAGAAGCATAGAATACTAATTAAACAGTGGGGCAGAAAATGAAAAGAGGGAAGGTAGGAAAGGAATACTCTGAGTCGGTTCAAGAAGTAAGTCATGCCGAATTTTTAGTTTATTTAATTAGTTGCTTCCTTGCTTTATTCCAAAAAGGATTTAAGGAGGATATATCCCTAGTATTTTCAATAAGGTCACCTAACATGTTATGTAATCTAATTATAGTAATTAATTATTTTCATTTGTATTACCTGAAATAAAATTTAACAAAGAAGATACATTCAAAACAGTCATTAATGAGCAGCCTAGATTTGTGCAAAACTTACAGCCCATCTATATTTAATGAACCAATAAAACAAGGAAGATTTTCAATGAAAAACAAAAATGAAATGCAATCCAAGCCTAAATATTTTTTTTTTCTGCTCAATCACCAAAATCTTTGTCTCCAAAATGAGCTCTACTTTTGAGCTCATCTGTATCAGTGGGAAACCCACCTCGTGGACATTTAAAAGTTAAGAGTCTTCGCAGCACTTAAATTATAAACAGATTCACATATACACAGATGTTACATTCACAGATTCCATTACCTGAATGTTGTTCTCATTAAGAAAATGTGGAATGTGCCTATAAGATATAGATAGCACAGCTTACTTTCAAAACATCAGTTGGATTAGCAATGGTTGAAGATATGACTCCAGAGAGAATTCCACATATCACATTTATCGGTAAAGTTTCATCTGTAAACAATGACACATTATTTGACTCTACATATTTACAGAGTTCTTCCTGTGAGAAACTTAACTATAGGTCTAACTTATTTACACATTACATGTTCACCTTAAGATTAAAAGCTTTATGCTTCAGGCCAGGCATGGTAGCTCACTTCTGTAATCCCAGCACTATGGGAGGCCGAGGCCAGTAGATTGCTTGAGGTCAGGAGTTCAAGACCAGCCTGGCCAACATGGCAAAAACCCCGTCTCTACTAAAATGCAAAAATTATCCGGGTGTGGTGGTGTGCACCTGTAATCCCAGCTACTCCGAGGCCGAGGCTGGAGAACACTAACCCAGGAGGCAGAGGCTGCAGTGAGCCGAGACCACACCACTGCACTCCAGCCTGGGTGACAGAGCAACAAGCCGTCTCAAAAAAAAAAAAAAAACTATGCTTCATAAATCAAGCAATTTTAAAAGGATTAGAAATTTCACTAATGAACAAATTTTGCTTTGAAAAATTTCTTGATATCTCAATGTGATTTTATTTTTTTTCTTTTGAAATAGGGTCACACTCTGTTACCTAGGGTAGAGTACAGTGGCACAATCACGGCTCACTGCAGCGTCGACCTCCTGGACTCAGGTGATCCTCCCATCTCAGCCTCCAAAGTAGCTGGGACTAAAGGCATGCACCTTCACGCGTGGCTAATACTTTGCATTTTTTGTAGAGATGGTGTTTTACCATGTTGCCCAGGCTGGTCTGGAGCTCCTGGGCTTAAGTGACCGGCCCGCCTCAGCCTCCCAAAGCACTGGGATTACAGGCAGGAGCCACCGCACCTGGCCCCAATTCACATTTCTGTATAAATTCAGACCATCATAATTAAGATGAGCAATGTCTGTTAGGACAATAATTCCTACGAGATAACATGAAGACTTATTTGGCACAGCAAGTTTTTAAAGCACATCATATGTATCTAGTTGAAAGATCCTGACGTATTCCCAAAGCATCTTGTTCGCCAGTCTCATATAACAGTGTCTGGTACTCATCCCATTGTGAAAAGAGATGTAGAAAGACAGTTCTATGGATTAAAACAAAGCCACAGAACCAACCAGCCACAGAGTATTAGCATTCAGTGTTGTTGATACTAGGAAATGTCTTCACCGTTTTCTTGAAAAACAGATGACAATTTGTATGATTTTAGAAAATTTTAAGTTAGATGGAATGGTAACAACACATCCCCTGGTCTAGGCATTTTGGAGATGAGGACAACTAATTAAAATGTTTGCAGAGATGATCTCTTTCATTGTTTCTCCCCCCCCCAGTTCAGCTGATAACCAACTTGCTTTCAACACAATTAACTAAGACTTTACACTCAGAGTTCTCTGTAGCAGTAGGAAAGTCACAAATAAGGTGAAGAAAATCTGCTCGACAAACAACCCACCTCCTGTCCACAGTAGAAAACAGATTCTCCACTCACCTTCTGGGCGTTCAACGAATAGTCGCTTCAAGCTCTGGTAAGTGCCTATCTTGATGGTACCATAAGATGCCTGGCGTAACATCGCAGGGGCAATCCTGTTAAACCAATGTACAAAGGGACAAAAGCAATCTAAAAATCACTTAACATTGGCTAGGCAACCCACATGCAGAGTGCCATCCATAATCAAACTATGTTCTCTAAGATGATTTCTATTTTATTTTGAGGTGGAGTTTCGTTCTGTCAGCCAGGGTAGGGTCCAGTGGCGAACTCTCATCTCACTGCAACCTCCACCTCGAGGGTTCAAGTGATTCTTTTGCCTCAGCCTTCCGAGTAGCTGGGATTACAGGCACCCACCACCACACCCAGCTAATTTTTGTGTTTTTAGTAGAGATGAGGTTTCATCATGTTGGCCAGGCTGGTCTCGAACTCCTGACCTCAGGTGATCTGCCCGGCCTTGGCCTCTCAAAGTGCTGGAATTACAAGCGTGAGCCACTGTGCCCGGCCTCTAAAACGATTTCTCAAAATTCAAAATTCAAAAAGAACACAGGTGGGTCCAGATAAATCTGTGAAAATTATTAGCTCACTCAGTGAAAGCCCACCTCTCATATTTATTCTCAATGAAAATGTAAGTGAACAAGTTCAAGACAATCAGGACAAGCAAGACTTCTTTCCTCCATCCAATACGCCCATTATCCTCTCCACACCACAACCACGCTGTGGCATCGACACTCCCCAGCTCTCTTTCTGCTTTTCCCCCGCCTCCTTCTCGAAATGCAATCAGGGTTTCTGCTGCCCTCACCCTCAAACTCCCCTCATCAAGGTGACCACCTGACATCTTTGTTGCTAAGTTAAATGAGGCTTTTCAAGTAGGATCTTGTATAAGCTCTTTGCAGTGTGTGCCAGTTTACACTTTGTCCTACTTGTAGCTGTCTCCTCCCTGTTCTGCGGTAGCATTACCCCCTCCTACTTCTTTTCTTTTCTCCACAGCATCCTACCTGAGCCTGCTGGGGTTCCCCAGAACTCTATCCTGTGCTTCGTCCCTCCTTACTGTACTGTTCCCTGTGTGAACTCATCCACTCCCAAGGCTTCAAGTATGATCTGGAGACTGGCTGGGCATGGTGGCTCAAGCCTGTAATTCCAGCACTCTGTGAAGCCAGGGCAGGCAGATCACTTCAGCTCAGAAGTTTGAGACCAGCCTGGGCAACATGGCAAAACCCTATCTCTGTAAAAAATATAAAAGTAGCACCAGGCACGGTAGCTCACACCTGTAATCCCAGCATTTTGGGAGGCCAAGGCAGGCGGATCACTTGAGGTCAGGAGTTCAAGACCAGCCTAGCCAACATGGTAAAACCCCATCTCTACTAGAAATACAAAAAATTAGCTGGATGCAGTGCCTGTAATCCCAGCTAGTCGGGTGGCTGAGGCAGGAGAATTGCTTGAATCTGGGAGGTAGAGGTTACAGTGAGTCGAGATCGGGCCACTGCATTCCAGCCTGGCCACAAAGGGAGACTCTGTCTCAAAATGTGTGTGTGTGTGTGTGTGTGTGTGTGTGTGTATAAAAAATATTATAAATATAATATATAATATGAAAATACATATTATATATATAATATATCTACAGCTAGGTGTGGTGGCTTGTGCCTATAGTTCCAGCTATGAAGGGGGCTACAGTGAGAGGATCACTTGAGCCTGGGAGGGAGAGGCTGCTGTAAGCCATTTTGTGCCACTACACTCCAGCCTGGGTGACAAAGCAAGACCCTGTATTAAAATAAATAAATAAATAATAAAATAAAGGCTGATGACTCCAAATCCATGCTTCCAACACAGATCCAAAGACACATTTCCAATGTGCCTAGATTCTCAGTTTAGATGTCCTGTGTATACCTTCAGACAGGGTCCCACACAACTACTTCTCTTCCTTCTCCAAACAATCTTCCCCTCCTCTTCTGTTTCCTAGACCAGGGCATGGAACCTCCAGCTACACACTGGCAAAAACCAGCAATTGAGACATTAGCCTTGGCTCCTCCTTCCCTACTGCCCCCTTCATGTATGGGAACCTTATATATTAGGTCACACAGTGCTATCAATCCTATACCCTAGCTAGTTTTCTGGCCTGTCTTGTTTCTCCCCCAACCCCCAAAACCCATTCAGATCCTCATCCAGGCTTCCTACATGACAGCCCTGCTTCTAGTGTTCCCTGTCTCTTAATTCTTTCTCTCCATGGCAGGCAGACGATGTTTACAATGTAAGCTGATCAGGGCCATCCTCCTACTTAAACTCTTTCAGTGCCTTCTGTCTGCCACAGACATAGCAAACTCAAATGCTAACAGGTACCAACAAAGCAGATGCCATGAGTGAATGATGCAGGCTGGGTCGAAGTGCACACACGTACACTATGTGAGTGACAGAGGTTTAGTAAACCACAGACTGTATCCTTAACCCAGCTACTATTGTCATAAGTGAACGAATGTGGGCCTGATGTTGATTTCTCTAGAGAAGATGGAATCCCAGGTTTTTATGGGCAATTTCTCATTTTTTAAATATTCGCTCAATTAAAAAACGAAAACATTTTGGGATTGGTGGATCCATGGCGGGGCTGTGGGTCACCAGTTTGGTAACTGTGGTATACTGGATAAAATCCAGATGATGAGCATGGCCCACAGCTGTCCACGTTCTGTTCCTGCAGGTATTCTGATATAGGTCTTACTCACTTTCCTGTCCCGTGCCTACAGAATACTGTTCATTAAATGCTGAAAGGATGGAAAGTAGTTCACTGTATCTTATCAATACACAATTTTCATCAGGGCAAAAACCTCCCTAATTCAGAATATCTAAGAAAAAGAGCTATTTTCAAAGAGGGAAAAACTGAACAGAATGTTTTTTTAAACAAACATAATTTTTTTTTGTTGTCTGTCCACACTTGAATATAATAAAATAATTTCGCCAAAACATTTGCTACATAACATACATACTTAAAACTTAGAGTGAAAAAGTGAAAAAAGTGAAAAATCATGTATCATGCCATTTGCTCTGTTCAAACACACCTCAAACTTTTTACTTTTGATCTGTGAAGTTTTGGTCTGAAGTCAACCCGTCTGAAACAGTGAACAGTGACACAGAAATGCACGCAGGCCTACTCACCCCCGAGTAGAGTGCTTTCAGCCCTTCTTCTCTGCCTATCCTCACTAACGCATGCAACATTCCTCGATACCTAATTTCTTTAAAGTTTGCATCATTCGTCTGGCCTTGGATCTGGAGCCGTGTCTTGGTTAAATCAATTGGAAATGTACCTTAAAATTAAAAAAAAAAATCACTAAATAAAAAGAAATTCCACTAAATATAGGATACATAGTGATATATTACTGAGGAAACATTTAGACTATAATGTGAACTAAGAAAGCGATTAAGAAATGGCAGTTTGTAATCTTGTTTCTATTTTTAAAAATTCAGGAATCAAAAGATTAATAAAACTCCAAAAAATGCATAGATATATTTTCCTTTATCTTTTTATCTATACCTCATCTTATTCTACACAGGATTTGGGTAGGCTGCCTTGTAGAAAGCAGATACACAGAATGATTTACCTAAACAGGAAATCCATTTAAAAACATAAGTTACTATCCTGTATATAAGTGAAGGTTAATATTGGGTTGAATGTGAACAGAGGTTAAAAAGTTCATTTTCTAAAGGGGTTTTCCACTTGGGAGAGTGTTTTATGCTCTAACATTAATCAGTGCCATGCTCAGTAGCTCACAACTGTAATCGCAGCACTTTGGGAGGCTGAGGCAGGCAGATCACCCAGGTCAGGAGTTCAACACCAGCCTGGCCAACATGGTGAAACCCCATCTCTACTAAAAATACAAAAATTAGCTGGGTGTGGTGGCATGCACCTGTAACCCCAGCTACTTGGGAGGCTGAGGCAGGAAAACTGCCCAAACCCAGGAGGCAGAGGTTGCAATGAGCCGAGACCACACCACTGTACTCCAGACTAGGTGACAGAGTAAGAATCTATCTCCAAAATAAAATAAAATAAATCTGACAATGCAGATAGTTATGTTAATTATTGTACCTAACAGATAGTCCACCCAAATATATAAAATCCATCCTCAGACAGTAATCTTGATTCACTGTGTCAACAGGAAAGCCCACCAGCACAGAGAATCTAAGCTGGTGAGCTGGTGGTTACCATGGCTCGTCCAGCTCACCCCTTGGCTTCAATTCTCACGAGCCCCACAAGGGCGGTATCTGTCCTTGGACAGCAGTGACTGAGTCCTGGAAGCAATGATGTGTCCAACCCAGCACTGGGCATTCAACGGCTGCTCAATCAGTGTTTGTTGAATCAATGATTCCAGAGAATAAACAAACAGAATCTGAGGTGGAACCCAACCAATGAAGTCACAAACGGGAACTGGATAATGTGCATCATCAGAAAGTGACTAGATAACTACAGTCCATCTCATCTGGCTCAGGGAACACCCTTGAGCTTCTCAAACCTCTTTACAGCCCAACAGGTTAACAGTGACAAAGCCTGGGGAAAGGACAAGAAAAACAGAGACAGACACAATCTAAAAATGATTCATAAAACTTGTGTTTGGGGCTGGGCACGGTGGCTCATACCTGTAATCCCTCACTTTGGGAGGCCAAGGCAGGTGGATCTCCTGAACTTAGGAGTTGAGACCAGCCTGGGCAACATGGCAAAACTCCATCTCTACTAAAAATGCAAGAATTAGCCAGGCGTGGTGGTATACATCTGTAGTCCCACCTACTCAGGAGACTCTGGTGGGAGGACCGCTTGAGCATGGGAGGCAGAGGCTGCAGTGAGCCGAGATCAGACCACTGCACTCCAGCCTCAGCAACAGGGCAAGACCCTGTCTCAAAACAAAAAACTTTTAAAAACTTGGTTTTGGTCAACAGGATTAACTCTCTTTCCACTAAACTTTGAATCTTAAACTGCTAAAGTAGCCAAAATGACTATTTTGTCTTCAAAAAAATTACCAAAAAAATTTTTTTGGTGGGGGAGAGAACTGAGTCTCACTGTCACCCAGGCTAGAGTGCAATGTTGTACACGTGGCTCACTGCAGCCTCGACCACCTGGGCTCAAGCAATTCTCCCACCTCTGCCTCGCAAGTAGTAGGGACTACAGGCCTGTGCCACCACACCTGGTTAATTTTATATATATATATATATTTAATAGAGACGAGGTCTCACTATGTTGCCCAAGCCGGTCTCAAACTCCTGGACTCAAGGGATCCCTCTGCCTCAGCCTTCTAAAGTGCTGAGGTTATAGGCATGAGCCACCATGCCCAGCTAAAAGGCATTTTGAATTCTGAGATAAACATTTCATCATCTCACATTCTACACTTGAACTACATTCACATCAAACACCATCAACCACAGCAGGCTACGTGACCCACCACCCTCAGGTCCTCACCGCACTCGGCTGTGATGGAGGCCAGCCCCCCGTACACAAACGGCTTCCAGTTGAGGGCCGACATTCTCACGCTGCCTCTTCTTGATTTATAGAAACATCACCTCCAATGCAGTTTTTCCTGGACACAACAGTAAGATATTATAAAGCTGTAACTTCTCACACAGGCAGTTTCTTCTACAGCCTCTTCCCCTGGATTTTATTTGGAGAGTGCTATCAAGTGCTATCACCAAAACCCCCCTTAATAAAGCAAAGCACCCCTATTTCCTAAAGCCCAAATCAGCAATTTCCAATCTCACTTTATCAGTGGTCTTAGTTTTCACTCTGACCTCAAGAAGTAATCAGCTACGCTGACACCTTGGTATGCGTGTACGTATTTAGTGTAGTGCAGTGGAAGCTGTTTTCTGGGAAATTTTACCTTAAATCTGTTCTTCATGCAATAAGTATTTGCAGCAAGCATGATGGCTCATGCCTGTAATCCCAGCATTTTGGGAGGCCAAGGTAGGAGAATTTTTTTAGCTCAGGAGTTCAAAACCAGCCTGGGCAACAGAGTAAGACCCTGTGTCAAAACAAAAACAAACTAAGTATTTGCTATTCGTTCACCACTGTCTTAGTGAGTCCTTATGGGGGGCATCACATCCCTCAGGTGCACTGCAGCAGAAAAATGTTGCAAACTTGTGTCATAAGGTAAAATGGCAATTACTTCAAACTATAAGCTACTTCTTTTGTTTTTTTTTTTAAGACAGGGTCTCACTCCTTCACAAAGACTGGAGTATAGTGGCACAAACATGGCTCACAGTGACCTCCACCTCCTGGGCTCACGTGATCCTCCCATCTCAGCCTCCCAAGTAGCTGGGACCATGGGCACACACTACCATGCCCACCTAATTCTTTTATTTTTTATAGACTGCTCTCGAACTCTGGGCTCAAGTAATTTTCCAGCCCTGGCCTCCTCAAAGTGCTGGGAATGGAGGTGAGAGCCGCCACGCCCAGCCACCACAGGCTACTTGTACTCTACATTTTATAAACATCAGCTCACTTCTCTTAGCCTTATTATGTTACCAGCTGTGAAGCAGCTTGGCATGAGGAAGGAGGCTGACTTTGGGGTCAGAGCCACCCCACACCCTTCCTAGAGAAGTTCCTGCTAACCCAAGTCTCGGTTTTTCTTTGTCAACACCATCATCACCGCAGCAGGCAACACAAGCAATTAGGGGTACAGGCATACTTTTATTCACTAAGCTAAATAAATGCCAAGCTGTAGGCCTATTGTGGGGGATTAAACTGCATATGTGTATATATATATATTTTTTTTAATTGTACTTTAAGTTCTGGGGTACATGTGCAGATCTTGCAGGACTGTTGCATAGATACACACATGCCATGGTGATTTGCTGTCTCCATCCCCCCGTCACCTACATCAGGCATTTCTCCCAGTGTTATCCCTTCCCAACCTCCCCACCCTCTGCTGTCCCTCCCCTTGCCCCCCACCCCCCAACAGACCCCAGTGTGTGACGTTCCCCTCCCTGTGCCCATGTGTTCTCATTGTTCAACACCCATGAGTGAGAACATGTGGTGTTTGTAAACCAGATATATTTTAAAGACACAAATGTCGCCCTCCATCTTCCTTTTCCTTAATAAGACCTTGCTCACTGTGACATGTACTCACGTGCCACAGTTCAGGGCTCTCACGTTCATGACATGTTCTGCAGGTGTATGCAATTAGAGCTGGTAAATCTGGCCTTATGCCCATTAACAGGAGACTCATATGACTAATATACTTTTGTATATATACTATCAACTATAGCTACTGTTAGTTTAAAATAAAATGTCTAACTTTTTAGTCATTATTGGCAAGCAATATGCCCAACATTTTTACTTTGCCTGTATTTAGGAATTTCCAAAGTCTCCTTTACCCAGGAGAGGGCTACCATGAGTCACCACTGCCCAGAAAGTCAGTTTCCAACACTAGGACCCTATAGGGCACCTTGAATAAATCTATTAATTATTATTCCTTGTTTATGGATATCAACCAAATTCACAGCAGTTACAAATGACTAAAATAGAAGATTCTCTAAGAATGAAACATGAAACCACTGTATGTTTTTATGTATTTCAGTAAAGCCAGCCCTCTCCCAAAAGACTCCTCTCATCTCCTATTATCCTTGAAAATATTTAATAACTGCACTTAAGTAATTCTTAGCCTTATTAAATTCATAACTCATATAATAATTAACACTGTAAGTTAGAGACTGTAAGAACATATTAATATTAAATCCAATAATTCATTTACCATCCAGTACTAACTTCCTCAACCCATTCTTAGACTTAGGTGATTGCAGATTAAAAAGCAAAACAAAGCTGGGTGTAGTGGCATGCATCTGTAGTCCCTGAAAGGATGGCTTGAGCCCAGGAGTTCAAGACCAGCCTGGCCAACAGAGTGAAACCCCCATCTCAAAAACAAAAAAAGGCAAAAGTATAGTGTTACGGTTTGGCTGTGTCCCCACCCAAATCTCATCTTGAATTATAGCTCCCAGGATCCCCCACATGTCATGGGAGGGACCTGGTGGGAGGTAACTGAATCATGGGGGCAGGGTTTTCCCATGCTAGTATTCTGATAGTGAATAAGTCTCACAAGAACTGATGGTTTTATAAAGGGCAGACCCCCAGCACACACTCTCTTGCCTGCTGCCATGTAAGACATGCCTCTGCTCCTCCATCACCTTCCGTCATGACTGTGAGGCCTCCCCAGCCATGTGGAACTGTGAGTCCATTAAACCTCTTTCCTTCATAAACTACCCAGTCTCAGGTATGTCTTTATTAGCAGCATGAGAATGAACTAATACAAATAACTACATAACAGGGTCACATTAAATTATTTTAACTAACAAAATGATCTATCTAAGTGATTTCAGTGGATCCTCTCAAAAAGTTTTGGATAGGAGGACAAATATTACCATTCCTACAGAGAAACTATGAAACCCAGTCTCACCAGGTGCTTTGCCTAAGGCCACATCTGATGGGGGCAGAACTGGGCCTCCAGCCCAAAGCATTCTGACCCCAGGTGCGGCATTCTTTCTCCTACAACCTGAAGGTGAACACTATCATAAAGGAGTGAGATCATTTTAAAAATAAAGAATCCACAGGGAGGTTGTGCTGATTTAAGATACTCTATTAATTTTAATTAAGGAGAAAATATTACTAAGCAGAATCAAACAGGTACTGCTGAGAGGCTGCACCTCTCTCTGTTTTTCTTAAGAGATAAAATCTCCCTCTGCAGTCTAGGCTAGAGCACCGTGGCTATTCACAGGCATGATCATAGCTCATTACAGCCTTGAACTCATGGGTTCCCACCTCAGCCTCCCAAACAGCTGGAACTACAGGTGCATGCCACCACACCTGGCTAATCCTTTTATATTTTATAGAGATGGAGTCTTACTATGTTAACAGCCCAGGATGGTCTCGAATGCTAGTCTCAAGTGATCCTCCCACCTCAGCCTCCAGAGTCACTGAGATTACAGCCCCCGCGCCTGGCAGAATACATTTTATAAACAAGAAAAGCTGTGCTTAATCTGAGAGAAAAAGCTTAGAGAAAATATAATATTCAGAAGGTAGTCAATCTAAACAACAATAATTTACTTTTCCAACAAACAGTATACAAAGACAGTGTTCATATGATTTGGGGAGCAGTTTATTGAGGTGAAATTCATATAACACAAACCATTTTAAAGTGAAAATTGAGTGGCACATACTACATTCACAATATAGTGCAACCACCACTCTAGTTCCAAAACATTCTCGTCACCTCAAAATGAAACCAGCAAGCAGCTGCTCCCATTCCTCACTCTCCCAATCCCTGATAAGGATTCTTATTTTGTGGGGTATGATACTATATATATGTCAAACACCTTTGTGGAACATGGGATTCCTTATTAGTAGCTCTTAACCTGGCTGCAGAGCTTCCAAAAAGTTCAGATACCAGGGCCCGAGCAACTGAAGGAAGATTCCAGGGACCAGCCTCAGCATCTGTGCTGTTACTAAAAATCAGTGAGTTAAATAAATCACAGCCAATTCATGCCATGGGACACTGAGAGGACTTAAACTCCTGTTTTTAGCAGTTAACTCTCAATGATGTCATTACAGTTGATTCTTCTTTTATTCATCTTATTTAGTAGTAATTTTTTTCTACAATTAATATATACATGTGGAGATATATATATATACACACACACACACACACACACGCAATATCCTCGAAAATGTCAGCAAAAATGTTTGGGAAATGGGATTATTTAATCTTTAATTAAAAACATAATTAACTATATTGCCATATGACCTCACGCCAGCTCACTAACTAACTTTCCAGTTTCCTAGCACTGCTTATACTTTGTTTTGCTAGTTAAGTTTTTTGTTTTTCTAATAGCATCTCACTCTGTCACCCAGGCTGGAGTGCAGAGGCACGATCTAGGCTCACTGTAACCTCCGCCTCCCAGGTTCAAGCGGTTTTCCTGTCCCAGCCTCCCCAAGTAGCTGAGATTACAGGCACCTGCCATCATGCCCAGCTAATTTTCATATTTTTACTAGATGGGGTTTCACCATGTTGGTCAGGCTGGTCTCGAATTCCTGGTCTCAAGTGATCCGTCCGCCTCAGCATCCCAAAGTGCTGGGATTACAGGCATAAGCCACCACGCTCAGCCTGTTTTGCTAGTTTTTGGGTTTTTTTGTTTTTGTTTTTGAGATGGAATTTCACTCTCTTGCCCAGGCTGGAGTGCAATGGCACAATCTCAGCTCACTGCAACCTCCACCTCCCAGGTTCAAGCGATTCCCCTGCCTCAGCCTCCCAAGTAGCTAAGATCACAGGCATGTGTCACCATACCCAGCTAATTTTGTATTTTATTACAGACAGGGTTTTGCCATGTTGGCCAGGCTGGTCTTGAATGCCTGACCTCAGTGATCCACCCATCTCAGCCTCCCAGAATGCTGGGATTACAGGCATGAGCTACCACGCCTGTCCAGCTAGTTAAGTTTTAATGAGATTTGGCTACCTTTTCTTCTATCAGTTTTGATATTAAGTTTTTAGTTGGTTAAAATCCAGAGGCTCTGGGTTAATACTAATATGCAAATACTCAATCAGAGCTCAAAATTGTGATGGAATTGCTTCTTCAGAGTTTTGAATCACATGGGATGAATCACGTGCCCATTCGTTCAGAAGTACCACCAATAAAACTTTTCTACAAATTAGCGTCCACTCCTGGATCAGCAGCCTGTAAGCAAGTACTGCTATTCAATTACAATTTTAAAAAGTTAGCTAGTCGGAGGGTAAAAACAACTTTTTGGCTTTTCTCTTTTCCTTTCCAAAAGCTAAGACTAGATCCCTAAGCAGTTAATATTACCTGGAACTTATCAAGCTAATGTTTGCTAAGTAAAAGAATAAATAATTTGGTTAAATAGAACCAGAGAGCCACAGTAGTTGGACAAACAACCAAATAAGGAAACGGAGGTGGACATGGTGGCTCAGGCCTATAATCCCAGCACTTTGGGAGGCCAAGGCAGGTGGATCACCTGAGGTTGGGAGTTCAAGACCACCTGGCCAACATGACAAAACCCCATCTCTGCTAAAAATACAAAAATAAGCCAGGCGTGTTGGCGGGCGCCTGTAATCCCGGTTACTCAGGAGGCTGAGGCAGGAAAATTCACTTGAACTCGGGAGGCGGAGGTTGCAGTGAGCTGCGATCACACCACTGCACTCCAGCCTGGCAACAGAGTGAGACTCCATCTCCAGAAAAATAAAAATTAAAAAAAAATAAGGAAAAGATTCTAGTTAGGACTGGAATAAGTAAGTAGATGTCCACTAAGCTATACTGGCCACAGCAAGCTGTGACAGGGCTGTAGTTATCTTAGGCTGAAATCTCTCTGCTGTAAACTAACCCATTTCTTTGTTTTTGAACTCTCTCTGAAGGGAGTCTCCTGAAATACTTCCTTAAATTCCAAACACAGTTGTTTGGAAAAATCCCAACTTGATTACAGAAGTGCCAAGGTTGACAAGCCAAGACAGTTAGAGAGATTGTGTCCTTCGCAGTCGATACTGTCTGCGCAGCATCTCCCAGAAGGAATTACAACTTTGCAGCAATTCCAGTGTCAGACAGTGATTGTAGATCACTTCTCATTTTACACCCTCTTACAGCCATGTTCTCTAAGCCACACTAAAACCTAGTAACTCCTCTTACTTCTCCTTGCTGCATTATGAACGTAATACTAACACACAAGCTGTCATCACTGAATACCTGCTGTTAGGCATACCTATACATTTTCCTCACAGAATCCTATGAAAGAGGTATCATTATCCATATCACACAACTGAGCAAACAGCCTCAGAGAAGAAAAGTAACTTTCCCTAGTCAAAGCTACCGAATATTCAAACTAAGGGCTCTCTGAAGGATCATATGACCTTCCCTCTAGATACGACTTTGCAGCCAAACACTATCTTCCAAAGACTGTTAAAAAAACATTGGTGAGGCCGGCGTGGTGGTTCATGCCTATAATCCTAGCACTTTGGGAGGCCGAGGTCAGGAGTTCGCAACCAGCCTGGCCAACATGGTGAAACCCCGTCTCTACTAAAAATACAAAAAAATAGCCAGGCGTGGTGGCGTGTGCCTGTAATTCCAGCTATTTGGGAGGCTGAGGCAAGAGAATCACTTGAACCCGGGAGGCTGAGGTTGTAGTAAGCCAAGATCCGGTCATTGCACTCCAGCCTGGGCAACAAGAACAAAACTCTGTCTCAAAAAAAAAAAAAAATTGGTAGGTGGCAGGGCAGGGAATTCTATACATTCAGAATAAATGTAGGATTTTCCTGCAGAGGAAATAAAAAATTTTATTTTTAAAAATGTGAGCTGTTGGTGACTGGCTGAATAATTTTTTTTTTAGCTAAAAACAAAACAGGCCAGGCACAATGGCTCACGCCTGTAATCACAGCACTTTGGGAGGCTGAGGCGGGCAGATCACCTGAGGTCAGGAGTTTGAGACTAGCCTGGCCAACAAGGTGGAAACCCCGATTCTACTAAAAATACAAAAATCAGCCAGGCATGGTGTGGGCACCTGTAATTCCAGCTACATGGGAGGCTGAGACAGGAGAATTGCTTGAACCTGGGAGGTGGAGTTTGCAGTGAGCCAAGACTGTGCCACTGCACTCCAGTCTGGGCAACAAAAGCAAAACTCCATCTCAAAAAAAAAAAAAAATAGATAGATACAAACAAAACAGAAACAAAAAGTGAAGAATAAAAATTTAAAAAACAACAACAAAAATGTTAGCTGAGCTAGTCGCACATACCTGTAATCCCAGCTACTTGGGAGGCTGAGGCCAGAGAACGCTTGAGGCCAAGGGTTCAAGGCAGCCTGGGCAAAAGAATGTGACACGCATCTCTGCTAAAAAAAAAAAAGTCAAGGCCGGGCACGGTGGCTCATGCCTGTAATCCCAGAACTGGGAAACTGAGGCGGGCGGATCAAAAGGTCAGGAGTTCGAGACCATTCTGGCCAAGATGATGATACCCCGTCCCTACTAAAAATACAAAAATTAGCTGAGAATGGTGGCACGCCTGTAGTCTCTGCTACACGGGAGGCTGAGGCAGGAGAATCGCTTGTACCTGGCAGGCAGAGGTTGCAGTGAGCCGAGATGGTACCATCGCACTCCAGCCTGGGCAACAGAGACTCAAAAAAAAAAAAAAAAAAAAAAAAAAAAATCCAAAAAATTACCCAGCCCTGCAGGCATGGTAGTGAGTGCCTGTAGGTGCGTGCCTGTAGTCCCAGCTACTCGGCAGGCTGAGGTGGAAGGATCACTTAAACCCAGGACTTCAAGACTGCAGTAGCTATGATCACGACACTGCACTCGAGCAGCCTGGGTGACAGAGGAAGACCCTGTCCCAAATAATAAATAAAGGTTAAAAAACAAGTTTTCTGAATGAAAATGTCTATACAAATTAAGAATTTCGAAGGATTTTCCCTTTGAAAAATATGCTAAGCTACACATCCTGTCTACGACATTTTCTCTTATATGGTTGCTTAGTATTTATTTTCACCCACCTGACCTCATGTGTACACTGTAAACGTAGTTAATTAAATATAATACTAGCTGTTGGTACTTCTGAAAGCTTTCCAAGTTTCTCTTATTTAATTCTTGATAAGATCTTTCAATTTTACTTGCTGTTCCCTTTTCAGTCTGAAGTCTTAAACTGTAATGGCACAGCCTTTAAGGTTCCGAGCTCTCATACATTTTTGTTCCTTGCTGGGCTGACTGCCCTTTCAATAATGCCCTTTCATGAGTTTTCCCTATTTCCTATTCTTTTTAAACGTGCAGAACGAAAAATGAACTCATCACAGACTTACAAAAATTGGGGTTTAAAATAAACCTTCAAAATCATCTCGTTTCACGTTAATTAAATGAGCCCACGGGTCATAAAGCTTCGCGACGGCAAAGCCAAAAGCAAAATTCATGCCTTCTCACTTTCTCGCCATCCCAAGTAGGACAGCTCGCCGAATCCGCAGGCAGTGCCGACTTTGTTTTGCTACTCTTGCGCAGAACAAAAATGCTAATCACTGCAACTGCTTTACATGAAATTGCACCTAGAAAGACTTTAAAACCCAGAGCTTCGTTAACTTTCCAGGCAATTTCCATCCAGCCTGGCATGTGCCACGAGTGTGATGTGCCCTCTCCCAGAGTGCGAAGCTCGCGGGCGCTCAGGCTGCCGTTTGAATGAACCCACGAGTGGGAGGGACGCACCCGCAGGGTTGCAAGCCCGGGGCCCGCGTGCAGACGCGGAGATGCCAGGACGGGCTTCGCACTAGGATTTCATCGTCCCTGGAACAGGAATCACCCCAGGCCAACAGCGATGGGGGCCCCGCGGCACTGACCCGACCCCCTAGGTGGCAGCAGCTCAAGAAGCGGAGCCCGGTCCCCAGTCCCCGGAACCTCGCGCTCCGCCAGCCGGGCCTGGCCCGCGAACCCGAGAGCACAGGCAGCCCCCGAGCACGCCCGGTAGCAAAGAGGCTCCCCGGGAACCGCGGCCCAACCCTACCCCAGTCCCAGGTTCCGGGCCCCGCAGAGAAGGGGGCTGGGCGGGAGGAGGTGCGAGCCAGGACTTACCTGGCAGCGGCGGCGGCCCGCACCTCCACCAAGCCCGACTCGGTTGCAGCAAGAACCGGAGGCAGCTCAGGAGGAGAAAATGCCGCCGCGGGCGGGGCCGGCCCAGGAGCCTGCGCGCAGCCTCGCCCCGCCCCGCCCCGCCGGCGCAAACATGCCGACCTCCTCAGCTCCCATTGGTTTCTGCCAGCACTAGCCACGCCCAGGACACGCCCCTGGCCGCCCCAGACAGGGACACGGAGAAGCGGTGCCGATCCCAAGTCCCTTTCGGGATCTTCAGCTGCCGCTACCTGCGGAGGGAGCTGCCCGGGACTCGGTGACACCTGCTGTGGCCTCCGATCTCGACTGGGAGGTGGAAGAGAAATTTGCGGAATGCATCGAGAACCGTGGAAAAGCAGCCTTCTCAGGGTGCGGTTCTCTGCGCCCGTGTGAACCTTCACTGTAGGAAGGAAGTAAACTTGCCGCTTATTTTTTTTATACCCTAGCTTTCTTATTTTTTTTATACCCCAGCTTTTAACTTGAGAATGTACAAACAGAGGCCGGGCGCGGTGGCTCACGCCTGTAATCCCAGCACTTTTGGGAGGCCGAGCCGGGCGGATCGCCTGAGGTCAGGAGTTTAAGACCAGCCTGGCTAACATCGTGAAACTCCGTCTCTAATAAAAATACAAAATTAGCCTGGCCTGGTGGCGGGCGCCTGTAATCCCAGCTACTCGGGAAGGCTGAGACAGGAGAATCGCTTGAACCCGGGAGGCAGAGGTTGCAGGGAGTCAAGATCGCGCCACTGCACTCGAGCCTGGGCGACAGAGTGATACTCCATGTCAAAAAAAAAAAAAGTCATAAGTTCATGCTGATAC
This sequence comes from Ateles fusciceps, assembly GCA_036589455.1. Classification (NCBI taxonomy): domain Eukaryota; kingdom Metazoa; phylum Chordata; class Mammalia; order Primates; family Atelidae; genus Ateles; species Ateles fusciceps. Next base: position 69,562 of record JAZHEH010000304.1, on the reverse strand, counting down.
CGCCAATTCAAAATCCAACACCGCAGGGGTCATTGTAGCTTTCCCCTTTCCGTGTCTGTATCTTCCTTCTCCCGCAATGAAAACCCTGGTTCCCATCAGCATCGATGTACTTGCTCGTTTATTCTATTCTACAATTTACACAAAATAGTTGAGACTTACACACAGTATCACCACCAGCAACAAACCTAGATTCAAGATCTTATTGAAGTTCTTTTTGTCTTTACCAAGATCCTTCTAAATGGTGTATGGTAAGAGTACTGTGTTCCCAAGTTTCTTGAATTAATTTGCTTTTTAATGTATCAGGTTATCAGTTTGATATAGTGTTAGATTTGTCATTTTTATATGCATCAATTTTAGTTTTATTTTTTTATCTTTTAATTTTATTTTTGAATATGTAAAACATTTATATGGTTCAAAATCAAATCTTTTAAAAGTTATAATCAGATAAATGTCACCCCCATTCCTATTCCTGCACTCCATTCCCAGGCACTCCTCATCAGTTACCATCCATGACCAGTAACCACCTCCTATTAGTAACTAACCATCATTAGTTTCTTCCATTCCTCCTCCAAATTAAGACTGTGTGTGTGTGTGTATGTGTGTGTGTTAGTTATCTATTGCTTTATAACAAATTATTTCAAAAGTTTGCACCTTAAAACAGCAAACTTTTATAACCTCACAGTTTCTGTGGGTCAGAAATTCAGGAATGGCTGAGGTAGGTACCTCTGACTCCAGGCTTCTCACAGGCTACAATCAGGGTGTCACCTGGGGCTGCAGTCACCTCAAGGCTTGACTAGGGAGGATCACTTCAAAGCTCACTCAACCTGGCTGTTGGCAGGCCTCAGAAGATTCTCTTTCCGGCTCATTCACATGACTGTTGGCAGGCTTCAGGTCCTCGCCAACTCCTGGCTGATGTATTACTTTCCTGAGGCCACTGAAACAAATTACCACAAACTGGATGGCTTAAAACAATAGGAATTTATTATCTCATAGGTCTGGATGCTAGAAGCCTAAAATCCAGATGTCAGGTGGGCCATGCTTTCTCTGAAGGCTCTAGGCAAGACCCCTTCCTTGCCTCTCTCCCATCTTCTGGCAGTTGCTGGCCATCCTCGCCCTTCCTTGGCTTGCAGCCGCATCACCCCATTCTTCACCTTTGCCTTCACAAGACATCCTTGCATGCGCGTGTCTCTGTGCCAGTCATTGAATTAGAGTGTGCCCTGATCCAGTTTGATTTTATTTAACTTACTTCTGAAAAGACCCTATTTTCAAATAAGGTCACATTCGCAGGTACCAGGTACATTAAGACTTCAACATATCTTTCGGGAGACACAGGTCAAGCCACAACAGCAGAAGACACCAGTTTCTTGCAACATGAGCCCTTCCATAAAACGACCACAACATAGTGGCCTGCTTCACCCTAGAGAGAAAAGAGCTTCCAAGTCAGAAGTCACAGTCTTTTTGTGACCTAATCTAGTAGTGACACCCCACTACTTCTGCTGTATTTTATTTGCTATAAGCTAGTCAATAAGTCCACCCCACATTCAAGGGGAAGGAATTGCATAAGAGCACCAACAACAGGAGGCAGGGATCCTTGGGTGCCATCTTAGAGGCTGCCTACCACTATTTATTTTTTCTCGCTTCTCCTTTTCCTACTTGTAGGGTAGCACACTTGAATCACCTTGCCTTTTTCACTTAGCAATATACAGTGTATCTTGGAAATCACTCCGGAGTTCCCAGAGGCCTTCCTCATCCTTTATTACTACAGCATAGTTGGATGAACCCCAGTTTATTCTGTGAGTTTCCTGTGATAAGATAGGCAGAAGATGACCCCCAAGATTCTCAGCCCTTGGTGTTACACACACTTTCCCCTATTTATTCAGTCAAACACTTAATCTGTGTACTGCTGTGAAAGGATTTTGCATACATAAGTAAGGTCCCAAATCAGTTGACCCTATGTAGGGAAATTATCCAGTGGGCCTTACCAAATTAGATGAGGTGTTTTGTTTTGTTTTGTTTTGTTTTGTTTTGTTTTGTTTTGTTTTTGAGACAGGATCTCATTCTGTCTCCCAGCTGGAGTGCAGTAGTGAAATCTTGGCTCATTGCAACCTCCGCCTCCTGGGTTCAGGTGATTCTCTCACATCAACCTATGAAGTAAGTAACTGGGACCACAGATGCTCACCCATCATGCCCAGCTAAAAATTACATGAGCTCTTTGAAGACAAAGAGTTTTCTCTCGCTCACCAAAGAAGGGGAAGTAAGAGATTCAAATCACGAGTTGGATTTCAGCTGTTCTTGCTTGAAGATGGAAGAGTCTTGTGGCAAAAGAAATGCATGTGGTCTCTAGGAGCTGAAAGTGGCCCCCAGTTGACACCCAGCAAGGAAATGGCAATGTCAATCCTACCACCACAAGAAACTAAATACTTCCAGCTATAAGGAGGACCTTGAAAACAGATCCATCCTCCTTAGTTCTCTAGATGAGAACTAAGCGCAGCCAACACCTTGATTTCCATCTTGGGTACCCTGAGCACAGAACCCAGCCATGCCACGCCAGACTTCTGATCTACAGAACAGTGAGCTAGTAAGTAGCTGTCATTTTAAGCTGCTAAATTTATGGTAATGTATCATGCAGCAATTGAAAACTAATATATATGGCCTAGGTACTTTGCAATATTTTGCTATGACAAATAATGATATAATGAATCAGCTTTTGTTCAATATTGTTTTTTATCAGCAGAGGTGTAGCTTCAGGGTAAATTCCTAGAAGTGCGATTTGCTGAGTCAAAGAATAAATGAATGCCGGACATGGTGTTCACTCCCTTACAGGTGTGAACCACCATGCCCGGCCTTCATTGTTCACCTCCCAACACAGCTGGGAGGTTGAGGCAGGTCGATCACTTGAGGTCAGGAGTTTGAGACCAGCCTGGCCAACATGGTGAATACCTATCTCTACCTAAAATACAAAAATTAAGGCTGGGCGTGATGGCTCAAGCCTATAATCCCAACACTTTGGGAGGCTGAGGCAGGTGGATTACTTGAGGTCAGGAGTTTGAGACCAGCCTGATTAACATAGTGAAACCCTGTCTCTACTAAATAGAAAAAAAATTACCCGGGTGTGGTGGCTCATGCCTGTAATCCCAGCTACTGCGGAGACTGAGGCAGGAAAATCGCTTGAACCTGGGAGGAGGAGGTTGCAGGAGCCAAGATCAAGCCACCACACTACAGCCTGGGTGACAAAAGCGAAACCCTGTCTCAAACAACAACAACAAAAATAAAAAATTAGCCAGACGGCAGACGTGGTGATGGGCACCTGTAATCCCAGCTAGTCGGGAGGCTGAGGCAGGAGAATCACTTGAAACTGGAAGGTGGAGGTTGCAGTGAGCCGAGATCATGCCACTGCACTCCAGCCTGGACAACATAGTGAGACTCCATCTCCAAAAAAAAAAAGAAGAAAAAAAAAAGTGGTAAATCAAGAAACATATCTACGAACCATTCAGTGCTAGTCCCTGTTGGAAGCAACTTATTTTTCATCTATTCTTTGCCTTCAGCTTTCCCCCTCATTTGGCTTTTTGTGCATGTTTTTTATCTGACTGCAGTTAACACACCCAGGTAGCAATATGGAAATGAAGACTTAGGTTCTACTCAGTCCTGGCCACAACTTTATTAGCTCTCTGACTTTGAGTTAATTAAAGTCCTCAGTTGCAAAATGGAAACAATATCCTCCCTACAGAATGTTAAATGAGGCGGTATGTGCAAAAATATACCTTGTAAAATGTAGGTGCTGTAGAAATATCTTTGAATTCATCGGGCTGTGGCACTCACCGGCTTAAATTCTTCACTGGCTCCCCAGTGTCCTCAGGATTAAGAGTAAGCCCTCAGGGCCAGGTACTGTGGCTCACACCTGTAATCCCAGCACTTTGGGAGGCCGAGGCGGGTAGATCACAAGGTCAAGAGATTGAGACCATCCTGGCCAACATGGTGAAACTTCATCTCTACTAAAAATACAAAAATTAGCTGGGCATGTTAGCACGCACCTGAAGTCTCAGTTGCTCAGAAGACTGAGGCAGGAGAATCGCTTGAACCCGGGAGACGGAGGTTGCAGTAAGCCGACTTCACGATGCTGCACTTCAGCCTGGGCAACAGAGCAAGACTCCATCTCAAGAAAAAAAAAAGGAGTAGCCTTCACTGGCACACAAGGCCCCTGATCATGTGGTTCCCCATCCTCCTCACCCGTGCACTTGCCCTAAGAATCCAGTTCCTTGTCCTCCTCACCCGTGCACTTGCCATAAGAATCCAGTTCCCGGCCACGAGTGGTGGCTCACGCCTGTAATCCAAGCACTTTGGAGGCCAAGGCGGGCAGATCACCTGAGGTTGGGAGTTCAAGACCAGCCTGGCCAACATAGTGAAACCCCGTCTTTAAAAAAAAAAAAAGAAAGAAAAAGAATCCAGTTCCCCATCCTCCTCACCCATGCACTTGCCTCTCAGTCCTGCATTCTCATTCTCAAGTCCTGCCATATAGGCACTTCTCAAGTAGTTGGACTTTTAGTCTTTTGCCATTTAGGCCTTTTATTAGCAAACTGTGTTTAAAACCCTAAGATCCACTCAGCCAAAAGCCCTCATTACACTTCCTTAGGTGGATGATGCCAATCTCTATGAGGAGCTGGGCAGCAGGAACCATTTTTCACCCACATCATGGTTTTCATCATCTTGGCAATTATATGCACACTATATAGTGATGACAAATAACAAATGCTTTGGAATCCACTACAATTTGACCACTGTGTGTTTAACTACATTAAACTACAGCAATGATGCAGATCATATGGCCCTGCATCTTGTCAAGAATGAGTCTAGCAGGTTTTTCTGGATGGTTGGTGCTTGCAGAATAAAAGGCCTTAGTCAGACCTTTTAGGTGTAGCCTTTGGTGATTGGTGGAGGGAGGAGGTTGTATCTGAGACACCTGGTCACCTCCTCTTCTTAGCAAAATGGAGCAGCAATGAGCCATTGCTACTCTTAACAAGAACACCTGGATAGGCTAGTGTTCCCAGCTGGTGTACTGGGAATGAGCCTGTGAAATTCTTTATCATTGGCCAGGCACGGTGGCTCACATCTGTAATCCCAGCACTTTGGTAGGCCAAAGCGGGTAGATTACTTGAGGTCAGGAGTTTGAGACCAGCCTGGCCAGCATGGTGAAACCCCATCTCTACTAAGATACAAAAAAAAAAAAAATTAGCCAGGCATGGTGGTGCATGCCCATAGTCCCAGTTACCTGGGAGACTGAGGCAGGAGAATGTCTTGAACCTGGGAGGTGGAGGTTGCAGTGAGCCGAGATCACACCATGGCACTCCAGCCTGGATGACAGAGCAAGACGCTGTCCCAAAGAAAAAAAGAAAGAAAGAAATTCTTTATATCTTATTGCAGCAGTTCTAACTCTCAATCAGATTTTGCCCTCCAGGAGACATTTGCAATGTCTCGAGTGTTTTGGGTTGCCTCAAGTAGATGTTTGCTACTGGCAGGTCAGTAAGGACGTGGGATGCTGCTAAACGTTCTACCATGCCCAGGAAAGTGGCAGTAGTACTGAAGTTTGAGAAATTCTGTTTTACAGGAATGTTGCTTTGGGCATATGTTTTCCTGGTTACAGGTGCTGTGTTGAGAATGCACCTTTTTATTCTCTCAAAACACAAACAACAAAAATAAAATAAAATAAAAAGAGAATGCATCTTTTGTATAACTCACTGAATGGTTGTATAAAATACTCACGGCTACCCAAACAGTGATACTCCTTTTACCTCTACAACTTGGCACACACTACATTGCACCTGCTGAGTTACTTCTCTTGCTAAGTCCTTCTCAGCCATCAGGCCTCAGTTTGGACACCATGTCCTCCAGGAAGTCTTTCCTAATCCCTAAAACCTGGGTGAAGTGGGTGCCCGCCCGCTTTGTGCATCCATGCTGCTATGAGAACAGTTACCACACTTCAATAGAATGAGTAGTTTTCTTGGCAGTTTTCCCATGGAACAGTAAGCTCTTTGGGGTAGGGACCCTGTCTTACTCATTCGTGCTCAGCATAGCACCTGGCATTGTGGGCCCCCCAGTAAATATAATCACATTTGGAGAGTCTCTATAATTTGAGAGTTGGCAGGAAGACAGAGGTCAGGATGGAGGCTTTTTCAAATTGTCTGTCCCTTCCCGTTGATATCACCACAGTTGCAAGCCCTGCTCAAAAGTACTTCAGCTTCCTTAGATGTGTTCCAGTAGACACAACGGAAAGAACAACAGTGTGCAGGAAAACCCATGTGAAGTCTGGTGAGCTGTATTTGGAAATCTGGTTTATTTAATTTTATGTTACTCTCTGCATTTATTTATTTTGATATCTTTTTAATTTTTACACCCAAGGATTATTAAATTATGGTCCACAGACCAATTTATCCAGTTGCCTGTCTTGGTATGGCCCCAGAATTAAGAACAGTTTTTTTTTATAATTTGTAAGTGGCTACATCTTAAGTGGTTATGTAAGTATCTACATAATCTCAGTGTTGCCTCCTGGGCCCTAAAGAGTAAAATCTTCACAATCTGGTTCTTTACAAAAAATGTTTGCTGATCCCTACATGAGCCTTTGGCAAAATTTGCATTTAAATATTCCAGTCTGGTCTCAGCTGTTCCTTGGCTATTGTTTCCTGAGCCTGTTGGAGTTCATTTGGTAAAAGGAGAAAAAGCACAGCCTGTAACAGTCGTTTGTAGTAGAAGCAACGGTCATGAGACCTTCAGGAAGACCTCCTGACAGCCTTACGGGACACTCTTGTAACAAGATTCTCTTAATACAGTCAGCACAACTGACACACTTTACCAAATTCTCTTACACCTTCAGTTTAAAATCACAAGTACGAACCTCAATTGCACATTTTAAACTGAAACCGGAAGATACTGTGAGATTCCCTACGAGAATCATTTCTTTCTTTACTATGACACTTCACATGAATAGCAGACACATGCAGATAGTCTTACACTTAATGGTTAGTACTAAAAATATTAGTACTATGGGTCTGATTTAGCTCGTCGTTTCTATATTTAACTCTAAACCTTCCAGAGTTACATGATCATATAACAACAGATTTACCAACTCAGATGATCTGGGTAATTTAGATGACAAAAAAAAAAAATCAGGACATTAATAAGATTGTTTATCTTGAAGAGATCTGAGACTGGGACCCAGGACTAGGAAGTTATACTGGGCTGGGTCCCAAAACTGATACCCCAAAACACGGTGCTTGGCCGGGTGTGGTGGCTCACGCCTGTAATCCCAGCACTTTGGGAGGCCGAAGCGGGTGGATCACCTGAGGTCAGGAATTCAAGACCAGCCTGGCCAACATGGTGAAACCCTGTCTCTATTTTAAAAAAAAAAGAAAAACTAAAAAAAAAAAATATATATATATATATATATAAATAAATAATAAATATAAATAAATAAATAAATAAAACATGGTGCTTTAACATGCTGAACTGAAGAAAAGGCCACATCTCTCCGACTTTCCTCCTGTCTTCCTGTCTCTCAATCCTCTGTCTCTCCCAAAGCACAGGATGAAGTTGTTCTAATCCCTTCCTTGAGCTTTCATTAACTTAACTTACATTGCAAGAAGAAAGACTGAACTTGGTCCACACACCTGGATAGACTTTTGTCACAAACCACTGTTGGCTCATTGGGCCCAACAGAGTTTGCCCCAGGCCATTGTATGTTTCAATTCCATTGACGTTCCCTGAAAATCATTTACTACCTGCCTAAATCATTCACGTTCCCCCATCTCCCCTTTCACTCAAGAAGAGGATATATAATCATCTGTACCCCATTGCGTGGTAGGGGAATCACTCTTTGATTTTCCCCCGTGCACATTAATAAATTTATACAGCATTTCTCCTTTTTTTTTTTTTTTTTGAGATGGAGTCTCGCTCTGTCACCAGGTTGCAGTGCAGTGGCGCAATCTCAGCTCACTGCAACCTCTGCCTCCTGGGTTGAAGTAATTCTCCTGCCTCAGCTTCCCAAGTAGCTGGGACTACAGGCACGCACCACTTAATTTTTGTATTTTTAGTAGAGACGGGGTCACACTATGTTGGCCAGGATGGTCTTGATCTCTTGACCTTGTGATCCACCCGCCTCGGCCTCCCAAAGTGCTGGGATTACAGGCGTGTGCCACCGTGCCCGGCAGCATTTCTCCTATTAATCTGCTGTTTGTAAATTTATTTTCAGCGAAGCTTCAGAGGGCAAAAGGGAAATTTTTCCTTGGCCCCCTAAAATTATTTTTTTTTTGAGACAGATCTCATTCTGCCGCCCAGGCTGGAGTGCAGTAGCACCATCTCGGCTCACTGCAACCTCTGCCTCCTGGGTTCAAACGATTCTCCTGCCTCAGCCTCCCAAGTAGCTGGGATTACAGGTACGCACTACCACACCCAGCTAATTTTTATATTTTTAGTAGAGACGGGGTTTCACCATGTTGACCAGGATGATCTCGATCTCCTGAGCTCATGATCTGCCCACCTCAGCCTCCCAAAGTGTTGGGATTACAGGTGTGAGCTACCGAGCCCAGCCTAATTTTTGTATTTTTAGTAGAGACGGGGTTTCACCATGTTGGCCAGGCTGGTCTTGAACTCCTGACCTCAGGTGATCCATCCACCTCGGCCTCCCAAAGTGCTGGGATTACAGGCATGAGCCACCATGCCTGACCCCCTACAATTATTATATGTCCCATTTTTATAGAGAAGTTGTGTCTGATCCATCAGCAGGGACCTTGAGGAGGGTAAGCCTTTCAGTTGTAATTGAGTTTTTCTACTTCATCCCTGGGCATTTGCCTGCCAGTTATACCCTTCTCCAATTTGTTTGTGTTCTTTTTAACTTTTAAAGCTTAATTTGGGTGGAGAGAGAGAGAATGACAAAAAAGAGAAACAAATCACAGTTAATGGATTAAGAATAATGATAACTTAAAACTTCTCAATAGCAATGCTGGAAACTAGAAAACAATGAGGCAATGCCTTAAATCTGAGGGGGAATTATTGCCAAACTATAATATCTACCTAACCAAACCAGCAATGGGAGAATTGAAAAGTTACATATGTGCAAGCTCTTTTTTTTTTTTTTTTTTTTTTTTTGAGATGGAGTCTTGCTCTGTCACCCAGGCTGGAGTGCAATGGCACAATCTCAGTTCACTGCAACCTCCCCCTCCTGGGTTCAAGCAATTCTCAGACCTTAGCCTCGCAAGGAGTGGTCACTACTGGTGTGCATCACCACACTTGGCTACTTTTTGTATTTTTAGTAGACATGGGTTTTCATCATGTTGGCCAGGCTGGTCTCAAACTACTGACCTCAGGTTACGTGCCCACTTGGCCTCCCAAAGTGCTAGAATTACAGGAATGAGCCACCGCACCCAACAGGTGCAAGCTCTCAAAGAATTGACCTCCCATGCCTCTGTCCCCAAGAAAGCTAATGGAGGATGTTCTTTCCCCCAAATTAAGGAAGAAACTGAGAAATGGGGTTCAGGAAATAAGAGATCATCAAAGGAGAATGGGGGAAAGGAATTCTCAAGATGACACTGAAAAGAAATCTCAGTACAGGTGGGTACAGTGGCTCATGCCTGTAATCCCAGCAATTGGGAGGCTGAGGCAGGAGGATTGCATTTGAGCCCATGAGTTCAAAACCAGCATGGGCAACACAGAAAGACCCTGTCTCTATAAAAAAAAAAAAATTGGGCCAGGTGCGGTGGCTCACACCTATAATCCCAGCACTTTGGGAGGCTGAGGCGGGTGTATCACAAGGTCAAGAGATCGATACCATCCTGGTCAACATGGTGAAACCCCGTCTCTACTAAAAATACAAAAATTATCTGGGCATGGTGGCGCGTGCCTGTAGTCCCAGCTACTTGGGAGGCTGAGGCAGGAAAATTGCTTGAACCCAGGAGGCAGAGGTTGTGGTGAGCCAAGATTGTGCCATTGCACTCCAGCCTGGGTAACAAGAGTGAAACTCTGTCTCAAAAAAAAAAAAAATTATAATTAGCTGGGCATGGTGGGAAGTGCCTGTAGTCAAAGCTACTCAGGAGGCTGAGGGGGGAAGATCACTTGAGCCCAGGAAGTTGAGGCTACAGTGATCTATGATTGCCCCACTACACTCCAGCCTAGGCAACAGAGCAAGACCCTGTCTCAAAAACAAAACTGAAAGAAAGAAATATCAGGGCAACAGTAACCAAGCTAGATTGGAGCAGGAGTACAAAGAGACCCTGGAAATATATTGCCAAGAAAAAAAAATGAAACTGATACATCACCTGATATTGGTGAAAATACTGATAGAGACCTTATACTTCTAATAAAGAATTTTGAGGTGAATTAGAAATAGGTACCCAGAAAATGAAGCTAAATTTGTTTTTAATGAAGGCAATTATCAATTCCAGGAAAAAACAGGGGGTTATCTTTTTAAAAGGAAATATAATCATAGTATACTACATGGCTTACCTATGAATAACATTTACAAATTCAGAGTAATTAATACCATATGTTGATTTAACCAAAATTGTGATGTAATTATAATGAAAAGATAGTGAGGAACTCTGTGTGTCAGTGTGAATATGTGCAAGTGTGTGTGAGGGTGAGTGACAGGAGTAAAGAGTAAGTCTTTGTCTTCAGTAGAAGGATGTCTCTACAGAGACATGATATCTCTATAGAGATAGCGAAAAAGAAAAGAAATAACAAATAAAATAGAAGAGCAAGGCCTGGCACAGTGGTTCACACCTGTAATCCCAGCACTTTGGGAGGCCGAGGCAGGCGGATCACAAGGTCAGGAGACTGAGACCATCCTGGCCAACATGGTGAAACCCCGTCTCTACTAAAAAATACAAAAATCAGCTGGATGTAGTGGTGCTCGCCTGTAGTCCCAACTACTCGGGAGGCTGAGGCAGAATAATCGCTTAAACCTAGGAGGCGGAGGTTGCTGTGAGCTGAGATCACACCACTGCACTCCAGCCTGATGACAGAGGAGACTCCATCTTAAAAAAAAAAAAATAGAAGAACAAATAAAAACACCAGGAAAAACAACGTAAAGAGTTTAAAGTGGTTGCCTCTGGGCATCGGGGTTGAGTGATGGAGTAGGATGAAGCAGATAACCATTCTTGTCATTGCAAACCCTGTAGAACAATTTTACTCTTAAGAATATGGGCCGAGCATCCCAGCACTCTAAGAGGCCGAGGCAGGTGATCAGCCTGGGCAACATGGTGGAACCCCATCTATACCAAAAAAATACAAAAATTAGCCAGATATGGTGGTGCACCTGTAGTCCCAGCCACTGGGAGGCTGAGGTGGTAGGATCGCTTGAGCCCAGGAGGCAGAGGTTACAGTGAGCCCAGACCACACCACTGCACTTCATCCTGGGTGACGCAGTGAGACTATGAACGTGTATAACTTTGTTTTTTTTTTGTTTTTTTTTTTGTTTGTTTGTTTGTTTAAGATGGGGTTTCACCGTGATGGGCAGGCTGGTCTTGAACTCCTGACCTCAGGTGATCCACCCACCTCGGCCTCCCAAAGTGCTAGGGTTACAGGTGTGAGCCACCGTGCCTGGCCATAACTTTGTTTTTTTAAAGTTCAGTTTTATTAATGAAAGAAATATGTTCCTAATGTTTCTCCTTGTCACTAGCTAGCCCTTCTCATTCTTTCTATAGGTGTCTAAATATTAGGATGCCTCCAGGCTCTATTCTGAGTCCTTTTGTTTCTCAAACCACATACTCTCCCCAGCGGGTCTCATCTAGTCCTGGGCTGTAAACGCCACCTGACAATTGCACACTTCTATGTCTACCCTGCTCTGTTTGCTACTCCAGACTCACATATCCAGTGGCCTATTTGACACCTTCTCTTAGATGTGATTAGGCAACTCACACTTAAGTACACCTAATAGAGCCTCTTATTTTTGTCCCTGAAGTCTATTCCTTTTCTCGTCTTTCTCATAGTAAAGGTCACCATCAGTTGAGCTCAAACCAAAAACCAAGATGTCATCTTTAATTTTTGTTTTCTCTCTCATCATCAATATTCACCCTGTATATCCTGCTGTCTCTGCCTTTAAAATGCATCTCACGGCCAGGCGCACTGGCTCATACCTGTAATCCCAGCACTTTGGGAGGCCGAGGTGGGTGGATCATTTGAGGTCAGGAGTAGGAAACCAGCCTGGCTAACATGGTGAAACCCATCTCTACTAAAAATACAAAAACTAGCCTGGCACAGTTACATGTGCCTGTAATCCCAGCTACTCGACAGGCTGAGCCAGGAGAATGGCTTGAACGAGGGAGATGAAGGTGCAGTGAACCAAGATCACATCACTGTACTCCAGCCTGGGAGAGAGAGCAAGACTCCATCTCAAAAAAAAAAAAAAAGAGAGTTAGGTCGTCAGCAAAGCCTGAGTCCTGTCCTCTCGCTCTCCTCCCCGGGCAGCATGAGCTTCACCACCAGCTCCACCTTCTCCACCAACTACCAGTCTGTGGGCTCCATCCAGGTGCCCAGCTACGGCTCCCAGTGGGTCAGCAGCACGGCCAGCGTCTATGCAGGCGCCAGGGGCTCTGGTTCCCACATCTCCATGTCCTGCTCCACCAGCTTCCGGGGTGGCATGGGGGCCGGAGGCCTGGCCACGGGGATGGCCAGGGGTCTGGCAGGAATGGGAGGCATCCAGAACGAGAAGGAGACTATACAAAGCCCAAACGACCACCTGGCCTCCTACCTGGACAGAGTGAGGAGCCTGGAGACCGAGAACCGGAAGCTGGAGAGCAAAATCCAGGAGCACCTAGAGAAGAAGGGACCCCAGGTCAGAGACTGGGGCCATTACTTCAAGACCATCGAGGACCTGAGGGCTCAGATCTTCGCAAACACTGTGGACAATGCCCGCATCGTTCTGCAGACTGACAATGCCTGTCTTGCTGCTGATGACTTTAGAGTCAAGTATGAGACAGAGCTGGCCATGTGCCAGTCTGTGGAGAGCGACATCCATGGGCTCCGCAAGGTCATTGATGACACCAGTGTCACTCAGCTGCAGCTGGAGACAGAGATCGAGGCTCTCAAGGAGGAGCTGCTCTCATGAAGAAGAACCACGAAGAGAAAGTAAAAGGCCTACAAGCCCAGATTGCCAGCTCTGGGTTGACCGTGGAGGTTGATGCCCCCAAATCTCAAGACCTCGCCAAGATCATGGCAGACAGGCAGGCTCAATATGACGAGCTGGCTCGGAAGAACCCAGAGGAGCGGGGACAAGTACTGGTCTCAGCAGACTGGGGAGAGCACCACTGTGGTCACCACACTCCGCTGAGGTTGGAGCTGCTGAGATGACACTCACAGAGCTGAGACGTACAGTCCAGTCCTTGGAGATCCACCTGGACTCCATGAGAAACACAAAGATCAGCTTGGAGAACAGCCTGAGGGAGGTGGAGGCCCGCTACGCCCTGCAGATGGAGCGACTCAATGGGATCCTGCTGCACCTGGAGTCAGAGCTGGCACAGACCCGGGCAGAGGGACAGCGCCAGGCCCAGGAGTACAAGGCTCTGCTGAACATCAAGGTCAAGCTGGAGGCTGAGATTGCCACCTACCACCGCCTGCTGGAAGATGGCAAGGACTTCAGTCTTGGTGATGCCCTGGACAGCAGCAACTCCATGCAAGCCACCCCAAAAGACCACCACCCGCCGGACAGTGGATGGCAAAGTGGTGTCTGACCAATGACACCAAAGTTCTGAGACATTAGGCCAGCAGAAGCAGGGGACCCTCTGGGGGAGCAGGAGGCCAATAAAAAGTTCAGAGGTCATTAAAAAAAAAAAGAGTTACTTATTATCTTTATAATTCTCAGTTTCCTTAGAAGTGAAATAAATAGATGTACATGTTTCAGATGATTGTTGGTAAGAATTAAAGGATAAATGGAATAGTTTACAGAGTGACCTGTGCATAACAAATATTACTATTGTTATTGTTATCATCAGGATTATCACCATTCCACACATCTTTTTCATGTTACATAAAGAGATCCATGACATGTAGGCAAAATCAACATCAATAAATAGTTGAGTATAAAATTAAAACCTTTAATATTTCTAAGTAGTTTTATCCTGAGGTTTATACTCAGTATTTTCAATTAATTTGTATTGAACAATATAATTTCAAAAATACAATATTAATGGCAACCTAAATGGCTACTTATTAATTTTTTTTGGCTACTTATTAATTATTATGGCTAGGTATATCTATAGGAAACTTAAAAAAAAATCAATTCAGCATGTTAAAAAAAAAATCAAGGCCAGGTGTGGTGGCACACGCCTGTAGTCATAGCTACTCGAGGGGCTGAAGTGGGAGGATCACTTGGGCCCAGGAATGTTGAGGCTGCAACGAGTAGTATTGTGCCACTGTACCCCAGCCTGGGCAACAGAATGACACCCTGTCTCAAAAAAAAAAAAAAGTTCAATCTAAGCCTTAACTGGAATTGCCTGCATTATTTTTTTAGCCCATCGTTTGGCTAAATATTTCACTCCCTAACTTTCTGAGTTTCTTTCACATAGATATTGCCAAAGCAAACTGTCAGACTTATCACAGGCAAAATTTAAAGGGCAAATTTCGACCTCCAACAGTTGGAATAAATGGCTCTTTCCATGAAAAAGGGTTTGGGGAACAGTAAGTGATCTGGGGCACTTCCTGCTGAGAGGTTCAAGTGTAAAGGGAACTAAACAGGTGGCTCCCCGGGGTAATTTTAGCCCGAATGTTCTGCAGTGTGGCTCTTCAGAGTGTCAGGGAGGACAGTGCCCCGGCCTGTGGCTGCAGAAACTCCCTAGAACAAACAAGTACATTCACAGAATAACCGAGGAGAGCAAAGCCAGAATTGACACTGAGTTAGGAATTGGAAAATTGAAAGTTGTATGACCCTGTGAGGGTTGTGTTCCCAGTTCTTGGAACTTGCCCTAACAACAGACTGTCATGCTCCATTTTTGCCTCTGATAAAGAGCGTACATGAGTTTAGCACAAGGACACAGCCATGACATTTCCACCCGGTAATAGTGGAAGGGTCAGGGAAGCTGGCTGAGGCCCCAGGCTGGTGAAGAAAAGTCCGAGCTATTTTGACAGGGCCATGGCCATTTATGTCCATGGCGTTCAAACTTGTTAAACTATAACCCACATTAAGAAACACATTTTACATCATAACCCAGTAAACACACACACACAAACATACTACTGAGACAAATATTTCCGGAAGGAATACTTATCGTATCTGCAATGCGTCGTATTCCTTATTATTCCATTCTTTTTAAATTTTTGTTCATACTGTTCATAACCCACTTAATTGAAAATCCAGTTTGAAAAAACATACTGATAGGCTGGGCGCAGTGGCTCACGCCTGTAATCCCAGCACTTTGGGAGGCCAAGGCGGGTGAATCACGAGGTCAGGAGTTTAAGACCAGCCTGATCAATATGGTGAAACTCCGGTCTGTACTAAAAAGACAAAAATTAGCCAGACATCCCAGCTACTCAGGAGGCTGAGGCAGGAGAATCGCTTGAACATGGGAGGTGGAGGTTGCAGTGAGCCAAGATCGTGCCACTGCACTCCAGCCTGGGTGAGAGAGACTCTGGCTCAAAAAAAAAAAAAAAAAAAAAAAAAAAAAGACGTGGCCGGGCACGGTGGCTCACACCTGTAATCCTAGCACTTTGGGAGGCCGAGGTGGGTGGATCACCTGAGGTCAGGAGTTCAAGACCAGCCTGGCCAACATGGTGAAACCCCATCTTTTAAAAAAAAAGAAAATTAAAAAAAAGACGTTTAGGCCCATAAACCTAAAGCACCTGGGGCCAGTCTGACCAGCAACATTGACGGAGTCTTTCAACACAGGAGTCAAGATCGTCCCCAACACTCATGCACACTTGCTCAAAAACATCACTTTGGAACCAGGTAAAGGTAATGGTTGCGCAACGTTGTAAACACACTAAATGTCACCAAGTTGTACACTTTAAAACTCATAAATGGGTTGGGCGCAGTGGCTCAGCCTGTAACGTCACCAAGTTGTACATTTCAAAACAGGTAAATAGGTTGGGCACAGTGGCTCACGCCTGTAATTCCAATACTTTGGGAGGCCATGGTGAGCAGATCGCTTGAGCTCAGAAACTGGAGACCAGCCTGGGCAACACAGCAAAACCCCGTCTCTACAAAAAAATACAAAAATTAGCCAAGCATGGTGGCACATGCCTGTAGTCCCAGCTACTCCAGAGGCTGAGGTAGGAAGATGGCTTGAGCCTAGGAGGTCAGTGCTGCAGTGAGCTGTGATGGCACCACTGCACTCCAGCCTGAGTGACAGAGCAAGAGCCTGTCTCAACAAAACAAAACAAAACAAAACAGTTAAATGTTATGCAAATTTCACCTCTCTCTCTCTCTCTCTCTCTCTCTCTCCCTATATATATATATATATATATATATACATATTTTTTTTTTTTTTTTTTTTTTGAGACAGAGTCTCGCTCTGTCACCCAGACTGGAGTGCAGTGGCACGATCTCCTATGTCAACCTCTTGAGTAGCTGGGATTACAGGCACGCACCACCACACTGGCTAATTTATTGTATTTTTAGTAGAAACGGGTTTCACAATGTTGGCCAGGCTGGTCTAGAACTCCTGATCTCAGGCCAACTGCCGGCCTCAGCTTCCCAAAGTGCTGAGATTACAGGCATGAGCCACCACGCCTGGCCTATCACCTCAATATTTTTAATTAAAAAAAAAAAAAAGCCAGGCACGGTGGCTCATGCCTATAATCCTTGCACTTTGACCGGCCAAGGCGGGTGGATCACCTGAGGTCAGGAGTTCAAGACCAGCCTCACCACCATGGCAAAACTCTCTCTCTACTAAAAATACAAAAATTAGCCGGGCATGGTGTCGTGTGCCTGTAATCCCAGCTACTTGGGAGGCTGAGGCAGGAGAATCACTTTAACCCGGGGGGCAGAGGTTGCAGTAAGCCAAGATCGAGCCAATGCACTCCAGCCTGGGCAACAGGAAAAAAAAAAAAATGTATCACAGATTTATAACTTAAGTAAACTTATAAGCAAGTCACATGTTATTGATTTTACAGCAGAATTCAGTCACTAAGACTATTTCTTGTACAACCTCAAGGGGGGGTATTTTGGTGGTTTTAAAATTTAATTTAATTTAATTTTTTTTGAGACAGAGTCTCTGCTGCCCAGGCTGAAGCGCAGTGGTGGGATCTCGGCTCACTGCAACCTCCGCTTCCCAGGTTCAAGCAATTCTTCTGCCTCAGCCTCCCAAGTAGCTGGGATTACAGGCATGCGCCATCACACCTGGCTAATTTTTGTATCTTTAGTAGAGACAGGGTTTTGTCGTGTTGGCCAGGCTGGTCTTGAGCTCCTGACCTCAAGTGATCCACCTGCCTCAGCTTTCCAAAGTACTAGGATTACAGGCATGAGCCACCACACTTGGCCACAAGTGTTAAAATCACTTTAGGTTTTAAGGAGAGTCCTGTGAGGGCCTCTCTGCATATGCTAGTGCCCAAGCTCTGCAGACATGCTGGAAAGAGAATGCTTTCTGTTTAACTGTGCCTCCTCTTACACAGACACTACTCATGTGGGTTGTTGTGTATGTCTTCATGCAGTACGAGTATAAAAACCTGATTTCTTGAAAGGGATTTAGCTGGAAAAAAAAATAAAAAAAGAAAAGAAAACCTGATTCCCATACAATTAAGCACACTTTATCATTGTTCACGTGGAACGGAGCTACCGTAGAACCTAGGCAACCCTGCATAAAACTGTTAGGGGATGATTTGTTACAATACAGATGGACCTAAAGGACATTATGCTAGGTGAAATGAGTCAAGTCACTGAAGGACAAATACTGCATGATGTCGCTTACATCAGGACTTTAAAATAATCAGACTTACAGAAGCAGAAAATACAATGGAGGCTGCCAGAGGATGGAGGAAATGGGGAGCTTTTCCATGGGTATGAAGCTACAGTTATACAAGATGATTAAGATCTTGATATCTGCTGTATTACACAGTGCCTATTGTAACAACATACCATGCTGTGCACTTAAAAATTTGTTAAGAGGAGACCGGGCATGGTGGCTCACACCTGTAATCCCAGCCCTTTGGGAGGCCAGGGCACGTGGATCACCTGAGGTCAGGAGTTCCAGACCAGCCTGATTAACATGGAGAAACTTCATCTCTGCTAAAAATACAAAATTAGCAGGGCATGGTGGCTCATGCATTGCCTGTAATCCCAGCTACTCAGGAAGCTGAGGCAGGAGAATTGCTTGAACTCGGGAGGCAGAGGTTGCGGTGAGCTGAGATCACACCATTGCACTCCAGCCTGGGCAACAAGAGAGAGACTCCAGCTCAAAAAAAAAACAAAAACAAAACCACGTAGATTTCATGTTAAGTGTTCTTCCTCCCATACACACCCACACACAAAGGCAGACAATAGGGCACAATGAAACTTTTGGAGATGATGAATATATTTGTTACCTTGATTGTGGCAATGGTATCGCAGGTATATGTGCATTACAACCAAAGTCATCAAATTGCATACATTTGAATATGTGCAATTTTTTGTATATCAGTTATACCTCAATAAAACTGTCAAAAAAATTAAAGCATTGTAAGCTAAAGAAAAGAAAGAAATAAAAAGAAAAGAAAGGCTGGGCACAGTGGCTCATACCTGTAAACCTGTAATCCTAGCACCTTGGGGGGGCCAAGGCAGGTGGATCACTTGAGCCCAGGAGTTCGAAACCAGCTGGGCAACATGGAGAAACCCTGTCTCTGCAAAAAAAAAAAAAAAAAAAAAATTTGCTGGGCATGGTGGCACACACCTGTGGTCTCAGCTATTTGGAAACTGAAGTAGGAGGAGCACTTGAGCCCAGGAGGTTGAGGTTACAGTGAGCTGAGATCACACCACTGTACTCCCCCATCTCGAAGAAAAAGAAAAAGAAAGAAAGAAAAGGACCTTATTCAGAATCTAATATGGACATCATGCATCATGTAAAAAAAAAATTAGGGGATGGTTGTTAGAGGAATACATGGCCACACACATATTAAATGTCTTCCCAAAATGCTCAATGTATTTATGAACTAAAGAGCTGATACTTAGCTTAACAGGAGCTCTAAATAGAACAGACTCAACCAGTGCTAGTTAACTAGCAAATTCCTCTGCAGAAGGGCAGCTCAAGAAGCAGGTGCATTTCAACCTCGTGCTTACGCTGGAGCTGATAACAATGTCCTGCTGGGTTTCTCTCACCGTGTCCTTCCCCCACAGGTCAAGGCCAGTTCTCAGCTGATGGTTCCAGTGACAAGGACATGCATTCCTCTTCGAGTGCACAAATGCCACACTTGCTCTATGAAAACAAGAAGGGCTTTCAAAGGCTAGAGGTCTCTATATGACCAGGAACTCTTAGGCTTAATTTAGACTTTCCAACAGCCTAGGAAAAATTCTACAGCCAGAGATGCAAGTACTCACAGGTATGAGCCACCACGCCTGGCCCAATTTTTTTTTTTTTTTTTTTTGAAGTGTCATCTCTCCCAGGAAGACTTCTAAGAACCTGTCCAGGCCATTATATAATTTAATCCACAGAACTTACCACCATCGCCCTTTCACCTACTTACCTGAAAAGGGATAACTAGACCTTGGCTGGGACTTATAGATCTAGGCGAGAGAGTGGCCTCTGTACTTTGACATCGGTCTATTTCCCAGATGTGATGCAATGTCCACATAAAAAAACAGAATGACTCTTTCCCCAAATATGTTTCCTTTCATCAAAGTTCACTGAAAAACAAAAACTAAGGATGATTTAACAAAGCAGTTTGTATGTGGTGTTCATTGTCCCCTTTCCATTTATACTAAAAAGAAAAGAAGGCTGGGCGAGGTGGCTCACGCCTGTAATCCCAGCACTTTGGGAGGCCAAGGCAGACGGATCACCTGAGGTCAGGAGTTTGAGACCAGCCTGGCCAACACAGGGAAACCCCACCTCTACTAAAAATATAAAAAATAGCCGGGTGTGGTGGTGGGCACCTGTAGTCCCAGCTACTCTGGAGGCTGAGGCAGGAGAATCGCTTGAACCTGGGCGGTGGAGGTTACAGCAGACAGAGATCGCACCATCACACTACAGCCAACTGTTTCCCAGTGAAACTCTGTCTCAAAAAAAAGAAAGAAAGAAAAAGAAAAAAAGAAAAGAAACTTGATAGAATGGTCAGATGACTTTTTCAGTTGTGACTCTATCATACACAACATGATGTGAGTGCTGAATAAATGTTAGATAAGTTATCATCAGTAAAGCCAATCTGGAAATTTACAAGATTCAGCTGAGAATTGTTTCCTGTCCTCGGTTTCTATAAGAATACCAGGGGGGACACTATCAGGGCTCTTCCAGGATGAATGTGTCCAACTTTACACCTTATTACTTGCTCTCACGCACTAATGCTTCACCTTAAAATGAATCATAACAGCAAGTTATGCAGCAAGAACAGGACAGAGGTAAACCGTCTAACAGTGGTGCTTCCACGGCCAGCCACAGGAGTGGTATAAAGAGATTCTCTTGCCTCGGACAATGGCATTTCTGATTGCTAATTCTGTCTGGCTGTGATTTACAAATTCAACTTTCTTTGAAGATCCGAATTCATTTCATTCTCTGGCCCAGCAAACTGGAACCAAATTCTAGCTACCAATGTATCCTGAATATTTGTTTCCTCTTGGGTTTAATAAAGTAGAAAATGAAACAGAACCACAAGAGGAAATATGCCTAGAAAAAAAACTGATAAAATCTGTGGAGAGTGGTTTGTAAAAATGGAAACATTTCACATTTCACCAAAAATCTTCCATGTTGCTGTGGAAAATAATTTTTTTTAAATCTAAATGCTTGCATTTAACAATCACTGATTGATTGCCATGCTGGGTACAAAAGGTGGGGAAATGCCTCTCATTTAGAGATTTACAGTCTGATAGAAGTAGAGGGGGAAAAAAAAAACAATCTAAATTATATAATGGCCTGGACAGGTTCTTAGAAGTCTTCCTGGGAGAGATGACACTTTAAAAAAAATATAGGACTGGGTGTGGTGGCTCATAACTGTAATCCCAGCACTTTGGGAGGCCAAGGCAGGCAGATCACCTGAGATTAGGAGTTCAAGACCAGCCTGGCCAACATGGTAAAACCCCGTCTCTACTAAAAATACAAAACTTAGCTGGACATGGGGACACACGCCTGTAATCTCAGCTACTCGGGAGGCTGAGGCATGAGAATTGGTTGAACCTGGGAGGCAGAGGTTGCAGTAAACCAATATCATACCACTGCACTCCAGCCTGGGTGACAGTGAGACTCTGTCTCAAAAAAAAAAAAGAAAAAAATATAGACAGGGTCTCACTATATTTGCCAGGTTGGTCTCAAACTCCTGGTCCCAAGCAATCCTCCCACCTCGGCTTCCCAAAGTGCTGGCATTACAGATGTAAGCCACCATGCTTGGTCAAGTTGACACTCGAGTTGACCAAGTCTTGAAGCATTAACGTAGGTTTCCCAGTGGGAAAAGCTAAATTACAATGGTGAGAATGGGGAGAACAGATTTAAGAGAGATTAAGGAGGTAAAATCCACAGAACTTGACTGATCTGCTATGAAGGTGGAGGAGAAGTCTTGAGGCAAACATCTGGGTTCCTGGCTTGTGGCAAAAGGTGTCTGGTGGTACATCTCACAGAACAGAGACCAGTGGAACAGGGGCTATTTAGAAGTCAAGGTGATGGTTTTGTTTGAGCTATGTTGGTCTAAAATGTCCAAGAGTCTTTCAGTGTAGGAGTATAGGAGTTAATTTGCTATGTGCTGGATCTGAGCTTAGGAAATATGTATGAGCTAGAAACAAACGTAGAGTCGTTTAAGCTATACCAGCAGTAGCTAAATCTGTGGCTCCGGTTGAGGCCTCCCAGGGGCAGTGAGATGAACATTAGGTAGGGAGCCGCATTAGGAGGTGCAGACATGGGGAACATGAGCCAGAGAGCTGGGAGAGCAGGTTCTCCAAAGCCCAGGAGAGAATGGTCAACATATCACAAGCCAAAAGGACTGCTATGGACTGAATGTTTGTGTCCCCAGCTCCCCAGATTTATATGTCGAATTCCTAATCCCTAATGTAATGGTAATAGGAGACAGGACCTTTGGGAGGTGCAGCCTTCTTTGGGAGGTGCTATGGTTTGAATGTATGCATTCTTCTGAAATTCTTAGGTAGGAACCCAATATCCAATGTAGTAGTATTATGAGGTGGGGTCTTTGGGAATGTTATTAAGTCATGAGTGTTCTGCCCTCATGAATGGGATTAGTGCTCTTATAAAAGAAGTTAAAATGAGTATCCTAATTCTTTTTGCCCTTCCATCTTTTCCACCAAGTGAGGACACAGTGTTTGTTCCCTCTGGAGGATGAGGTAAAAGGCAGAGAGCAGCCCTCACCAGACACAAAACCTGCCAGGGCCTTGATCTTGGACTCCCCCAGTCTCCAAAGCTGTGAGAAATAAATTTCTGTCATTTATATATTACCCAGTTTGTGGTATTCTGTTATAGCAGCAGGGACAAAGATAGGAGGTAATTAGATCCTGGGGATGGGGTCCTTATGATGAGATTAGTGTCTTTATAAGAAGAGACAGGGCCAGGCATGGGGGCTCACACCTGTAATCCCAGCACTTTGGGAGGTTGAGGTGGGTGGATCACAAGATCAGGAGTTTGAAACCAGCCTGGCCAACATGGTGAAACCTCGTCTCTAATAAAAATACAAAAAATTAGCTGGGCGTGGTGGCAGATGCCTGTAATCCCAGATACTCAGGAGACTAAGGCAGGAGAATTGCTTGAACCGAGGAGGTGGAGGTTGCAGTGAGCCGAGATAGCGCCACTGCACTCCAGCCTGGGCAACAAGAGTGAAACTGTGTCACAAAAAACAGAATAAATAAATACAAATAAATAAATTATCTCACTGGTATAATTTTTGCAAAGGTGGTTTCACTGGCCCTCTCTCCACCTGCCTTCTCAAAGCCAAGGTGAGTCCTACTGAGCCGCAGAGAACTGAATCCTATCAGGTGCAGTGGTGAGTGCTGTAACTGCCCAGTAGGTTCTCCTTACCCGCTGCCTAGACAGATCTGGTTTATTACGACAGAGGAATTACACTGGAGAAAGAGTTTAATTCATGCAGAGGCGGCTGTATGGGAGACCTGAGTTTTATTATTATTCAACTCAGTCTCCCTGAAAACTCTGGGGTTGGGGTTTTTCAGGATAACTTGGCAGGTAAGGGACCAGGGAGTGGGGGAGTCCTGATTGGTTGGGTGGGAGATGACATCACAGGAAGGGAGTCAAAGCTGTCCTCTTACGCCGACTCAGTTCCTGGGTGGGGCCACAAGACCAGATGAGCCCCATTACCGACATGGGTGGTGTCGGCTGGTGCATTGGAATGAAGGGTCTGCAAAATATCTCAAGCACTGATCTTAGGTTTTACAACACTGATGTTATTCCTGGAAGCAATCTGGGGGAGGTTCAGAATCAGGATGCATGACTCCTAAACCATTTCTTTTCTTTTTTTTTTTTTTTGAGACAGTCTCCCTTGTCACCCAGGCTGAAGTGCAGTGGCACGATCTCTGCTCACTGAAACCTCCGCCTCTTGGGTTCAAGCAATTCTCCTGCCTAAGCCTCCAGAGTGGCTGGGATTACAGACACCCGCCACCACACCCAACTAATTTTTGTATATTTTAGTAGAGACAGGGTTTCGCTATATTGGCCAGGCTGGTCTCAAACTCCTGACATCATGATCTACCCACCTTGGCCTTCCAAAGTGCTGGGATTATAGATGTGAACCATCGCACCTGGCCTCTAAACCACAATTTCTTTTTTTTTTTTCCCTTTTTGAGATGGAGTTTCAGTCCTGTTGCCCAGGCTGGAGTGTAATGGCATGATCTCGGCTCACTGCAACCTCTGCCTCCCAAGTTCCAGCCATTCTCCTGCCTCAGACTCCTGAACAGCTGGGATTACAGGCATGCGCCACCATGCCCAGCTAATGTTGTATTTAGTAGAGACGAAGTTTCTCCATGTTGGTCAGATTGGTCTTGAACTCCCAACCTCAGGTGATCCACCCGCCTCAGCCTCCCAAAGTGCTGGAATTACAGGCATGAGCCACCATGCCCAGCTAAACCATAATTTCTAATCTTGTAGCTAATTTGTTAGTCCTGCAAAAGTAGACTGGTCCCTAGGCTAGGAGGGAGTCTGTTTTGGGAAAGAGCTGTTATCATCTTTGCTTCAAAGTTAAAGTATAAACTAAGTTCCTCCCCAAAGTTAGTTTGACCAGTAATGAACAAGGACAGCTTGGAGGTTAGAAGCAAGGTGGAATCGGTTCGGTCAGATCTCTTTCACTGTCATGATTTCCTCAGTTACAGTTTTTGCAAAGGCGGTTCAGTGGGATGAGGTCTCCCACCCCTAGAGGACCACACCACGTGGGAGATGGATTATCATTCAAATCAGTCTTGTCCAAGGCTTGTAGGTTAGGTTGAGTCTCCCACCCCTACAGCACCCTGCAGCTCCTGGCATCGTGGTTGCAACAGGAAGAGCCATCCCAGCTCAGCAGAGCCACTGACTCCCTCAGTTGAAACCCAGGGTGTCTGGGAGGTGATGTCACTGATGCAGGTCCCATAGTTATGGATCCCAATGCTGCAGAGGGGCTGTGTTCAGTGCAGCAGGATCCCCACTCAGCTCCCAGCTTTTCATTACGTGCCCCAAGCTTGTTTCTGACCTTGATCCTATATGTCATGCCAGGTTTCAGCATAATAGAGACCTTTTCTGACCAGACAATAAAAGCAAATGACCTTATTTTGGAGAGCTCAGAGCTGCTCTGTTAAAAATTAAACCTCTTTTTTTTTTTTTTTTTTTTTGAAACAAAGTCTCACTTTATCACCTAGACTGGAGTACAGTGATGGAGTTTCACTCTTGTTGCCTAGGCTGGAGTACAATGGCACAATCTTGGCTCACTGTAACCTCCACCTCCCCAGGTTCAAGCGTTTCTCTTGCCTCAGCCTCCCAAGTAGCTGGCATGCACCACCACACCCGGCTAATTTTGTATTTTTAGTAGAAATGGGGTTTCACCATGTTGGTCAGGCTTGTCTCAAACTCCCCACCTCAGGTGATTCACCTGCCTCAGCCTCTCAAAGTGCTGGGATTACAGGTGTGAGCCACTGCACCTGCCCACTCCCCGACCATTTTTTTTTTTTTTTGAGACAGGGTCTCACTGTGTTCCCCAGGCTAGAGTGCTGTTAGATATAGTAAACTCTGTTTCTCTTCAAAGAATCACTATGTCAGTATTTTCAGCTGTCTTATTCTTTAATTCTTCATTTTAAAGTTTAACCTCCTGGTTCTCTGCATCCCCTTGCCTCTAGTTTCAGTAAACAACTTTCCTGCCTGTTCTAATCAGTAGTTCACATCCGTTCCCCTGGTCACCTGCTTTGACCTGAGTCACCCCTGGTCACCTGTTCTGACCTGTTCCGAAACCATCCTTCCTGCCAAACTACCACCCCACCACTCCAGCTTGTACCCCTGCTCTCTTTAAAACAGCCAATCGGAATTAGCTTAGACTGTGTGATCTAACCCTAGCCAATAGGGGAATGACACAGCAGTAGCGGCAACCTACATCAGGAATAAGAACTCCTTCCCCTCCCTTGTCCAGGTATGTGTTTGCCATTGCTCCATCCATGAGACACACCGTTCTATAGAAGTAAATTGCCTTGCCGAGAAAATTTATATTCTAGTGCTACTTCTTTTGCGGCACCGAAAATTTACATATAACAATGCAGTGGCATGATTTCAGCTCACAGGTGTGCACCACCATGCCCATCTAAGTTTTGTATTTTTTTTTTAGTAGAGATGAGTTTCCTTATGTTGCCCAGGCTGGTCTTGAACTCCTGGGCTCTAGTGATCTGCCCACCTCAGCCTCCTAAAGTGCTGGATTAAAGCATGAGCCATCAAGCCTGGACTGAAAGGCAGCTTCTTGCATGACTCAGCTTTTCACTTAATTTTTTTCTTTTGGCATAGTGAATTGGGGGTCCCAAGTGTTTACTTTCCTTTCACAATACTTTATTTTGTTTTATCCTTGTAACAAACCATGGGAGGTAGGAATTATTATCCCTATTTTCCAGACATGGAAATTGAGGCTCAGGATATAGATTTAACAAGCACCCTGATGATGATTCAATGACCTGTGTAGCTTTGCTTATTGGGAAAAAATTCTCTGAGCAGCGAATACAAGTTTCCCATCTATTCTATATTATTCATTGAATATAAAGAAAGTAGTATTCTGAATTTTTATATAACAGATTCTTGTAAGACTGGTCTGAGAAACTTTCTGAAGCTAGTTTCATCAATCCAGTTTACAAGGCAGGACATGGTAGCACCAGGGCCCTGACTCCAACTCTGTCCCACCTCTCCAGTCAAAGGGCAGCAGGCCTGGGAGAAGCACCTGAATACACATTGAACCTGGACTGTGCTTGAGAGCATCAAGGGCACAGAATAGTGATCTTTGAGGGCCGGCAATGGCATTGATTACTCCCACTGCTTCTGTTAAGTGATTCAGGATAACAAAATTCTGATAATAGGCCTGATATTAAACTGAACAAGAAGGGCATCTTTTCATCATCCAGACAGCGTGGACGTCTCTCACTTCTCTGAGTACCCTACTCTCCACTTCCTTTCCTTAACTGCCGACCACAAAACTCCATTCCTCAGCCCATCATCTTTTTTTTGATCCTGCTTCTTATGTCATCCAAGTCAGAGCTCCAGCGTCATCTTTAACCCATCATCTCCCTCACCTCCATCCGCAAGTACTAGCATGTTTCCCTCCTTGATACCTCCCGCACCCAAAACGTGTTCCCTCCCACACGTCCTTTGAGCAGGCCTTGTGTTAGGCCATTCTTGCATTGCTATTAAAAAAAAAATACCTGGGCCTGGCACAGTGGTTCATACCTGTAATCCCAGCATTTTGGGAGGCCAAGGTGGGTGGATCATCTGAGGTCAGGAGTTCGAGACCAGCCTGGCCAACATGGTGAAACCCCATCTCTACTAAAAAAAATACAAAAAATTAGCCAGGTGTGGTGGCTTATACTTGTAATCCCAGCTACTCAGAAGGCTGAGGCAAGAGAATCGCTTGAACCCAAGAGGCGGAGGTTGCAGTGAGCTAAGATCGCGCCACTGAACTTCAGCCTGGGCAACAAGAGTGAAACTCTGTCTCATTAAAAAAAAAACAAAAAACCCTGAGACTGGGTAATTTATTAAGAAAGAGATTTGTGGCTGGGCATGGTGGCTTACACCTAT
The DNA here is from genome assembly GCA_036589455.1 of Ateles fusciceps. Classification (NCBI taxonomy): domain Eukaryota; kingdom Metazoa; phylum Chordata; class Mammalia; order Primates; family Atelidae; genus Ateles; species Ateles fusciceps. The sequence continues at coordinate 42,233 of JAZHEH010000304.1, read as the reverse complement.
AATCATAACACTATGGGAGGCCAAGGCAGGCTAATCACTTAAGGTCAGGAGTTCAAGACTAGCCTGGCCAACATGGCAAAACTCTGTCTCTACTAAAATACAACAATGAGCCGGGCATGGTGGTGCGTACTTGTAATCCCAGCTACTCAGGAGGCTGAGGCAGGAGAATTGCTTGAATCAGGGAGGTAGAGGTTGCAGTGAGCCAAGATCATGCCACTGCACTACAGCCTGGGCAACAGAGCAAGACTCTGTCTCAAAGAAAAAAAAAAAAAAAGAAAGAGGTTCGTTTGGCTCCTACTTCTTCAGGCTGTACAAGGAGGGCTCCCACATGTGTGTCTGGTGAGAGCCTCAGGAAGTTTACAATCATGGCGGAAGGCAAAGGGAGAGCAGGCAATCTGACCTGGCGAGAGTGGAAACGAGAGAGTGGGAGGTGCCAGACACCTTAAACAAAGCATGCAGATCTCCCATGAACTCACTCATCATCACAAGGGGATGGTGCTGAGCCATTCATGAGGGGTCCATCCCCATGAGCCAACACCTCCCATCAGGCCCCACCTCCAACACTGGGGATTACATTTCAACATGAGATTTGGAGAGGACAAACATTCTGGGTAACTCCTTGCTAGACTGCTTATAAAAATCATCCCAGTTATTCCCCTCTCTGTATCCAGGCTCCTGTGTGAGGTGCCTCTGCAGCTTCCGTCATCAAGGGATAGAGTCTATCATCACATCTGCTAACTCTGGACTGGCCTGGGATTTGCTTTGATCAATAGAATGTGCTGGAAGTATGTTCTGAGCCTGCGCCTCAAGAGGCCCACATGGACTACTATATCTCTTAGATCCTTATCCAATCACCGTGTCAACTAGAACTTCATTTTTGGATATAAATAAAATGACATAACATGAGGTTTGGGATATGATCTCCTGGGCAGCCTCTGAGGAGGGGCTGGACGGAATACACCAGAGGTCCCGGGGCATTCACCGCCCATAGTGAACCTTGACAGTCGGGAATGGGAAACAGGAGGGACCCAGACAGATACTTTCCCTCCTTGCTGGCTCCATGGTCTGCTCTGCTCCTCCCTGCAGCCCTCTCTTTGGGTGGACGCATGCATGCCTGCTGAGGAACGTGCTGCGTCTCTTCATAGCTCGTGGCAAAGCCATGGCCAGGAAGTATCCTTACAGCAAATTTGGCATCTTTCTCTGCTTCGCTTCTTCTTTTCTCTCACCCTCTCCATACCTGGCTTGCACCCCTAAATCCAGTTGTTCAGGTCCTAACCTTTGCCGCAGGTCCTGCTTCCCAGAAGACAAGGCCAGGGCAGCAGCCGACATGCTTTGCATCTAATTCAGATGCTTCACTTCCCCCTCCTCAGAAGCCAAGAAATCCCAGAAAGGACATGCATTCATTTTCTGTGGCCACTGTAACAAGTTGTTGCAAACTTAGTGGCTTAAAAGAGCACAAGTGGCCGGACCCAGTGCCTCACACCTGTAATCCCAGCACTTTGGGAGGCTGAGGCAGGTGGGTCATGAGGTCAGGAGTTCAAGACCAGCCTGGCCAATATGGTGAAATCCCGTCTCTATTAAAAACACAAAAATTAGCCAGGTGTGGCGGCGTGCACCTGTAGTTCCAGATACTCAGAGGCTGAGGCAGGAGAATCACTTGAACCCAGGAGGCAGAGGTTGCAATGAGCCAAGATTGCACCATTGCACTCCAGCCTGGGCAACAGAGCGAGACTCTATCTCAAACAAACAAACAAACAACAACACAGGTTTACTCTCTTCCAGCTCGGGAGGTCAGAAGTCTGAAATCAGTTTCTTTGAGCCAAAATCAAGGTGCTAGCAGGGCTGGTTCCTTTTGGAGGCTCTGAGAGGAGAATCCATTTATTTGCCTTTTTCAGCTTCTGGTGATGTCCCTATTCCTTGGCTGTGGCTCCTTCCATTTTCAAAGTACGTCACTCTGACCTCTGCCTCCACTGTCGCACTATCATCTCCTCTTCTACAGGCAAACCTCCCTCTGCCTGCCTCTCCTAGGGACTCTTGTGATGACATTTGCAGCCTACCCATGTAATCCAATATAACCTCCTCATCTCAAGATCCTTTACTTAATTTCATCTGCAAAGTGTCTTTCACTATATGGGTTAACACTCATAGGTTCCAGGCATTAGCACCTGCACATCTTTGGGGCCATTATCCAGCCTCCCACAGTCCATATAGTCTTTTTGCACCCATATATTCACACCCAAGTATAACGATCCAGTTATCCCTCAAAGAGTTCTCCGGAGTAGGTTTCTACCATAGATAGTATCAGGCACTTATGTGAAAATGAAAAGCTAGGTTTACCACATAATTCATAGTTAATTTGAACAAACATTCTATCTCATGCTCTCATTGCTTAAATAAATGAAACCTCTGAGAATTAAGTTGTCCCTTGTCATCACAACATAAAGATTTGGCAATTACCTAGAGAATTCCATCAATGTGGACATCAGATCCCCCTGATTTTATCTGCCGAGGCTGTTTATTTTACCCAATCTTTTTCTCCTTTACTGCTGGCAGGGGGCCAACTGGCCCTGAGACAATAACTTTTCATGGTTTCTAATTAGAAATTAGAGCTTAATGCACTAAATTGATATCATACATAATCTCCTTTATGACCCAATTTTAAGACTTACAGGAAATTCACCAGGCACCAAAAGAAATTGAATGCAGATCAGCAGATTACCCAGTTGCCTAGATCTCATTTTCTCAATGCTTTATTCTCAAAAAAATCTTATTCTTGATTTAGCCAATTTAAGTATGTAGAACACGGGGGGAGAACTGTGATGACAGCTGAGTTTTAGGGCATTGATTTCATTGTGTTATAAAAAATACATCTTTTCAGAAAGAATGTGTTTGTTCTTTCATTCAGTCAATATATATTTATTAATTTTATTGCTATGCCAGTGCCTTAGGCCATTCATGTTGCTATAAAGGAATACCTGAGGCTGGGGTGGTGCCATGTTGGCAAGAGTGGTGCCATATTTTCTGGGATACCACCACCATGCTGGCTGGGGTGGTGCCATGCTGGCTGGGGTGGCGCCATTTGGCTGGAGTGAGCAGAGAAAGGCATGTCTGAGAGGAGACTGAATGAATGAGAGCACAAGCTTGTAAACATCTGGGATAAGACCAAAGAGTCCTAAGGATTGAGCCACGGGCACCAGGAAACACAACAGCCCTGAGGCAACTGTGCTTAGATTTGAGAAGCCACAGGCCAGGTACAGTGGCTCATGTCTGTAATCTCAGCACTTTGGAGGCCGAGGCAAGTGGATAACTTGAGGTCAGGAGTTCAAGACCAGCCTGGCCAACATGGTGACTCCTGTCTCTACTAAAAATACAAATATTAGCTGGGTGTGGTGGCACATGCCTGTAGTCCCAGCTACTCAGAAGGCTAAGGCATGAGAATCACTTGAATCTGGGAGATGGAGGTTGCAGTGAGCTGAGATTAAGCCACTGCACTCCAGCCTGAGTGACAGAGTGAGAGTCTGTCTAAAAAAAAAAAAAAAAAAAAAAATGCTAGGCGCGGTGGCTCACACCTGTAATCCTAGCAATTTGGGAGGCCGAGGTGGGTGGATAACCTGAGGTCAGGAGTTCAAGACTAGCCTGGCCATCATGGTGAAACCCCATCTTTAAAAATAAAATAAAATAAAATAAAATAAAATAAAATAAAGATTGAGGAGCCACAAGGAAGCCAGTGTGTCTGGAACTGGAGTGATGGGAGAAGTTCACGTGCCATTTTTATATCTTTGCCTAATGCCATCCTATGCTCTCTCGGTTTAAAATTATTTTAGTGTGCCCAGATTTTTTTTTTTCTGAGACAGTCTCGCTCTGTCACCCAGGCTGGAGTGCAGTGGCACAATCTCGGCTCACTGCAACCTCCACCTCCCAAGGAGTTCAAGCAAGTCTCATGCCTCAGCCTCCCAATTAGCTCGGATTGCAGGCACCTGCAACCATGCTTTGCTAACTTTTTGCATTTTTAGTAGGGCCAGATCTGCTCCCATGTGCATCTCCATCACCTGGCACCAGGCCTGCCCACGCTCAGCCTCCATACAATTGTTGGACTAAAAGGTGACATAGGATACTCAATTCCTCCCACTCATATGTCTTCATGAACCAAATGGCAGTGCAGAAAGGGAATGTCTGCAGTTTCAGAGGGTCTTTCTGAGGGCACTGCAGGGCACACTTCCCCAGTCAGGCCCTTGGTGGATAGAGGAGTAGGAGGTGCAGAATGGGGTCTCTTCAGAAGCCACTTCCAGCAGCCCCTACCACCAAGGATGGCTCTGAAGGTCTGGTTTTCAATGAGTCCACTAGGGAAGTGCATGTATGACTGATTTGACCATGATGTTCTACCTTGGCAACTTTCCATCTGACTGACTCAGACCTAATAGTAGGCTGCTCCATGAGCCAAATAAGTTTTCTGCTCATTATAAATTACTCAGTCTGGCCGGGCATGGTGGCTCATGCTGTAATCCCAGCACTTTGGGAGGCCAAGGTGGGCAGATCACGAGATGAAGAGATCGAGACCATCCCGGCCAACATGGTGAAACTGTCTCTACTAAAAATTAGCTGGGCGTGGTGGCACATGCCTGCAGTCCCAGCTACTCGGGAGGCTAAGGCAGGAAACTCACTTGAACCCAGGAGGTGGAGGCTGCAGTGAGCCAAGATCTCACCACTGCACTCCAGCCTGCCGACAGAGGGGAAACTCTGTCTCAAAAAAAAAAAAAAAAAAAAAAAAAAAATTAGTCTGTGGTCTTCTCTTAAAGTAGCATAAAACAGACTAAGACACCATTCCAGAGATATGCAAATATTCAACTGCGAGTCTCCAAAAATGAGATGGCAAATTCGAGTTCAGCTCTGACAGAAGCGACAGGAAGGCACACACGATGAGCATAACACACATCTCCCACCTCTGGGCACCGTGGCCCACATCTAGCTGGTCTCCCTGAGCCAGTGGGTCCCGAAGCTGTCTTTGGATCATTGCTTCTCCACGACAGTTTTTGCCAGCTCCTCACTGGCCTGCAGTGATCCTCTTGACTGCCCTGTTGGGAACAATCTGGGCCCAGCGTGAGCCCCTGGCCATGAGGCCCACAAGGCCAGAGAAGCAGAAAGGAGGCTTCAGGCACAAGCGTTTAGGTTCTTCAGCTGCCACAAGTGCAGAGCACCGCTTGTATTTTTTATTACTACCTGCTATGCACTGAATTGTGTTCCTCCAAAATTTATAGGTCAAAGCCCTAATCCCCAGTGTGATGGTATTTGGAGTTGCAGGGCGCAGGAGCTTTGGCAAGTGATTAAGGATAAGGTCAAGAGAGATGGAATTAGCGGCTTTATACTAAGAGGAAGAGAGACCAGAGTTCTCTCTCTCCCTTCCCTGCCTTCCCCCCATCCTTTCTCTCTGTCTCTCTCTCTCTGCAGTGTGAGGATGTAGCGAGAAGCTGCCATCTGCAAGACGAGTTAGAGCATCCTTACCAGAAACCACATCTGCTGCACCTTGATCCTGGACTTTCCAGTAAGAAATAAATGTCTGTTGTTGAAGCCACTCAGTCAGTGGCTGATCCCAGTTCACAGTTATTTTGTCATGGCAGCCCAAGGAGACTCATATGTTCTCCACATGAAACTCAATTTTCTTTGTTTTTTTTTTTTAATTTTTTTAATTTTTATTTTTTTAAAGACGGGGTTTCACCATATTGGTCAGGCTGGTCTCAAACTCCTAACCTCAGGTGATCCACCCGCCTCAGCCTCCTGAGGAGCTGGGATTAAAGGCACACACCACCACATCCAGCTAATTTAATTTTCTTTTTCTTTTTTTTTTTTTTTTTTTATAGACGAGGTTTCACCATGTTGGTCAGGCTGGTCTTGAACTCCCAACCTCAGGTGATCCGCCTGCCTTGGCTTCCCAAAGTGCTTGGATTACAGGCGTGAGCCACCATGCCCGGCCGATTTTTGTATTTTTAGTAGAGATGGGGCTTCACCATGTTGGTCAGGCTGGTCTTGAACTCCTGACCTTGTGATCTGCCCACTTTGGCCTCCCAAACTGCTGGGATTACAGGCATGAGCCACTGCACCCAGGGGAAACTGAATTTTCAACAATGGTGGATGCAAACAAAATGCCCGAACAATTAGTCATTCATACTGATTGTCACAGATAGACCCCCAAACTGACAGAGGTGGATTGAGAAACACATACACCCGTTGTAAGAGCAAACTATGAAATGTAGGAGGTACATGTAAGATGTCCTACTGCCCTGGCCAGAACAGATATGTAGCGGTAGAAAAAAGAAATTTAAAAAGTTGTTGGCAGAATTCCCTGGGGAAGGAAATGTCTAGCAAAACACCTGTATAACCTATTTGATTCTGAAAAAAAAGCAACCCAATGGCTACAAGTTAGAAAAAAAGAACTAGAGGCCAGGTGCGGTGGCTCACGCCTGTAATCCCAGCACTTTGGCAGGCTGAGGCGGGCAGATCACAGAGTCAGGAGTTCAAGACCAGCCTGGCCAACATGGTGAAACCCCATCTCTACTAAAAATACAAAAATTAGCTGGGCATGGTGGCATGCGCCTGTGATCCCAGCTACTCAGGAGGCTGAGGCAGGAGAATTGCTTGAACCCGGGAGGCGGAGGTTGCAGTGATCTCACCACTGCACTCAAGCCTGGGCTACAGAATGAGACTCTGTCACAAAAATAAATAAATAAGAAAAAAAAGAACTAGATCATGCTTTCTAGAAAACTAGGAGGGCTCCATTCAGAGAAAAAAAAAGGGAAGGAGCAGCTGGAGCAAGACTTCTGAGGTTGGGGGATGGTGGGAAGAGAAAAACTGACCACAGAGGTTCTGCTGGTGGGGGATGGCACCTGATTTGTGATATTCCCTTGTTTAGTTATTTTCTGGTCTGTGAGGCCATCCTCCTCCATTACACCAACTAAACAACTGTTTTGTTGTTCAGAAAAAGCTTCTACAATCAAAGATCCCCGTCAGTGAATTTTTTTTTTTTTTTTTTTTTTTTTGAGACAGGATCTCACTCTGTCATCCAGGCTGGAGTGCAGTGATGTGATCACGGCTCACTGCAGACTTGACCTCCCAGGGTCAAGAGATCCTCCCACCTCAGCCTCCCAACTAGCTGGGAGTGGGGTGCCTGGATGTGGGAAAGCTGGGGGGGCACAGATGTGGGAAAGCTGGGGGCACGGATGCGGGGAAAGCTGGGGAGCATGGATGTGAGAAAGCTGGGGGGGCACAGATGCAGGAAAGCTGGGGGGGCACAGATGTGGGAAAGCTGGGGGGGCACAGATGTGGGAAGGTTGGGGGACACGGATGCAGGAAAGCTGGTGGGCATGGGATGAGGGAAAGCTGGGGGGCACGGATGAGGGAAAACTGGGGGGGGCATGGATGCGGGGAAAGCTGGGGGCACGGATGCGGGAAAGCTGGGGGGCACGATGTGGGAAAGCTGGGGGGCACGATGTGGGAAAGCTGGGGGGGCACGGATGTGGGAAAGTGAGTGGCAGGGATGCAGGCAAGGGAGGAGCAGGGCTGGAAGGAAATCGAGATGGGGGCCATCATTCAGCCTGCCCTCGCTCAGTGCCTCCTGTGTGAAATGAGTTAAATGGCACCCACCTCTTAAAATTATGCAGCTATTTCTATATCCCCCCCATCTTCCAGTCCTCTCTGCCTCTGTGACATTTGTCCCGAGGATAGGGAAGTTATCTCCCTGTGTTTGGTAAGGACTCGGCAGGGCCTGACAGCAGCTTGACCAACCTGCAGCTGCTCCCCCCTCCGTCTCCAGATGCAGCCTTTCCAGTGGGTCCCGGCTTTAGTTTCTGCTTTCTCTCTCCACGGGTTAAGGGGCCAGCTCCCTCTCTGCCCAGCACACACTACTGGCCTCTCATTCATGGCGTTCCCTCCTTCCAGCTCTCTGAACGCACCAAACTCACTCCTTGCGGCTTTTGATGGCTTGCTTTTCCTCTGCCCAAGAAACCTTCCTTCCAGATTTTGGTGCGGTCAGAGCTTTTTCACTGTCCAGATCACTGCTCAGATGTCACCTCCCTGGAGAGGACGTCAGACCCACCAACCTCAGTTCCCCTGTTCCCAGCCACTTTCTATCACATTCCTGCATTGTGGTTTCCCCAAAAGCTCTTGCCTCTATGGGAAATTATCTTGTGTGTTTGTGTTTGTCAGTATCTCTCCATCAGAATGCATGTTTGCTCACTGGTGTATCCCCTGTGCCTAGACCCTATGATCACAGATCACTGTAAAATAATAGTCATTCAATTAGCCAAAGTGATAATTCCAAATTTTCTTTCTTCTTCTTTTTCTTTCTTTCTTTTTTTGTTTTTGAGAGACGGGATTGGGCTCTGTTGCCCAGGCTGGAGTGCAGTGGCTCAATCTCGGCTCACTGCAGCCTCTACCTCCCAAGCTCAAGCGTTTCTCGTGTCTAGGCCTCCTGAGTAGCTAGGAATACAGGTGTGCACCACACATATGGCTAATTTCTGTTTTTTTAGTAGGGACAGGGTTTCACCATGTTGACCAGGTTGGTCTTGAACTCCTGGCCTCAGGTGATCCTCCTGCCTCAGCCTCCCAAAATGCTGGGATTACAGGCCTGAGCCACAGAGCCTGACCTAGCTCCATCTTTATTATTAGCTCCATTTTACAAGCTGTGGTGGGGATAGTACACAGAAAGATCGCGCAGCTAAAAAGCAGTAGGGTTGGGAGTGGAAAGCAGGTTTGTGTCCTCCTCTCTCCTTCGGCTCCCCAGTCGCCTTGGGGGAGTTCCCACCAATGCGCCATAAACCTCCTGGTCATCAAAATCAACGGGAAACATCAAGAGGGTCCAGGGCTTGCCCAATTCCTATTGAACCAGAATATCTGAGAGTGCCGCCCAGAAATCCGTGTTTCTCAAAAGCTCTCCAGATCCCCATACTCAGCGGGGACTTGGAAACCATGCACTTCACCGGGCTATGAAGCCACCCAGCAGCTGGAAAGCGTCCTAGGAATGCGCGATGCCTCTGACTGCGGTCATGGGAACATCATTCCGCTCTCCCCCTGCCCGGCGGCTCCAGTAGCATGTCCGCAGCGCCCTCTGCCGAACACTTGGAGAAATCGTAACAGCAGCCAATCCCCTCTGCGGGGTGTGTAGGGGCGTCAAGCCGTGCTCCCCAGCCCATTTTGCCACTCGGGAGAATGCAATGCAGCTCCCCCACCGCGATGTGGAGGTGAGTACTAAATACCCGCTGACTGAGAAAGTGGAAGGTCATCCGATTCTATTAATGTGCCTGGCGCCGTGGCTCACGCCGGTAATCCCAACACTTTGGGAAGCCCACGCGGGAGGATCCCTGGAGCCAAAGAGTTTGAGACCAGCCTGGGCAAGATAGTGAGATCCCTGTCTCTATCTTGAGATAAACATTAAAAAAAAAAAAATGCAGGGGAGGTGATAGCATTACTTTCACGTAAATTATGCAAAATTTTAAAATCTTCACCTGAATACTTTTGAATTTTATTTTGAATGATCAGCCTTCATGCCCCCCTCCCTTTTTCTCCCCCCAACTTGAGATGTATGAAGTCTTTTGGTCTCCCTGGGAGTGGGTGGAGGCCGCCAGGGCTTACCTGTACACTGACTTGAGACCAGTTGAATAAAAGTACACACCTTAAAAAATAAATAATAATAGGCCAGGCGCGGTGGCTCACGCCTGTAATCCTAGCACTTTGGGAGGCCAAGGTGGGTGGATCACCTGAGGTCAGGAGTTCAAGACCAGCCTGGCCATCATGGTGAAAACCCATCTTAAAAAAAAAAATAAATAATAATAATAATAAAAGGCCAAGCACAGTGGCACTCCTGTAATCCCAGTACTTCAGGAGGCCGAGGTGGGTGGATCACTTGAGGTCAGAAGTTCGAGACCAGCCAGCCTGGGCAACAGGGCGAAACTCTGTCTCTGCTAAAAATACAAAAAATTAGCCAGACATGGTGGCAGGTGCCTGTAATCCCAGCTATTCCAGAGGCTGAGGCAAGAGAATCGCTTGAACCTGGGAGGCGGAGGTTGCAATGAGCTGAGATTGCGCCACTGCATTCCAGCCTGGGCAACAGTCAGACTGGCTCAAAAAAATAAATAAATTATATTAATGAACAAACAAGAATTTACTTCTAGTTAGAACACTGCATACTAGCAAAACACACATAGGGAAAAACAGATGGGTACACACGTCGTTTATTCAGTAGCTTTGGCCGCTAGGTAGAGAGTTGCTTCCTCAGGAGTTTCCCACACTTCATTTATTCATTTACTCATTCTTTTCTCCCCCCAACAACTATTTACTGAATGCTTAGTAAATACTGAGCATCTTGTTTTTTTTTTTTTTTTTGGCAGTGAACCAAAACAAAATTCTTCCCTTCTGGAAGTTTATAGCCCAGTGACAGAGACACGTAGTAAACAGATAAAAGGAAAACAGCTAGGTTTTGAGAGCTCTATTTTAGGAAGATGGGCTAGGATGGCCTCCTTGGAGCTGACCTGAAGCGAAGATCTGAAATTGAGATGGAATGAGCCAGGCAAAGCAGAGGGATTCCCGGTGGCTTCATGAGCTCTCAGGCGAGAGCCTGGGAGGAAGGCGGTGTGTGGAGCTCAGGAGTGGCGGGGCGTGAACTGTGGTGAGGTTAAGGAGGCAGGGGTGGACAATAAGCACCTGGGGTGTGACAGGCACCACCCACTTGCTTCACAGGCATTGTCCCATTTGGTCTGAGAAGTAGATAATAGTGTCATTCACTGAATTTTATAGATGAGAGAACTGAGACACAGTGAGTATTTGCCAGAGTTCCGTAGATGGTAGGTCACAAGGCCGGGCACAGTGGCTTAGGCCTGTAATCCCAGCTACTTGGGAGGCTGAGGCAGGAGAATCATTTGAACCTGAGAGGCGGAGGTTTCAGTGAGCCGAGATTGTGCCACTGCACTCCAGGCTGGGCAACAGAGCAAGACTCCGTCCCAAACAAAAAAAAAACCATACGTGACAGGACTGGTGACAGATCAGGTGAGGCAGTGCGGGAGAGGAAGGTGTCAAGCAGGCACTTAGCTCAGGAAACTGGGCTCTGGTGGTACCACTGGCTGAGATGGAGCAGGAGCAAGTTTAGGAGAGTGAGTAGAACTCAGGTGTACAAACATTGAGTTAAATGAGATGCCACTGATACAGCTAAGTGAAAACCAAGGAGGCTGTTGGATAAATGTGGGAGTAGAAAAATTCCTTTTTAAAGTTTCCTTTCTTGTTAAAGAATAAGTGTGCTGAGAACTTTGTTAAGCCCTATCCTATGTCGCTGTTAGACATGCCGTGCTTACAGGCACCTAGTACATTCTATGTCCTTTTACTTTAACCAAGGTATCTGTGCTGGACGTGCTCACAGGCACGCCCCAGCTCTCCATTGCTTTTACCTGTTTAGTAAAGTTTTAAGTTGTTAGCCAATTGGATTTTAGCTTAGATTTCGAGGTCTGGCTCCAGCCAAAGGAGATTAGACACAGCAGTAAGGACGACCACCAAATGTGTAAGGGATACATTTGTGTGTTCCCCTTTGTTCATTGTACTCTTGTGGCATGATGGCTGGTGAGGGTACCCTTCCTGCAGTCCAGGAAGTAAAAATTGCGTTGCTGAAAGATCCTTTAAAGTCTCAGTACTAATTTTTCTTTGCAACACCAAGCATCTATTTCCAACATCTATTTCCCACAATAAATCACCAGCATTTCAAACTTAAGGTGTATAAAGGTGAATTCTTCATTTACCTTATTCTGAAATTCAGAGACATCTAGGCCAGAAATGGAAATGTATTTTTTTTTTAACATTATGAGTGCTATTTAAGACACTTATAGATGATACTATCTAGGGAAAACACATAAACAGAGAAGAGTCCCAATAACCAAATTCTAAGGAACTCCAACATTGGGAGGGTGGATCTAGAAAGGAAAGGCAGGAGCCAGGCGCGGTGGCTCACACCTGTAATCCCAGCACTTTGGGAAGCCAAGGCAGGCGGATCACGGGGTTGGGAGTTCGAGACCAGCCTGACCAATATGGTGAAACCCCATCTCTACTAAAAATACAAAAATTAGCCAGGAGTGGTGGCATGCGCCTGTAGTCCCAGTTACTCAGCAGGCTGAGGCAGAAGAATTGCTTCAAGCCAGCAGGTGGAGGTTGAAGTGAGCCAAGATTGTGCCACTGCACTCCAGCCTGGGTGACAGAATGGGACTCTGTCTCAAAAAAAAAAAAAAAAAGGAAAACGAAAGAAAGAGAAGGCAGGAGAGAGAGGAGAGAGTGCCAGTACCTGAAGGGAGCCAGAAAGAAAGGATTCACAGGACAAACGCAGCCTAGAACTGTGCTTACATTGTGCTCCAGAAAAGATATAGACACCAGATTCCTGCTTCCTGTTTCCTTATGTGAACCCAAAGTATCTGAGACAGGTCTCAACCAATTTAGAAAGTTGATTTTGCCAAGGTTGAGGACACGTGGCGGTGACACAGCCTCAGGAAGTTCTGATGACATGTGCACTAAGGGGTGAGGGCACAGCTTGGTTTTATACATTTTAGGGAGACACAAGACATCAGTATGTGTAAGATGAAAATGGGTTCTGTCCAGAAAGGCAAGACAACTCGAGCCAAGGGAGGGGGCTTCCAGGTCATAGGTGGATAAGATCTAACAGTTGCATTCTTTTAAGCTTCTGATTAGCCCTCCCTTGTGGAATTAGGAATTTCCTTGTGGGCAAATTATGAGAAAGTTAGGTGGCTTTTTTTCTTCTGTTTTTGAGACGGAGTTTCAGTCTTGTTGCCAGGCTGGAGTGCAATGGCACGATCTTGGCTCACCACAACCTCCGCCTCCTGGGTTCAAGCAATTCTCCTGCCTCAGCCTCCCAGTAGCTGGGATTACAGGCGTGCACCACCATGCCCAGCTAATTTTGTATTTTTAGTAGAGACGGAGTTTCTCCATGTTGGTCAGGCTGGTCTCAAACTCCCAACTTCAGGTGATCCGCCCACTTCAGCCTCCCAAAGTGCTGGGATTACAGGCATGAGCCACCGGGCCTGGCCGCTTTTTTTGTTTTTAAGTTCTTTGTAGCTATCTTATTTAGGAAATAAAACGGGAGGCAGGTTTGCCTGAAAGTTCTCAGCTTGACTTTTCCCTTGGCTTAGTGATTTTGGGGTCCCATGATTTATTTTCCTTTCACACTTGTGGGAGGAAGTGGCCCAGACTCGTGGAGTCTCGGTGTCAAAGCCTAGGCTGCTATAGAGGGAGCCCATGTGCTTGTCTAAATCTACTCATTTCTCTACACTAGCAGGTGGCAGGTGGCTGGGCATGGTGGCTCACGCCTGTAATCTCAGCACTTTGGGAGGCTGAGGCAGGTGGATCGTGAGGTTAGGAGTTCAAGATCAGCCTGGCCAGCATGGTGAAACCCCGTTTTTACTAAAAATACAAAAATCAGCCGCGCGTGGTGACGGGGCACCTGTAATCCCAGCTACTCAGGAGGCTGAGGCAGGAGAACTGCTTGAACCTGGGAGGCGGAGGTTGCAGTAAGCCGAGATTGTGCCAGAGCACTCCAGCCTGGGCAACAGAGCAAGACTCCGCCTCAAAATAAATGAATAAAAATAAACAAACAACATATCTGGCAGCAATTTTCAAGCACTCAACAGAGATGTGAAAAATAAAAGTTTAAATCAGCGTATTAATTGATGAGGATATTTTATTATCATGGGATTATGGAGAAAAATGATTGCTAAAATCATAATGCTTTCTGGCGGGGGGAGATAATCAGGTAGAAAGAGGGGAAATGGGTGAAATCAAGGGAAACGGCAGAGAGAGATTTTTAAAAAACCACAGCAGGAAATGAGAATAAGAATATGACTAACAATGCCTGAGCCCCACCCCCACCCCCCAGTGGCCTCCCTCTCTCAAAGGCTTCTGGGCATCTGCCCACGAGCTGACTCACCCTGTTCAGTCACCATGGATCACTGCAGTCTCATGCTGTCTCGACCTCCCCGGCTCAGGTGATCCTTTCACATCAGACTCTCGAGTAGCTGGGACTACAGGCATGAGCCAGCACACCTGGCTACATTTTTTTTTTTTTTTTTGAGACAGAGTCTTACTCTGTCGCCCAGGCTGACGTGCAGTGGCACAATCCAGGCTCATTGCAACCTCTGCCTCCCAGGTTCAAGCAATTCTCTCCCTCAGCCTCCTGAGTAGCTGGGATTACAGGCACCTGCCACCACGCCCGGTTAATTTTTTGTTTTTTTTGCTTGTTTGTTTTTTAGACGGAGTTTTGCTCTCGTTGTCCAGGCTGTTTGTTTGTTTTTTGAGACAGATTCTCACTCTTTAGCCCAGGCTGGAGTGCAGTGGCACTATCTCGGCTCAACAACCTCCGCCTCCTAGGTTCAAGCGATTCTCCCACCTAAGCTTCCCAAATAGCTGGAATTACAGGCACATGCTCCTACACCCAGCTAACTTTTGTATTTTTAGTAAAGATGGGGTTTCACCATGTTGGCCAGGTTGCTGTCGAACTCCTGACCTCCAGTGAGCCACCTGCCTCAGCCTCCCAAAGTGCTGGGATTACAGGGGTGAGCCACTGCGCCCAGCCTGCTGCCAGATATGTTTAAGAGAATTTTGTCTCTATGGTAGGGAGAAGGGAAGAGGAATCCTCACCCTAATGCCCAGCAGTAGTTCAAAGAGGTACAATTCTATGCAGAATGGTCTCTGGCGTCTAGCCTGACAGGCCAAAAATACAGGTAGCTGACTCATTGGGGAAGTCCTGCTATTTAAAAGAAACTATCCTTTTCCTAATTATAAAATTATATTTTGTTTTATTTTATTTATCTATTTATTTTTTGAGATGGAGTTTTGCTCTTGTTGCCCAGGCTGGAATGCAGTGGCATAACTGCAGCTCACTGCAACCTCTGCCTCCCAAGTTCAAGCAATTCTCCTGCCTCAGCCTCCCGAGTAGCTGGGATTACAGGCATGCGCTACCACGTCCAGCTAATTATTTTGTATTTTTAGTAGAGATGGGGTTTCTCCATGTTGGTCAGGCTGGTCTCAAACTCCCGATCTCAGGTGATCCGCTCGCCTCTGCCTCTCAAAGTGCTGGGATTATAGGCATGAGCCACCGCTCCTGGCCATAAAACTATATTTCGTTGTAGAATTGGGCTCCTGAAACTTGAATGAACATGTGACTCCCCCTGGGGGGGCTTGTGTGGTGGCAGTGTCTGACTCAGGAGGGCTGTAGTGGGGCTGGGATGCCACATTTCTAACAAGCTCCCTGGTGGTGCTGAGATCACTGGCGGACAAACAACACTTCGACTCTCAGAGATTTAGCAAACAATTTAGCTAGATTACAGAAGCTGGCTGTAAATCTGCCCTCCTCAAATGGTACATTGCTTTCCATTCCTGTCTCCATGCCAGACTAGCTCAGGGCTCCGGGCTTCCCCCCTCCAAATCACCCAGAGCATCTCGAGAGAGAACAGATGGAGAAGAGGATGTAGAGTCGCTGGGGAGGCCAGAGGTTTGGAACGAGTGAAACAACAAACCATACAGAAGAGTCGAGTGGAATGATCAGGATAAAAAATATAAGACTGACATACAGAACAGAATTCATGGAATAGAGTGACTCAGCCACGAAAAGAATTACCGAAAATGAAAGATCAATTTGAGAAATTCTGATAGACAGGAAGGAAAGGATAAAAAAAAAAAATACTTTGAAAAGTTAGAATCATGGAGGACAGAAACAGAAGTGTTAATATCCAGGTAATAGGAGTTGCAGAAGGAAATGGAAAACATAGAGGGAGGGTGATATTCAAAGACAGAATGGAGGTTAGTTTCCCAGAATTAAAGAGAGATGAAAGACCTCAGGCTGAGAGAACCCATAGAGGCGGCAGGGGAGAGATTAGGAAAAACTGACGTCTACACATAATATTGTGAATCAGAGTCCTTAAAGTTTTCAGAGAAAAGGAGCAGATCTGACAAAGACACCCCCGCGACACACACAGCTTACTACGTGAACAAATCAGAATGTCCTTACACAGACGGGGGCAGGGAGAGAGGACAGCAGCGGCTGGGAGAGCTGAGGGGGCTCCCAAGGAATCCCTGCTTGCTGGTGCCACAAGCAGACCCCAGGATACAGGAATATCCTGGGAAGGGCTGTATGGAGTGGAAGGGCCACCTCCTTACAGACCAACACCGCACTCTTGGCTATTCCTGACATCAGTACCTCCTGGGAAGGAAGGATGAGCGCTTATCTTTTTGAAGTTAGGGAGTGCCCATGTGGAAATATCTCAGACAGAAGCTGTTGGCTGCTCAGATTACCACTGCCAGGAAGCTGGTCCTCAGCTTTGCAAGTCAGGGCCCTGAGAGAGGGTCCACCTCTGGGTAACTGGCACATACACAAAGGAGCTGGGGATGGCCTTGCCTCTGGAGAGCCCCCTTCTGTTGGTGGCCAGGGACAATTTTGGCTTCTCCTCTCCCCCCCCGCAGCCCCTAGCCTTTGCTGATTGGGGCGGGGGACAGAGGGATGGAAAATGGACATCTGACCCAAGTGAAGTGGGTTTTCCCTTCCTGAGACATGGAGAGTTGAGCCCATGGACTGCTTTGAGCTGAGCGGAACACCAGAAATGGGACCAAGATGGCACCATGGCAAACCAAACACTGAGGAAGCCAAGAAACAGAAAGGACAGTGGAGCAGAAGCATGGAGGGAAAAATAAAAGGGAAGAGTTCCTCTAGCCCCAAGGCAGACAGAGAGCATTCTCAGATTCTGACTCTGCTTTGCTCACTCATAGGGAAAGAGATTTCCACCATCACGTGCCATGTGCCAGGCACTGTTCTAGGCTCTGAAAATGCAGCATTGAACCAGCCAGCCAGAACCTCTGCCTTCTAGTGGAGGCAGAAAGAGATAAATATACAAGCAAACCTACAAGAGCATGCCAGCCTGTAATAGCAGGGGCTGTGGAGCAGCCACTGCAGAGGGGATGGTCAGAGAAGTCTCTCTCACGAGGGAGGAGGAGGATGGACTCTAGAGCAGTAGGAGCGGAAACAGGAAGAGCTGTTAGGACAGAAGTCCAGAGAGCAGTGGTGACAACTTCAATCAGAAGGTGCAGCCAAGCCGGCAAGAAGAGGATGGATTTTAAATATGTGTGAATGGTCTCAGTGACAGGACTTGCTGAAAGCTCAACTGAGGAGCCAGGAAAGAGGGTCTATTCAGCGATGACTCCTAGGTTTGAAGCCTATGCAACCAGAAGGAATATAATGCATTTACTGAGATGGGGGAAGTTTGGAGCAGGGGAGAGGATCAAGAGTTGACTTTTGAGATGCCTGTTTGACATCCACGAAGGAACATCAAGTAAGCAGATAAGTATATGAATCTGGAGCACTTGGAAGAAACCAGGGCTGGAGGTGGGAATCTGGGTGTCACCAGCACAGTGACTCACCCTGAAAACCTAGGGCCAGATGACGTCACCTAGGAAGGGTGTAGCATAAAAGACTCCCCCACACAGAGGTCTGGGGCATTTCAAGGCACCTGGAGTAGAGCTGGGAGAAGAGTCTGAGAGAAGAGGCCAGTGAGGGAGGAGGGAAACCAGAGGATGTATTTTCAAAGGAAGAAGAAAGTGCCTTAAGCAAAAGAGTGTGGCCCGGGCACGGGAGCTCACGCCTGTAATCCCAGCACTTTGGGAGGCCAAGGCTGGTGGATCACTTGAGGCCAGGAGTTCAAGACTAGCCTGACCAACATGGCAAAACCCCATCTCTACTAAAAATACAAAAATTAGCCAATCATGGAGGTGTACACCTGTAATCCCAGCTACCCGGGAGGCTGAGGCAGGAGAATCACTTGAACCCGAGAGGTGGAGGTTGCAGTGAGCTGAGATTGCACCACTGTCCTGCAGCCTGGGTGACAGAGTAAGAGTCTATCTCGAAAAAAAAAAAAAAAAAAAGAAGGGGAGGAGAGGGGGAAGAGGAGAGGGGAGGAGAGGGGGACAGGGAGGAGGAGGGAGAAGGGGGAAGGGAAAAGGGAAGAGGAAGGGAGGGGGAAGAAAAGGAGTGGATAGCTGCCACATCCCCCCACATTAATCCATCAGCAAATCTGGCCTAGAGTCTCACCTTCGAAATGCACCAGAAGGATCAGGTATGGTGGCTCACACCCATAATCCTGTGCTTTGGGAGGTGGAGTGGGGAGGATGAGGCCGAGAGTACAAGAGCACCCTGGGCAACACAGCCAGACTCCCATCTCTATTTTCATTTTATTTAAAAAATAGGCCAGGCATGGTGGCTCACTCCTGTAACCCCAGTACTTTGGAGGCCAAGGCGGGTGTATCATCTGAGGTCAGGAGATCGAGATCAGCCTGACCAACATGGTGAAATCCTATCTCACTACTCAAAATACAAAAATTAGCGGGGCGTGGTGGCCCATGCCTCTAGTCCCAGCTACTCGGGAGGCTGAGGCAAAAGAATCGCTTGAACCCAGGAGGCAGAGGTTGCAGTGAGCTGAGATCATGCCATTGCACTCCAGCCTGGGCAACAAGAGTGAGACCCTATCTCAAAATAAATGAAAAATAAATAGGCTGGGCACAGTGGCTCATGCCTGTAATCCCAGCACTTTGGGAGGCCAAGAGGGTAGATTACCTGAGGTCAACCGTTCGAGATTAGCCTGACCAACATGGTGAAACCCCGTCTCTACTAAAAAAGACAAAAATTAGCTGGGTGTGGTGGTGCGCACCTGTAACTCCAGCGACTTGGGAGGCTGAGGCAGGAGAATCCCTTGAACCAAGAAGGCAGAGGTTGCAGTGAGCCGAGATCACACCACTGCACTCCAGGCTGGGCGACAAAGTGAGACTCCATCTCAAAAAAATAATAATAAATATAATTAATTAATTAATTAAATTAGGTGGCATGGCACACTCCTGTAGTCCTAGCTACTTGGGAGGCTGAGGTGGGAGGATGGCTTCAGCCTAGAAGTTAAGGCTGCAGTCCACTGCACTATGGCCTGGGCAACAGAGCGAGACCATGTCTCAAAAAAATAGGCTGTCTTGGTTTGGCTTCCTAGCCTCAAAAGGTTATATGAGCACTGTAGAGACAAAAAGTTATGTTTCTAAGGAAAAACTCTAACACGCCAGTCATTAACTATAACCCTGTGCATTGTTTTTAAGTTTTTGTTACCTACCTGCTGACTAGGCTAGTTCCTTAATTCTCATAATTTCCTCCAATGTTTGGCGACAACTTTCCAACTAAAAACAAAAGCTGCCCTGTTCATAAAGCCCTAAAAGCTGAAACTAGATGGATTTAAGGAACAAGCCTTGGCCAGGCGCAGTGGCTCACGCCTGTAATCCCAAAACACTTTGGGAGGCCAAGGCGGATAGATCACTTGAGGTCAGGAGTTCAAAACCAGCCTGGCCAACATGGTGAAACCCCGTCTCTACTAAAAATACAAAAATTAGCTGAGTGTGGTAGTGCATACCTGTAATCCCAGCTACTTGGGAGGCTGAGGCAGGAGAATCGTTTGAACCCAGGAGGCAGAGGTTGCAGTGAGCCGAGATCGTGCCACCGCACTCCAGTCTGGCAACAGAGCAAAACTCCATCTCAAAAAAAAAAAAAAATACAAATACAAAAATTAGCCAGGCGTGGTGGCATGCACCTGTAATCCCAACTACCTTTGAGGCTGCAGCAGGAGAATTGTTTGAACTGGGGAGGTGGAGGCAGCAGTGAGCCGAGATCACACGACTGCACTCCAGCCTGGGTGACAGAGCAAGACTATCTCTCAAGAAAAAAAAAAAAAAAGTAGAGGTGGGTCTTGCTACATTCTTGAAACCCTGCGCTCAAGCTATCCTCTTGCCTCAGCCTCCCAAAGTGCTGGGATTAGAGGCCTGAGCCACTGCGCCGGGCCAAGTTTAGACATGGCCCACCCTTTGCTTGTTTCGGGTATATATGCTTATTTCTTTAGTGCATTTTTCTTATATATTGTCTATATATAATATAAATACTTCCCCATACTTTATTTGCATTATTATGTTTGGTATCTATGAGAAAAAGAACATTTTGGATATTAAATGTGAAACATTATTGGGGCAAATATGCAAGCATCACAATTAATGCTATAGTTCCCTTTGACCACTCACATTTCCCCAGCTGCCTCCCAGAATTAGCCACTGTTACTAGTTTGATACATAACCTTCTAGATTCTCATGTCTGCTTTTGTAAATATATACACATATCTAGAGCAGTATATTAATTTTTCTCATGTGCATCTGGGTGATAAAGAAGTGCTGTACATGCTGTGCTGTTCTATAATTTGCTTTTTTGATTTAACTATGTCTTAGGCCACTTTTCTTCCTCCCAGGGAAGAGAGAGCTCTTTTTCTATGTTTGTTTGTTTTGGGTGTGTGTGTGTGTGTGTGTGTGTGTGTGTGTGTGTGTGTGTGTGTGTGTGTGTGTTTTTTGAGACGAAGACTCACTCTGTCATCTAGGCTGGAGTGCAGTGGCATGATGTCAGCTCACTGCAACCTCCACTTCCTGGGTTCAAGCAAATCTCCTGCCTCAGCCTCCCGAGTAGCTGGGACTACAGGTGCATGCCACTATACCTGGCTAATTTTTGTATTTTTAGTAGGGACGGGGTTTCACTATGTTAGCCAGGCTGGTTTCAAACTCCTGACCTCAGGTGATCCGCCCACCTTGGCCTCCCAAAGTGCTGGGATTACAGGTGTGAGCCACCACACTCAGCCTCTTTTCTATGTTAACTTACCAAACAGCATCTTCTGGCCACTAGCTACTGTTCATCCATCTTTATTTTTCAGTCAATGGTACTGCAAAAAAAAGTCAGAAAATCTAATTACACAAGCTTGAATAACTCAGAGTGTTGCTATGTTTGAACATGGTGCAAAACCAACCTTAGTTACTATAATTAGTCTTGGTCGGTAGTTCATTCATTTGACAATTATTGACTGTCTGTCTACTAGGCACTGTTTCTTTTTTCTTTTTTTTTTGAGATGGAGTCTCACTCTGTCACCCAGGCTGGAATGCAGTGGTGCAATCTTGGTTCACTGCAACCTCTGCCTCCCAGGTTCAAGCGATTCTCCTGCCTCAGCCTCCCGAGTAGCTGGGACTACAGGCGCACACCACCATTCCCGGCTAATTTTCATATTTTTAGTAGAGACGGGGTTTCACCATATTGGTCAGACTGGTCTTGAACTCCTGATCTCGTGATCTGCCCGCCTCAGCCCCACAAAGTGCTGGGATTACTGGCGTGAACCACCATGCCTGGCCCTTTTTTTCTTTTTCTTTTTGAGACGAGTCTTACTCTGTCACCCAGGCTGGTAGTGCAGTGGCACGATCTTGGTTCACTGCAACCTCCACTTACCGGGTTCAAGGATTCTTGTGCCTCAGCCTCCCGAATAGCTGGGATTACAGGCACATGCCACCAGGCTCGGCTAATTTTTTGTATTTTTAGTAGAGACTGGGTTTCGCCATGTTGGCCAGGCTGTTCTTGAACTCCTGATCTGAAGTGATTTGCCTACCCCGGCCTCCCAAAGTGCTGGGATTACAGGCATGAGCCACTGCACCCGGCCATAGGCACTGTTTCATACACTGGGAATACAACCGTGAGCAAAAAGCCTCTCTCTACCTCCGTGGCACTTACATTGTCTGGAGGGGAAACAGAAAATAAAGTAAGTATAAGAAATAACATGTTGGTTAATGATTAGTCCCACAAAGAAAAATTAGGGAGAAAAGAAGAGCCAGGCATGGTGGCTCATGCCTGTAATCTCAGCACTTTCAAAGGCCGAGGTGGGCAGATCACTTGAGGCCAGGAGTGCAAGACCAGCCTGGGAAACATGATGAAACCCTGCCTTTACTAAAAATAGAAAAATTAGTCAGGCATGGTGGCACGTGTCTGTAGTCCCAGCTACTTGGGAGGCTGAGGAGGGAGGCGGAGGCTGCAGTGAGCTGTGATTGCGCCATTTTGCAGCCTGGACAAGAGAATAAGATCCCATCTCAACAGGAAAACAAAACAAAACAAAAAACAGGGATTTCCAAGAGGCAAGGATTATAATTTTCAACATGATGGTCAAGGATGGCCTGTGGAGAGGGTGGCAATTTGAGCTAAGTCTATGCCTTTTATTTCTATAGACAGTAGCTTCTTTTTCAGAGGAAGAGAAAACTGAGGTGTTTTCAATGATTTTTTTTGTTTTTTAAACAGAGTCTCACTCTACTGCCCAGGTTGGAATGCAATGGCATGATCTTGGCTCACTGCAACCTCTGCCTCCCAGGTTCAAGTGATTCTCCTGCCTCAGCAAGTAGCTGGGATTACAGGCACCCGCCATGACGCCCAGCTAACTTTAGTATTTTTAGTAGAGACAGGGTTTCACCATGTTGTCCAAGCTGGTCTCAAACTCCTGACCTCAGGTGATCCACCTGCCTCAGCCTCCCAAAGTGCTGGGATTACAGGTGTGAGCCACTGCACCCAGCCAACAATTTTTTTCCCATAGAGATGGGGGTCTCGCTATGTTGCCCAGACTGGTCTCAAACTCTTGGCCTCAAGTGTGCCTCCCACAATGGCTTCCCAAAGCGTTGGGATTATAGGCATGAGCCACCAAACCTGGCTTTTTTTCCTTTTAACTAGTCAAGGACAGTAGTGAAAAAGGAAAGGGAGAAAAATATATTCTCTGCAATTTCTTTCTTTTGTTTTTAAGACAGAATCTCACTCTGTCACCCAAGCTGAAGTGCAGTGGGGCAATCTCAACTCACTGCCACCTCCGCCTTCCAGGTTCAAGCAATTCTCAGGCCTCAACCACCAGAAGAGCTGGGACTACAGGCGCCTGCCACCATGCCTGGCTAATTTTATTATTTTTAGTAGAGACGAGGTTTCACCATGTTGGCCAGGCTCAAACTCCTGACCTCAAGTGATCCGCCCGCCTTCACCTCCCAAAGTGCTGGTGGGATCACAGGTTTGAGCTAGCTCCCCCAGCCTGTTTTCAGCAATTTCTTTCTAGCCATGCAGCCTCCTGCAGTTGCCTCGACTTACTTCCAAGACCTGACAGTTGAGCAGTTTCCTGCTAATAGAGGGTCAGAATGATCACACTTCTCTAGGCCTTACACAGCATGCCAGATCTCCACGGGCTGTTTTCTCTTCCTGGCAAAAATTTTTCAAATGAGCTAGAGTCAAATGTAAGTATTCACAAAATATTGAGGTCATTTAAAAAAAGTATTTGCTGAAATTGAACAGTTTATGCTACCAAGTAATATATTTGAAAAGAAAATTTGCCCAAGTCAATGGATTTCAAAATGCTTGACTTGGCTGGGCGCGGTGGCTCAAGCCTGTAATCCCAGCACTTTGGGATGCCAAGGCAGGCGAATTGCCCGAGGTCAGGAATTCAAGACCAGTCCGGCCAACATGGTGAAACGCCATCTCTATTAAAAATACAAAAAAAAAGTACCCAGGCATGGTGGCGTGTGCCTGTAATCCCAGCTACTCGGGAGGCTGAGACAGGGGAATTGCTTGAACCAGGGAGGTGGAGGTTGCAGTGAGCCAAGATGGCCCCACTGCACTTCAGCCTGGGCGACAGAGACTCAGTCTCAAAAAATAAAAAATAATAATAAAATAAGTTTCACAAAATAATACTCACCTTTACTGTGATTCACCTTTATATGTGATTTTTCTTTTCTATTCTAGCTTATTTCATTTTAAATAAAGTTCTTCGCTGTTCACTAAATTGTGTCTCAACTGTCTGTTTATTCTTGTGGGGTGGGCGTTCAAGATCTTTTATTTTCAGAGCCTGCAATTTTAGCAATAAAGTTTTTGTTGTTGTTGTTTATTGTTGTTGTTTGAGACAGTCTCATTCCCTTGCCCAAGCTGGAGTGCAGTAGTGCAATGTCGGTTCACTGCCCTCTCCGTCTACAGGGTTCAAGTGATTCTCCTGCCCTCAGCCTCCCGAGTAGCTGGGATTACAGGTGCCTGCCACCAGGCTCGGCTAATTTTTGTGTTTTTAGCAGAGATGAAGTTTCACTGTGTTGGCCAGGCTGGTCTTGAACTCCTGACCTCAGGTGATCCACCTGCCTCGGCCTCCCAAAGTGCTGGGATTACAGGTGTGAGCCACCGCTCCTAGCCAAAGGGAAGATTTTAATCTAAGGTGCCTTAACTCTAACTTCAGTACATTTTTTCACCACAACTGTATTTTTATAAAACTTGAAGAAATGTTTCGACCTGAATATGAGACTGGATAGTTGAGAGTAATGTTTGAGGGTACTGCATGGATCAGTGACGGTATTTCTGAATAGTCTGGAAATATTAAAACTGAGGAAAATAATTATACTGTGCTACATCAGGAAAAAGATACGTTCACACAATATTAATGTGTGATCATCATCTCATTCATTCCAGAAATAAAAGGTGTCAGAGAGCCTTCACTGACCATGTGTCAGACGATATCCATTTATTTTCAGAACGCATTTTTAGCTTCCTCCCAGTTGCCCAGTGTCCTCTGGAGTTTTCCATCCAAGATCCCTATCTTAAGGAAGTCCATTTCTTGGCTCTTCCATTTGATTTCTCCATCATTCCAATCGCCATCCTGTGTCCTGCTCTTTCCCAAGGGTTGCATTCTTACTCAGCTAAATGCTATATTATTGGCTTTATGAACAACTGTTGATATATTATAACTGTCTGATGCTTTGAGTTTACTAGAATGAACACTTTTATGAGCATAAGACTGGATCGAACTTGTTCACAATTGGGACGTCTGTGCAAATCCTAGTTCTAAGGGATACAGAGCACAAAATACCTGTGAAACGGAACAAGCTTTCACACTTCATACTGGCATACATCTTTGCTATGCCAAAGACATGAGGATGCGACTAAATAGGGAAGTTATGTTTTGTTTTTGAGCCAGAGTATTGCTCTATCATCCAGGCTGGAGTGCAGTGGTGCAATCATAGCTCAGTGTAACCTCCAACTCCCGGGCTCAAGCGATCCTCCGAGCTCAGCCTCCCGAATAGCTGGTATTACAGGCAGGCACGACCGCATCCAGTTAATTTTAAAATTTTGCTTCTGTGTAGAGATAGGGTTTCAGTAGTTGCCTCCCAAAGTGCTGGGATTACAGGCATGAGCTACCATGCTGGGCCCGTTTTGTTTTAATACTTAGTAATTGGGTGTAAACTCCTTGAAGAAAGATGGGGCAGATGAGAAACTCCCTTTGTTTGTTTGTTTGACCCTCTAGCACCAGGGGTAAAATTTCAACTTCATCTTAAAGTGACAAGGTACTTCTCCAAGACCAAGTGCGAAACAGTAAAAGGAAGAGCTAGCTCTGTAGCTGTTCGCCACAGAATGCCACAAGCTTTCAACTGCGGAGCAAAATTGGAACACATGGAAACCCTGTGCAAACTCCCGTGACAGCTTGCCTTCTCCCGAAGTCCCCTCCTACAGACCCTGCGCCCCCCACGATTATTCCCCCAGGGCCCGAGCGGGACGACTTGGGTCCCACTACCCGGACTCAGCTGTGCCCCCACAAAGGCGTCCGAAAACTCCAGCTGGGGCAGCCCCGGGGCAGATGCTGCAAAGTTCTCAGAGGCCCTCGGGCAGCTCTGAGGTCTCCCCCAAGGCCAGAGAGCATAACCCTCCCTAAATGGAATGTTCCCCTACATCTGTTGGTACTCTGGTTCCCAGAAAACGGTGGAACCTAGGCTGAAAGAAGTAGGGAGAAAGTTCAAAGAGACTTAATCTAAGCCCCACCCAGCCCCCAGCACCTTTCCGGGTGGACTCGCGGGGTGGGGGAGGTGCCGGGCCTATCAGACCCCGCTTTCCCTGCTCCGCCCACCCAGGGCTCGGGAGTGCCCGGGAGTGCCCGAGAGCTTACCTCCTCCCCGGCTGTGCGCGCACCTCCCCCGCCCCCATCCCCCACCACCTCGCGTGCCCAGTGGAACAGTCCTGGGTCTCCACCTCAAGTCCCCGGATGCTCGCCTCCCCGACTCGCCCCCGCTGTGGCCCCGCCCCCGCGCGGCTCTGCGTGCCACGTCACCGCTGCGTCGCTTCCGGAGGCGCAGCGAACGATGACGTAAAGGGACGTGCCCTCTATATGAGGTTGGGGGAGCGGCTGAGTCGGCCTTTTCCGCCCGCTCCCCCCTCCCCCCTAGCGCCGCTCCGGCTGCACCGCGCTCGCTCCGAGCTTCGGGCTCCTGCTAAGCTAGCGCCGCCGTCGTCTCCCGTCAGCCACCATCATGATTATCTACCGGGATCTCATCAGCCGTGAGTCCTCACTGCACTACCCTTACTGCCGCACACGGGGTCCTGGGGTGCGGGTGGGGGGGGTGGGGAAAGCGCAGCCGTCCGGGCCTAGGGGACGCCGGCGGCCTTAACCGAGTGCGGAGGGATCGGTGCCGGGGGCTCGCGCTCGGCTCTGGAGCCCTTGTGAGGGGCGGAAGCCTCGTGCGGGCCGCCGGCGCGGGAAATGAGGGAAATGGCGGCGCCGGCTCGGGGCCTGCGGTGACGGGCGGCTCTGTGTTCGGCAGACGATGAGATGTTCTCTGACATCTACAAGATTCGGGAGATCGCAGACGGGCTGTGCCTGGAGGTGGAGGGGAAGGTGAGTCGGTCGGGCCTGCGCGTGGGGGAGGTCGGGGCGGGCCGCGCCGGGCAGGCTCGGGTTTCCGCCGCTCCCCGGCCTGAGGTTGTGCAATCCTCCCCGCCACCTCCTGGCGGAGGAGACGCTCTTTCCGGGCTCGGGTTTTCTAGAAACCTGGAGGCGGAGCTCAGCCTGGAAATAGGCCCGCCGCCTCGGCGCCCATCTTCCTCCCGGGGTTGTCCGGGACACTCTGTCTCCGGTTTAGGAGCCCAGTCCCTTTCGTGTTTACCCTGCCCCCTACTTACCAACCCGAGGCACTCGGTGCCCGCAACTGGAAACAACTTTTTAATGATCCCATTTTGTTCTGGCCAACAACGGAGAACTCTTTTTTAAGTTAGGTCGTTTCGGGAAATCCACAGGTCACAACTTTGTTCCTAAAATGGTGTTGTTTTGCTTTTCATCAAGAACTAAGAATGTTTCTTAACTATTGGCGTGGAAGGTGCTTTGAAGATGAGTTTGTATCTTTTGCAAGTATACTGCTTTTTCTTAATGCAGATGGTCAGTAGGACAGAAGGTAACATTGATGACTCGCTCATTGGTGGAAATGCCTCCGCTGAAGGCCCCGAGGGCGAAGGTACCGAAAGCACAGTAATTACTGGTGTCGATATTGTCATGAACCATCACCTGCAGGAAACAAGTTTCACAAAAGAAGCCTACAAGAAGTACATTAAAGATTACATGAAATCGTAAGTGATACTGGCAGCACCTAGCTGATGTCTAGAAATCTTAAGGGATTTAAAGATGGGCTAACTTTTGAGGTTCTTTTGAGCAGTGAATATACTTGCCTTTTTTATTCATGAGTTCACTGACAAGAGTGGTTGCTCTTCTCTGTGAGCGTACGGAAGCCTGCAGTCTGGTTCCGTTTAGAGTTAGAATAGTACTTTGAAAATAGTCAACAAGAAATGTCAGAAATGTTAACATTCTTGAAAGATAACTTATGTGAACAGGTGCTGGGATTACAGGCTTGAGCCACCGCGTCCAGCTGTGAATTAGTAATTTCTTAATAGCTGGTTGCCTTTTTCAATGTTTTTATTTCTTTTAAGCTTGGGTATTTTTTTACTTTAAAAATTGATTTTACTGAAAATTCAATAATTTAACCAGTTAATGAAATGTTGTTTTAGAATCAAAGGCAAACTTGAAGAACAGAGACCAGAAAGAGTAAAACCTTTTATGACGGGGGCTGCAGAACAAATCAAGCACATCCTTGCTAATTTCAAAAACTACCAGGTAAATGCCTTAAGTATTTGGATCAAAGGATTGTACAATTTTAACTGCAAAAGCAAAAATTAAGTTCATTAATCTTCAGTTCTATACTAGTATTCCAGGTGTAGAAAGTAGCTTTCTCAGCTCTCAAGTGTTTTCAGATCCTCCCTTCTGATTGAAAACTTCTTTCCCAGATGACGTTTCTTCAGTTTTTCTTCTCGAAAATTGCTTAACCTCCTAAGTGTTCAGCTTTCTGTTTACAGTTCTAGTGTGTCTTATTGCTACTGGTCCTCCAGATGTATCTGAACTTATTCTACTTCTGGAAAATGTCAGTGGCTTTCGTTTACCTCTAATTATCCAACTTCATGCATCCCCCTGGCCATAAGATACTTCCAAACTGTATGATACATTCTATCACGGTCAGCCTTACGTTGCAATTGTGCTTGACTATATAAGCACACTTCAGGGTCTGAGAAAGTAAAGGTTTCCAAAAGCCTATAGTGTTCGTGTATTGCTCTGTACTCTATTTAGGTCACTATTAAGGTGCCTAATTGAGTGAAGAAATGATTATGGTAAGTGGGTATCAGAGCTTTTGGCTACTGTAATTCTTCTGATTTTGTACTGTAGTTTGTTTTGAATGGCATGTATTTGTATGTAATGGTCTAATTCTAAGTGTTTTGTTTGCTTCCCAAGTTTTTTATTGGTGAAAACATGAATCCAGACGGCATGGTTGCTCTATTGGACTACCGTGAGGATGGTGTGACCCCATATATGATTTTCTTTAAGGATGGTTTAGAAATGGAAAAATGTGTAAGTACAAAGGAGTGGGTTAAAATCAGTAATGTAAAAAATAAAGATATTTTTAGATGTGATTCCAGTTGTTTTGTGCCACTGGGATAGAATGTTTCACATGTAAAAGATTCTTAGGGTATAAAAAGGCTTAGAATCTTATTTGTGGAAACACTTGAGTGCAGATGGGGCATTATAAAGTACAGTTTAGGCAGGGCGTGGTAGCTCACACCTCTACTCCCAGCACTTTGGGAGTTCAAGGTGGGTGGATCACCTGAGGTCAGGAGTTGACACCAGAAAAACACAAAAATTAGCCAGGCATGGTGGCAGGCACCTGTAATCCCAGCCACTCGGGAGGCTGAGGCAGGAGAATCACTTGAACTTGGGAGGGTTGCAGTGAGCTGAGATCCCACCACTGCACTGGAGCCAGGGTGACAGAATGAGGTTCTGTCTCCAAAAAATAGTTTAAATGCTGAGGAACATGGAGAACACCATTGATTTTTCTCTAGATAAGGCCTCACTTTCATTTCATTGTCATGTTTTGCTATATATAAGGATTAATTCATATCAGTGTTTTTTATTTTGGTTTACTGATTATTGGCAGCTGATTATTGAAAGCCTACTGCCAGTACTAGCTTTTAGTAAATAGTGCTGACTGCTGAACTGGTATGCAAATTGCCTTAGTAAATATAAATAACTGAATGTCTACTGTGCAGAGAACTTCTGGAAGCTGTACAGAAACTGAGGCATTCATTATCCTAGCTTTCATAGACTTCTGTATAAATTAGGAAGAAGATAAACATAAGTATACTGAACAAGTGAGATTAGAGTGAACAGTAGACAGAAATTACTTAGAACTCTCTAAGATGACTTACCAAAGGGGTTATTCAGATGGTATCTGAGGTTTTTCTTCGTAGAGCAGGGTGTGGGTGGCACATGCCACAGACATCTGGAAGATGAGCTACAGCTGATTTGGTAAGGGTCTTCTGCATCCACTGATAGACCTTGAACAATTCGCTGTTGTTCTTTTGGTTTGCACTAGGATGCAAAAGAAAGAAATCCCTGCGCTTTCTGTCTGTCTTTGTGGCGGCCCAGATTGAATTGGGGAATACATCTATAGCCTAGAAATGTAGGCTTACATGTTTATGGTAATGCAATTTTTGTTATGTAGTGTTTGAAGAATGGTAATGTAATTTTTGTTTTTACAGTAACAAATTTGGCAATTAC
The DNA here is from genome assembly GCA_036589455.1 of Ateles fusciceps. Classification (NCBI taxonomy): domain Eukaryota; kingdom Metazoa; phylum Chordata; class Mammalia; order Primates; family Atelidae; genus Ateles; species Ateles fusciceps. Next base: position 12,405 of record JAZHEH010000304.1, on the reverse strand, counting down.
TATGGATCTATCACCTGTCATAACTGGCTTCTGCTTGTCATCCACACACCAGGACTTAAGACAAATGGGACTGATGTCATCTTGAGATCTTCGTTTATTTTGACTGTGATTTATTTGGAGTGGAGGCATTGTTTTTAAGAAAAAACATGTCATGTAGGTTCTCTAAAAATAAAATGCATTTAAACTCATTTGAGAGAATGCCTTTTAGTTTAATACATATTTAAACTAAATTCATCCTGTAGTGTTTGTGGAGAAGCTAGAGCCTGGTTGTAAGCTACTACTAGAAAGAATAAGACTCATCAATTAACTTCTACAGTGGAAACTACTTCTGGGACTGGAATATAAAAAAAGAATCAAAGGTTTTGATTGTGAGTTGCAATAAAGGGAAAGACCATGCTCATAGCAGTGCCAGCATCTGAAGTGGAGCCTGACCCGTTTCATCATCTACAACGGAAGTAGTAACTGGAGGAGATTACCAACAGAATAAAAAAGAGACTAATTCAGTTGGAAGCAACTTTGTCTCAGCTTATTTAACATAAAGAGAGCCAAGTCTCTTGGGATGAATGTTAAACTCCCTGGTAACTAGAACAAGGACTGGCAAACTAGCCTGTCCAGCCACCTGTTTACTTAAAGGTGGTTGCATTTTTAAATGGTTGAGGGGGAAAATACCTTGTGGGATGGAATTTGAGTTTGTGTCCAGTTTTATTGTAACATGGCTGTCCTCACTCATTTGTGGATTGACCATGGGTGTTTTCACTGCATAAGCAGAGTTGTGTCTGACAGAGTGAGGCTTGCAAGTTTGCCAGCCCCTGATTTAAAAGATGAAGTTACACAGAATGTGGGCTGGCTGGTGGGCAGAGGGGTAAAAGTGTTGTTTATATTGTATCTGAAAAGACTGGGTGTCTGAATATGAAAATGCATCTATTGACAGACCTGGAGCAGTTAATATCTGCTGCTAAGGTTTCCACTACAGATGCAAGAAAAAACATGTCCTTGCGCTTTCTGTCTGTCTAATTGTGGCAGCTGAGATTGAATAGAGGAATACAGGGTAAAAACGGGAAGACAATACTTGAGACAGCTTGATCACCAGGCTTGGAGTGCAGTGGCACAAGTGGCTCACTGCATCTGCCTCCTGGGCTCAAGCCATCTTCCCACCTCAGCCTCACTAGTTGCTGGGACTACTGGCATACACCCTTATGCCCACCTAATTTTTGTAGAGACCTGGTCTCACTTGTCCAGGCTGGTCTCAACTCCTGAACTCAAGATCTGCCCACCTTGGCCTCCTAAAGTGCAAGCTCAGCTCAGCCTGGGAGGAGAAATAGTCCCTACCACCCTTACTTCCTTGATTACATTTGTTAAAGGTTAGAAGCAAGCCAGTGACTTAGGTCTCCTTGAACATGTGAATCTAGTGATTGAGCAATCAAGTTTGTCCTAGTGTCCAAAATCTGAGCCAGACACACTGCAAACATCCCCTAAACCCCCGTGATTTGAAATGCGTGCTGGGAACTTCAAACTTGGTAGCAATTTTAAGCATTGTTTTATTTTTTATCAGCAACTGCATCTGCAACAATTTTTAAGCATTCTGTTGTGTTTTGTTGTAGAGTCATGCCCTGTTGCTCAGGCTGGTCTCAAACTCCTGACCTCGTGATCCTCCAGCTTCAGCCTTCCAGAGTGTTGGGATTACAAGTGTGAGCCATCGTACCTGGCCCAGCATTCTGGTTTCTGACATTTTAATGAGAATAGTACGAGTTTGATCAACAGGGCCTTTTGTCCTCTGAAACATTAGCAGGAAGGGAATTTTCAGGCAGTGGTCAAAGCTGGGAAAACAAGGATAATGGAGAGGGGCTAGAGGTGAGAGACATGGAGGCTGATGGGTGAACTGGCCTTGGAAGTCTGAAACAGCAGACAAGTGGCAATTCAAGAGGCTTTGTGGGCTCCATTGCTCCAACTTGTTTTGGAAATTGTGAGTTCTGCAGAAGAGCCCCTATTTTCCCAGTTGTCCTTGCAGTGCTCTTAGCTGTTTTCCCAACATCCAGATCCAACCAAGGTTGGACCAGCATTTTGTCATGTCTAAGCCAGAAGTGATGAACTCCAGCTGTTTACCTCATGAACCTTTGAAGATTCCAAATAGACCTCAGACTTTGAAGACTGTCTCTTTTATCTTTCTCTGGTTATTCCTGTAGTCAAGATGTTTGGGGCAAGAATAAGGATGTGCACATGAGAAAGCTCATAACATTTTATCTTGGATGCTAAAGTGTAATACAAGCATGTTTTAGTAGCCTGCGGGCCCTAGGGTTTGTTAACATGCGGAGAACAATTGAGTGTAGCAGGAGGACTTCTAGGAAGATCCTTGTAATGTGATATTTTAAAACAAATGAAGGTGTGGAAGTAGGCCATGTGGGTATCAGGATAGACCATTCCAGGCCAAGACAGGAGTCTTGGAATGTGATGTTCTGGGAACAAAGTGGCCCCTTTGCTAACTCAAGATGTAAGGGTTGTAGAGCAGTGTGAGTGCACATGGAAGGAAGACCAGACCTCAAGAAAAGCACTGGAGCTCTGAGCAGAAGAGATACATGATGTGACTTAAAATTTACAAGGCTCACTTTGGCTTTCAGGTAGCAGGGTAAAAGCATAAGAGTAATTGTGTGTAATACAGTGTTAAGGCAAAGATGATAGTGGTTTAGTCTAGGGTGGTAGACTGAGGGGTTAGGAAATGAAGATAGAGACAAGATATACTGATGGGTTGAGTGAGGATGGATTTAATGTCAAATATTTTGGTCTGGGCATCAAAGGAGTTGGCACTGAGATGGGAAGTCAAGAATTTAGTTTTGGATGTGTTAAATTTGAGATGCTGATTCTTCAGAGAAGTCTAAGCTGGAGAACTCTATAGACAGTGGGAAGATCTCAATAGATGACATGAGAAGCCATGATACTGGATAATGTCATTTGGAGAGTGAGGATAGACTTTGCACTCCAACAGGAGATTGACAAGGAGAAGCCAAAAAAGGTAATTAAGAGGAGCTCCCCCTGCCACCACTGCACTTGTACTAAGAAGGCTCTGCACTTACTAAGAAGGCTAAGACAGGAGGATTGTTTGAGGCTAACCTGGGCACCATAGGGAGACCCCATCTCTAAAATACAGCCAGGCACTGGGCTTATGCCTGTAATCCCAGCACTTTGAGAGGCTGAGGAGGGAGGATCACTTGGGCTTAGGAGTTTGAGACCAGCGTGGGCAATGTAGCAAGACCTAAAAAAATTTGTTAGGCATCTGTACTCCCAGCTACTCGGGAGACAGCTGAGAGGATGGCTTGAGCCCAAGAGGTTGAGGCTGCAGTGAGCTGTGATAACACCACTGCACTCCAGCCTGGGTGACAGCAAAACACTATCTCAAGAATAAAAGTTTAAAAATTTTAAAAAGGAACTGCCCCTGAGGTAACCAGGGGAGGGCCTTCCAGAGGTCAGGTGGAAAAAGTTTTAGGAAGGAGGAAGTAGTCAAACAGGGTTACCTGTTGCAAAATGCTTAAGTAATGTGAGGCCTGATGGTAAACTTAACTATTGTTGGATTTCACTAGTGGGGAAGAAAGGCTAATTAAATGCACTCAAGAGACTAACAGTCACAGGCATGAAACATACAGGCACGTGGGTTTTATTATGTGTGCATCTGCTTCAGCAATAGGTGTGAATTACTCATTTGGATCATTAGGAGTTTCAAAATCTAGTTAAGTCACTTAGATTTGTGTTGATGTAAATTCTATCATTCTGAACTACAGGGATTGTCAGTAACTTACTGCAAACCAAACTGGTGATGATTATGGTAAAACTGCAAGACTCAATCTCACCAACTTGAAAAAACACTAATAAAGCATCCTTAAGGATATATGTGTGTGCACACAGGTGGAGTGGAGTGACTTTGGCTGGCTGCCAAAATACTCAGTAAAATGGAACTAAAACCAGGAGGATTTGAATTAATGGGATTAGTGATTTACAACTAGTGGGTGACTACTACACTTTGTGGCAATTGGCATGTGTTTCTAGAGACTATCCATAAGAACTGTGCGTGCAACTTGAGGTTTCTAGAAACGTTTAATATTTCAATCCAAGGGAAAAAGCCTTGCTTAAAGTGTTTTTTTTATTTTTTATTTTTTTTTTGAGACAGAGTTTTGCTCTTGTTGCCCAGGCTGGAGTGCAATGGCGCAATCTCAGCTCACCGCCTGGGTTCAAGCAATTCTCCTGCCTCAGCCTCCTGAGTAACTGGGATTACAGGCACTAGCCACCACACCCGGCTAATTTTTTTTGTATTTTTGGTAGAGGCAGAGTTTCACCATGTTGGTCAGGCTGGTCTTGAACTCCTGACCTCATGATCCACCTGCCTCAGCCTCCCAAAGTGCTGGGATTACAGGTGTGAGCCACCACGCCCAGGTAAAGGGTTTTTAACAAGTAAAGAAAAAGTTGCCATGGCTAGGCACGGTGGCTCATGCCTGTAATCCCAACTACTTGGGAGGCTGAGGAGGCCAGGAGTTTGAGATTCAGTGAGTTAATGGCTACAACACTGCACTCCAGCCTGGGTGGTAAAGGAAGACCTTGTCTCTTAAAAGAGAGGAAGGTGCTATGATAGAATATATTGTTTGCTGGGAAGAAAAAAAAAGCGAGGAAGGTGCCACATACCTTCCATTGAATAAAAGTTGGCTGCTATGCTAGCTATCTCAATTAGCTAGACTCTAAATGTGGAGTTTGCAGAGAAGTTAAAAATCATAGTAGTGCTTTGTACAAATGTCCAATGTGAAAAAAAAGAAAAAAAATCATAATAATGCTGATAGTTTCTGTGTATCCCACTGAAATCCTCCAAGTCTATCCCTTAATGCAGCAATGATGAATCAGGCCCCTGTGCCTATCAGCAGTTCAAAACAGACTTTACTACTGTGAGGCATATTTTTAACTACCAGAACATTCCACTTTTTTTGGGAGCCTGTAGAGTGGTTACACATACTTTTATATAATTGACCTGGAAGTTGGCAATTACCTTTCCTCCATATGCAGAGCCATGAGAACCTTTGGGACTGGATGTGGTTTTAGCTGGAGTCAATACAATTCAATGAGAAACATGAAATAGGAGTTTAAGGGAAGATTCTTTCCAAACTAACTTGTGTGGTGATGCTTCCCTCAATTACTTTCTCCTCCATTCATTTACATATGCATTCCACTCTTCTCTGAGTTCACAGGTAGAGCAAAGAGCACAAGTAGGGGGAGAACACTGGTGATATTTTGTGTGTGAGTCACAAGCTTCAGATAAAGGGAAATTGAGACATCAAGGGACTCACTGGAGTGGTCCTCTGGGAGGGACACACAAGCCACAATTATTAGTCAAGAGTTATAGTTTAATAATAGGACAGGAGAGCTACTAGCCACCATTTATTTACTCCTGAGTTTCTGGGTTTCTTTTTTTTTTTCCTTTTTTTGGAAAATCAGGGTCATTCTATGTTGCTGGAGCTGATCTCAAACTCTTGGCCTCAAGTGATCCTCCTGCATTGGCCTCCCAAAGTGCTGGGATTACAGGTGTGAGCCATCACATCTGGCTAACAACTAGATTTCTAGTAACTAAATGTTAGCAAGGACTGGGCTGGGTGTGGTGGCTCATGCCTGTAATCCCAGCACTTTGGGAGGCCGAGGCGGTCAGACCACTTGAGGTCAGGAGTTTGAGACCAGCCTGGGCAACATGGTGAAACCCCATCTCTATAAAAAATAGAAAAAAAAATCTACTTGTATACTTGCTGATTTTCTCCATGTGTAAAGAAAGCAGATAAGCCCTAGTTTATTCTCAAATGTGGCTTGCCCATGACCTCATCTAGAGCACAGGGTTATCAAACTGGTAGAAATTTGACAAATCACAGAGAAAGTTGGTATTTTCTGGACATCTATTCAAAACAGCTATACATGTAATTTTCTTTTCCTTGAGTATATTTGGGAGTTGTCCTTAAGAACTACCAATTTATCATGTAAGTCAAACACCCAAACTAGTGTTCAACCTGGGGTGGTGGGGGGAACTGGCAGTTAAAGGAAAATGACTGCACATGAAATTAAAAAGAAAAAATGAATACCTCTTGACTACTTCACTAAGGTGGAAGAATGTGCATCAACAGATGGCAAGTATAAAACTGGAAGCTCAGCAAACTCAGACCTGGGGCACGATGCACTGTAACCTTTTCATCATTATGTTCCTAGCACTCTATTCTTCTAAGCCTCTCCCACTGTATTAGCTTGAAGGGACTCAATCCACAGCGGTGGGTTTTGTCAGATGGAACACAGGCTGTGTTAGAGCCCTTGGTGACTGCCATTGTATCAGCATGGTGGTAACACCAACTGCTGGCATCTATTAAAAGTAAAAGTGACTAAGCTTCTGAAATTTGGTTAAGTAATATGCAACCTGTTCCTCTCTGTTCTATAGACCAGGGAGGAGGAGGAGGAGGACTGGGTGTGAGTGTGAGAGCCACAGAGATTTTCGTGTAGGGGAAGAAAGATTGCTTTCCACACCCATCACTATGTTCATGACTGAGGCCCCTATAACAGAAGACAGATCGACAAAAGCAAAGCATACACATTTTTAAAATATGTTTTCTGTGACATGGGAGCCTTCATAAGGAAATGAGAACCCACAGAAGCAGGTGAGCTTGTGTATTTTTATGTTTTGGTTTAATGAAGAGTGGAGAGTTGTGCAGAAGTACTGGACAAAGGGTACAATCTAATGGTAAACTGGGGGAACTTAGCAAGTCCTGTTTGTTCAGATTCTTCTGTGTCTCTGTGTCTTCAGAGATGAGAATCTTATTCCCCCCGGGTATATGGAGGGTATCTCTCGAATGACAGTTATTTATTTATTTGAGACAGGGTCTTGCTGTGTTGCCCAGGCTGAAGTACAGTGGTGTGATCATAATTCACCATAGTCTCAAACTCCTATGCTCAAGAGATCCTCCCACCTCAGCCTCCCAAAGTGTTAGGATTACAGGCATGGGCCACTGTGCCGAGCCTACACCACACCTATTGAATCAGAATATCCAGCATTTAACTTTTGGGGGTGTTTGTTTGTTAGTTTTTGTTTTTGAGATGGAGTCTCGATCTGTCGCCCAGGCTGGGGTGTGGTGGTGGTGCGATCTCGGCTCCATGCAACCTCCACCTCCCGGGGTCAAGCAATTCTGCTTCAGCCTCCTGAGTAGCTGGGATTGCAGGCACGCACCACCACACCAGGCTAATTTTGTTGTATTTTTAGTAGAGATGGGTTTCATCATGTTGGCCAGGCTGGTCTCAAACACCTGACCTCGTGATCCACCCGCCTTGGCCTCCCAAAGTGCTGGGATTACAGGCGTGAGCCACAGTGCCCGGTCTTGTTTATTTTTTAGAGTCTCACTTTGTCACCCAGGCTAGAGTGCAGTGGTGCAATCTCAGCTCACTACAACCTCTGCCTCCTGGGTTCAAGCGATTCTCCTGCCTCAGCCTCCTGAGTAGCTGGGATTACAGGTGCCCACCACCATGCCTGGATGCTTTTTTGTATTTTTTTTTTTTTTTTTTTTTTGAGACAGAGTCTCACTCAGTCACCAGGCGCCAGGCTGGAGTGCAGTGGCGCGACCTTGGCTCACTGCAACCTCCGCTGCCCGGGTTCAAGCATTCTCCTGCCTCAGCCTCCCGAGTAGCTGGGACTACAGGCGCGCGCCACCACGCCCAGCTAATTTTTTTTTTTTGTATTTTTAGTAGAGACGGGGTTTCACCATGTTGACCAGGACGGTCTCGATCTCTTGACCTCGTGATCCGCCCGCCTCGGCCTCCCAAAGTGCTGGGATTACAGGCGTGAGCCACCGCGCCCGGCTTATTTTTTTTTTTTTTTTTTTTTTTTTTTTTTTGAGACTGAGTTTCACTCTTGTCTCCCAGGCCGGAGTGCAATGGGGCAATCTCGGCTCACTGCAACCTCCACCTCCCAGGTCAAGCAATTCTCCTGCCTCAGCCTCCCAGGTAGCTGGGATTACAGGCACCTGCCACCATGTGCCACACTAATTTTTGTATTTTTGGTAGAGACGGGGTTTCGCCATGTTGGCCAGGCTGGTCTCAAACTCTTGACCTCAGGTGATCCACCCGCCTTGGCCTCCCAAAGTGCTGGGATTACAGGTGTGAGCCACCGCGCCCAGCCGCTTTTTTGTATTTTTAGTAGACATGGGGTTTCACCATGTTGCCCAGGCTGGTCTTGAACTCCTGTCCTCAAGTGATCTGTCTGCCTCAGCCTCCCAAAGTGCTGGGATTACAGGCATGAGCCACCACTCTCGGCTAGAATATCCAGCATTTTAAAAGCCCCTCTGAGATTTCAGCTCCCTGGTGGGGGGTGGAGAAACCACTATTGTAGCAGGAACCATGGGAAGGAAATGAGCTCATGAGATAAAGGAAAACAGCCCAGGCAGCTGGCTTGTGGTTACTGCCTTCTTGCTAAAGTAACATATAAAGCGCCAGAGTGGAAAGGAATCTGATGCACCTGTCCAGTGTTCAGGGCCCTTGACTTACATCCGTCTTAATCACAGTGCCGAAAATGCCCTGCAGTGCCTGAGGTGTGGCTTGGCCTCATTTCCACGTGCTCTGTTAATGCAATCATATTTTAATGCAGCCTAAGCTGATTTTCTGTTTTTGGGTAATATCAGACAGGAGACTCGTCTTGAGTTTCTGCCAGCTAAAACTTGTCTCCATGCTTGCTGCTGAAACCAGGTCTGCCCCATTCACACACCGGTGCAGCTGGATTTTGGACTCACACACAGGAACTTATACTGTGATACCTTTTTCTCATTTTGCATACCAGATGTCTCAGCATCCGATTTGTACTTTAGATTATTTTCCTTGCTAACTCCTTTTTCTTTTTTAAAACTCTATTTTAGCTCAGCTAAAACAAATGAAAGATGATAACCATCTGCATCAATTTGGCAGACTTACAAGAAAAAAGGCATTCTTTCAATTTCGGCATGTGGAATTAGTACTATGCAGTGGCGGTGTTTTGAAATCTGGGTTCTAATAAAAGCCCCACCACTTGCTAGCTGGTGGTGAGAACTGCAGCATCTTAACCTCTCTAAACCTCAGTATCTCCATCTAGAAAACATACTCATACTTACTTCATTGACTGATTTGGTAAGTAAAGGCCATCATAGGAGTGCCTTCACCATGAGAAATTCTTACAGTATTGGTCTCTACTTTGAATCAGTGGAAAATACACGATGCCTGTTCACATTCTCTGACTTTTGTGTAGCTTTGGGAAACTGCATTAAGAATATGTTTTAGGGCAGGATGGGACACGGGGCTCATGCCTGTAATCCCAGCACTTTGGGAGGCTGAGGCGGGCGGATCACCTGGGGTCAGGAGTTCGATACCAGCCTAACCAACATGGAGAAGCTCCATCTCTACTTAAAAAAAAAAAAATAGCTGGGTGTGGTGGCATGTGCCTGTAACCCCAGCTCCTCTGGAGGCTGAGGCAAGAGAATCACTTGAACCCGGAGGCAGAGGTTGCAGTGAGCCTAAGATTGCACCATTGCATTCCAACCTCGGCAACAAGAGTGAAACTCCGTCTCAAAAAAAAAATAAAAAAAGGAAAAAGGTTTAGATTTTAACCCTATGTCTTTTGACATTTTGGGCTGGATGAAAACAAAAAGAATATGTTTTAGGCCAGGCACAATGGCTCACATCTGTAATCTCAACACTTTGGGAGGCCAAGGCGGGTGGATCACCTGAGGTCAAGAGTTTGAGACCAGCCTGGCCAACATGGTGAAACCCCGTCTTTACTAAAAATACAAAAATTAGCCAAGTGTTTTGGCAGGTGCCTGTAATCCCAGTTACTTGGGAGGCTGAGGTGAGAGAATTGCTTGAACTAGGACCCGGGAGGCAAAGGTTGCAGTGAGCCAAGATCATGCCACTGCACTCCAGCCTGGGCTACAGAGTGAGACTCCATCTCAAACAAACAAACAAAAAGACTCATATGAGGCTGGGTGCAGTGGCTCACGCCTGTAATCCCAGCAGTTTGGGAGGCTGAGGTGGGTGGGTCGCTTGAGGTCAGGAGCTCAAGAGCAGCCTGGGCAACATGGCAGTGAAACCCTGTCTCTACTAAAAATACAAAAATTAGCTGGGCATAGTGGTGTGTGCCTGTAATCCCAGCTACTTGGGGACTGAGACAAGAGAATTGCTTGAATCCGGGAGGCAGAGGTTGTAGTGAGCCCAGATTACACCACTGAATTCCAGCCTAGGCAACAGAGCAAGACTTCATCTCAAAAAAAAAAAAAAAAAAAAAATTATCATCTGAGCTATTCCCAGATTCTTCTTCAGGGTTAACAAGCAGTTTTGTTTTGTTTTGTGATGGAGTCTCACTCTGTCGCCCAGACTGGAGTGCAGTGGCGCGATCTTGGCTCACTGCACCCTCCACCTCCTGGGTTCAAGCAATTCTCTGCCTCAGCCTCCTGAGTAGCTGGGATTACAGACACCAGCATCATGATCGGCTAATTTTTGTATTTTTAGTAGAGATGGGGTTTCACCATGTTAGCCAGGCTGGTCTTGAACTCCTGACCTCAGGTGATCCACCTGCCTTGGCCTCTCAGAGTGCTGGGATGATAGGCGTTAGCCACGGCACTCAGCTCAAATATATTTAATACATGGTATTTTTTAATGTATTAAGTCTCAGATATATTAAATACAAGGTGTTTTTTATGTCTCACATACCCAAATGCAAAGGATGATACAATTGAATGTGCTATTTTCTTAATCTTGCTGCTGCAAAAGAAGTAAAAATAAAAATAATCAGATTTCTTCTAACATATATTATAAATTTAACCAAAAAACAAAGGCCTTTATAAATACAATTTTAAAGAAAATTATTCAAAACTTATGTAACAAAATGCTTTTAAAATTATTATTATACTTTCAGTTCTGGGGTACATGTGTACAACATGCAGGTTAACAAACCTTGTAGGTATACATGTGCCACGCTGGTTTGCTGCACCCATCAACCTGTCATCTACATTAGGTATTTCTCTTAATGCTATCCCTCCCCTTGCCCCCCATCGGCTGATATGCCCTGGTGTGTGATGTTCCCCTCCCTGTGTCCATGTGTTCTCATTGTTCAACTCCCGCTTATGAGTGAGAACATGTGGTGTTTGGTTTTCTGTCTTATGTTAGTTTCCTGAGAATGATGGTTTCCAGCTTCATCCATGTCCCCTGCAAAAGACATGAACTCATCCCATTTTATGGCTGCACAGTATTCTATGGAGAATATGTGCCACATTTTCTTTGTCCAGTCTATCATCGATGGGCATTTGGGTTGGTTCCAGGTCTTTGCTATTGTAAACAGTGCTGCAATGAACATTCATGTGCATGTGTCCTTATAGTAAAACGATTTATAATCCTTTGGATATATACACAGTAATGGAATTGCTGGGGTCAAATGGTATTTCTATTTCTAAATCCTTGAGGAATCTCCACACTATCTTCCACAATGGTTGAACTAATATACACTCCCCACCGACAGTGTAAAAGTGTTCCTATTTCTCCACTTCTCTCCAGCATCTGTTGTTTCCTGACTTTTTGATGATTGCCATTCTAACTGGCATAGGACGGTATCTCACTGCGGTTTTTATTTGCATTTCTCTAATGACCAGTGATGCAGAGCTTTTTTTCATATGCTTGTTGGCTGCATAAATGTCTTCTTTTGAGTAGTGTCTGTTCATGTCCTTTGTCCACTTTTTGATGGGGTTGTTTTTTTCTTGTAAATTTGTTTAAGTTCTTTGCATATTCTAGTTATTAAGCCCTTTGTCAGATGGGTAGATTGCAAAAATTTTTTCCCGTTCTGTTGGTTGCCAGTTCACTGTAATGATAGTTTCTACACTGTTGGTGGGAGTGTAAATTAGTTCAACCATTGTGGAAGACAGTGTGGCAATTCCTCAAGGATCTAGAAATACCATTTGACCCAGCAATCCCATTACTGGCTATATACCCAAAAGACTACAAAACATTCAACTATAAAGACACATGCACACGTATGTTTATTGCAGCACTGTTCACAATAGCAAAGACTTGGAACCAACCCAAATGCCCACCAAAAATAGACTGGATAAAGAAAATATGTACCATGGAATACTATGCAGCCATAAAAAGGATGAATTCATGTCCTTTGCAGGGACATGGATGAAGCTGGAAACCATCATTCTCAGCAAATGGACACAAGAACAGAAAACCAAACCCTGCATGTTCTCACTCATAAGTGGGTGTTGAACAATGAGAACACATGGACACAGGGAGGGGAACATCACACACCAGGGCATGTCAGGGGGGGGGGACATTAGGGGAGGGGCTAGCAGGGGGTGGGGCGATTGGGTAGGGATAACATTAGGAGAAATACCTAAGGTA